>JAJEKV010000004.1:24281661-25641890 GCA_021234155.1 Isoetes taiwanensis | reverse complement strand
TTATTGTACTTCGTTCGGTTATGTGCTCTTTGATGTCAATGCTTATCATGATACTTCAAATCTCTCCTTATCAAGGCGTCAATTTGAAGAAGATTAAATGTGATGCGTTTTTCCAACATATAGTTCCATGGAGACATCCCTCTTATTCGTAAAATCTTTGGAATCGATTTTGCTTTTTATCCTGCTTTTTGCTTCAAGTATTTTCCCTTTAGTACAATATTTATTCTTGCTTTTAAGATCTCCTGCTTCATGATCGCATCTTTTCTGGGACTACCCAGGTCCATGATCTTCGATGCTATTGCATAAGTTTTCCTCGATACAATTATTTGGACTACTGCGGGTTTTGTGGTTGAACGTGACAGATTCCTCATGGCCTTCAGTCTTTAGCACACCTCTTCATCGCTTTCCACTGCGATACTTGGAATCGGCTCCTCTCCTAAATACATCAATTGCATTCAGTAAGGAATCCAAGAGTCTGGCGGCCGTGTTGATCCGATACGTTTCAAAATGAAGATGTTATGGGGAGCAATAAAATTATCTGTGGTGCTTTCTATCTAAGCTAAAGAGCTAGCTATTCCTTATGATTGAATCACTAGCCACTTTACTTTTAACCATTAAACTCTTAAGCATTTGGATGCATTGGATATTAATTCTTAACCATTGAATATTTAGCAATTCTATTGGCAAAGCAAAACACATTGACCAATCACTACTCATGGTTTGACTCAAAACCAAAATACATCAAGCACGCTTAAGTACCTCTTCGGTTTATAATGGAATTGGCCGATTGGGGTGCCAAATTGTTTGTTATTGCTTTCAGAATAAACAAAAGTAATCGACTGACTAATGATTGGATCTATATTTAGTTGGCTCAAGTTTGAAGCCAAGATAAAAACCTAAAACGATAACACCTCTATATGCACAAAAATTTCCAAGTAAATTTCCTTATTATACAAAATAAATTAAATAGGTGTGATATAGGTTCAACCATTGAATATAATTTGACTTATGATAATTCAAAGCTTGAGAATCCCAGTCAGCGACTTCATAAACATTCAGTCCTTTCACGGAGCACCCGGCTTTCTTTGTTCCACAACTTACGAGGGAAAAGGATGTGACAAATATGAGGACCATCTTGCCAAATTATAAAGACATTTTTTGGACCTCCGGTGTGAAAAACTTGGATATTACAGGCGCTTTTGATATCTGGGATATGCGGAGTCCTTTTGCAGTTGCTTTACAATCATTTTCATTTGTTAAATTTTGTTATAGCTGCATGCATAACATAATGAATATCGTACACTAATAACTCCCATGCGGTGTGGTTGTTAATTCATACTTGACAATCTTCTACTAAGCGGTGAAGCATGCATCGGTAACATATGGATGCCGGTGTGCTAAGGACACGCGATTACGAAGATAGCCTCATCTGGGACTTTTGGTTCATTTAGGCGGTATCGTTTACATGTTCTAACTTTCTGGAGAGAAGCTTCTGAAGACTAGTAAACTTGAGTTAGGCACTAACTCTACGAAGGTAGCCTTTTGAATTGGATGTAGGGAGGGGCTTTCTTTGGCAAGCCTAGACTCAACTTGACTGGTACCCCAAAGCACTTATGCTCAACTCATTGGAATATCATCTAAAAGTAAAATAGCCCAAGATCACGCCAATGCTAAGCAAGCATGAAATACTTGATACCCTTGATAGGTCATTTTTTGGCTTGGTGGACTGCTGCATGTTCGAAAGGAACTAGTCTTTGCCCGGGACGGGGCTTTGGGGAGTTAAAACCAGTCCCTGAGGCTGGTGGGGTGCAATGTGAGGACTGCTTGATGGGAACAATGTAGATTACGAGCCAAAGGCCTTGCCCACCGAATTAGTGTGCATTCCTATCTACAAAGAGCTTCAAAAGAAAAGGCGAAAGGAAGTGCATTTGTAACCTCTTTTCATTAATTTGATTTGCCACTTTCGTCACTAAAATTCCCATCCTTTTAAGATAAGGCGGGCTTGTGGATCAAGAATTTCCCCTCGTCTTACATAAATTAGATGCTACTAATGCTTGATGTGCGGCGTTACCCGAGCTAATGTCTAGCTTGTGTTTTTGCCAGCGCTGCGTCCATTTGTGTGCAACTTCAAAACTTCAGGGAGCATCCACAATTTAGATTGATTCCTGCTTGTGGTACTCTGGTGGAACGACAAAAAATCTCCTCTCGAGAGGCAACTTGAGTCCCTAAATAATTTGTACATGGCATCGATCGCAGTTCTGTTGATTGCTTCATAAACATGTTTATGAATCATTCTTTAACCTCATCCCATATAATCATGTGAGTGCTCTTATCAGCGTACCCGGCTTGGGCGCAGCGGAATATTAAGTTCGTGCTTGCTCGGTGCTCTACCGAGATCTTGAATCAATGCGTCATGGCCAGATTTATACTGGTTGACATTGATGATTAAGTGTGATGTTTTATGGGGTGTGATTTTGCTGGGGCAGCGTTACTTGAAACTAAATAGCATTAATTGCGGAGCTATCCCTCGAGCTTAAAAAAGTAGGTAGTTTAGCAAAAAAGTGTTAGGTTTTCTTTTGCAATGTTCGATACATAGAGGCTAAATTTACTTCATCACCCGGCAAGAAACGTTTGAAAAATAAGGGGTAGTGCAAATCCTCATACATAATCTTTGGGACATGTAATACACAATATTTACAATATAATCAAATTATTTTTACCACCATGAATTTAAAAGAAATATTTTTATGGTACCAACTTGTTTCTCTACTAGACATTTAGCTTTTGCCGCTTGTGTCCTTTCCTATATATGTCTTTGTGTCCTACTAGACTAGTCCTTAGCACTTTAGACCAAAAACACCTAAGTCCATGGTCTTAAAAGTAATCTTATAGCAGATAGACCAGTAGATATCAACATCTTTAATGAACAAAAGCTAATGGCTAATTATATATACATATAAAGAGGGGTGAATGTTAGTCCACCTCAAGATCTTGGACAGCTATAACATCATATTGAAAATAAAATTATAATACAAAGGATCTGAGATATACTCATGATCGGGCCGAGGTGACCCGGCCCGGCCCAAATTGACTATTCGGATTGTATAAGCATTGATGAATATGGCCCTATTCTATATGAAGCAATGCATATATGAGGAGAAAGAAAGTTATTTGCAATGCATCTAAAAGAAATGGTCCTCTTCTAAATACATGCCTTTTGAAGCTTCTAAACAACGGCTTCAAAGTGTCGATGATATTCCATAACCAACGCATGCCCCACAATAAACAAATAGTCAATTTCATAAAGACTTGTCATTCTACTAAATCCAGAGGGGTACAACATTGCCCACCATGAAGCATCGTAAGACCAATAACTATCCCGGTGATACATGTGTCTAACTACTGTATTGGTTTTATTATGTCATGATGCGAAAACCATTGTTGGATTGATAAACAAATCAAACAATGTGATAAAAACACCTGCCGTTCAACCCGGTGGTATAGAGGATGGGATAATTCAACCAAAGATAGCAATGCTTCAACCTCCAAAACCGTAAACCACAAGCAATCTATGGAGAGAGAGGAAAGAACTCAAAGAACTTCACTTTGTGCATCTTGCTTCCAAAACTTCAAAGACTAGAATCGCGGCTTTGAAGGTCATAAAGACAAAAAGGCCTTCGTGAGTTCATAAATCTATTTTCTTTCCTAAGAAAAACAACCCTCGCCATTAGATTTCGGCCAGGCACTCCCCATGTTGCTCACATCTATCAGATAGCAAAGAAAATTTTGAACATGTTTTGGAGACAAATCTCCGCCAACCCTAAGCCTATAATATCATGCTTGTTCCATATCTTGCATGCATCATCTGCATTAATGTACACATTGATCCAAAACAACTGGTTTTTGTTTCATTTTATTTGGATCAAGTTGTTCGCCTGCCGCTCTGCCATTGACACAGAACATTTGGAAGAAGATGAAAATCTTCTTCAAGTAACAAGAACATCCGAATAAGCTTAGGATGAATTGAAGCAAACAAGTTCCAAAGAAAACACGCAGGCCGAGTATGTGTTAATTCATCTTTGTCCTTTTCGTATCCATGGCACTTCAATCTCCAACCGTTGAAACGATATGTCTTTCACGGAATGACACCTTTGTGTACACACCTCGTCTCCAATGCCAAAAGAATACAATGGATAGTGGATACACGATGAATCTTGGGTTAAGCCGGTTTGCCGCCAGCAAGAACAGTAGTTGAGGCGTCGGCGATTTCTGAGTTGCCGGAAGTTTGGAGTAAAATTTTTGGTATGTTCTAGGCAATAATGTTAGCATATACTAGAACATATCGTAAAACCCATGGATAAGGATGACCCTCTAGGGAAACCCAAAAGGGCGTATGACTTTACATGTAAAGCTTACTTTATATATTTGTATGTATAAAACGTATCTCTTGTCTATAATAGCACATGACTTATGAGTTCTAAATTCTAGGGTTGATCCCCTCCCATTGCCTGTAGTTATATGCCCACTAATTTTGTGCCCCCTTCCAATTTAATAAGTCTATCTTCACATTCTTTATTATGTAGGGCCTACACATTGTGCCAGAGAAACAAAGCAACTTCTTACACATGGACCATTTGTACAATTTTCTTAAATGCATGTAATGTTGTGAGTTGTCAAGTGGTAAATTTAGCTTTGTGGCAATTTATTCCATTCTATATTCACTTGAAAGCAATCGTATAAAATTGCAAAGCAAATGTATGTACATATATATTACCAAAGAAAGAAGATTAAATACTTATTTCCTCCAAAGAGCCTCACCACGCAAACTTTAACTTCGAAAAACAAGTTTGTTGTAAAGTCCCTGATTCTAAAACAAATACCCCAATCTTGATACTGATGGAAAGCTTGAAGAATTCTTTCCAACGGTGCAAGAACACATGAAACAAATTCTGGATCAAAAGTTACAAAGAAAAAAATCGCGTGCAAGCTTCACCAATGCAAACCCTAACCCAAAATAAATTTTTTTACACTCCCCGATTCTAAAATCAAAGCACCTAATCTTGATAATCGATGGAAAGCTCTCGGAAGGAAAGATTTCCGGGCCGGAGAATCACATGAAACCGAAGTCTTGGATCAAAAGTTATCAAAAGAAAGGGATGCTGAAACGGCAATCCCCGGCAAGCCCTCCCAGCTAAAAAATGTTAAAACCTCCCTGTTCGACAAAAGTGTGTGGATAGGAACCTCTTTGAATAAGCTTTCAAAATGACACCAAGATTGTGCCAATCCCGGAAATTTTGCGTAACTTAGGAGATATAATTATTTTAGAAAAAAATGGTCTTAATAGCCACTTGCTTGGAGGAAAGCCATGGAAGAAGAAAAGAGATGAATGTTTTTCAAAGAACAACAAAATTAAGGGAAGAACATAGTAGATAATAAGTGTATATTTAAGCTCAAACACGAATCAAATGAAAATGGGCAAAATATATAGTTAGATTGGCAAAGAAATGTTATCCAGGGAGAGGGACTAGATTATGATGAAACATTCTCCAATAGTCAAATTGTCATGTATCGGGGATGCTATGCATTTTGCTAATGCTAAAGATCTCGAAATACATCACATGGATGTAAGCATTTACGTTCTCGATGCAAAATTAGGCAGATGAAGAACACATGAACAAGCACAAGAGTTTGAAGTTGAAATAATCTAGTGTGGAAGCTAAACAACACATTGCGTGTTGAAGCGGGGCCCCTTGCCAATGGTATATTTGCATGGATAAATATCTCGTGAAAAGAATTTCAAAACTACAAATAGATGGCATTATATGTATTGCAAAAACAAGGAGTTAGTTATTGCACCCTCTCCCCACACTCTTTTGGCTTTATACATTGTCCGGTTGGAAGATTGGCTCGAGCATGGAGGGGCGCACATTCATGCATCACACAATCCGGCAACACATATATGCGATGATGTCAACCTCATGGCCTATACTCCGAGAGGACATGCGGTGTCACCCGGATGCTCTTGATACTTTTTTGCCAATTCAGCGCATCGCGAGTTAACTTGGCCAAGACTAGGAATGGCGCTAGTTGCATCGCCCCGGACAAAACCAAGGCCTCCCACCTTCACTTACCGAGGGGGCAAGAGGTAGAGGTGGCTCCGACCTACAAGTACTTGGGGATTGAGTTCTCAACTACCACCCATTGGGATGCGGCTATCAGGTTGCTTGCGGTCACGGGTTGGAAAAGCACTATATGCCATCTTGAGAACAAGCCATAAAGGCGTAGTTATGCCTTTGGGGCCACCAGTCACATTTGTTTCGGACCTTGGTTGAGCGGTCCTTTTGTATGGGGGCGTATGTGGGTCCGTTGATATCCCTCAACACCTGGAATGACCTGGCGAAGTCTGAAGGCCTTCTTGGCACGGGCCTACAAGGGGGTCCATCCTGATTCGCGTGCCATCCTACTCAGAGACGGGCTTTCTACCTTGGCGCCATATATTTACACTTCCAAAAAGGTGGTCGCTATGGGCGATGCACGCTTGCCCCCATCTTGCTTTGGCCACCGGCCGATGGGTTCCCCAGCGCTACGAAATCTGTTTGGAAAGACAAGCAAGCTCGGTGGTTCTCATTTGGGGGCGTCGCGAGTAAAACGGTCGTCAGTCGGGAAAAAAGAAAGATCGCGAGGCACTTAAGCGTACTGGATGCTACTTTCCTTCCCGCGCTTCACGGGATCGGAGGCTCAATGCGACGTTGTGGCACACTATCGGCCGACAAGTCAATCCTATATAGGCTCACAAGAGGCCCACACGATATTTGTACACCCACCGCCTATGATGAAGCGGCGACTTATAGCCCTCCATTACGACGGGTGCATATCGCCTCGCATTGAAGCGAGGCGTTGAGCACCGGGGAAAGCCGCGAGAGAAAAAGGCTTTGCAGTGTTGCCACCCGAGCCGATTGAGGATGAAATGTCATACCCTCCGATCTGCCGGCATTTGCCCATATCGAGAGAGGTATGTTCGACTACTAGTGCCCGCCAGCCATTGCATCGATTATTGACGGCGTCCCGGTGGGTTTGTTGGGATCATACCTCGAGGAGGTTATGGATGCGGGACGCTTGTGTCCCTATGACGGTCTTGAAGCGTCCTATGCAATTTATGCACATCTGATGCATTATTATCGCTAAGGTTTTTCGAAAACCCTTGGTGGGGTTTTTAATCCGTCGCAAGAATACGCTTGTCGCTCTCTTTGTTTGGGTCCCATAGGCGAGTTGGTATCCGGGGACGCTAAAACCTATTCTATTCTAATTATTCTATTATTGCCTTATATGTTGATAATTGCATCATGATTGCTAATGCCTTGACATGTTTGGATAAGTGCAAGGATTAGGCTCAAAGAAAAGTTAAACTCAAAAGATTTTAGAAATCGAAGTGCATAGAGATCGAGAAACAAGAAACCCCGACACTCAAACAAAAGTCAAATATTCGAGATATGGCAAAAGCTTTGGATTGGAATTTTGTGGGCAAAGAGATACTCCTCTAGTCCCTAATCGTAAGATTTCGTAAAAATATGTCCCGAACATAACAAAAGATGTTGAAGAAAATGGAAGGGCACTTTATAGAGAACTAATAGAATGCCTATATATGTATCTAACGCACCGGACCTAATATTGCATTCTCAATAGGTCCGCTAAATAGATACTCGAATAATCCAGGGGAAAATGCAATAGACAATTGCAAAAAGAGTCTTGAAAATTTTTGAAAGAAACTAAAGATCAAGGCATTTGCTATTCTAGTGAAGATTTGACTCTCATAGGCTATTGTGATGCGGGCCGGCATCGACTTAGATTATAGAAAAATCCATTTGAGGGATTTTCAATTCACCTTGGAGGTGCATCAATTGCATGGAAATTTAAAAAGCAATCCAATATTCAATGTCATCACCTAGCTGAATATCGCTAGATACTCTTGTTGTTAAAGGAAATTATATGGACCGAAGGTCGATTAGATGAACTTGGTATTGTTCAAACGAGATCCTACTATTTTTCTAAGTGATAGTCGAGTTGTATAGCCATTACTAAGAATTGAGTTTTGCCCCAAAGGACCAAACACATTGAGCTTCACATACATTCCATAAGAAAATGGTTAGCAAGAAATATATTCTGATCATATAAGTTGGTGCATGTGGATCAAGTTACATATATCTTCACAAAAGCATTGCCTAAGATGAAGTTTAATAAGTTCAAACATTTACTTGGAGTTACATGACAAAACGTGTCACATGACTCTTTGTGAAATATATATGAATATAAAATGCAAGGTTATATGCAAGCAAGGAAATTTTTGATATAGGTGCTTCATTTCTGGTCAAAATTTTATTAAGTTGAGTTTCACGGCGATCTTGCACATGCATGCAACATAGAGTTCGAGACAACATGATGCATGCAATATATATTCGAGAGGGGACATGATGCAAAAGATTATTGAGTGTCAATGATGTTGAATATATTATGCACAAAAGGTTAAAAAAGTGATTTGTATTCAACATAAAAGGTAAGATGGGTGATTTGCCTAAGTTAAACTACTTAACACAAAAAAATGATATGAAGAGGGAATGTTGTAATGTGTGGGATCACATTATCTGCGTGATTGTATTGTTTGTGTCAGGAAAATTGCAATGGTACCTAGAACATCATCTCTTAATATGATGTCATTATGCTCAATGATACCTAAATTGTTATAAGATACTAGAAAGATGAATATTGCTTCTTAAAAGCATTGTGCTAGGCAAATTGTTTTGAGCTAAACAAATATTTGAAATCTGGGTGAAGGTGAACCGGTTGGATTCTTCCTTTCTAGCTCCATCACCGAGTCGGGACTAGCAAGGTCAAATCGTCTATTACATTAAAGACCAGTTGATAAAATGAATAGAATGCATCAAATGTTGGGGGTTCTTGGGTTTGATATAATCCATATGATCCGCAGATTTGTTGTGATTTTTGGGGTAATGCGGATCTAATCCATTCTACCATTTAGGGTTAGCAAATGTGTTATCTTACTTTAGTTCGGGATGGGCTACTCTTTCTTGTGTATAGTGGATATATCTAATGAACAGTTTTATTGACCTAAATTTGCTTTGCTATAAGATAAGCAATTTCTATGTTTTTCTTTAATTTCAAGTTTTGGCCATTCAAATTAGCAACTATTGGTTTTAAATTGTTTGTTCCTCACATATCCTATTTGTTCAAGTATTTTTCCTTTCTTACTTTCTTATTTAAGATAACATTCAACAAATGGCTTCGAAGTTGAATACAAAGAAATTGGACATTGTGTAAATGTTTCTTTTGAGTTGTCGTTTCTTGATATTAAGATTATAACAAGCAGGGGGGTAGAGAGATCAGGGGGTAGAGAGATCACCCTGCAACTACAACCACCTTTTCAAGAAAAAGAAATCATTCGAAACATTCACCTATTTATTTTTCTCTATTTTTTGAAGTTGTACACTCCTTACAACTCATAACAGAGAGATCACCTTGTACAAGTGCAACCACCATCTTTACAAGAAATCATTTGGAACATTCTCATATTTATTAATTAGCTATTTTTGAAGTTCTACATTCCTTATAAAGTAGTCTAGAGAGTAGTTTGTAAATTCCTATACAAAGTAACCAAATGTGGTTTGAACTAGTTATTGTAATACGAGATGTGCTATATGGATTTGTCAGCATTTATATAAGCCAATCCTTGCTCCATGCTATATGGGCTTCATGATAAATTTCCAGATTGATTACATCACGTATGGCCAAGTCTCTCATGCCAAGTTTTAAAGTAGGAAGTACAACAACATTTATTAAATTTGATCCATGAATGTGAAAACCAAATGTCGTTTAGCCATTTCGTATGTGAGAATCACCCTACAATAAAGCTTTTCAAAATGTACTTGATAACCAAGATCTATTAACTGAGTGACTGAAATGAGATTCCTAATTAGATTTCGTACATAGTACATTATCAAGAACCATTGGTTTCCCTTTCAAGTCCGATAACTCCAACAAGCCGACTCAACCTTCACGCAAATTTCCATCACCCATTGCACATAACATGAGTTTACGTAGACCTTACCCTTAAGCCCAGGCGGCGACTTCTATAAGCTCCACTCTAAGCACATATAGATCACCATCATCACTTACTTTGTTTTCAAAAATATCGACATCAATTTAAAATTCTTACTTTAGCATCTTTATCTTGTGCTTCATCTAACTCTTCTTCTTCTCGTGGTGAACAAATTGATTGCTATAGACCGCCTTACCTCCTCACGATTCCTCTTCCTCGTAATAGGTGCTCCAAAGAACCTCCGTATTTGCAATAATATTATAAGTTTTTCAAAGAAATCTTTGATGTCATCCTTATCATGATACTTCAAATCTCTCCTTGTCCAAGGCGTCCAAATTTAAAGAAGATTAAATGTGATGTTTTTTTTAACATATAGTTCCACATTTCCCATGGAGACATCCCTCTTATTCTAAGCAAAATGTGGATCATTTTGTTTTTTTATCATAGCTTTTGCTTCAAGTATTTTCCTTTAGCGCAATATTTATTGCCGCACTAGATCCTCCACCACTTCCATGATTTGCATCTTTTTACGGGCTTGCACGGATCCATGATGTTCTTTGCTATTGCATAAGTTTTTCTCATTAATTATTTGGACTTCTCTCGAGTTTGCTCTTTGTTTGTAACAAATTCCCATAGCCCTTCAATCTTTAGCACCTCTTCATCCTTTTCCCTCGATACTTGGAATCCAGCTCCTCTCTTCAATACATCAATTGCACAATAAGGAAGCTCCAAGTTCATGGCCATGTTGATCCTCGATTTCAAAATGAAGATGCTATAGAGCAATAAAATTATCTAGCCAATTAGCTTTGCTCTGGTCCCTAAGCTAAGAGCTTAGCTATTCCTTATGATTGAATCACTAGCCCTTTTACTTTTAACCATTAAACTCTTAAGCATTTGAATGCATTGGATATTAATTCTTAACCATTGAATATTGTAAGAATTCTATTGTAGCAAACACATTGACCCAATCACTACTCATGGTTTGACTCAAAACCAAAATACATCAAACCCGCTTTTAAGTACCTCTTGATTTATAATCGATTTGGCTTGGTGGGGTGCCAAATTGTTTGTTATTGCTCAAGATAAACAAAGTAATCCATTGCCATGACTAACGATTGATCCATATTTAGTTGGCTCCAAGTTTGCTACGCCAACATAAAACCAAAAAAAGAATAACACCTCTATGTGCATAAAATTTCCAAGTGGTATTCCCTTGTGTATAAAATAAATTAAATAGGTGTGATATAGGTTCAACCATTGAACCTATTATTTGACATGATAATTCAAAATGAATCTAGTCATTGACTTCATTGACATTCCAGTCCTTTCTTGGAGACCAATTTTCTTTGTTCCACAACTTACAGAAAAAGGATGTGGAAAAATATGGGAGGACCATCTGCCAAATTATAAAGATAGTTTTGGACTGCAAGTGTGAAAAAACTTGGATATTCCGGAATTGCTTTGATATCTTGGATATGAGATCTTTTTACGAAGTTAAACTACAATCATTTTTCAGTTGTTAAATTTTTGTTATTCTTGCATGCAAAACATAATGAATATCTCAGACACTAATAACTCCCATCGGTGCGATTGTTAAATTCTACTTGACAATCTTATGCTAAGCAGTGAATCATGCATCATTAGTATATGGTCACCGATTGTACTAGGACACGATTCAAGGTAAGCCTCATCTGTGAGACTTTGGTTCATTTTTTTGGGTATCTATTTGTGTTTCGAGAGAAGCTACAAAGACTAAGTAAACCCGATTCGCACTAACTTCCTACCTGAAGGTAGCCTTTGAATTGATGTAAAAGGAGGGCTTTTTGGCAAGCCCTAGACTTACCTGTACCCCAAGCACTTACATGCTCATCATCTAAAAGTAAATAGCCCAAGATCCCGCCATAATGCTAATTACATGAATTGCGATACCTTGATAGGTCATTTTTGAAAACCGGGTGGACTCATATTCCGAAAGAACCTAGTGCTGCACCCAAATTGGGGCGAGGCTTTGGGGATCAAGCAAATCCTAGGCTAATTGGGAGTGCAATATGAGACTCAACAGTGGAACAGTGGGATCATGAGCCAAAGGCCTTGCCCACCAATTAGTGTGGCATTCCTATCTACAAAGAGCTTCGAAGAAAGACGAAAGGAAGTGGATTTGTAACCTCTTTTCATTAATTTGTTTGCCACATCATTACTAAGAATTCCCATCCTTTAAGATAAAGCCTTAAGCTTAATGGATGAGAATTTCCCCTAGATCTTGGTAAATAAATGCTATGAAATGGAATTTAAAAAAGAAATATTTTATGGTACCAACTTGTTTCTCTACTAGACATTTAACTTTTTTATCCTTGTGTCCTTTTCCTATATATGTCTTGTGTCCTATTAGACTTAGTCCTTAGCACTTTAGACTAACACCTAAGTCCATGGTCTTAAAAAAGTAATCTTATAGCATAGATAGACCGGATATCAATATCTTTAATGAACCGGGGCACTAATTATCACCCCTAACGCATGCATATATACGTTGGGTGAATGTTAGTCCACCTCAAGATCTTGGACAGCTATAACATCATATTGAAAATGAAATTATATCCTATCGATCCGAGACATCGGATCGACATTCTAGAATGGGGCGAAAGCATGCATGTCTCGCATGCATGCATGCAAATGTATGCCCTTCTACGGTTGGGAGTTCGCTATTTTAGGCGCGGGGCTCGCATCAACGCGTCTCATCGGCTTCCTCTTCTCTCAGCGATACCTTATTCTCTTTGAGTTGTTTCGAGCAGTGAGGAGGGGCTTCTTTTCGCTTGGTTTGGCCAATTTGGCGTTTCTTTCATCCGTGGCATGTCCTTTTCGCCTTGGCTCTTCTTTAGCCTTCATCCTGTGATCTTCGCCCCTCGATTCCGGTTTGTTAAGGAAGTTCTCCGGTATTCAGCGGTTTGTTGGTTTCAAAATAGCCCCATTCTAATCCCATCGATCCGAGACATCGGATCGACATTCTAGAATGGGACGAGCATGCATGTTCGGTGATGCATGCATGCGCATGCCCTTACGGTTGGGAGTTCGCTATTTTAGGCGCCGGGTTACGCATCAACGCCTCATCGGGCGCTTCCTCTTCTCTCAATGACTTATTCTCTTGAACCCACCCTCCTCCCCTTCTTTGTTAATTGTATTTGTCGCCCGGCACGCGTGACCGGGCCCCTATTTGAAGAGGTTTTTGTTTTGTCGCGGCACGGCGGGATCAGCGGCCCTCCACGGGAGGTTTGTTTTGTCTCGTTTTGTTGTGTTGGTGATGTGCAGGTACAGGTTGGCGAGCGGCATTTGTTTCGACTTCTCCATGCGTGGGTTTTTGGGAGCGATTTCTATACCTTACGTTTGTCCAAGCCCCTTGCCGAAGGTTTATTACTAGGGTTTTTCCTCGAAAACCCGAAAGGGCGGGGTTTTTCAATCCCGGGTGATAAGCTTTTAAGCAGTACAAACCAGCCACACATCTATTAGCATTGTATTTTTTGGGGTCCAAATGATATAATTGGATTTTCCCTTTATTTTCGTGGGTAGTTCGTGATGTGTGCTACCCACCCGCCCACCATTGTAGAAAATCTGCTGAGATGAATGAGAAGCCTATCTATTCGGGCGGTTTGTTGGTTTCATGCGAGCTCCATTCTAGAATACAAGGATCTCGGAGATATACCTGTGCTGGCCGAGGTGACCAGCAACCCAAATTGACTGTTCGATTGTATAAGCATTGATCGAATATGGCCCTATTCTATATGAAGCACAGACACATATGAGGAGAAAGAAAGTTATTTGCAATGCATCTAAAGAAATGGTCCTCTTCTAAATACATGCCTTTTGTAGAAGCGAAACACGCTTCAAATGGCTTCGTGATATTCCATAAGCAAGGCATGCCTACCCCATAAAGAAATAGTCAATTTCATAAAGACTTGTCATTCTACTAACTCCAGAGGTAGGTACAACATTGCCCACCATGAAGCATCGAAGACCAACAACTATCCGGGGATACATGTGTCTAACTACGATCCGGTTTTATTATGTCATGAATGCGAAACCATTGTTGGATTGATAACAAATCAAAACAATGTGATAAAAACACTCAAACCCTTCAACCAAAGGGTGGTATAGAGGATGGGACAATTCAACCAAAGATAGCAATGCTTCAACCTCCAAAAAAACCACAAGCAATCTATGGAGAGAGAGGAAAGAACTCAAAGAACTTCACTTGTGCACTTGCTTCCAAAACTTCAGTACTAGAATCGCGTTTCCAAGAAGGTCATAAAGACAAAAGGCCTTCCGAGAAGTTCATATATCTATTTTCTTTCCAAGAAACAACCCTCGCCATTAGATTTCGGTTAGTGCACTCCCCCATGTTGCTCACATCTAAGCGTAGCGGCAAAATTTTGAAAGACATGTTTTGGAGATAAAGATCTACAACCTTAAGCCTATAATATCATGCTTGATTCCATATCTTACATGCATCAATTTAATGCATTGTACACATTGATCCGAGAAAGCTAACTTCTCATTTTGTTTCATTTTAATTTTGGATCAAGCCGTTCGTCGCTCTACCATTGACCGCAACATTTGGAAGAAGATGAAAATCTTCTTCTTGAACAAGAACATCGAACAATAAGCATAGGGATGAATTCAAGAATAGAATAGAATAGAACAAACGAAGTTCCAAAGAACACGAAGTCGCATATGTTGTCGATCTTTGTCCACTTTCATTATCCATGGCACTTCAATCTCAACTGTTGAAACGATATGTCTTACATACGGGGATTTGACACCCTTGTGTACATTGACTCGTCTCTCAATCGCTCAAAGAATACAATGGATAGTGGATACTATGGATGGATCTTAGGTTTGGGTTTTACACAAATGGTACAAACAATAGGGCGACCAAGCAGTTTGAGTTTGGTGGGAAGTTTGGGGAGTTTTGGTATATTCTAGGCATATGTTGGCATACTAGAAATATACCAAAACCCACATGAGCAAGGGATTGCCCCCTAGGGGAAACCAAAAAGGGCGTATGACTTTGCATACACGTGCTTACTATGTATTTGTATGTAATAGCATGACTTGCGAGTTCTAAATTCTAGATTGATCCCTGCCATGCCTACAATAGTTATATGCCCCACTAATTTTGTGCCCCTTCAATTTAATAAGTCTATCTTCACATTCTTTATTACGTAGGGCCTACACATTGTGCCATAGAGAAACAAAGCAACTTCTTAACATGGACCATTTGTAATTTTCTTAACATGTAATGTTGCGAGTTGTCAAGTGGTGAATTTAAGTTTCCGGCAATTTATTCCATTCTATATTCACTTGAAAGCAATCGTGTATAAATTGCAAAGCAAATGTATGTACATATATATTACCAAAGAAAGAAGATTAAATACTTATTTTCTCCAAAGAGCCTCACCACTGCAAACTTTAACTCGAAAACAAGTTTGTTGTAAAGTCCCTGATTCTAAAACAAATACCCCCAATCTTGATACTGATGGAAAGCTTTCGAAGAATGCTTTCCAACGGTATAAGAACACATGAAACAAATTTTTGGATCAAAACTTACAGCAAAAATCGTGCCGCTTCACCACTGCAAACTCTAACCCAAAAATAAATCTGTTTCACACTCCCTGATTCTAAAAACAAAGCACCCTAATCTTGATACTGCTCGAAGGAAGATTTCCAGGACGCGAGAATCACACGAAACCGAGTCTTGGATCAAAAGTTATCAAAGAAAGGGATGCTGGAAACTGGCAAATCCCTGGCAAGCCCTAAACTCCGAGCTAAAAAAGTCGCTGAACCTCCCTGTTCCTGATGCCAGAACCTACAAAAGTGGTGTGGATAGGAACCTCTTTGAATAAGCTTTCAAATGACACCAAGATTGTGCCAATCCGACTGCGAATGTAGGAGATATGGTTGTTTTAGAAAAAATGGTGCGAATCGCCTACTTGCTTGGAGGAAAGCCATGGAAGAAGAGATGAATGCTTTTCAAAGAACAAGGGAAGAACATAGTAGATAATAAGTGTATATTTAAGCTCAAACCTGAATCGAATGAAAATGGGCAAAAATATATAGTTAGATTGGCAGCAAAATGTTATCAGTAAGAGGGACTAGATTATGATGAAACATTTTCTCCAATAGTCAAATTGTCATGCATCAGGATGCTATGCATTTGCTAATGCTAAAGATCTCGAAATACATCACATGGATGTAAGCATTTACGTTCTCTGATGCAAAATTAGATGAAGAATTTTTTATGAAACAAGCAGAAGAGTTTGAAGTTGGAAATAATCTAGTGTGAAAAATAAACAAAGACAATTGTTCGTGTTGAAACATGCACCTTGCCAATGCTATATTTGCATGGATAAATATCTCAGCGAAAAGAATTTCTCAAAGCTACAAATAGATGGCATTATATGTATTGCAAAACAAGGAGTTAGTTATTGCATTATTGCCTTATATGTTGATGATTGCATCATGATTGCTAATGCCTTGACATGTTTGGATAAGTGCAAGGCGGTGCTCAAAGAAAAGTTAGATTTAGGGGAACTCAAAAGATTTTTAAAAATCGAAGTGCATAGAGATCGAGTAAACAAGAAACTGACACTCAACCAAAAGTCAAATATTCAAGATATGGCAAAAGCTTTGGATTGGAATTTTGTAAGGCAGTAGATACTCCTCTAGTCCCTAATCGTAAGATTTCAGAAGAAATATGTCCCGAAACAACAAAAGATGTTGAAGAAATGGAAGGGGCACTTTATAGAGAACTAATAGAATGCATATATATGTATCTAACTGCACCAGACCTAATATTGCATTTTCAATAAGTCTGCTAAATAGATACTCGAATAATCCAGGGAAAATGCAATAGACAATTGCAAAAAGAGTCTTGAAAATTTTGAAAGAAACTCAAGATCAAGGCATTTGCTATTCTAGTGAAGATTTGACTCTCACAGGCTATTATGATGCAGACTGGGCATCAGACCTAGACTATAGAAAATCCACTTCAGGATTTTCAATTCACCTTGGAGGTGCATCAATTGCATGGAAATTTAAAAAGCAATCCAGTATTGCAATGTCATCAGTTGAAGCTGAATATACTGCAGATACTCTTGTTGTTAGGGAAATTATATGGACCAGAAGGTCGTTAGATGAATGTGGTATTGTTCAAACAGATCCTACTCAGAGTTGTATAACCATTACTAAGAATTCAGTTTTGCCCCAAAGGACCAAACACATTGAGCTTCACATACATTTCATAAGAAAAATGGTTCGCAAGAAATATATTACAGTCATATAAGTTGGTGCACAGGATCAATGACAGATATCTTCACAAAAGAATTGCCTAAGATGAAGTTCAATAAGTTCAAACATTTACTTGGAGTTACATGACAAAACGTGTTACATGACTCTTGTGAAATATATATGAATATAAAATGCAAGGTTATATGCAGCAAGGAAATTTTTTTATATAGGTGCTTCATTTACGGTCAAAATTTTATTAAGTTGAGTTTTACAGCGATCTTGTACATGCATGCACCATAGAGTTCAGAGACAACATGATGCATGCAATATATAATTCAGAGGGGACATGATGCAAAAGATTATTCAGGTCAATGATGTTGAATATATTATGCACAAAAGGTTACGAAAAGTGATTTGTATTCAACGCAAAAGGTAAGAGGGGTGATTTGCCTCAGTTAAACTGCTTAACACAAAAATGATCTGAAGAGGGAATGTTGTAATGTGTCAGATCACATTATCTGTATTGTATTATTTGTGTCAGGAAAATTGCGATGGTACCTAGAACATCATCTCTTAATATGATGTCATTATGCTCAATGATACCTAAATTGTTATAAGATACTAGAAAGATGAATATTGCTTCTTTAGAGCATTGTGCTAGGCAAATTGTTTTGAGCTAAACAAATATTTGAAATCTCTGAAGGTCCGAACCGGTCTGATTCTTCCTTTCTAGCTCCATAACCGGGCTTGGACTATCGGTGTCAAATCGCGTCTACTAATCAAGTATATATAGTCAATAACAAAGTTAAAGTGTTGTGCTATAGTGAATTTCAAGGTTTCTTGATGATCTAAGATTAATATTACTTGATATTTAGTTCATCTCCAAAAATATGCTCGCTAAATTCAAATACTATTGACTAGCTGAAATTGAGTGATAAAACTACTTCATCGAAAAAAAGTGCGTAACCACCAACCAACATCAAACATTTTCGGAGGAGATCGTGGAATGATTTTGATATAATGAACATCAGCCTCCCATGCAACTTCGCAATTAGCCCACGTGCTTTGATGACATGGCAAAAAGGATTGTGTCATGCTAAGATGGCGTTTGACATTGTAAACATGTTTGATCTTAAAGAAGGCTTTTTCAACTAGTTGAATCCAAAGTGAATGGTTGATGGAGCAAATCGAGGCTGCAAAAAAAATAGGTTTAAATGCAATATGAGAATCAATGTAAGAGGATGGAAAAATAGGTCGAATGACATGGAATCCTTTACATTAGCGTAACCTCTAAATCTTCTAATCTTCAAGTCGCTTGTAAAACCTACCGATGTGATTTCTCTCAAATCTTTTGTGAATGTGTTGCAACTTTGAATGTGGTGAATGATGAATAATCCTAAAATGGAAAAACTTTAGTTGTTGCCAAATCCTGGCAACTGGATGCCCAAAAGAAAATAATTGGCAAGGGCTTTTCAATCCATGACCTCTTGGTCTTCATGAACTTTAAAAAATCTATTCTATTCTATTCTATTCTATCTTTCAGTCAATGTTCCTGCTAGTATGGGAAGATATGGCTAGCGTGATAAGGGAGAAGAAAACGATAATGTAACACGAAGTTAGAATGGAGATATAGGTCAATAAATGTTTGCAAATGATGAAAATATGTGGTGTATGAGCATATGTGGACCTATAAATGGAAATCTTGTTAGTAATGGAATTGGGTAGCAATGATGGAGGGAGTGAGTGAAAAATGACTCAAGTATCTTATAAAAGGCGTGTCAATCTGTGGAAAACGGGTGTCATAATCAACCAAGCAAAGACCTAAAGAGAAGGAATTATTTTAAGTGTAGTCAATGGAGAAAAAGGATGTCATAGGGCTTAGCAATATTTGGGAGGTCGAGGTTTAAGATCAACCCTAATATTCCGATAAATTATCCAAGGTCAAACATTCTCAATCCATATAACCCATTAGTTAATATATAATTTTAAGGCCAAGACAATGCGTAACTTCTATACATTAAGTTTAAATATCTACCGTTGAAAATGGGAGCGGTTCAAAAACGTAAAATTGAAGACGATCATCAAGTTTAAAATTTGGAACATTAGAAAGATGGAAGCCGTGGTTCAATATATTGAGGTCACTTCAAGAACCTCCCCTTCCTCTATCTTGTATTGTTATGGGAAATTATTTTAAGTTACAGTTTAATGTGTATTTATCTCAAAAAGCATGTACAAAAGTTCCTTCTTGTAGGTTCACGTGAACTCCATTATCAACAATTATTTTCAACGATGCTATAAAATGCATTAAGGATGTTGGATGTACTACTACTGTTGGTGGTTTGTATCTTAAGGGCACTAGAACTTGTAAGAGTTTCCTCCAACCTTTTCAGCAAAATCAAAATTATTGCATTTCATTTGCTACATATTAGCAACTCAAAGTATTGATGAGATATATCAAGCACCTATTTTTTAAACAATTTTTAGGACTACACTTAACTTTTTTAGAAATTTTCATAGCAAACTTATAACTCGCAACAACACCATTTTCCTACATATGCGTATATAGACACAAAAAATGCACTCTAAAGGACAAATTCATAGCTAAAAGATGTCGGAAATAGAAAATGCTAATTCCGTAAAAAAAGGAATACATTGGTCTAAATGAATAAATGTACAAGTTGATCGGCCGGAGCCAATGTTGATGCAACATTATTACCTCGTTGCATTTGGTCTCTCCAAAAATAAAGTATTAACTTCCATCTTAAAAATTTGAAAGAATAATCGAGTAATTTTTGCTTTCCCAAGTCTTTCATAGAATTAGTCCTTATCCTTTGCATAACCTTCACAAATTGGGATATTCCTTTTGATGTTTTAAAAGCAACCATATCTCACATGTAATAAAGATTCACTTTTCTCTTAATCACGTTGCTCTTCTTAGGTTTTGATGAAGATGCCTCTATATCCATAGCTCTCTATTTGTGCTATGACACTCCGAATACTAAGAGCATGCTATTACAAAAGGGGACACTCCGAGAACATTCACCTTTTGATGAAGAATTTGAGAAGATTCTCTCTTGTCATCGAATGTTCTCCAAGCTTGTGAAAGTTTAGTGCGCTTTGGCATCGTTTTTCTTTTCTCCAACTAGCTTCCTTTTTCACTTTGCTCGATCATCCACCGCATCATCATTTTGTAGCAACACCAGCAGGTTGGATAACAAGGATAGAAGATGGGAAAGCAAGTTATAGGATAATCTTGTTCCTCTGGACGCTTCCACACATACTGAGCCGCTTGCAGCCAATTAGGGTGCACTAAGAAATGTCCCTTTGCCTTTGCCCATGTGATCTTCTCTTCATCAATGTCATCTACGCTAGATATGACATGGGTGGTGAGATATCCATATCATCATGCCACGTTGCACCAAGAGCCTTTGTCTGGTGCTTCAAGAAATCCCTAAGTCGTTTAGTCACTCCATCAAAGAGAACATGGCAACCTTGTAGCACTCTTTTCTTCATCTTTTGCACCACTTGAGTAACACTAATATCTTCATCTGATGATTTAAAGAATTCTTCATGTACCTTATGAAGAACATTGAGTATTCTAGAGAGATTGCCTTCGATTTCGCTCTCATCCCTATGTTGTTGAGTTAAAGAAGGCTCTTCAAGTTTGAAGTCCTTGCAACTAGAGCTGAAAAAATGATAACGTTCCACCTCCAACAAGTTGGCTTGATGTTGTGGCCACATTTTTTTTGAATCATCAAGTATCAAAGTGGCATGTTCTACTCCAAGAAAGGCGTCCAAGTTCTTGCATTTCTTACCATGACTGGAGATGACTCTCCCTTGAAAATACTGCAGCTCAGGATCGAGTAAACCGGCCATGGCTAAAGCATAACTCATCTCACCCATGGTATGTATATACAACTCGAACATCTGGCTGGCCTCCTCCAGAAACTGGTGCACGAAAGGACGAAGCTTTGTCCAATACTTCCAATGATCTAAATGGTAAAACTGGTCTGATCCTTGCACAATATCAGCGTTGATTACTTTCCTCTGACGTGAAAAATAATTTTGCAAGATATACTCTTTTTCTTCAGCTTCCAACTGGTCGATGCCAACACTGTTGAGAAGGGTGTGATCTAAGTCAAGAACAAGATACAGCTTCTTTTGTGCGAGAAGTTGTTCGAGCTCCATATTGCGTTCCAGAGCTGCCTCTACGGCGTCCAATTCCATGGCTCCGACTATTTCCATCGCCTGGTAAATGCGCGAACACACAAGCTACGTTTTTCTAGTTAATTAGGTCCGTCATACCTTTCTTAGATATTTTGCACTTTTTTGATCTAAAGGCCCAGATCGTTGCCTTTTCCACGAATGTAGGGCGAAAAATGGATGCTACGCCAAAAAAAATCTTTGGGTTTAGATTAGCTTTTGAGAAATGCCATTCTAGGCGGAATGTAGAACGACAGTGTGAAAATAGTCAATGTGTCTTTTCCAAAATAAGCTTTTGAGAAATGCCATACACGATAGTTTTCACAATTATCGGCCATTTTGATCTGTCTATCTGCTTCTATCTGCTGTATTTTCATTTACTCTACCGAAGTTTCCTTTTGCCCAATTAACAGCCCCTTTGTTTCTTTTGTCCAAAGAATTTTGTACTAATGCTTAGTTCTACCGTAGCTCTTTTTGCTGCTTCAACTTGTGCATGAAATCATTGTTCCAGATTTTGGAGAAAAAATCCTTTGATGTTGATATAGCATTGACAACATCTATGGAAGGAATTTTTGTATGATTACTTGAAGAGCATTGGCGAGAAGGTCCACAATGTTGCTGTTATTTTGAGGTGCTTTCTGTCCCTCATGAATTTTGTAACATCTAAAAGATATTTGCTTAGCAGCATGCTAGAGTAATCCAAACATCTGGAGACCCAAGATGCATGTCTGCAAAGTGGAGATAAGATATATGGTTGCAGAATCTCTAATATGTGAACATGACACAACAGCTTGCATCTGCAATATTTTGCTTATTTTATCACTCATATGATCATATCAATATTCATCCCTGTCCAGCTCCTTGTGCATGAGCCGGGTCCATATGAAACTCTTGAAATCATGCGAGAATGTTGCCTTTGTCAGATTTGAGTGACTTCTAGCACAGGTAAAAGAATACCCACGTAGATTTGGTCATGATCCATCTCAACTTATCTATGTCGTGTTTCAGGATTTTGCATTGAAAGCCATGGGGGTTGGCTTGAAACAAAATCAAGTGTATTTCAAGGTTTTTGTACTCCATGAGGTCCTTCCTACTTACGGTTCAGCTGAATTCCTAAGGTTGAGGGAATATAGGACTTTTTCAGTTGCTTATTCCTAGTTGAGGGAGTATAGGTCCTTTTTTTTTCTTTCTTTCCCTTTTTTTCTTAGCACTTTTGCACAAACGCGAGTCGAAGGTTCGATGCATTCTGAGGCCATCCACATTGCAGCCATTTGATTTCATCTACAGTGGTGGAAATTCATGAAAATTCCAAATCAGTCATGGGTGCAATGAGAAAACTTCATTGATATAGTTTTGGTTTTCTTCATTGGTGTTTTGGTATGGTTGAAAACGCAGGTATGTGGAGCCCTGTAGGTAGATCGTGCGATGCTGAAAGGCAAATGGAACTTCTATCTAATGCCACTGCCTGAAAGATATGCTGAATGGGCTCTTTGTACTTTTTCAGGCAAAGCTTGAATTCCAGGTTTGTGAAAACAGAAACGATGGCCTACTTGGCCTGTCTACTTATATTCATACCTTATTACAGGTATTCTGGCAAAAAAAAAAGGATTTTGCCAAAAGCCAGAATGCAATGCAATGGAGTATATTCAATAGAGGGATAACTGGGCGATCTGTACCAGATTAGGCAATGCTTATCATGACATGAGGAGTTGTTCATTGTCCACCAAGAGTGAGCAAGTTAATGCTAGTTTCGTAGATCAGATCTAGATCCAAAGATGACACAATAGTACTAGATATTTTTTCAACCTTGACAATGGTATTTCTTTTAAACTTAACATTGATGAAGCATCTTCTCAGCCTTCTCAAATTGCTTCTCTTGTACTATCCGGTGATTTTTTTTTTCTTCGTTTTCCATCTCTAGTTACATGCAGAAAGATCCTTCTCCAGGTTTGCTCTTGATGAAGGCATTAGCAACTACGACATATGTTCAAGTGTTGCATTAATTATCTGATGATGATTCAGTTCACCCTATTTTAGAGCCCCTAACGGTGGCACATGCATCTAGAAGAGCAATGAATGTAACTTGCTAGAATGTATTTGTCTACCCTCTTCTAGATTTCCCATAGCGGAAGCGTGCTTCTCACGACACAGATATAAGTAGTCTTGTCTGGAATTAACCTGTCTAGTTGCATATTTTGGACAGTTGTAAAGCCATTTCACCTGGCCGTTTCTAACTTTTTTCTTTTATTCGGTTGCACATTTGGATGCGTTGCTTTCTTCACTTTGCATGACAGTGAAATAATAGCCCGTTGTTTGAATATGTTACTTTTTCCATCATACTTTCCTCTGATGGTAATGGCAATGGTGAAGATTTTAAGTGTTTTGACAAGTCATTTATGGTCCATCTATTCAATCGCTGTGCCATGAACTGAGATTGCACAACTCTGCTGCTAACACTCCCAGGAGATTCTACAAATCTTGTTGCACATCCCATAATCTGGCCTGATCTAATGAATCTAGAACAATGTAACAATAAACAGACAAGCCTTGTTGATTTACTACCTTGCTTTAGGAGCTTCCCTTAAAGAGAAACAACATGTGACCTTTTGTGCCTCGTTGATTGAGGCCTTTTGTGTGTATGGTATATGTAATCTGTATCAATAAAAGCCCTTATTTGTTTGTTTTATATGTTAATGTGCAGGTTGAGCTCGAAGCTTGAGGCATTTCCATTGTTGAAACATCCTTCCAAAAGGTAAACTTTGATATGGATTTGTTGTAAAATGACTGACTGTTGGGGATAGTAATTTCCTTTGCTCTGAAAACTTAACTAGACTGTTGTTAGAGTAATGTGCTTTGAGAACACTGGTAAGATCATTCATATGGGTGTGCATGACCATAGAGAGCCTACAATTTCTGCAGGCTTTTTCGCAGAGCTGCCTTCTTCGACATAACAATAGCATGAAGAATAACCAAGGAAACAATGATCTATAGAAATTAAACAGGGTTGTTTTGCCGATCTACAATTGCCAGGCATTCCTCAATGAACATGGATTGTTCGATTGTTCTGTCCTAGACCTCCAGTCATGATCTGAATCCACTTTGTTCAGAATTGACATAAGATGATCTAGAGCTAGGCCAGTCAAGCTCATGATCCCCTGTAAGCATAAACACCATATGACTGTCACAACAAAAATAAGGAGTGACTCCTAAAAGAGCTTATCCACCTATTCAACTGTTGTGCCACGAACTAAAAGGTTGCACAGCTCTGTAGAACAGTCCTTGAGTTGCAGAACAGTGAAATCACTTGGGTAGTCCAACTTATAGACTTCATAGTCTGTCTTTCACTTGTATCCAGCATTATACTTATATATTTGTTTCTGTGGAGGAGCAGTTATGTTTAATATCCATAGATGTCGAGATAAGATTTAGAATGAGCTTAAGCAAGCTTCTTAATATTGGCATGCCAAGAGTTGATGGCAATAGTTTAAGACAATATATGGGGAATCAGCCTGCAACATCTTGTATCTTCAACTGATTGTCTTTCTTGTATATGCAGCAAAAAATTTGGAATACTATTCAATTTCCTTTCGGTGCTTGTATATTCAGGTCTTGGTCTGAGGACTTTGCGTATCTCCTGGAAGTCATCATGATCCATTGATACAATTCAGGATGAAATCTTCAAACGTTCTGTTCTTATGCGAAATAGTATCCTTCTGTCTAGCAATGCCATTATGTTATACTTATGATCATGCCAATCATACAATCAGTATAACTAGTCCTACTATGTCAGGATGGAATGGGATATGATAAAACTAACATTCATATGCCGGTAAGATGCATCTTTTGACGTATAAAATTTGTATGCTTGTAGGATGCATTTGCTGACGTTATTTTTTAGCTTTGTAAATCTGATGGTTTTCTTTTCCTCTGTAACAGGGTTTTATGTACCACACATGCACAATAACTTTGTAGGAACTTGGACACCTAGGTATACAGAGTACCAGATATAGAGCTCTCTACAATCTGTTCTGTTCCAAAAAGTCCTGGAAAGAACATAATTGCGGTAGATGTTCCAGCCAGTGCCAGTGACACATATATTGCTGCAGGCATGTACTGTGTAACTATATGCCTTATCGTATTCCTAGAATTTTGTATAAGTTTGCACTTTTTAGAAGACCACGATGCCCGCTATCTATTGTTAGGATACCATTGTTGTGATGCCAACTAAATGCTATCTTTTTGTTGTGTGAATATAGGTAGCAGACCATCAGTATATGCATTCAATAGATGCATTTGAATGATCTCCCTGTAAGCATATGATCTCCCTGTAAAACACCGTATGATCAAATTCAAGTTTCAAATGGACACATGAAAAAATTGCTATGGTCTATTTCCTGTTGAGGACACGTCTTTATGAGATATAACACCTGTTGCTAACTTCTTGATTATGGCTATTAGGGCCTGTCATGGACTGATATAATGTATGTGATGAGGCGTAATATGACAAATGCAGTTGCTACCGTGACAAAGCAGCTAGAACAAGTTTCATTAGCCCTTGCAGTAGGTGGCAATTCTGCAAGTGCAAGGTCCTGCAATATTCAACCCAGCTAAACATTAGCTCATTAAATACTGATCTCCCAGCTGCTTTTACATGTGGCAGCTTCCCATTTAGATATTTGACGAGAGTAAGTTTTAGGATCTTCTGCTCCAGGAGCCGTGGTCATATAAGAAACTCAAAACTCATAATGTAGTTGATGCTTTTTGCTTATTTTCCCTCTTCTAACTTCAAGTGCCTTACTATATGCAAAAGAGGCGACTTGACAAACAGGTGCCTTTCTTGTTAGCTATGGTTTCGTATCTATCTTTGTTGGTAATTATATCGTTTCTCTTATATTGATTGATTGGTTGCTGTTATGTTTTACCCATTTCAAAGCACAGGAGCTAGCTGTATTTATGCCAAATGCGTCAAGGTATTATGAAGTACTGACTATTAAGAATTGTCCAAACAATTTTGTCAGATGATTCCATTAAACTGTTTTTGGAGTTACGGATTGGATATTAATGTATCAAGTGGGCCAAATTATACATATTGATAGAAATGTGGCGAAATTACCAGCAGCACCAGTTGATGGAAATGAATAGAATGCATCAAATGTTGGGGGTTCTTGGGTTTGATATAATCCATATACTTTAGTTCCAGGATGGGCTACTCTTTCTTGTGTATGGTGTATATATCTAATGAACAGCTTATTGGCCGAAATTTGCTTTGCTATAGGATAAGCAATTTCATGTTTTTCTTTAATTTCAAGTTTTGGCCATTCAAATTAGCAACTATTGGTTTTAAATTGCTTGTTCTTCACATATCCTATTTGTTCAAGTATTTTTCTTTTCTTACTTTCTTATTTAAGATAACATTCAACAAATGGCTTCGAAGTTAAATACAAAGAAATTGGACATTGTGTAAAAGTTTCTTTTGAGTTGTCGTTTCTTGATATTAAGATTATAACAAGCAGGGGGTAGAGAGATCAGGGGGTAGAGAGATCACCCTGCAACTACAACCACCTTTTTAAGAAAAAGAAATCATTCGAAACATTCACCTATTTATTTTTCTCTATTTTTTGAAGTTGTACGCTCCTTACAACTCACAACACAAGTAGAGAGATCACCTTGTACAAGTGCAACCACCTTTACAAGAAATCATTTGGAACATTCTCATATTTATTAATTAGCTATTTTTGAAGTTCTACATTCCTTATAAAGTAGTCTAGGGAGTAGTTGTAAATTCCTATACAAAGTAACCAAATGTGCTTTGAACTAGTTATTGTAATACGAGATGTGCTATATGGATTATCAGCATTTATATAAGCCAATCCTTGCTCCTTGCTATATGGGCTTCATGATAAATTTCAGATTGCTTACATCTGTATGGCCAAGTCTCTCATGCCAAGTTTTAAAGTAGGAAGTACAACATCATTTATTAAATCTGAGCCATCAATGTGAAAGCCAAATGTCGTTTAGCCATTTCATATGTGAGAATCACCCTACAATAAAGCTTTTCAAAATGTACTTGATAACCAAGATCTATTAACCGGTGGTGGATCAAATGAGATTCTAATTAGATTTAGGTACATAGTACATTATCAAGAACCATTGGTTTCCCTTTCAAGTCCAGATAACTCCAACAAGCCGACTCAACCTTACGCAAATTTCCATCACCCATTGCACATAACATGAGTTTCAGTAGACCTTACCCTTAAGCTTAGAAGAAGCTGACTTCTATAAGCTCCACTCTCTAAGCACATATAGATCACCATCATCACTTACTTTGTATTCAAAAAAATCATCGACATCAATTTAAAATTCTTACTTTAGCATCTTTTATCTTGTGCTTCATCTAACTCTTCTTCTTCTATGGCTACAAATTGATTGCTATAGACACGCGCTACTACCTCATGATTCCTCTTACGTAATAGGTGCTCCCGGCAACCTCCGTATTTGCAATAATATTATAAGTTTTTCAAAGAAATCTTTGATGTCATCCTTATCATGATACTTCAAATCTCTCCTTGTCCAAGACGTCCAGCTAAAGAAGATTAAATGTGATACGTTTTTAACATATAGTTCCACATTTCCCATGGAGACTTCCCTCTTATTCTAAGCTTCAAATGGCCATTGATATTCCATAAGCAAGGCATGCCTGCCCCATAAAGAAATAGTCAATTTCATAAAGACTTGTCATTCTACTAACTCCAGAGGTAGGTACAACATTGCCCACCATGAAGCATCAGAAGACCAACAACTATCCCAGGATACATGTGTCTAACTACAGATCTGGTTTTATTATGTTATGAATGCGAAAACCATTGTTGGATTGATAACAAATCAAAACAATGTGATAAAAAACACTCAAACCCTTCAACCAGTGGTATAGAGGATGGGACAATTCAACCAGCATAGCAATGCTTCAACCTCCAAAACCAGAACCACAAGCAGGAAAGAACTCAAAGAACTTCACTTGTGCACTTGGTTCCAAAACTTCAGTACTAGAATCGTGCTCTGAAAGTCATAGAGACAAAAGGCCTTCCAGAGAAGTTCATATATCTATTTTCTTTCCAAGAAACAACCCCTCGCCATTAGATTTTGGGTTCGTGCACTCCCCATGTTGCTCACATCTAAGATAAAGATCTACAACCTTAAGCCTATAATATCATGCTTGATTCCATATCTTACATGCATCACGAATGCATTGTACACATTGATCGTAAAGCTAACTTCTCGTTTTGTTTCATTTTAAATTTGGATCAAGCCGTTCAAGCTGCTCTACCATTGACCTGCAACATTTGGAAGAAGATGAAAATCTTCTTGTGGAACAAGAACATCCGAATAAGCATAGGATGAATTGAAGCAAACCTGAAGTTCCAAAGAACACGAGCTTCATATGTTAATCGATCTTTGTCCACTCATATCCATGGCACTTCAATCTCAACTTGTTGAAAGCGATATGTCTTACCTGGGATGACACCCTTGTGTACATTGACTCATCTCAATCGCTCAAAGAATACAATGGATAGTGGATACGATGGATGCCGGTTAGCCGGTTTTGCTTAACGGCCCAACAAAGAAGGCGACCAAACCGGTTCTGAGTTGGAGGAAGTTTGGGCGGTTTTGGTATATTCTAGGCATATGTTGGCATATACTAGAAATATACCAAAACCCCACATGAGCAAGGGATTGCCCCTCTAGGAAACCCAAAAGGGCGTATGACTTTGCATACACGTGCTTCTTATGTATTTGTATGTATAAAACGTATCTCTTGTCTATAATAGCATGACTTGCGAGTTCTAAATTCTAGGTTGATCCCTGCCATGCCTACAATAGTTATATGCCCCACTAATTTTGTGCCCCTTCAATTTAATAAGTCTATCTTCACATTCTTTATTACGTAGGGCCTACACATTGTGCCATAGAGAAACAAAGCAACTTCTTAATATGGACCATTTGTAATTTTCTTAACATGTAATGTTGCGAGTTGTCAAGTGGTGAATTTAACTTTCCGGCAATTTATTCCATTCTATTTGAAAGCAATCGTGTATAAATTGCAAAGCAAATGTATGTACATATATATTACCAAAGAAAGAAGATTAAATACTTATTTTCTCCAAAGAGCCTCACCACTGCAAACTTTAACTCGAAAACAAGTTTGTTGTAAAGTCCCACGATTCTAAAACAAATACCTCCAATCTTGATCTTGATGGAAAGCTTTTAGAAGAATGCTTTCCAGCGTATAAGAACACATGAAACAAATTTTTTGGATCAAAAGTTTCAAAACCAAAAATCGTGCGCTTCACCCACTTTGCAAACCCTAACCCAAAAACACTCCCACGATTCTAAAACAAAGCACCCTAATCTTGATAATCGATGGAAAGCTCTCGAAGGAAGATTTCCAAGGCAGAATCACACCTAAACCGAAGTCTTGGATCAAAAGTTAACAAAGAAAGGGATCTTTGAAACCGCAAATCCACGCAAGCCCTAAACTCCGAGCTAAAAAGTAATTTGAACCTCCACGATTTCTGTTGCTTTAACCCTACAAAAGTGGTGTGGATAGGAACCTCTTTGAATAAGCTTTCAAATGACACCAAGATTGTGCCAATCCATTTGCGAATGTAGGAGATATGGTTGTTTTAGAAAAAAAAATGGTGCGAATAAGCCTACTTGCTTGGAGGAAAGCCATGGAAGAAGAGATGAATGCTTTTCAAAGAACAAGGGAAGAACATAGTAGATAATAAGTGTATATTTAAGCTCAAACCTAAATCGAATGAAAATGGGCAAAAATATATAGTTAGATTGGCAGCAAAATGTTATCACAGAAGAGGGGACTAGATTATGATGAAACATTTTCTCCAATAGTCAAATTGTCATGCATCAGGATGCTATGCATTTGCTAATGCTAAAAGATCTCGAAATACATCACATGGACGTAAGCATTTACGTTCTCTGATGCAAAATTAGATGAAGAATTTTTTATGAAGCAAGCAGAAGAGTTTGAAGTTGGAAATAATCTAGTGTGAAAACTAAATAGCACATTGTTCGTGTTGAAACATGCACCTTGCCAATGCTATATTTGCATGGATAAATATCTCAGCGAAAAGAATTTCTCAAAGCTACAAATAGATGGCATTATATGTATTGCAAAACAAGGAGTTAGTTATTGCATTATTGCCGTATATGTTGATGATTGCATCATGATTGCTAATGCCTTGACATGTTTGGATAAGTGCAAGGCAGTGCTCAAAGGAAAGTTAGATTTAGGGGAACTCAAAAGATTTTTAGAAATCGAAGTGCATAGAGATCGAGTAAACAAGAAACTGACACTCAACCAAAAGTCAAATATTCAAGATATGGCAAAAGCTTTGGATTGGAATTTTGTAAGGCAGTACATACTCCTCTAGTCCCTAATCGTAAGATTTCAGAAGAAATATGTCCCGAAACAACAAAAGATGTTGAAGAAATGGAAGGGGCACTTTATAGAGAACTAATAGAATGCATATATATGTATCTAACTGCACCAGACCTAATATTGCATTCTCAATAAGTCTGCTAAATAGATACTCGAATAATCCAGGGAAAATGCAATAGACAATTGGCAAAAGAGTCTTGAAAATTTTGAAAGAAACTCAAGATCAAGGCATTTGCTATTCTAGTGAAGATTTGACTCTCACTCACAGGCTATTGTGATGCAGACTGGGCATCAGACCTAGACTATAGAAAATCCACTTCAGGATTTTCAATTCACCTTGGAGGTGCATCAATTGCATGGAAATTTAAAAAGCAATCCAGTATTGCAATGTCATCAGCTGAAGCTGAATATACTGCAGATACTCTTGTTGTTAGGGAAATTATATGGACTAGAAGGTCGCTAGATGAACTAGCTTGTACAGACTAGCTAGTTTATGCTTGTGTCCTTTCCTATATATGTCTTGTGTCCTATTAGACTTAGTCCTTAGCACTTTAGACTAACACCTAAGTCCATGGTCTTAAAAGTAATCTTATAGCAGATAGACCAGATATCAACATCTTTAATGAACCAGGCTAATTATCACCCTCAACGTACATATATACAGTAGGTGAATGTTAGTCCACCTGAAGATCTTGGACAACTATAACATCATATTGAAAATGAAATTATAATACAAGGATCTCGGAGATATACCTGTGCTGGCCGAGGTGACCAGCAGCCCAAATTGACTGTTCGATTGTATAAGCATTGATCGAATATGGCCCTATTCTATATGAAGCACAGGCACATATGAGGAGAAAGAAAGTTATTTGCAATGCATCTAAAGAAATGGTCCTCTTCTAAATACATGCCTTTTGTAGAAGCGAAACACGCTTCAAATGGCTTCGTGATATTCCAAAAGCAAGGCATGCCTGCCCCATAAAGAAATGGTCAATTTCATAAAGACTTGTCATTCTACTAACTCCAGAGGTAGGTACAACATTGCCCACCATGAAGCAACAGAAGACCAACAACTATTCCAGGATACATGTGTCTAACTACAGATCTGGTTTTATTATGTCATGAATGCGAAAACCATTGTTGGATTGATAACAAATCAAAACAATGTGATAAAAAACACTCAAACCCTTCAACCAGTGGTATAGAGGATGGGACAATTCAACCAGCATAGCAATGCTTCAACCTCCAAAACCAGAACCACAAGCAATCTATGGAGAGAGAGGAAAGAACTCAAAGAACTTCACTTGTGCACTTGCTTCCAAAACTTCAGTAATAGAAGCGTGCTCTGAAGGTCATAAATACAAAAGGCCTTCCAGAGAAGTTCATATATCTATTTTCTTTCCAAGAAACAACCCCTTGCCATTAGATTTTAGTTCGTGCACTCCCCCATGTTGCTCACATCTAACTGTATAGCAGCAAAATTTTGAAGACATGTTTTGGAGATAAAGATCTACAACCTTAAGCCTATAATATCATGCTTGATTCCATAACTTACATGCATCACGAATGCATTGTACACATTGATCTAGAAAGCTAACTTCTCGTTTTGTTTCATTTTTTTTTGGATCAAGCCGTTCAAGCCTGCTTCTACCATTGACACGCAACATTTGGAAGAAGATGAAAATCTTCTTGAACAACAACTTTATCGAATAAGCATAGGAATGAGAATGATTTTTATTCCACTTTGAGGCCAATCGGCCTATGGGACCCATAAGGAGCGCAGCAAACTTATTACTGTCCGGGTTAAAAAACCCCGCCCCGAAGGGTTTTCGAGGGAAAAACCGTGGTAGTAATAAGAATCTTTGTCAAAAACCGCATAAGTATACATCAATGTTTATATACATGTCAAGTGTGTGCCCGGGGACATAGCTGATCTCGCATGTCCATAACCTCCGAAGATATGATCCCAAAGACCCGCACCCGGATGCCGTGCTCAATGTCACATGTAACGGCCGGCCAAGCGACCAACTCAAAGATATCGCGGTCCAAGATTTGATCATATCTTTGGGCAACTTTGAAAGGGTATGAGATTCATCCTCAATGACTCCCATTTGGCAGCATTGGATGAGCCACGTCTGGCGTGGCTCACCAATCCATCGGGCCTGTCTCAATTCGAAGAGGATGAATTGAAGCAAACACGAAGTTCGAAGAACACGAAGCTGCATATGTTAATCGATCTTTGTCCACTCATATCCATGGCACTTCAATCTCAATCGTATGTCTTGCACGGGGCGACACCCTTGTGTACATTGACTTCGTCTCAATCGCTCAAAGAATACAATGGATAGTGGATCTGGTGGATGCCGGTTAACCCGGTTTACTGCTTGGCTGCCTGACAACAGGCGGCAAACCGGTTCTACCAGGTTGCGGGAAGTTTAAGCGATTTTTGGTATATTCTAGGCATATGTTGGCACATACTAGAAATATACCAAAACCCACATGAGCAAGGGATTGCCCCTCTAGGGGAAACCAAAAAGGCATATGACTTTGCATACACGCGTGCTTACTATGTATTTGTATGTATAAAACATAAAGAAATATATTCTGGTCATATAAGTTGGTGCGCGGGATCAAATTTATAGATATCTTCACAAAAGCATTGCCTAAGATGAAGTTCAATAAGTTCAAACATTTACTTGAGTTACATGACAAAAGCGTGTCACATGACTCTTGTGAAATATATATGAATATAAAATGCAAGATTATATGCAAAGAAGGAAATTTTTTATATAGGTGCTTCATTTACGGTCAAAATTTTATTAAGTTGAGTTTTACAACGATCTTGTACATGCATGCACCATAGAGTTCAGAGACAACATGATGCATGCAATATATAATTCAGAAGGGACATGATGCAAAAGATTATTCAGGTCAATGATGTTGAATATATTAAGCACAAAAGGTTAAGAAAAGTGATTTGTATTCAGCGCAAAAGGTAAGACGGGTGATTTGCCTCAGTTAAACTGCTTGACACAAAAATGATCTGAAGAGGGAATGTTGTAATGTGTCAGATCACATTATCTGTATTGTATTATTTGTGTCAGGAAAATTGCAATGGTACCTAGAACATCATCTCTTAATATGATGTCATTATGCTCAATGATACCTAAATTGTTATAAGATACTAGAAAGATGAATATTGCTTCTTTAGAGCATTGTGCTAGGCAAATTGTTTTGAGCTAAACAAATATTTGAAATCTCGGTGAAGGCTGAACCGTCGGATTCTTCCTTTCTAGCTCCATAACCGTCGAACTATCAGTGTCAAATCGTCTACACTGTTATAGTCAATAACAAAGTTAAAGTGTTGTGCTATAGTGAATTTCAAGGTTTCTTGATGATCTAAGATTAATATTACTTGATATTTAGTTCATCTCCAAAAATATGCTCGCTAAATTCAAATACTATTGACTAGCTGAAATTGAGTGATAAAATTACTTCACTGCTGAAAAGTGCAGAACCCCGACCAACATCAAACATTTTCGAGGAGATCTGTGGAATGATTTTGATATAATGAACATCGCCTCCCCATGCAACTTCAGAATTAGCCCAAGTGCTTTGATGACATGGCAAAAAGGATTGTGTCATGCTAACATGGCGTTTGACATTGGACCCGCTGGATCCCAGTTAGAGTTTGGCGTCTGGGTGTTTGGTCTAGTGGTAACACACTAGTTCTTGCAACTATAGGTCTCGAGTTCGAGACCGCCCAGAATCGCACTATGAACTGTTGGGTGTCAAAACCCGCAGACGCAATGTAAAGTGGTTGGGGGCAGGGCCCAACTGAGCAATGTAGTGTGGTGTGTGGTCACATATCCAGTTGGATGCTGCCTAGTGGTGTGACGTTAAAATACTATCTATCTATCTATCTGACCAGATTTCCCCTTGATCGGGATCCATATGCGGGATCACTATTTTTTCATCTCTTTTCTTGCTGCCCGCACTGTCTTGCTCTTGACTGCCTTTTTTGGATGCAGTATCCTCCTCGTGATGTGAACGCCGCCATCCACGTGATATTGTCAATGATCCGGATTTGTTGCGGTCGATGTCCCCTGGAATGATGAAAACGTCCGGATAGGAAATGACTTTTCGACTAAAGGAAAAGTTAAAGACTTCGGAGGGTTTTCGACTCGCGAAGTGAGAAACACCTCGAGCAAAGTGAACTCACCTCAATCTGATTCTCCGAATTTGTTCCATAAACATCCTCGCCTAAACCTTGGGCATTCTCGTCTCCGTCATCTTTTCTCTCCCTCGGTCAGGGTTTGTCTTTGTCATCATCGTCCTTACTGCTTCCATTTGTCTTCCTCCCTTTGAAATGCTCATGAAGTAGGTCCAGATATGACCGAATGGTTTCAACCATGTCCTTATTTCCAACCACGGATATTGGTTTCATTCCATAAAGATAGCCCCCTCGAGAGAACGGGCCATTCATGTACCACTTCGATACAACTTCTAGATTCATTAGGATCGGGCCAGATTATGGGATGTGCAACAAGATTTGTAGAATCTCTCGGGAGTGTTAGCGGAGAGTTGTGCAATCTCAGTTCATGGCACGGCGATTGAATAGATGGACCATAAATGACTTGTCAAAACACTTAAAATCTTCACCATTGCCATTACCATCGAGGAGGAAAGTATGATGGAAAAAGTAACATATTCAAACAACGGGCTATTATTTCCTTTGTCATGTGCAAGTGAAGAAAGCAACGCATCAAATGTGCAACCGGAATAAAAAAGAAAAGTTAGAAACGGCCGAGGTGAAATGGCTTTACAACCTGTCCCAAAATATGCAACTAGACGGGTTAATTCCGACAAGACTACTTTATATCGTGGTCGTAGAAGCACGTTCGATTATGGGAAATCTAGAAGAGGGTAGACAAATACATTCTAGCAAGTTACATTCATTGCTCTTCTAGATGCATGTGCCACCGTTGGGGCTCTAAAATAGGGTGAACTGAATCATCATCGATGGATAATTAATGCAACACTTGAACATATGTCGAAGTTGCTAATGCCTTCATCAAGAGCAAACACGAGAAGGATCTTTACGCATGTAACTAGAGATGGAAAGCGAAGAAAATAAATCACCGGATAGAACAAGAGAAGCAACTTGAGAAGGTTTGAGAAGATGCTTCATCAATGTTAAGTTTAAAAAGAAATACCATTGTCAAGGTTGAAAAAATATCTAGTACTATTGTGTCATCTTTGGATCTAGATCTGATCTACGGCTAGCATTAACTTGCTCACTCTTGGTGGACAATGAACAACTCCTCATGTCATGATAAGCATTGCCTAATCCGTACAGATCGCTCCGATTATCCCTCTATTGAATATACTCCATTGCATTGCATTACGGCTTTTGGCAAAATCCTTTTGTTTCTTTGCCGAATACGTAATAAGGTATGAATATAAGTAGAGCAGAGGCCAAGTAGGCCATCGTTTCATTTTCACAAACACGGAATTCAAGCTTTGCACGAAAAAGTACAAAGAGCCCATTCAAGATATCTTCGGTGCAAATGGCATTAGATAGAAGTTCCATTTGCCTTTCAAACATCGCCGACGATCTACCCTACGGGGCTCCACATACCGCGTTTTCAACCATACCAAAACACCAATGAAGAAACCAAAACTATATCAATGAAGTTTTCTCATTGCACCCATGATTTGATTTGGAATTTTCATGAATTTCCACCACTTGTAGATGAAATCAAATGATCGAAAGAACATCACCGCACAAAATTCCCACCGGGTGCAATGTGGGTGGCCTCGAATGCATCGAACCTTCGACTCGTTTGTGCAAAAAGTGCTAAGAAAAAAGGGAAAGAAAGAAAAAAAGGACCTATACTCCCTCAACTAGGAATAAGCAACCGAAAAGTCCTATATTCCCTCAACCTTAGGAATTCACTCGAACCGTAAGTAGGAAGGACCTCATGGAGTACAAAAACCTTGAAATACACTTGATTTTGTTTCAAGCCAACCCCCATGGCTTTCAATGCAAAATCAAAACACCGACATAGATAAGTTGAGATGGATCATGACCAAATCTACGTGGGTATTCTTTTACGTGCTAGAAGTCACTCAAATCGACAAAGGCAACATTCTCGCATGATTTCAAGAGTTTCATATGGACCCGGCTCATGCACAAGGAGCTGGGCGAGGGGATGAATATTGATATGATCATATGAGTGATAAAATAAGCAAAATATTGCAGATGCAAGTTTGTTGTGTCATGTTCACATATTAGAGATTGCAACCATATATCTTATCTCCACTTTGCAGACATGCATCTTGGGTCTCCAGATGTTTGGATTACTCTAGCATGCCGCTAAGCAAATATCTTTTAGATGTTACAAAATTCATGAGGGACAGAAAAGCACCTCAAAATAACAAAGAACATTGTGGACCTTCTCGCCAATGCTCTTCAAGTAATCATACAAAGATTCCTTCCATAGATGTTGTCAATGCTATATCAACATCAAAGGATTTTTCTCCAAAATCTGGAACAATGATTTCATGCACAAGTTGAAGCAAAGAAAAAGAGCTACGGTAGAACTAAGCATTAGTACAAAATTCTTTGGACAAAAGAAACAAAGGGGAACATTAATTGGGCAAAAGGAAACTTCGGTAGAGTAAATGAAAATACAACGGATAGGCAGATCAAAATGGCCGATAATTGTGAAAACTATCGTGTATGGCATTTCTCAAAAGCTTATTTTGGAAAAGACACATTGACTATTTTCACCTCGCGTCGTTCTACATTCCGCCTAGAATGGCATTTCTCAAAAGCTAATCTAAACCCAAAGATTTTTTGGCGTAGCATCCATTTTTTAAGCCCTACATTCGTGGAAAAGGCAACGATCACGGGCCTTTAGATCAAAAAGTGCAAAATATCTAAGAAAGGTATGACGGACCTAATTAACTAGAAAAACGTAGCTTGTGTGTTCGGCGCATTTACCGGGCGATGGAAATAGTGAACCATGGAATTGGGACTTAAGTAGAGGCAGCTCGAACGCAATATGGAGCTCGAACAACTTCTCGCACAAAAGAAAGCTGTATCTTGTTCTTGACTTAGATCACACCCTTCTCAACAAATGTTGGCATCGACGGTTGGAAGGTGAAGAAAAAGAGTATATCTTGCAAAATTATTTTTCACGTCGGAGGAAAGTAATCAACGCTGATATTGTGCAAGGATCAGACCAGGTTTACCATTTAGATCATTGGAAGTATTGGACAAAAGCCGTCCTTTCGTGCACCGTTTACTGGAGGAGGCCAGCCGGATGTTCGAGTTGTATATACATACCATGGGTGAGATGAGTTATGCTTTAGCCATGGCTGGTTTACTCGATCCCTCGACTGTATTTTTAAGGGAGAGTCATCTCCGGTCATGGTAAGAAATGCAAGAACTTGGGCGCCTTTCTTGGAGTAGAACATGCCACTTTGATACTTGATGATTCAAAAAATGTGGCCACAACATCAAGCCAACTTGTTGGAGGTGGAACGTTATCATTTTTTCAGCTCTAGTTGCAAGGACTTCAAACTTGAAGAGCCTTCTTTAACTCAACAACATAGGGATGAGAGCGAAATCGAAGGCAATCTCTCTAGAATACTCAATGTTCTTCGCAAGGTACATGAAGAATTCTTTAAATCATCAGATGAAGATATTAGTGTTACTCAAGTGGTGCAAAAGATGAAGAAAAGAGTGCTACAAGGTTGCCATGTTCTCTTTGATGGAGTGACTAAACGACTTAGGGTTTCTTGAAGCACCGGACAAAGGCTCTTGGTGCAACGTGGCATGATGATATGGATATCTCAGTCACCCATGTCATATCCTGCGTAGATGACATTGATGAAGAGAAGATCACATGGGCAAAGGCAAAGGGACATTTCTTAGTGCACCCTAATTGCAAGCTGCTCAGTATGTCTGGAAGCGTCCAGAGGAACAAGATTATCCTATAACTTGCTTTCCCATCTTCTATCCTTGTTATCCAACTGTTGGTGTTGCTACAAATGATGATGCAGTGGATGATCAGAAAAGCAGAAAAAGGAAGCTAGTTGGAGAAGAAAACGATGCCAAGCGCACTAAACTTTCACAAGCTTGGAGAACATTCGATGACAAGAGAGAATCTTCTCAAATTCTTCATCAAAAGGTGAATGTTCTCAGAGTGTCCCCTTTTGTAATAGCATGCTCTTAGTATTCGAGTGTCATAGCACAAATAGAGAGCTATGGATATAGAGGCATCTTCATCAAAACCTAAGAAGAGCAACGTGATTAAGAGAAAAGTGAATGCTGACATGTGAGATATGGTTGCTTTTAAAACATCAAAAGGAATATCCCAATTTGTGAAGGTTATGCAAAGGATAAGGACTAATTCTATGAAAGACTTGGGAAAGCAAGAATTACTCCAGTTATTCTTTCAAATTTTTTAAGATGGAAGTTAATACTTTATTTTTTGGAGAGACCAAATGCAACGAGGTAATAATGTTGCATCAACATTGGCTCCGTCGATCAACTTGTACATTTATTCATTTAGACCAATGTATTCCTTTTTCTGGAATTAGCATTTTCTATTTCCGACATCTTTTTAGCTATGAATTTGTCCTTTAGAGTGCATTTTTTGTGTCTATATACGCATATGTAGGAAATGGTGTTGTTGCGAGTTATAAGTTTGCTATGAAAATTTCTAAAGGTTAAGTGTAGTCCTAAAAATTGTTTAAAAAATAGGTGCTTGATATATCTCATCAATACTTTGAGTTGCTAATATGTAGCAAATGAAATGCAATAATTTTGATTTTGTTCAATAAATAATGTTTATTGTTTAGAGTATTGAATAAAAATGATATGGCTTTAGTCAAAGGGTTGGGTGGAAAGCTGAAAAGGTTGGAGGAAACTCTTACAAGTTCTAGTGCCCTTAAGATACAAACCACCAACAGTAGTAGTACATCCAACATCCTTAATGCATTTTATAGCATCGTGAAAATAATTGTTGATAATGGGTCTGTGAACCTACAAGAAGGAACTTTTGTACATGCTTTACAGATAAATACACATTCGTGTAACTTAAAATAATTTCCCATAACAATACAAGATAGAGGAAGGGGAGGTTCTTCAGAAGTGACCTCAATATGTTAGACACGGCTTCCATCTTTCTAATGTTCCAAATTTTAAACTTGATGATGGTCTTCAATTTTACATTTTTTTTGAACCGCTCCCATTTTCAACAGTAGATATTTAAACTTAATGTATAGAAGTTACGCATTGTACTGGCCTTAAAATTATATATTAACTAATGGGTTATATGGATTGAGAATGTTTGACCTTCAGATAATTTATCGAAATATTAGGGTTGATTTTAAACCTCGACCTCCCAAATATTGCTAAGCCCTATGACATCCTTTTTCTCCATTGACTACACTTAAAATAATTCCTTCTCTTTAGGTCTTTGCTTGGTTGATTATGACACCCCGTTTTCCTGGTTGACACGCCTTTTATAAGATACTTGAGTCATTTTCACTCACTCCCTCCATCATTGCTACCCAATTCCGTACTAACAGTATTTCCATTTATAGGTCCACATATGCTCATACACCACATATTTTCATCATTTGCAAACATTTATTGACCTATATCTCCATTCTAACTCGTGTTACATTATCGTTTCTTCACTCCCTTATCACGCTAGCCATATCTTCCCATACTAGCAGAAACATTGACTGAAAGATAGAATAGAATAGATTTTTTAAAGTTCATGAAGACCAAGAGGTCATGGATTGAAAAGCCCTTGCCAATTATTTTCTTTTGGGCATCCAGTTGCCAGGATTTGGCAACAACTAAAGTTTTTCCATTTTAGGATTATTCATCATTCAGTCACATTCAAAGTTGCAACACATTCAAAAGATTTGAGAGAAATCACATCGATGGTTTTTACAAGCGACTTGAAGATTAGAAGATTTAGAAGTTCTGCTAATGTAAGGATTCCATGTCATTCAGCCTATTTTTCCATCCTCTTATATTGATTCTCGCATATTGCATTTAAACCTATTTTTCAGCCTCGATTTGCTCCATCAACCATTCACTTTGGATTCAACTAGTTGAAAAAGCCTTCTTTAAGATCAAACATGTTTACAATGTCAAATGCCATGTTACATGTCTATCCTTTTGCCATGTCATCAAAGCACTTGGGCTAATTACGAAGTTGCATGGGGAGGCGATGTTCATTATATCAAAATCATTCCACATATCTCCTCGAAAATGTTTGATGTTGGTGGGGTTACGCACTTTTCATTGATAAAGTAATTTTATCACTCAATTTCGGCTAGTCAATAGTATTTGAATTTGGCGAGCATATTTTTGGAGATGAACTAAATATCAAGTAATATTAATCTTAGATCATCAAGAAACCTTGAAATTCACTATAGCACAACACTTTAACTTTGTTATTGACTATAACTGCTTGTGAGCGATTTGACATTGATAGTCCAGCGGTTATGGAGCTAGAAAGGAAGAATCGAAGCGGTTCGGCCTTCTTAGAGATTTCAAATATTTGTTTAGCTCAAAACAATTTGCCTAGCACAATGCTCTAAAGAAGCAATATTCATCTTTCTAGTATCTTATAACAATTTAGGTATCATTGAGCATAATGACATCATATTAAGAGATGATGTTCTAGGTACCATTGCAATTTTTTCGACACAAACAATACAATACGGATAATGTGATCTGACACATTACAACATTCCCTCTTCAGATCATTTTTGTGTTAAGCAATTTAACTGAGGCAAATCACCCGTCTTACCTTTTGCGCTGAATACAAATCACTTTTCTTAACCTTTTGTGCATAATATATTCAACATCATTGACTGAATAATCTTTTTGCATCATGTCCCCTCTGAATTATATATTGCATGCATCATGTTGTCTCGAACTCTATGGTGCATGATGTACAAGATCATTTGTAAAACTCAACTTAATAAAATTTTTGACAAGTAAATGAAGCACCTATATAAAAAAATTAACCTTGCATTTTATATTCATATATATTTCACAAGAGTCATGTGACACGTTTTTGTCATGTAACTCAAGTAAATGTTTGAACTTATTGAACTTCATCTTAGGCAATTCTTTTGTGAAGATATCGTCATTGATCCTGTGCACCAACTTATGGTATGTAGTAATATATTTCTTGCTAACCATTTTTCTTATGAAATGTATGTGAAGCTCAATGTGTTTCGTCCTTTGGGGCAAAAGCGAATTCTTAGTAATGGTTATACAACTCGACTATCACTAAGAAAAATAGTAGGATCTGTTTGAACAATACCACATTCATCTAACGACCTTCGGTCCATATAATTTCCCTAACAACAAGAGTATCTGCGGTATATTGGCTTCGGTGATGACATTGCAATCTTGGATTGCTTTTAAATTTCCATGCAATTGATGCACCTCAAGGTGAATTGAAAATCTGAAGTGGATTTTCTATAGTCTAGGTCGATGCCCGGTCACGCATCACAATAGCTGTGAGAGTCAAATCTTCACTAGAATAGCAAATGCCTTGATCTTGAGTTTCTTTCAAAATTTTCAAGACTCTTTTTTGCAATTGTCTCTGCATTTTCCCTGGATTATTTGGTATCTATTTTAGCGGACTTATTGAAAATGCAATATTAGTCTGGTGCGGTTAGATACATATATATGCATTCTATTAGTTCTCTATAAAGTGCCCCTTCCATTTCTTCAACATCTTTTGTTGTTTAGGGACATATTTCTTACGAAATCTTACGATTAGGGACTAGAGGGTATCTCTTGCCTTACAAAATTCCAATCAAAGCTTTTGCCATATCTTGAATATTTGACTTTTGGTTGAGTGTCGGTTTCTTGTTTACTCGATCTCTATGCACCGATTTCTAAAAGTCCTTTGAGTTCCCCTAAATCTAACTTTTCTTTGAGCATTGCCTTGCACTTATCCAAACATGTCAAGGCATTAGCAATCATGATGCAATCATCAACATATAAGGCAATAATGCAATAACTAACTCCTTGTTTTGCAATACATATAATGCCATCTATTTGTAGCTTTGAGAAATTCTTTTTTATTTGAGATATTTATCCATGCAAATATAGCATTGGCAAGGTGCATGTTTCAAACGAACAATTGTCTTTGTTTAGTTTTTCACACTAGATTATTTCCAACTTCAAACTCTTCTGCTTGTTTCATAAAAAATTCTTCATCTAATTTTGCATCAGAGAACGTAAATGCTTACATCCATGTGATGTATTTCGAGATCTTTAGCATTAGCAAATGCATAGCATCCTGATGCATGACAATTTGACTATTGGAGAAAATGTTTCATCATAATCTAGTCCCCTCTTCTGTGATAACATTTTGCTGCCAATCTAACTATATATTTTTGCCCATTTTCATTCGATTCAGGTTTGAGCTTAAATATACACTTATTATCTACTATGTTCTTCCTTTGTTCTTTGAAAAGCATTCATCTCTTCTTCCATGGCTTTCCTCCAAGCAAGTAGGCGATTCGCACCATTTTTTCTAAAACAACCATATCTCCTACATTCGCAGTCGGATTGGCACAATCTTGGTGTCATTTGAAAGCTTATTCAAAGAGGTTCCTATCCACACCATTTTGTAGGGTTCTGGCATCAGGAACAGGGAGCTTCAGCGACTTTTTTAGCTCGGAGTTTAGGGCTTGCCAGGGATTTGCCAGTTTCCAGCATCCCTTTCTTTGATAACTTTTGATCCAAGACTCGGTTTCGTGTGAGTCTCGCGTCTGGAAATCTTCCTTCGAGCAGTATCAAGATTAGGGTGCTTTGTTTTTAGAATCAGGGAGTGTGAAACAGATTTATTTTTGGGTTAGAGTTTGCAGTGGTGAAGCGGCACGATTTTTGCTGTAACTTTTGATCCAAAAATTTGTTTCATGTGTTCTTATACCGTTGGAAAGCATTCTTCGAAAGCTTTCCATCAGTATCAAGATTGGGGGTATTTGTTTTAGAATCAGGGACTTTACAACAAACTTGTTTTCGAGTTAAAGTTTGCAGTGGTGAGGCTCTTTGGAGAAAATAAGTATTTAATCTTCTTTCTTTGGTAATATATATGTACATACATTTGCTTTGCAATTTATACACGATTGCTTTCAAGTGAATATAGAAATATAAATTGCCGGAAAGTTAAATTCACCACTTGACAACTCGCAACATTACATGTTAAGAAAATTACAAATGGTCCATGTTAAGAAGTTGCTTTGTTTCTCTATGGCACAATGTGTAGGCCCTACGTAATAAAGAATGTGAAGATAGACTTATTAAATTGAAGGGGCACAAAATTAGTGGGGCATATAACTATTGTAGGCATGGCAGGGATCAATCTAGAATTTAGAACTCGCAAGTCATGCTATTATAGACAAGAGATACGTTTTATACATACAAATACATAGTAAGCACGTGTATGCAAAGTCATACGCCCTTTTGGGTTTCCCCTAGAGGGCAATCCCTTGCTCATGTGGGTTTTGGTATATTTCTAGTATATGCCAACATATGCCTAGAATATACCAAAAGCTGCTCCAAACTTCACGCAAACTTTGTAAAGCTGTCCGATTGGCACCTATTCTTTGGGTAGTTGTGCCAAACCGGCTAACCGGCATCCATCGTATCCACTATCCATTGTATTCTTTGGCGATTGAGGCGAGTCAATGTACACAAAGGGTGTCAAATCTGTGCAAGACATATCGTTTCAGCGGTTGAGATTGAAGTGCCATGGATACGAGTGGACAAAGATCGATTAACATATCGGCTCGTGTTCTTTGGAACTTGGGGTTTGTTCTATTCTATTCTATTCTTCAATTCATCCTATGCTTATTAGGATGTTCTTGTTCCAAGAAGATTTTCATCTTCTTCCAATGTTTTGGAGTCAATGATAGAAGCGGCTTGAGCGGCTTGGTCGCTAAAATGAAACAAAATGAGAAGTTAGCTTTCTGGATCAATGTGTACAATGCATTCGTGATGCATGTAAGATATGGAATCAAGCATGATATTATAGGCTTAAGGTTGTAGATCTTTATCTCCAAAACATGTCTTCAAAATTTTTTTCTGAGTTAGATGTGAGCAACATGGGGAGTGCAATGGCCCGAAATCTAATGGCGAGGGTTGTTTCTTGGAAAGAAAATAGATATATGAACTTCTACGGAAGGCCTTTTGTCTTTATGACCTTGAGCACGATTCTAATCTTTGAAGTTTTGGAAGCAAGTGCACAAGTGAAGTTCTTTGAGTTCTTTTCTCTCTCTCCATAGATTGCTTGTGGTTACGGTTTTGGAGGTTGAAGCATTGCTATCTTTGGTTGAATTGTCCCATCCTCTATACCACTGGTTGAAGGGTTTGAGTGTTTTTTATCACATTGTTTTGATTTGTTATCAATCCAACAATGGTTTTCGCATTCATGACATAATAAAACCAGATCTGTAGTTAGACACATGTATCCTGGGATAGTTGTTGGTCTTCTGATGCTTCATGGTGGGCAATGTTGTACCTACCTGCGGGTTAGTAGAATGACAAGTCTTTATGAAATTGACTATTTCTTTATGGGGGGGCATGCCTTGCTTATGGAATATCACGAAGCCATTTGAAGCGTGTTTCGCTTCTACAAAAGGCATGTATTTAGAAGAGGACCATTTCTTTAGATGCATTGCAAATAACTTTCTTTCTCCTCATATGTGTCTGTGCTTCATATAGAATAGGGCCATATTCGATCAATGATTATACAATCGAACAGTCAATTTGGGTTGCTGGTCACCTCGGCCAGCACAGGTATATCTCCGAGATCCTTGTATTCTAGAATGGGGCTCGCATGAAACCAACAAACCGCCCGAATAGATAGGCTTCTCATTCATCTCAGCAGATTTTCTACAATGGTGGACAGTGGGTAGCCGCACACATGCGAACTACCCACGAAAAATAAAGGGAAAATCCAATTATATCATTTGGACCCCAAAAAAATACAATGCTAATAGATGTGTGGCTGGTGTACCTGCCGAAAGCTTATCACCGGGATTAAAAAACCCCGCCCTTTCGGGTTTTCGAGGAAAAACCCTAGTAATAAACTTAGCCGCAAGGGACTTGGACAAGCGTAAAGGTATAGAAATCGCTCCCAAAAACCCGCATGGAGAAGTGAAGCGGATGCCGCTCGCCAACTTTTGTACACGCACATCACCAACACAACAAAGCGAGACAAAACAAACCTCCCGAGTGGAGAGGCTGATCCACGCGTGCCACGCGACAAAAACAAAATCCTCTTCAAATAGAGGGCCTGGTCACGCGTGCGGGCGGGATACAATAAACAAAGAAGGGGGAGGGTGGGTTCAAAGAGAATAAAGATGCTGGCGAGAGAAGAGGAAGCGCCGATGAGACGTTGATGCAGAACCGCGCCTAAAATAGCGAACTCCCAACCAGAAAGGGCATGCGCCGCATGCATGCATGCGAGACATGCATGCTCGTCCCATTCTAGAATGTCGATCCGATGTCTCGGATCGATGGGATTCTAGAATGGAGCTCGCATGAAACCAACAAACCGCCCGAATACCAGAGAACTTCCTTAACAAACTGGAATCGAGGACGAAGATCACAGGATGAAGGCTAAAGAATGTCAATCCGATGTCTCGGATCGATGGGATTATAATTTCATTTTCAATATGATGTTATAGCTGTCCAAGATCTTGAGGTGGACTAACATTCACCTACTGTATATATGTACGTTGAGGGTGATAATTAGCCTGGTTCATTAAAGATATTGATATTTGGTCTATCTGCTATAAGATTACTTTTAAGACCATGGACTTGGGTGTTAGTCTAAAGTGCTAAGGACTAAATCTAATAGGACACAAGACATATATAGGAAAGGACACAAGGATAAAAAGCTAAATGTCTAGTAGAGAAACAAGTTGGTACCATAAAAATATTTCTTTTAAATTCCATTTCATAGCATTCGATTTATGCAAGATCTAGGGGAAATTCTGATCCATTAAGCTTAAGGCTTTATCTTAAAGGATGGGAGTGGCAAAGCAAATTAATGAAAAGAGGTTACAAATCCACTTCCTTTCGTCTTTCTTCGAAGCTCTTTGTAGATAGGAATGCACACTAATTGGTGGGCAAGGCCTTTGGCTCGTAATCTACATCGTTCTACTGCAGAGTCTCATATTGCACTCCCAATTAGCCTAGGGACTGTTTGATCCCCTAAAGCCTCGTCCCAGCTGGGTGCAGCACTAGGTTCTTTCAGAATATGCAGTAGTCCACCAGTTTTCAAAAATGACCTATCAAGGGTATCGTTAATTCATGCTTAAGCTTAGCATTGGCAGGATCTTGGGCTATTTACTTTTAGATGATGAGCATGTAAGTGCTTGGGGTACCAGGCTGGTTGAGTCTAGGCTTGCCAAAAAAAGCCCCTCCTTTACATCCAATTCAAAGGCTACCTTCAGGTAGGAAGTTAGTGCCGAATCCCAGGTTTACTAGTCTTTGTAGCTTCTCTCCAGAGTTAGGAACATAAACAGATACCAGAAAAAATGAACCAAAGTCTGTTGTGATGAGGCGACCTTCAGAATCGTGTCCTAGTACACCGAGACCATATGCTACTGATGCATGATTCACCTGTTTAGCATAAGATTGTCAAGTAGAATTTAACAATCGCACCAGATGGGAGTTATTAGTGTACAGATATTCATTATGTTTTGCATGCAGTTATAACAAAAATTTAACAGCTGAAAAATGATTGTAAGCGAACTCGTAAAAAAAGACTGCATATCCAAGATATCAAAGCAATTCCAGAATATCCAAGTTTTTTCACACTGCAGGTCCAAAAACTATCTTTATAATTTGGCAGTATGGTCCTCATATTTTCCACATCCTTTTCTTGTGTAAGTTGTGGAACAAAGAAAGCTGGTGCTCCGAGAAAGGGATGGGAATCTTTGAATGAAGACAATGACTAGATTCTGTTTGAATTATCATGTCAAATAATAGGTTCAATGGTTGAACCTATATCACACCTATTTAATTTATTTTATACACAAGGGAACGCCCACTTGGAAATTTTGTGCACACAGAGGTGTTACTGTTTTAGGTTTTATGTTGGCGCCCAAACTTGGAGCCAACTAAATATGGATCCAATCGTTAGTCATAACCAATAAATTACTTTGTTTATACTGAGCAATAACAAACAATTTGGCACCCCAGTTGCCAAATCGATTATAAATCAAGAGGTACCTAAGCAGGTTTGATGTATTTTGGTTTTGAGTCAAACCATGAGTAGTGATTGGGTCAATGTGTTTGCTACAATAGAATTCTTACAATATTCAATGGTTAAGAATTAATATCCAATGCATTCAAATGCTTAAGAGTTTAATGGTTAAAATTAAAAGGGCTAGTGATTCAATCATAAGGAATAGCTAAGCTCTTAGCTTAGGATAGAAAGTGCTAATTGGCTAGATAATTTTATTGCTCTATAGCATCTTCATTTGAAATCAGAGCTGGATCAACATGGCCAACAGACTTGGAGCTTCCTTATTGCATGCAATTGATGTATTCAGGAGAGGAGCTGGATTCCAAGTATCGTAGGGAAAGGATGAAGAGGTGCTAAAGATTGAAGGGCTATGGGAATTTGTTACAAACAAAGAGCAAACTCCAGAGTAGTCCAAATAATTAGCCGAGAAAAAACTTATGCAATAGCAGCAGCATCATGGACTGGTGCAAGCCCGTAAAAAGATGCAGCATCATGGAAGTGGTGGAGGATCTAGTGCGGCAATAAATATTGCAGCTAAAGGGAAAATACTTGAAGCAAAAGCTATGATAACAAGGTGCAAAGCACTGTGGATTGCCCCCAAAATGCTATTATGAATAAAGCTTTATAAATGTATCTTCATGCGTCTGGTCGTTTAGTCTAGTGGTAATACACTAGGTCTAGCAACTATAGGTCTTGAGTTTGAGACCCATGAATCAAGACTTTTGAACTGTTGGGTGTCAAAACCCACAGACGCAATGTAAAGTGGTTGGTGGCAGGGCCCAACAAAGCAATGTAGTGTTGTCACATGTCCAGTTGGATGCTGCCTAGTGGTGAGACGTTAAAATACTATCTATCTATCTATTATTTAAATTATTTAATCATTTTTTTTTTTTTGGCATGTGTTTGTGTTGTTTTGCATTTCGTGCAATTCATGTGTATTTTTTTGTTTTGTAACATAGTCTTTTTTTTTTGAAGATGTGAGAACATTATTTATTGTTGCCAAATTCGGTGTTGTAAAAGTCTTTTGAAAAAGGAGTGTTGCCAAATTCTAAAATGAAGAAATGAAAAGAAGGATTATTCGACAAACCCACCGAGCTTTTGTTAATCAACAAAAGCCTTGTACATCGTGTCCATGTCTTCCATAGATCGCACCGAATTGGGGTTCTCCAAGCTAGGTAAGGTAAAATGTTTCAAACAAACTCTATTGCTCAGAACACGAATTGGGCTTCTCCAGCTTAAGTAATAAATTGTCTTTTGCTATTATCTTGTACTCTTCCAAATTTGGTAGAATTGTGGAAAAGTTTAAAATTGCTCTAGACTGCTACTTTGCTTTGTGGTTTGGTGTGGGCAAGGGGTTGGATGGGAATTTGTGGAGAGAGTCAAGAAAGGAAAAGATGGAATGTTTGTGGTGGCTTATAGCTTAATTCAAGTTATTTTTAATATCAAGGTGGGAATGCAACAACACCGCCATAGTGTTAACTTTCGGACTTAAATGAGACACTTGAAAATATAGTTTCACAATGGAAAAAATGAGAATCCATCTGTAGCCTATTTTATAATCTATTACCACCGAGTTTGTGTAACATCTATAACAAATTACGATCGTATTGAACTCATCGAACGTGTACAAATTCGATCATTGCATAATAAGTTTGTATACCATGAAACAAATTATGATCCGAATAGGGACTGAAAGCAACCTTCTTTATGTCGTAGTCGTCATGCAATTTTGCCCGAGAGCAATTTAAAGCTAATCCAGTAATGTAATATCCCACGTGATCTATTGAATTCAAACACCTTAGGAGCGGTGTCCACTATGGTCTACTTGTGTGCGGACATGGAAAAATGGTCGCATGCTTGGTGGATTGATTAGAAAGTTAATTGTGCATGCTTATGCCTCACCTCAATGTGCAAGAACAATGGCTAGCATATTGCTTAAGCTGTTGCATGCCTTTTATCGGAAGCTATTTGAATGGGCTCCACATCCTCTACATTTCGTATGTAGAAGTAAAATCAATGCCTTTTTTCAAGAACTCTAATGAATCAGCTTCAGATTAGAATCCTTATTATTGAAGTTGCCTATTGCTGCCAAGCTTTTACAGGTTGCATATAAGCAGGGAACATGATGCACAAGCAAAAAATTGCTTTTAACGCTTCATAAGGAGTTGAGTCATCCTGAAATGTGTCTGCAAGTTTAAGCCCTAAAAATTCAAACAAAAGGAAGAATGGCAGGCTTACTACAGGCTGTCACACATCAAAGTAAGGAGACTGGATTTCACACAAGCAACGTGAAATCCACTCTCAATAGGATCCTTCAGTGAAGCAAGGAGATGCATGGTGCAGGATCCTGAAAGGTATTTAAGAAAGAAGTAACAATGCAAAGGTAGAATAGCATTTGATCAAATTCATACAGTAAAGCTTATGAACAAAGCATTCTAGACATTCGATTTATCAAATGACATTCGATTTATCAAATGCGAAGAACAATAAAAATGCAGAGAACAATGACATACCTGTAACTGCATCTGCCTTTTCCATCTGCGCATCTGCGCAATGCCCATGTTTAGCAGATGATTAGCACGGATAAACATTGAGGAATAAAGTTCGTGATTAAGCAAATCAGTGCGTAAAGTTCAGTATGCCTTTAGTGGCCGCAAACATTTAAACTCAATTCTTCGCATAATAGCTATTCAATGAAGGTCGCCATTGTTTATTAATACCTCTCAGTCATGGCTGATGAACATCTATCCCTCTCGTCCCCAGCTATGTCAATGTGGGGAGGGTTACACCATGGCACCTTACACCTTCGTGAAGAACCAAGTTCCATAGCTCTACTATCAAGATTGACAATGTTTATAATCGCCCTAAATTGCAAAAATTAGAGAGCACATCATGCAATACACTTATAATGGCACTATGTGCTAAATTCGCAAGACATTTTATTAGAAAGAGTTGCAAATAGCTATGCAATAGAGGCATTATAAAGAGGTCTCAAACCTTCCGAGAACTTTTATTTCCAAGTGAAGAAGTTGGGCTTCCAATCCTGTATGGTTGGAAATATCCGCGATCCGCGGAATGAGTTAGCATTCACGATACAAATAGGCGCAAGTTAAGTCACATATATATGGGTTCCACTTTCGAGGTTACATTAAATTTTCTTAGAAGTTCAATTTACGTGTTTGAACTTTTTTAATCTTATTAAATTAAACCCATAGGGAGCAAATTCGGTAGGGGTGTAAATCTTAGGTGTATGCGTAGATGTTATTTTTGGGATGCCACTTCTAAAAATAATCGAAAATGCAATATGGCAATTATCGTCTAGTGTAGATGTCGGTAATTTTTACAAAAAAAGCCATGTATTTTTAACAAAGTAAGCCCATGTGAATCAAAAATTCTTTTGTTTTGTGACCGTGAATAGTGCAAAGGTCTAAGAGGAGAATGTGTCATCTAATTTACAAAGCGACTTGCTAAAATGTATGGCAATCTTAAGCAATGTCTTGATTGGTGCAAGCTTATAAACTTCAAAATGACCTAATTCATAATCGTTTCTATCTTACTTAATTTTGGCAAGTTTAGCATATATTTTGGTTGACAATTTCTTGATGTTTAATTAAATTTTCTTAAAAGTTGGTAGTCACACTCGTCCATTCGGCTTACATATATACCAAAGAATCCTCTGTTTGGTTTGACTTGATTAAAGGCTGTTAATCTTTGTACATGGGATCATCGATGGCGTCCAACTTTTCGATTAATGAAGTGGAAGATCCCGATCCTTCCAAATAAACAATTAAACAATCTTCAAGATTGCGTAACCAATTAGAAACTAGCAGTCATACACAAACTAACTATGATTTGGAGTGCCAAATTTACCTTTGCAATAATTTGGATAGATTGTCTAAATTCTCCCCGGTTTTGTAGATGCAGATCCTCCCACCCAAATTGGATAGGCGAACAAAGGACTATTACACATATACCACATCCCATTAGAATTGTGAGCAGCCTGGTTATGGCGGTGTTGATAGAATCATCATTTCGATGGCTGGATACGAGAATAAAGCTGAAGGTAAGGAGAAAAATCACCATCCTGTATTCATATTTTGCCTTGATATTTGGTAAGAATCGGCAAAATGTTTTGCCCCCTTTTGTTTTGCATTGAATAAAAATCATTAGCGGAAGCTATTTGACTTAACAACAATAGATTACCCGCAAAGAAGGCAATGAAGCGGGTTATTATCCTTTTCGCATTATATCCTGCCAAATCGGCTAAATGTGACACCCCTAATGCAGCAACTCCAGCTATAAACGTTCCAATTCCTCTGTTGAGCCCCTTGCTCAGACCTGCAAAAAAAATGTTACTTTTTATTGTCTCTAGAAAAGCATCGAATAAAAAGAACCATCTTCTTAGAATTAAAAAGTGGAAGAAAAACTTGAAAAGACATTGCTAAATTGGAAAGAAAAAGAGATCGGGATATTTATTCCTTTAGAGGAAAAGATTTTACAACCATTACGAAAGGCCTGATTGAGATTCTGGCGACGACCCATTTGCAACAACAGCCACACCAGTAATATCTTCATTACTTTTAACAATTTTCGCAGGTCTGCATCTTCATCATGGGCCTATCATTTTGTCATTTTGTTTGCAAACAAAATGACAGAGCAAACAAAACAAATTCAAATCTTCATAATTTATGATTTTTATCAAAGAAGAATTTTTGCAGAAAAGAAAAGGGGAATTTTAAGCTCAAAATCTTACCATAAGCCTTGATTTTATTGTCAACATGGGGTATATAATACTATCAGCGAAAACTTTGCTTGAAAAGAGGCTAGAAATCTCCATGAATCCAACGATTTTGGCCACATCTAGATGGATAAGGAAATGCAGCACGATCACAAAAGGTACATATTCAGCATGCAACTTTGAACAGAATCTATGAGCATAAACATTCCCGGTTTCATTATGATATAAAGTTGAATCAAAAGAAACAATAGTAGCGGATTAGTTACCTCTTTATATCGAATGGTGATAGGCGTGGAATAGTCAAGAATGTGCTGATATATGCACCCATTACGAGATTAATGTAAAGCTGCTCAGAACTTTAATAGCTCCAAATCTGCATGTCATGAAGAATGGCAAGAGCCATATATGTAGCATCTAGAATCCTGCTTACATCTGAATACTCTGAGGCCTAAAACTGCACAAACAAAAAGTACATCAACCTTTTGCATCAACTTCATGAGCGTAGACACCCATACTTAAGATTAACTACAAAACTTATCTATAAATTTGCTTTGAGTAATGAATATCTTCTACGGCAAGAAATCAAGAAAATAAGCCAAAATCATATCTTCCTGCAGGAACCAGGAACCGATTGTGCAACAACATACTAACTGTTCAATTTCATGGTGCTTAATTCCTCCTAGTCATTTTATTCCTCAATCCAAAATCGTGTTCCACAAGATTGATATCATCGAAGCGAAGGCAAGACCATGTAAGAACGGAGGAGGGGATTTCAATACTACGGAACAATCATTTATCTCGGGGTTTTTTCTCGCTTCCGAGCTTGAGCTATAATGGAAGAAACCGAGTTAAAGAGGCCGGAATCACCATTAAAGGGCTAATGACCACCTCTTCAATTTCGTTTTTCAAAGACATGAAAATAAAAAGCATCTTTTCGACTATGGGCCAAGCGCTCGCCTTTGTCGGATCCGGAACATGCAAATCCGGAACATTCTTTATCACCGTATTTTTGGATTAGCCCTTTGCCGAGAATAGTCATTTGGTGCCAAGGCCTTTGGCAAGACCGACCAAATATCGTATTTAGGGCAACCACTATGGAAAAGGCGTCTATTTCCAATAAAAATAGTTTGTTTTAAAATAAAAACCCAAAGATAAATTCTAAAAAGGAATCTCTAGCCCAAAGGTTAAAAAACCAATAGTTTTTCCTTAAAAAAAAGCGAGTTTCCGATCGGGAAAAATAATTTGGGCGTCCAAAACACGGAAAAAACCTTAGCATATATTCATACATAAAAAACCAAAAAGTTTTTCATGGGAAAAACAATCAAGAATGGCGACGTAGTCCGATTATCGATATACCCACGATATGCCAAAATATGCCAAAACCAACCCTTCCCCTAACGAATTGCCCCCTTAACAGGGGCAATCCAAAAAGCAAAATGATCCAGCATTTTGCTTAGAATAAGAGGGATGTCTCCATGGGAAATGTGGAACTATATGTTAAAAACGTATCACATTTAATCTTCTTTAGCTGGACGTCTTGGACAAGGAGAGATTTGAAGTATCATGATAAGAAGAAGAAGAAGAAGAAGAAGAGATTTTAACGTCACGCCACAAGGCAGCGTCCTATCGGACATGTGACACTTTACAACACACCCAGATGGGTCCTGCCCCCACCACTTTACATTGCTGAAGTGGGTCCTTCCCCCACCAACTTTACATTGCATGGCCACTTTCACAACGAGGCGTTGAACCCGTGACCTTGGGTATGGCAGTTTAACGTCTTACCACAGGACCCATCAAAGATGACATCAAAGATTTCTTTGAAAAACTTATAATATTATTGCAAATACGGAGGTTGCTGGAGCACCTATTACAGAAGAGGAATGCGACAGAGGTAGGGGCAGGTCTATAGCAATCAATTTGCAGCCACAGAAGAAGAAGAGTTAGATGAAGCACAAGATAAAGATGCTAAAGTAAGAATTTTAAATTGATGTCAGTATTTTTTGAATACAAAGTAAGTGATGATGGTGATCTATATGTGCTTAGAGAGTGGAGCTTATAGAAGTCGTCGTCTAAGCTTAAGGGTAAGGTCTACAAAAATTCATGTTATGTGCAATGGGTGATGGAAATTTGCAGATAAGATAAGATAAGATAAGAATTTTTACGTCCACGGGAACCCAACGGGTGATGGGACGGCACATGCAAGGGCAACAGCCCATGTAAAACCTGGGGACTAGGCCCCATCACCAAATACAATAACCAAATATTAAAAGGCTACCAAGAATAAAAGAAGATAATAGAAGAAGAAGAAGAAGAAGAAGAGATTTTAACGTCACGCCACAAGGCGACATCCTATCGGACATGTGACACTTTACAACACACCCAGATGGGTCCCGCCCCCACCACTTTACATTCTTTGAAGTGGGTCCTTCCCCACCAACTTTACATTGCATGGCCACTTTCACAACGAGGGCGTTGAACCGTGACCTTGGGTATGGCGGGTTTAACGTCTTACACCTAATGCTAGTGATAAATTTATGCTTCTAAAATTATCTAGACATAGCCAATCCAAGGATTGGAAGGCCATTGATCTAGAATAATTGATTTCGCCTCCCCTGTACACTTGCCCATTTCTTTTGCGCGGCGGGCTGCCCTCACCTTCGCGAGCTCCTCCTTCTGGTTACACAATTGAAGAGGGGAGGTCCTCTGTCTTGAGAAACTAGTCCCTCGAGATGGTTTCCATCTTTCAAGAACATGTGGCGGCTAAGAGGGTCTTGAAAGAACAAAAGATGGCGAGGGACGATCAGTCTTGCCGCTCCCACCCTAGTAGCGGAGACAACTCCACCAGCCTTCACATGCATGACATCGGTGAAAAATGCAAAGCGACATCCATATCGAAGGGCATCATCTTACGCCTCAATGACCCTATAATACGCGAAGTTCAGGGCTCTAGTAGCGGAAGATAATCGAGGTAGCTGCTCCCTGTCTACTAGCGGCAGCTGACGAAACTCGGTCCCCTTGGGATTGTGGAGATAATACATGCGCCCACCTCAACATGTTCCTTTCCAATGTCCGCACTTACGCTTCAACACAATGTTTCTTCCCGTGGTCTGTAATTACGTATCTGAGTTAATGCATGATCGAGGCATCACTTGTGCACACATCTTGGGCTTTAGGGTGCGGAGCCAAGGCATGTATTAAGCGTAATAAGTGTGTCCATCTCTCTCAATAGACACGATCATAGATGTGGGCCGTCATTCCTCCTCAGGGAGAATGAATGAGTCGTACACAGTCACAGAAGTGTAGGCAGTGTTAGCCTAAAACACGGAATTTTAGTCTAACCTCAAAGGAAGTGCAAACAAAGCCCCGGTGGGGACCTCCGGATCACTTAGGGTGATCAATCCTCTCCGATCATATAAAGCAAAAGAACTCAATTTGAAATGCTAGATTTCTCAAAATCACTCTGATCCACGAAGCAAAAAAGCTGTCGAACAAAATCAGTTTAGCGGTCCCACCCTTTAAGATTTTGAGTTTTGATTTTTGGTATGGTTTATAGACAAGTGGAGGAAGCTACTGGTGAAAGTCATTTCGATTTGGATAGAGGGAAGGCCAAGAAAATCTATGTCAAAGTTCAATAAAAATTGGTCAATGCCAAAACAGAGCCAAAATTTGCAAATATAGTTTGGTGATGAATCTTGAGTTGGAATTTGTATAAGACTTCAAAATAAACTCTAGATCATGTGCATAAGGTTTTCTTGACAAGCAAACACTATGATATTCTTGAGAGATGGGCCAAAGTCACCGATTTACACGGTTTATGTGAGTTATGGAAAAACTATTTTTTTTCTTTGTTTTTCTTTACACATAAGCAATACTCAAACCTTTTAAAGAATGGGGACGCGACTATTTAATTTGGATTCTACTTTAAATATCTGGTTTCTATTAGTTTAGGACAAGGTAGAACAACTTGAAACAAAAAGAAGATGGAAACACTATTTGTCGGGCAATGAATATGCATTCAAATCATAAGATATCCGCGGGGAGTTTAGAATTCTCGACAAGTAATACCGGGGGATAATGCTTGAGAACAGATCCCAAAGGCATTGTCAACTTCTGAAAACCAAAAATTATCGAGAAAGAAAATAATAAGATAATTTGAGCATTAGGAGTTTTGATATCAAATAAGCCACAGCAGTCGGTCTTCAATCAAAATGCGGTCAATCTTTAATCGGCGGGGATTAGCGGAATTTGAAATTAGAAACGAGATCAAAAGAGAATATCGAGAATATAGAAATGCGCCCGGATCCATGGTATATATATCTCAGGGGGGTATTAAAAAATGATCTGTATTCGGATTAAAAATCCTTCCCAAAAACAGCTTCGGTTCAATGATTTCCGGCCCCTAATGGAGCAAGTTTCTATCAATCAAGTGCCACAAAGGTTCGGGGGTTTGAAAAGGTCTAGGAGGATAAATCGGGGAGGAAAAGTGAGATCCAATCAAAAAAGGGCACCAATCAGCAGTTGCAATATCTCAGATTTTAGGGTTCTTCAGAAAAGTTCTTAAGCTCGATATATATCCCGCAGGGCATTTTAGTGCGGAAGCTTGGGTATAAAAGGGATCCAAGCGTGGCGCGAAAAGCGTGCCGCGGAGGGTTGTGCCAGCTTCGTGCCGGAGGCCCACCTGCTGCCAGTGGAAATGAGGGGCTGAGGGTGGAATTTAAGGCTGGCGTGGAAATTAGAAAATAGGGTGAATGGGGCTAGAATAGGTTTTTTTTTTTTTTTTTTTTCCATCCCAAGAAATGATATTTGAGGGGTTTCCCATGGTCTTTTTGAATTTTGAAAAGGCCAATCTAGCTATTTTTGCCAAGCTTCAAATCTAGAGCATTTTCAGGTCAAATTGAGATACTTGAAATTTGGCCATTTTGACCATGGTCGATAGATTTTTCAACCTTGGAAATGGTGAAAAAAATCATAGGAAAAGGGTGGAAAAATAGGAAAAAAAAAGGCTATGGTAGGATTTAGGGTGATAGAATGAAGGTAAAATTCAAACTTCTTTGCTCTTGAGGTTTTCATGATCTCTTGAGAGGCAATTCACAAGTGGAGGTAGAGGCCAATAAAATATAGGTAGTGATAATGAAAGAAGGCATGACAGGGTGAAAATGAAATTATATAAAAATGAAAGGAAGGTGGATGTGGGATGGATGAAATGGATGAAATTTGGAACCCACAGCCAGCACATGATCATATCTCAAAAGCTCAAAATCATACCTTATGATGAACATAACTTTGCTCGAGGCCCTAGGGTCTTCAAACTTCTAAAGGTCTTCCCAATCTTCAAGGCCAAAATAAAACAATTCCACTTCTAAGTGCATCTTCCTATTATGTGACTTCAAATCATAGGTGCAACTCCATTTAGTTTTCATATGAGTGAATATGAGCAACATGGTAATGACTCCTTGTATAGCTTGCAATATTCTTTGCCTGGTCTTCAGAAATAGATAAACTAGAAAACTTCCTCAAAGGAAAAAAATTGGGCTATACAACCAAGATCCCAAGGGTCTTCCAAACTTGAACCAATTTCTTCAAACTCTAGCGGGATCAAAATAGCACTAACTCTTACCCATATGAGTGATGAGAAAGTAACAAGATGAAACCTCAAAAGAAACCACAAGTCTTCCAAACTTTGACAAGTATCTTCCAATCTTGAAACTCTAAATATCATGCTGGTCCATGTTGCCCAAAAGGGGGCAACATCTCCTCAAAAAGGAAAAAGAATGGGCTGGTCCCCTCAGCCTCAAAGGAAAAAAATGCCAACTAGAGGTTTTCAAAATATCAACAAGTGTGGTGGAAGGGATGGAACTTTCTCTGGCAGTGGTGGGAAATATGAGGCCAATTATAAGGTATGGAAGAGTGATGAAAAATAAAAGTCCGGATGGAGAATTTGGGACAACTCAAGGCAGTGGAATATGGGAAAAATGGATGAACACGCATATGACAATGATAATCAAATTAGCATGAGTGCCAAAAATGGTAGCAATATAGGGTTAACACTCTTAGAATAGCATATGGAAGCAAAAGCTAGATGGAAGGCAGGTCAATTCAAGACAAGTGAGAATTCAAAGCAGGTGAACTTTGCATATGGCAATAAAAAGCATGTTAGCATAGGTGCAAATAAAAGATGAGTAACAATGTAGGATTAGCACTCTAAAATTTCATATGGACAAGGCTAGATGGATGGAGAGGTCAACTTAAGACAAATGGTGATGAGCAATTGGACTGCAAGGACTACACATTCAACTTGTTAAAGCATAGCAAAAATCTCTACCATATCCTAAACCTTTAATACTCAAAAAAATTGACCCAAACCCATTGAACTTATTTCATACTAAAAATTCCAACCCTTGAGAGAAATTCAAACCATCGAGTCGAACCTAATCTCCCCTCTGCTGGAGTGCTTTCGAGCCTGAATTTTTCTTTAGCGATCATGGCTCCTTTTCTTACCTTACACCCGTGCGGGATAATGTAACGGTGACCAGGAACAATGGGGGGTACTTCACGAGGATTGATCCGATTCTGAGTGTGTACCAATTCCCTATGGTGTGTGATCAGACACCATTGCCAAAGTACATCTGTGGGGATGCGAGAATGGGACAACATGCCAATAATTGAAGATCCTCTTCCTCGTGAGAATTTTCGGTGCACATGCTTATGCGGGGAGGCGATTGTATATTAGAAAATAAGATTTTGACACCAACTTAGAGTGATTCTGAAAAGACCTCTTCAAAGAAGATATGAACCATGAGCACCTTGCAAGTAGGTGCTTTCTTGGGCGAAAACCTATCGGGAAAAAAAGCCGCGATGTGGGACACCACAAAAGTTCTTTGGGCGGGACTTTAACAAAAGTTCTTTGGGCGATGCATTCTTTTTATGTAAATATGATCCATGGTGGCAGTGCTCCAATTGGCAGTCGAAACGGTTACACTATTCTCCACCGGGATGCTGGCAGATAGCTACAGTTCCCACGATCGCTTATGATAAAGAGGGGCATTTAAACTCATGAAAAGAGAATCTACGGGTGAAAGATCATTATGTATTTTAGTACCATGGACGAAATTTTTACGGATGCCGGTCTCTCTTAGATCTTTGCGGATGGATCTCCTTGATGGATTCTATCCCTTTTTGCCAACTTGGTTTACCTTTTTGAGGATCCTCTCTTTTCTCTTGCTACCTTTTTTTTTTGATGAAAATTTTCTCTTGCTCTTTGAAAAAATATTTATCTTGAAAAAAAAGCTTTAAACAGAACACACAATTAGTTCACCTCAAAGGAAAAATGGTCTTGATGGCACAAGTATAAAGAAACTTGAATACAACTAATCGAAACAATTTAGCAATTTCAACCAACAAAATCTACAGCTTAAGCCTCAAGGAAATAAACAAAATCAATCAAAAAGAATTTTTAAATCTCCAACTTCCAGCGACAATTAACCACTTTTAAAGTTAAAATAGATGTTCATATAGAACAAAAGGCCCTAAACATGCATGTTGGGCCCAATATCTTCAAATGCTTTGAATATTTGTAGGATTGGGTAATTCCAAAACTTTTTTGAAGATCCTTAAGCCAATAAGATGAACAGCCTTCTTCTCTTACAATCACGGTAGGGCCTTCCAAAGATTTTCAAATTTAGACAACTTACCTTCATTTGCGGCATCCCATTTGACACGAGTTCCAATGGAGCAAATTTATCTGGAGGCTTGTGAGCTACCTTTTAAAAGGCTAGCTGCCTCCTAGCCTTCTTAAGTAGATTGAAGTTTTCTGCACCAAATCTATCCTCCTCCAACTTTAGTAAAACCTCATACACGTATTTGTAATGCCTCGATAAACTCCAAATCAACTTGAGTGCCATCCTCCAAGGGGATCTCCAACTCAGCGAGAATAAGCTGCTTCAACACCATAAACCAAACTGAAGGAGAAAGCATTAGTGGCGGTTGCCATTGATTCTATGAGCCCAAAGAGCATCATATAATTTCAAATACCAATCTTTTTGGTTTTTAGAAACATTTGTCTAAAATACCCTTAAGCACTTTGTTAGTGGACTCGGCTTGACCATTTTCCTTGGGGTAATAGGGTGAGCTTTTCCACATGTCGATCTTGAGGGCTTGAGACAAAATTTGAATAACCTCATTAATAAAAGTAGCCCCTCTATCGGGTCAAAATTTTTGAAAGGGATCCCAAATCTAGAACAAATGTTTTTCATGCAAAAAAACCTAAGCAGTAGTATATACATTTTACTTTTCTCAAGGTCTTTATGACCATTTGGTAAAATAAATCAGCCAACCACAACAATGTATTCATCTTTGGCGAGATGATGGGGATTTATAGAACCCAACATAATCTAGCCCCCAAACTTGAAATGGGCACAGGGGACACAATTCGGTAAGAGGCGAGGGATGCAAATTTTTACCAAAAATGTCGGCATTGGTGGCAAGTTTTTATGACATCATAGCAATCTCTAAATAAATGAGGCCAGAAATAACCAGACCTTAATATTTTTTTTTTTGGCGATTGTATGCTGCAAAATAGCCACCACAAACACCTTTTATGATTCACCGGCAAGCACTAAGGCAGACCTCCTTCATCAACACATCTTAAAAAAAGAACTCATCCCTGATTTTACCTTGCACAAAATATCTCCAATCAAGGTGTAAGTTAAACATTTTTAGCCTAAACTTGTAAGCTTGACCTTTAGAAAGTTGAAGGTATCTCTTGATATTGGAGAGATTTTTCTAAATAATAGGTTCTTTACCAGCTCCATGAACTGTTTACGAGAAGATCTTTGCTCATTTGCCACAAGATTGTATACCTTCTTCTTGTACAACTATTTCAGCATGCTCCAAAATGAAGCGGCCGGTCATCTGGCTTCGGGTTATTCACCACATGAACCAACGCCAAGCCCCTTTAAAATCATAAGTAGTCTACAAACCCACCTATGGCTTTGAGTTTTCTTCTATACCACCGCCTACAAAAGAGCCTGGGATTATTTGCATAACCGCGGTAACGGGATTTTTGTGAAGATGTCGCCCTTTCTATTAAAAGCCAAGGCGGCGACACTTCTCTCTCTATCCCGGAATCTCTCGGTTGAGACCATTGTTTACCCATGAGTGTTTCCTGAAATGGCAAATGCCAGCAGCTTTAATGCCGATAATACCGGGTGTGGGTAACGAAGCTGAGGAATGCGGAGCTTTTTTCAGCCGGCATGTGAAGCAGCTATAATGCGCACAAGGCCTTCTCACACAAATAGGTCAAACAACCAGTTTTGTATTTACTTTCTTTCTTACTAACATGGCCTACTACACGTTTAGTTTGGAGATAGGACTAACAATTGAGAGAAATTAGGCACATAAATTCTCAAAAGAAGTCATCCCATAAGAGATTCTTTGGCATCTGCGAGGTGTCTTAGGGGTGAAGCTTCTTCAAGGTATGCTCTCTTCGGCCACTTGAAGACCACAGGAAGAGACCTCATGGCCTAACAATTGACCTTTGGATGACAAAAGATGCACTTTTGGGATTTAGATTAACTCGGCTAAATGCATAATATAAATATCATGTTGGATTAAAATATGGTCACTTGCTTGATTACCTAAGCATAAATCATCAAAAAACTCTAAATTGTTGCAGGTCATGCTTGCAAAACAATGTCCATAACCCTCTGAAATGTAGCGGGGCATTCATCAAACCAAAAAGGCATCCTTTTTTACAAATGTTCCCCATGGAGTGATGAAAGATGTTTGGGCTGATCTTCTGTTTGATGCTTATCTGATTAAAATCGGAGTCAAAATGAGTACATGGATTTACCCGACTCTGCATAAAAATGATTTCTTCTAAAAAGGCAAGGGATAACAATCTTTAATAGTAGCCTTATTAAGATCTCTATAATCTACACAAATTCTCAAGAACCATTTTTTATCTTTGGAACAATGCATGAAACCGAGGAAGGATTCAGCCAATAGGCACTACCAAACTTTGATTCACGCATTTTAAGCGACTCTTGTTTGATAAGATCAAAAGTGGTGAAATTAATTCTTCTTCTCAACATAACGGGTTTTGGCATCTTCGAACCTTAATTTCAAACTCACCAATTTTTTTATCAACCCCTTTGGAGTTACACGAATACTCCCGAAAAGCAAAAACATCCACCCAATCCTCAAATAACTCAACCATTTTACCTTGATCACCTTCATTATATAGTCTCCCATTTTAGGGTCCTAGATATATACCTCCTTTATGCACTTCAAGCTCTTTAAGTGATTCCTCTTGTGCTAGGTTGATAGTTAAGATGGGATGGAATTGGGAAAGCTCCTCTTCATCTATAAGACATCCTCTTGAATAGCTCCTTCGGACAAATACTCCATAGGGTTTTCACACAATGGGTCGACTTCAAAATTTTAAGATCTAGGAATATGTAAAATCTCCCAATGATCAAAAAAAGTTAATAATTCTACGGCTTGAGCACTCAGTCCTCCATGTCTCTTGATGTTTTGGTTCGATATTCTCCCCAAGATTTGTCTACAAACAAGTTGTGAGTCTCCAAAAATAACAATGAGAAATACTCATACACCTTGCTTCTTGTAAACTATGATGAGGGGCTTTGTATTCTGGCGCATTAGAAGAAATATTGGGGTGAATTCTCCTATCTTAGTCATCAGCAAAATGCATCCTTCAAATAGCGGCCCGGAAGAAGCAATCCCGTTTTTTGACATACCTCCGTAAACCCGGGAGATAGGCTTTTGCCTTGGTCGGGAAATTCAACATGCATGTAAGCAAAGTTGACAACCTCTTCATGTATACTAGCATCGGGGCCCTAAATTGTAAACACCAAAATCTTCTTCTGATATGTCCATCTATATGAACCTAATGTTGCGGATGGATGGAGTTTTGTTTTGCCGGTTGTGAAGTTGCTCCATTGGAAATGGTGCAAGTGCCTTGAGACCATACGGGTCTGGCATCCTTTATTTTCATCCATCTCCCTTCCTAATAATAGATCATAGATATTAGCTTGATTAACATTTTCAAAATCAACAACCACAAATGTGGCCAACCTGATGATTCCCCCACGGCATTCCGCGGATACATTTCTTACTATTCCCTTAAGGCACAACTTTAGCATTTGAAAAGATTTTTAGAACAATGGAAGTATTTATCTTCTACCTTTGAGATCCGATGCCTTCGCCAACATGATAAGGCATAACATCCATCAGCAAAACTTTTCTAGATGGGAAGTTCCTATAGTAGCACTACAAGTAAAAGCACACGGATCTTCGGTTTGCTTTCGAGGCAAAAGCCAGGAAATATATTGTTGCAGGTTTTGTTGACAACCTCTTCAATATCACGGAGTGCTTTTGATCAACTTTTCCACGTATGATGGTGCAATTCTCGGCCGAGTTAATAAATCCGGTAACCTTAAATTTTTCATAAATAATTCAAATTCATCCTTCAGGAATCTTCTGTTTTATACCTTTGGCAGGAGGGGAGGAGGCTATTCTTAGGATCTGATTTGTTACCTTATGAGGTGGAGCGAGAACTTTGTAGATGCATTTGGATGAGCTTCTTTGCGATGTCACACAACACCAACATCTTGCTCTTCCTGTTCTCCTGCACAAGTCTCAATAAAACATATTTGACATTTGTTTTACCTTTATCTTGTTTTCAAAATAAGCCTTAACTGCTTTGCCAATACTTCTCCTCATGACCTATTTCCTTGCAAAAGAGCAAGCGGGACATTCTCTGCAAAGTGACCTCTTCTGACACTTAGGACATTGCCTTACCAAAACCTTTGCTCAGCTCTGGTAAGGTTTACCACAGTTGTTGTACGCATTCGAGGGGTGGGGCATCTTCTGCGTTTTTTAATTGATAAGTTGTTTGGTAACTTCAAAAGTTATGCCTCGAGACACTGCGATCTCGATTTCATCGAAACATGAGGATCAATTCTTCAACCTTGGACTTCTTCTTCCTCTTTTTTGTACTGCAGGGGGCAGCATTAGCAAAATGTAAATCATGTTGAGTTCCATGATGAGGGAGGATAAAATGGATCTCGATCTCTTCATCGGAAGATAGCTTAATAGTTACGCGGATCTCTGACCTTTACAAATGTTTTATGGATAGAATCCAACTCACCAAATTTTGTAATTTTAATAACTTCCTATAGATCCTAGGTCTAGACATCAAACCTCGATAAAGGAAGCAACTAGATTTGCAACGTTGGATGAGTAACTTTGATTCTGTTACACACTAGCAAATAAGAATTAAATCTCCACATACCCTTTACACTCTCACCAGGTCTAATGGAAAATGAGTTGAGTTCAAAGACAAGATCACGGGGGTGAAGTAGCCTTACAAACATGATAGAAACTTGTGTTCCAATTCATCCCCTTTGGTACCTATAGACAGCTCAAAAATCGAGCCAAGATCTGGCCTCATCACCCTTCATGCATTTGATGAATTACAAAACCTGGAACCCTTCTTTCTCCCATGTTCTTCATAATAGTCTTCAAAGTTTTTTAGAAAATGGTTGGCATTCATGGAAGAATCATAGCAAGGGGGAAACGAGGTATAGTCAACTCAAAATGAAAAGGTCGATGGAGGAAACAAAGTGCCGGCGTTGATCACGGTTCAAAAAAGTTTATGAATTTGTGAAGAAGAAGGGCACAGAGGAAATATTTGTAATATTTGTAGTGATAGAGAGGAGCTGGTGGAGGAATAGGCAAGTTAGGAGTATTTGTAGCATTAGTGGTAGATCTGGTAGCCACTCTCATGCTTACTCCTACCAAATCTGGTTGATTTGTCTCCTCGGTGGTTCACAGCGGACTACGAAATCTTCCTTGGTGCCATTGAGTTCAATTTCGAGGTAAAATCTGGGTAGGACCTCCAAAATGTTAGCCTAAAACACGGAATTTTTAGTCTAACCTCAAAGGAAGTGCAAACAAAGCTGGTCGGGACCTCCGGATCACTTAGGGTGATCAATCCTCGATCATATAAACAAAAGAACTCAATTTGAAATGCTAGATTTCTCAAAATCACTCTGATCCACGAAGCAAAAAAACTGTCGGAACAAAAATCAGTTTTAGATCACACCCTTTAAGATTTTTGAGTTTTGATTTTTGGTATGGTTTATAGACAAGTGGAGGAAGCTCTTGGTGAAAGTCATTTCGATTTGGATAGAGGAAGGCCAAAATCTATGTCAAAAGTTCGATAAAAAATTGGTCAATGCCAAAGCAGAGAGCCAAAATTTGCAAATATAGTTTGGTGATGAATCTTGAGTTAGAATTTGTATAAAACGACTTCAAAATAAACTCTAGATCATGTGCATAAGGTTTTTCTTGACAAAACAAAACACTATGATATTTCTTGAGATGGGCCAAAGTCTCGATTTACATCCCCATTGCCAAGCAGGTTATGGAAAAACTATTTTTTTTCTTTGTTTTCTTTACACATAAGCAATACTCAAACCTTTTAAAGAATGGGACACTATTTAATTTGGATTCTACTTTAAATATCTGGTTTTCTATTAGTTTAAGACAAAGCGAGAACAACTTGAAACAAAAGAAGATGGAAAACACTATTTGTCCGGGCAATGAATATGCATTCAAATCATAAGATATCCTGGAGGAGTTTAGAATTCTCGACCAAGTAATACCGGGATAATGCTTGAGAACAGATCCCAAAGGCATTGTCAACAAAAACCAAAAATCGTAAAAGAGAAAATAATAAGATAATTTGAGTATTGTTAGGAGTTTTGATATCAAATAAGCCCAACGAAATTGGTCTTCAATCAAAATCTGATCAATCTTCAATCTCGGCGGGGATTAGCGAATTTGAGGTAGAAACAGATCAAGAGAATACTCCGAGGAATATAGAAATCGCCCGGATCCGCGAGGTATATCTCAGGGGGTAAAAAATGATCTGTATTCAGTTAAAAGCTGTCCTTCCCAAAAACCATTTCGGTTCAATGATTTAGAGCCTAATCGGCAAGTTTCTATCAATCAAGTGCCACAAAGGGTTCAGGGTTTGGAAAAGGTCTAGGAGGATAAATCCGGAGGAAAAGGGGATCCAATCAAAAAGGGCACCAATCAGCCAGATTTATAATGTCTCCAGTTTTTTAGGGTTCTTGAGAAAATTCTTAAGCTCGATATATCCCAACAGGCATTTTTTAACGGAAGCTTAAGGTATAAAAGGACGTCCAACGTGGCCTTCAAAAAAAGCGTGCCAGAGAGGGTTGTGCCCACCGTGTTGCGAGGCCCCCCTGCTGCCCGCGATGGAAATGGGGGGCTGAGGTGGAATTTAAGGCTGGCGTGGAAATTAGAAAATGGGGTAGATAGGCTAGAATAGGTTTTTTTTTTCACGCATCCCAAGAAATGATATTTGAGGGGTTTCCCATGGTCTTTTTTGAATTTTGAAAAGGCCAATCTAGCTATTTTTGCCAAGCTTCAAATCTAGAGTGTTTTCAGGGTCAAATTGAGATACTTGAAATTTTGGCCATTTTGACCATGGTCAATGAATTTTCAACCTTGGAAATGGTGAAAAAATCATAGGAAAAGGGTGGAAAAATAGGAAAAAAAAGGCTATGGTAGGATTTAGGGTGATAGAATGAAGGTAAAATTCAAGCTTCTTTGCTCTTGAGGTTTTTCATGATCTCTTGAGAGCAATTCACAAGTGGAGGTGAGGCCAATAAAATATAGGTAGTGAAGTAATGAAAGAAGGCATGTGAGGGGTGAAAATGAGGTATATAAAAAATGAAAGGAAGGTGGATGTAGGATGGATGAAATGGATGAAGGTTGGAACCCACAGTAGCACATGATCATATCTCAAAAGCTCAAATCATACCTTATGATGAACATAACTTTGCTCAAGGCCCTAGGTCTTCCAAACTTCTAAAAAGGTCTTCCAATCTTCAAGGCCAAAATAAGAGCAATTCCACTTCTAAGTGCATCTTCATATGTGTGACTTCCAAATCATGGGTGCAACTCCATTTAGTTTCATATGAGTGAATATGAGCAACATGGTAATGACTCCTTGTATAGCTTGCAATATTCTTTGCACTTGGTCTTCAAGAAATAAGAATGTAACTAGAAAACTTCCTCAAAGGAAAGAATTAGGCTATACAACCAAGATCCCAAGGGTCTTCCAAACTTGAACCAATTTCTTCCAAACTCTAGCAGGATCAAAATAGCACTAACTCTTACCATATGAGTGATGAGAAAGTAACTTAAGATGAAACCTCAAAAGAAACCACAAGTCTTCCAAACTTTGACAAGTATCTTCCAATCTTGAAACTCTAAATATCATGCTGGTCCATGTTGCCCAAAAGGCAACGGCTGACAAACTCTTGAACTCCCGGTGTCTAGAGCACTTTGGAGATCCTCGATCTTGGAAGGTAAATGTACCTTGTCTTGTGAATATGAAGAAGAGGCATTTGGGGACAAAGCGAAGATGGCAACTCCATTATTACTGCTTGGAATTAGCTTCCCCCTGACCATGGAGCTGTATGCTAAACCGAGCACTTGTGGGACGGGGGACCTCCTGTGCAGAAGGTTGAGCTGGCTTGTTGGAGTTATCGGACTTGAAAGGGAAACCAATGGTTCTTGATAATGTACTATATGCGAAATCTAATTAGGAATCTCATTTCGATCCTTTCGGTTAATAGATCTTGGTTATCAAGTACATTTTGAAAAGCTTTTATTGTAGGGTGATTCTCACATACGAAATGGCTAAAAGCGACATTTGGTTTCACATTGATGGATCAAATTTAATAAATGTTGTTGTACTTCCTACTTTAAAACTTGGCATGAGAGACTTGGCCATACGGATGTAAGCAATCTGAAATTTATCATGAAGCCCATATAGCATGGAGCAAGGATTGGCTTATATAAATGTTGACAAATCCATATAGCACATCTCGTATTACAATAACTAGTTCAAAGCACATTTGGTTACTTTGTATAGGAATTTACAAACTACTCTCTAGACTACTTTATAAGGAATGTAGAACTTCAAAAATAGCTAATTAATAAATATGAGAATGTTCCAAATGATTTCTTGTAAAGGTGGTGGTTGTCAGACTTGTACAAGGTGATCTCTCTGTGTTGTGAGTTGTAAGGAGTGTACAACTTCAAAAATAGAGAAAAATAAATAGGTGAATGTTTGAATGATTTCTTTTTTCTTGAAAGGTGGTTGTAGTTCGAGGGGTGATCTCTCTACCCCCGATCTCTCTACCCCCACCTTGTTATAATCTTAATATCAAGAAAGCGACAACTCAAAAGAAACATTTACACAATGTCCAATTTCTTTGTATTTAACTTGAAGCCATTTGTTGAATGTTATCTTAAATAAGAAAGTAAGAAAGGAAAAATACTTGAACAAATAGGATATTTGAGGAACAAACAATTTAAAACCAATAGTTGCTAATTTGAATGGCCAAAACTTGAAATTAAAGAAAAAAACATGAAATTGCTTATCTTATAGCAAAGCAAATTTAGGCCAATAAGGCTGTTCATTAGATATATCCACTATACCAAGAAAGAGTAGCCCATCACCGGAACTAAAGTAAGATAACACATTTGCTAGCCCTAAATGGTAGAATGGATTAGATCCGCGTACCACACAGTCAAAATCACAACAAATCTGCCGGATCATATGGATTATATCAAACCCAAGAACCCCAACATTTGATGCATTCTATTCATTTTTATCAACTGGTGTTGGTAATAGACGATTTGACAGCTTTGCTAGTCCGGCGGTGATGGAGCTAGAAAGGAAGAATTGACGGTTCAGCCTTCGAGAATTTCAAATATTTGTTTAGCTCAAAACAATTTGCCTAGCACAATGCAATTTAGGTATCATTGAGCATAATGACATCATATTAAGAGATGATGTTCTAGGTACCATTGCAATTTTCCTGACACAAACAATACAATACAGATAATGTGATCTGACACATTACAACATTCCCTCTTCATATCATTTTTGTGTTAAGTAGTTTAACTTAGGCAAATCACCCATCTTATCTTTTGCGTTGAATACAAATCACTTTTCTTAACCTTTTGTGCATAATATATTCAACATCATTGACCTGAATAATCTTTTGCATCATGTCCCCTCTGAATTATATATTGCATGCATCATGTTGTCTCTGAACTCTATGTTGCATGCATGTGCAAGATCGCTGTAAAACTCAACTTAATAAAATTTTGACCGTAAATGAAGGAATTTCCTTGCTGCATATAACCTTGCATTTTATATTCATATATATTTCACAAGAGTCATGTGACACGTTTTGTCATGTAACTCCAAGTAAATGTTTGAACTTATTAAACTTCATCTAGGCAATGCTTTTGTGAAGATATCTGTAACTTGATCCTGTGCACCAACTTATATGACTGTAATATATTTCTTGCTAACCATTTTTCTTATGAAATGTATGTGAAGCTCAATGTGTTTGGTCCTTTGGGGCAAAACTGAATTCTTAGTAATATGGCTATACAACTCTGACTATCACTTAGAAAAATAGTAGGATCTGTTTGAACAATACCAAGTTCATCTAACGACCTTCTGGTCCATATAATTTCCTTAACAACAAGAGTATCTGCGGTATATTTGACTTCGGTGATGACATTACAATATTGGATTGCTTTTAAATTTCCATGCAATTGATGCACCTCAAGGTGAATTGAAAATCCTGAAGAAGTGGATTTTTATATAGTCTAAGTCGATGCCCGTACTGCATCACAATAGCCTATGAGAGTCAAATCTTCACTAGAATAGCAAATGCCTTGATCTTGAGTTTCTTTCAAAATTTTTCAAGACTATTTTTGCAATTGTCTATTGCATTTTCCCTGGATTATTCGAGTATCTATTTAGCAGACCTATTGAGAATGCAATATTAGGTCTGGTGCAGTTAGATACATATATAGGCATTCTATTAGTTCTCTATAAAGTGCCCCTTCCATTTCTTCAACATCTTTTTGTTATTTGGGACATATTTCTTCGAAATCTTACGATTAGGGACTAGAGGAGTATCTCTTTGCCTTACAAAATTCCAATCCAAAGCTTTTGCCATATCTCGAATATTTGACTTTTGGTTGAGTGTCAGTTTCTTGTTTCTCGATCTCTATGCACTTCGATTTAAACATGTCAAGGCATTAGCAATCATGATGCAATTATCAACATATAAGGCAATAATGCAATAACTAACTCCTTGTTTTGCAATACATATAATGCCATCTATTTGTAGTTTGAGAAATTCTTTTTTTGAGATATTTATCCATGCAAATATACCATTGGCAAAGGGCCTGTTTCAACACGAACAATGTGTTGTTTAGCTTCCACACTAGATTATTTCCAACTTCAAACTCTTGTGCTTGTTTCATAAAAAATTCTTCATCTAATTTTGCATCGAGGAGAGCGTAAATGCTTACATCCATGTGATGTATTTCGAGATCTTTAGCATTAGCAAATGCATAGCATCGATACATGACAATTTGACTATTGGAGAATGTTTCATCATAATCTAATCCCCTCTCGTGATAACATTTTTTTTTGCCAATCTAACTATATATTTTTGCCCATTTTCATTCGATTCAGGTTTGAGCTTAAATATACACTTATTATCTACTATGTTCTTCCCTTAATTTTGTTGTTCTTTGAAAAACATTCATCTCTTCTTCCATGGCTTTCCTCCAAGCAAGTAGGCGATTCGCACCATTTTTTCTAAAAAATAATTATATCTCCTACATTCAAATGGATTGGATTGGCACAATCTTGGTGTCATTTGAAAGCTTATTCAAAGAGGTTCCTATCCACACCACTTTTGTAGGGGTTCGCATCGAGGAGCGGGGGAGGTTCAACGACTTTTTAGCTTCGGAGTTTAGGGCTTGCCGGGGGGGACCGACATCCGGTTTCTTTGCATCCCTTTTGATCCAAGACTTCGGTTTCATGTGATTCTGGCGTCCACGGAAATCTTCCTTCGAGAGCTTTCCATCAGTATCAAGATTAGGGTGCTTTGATTTTAGAATCAGGGAGTGTAAAAAGCAGATTTAGTTTGGGTTAGGGTTTGCGAGTCTTTGAAGCGGCACGATTTTTCTTTGTAACTTTTGATCCAGAAATTTGTTTCATGTGTTCTTGCACCGTTGGAAAGAATTCTTCGAAAGCTTTCCATCAGTATCAAGATTGGGGGTATTTGTTTTAGAATCAGGGACTTTACAACAAACTTGTTTTCGAGTTAAAGTTTGCAGTGGTGAGGCTCTTTGGAGGAAATAAGTATTTAATCTTCTTTCTTTGGTAATATATATGTACATACATTTGCTTTGCAATTTATACACGATTGCTTTCAAGTGAATATAGAATGGAATAAATTGCCAGAAAGCTAAATTTACCACTTGACAACTCGCAACATTACATGCATTTAAGAAAATTGAAAATGGTCCATGTTAAGAAGTTGCTTTGTTTCTCTATGGCACAATGTGTAGGCCCTACATAATAAAGAATGTGAAGATAGACTTATTAAATTGAAGGGGCACAAAACTAGTGGGGCATATAACTATTGTAGGCATGGCAGGGATCAACCTAGAATTTAGAACTCGCAAGTCATGCTATTATAGACAAGAGATACGTTTTATACATACAAATATATAGTAAGCACATGTATGCAAAGTCATACGCCCTTTTTGGGTTTCCCCTAGAGGGGCAATCCCTTGCTCATGTGGGTTTCTGGTATATTTCTAGTATATGCCAACGTATGCCTAGAATATACCAAAAACTGCTCCAAACTTTGTAAACAACTTGTAAAGTTTGGCGGTCTGTTGTTCTTTGGCCGCCCGGTAAACCGCTACTAACGGCATCCATCGTATCCACTATCCATTGTATTCTTTGAGCGATTGAGGCGAGTCAATGTACACAAGGGTGTGATCCATTGCAAGACATATCGTTTCAAGCGGTTGAGATTGAAGTGCCATGGATACGAGTGGACAAAGATCGATTAACATATGCGGCTTCGTGTTCTTTGGAACTTCGGGTTTGCTTCAATTCATCCTATGCTTATTAGGATGTTCTTGTTCGCAAGAAGATTTTCATCTTCTTCTAAATGTTGCGAGGTCAATGGTAGAGCAGCTTGAACGGCTTGATCGACTAAAATGAAACAAAACGAGAAGTTAGCTTTTACGGATCAATGTGTACAATGCATTCATGATGCATGTAAGATATGGAATCAAGCATGATATTATAGGCTTAAGGTTGTAGATCTTTATCTCCAAAACATGTCTTCAAAATTTTGCTGCTATAAAGATAGATGTGAGCAACATGGGGGAGTGCACGAACTGAAATCTAATGGCGAGGGGGTTGTTTCTTGGAAAGAAAATAGATATATGAACTCTGGAAGGCCTTTTGTCTTTATGACCTTCAAAAAGCACGATTCTAGTCTTTGAAGTTTTGGAAGCAAGTGCACAAGTGAAGTTCTTTGAGTTCTTTCCTCTCTCTCCATAGATTGCTTGTGGTTCTGGTTTTGGAGGTTGAAGCATTGCTATGCTTTGGTTGAATTATCCCATCCTCTATACCTTGGTTGGTTGAGCGGCTTGAGTGTTTTTATCACATTGTTTTTGATTTGTTATCAATCCAACAATGGTTTTAGCATTCATGACATAATAAAACCAGATCGTAGTTAGACACATGTATCACGGGATAGTTATTGCTCTCCCGATGCTTCATGGTGGGCAATGTTGTACCTACCTCTGGATTTAGTAGAATGACAAGTCTTTAAGAAATTGACTATTTGTTTATGGGGCAGGCATGCCTTGCTTATGGAATATCACCCGAAGCCACTTGAAGCGTGTTTCGGCTTCTACAAAAGGCATGTATTTAGAAGAGGACCATTTCTTTAGATGCATTGCAAATAACTTTCTTTCTCCTCATATGTGCATTGCTTCATATAGAATAGGGCCATATTGATCAATGCTTATACAATCGAAATAGTCAATTTGGACCATGGACTTTGGTCACCTCGGCCGATCTGGGTATATCTCCGAGATCCTTGTATTATAATTTCATTTTCAATATGATGTTATAGCTGTCCAAGATCTTGAGGTGGACTAACATTCACCCTCTTTATATATGTAATGCATTACAATTAGCTTTGGTTCATTAAAGATGTTGATATACGGTCTATGCGCTATAAGATTACTTTTTTAAGACCATGGACTTAGGTGTTAGTCTAAAGTGCTAAGGACTAAGTCTAGTAGGACACAAGACATATATAGGAAAGGACACAAGCGTAAAAAGCTAAATGTCTAGTAGAGAAACAAGTTGGTACCATAAAAATATTTCTTTTAAATTCCATTTCATAGCATCTAATTTATGCAAGATCTAGGGGAAATTCTGATCCATTAAGCTCAAGGCTTTATCTTAAAGGATGGGAATTCTTAGTGACAGAGTGGCAAATCAAATTAATGAAAAGAGGTTACAAATGCACTTCCTTTCGTCTTTCTTTGAAGCTCTTTGTAGATAGGAATGCACACTAATTGGTGGGCAAGGCCTTTGGCTCGTAATCTACATTGTTCTACTGCAGAGTCTCATATTGCACTCCCAATTAGCCTAGGGATTGTTTGATCCCCTAAAGCCTACTTGTTTGTAGCTCAAAAGACTAGGTTCCTTTGGAACATGCGGTGAATCCACCGGTTTTCAAAATGACCTATCAAGGGTATCGTTATTTCATGCTTAAGCTTAGCATTGGCAGGATCTTGGGCTATTTACTTTTAGATGATATTCCAATGAGTTGAGCATGTAAGTGCTTGGGGTACCAGGCTGGTTGAGTCTAGGCTTGCCAAAGAAAGCCCCTCCTTTACATCCAATTCAAAGGCTACCTTGGTAGAAAGTTAGTCTTAGAATCCCGGGTTTACTAGTCTCGTAGCTTCTCTCCAAAGTTAGGAACATAAGCGATACCGGTTTAAATGAACCAAAGTCCGATTTGTGATAGATCGAATCGTGTCCTAGTACAAAGAGACCATATGTTCTCGATGCATGATTCACATGTTTAGTAGAAGATTGTCAAGTAGAATTTAACAACCACACCAGATGGGAGTTATTAGTGTACAGATATTCATTATGTTATGCATGCAGTTATAACAAAAATTTACTGACTGAAAAATGATTGTAAAAGCAAACTCATAAAAAGGCGCATATCAGAGATATCAAAGCGGTTCGAATATCAAGTTTTTTTCACAATGGAGGTCCAAAAATGTCTTTATAATTTGGCAATTATGGTCCTCATATTTGCCACATCCTTTTCTGTGTAAGTTGTGGAACAAAGAAAAGCGGTGCTCCGGGAAAGGACTGGGGAATCTTGCATGAAGTCGGTGACTAGATTCTGTTTGAATTATCATGTCAAATTATAGGTTCAATGGTTGAACCTATATCACACCTATTTAATTTATTTTGTACACAAGGGTTTTGTGCACATAGAGGTGTTACTGTCTTAGGTTTTATGTTGGCGCCCAAACTTGGAGCCAACTAAATATAGATCCAATCATTAGTCATAACCAATGGATTACTTTGTTTATTCTGAGCAATAACAAACAATTTGGCACCCCAGTTGCCGAATCGATTATAAATCAAGAGGTACTTAAGCAGGTTTGATGTATTTTGGTTTTGAGTCAAACCATGAGTAGTGATTGGGTCAATGTGTTTGCTACAATAGAATTGCTACAATATTCAATGGTTAAGAATTAATATCCAATGCATTCAAATGCTTAAGAGTTTAATGGTTAAAAGTAAAAGGGCTAGTGATTCAATCATAAGGAATAGCTAGGCTCTTAGCTTAGGATAGAAAGTGCTAATTGGCTAGATAATTTTATTGCTCTATAACATCTTCATTTGAAATCAGAGCTGGATCAACATGGCCAGCAGACTTGGAGCTTCCTTATTGAATGCAATTGATGTATTCAAGAGAGGAGCTGGATTCCAAGTATCGCAGGGAAAGGATGAAGAGGTGCTAAAGATTGAAGGGCTATGGGAATTTGTTACAAACAACGAGCAAACTCCAGAGTAGTCCAAATAATTAGCCGAGGAAAAACTTATGCAATAGCAAGACATCATGGGTGGTGCAAGTCAGGTAAAAAAGATGCAACATCATGGAAGTGGTGGAGGATCTAGTGCGGCAATAAAATATTGCGACTAAAGGGAAAATACTTGAAGCAAAAGCTATGATAAAAAGCAAAATGATCTCCAAACATTTTGCTTAGAATAGAGGGATGTCTCCATGGGAAATGTGGAACTATATGTTAAAAAGTAATCACATTTAATCTTCAATTTGGACGTCTTGGATAAGGAGATTTGAAGTATTCATGATAAGGATGACATCAAAGATTGCTTTGAAAAACTTTATAATATTATTGCAAATATGAGGAGGTTGCTAGAGCACCTATTACGAGAAGAGGAACGCGACGAGAGGGTAGGGGCGGTCTATAGCGGTCAATTTGCGACCACGTAAAAGAAGAAGAGTTAGATGAAGCACAAGATAAAGATGCTAAAGTAAGAATTTTAAATTGATGTCGGTATTTTTTTGAATAGAAAGTAAGTGATGATGGTGATCTATATGTGCTTAGAGAGTGGAGCTTATAGAAGTAAGCCTTCTAAGCTTAAGGGTTCTGAGGACCTCATGTTATGTGCAATGGGTGATGGAAATTTGCGTGAAGGTTGAGCTGGCTTGTTGGAGTTATCGGACTTGAAAAGGAAACCAATGGTTCTTGATAATGTACTATGTACCTAAATCTAATTAGGAATCTCATTTCAGTCACTCAGTTAATAGATCTTGGTTATCAAGTACATTTTGAAAAGCTTTATTGTAGGGTGATTCTCACATACGAAATGGCTAAACGACATTTGGCTTTCACATTGATGGATCAAATTTAATAAATGTTGTTGTACTTCCTACTTTAAAACTTGGCATGAGAGACTTGGCCATACGGATGTAAGCAATCTGAAATTTATCATGAAGCCCATATAGCATGGAGCAAGGATTGGCTTATATAAATCTTCGACAAATCCATATAGCACATCTCGTATTACAATAACTAGTTCAAAGCACATTTGGTTACTTTGTATAGGAATTTACAAACTACTCTCTAGACTACTTTATAAGGAATGTAGAACTTCAAAAATAGCTAATTAATAAATATGAGAATGTTCCAAATGATTTCTTGTAAAGGTGGTGGTTGCACTTGTACAAGGTGATCTCTCTACCTGTGTTGTGAGTTGTAAAGAGCGTACAACTTCAAAAAAAAATAGAGAAAAATAAATAGGTGAATGTTTGAATGATTTCTTTTTTCTTAAAAGGTGGTTGTAGTTGAAGAATGGGTGATCTCTATCCCCCGATCTCTCTACCCCTGCTTGTTATAATCTTAATATCAAGAAACGACAACTCAAAAGAAACTTTTACACAATGTCCAATTTCAGTAAGAAAGGAAAAATACTTGAACAAATAGGATATGTGAAGAACAAACAATTTAAAACCAATAGTTGCTAATTTGAATGTCACAACAAATCTGCAGATCATATGGATTATATCAAACCCAAGAACCCCCAACATTTGATGCATTCTATTCATTTCCATCAACTGGTGCTGCTGGTAATTTCGCCACATTTCTATCAATATGTATAATTTGGCCCACTTGATACATTAATATCAATCCGTAACTCCAAAAAACAGTTTAATGGAATCATCGACAAAAATTGTTTGGACAATTCTTAATAGTCAGTGCTTCATAATACCTTGACGCATTTGGCATATATACAGCTAGCTCCTGTGCTTTGAAATGGGTAAAACATAACAGCAACCAATCAATCAATATAAGAGAAACGATATAATTACCAACAAAGATAGATCTGAAACCATAGCTAACAAGAAAGGCACCTGTTTGTCAAGTAAGCCTCTTTTGCATATAGTAAGGCATTTGAAGTTAGAAGAGGGAAAATAAGCAAAAAGAATCAACTACATTATGAGTTTTAAGTTTCTTATATGACCACGGCTCCTGGAGCAGAAGATCCTAAAACTTACTCCGTCAAATATCTAAATGGGGAAGCTGCCACATGTAAAAGCAGCTGGGAGATCAGTATTTAATGACCTAATGTTTAGCTGGGTTGAATATTGCAGGACCTTGCACTTGCAGAATTGCCACCTACTGCAAGGGCTAATGAAACTTGTTCTAGCTGCTTTGTCACGGTAGCAACTGCATTTGTCATATTACGCCTCATCACATACATTATATCAGTCCATGACAGGCCCTAATAGCCATAATCAAGAAGTTATATATCTCATAAAGACGTGTCCTCAACAGGAAATAGACCATCGCAATTTTTTCATGTGTCCATTTGAAACTTGAATTTGATCATATGGTGTTTTACAGGGAGATCATATGCTTACAGGGAGATCATTCAAATGCATCTATTGAATGCATATACTGATGGTCTGCTACCTATATTCACACAACAAAAAGATAGCATTTAGTTGGCATCACAACAACGGTATCCTAACAATAGATAGCGGGCATCATGGTCTTCTAAAAAGTGCAAACTTATACAAAATTCTAGGAATACGAAAAGGCATATAGTTAGACAGTACATGCCTGCAGCAATATATGTGTCACTGGCACTGGAACATCTACATAATTATGTTCTTTCCAGGACTTTTGGAACAGAACAGATTGTAGAGAGCTCTATATCTGGTACTCTGTATACCTAGGTGTCCAAGTTCCTACAAAGTTATTGTGCATGTGTGGTACATAAAACCCTGTTACAGAGAAAAAGAAACCATCAGATTTACAAAGCTAAAAAATAACGTCAGCAAATGCATCCTACAAGCATACAAATTTTATACGTCAAAAGATGCATCTTACCGGCATATGAATGTTAGTTTTATCATATCCCATTCCATCCTGACATAGTAGAACTAGTTATACTGATTGTATGATTGGCATGATCATAAGTATAACATAATGGCATTGCTAGACAGAAGGATCTATTTCGCATAAGAACAGAACGTTTGAAGATTTCATCCTGAATTGTATCAATGGATCATGATGACTTCCAGGAGATACGCAAAGTCCTCAGACCAAGACCTGAATATACAAGCACCGAAAGGAAATTGAATACTATTCCAAATTTTTTGCTGCATATACAAGAAAGACAATCAGTTGAAGATACAAGATGTTGCAGGCTGATTCCCCATATATTGTCTTAAACTATTGCCATCAACTCTTGGCATGCCAATATTAAGAAGCTTGCTTAAGCTCATTCTAAATCTTATCTCGACATCTATGGATATTAAACATAACTGCTCCTCCACAGAAACAAATATATAAGTATAATGCTGGATACAAGTGAAAGACAGACTATGAAGTCTATAAGTTGGACTACCCAAGTGATTTCACTGTTCTGCAACTCAAGGACTGTTCTGCAGAGCTGTGCAACCTTTTAGTTCGTGGCACAACAGTTGAATAGGTGGATAAGCTCTTTAGGAGTCACTCCTTATTTTTTCTTTTGAACAGTCATATGGTGTTTATGCTTACAGGGGGATCATGAGCTTGACTGGCCTAGCTCTAGATCATCTTATGTCAATTCTGAACAAAGTGGATTCAGATCATGACTGGAGGTCTAGGACAGAACAATCGAACAATCCATGTTCATTGAGGAATGCCTGGCAATTGTAGATCGGCAAAAACAACCCTGTTTAATTTCTATAGATCATTGTTTCCTTGGTTATTCTTCATGCTATTGTTATGTCGAAGAAGGCAGCTCTGCGGAAAGCCTGCAGAAATTGTGGCGCGCTCTCTATGGTCATGCACACCCATATGAATGATCTTACCAGTGTTCTCAAAGCACATTACTCTAACAACAGTCTAGTTAAGTTTCGTAGCAAAGGAAATTACTATCCCCAACAGTCAGTCATTTTACAACAAATCCATATCAAAGTTTACCTTTTGGAAGGATGTTTCAACAATGGAAATGCCTCAAGCTTCGAGCTCAACCTGCACATTAACATATAAAACAAACAAATAAGGGCTTTTATTGATACAGATTACATATACCATACACACAAAGGCCTCAATCAACGAGGCACAAAGGTCACATGTTGTTTCTCTTTAAGGAAGCTCCTAAAAGCAAGGTAGTAAATCAACAAGGCTTGTCTGTTTATTGTTACATTGTTCTAGATTCATTAGGATCAGGCCAGATTATGGGATGTGCAACAAGATTTGTAGAATCTCCTGGGAGTGTTAGCAGCAGAGTTGTGCAATCTCAGTTCATGGCACAGCGATTGAATAGATGGACCATAAATGACTTGTCAAAACACTTAAAATCTTCACCATTGCCATTACCATCAGAGGAAAGTATGATGGAAAAAGTAACATATTCAAACAACGGGCTATTATTTCACTGTCATGTGCAAGTGAAGAAAGCAACGCATCCAAATGTGCAACCGGAATAAAAGAAAAGTTAGAAACGGCCAGGTGAAATGGCTTTACAACTGTCCAAAATATGCAACTAGACAGGTTAATTCCAGACAAGACTACTTATATCTGTGTCGTAGAAGCACGTTCCGTTATGGGAAATCTAGAAGAGGGTAGACAAATACATTCTAGCAAGTTACATTCATTGCTCTTCTAGATGCATGTGCCACCGTTGGGGCTCTAAAATAGGGTGAACTGAATCATCATCAGATAATTAATGCAACACTTGAACATATGTCGTAGTTGCTAATGCCTTCATCAAGAGCAAACCTGGAGAAGGATCTTTCTGCATGTAACTAGAGATGGAAAACGAAGAAAATAAATCACGGATAGAACAAGAGAAGCAACTTGAGAAGGCTGAGAAGATGCTTCATCAATGTTAAGTTTAAAAGAAATACCATTGTCAAGGTTGAAAAAATATCTAGTACTATTGTGTCATCTTTGGATCTAGATCTGATCTACGAAGCTAGCATTAACTTGCTCACTCTTGGTGGACAATGAACAACTCCTCATGTCATGATAAGCATTGCCTAATCTGGTACAGATCGCTCCAGTTATCCCTCTATTGAATAAACTCCATTGCATTGCATTCTGGCTTTTGGCAAAATCCTTTTTTTTTCTTTGCCAGAATACCTGTAATAAGGTATGAATATAAGTAGACAGGCCAAGTAGGCCATCGTTTCTGTTTTCACAAACCTGGAATTCAAGCTTTGCCTGAAAAAGTACAAAGAGCCCATTCAGCATATCTTTCAGGCAGTGGCATTAGATAGAAGTTCCATTTGCCTTTCAACATCGCGACGCGATCTACCCACAGGGCTCCACATACCTGCGTTTTCAACCATACCAAAACACCAATGAAGAAAACCAAAACTATATCAATGAAGTTTTCTCATTGCACCCATGACTGATTTGGAATTTTCATGAATTTCCACCACTGTAGATGAAATCAAATGATCGAAAGAACATCACCTGCACAAAATTCCCACCTGGCTGCAATGTGGATGGCCTCAGAATGCATCGAACCTTCGACTCGCGTTTGTGCAAAAGTGCTAAGAAAAAAAGGGAAAGAAAGCAAAAAAAGGACCTATACTCCCTCAACTAGGAATAAGCAACTGAAAAAGTCCTATATTCCCTCAACCTTAGAAATTCAGCTGAACCGTAAGTAGGAAGGACCTCATGGAGTACAAAAACCTTGAAATACACTTGATTTTGTTTCAAGCCAACCCCCATGGCTTTCAATGCAAAATCCTGAAACACGACATAGGTAAGTTGAGATGGATCATGACCAAATCTACGTGGGTATTCTTTTACCTGTGCTAGAAGTCACTCAAATCTGACAAAGGCAACATTCTCGCATGATTTCAAGAGTTTCATATGGACCCGGCTCATGCACAAGGAGCTGGACAGGGATGAATATTGATATGATCATATGAGTGATAAAATAAGCAAAATATTGCAGATGCAAGCTGTTGTGTCATGTTCACATATTAGAGATTCTGCAACCATATATCTTATCTCCACTTTGCAGACATGCATCTTGGGTCTCCAGATGTTTGGATTACTCTAGCATGCTGCTAAAGCAAATATTTTTTAGATGTTACAAAATTCATGAGGGACAGAAAGCACCTCAAAATAACAGCAACATTGTGGACCTTCTCGCCAATGCTCTTCAAGTAATCATACAAAAATTCCTTCCATAGATGTTGTCAATGCTATATCAACATCAAAGGATTTTTTCTCCAAAATCTGGAACAATGATTTCATGCACAAGTTGAAGCAGCAAAAAGAGCTACGGTAGAACTAAGCATTAGTACAAAATTCTTTGGACAAAAGAAACAAAGGGGCTGTTAATTGGGCAAAAGGAAACTTCGGTAGAGTAAATGAAAATACAGCAGATAGAAGCAGATAGACAGATCAAAATGGCCGATAATTGTGAAAACTATCGTGTATGGCATTTCTCAAAAGCTTATTTTGGAAAAGACACATTGACTATTTTCACACTGTCGTTCTACATTCCGCCTAGAATGGCATTTCTCAAAAGCTAATCTAAACCCAAAGATTTTTTTTGGCGTAGCATCCATTTTTTCGCCCTACATTCGTGGAAAAGGCAACGATCTGGGCCTTTAGATCAAAAAGTGCAAAATATCTAAGAAAGGTATGACGGACCTAATTAACTAGAAAAACGTAGCTTGTGTGTTCGCGCATTTACCAGGCGATGGAAATAGTCGGAGCCATGGAATTGGACGCCGTAGAGGCAGCTCTGGAACGCAATATGGAGCTCGAACAACTTCTCGCACAAAAGAAGCTGTATCTTGTTCTTGACTTAGATCACACCCTTCTCAACAGTGTTGGCATCGACCAGTTGGAAGCTGAAGAAAAAGAGTATATCTTGCAAAATTATTTTTCACGTCAGAGGAAAGTAATCAACGCTGATATTGTGCAAGGATCAGACCAGTTTTACCATTTAGATCATTGGAAGTATTGGACAAAGCTTCGTCCTTTCGTGCACCAGTTTCTGGAGGAGGCCAGCCAGATGTTCGAGTTGTATATACATACCATGGGTGAGATGAGTTATGCTTTAGCCATGGCCGGTTTACTCGATCCTGAGCTGCAGTATTTTCAAGGGAGAGTCATCTCCAGTCATGGTAAGAAATGCAAGAACTTGGACGCCTTTCTTGGAGTAGAACATGCCACTTTGATACTTGATGATTCAAAAAAAAAAATGTGGCCACAACATCAAGCCAACTTGTTGGAGGTGGAACGTTATCATTTTTTCAGCTCTAGTTGCAAGGACTTCAAACTTGAAGAGCCTTCTTTAACTCAACAACATAGGGATGAGAGCGAAATCGAAGGCAATCTCTCTAGAATACTCAATGTTCTTAGAAGGTACATGAAGAATTCTTTTAAATCATCGATGAAGATATTAGTGTTACTCAAGTGGTGCAAAAGATGAAGAAAAGAGTGCTACAAGGTTGCCATGTTCTCTTTGATGGAGTGACTAAACGACTTAGGGATTTCTTGAAGCACCGGACAAAGGCTCTTGGTGCAACGTGGCATGATGATATGGATATTCGGTCACCCATGTCATATCCGCGTAGATGACATTGATGAAGAGAAGATCACATGGGCAAAGGCAAAGGGACATTTCTTAGTGCACCCTAATTGGTCGTAAGTCAGCCAAGATGTGTGGAAGCCGCCCGGAGGAACAAGATTATCCTATAACTTGCTTTCCCATCTTCTATCCTTGTTATCCAACCTGTTGGTGTTGCTACAAATGATGATGCAAAGTGGATGATCGAAAAGCGAAAAAAGGAAGCTAGTTGGAGAAGAAAAACGATGCCAAGCGCACTAAACTTTCACAAGCTTGGAGAACATTCGATGACAAGAGAGAATCTTCTCAAATTCTTCATCAAAAGGTGAATGTTCTCGAGTGTCCCCTTTGTAATAGCATGCTCTTAGTATTCGAGTGTCATAGCACAAATAGAGAGCTATGGATATAGAGGCATCTTCATCAAAACCTAAGAAGAGCAACGTGATTAAGAGAAAAGTGAATCTTTGACATGTGAGATATGGTTGCTTTTAAAACATCAAAAGGAATATCCCAATTTGTGAAGGTTATGCAAAGGATAAGGACTAATTCTATGAAAGACTTGGGAAAGCAAGAATTACTCCAGTTATTCTTTCAAATTTTTTAAGATGGAAGTTAATACTTTATTTTTGAGAGACCAAATGCAACGAGGTAATAATGTTGCATCAACATTAACTCGTCGATCAACTTGTACATTTATTCATTTAGACCAATGTATTCCTTTTTCTGGAATTAGCATTTTCTATTTCCGACATCTTTTTAGCTATGAATTTGTCCTTTAGAGTGCATTTTTTGTGTCTATATACGCATATGTAGGAAATGGTGTTGTTGCGAGTTATAAGTTTGCTATGAAAATTTCTAAAGGTTAAGTGTAGTCCTAAAAATTGTTTAAAAAATAGGTGCTTGATATATCTCATCAATACTTTGAGTTGCTAATATGTAGCAAATGAAATGCAATAATTTTGATTTTGTTCAATAAATAATGTTTATTGTTTAGAGTATTGAATAAAAATGATATGGCTTTAGTCAAAGGGTTGGGTGGAAAGCTGAAAAGGTTGGAGGAAACTCTTACAAGTTCTAGTGCCCTTAAGATACAAACCACCAACAGTAGTAGTACATCCAACATCCTTAATGCATTTTATAGCATCGTGAAAATAATTGTTGATAAATCCATCAAATTGGCGTATTTATCTTCTCCTTTGGAGGATGTGGAAGGGAAGAAATTCCCTGATCTTCAAAGAGGAGATTATTTGGCCTCAGGCTATCATTGAGCAAACTAAATATGATATTAAATGGATTGAGGAGATTTTCGGTATTCACAGTTGAAACCTTTTCATCCTCATCTAACTTTATTTTGAAATTCGCAGGGAACATTCTGGTGTTGGTAAAGAAGCTGAAGTGGAAAAGGATTGACCTTCACTCTAATGCGCTATGGCTAACTCAGTTTGGGGTCGAGATCCCGATAGCACATGAAGGTGTATGTCACTGTAATTGTGCTTGTAACACAGCTTATGATGCAAAGAGGGATATTTTATGCGCGGGCTTAAAGACAAGAAAGGAAGATTTAATCAGGGGAAAGCTCATTTATGCAAATGCCCATTCTGGCCTATTCATAAGGGCTACCAAAGGAATGGGGAGAAAGGACAACGATCTTGGTGAGCCCAAGAAAAGGAGATTTTTGGAATGAAGACTGTTACTATCTTTTATATGATGAAATCCTTTTGAGATAAAGGTTCAGGCCTAAAACTACTGGTCTAGTCTAAATATTTTCTTAAGATATTATGTTGAAGGGTCTTCATAACCAACCCTACCCAAATCGGTTACTTTTTGTAAACATATGTATATACATATGTCCATATGTACACAAATATCTATATTAATATAAATACTAAGCCTTCAATTAAAAAAAAAAGAAAATAATTGTTGATAATGGGTCTGTGAACCTACAAGAAGGAACTTTTGTACATGCTTTACAGATAAATACACATTCGTGTAACTTAAAATAATTTCCCATAACAATACAAGATAGAGGAAGGGGAGGTTCTTCAGAAGTGACCTCAATATGTTAGACACGGCTTCCATCTTTCTAATGTTCCAAATTTTAAACTTGATGATCGTCTTCAATTTTCTGTTTTTTGAACCGGCTCCCATTTTCAACAAGAGATATTTAAACTTAATGTATAGAAGTTACGCATTGTAACCGGGCCTTTAAAATTATATATTAACTAATGGGTTATATGGATTGAGAATGTTTGACCTTCAGATAATTTTATGGAATATTAGGGTTGATCTTAAACCTCGACCTCCCAAATATTGCTAAGCCCTATGACATCCTTATTCTCCATTGACTACACTTAAAATAATTCCTTCTCTTTAGGTCTTTGCTTGGTTGATTATGACAATTTTCCACAGTTGACCCGCCTTTTATAAGATACTTGAGTCATTTTTCACTCACTCCCTCCATCATTGCTACCCAATTCAGAGACTAACAAGATTTCCATTTATAGGTCCACATATGCTCATACACCACATATTTTCATCATTTGCAAACATTTATTGACCTATATCTCCATTCTAACTCGTGTTACATTATCGTTTCTTCACTCCCTTATCACGCTAGCCATATCTTCCCATACTAGCGCAGGAACATTGACCCAAAAGATAGAATAGAATAGAATAGAATAGATTTTTTAAAGTTCATGAAGACCAAGAGGTCATGGATTGAAAAGCCCTTGCCAATTATTTTCTTTTGGGCATCCAGTTGCCAGGATTTGGCAACAACTAAAGTTTTTCCATTTTAGGATTATTCATCATTCAGTCACATTCAAAGTTGCAACACATTCACAAAAGATTTGAGAGAAATCACATCAGTAGTTTTTTAAGTTTAACTTGAAGATTAGAAGATTTAGAAGTTCTGCTAATGTAAGGATTCCATGTCATTCAGCCTATCTTTCCATCCTCTTACATTGATTCTCGCATATTGCATTTAAACCTATTTTTCAGCCTCGATTTGCTCCATCAACCATTCACTTTGGATTCAACTAGTTGAAAAAGCCTTCTTTAAGATCAAACATGTTAAACAGACAAGCCTTGTTGATTTACTACCTTGCTTTAGGAGCTTCCCTTAAAGAGAAACAACATGTGACCTTTGTGCCTCGTTGATTGAGGCCTTTGTGTGTATGGTATATGTAATCTGTATCAATAAAAGCCCTTATTTGTTTGTTTTATATGTTAATGTGCAGGTTGAGCTCGAAGCTTGAGGCATTTCCATTGTTGAAACATCCTTCCAAAAGGTAAACTTTGATATGGATTTGTTGTAAAATGACCGACTCGTTGGGGATAGTAATTTCCTTTGCTACTTAAACTTAACTAGATCTGTTGTTAGAGTAATGTGCTTTGAGAACACCGGTAAGATCATTCATATGGGTGTGCATGACCATAGAGAGCCACAATTTAGTCTAGAAGCTTTCCGCAGCAGCTGCCTTCTTCGACATAACAATAGCATGAAGAATAACCAAGGAAACAATGATCTATAGAAATTAAACAGGGGTTGTTTTTGCCGATCTACAATTGCGGGCATTCCTCAATGAACATGGATTGTTCGATTGTTCTGTCCTAAACCTCGGGTCATGATCTCAATCCACTTTGTTCGGGAATTGACATAAGATGATCTAGAGCTAGGCCGGTCAAGCTCATGATCCCCCTCGTAAGCATAAACACCATATGACTGTCACAACAAAAATAAGGAGTGACTCCTAAAGAGCTTATCCACCTATTCATTTCACAGCTACCGAACTAAAAGGTTGCATACTCAGAGAACAGTCCTTGAGTTGCGCAAGCAGTGAAATCACTTGGGTAGTCCAACTTATAGACTTCATAGTCCGGCTTTTTCACTTGTATCCAAACATTATACTTATATATTTGTTTTCGTGGAGGAGCGGTTATGTTTAATATCCATAGATGTCGAGATAAGATTTAGAATGAGCTTTAAGCAAGCTTCTTAATATTGGCATGCCAAGAGTTGATGGCAATAGTTTAAGACAATATATGGGGAATCAGCCGCAACATCTTGTATCTTCAACGATTGTCTTTCTTGTATATGCAAAGAAAAAATTTGGAATACTATTCAATTTCCTTTCGGTGCTTGTATATTCGTGTCTTGGTCCGAGGACTTTGCGTTATCTCCCCGGAAGTCATCATGATCCATTGATACAATTCAGGGATGAAATCTTCAAACGTTACGTTCTTATGCGCGAAATAGTATCCTTACGTCTAGCAATGCCATTATGTTATACTTATGATCATGCCAATCATACAATCAAGTATAACTAGTCCTACTATGTCGGATGGAATGGGATATGATAAAACTAACATTCATATGCCGGTAAGATGCATCTTTTGGCGTATAAAATTTGTATGCTTGTAGGATGCATTTCGACGTTATTTTTAGCTTTGTAAATCGATGGTTTCTTTTTCCTCTCTAGCGGGGTTTTATGTACCACATGCACAATAACTTTGTAGGAACTTGGACACCTAGGTATACTGAGTACGGATATAGAGCTCTACAACTGCGATTACGTTCCAAAAATTCCCGGAAAGAACATAATTGCGGTAGATGTTCCGGCCGGTTTGCCGTGACACATATATTGCTGCAGGCATGTCTTGTATAACTATATGCCTTATCGTATTCCTAGAATTTTGTATAAGTTTGCACTTTTTAGAAGACCATGATGCCCGCTATCTATTGTTAGGATACCATTGTTGTGATGCCAACTAAATGCTATCTTTTGTTATGTGAATATAGGTAGCGGACCATCGGTATATGCATTCAATAGATGCATTTGAATGATCTCCCTCAGTAAGCATATGATCTCCTGTAAAACACCGTATGATCAAATTCAAGTTTCAAATGGACACATGAAAAAATTGCTATGGTCTATTTCCTACGTCTTTATGAGATATAACACATGTTGCTAACTTCTTGATTATGGCTATTAGGGCTGTCATGGACTGATATAATGTATGTGATGAGGTAATATGACAAAATGCGGTTACTACCGTGACAAAGCGGCTAGAACAAGTTTCATTAGCCCTTGCGTGGGTGGGAATTACGCAAGTGCAAGGTCCTGCAATATTCAACCCAGCTAAACATTAGCTCATTAAATCACGATCTCCCAATTTTGCTTTTACATGTGGCGACTTCCCCATTTAGCTATTTGATCTTGAGTAAGTTTTAGGATCTTACGCTCCGGGAGTCGTGGTCATATAAGAAACTCAAAACTCATAATGTAGTTGATGCTTTTTGCTTATTTTCCCTCTTCTAACTTCAAGTGCCTTACTATATGCAAAAAGAGGCGACTTGACAAACAGTGCCTTTCTTGTTAGCTATGGTTTCGTATCTATCTTTGTTGGTAATTATATCGTTTCTCTTATATTGATTGATTGGTTGCTGTTATGTTTTACCCATTTCAAAGCACCGGGAGCTAGTCAGATTTATGCCAAATCGTCAAGGTATTATGAAGTTAATCGACTATTAAGAATTGTCCAAACAATTTTGTCGGATGATTCCATTAAACCTGCTTTTGAGTTACTGGATTGGATATTAATGTATCAAGTGGGCCAAATTATACATATTGATAGAAATGTGGCGAAATTACCAATGAGACCGGTTGATGGAAATGAGGGGGTTCTTGGGTTTGATATAATCCATATACTTTAGTTCCAGGATGGGCTACTCTTTCTTGTGTATGGTGTATATATCTAATGAACAGCTTATTGGCCGAAATTTGCTTTGCTATAAGATAAGCAATTTCATGTTTTTCTTTAATTTCAAGTTTTGGCCATTCAAATTAGCAACTATTGGTTTTAAATTGCTTGTTCTTCACATATCCTATTTGTTCAAGTATTTTTCCTTTCTTACTTTCTTATTTAAGATAACATTCAACAAATGGCTTCGAAGTTAAATACAAAGAAATTGGACATTGTGTAAAAGTTTCTTTTGAGTTGTCGTTTCTTGATATTAAGATTATAACAAGCAGGGGGTAGAGAGATCGGGGGTAGAGAGATCACCCTGCAACTACAACCACCTTTTTAAGAAAAAGAAATCATTCGAAACATTCACCTATTTATTTTTCTCTATTTTTTGAAGTTGTACGCTCCTTACAACTCACAACACAGGTAGAGAGATCACCTTGTACAAGTGCAACCACCTTTACAAGAAATCATTTGGAACATTCTCATATTTATTAATTAGCTATTTTTGAAGTTCTACATTCCTTATAAAGTAGTCTAGGGAGTAGTTGTAAATTCCTATACAAAGTAACCAAATGTGCTTTGAACTAGTTATTGTAATACGAGATGTGCTATATGGATTATCAGCATTTATATAAGCCAATACTTGCTCCTTGCTATATGGGCTTCATGATAAATTTCAGATTGCTTACATCTGTATGGCCAAGTCTCTCATGCCAAGTTTTAAAGTAGGAAGTACAACATCATTTATTAAATCTGAGCCATCAATGTGAAAGCCAAATGTCGTTTAGCCATTTCATATGTGAGAATCACCCTACAATAAAGCTTTTCAAAATGTACTTGATAACCAAGATCTATTAACTGAGTGACTGAAATGAGATTCCTAATTAGATTTCGTACATAGTACATTATCAAGAACCATTGGTTTCCCTTTCAAGTCCGATAACTCCAACAAGCCAGCTCAACCTTCTGCAAATTTCCATCACCCATTGCACATAACATGAGTTTCTGTAGACCTTACCCTTAAGCTTAGAAGGCGACTTCTATAAGCTCCACTCTCTAAGCACATATAGATCACCATCATCACTTACTTTGTATTCAAAAAATACTGACATCAATTTAAAATTCTTACTTTAGCATCTTTATCTTGTGCTTCATCTAACTCTTCTTCTTCTATGGCTACAAATTGATTGCTATAGACCTGCCGCTACCTCTGTCGCATTCCTCTTCTGTAATAGGTGCTCCAGCAACCTCCGTATTTGCAATAATATTATAAGTTTTTCAAAGAAATCTTTGATGTCATCCTTATCATGATACTTCAAATCTCTCCTTGTCCAAGACGTCCAGCTAAAGAAGATTAAATGTGATACGTTTTTAACATATAGTTCCACATTTCCCATGGAGACTTCCCTCTTATTCTAAGCAAAATGCTGGATCATTTTGCTTTTTATCGTAGATTTTGCTTCAAGTATTTTCCCTTTAGCTGCAATATTTATTGCCGCACTAGATTCTCCACCACTTCCATGATGCTGCATCTTTTTACGGACTTGCACCAGTCCATGATGCTGCTGCTATTGCATAAGTTTTTTCTCGGCTAATTATTTGGACTACTCTGGAGTTTGCTCTTTGTTTGTAACAAATTCCCATAGCCCTTCAATCTTTAGCACCTCTTCATCCTTTCCCTGTGATACTTGGAATCCAGCTCCTCTCCTGAATACATCAATTGCATGCAATAAGGAAGCTCCAAGTCTGCTGGCCATGTTGATCCAGCTCTGATTTCAAATGAAGATGTTATAGAGCAATAAAATTATCTAGCCAATTAGCACTTTCTATCCTAAGCTAAGAGCTTAGCTATTCCTTTTAACCATTAAACTCTTAAGCATTTGAATGCATTGGATATTAATTCTTAACCATTGAATATTGTAGCAAATATATTGTAGCAAACACATTGACCCAATCACTACTCATGGTTTGACTCAAAACCAAAATACATCAAACCTGCTTAAGTACCTCTTGATTTATAATCGATTCAAAAATTTGGGGTGCCAAATTGTTTTGTTATTGCTCAATTATAAACAAAGTAATCCATTGGTTATGACTAACGATTGGATCCATATTTAGTTGGCTCCAAGTTTGGGCGCCAACATAAAACCTAAAACAGTAACACCTCTATGTGCACAAAATTTCCAAGTGGGCGTTCCCTTGTGTACAAAATAAATTAAATAGGTGTGATATAGGTTCAACCATTGAACCTATTATTTGACATGATAATTCAAGCGAGAATCTAGTCATTGACTTCATTCGGCATTCAGTCCTTTCACGGAGCACCCGACTTTCTTTGTTCCACAACTTACGGGGAAAAGGATGTGGAAAATATGAGGACCATATTGCCAAATTATAAAGATAGTTTTGGACTGCGCAGTGTGAAAAAACTTGGATATTCTGGAATTGCTTTGATATCTCGGATATGCGGTCTTTTTTACGAGTTCGCTTTACATTCATTTTTCATTTGTTAAATTTTTTGTTATAACTGCGGTGAGAACATAATGAATATCGTACACTAATAACTCCCATCACAGTGCGGTTGTTAAATTCTACTTGACAATCTTACGCTAAAACAGTGTGAATCATGCATCGGTAACATATGGTCTCGGTGTACTAGGACCACGATTCTCGAAGGTAAGCCTCATCACAAATGGACTTTGGTTCATTTTTTCTGGTATCTGTTTATGTTCCTAACTCTGGAGAGAAGCTACAGAGACTAGTAAACCTGGGATTCGGCACTAACTTCCTACCTGAAGGTAGCCTTTGAATTGGATGTAAAGGAGGGGCTTTTTTTGGCAAGCCTAGACTCAACCAGCCTGGTACCCCAAGCACTTACATGCTCATCATCTAAAAGTAAATAGCCCAAGATCCTGCCAATGCTAAGCTTAAGCATGAAATAACGATACCCTTGATAGGTCATTTTTGAAAACTGATGGACTACTGCATGTTCCGAAGGAACCTAGTGCTGCACCCAGCTGGGACGAGGCTTTAGGGGATCAAACAGTCCCTAGGCTAATTGGGAGTGCAATATGAGACTCTGCAGTAGAACGATGTAGATTACGAGCCAAAGGCCTTGCCCACCAATTAGTGTGCATTCCTATCTACAAAGAGCTTTGAAGAAAGACGAAAGGAAGTGGATTTGTAACCTCTTTTCATTAATTTGCTTTGCCACTCTGTCACTAAGAATTCCCATCCTTTAAGATAAAGCCTTGAGCTTAATGGATCAGAATTTCCCCTAGATCTTGCATAAATCAGATGCTATGCAATGGAATTTAAAAGAAATATTTTTATGGTACCAACTTGTTTCTCTACTAGACATTTTGCTTTTTATGCTTGTGTCCTTTCCTATATATGTCTTGTGTCCTATTAGATTTAGTCCTTAGCACTTTAGACTAACACCTAAGTCCATGGTCTTAAAAGTAATCTTATAGCAGATAGACCAGATATCAACATCTTTAATGAACCAGGCTAATTATCACCCTCAACGTACATATATACAGTAGGTGAATGTTAGTCCACCTCAAGATCTTGGACAACTATAACATCATATTGAAAATGAAATTATAATACAAGGATCTCGGAGATATACCTGTGCTGGCCGAGGTGACCAGCAGCCCAAATTGACTGTTCGATTGTATAAGCATTGATCGAATATGGCCCTATTCTATATGAAGCACAGGCACATATGAGGAGAAAGAAAGTTATTTGCAATGCATCTAAAGAAATGGTCCTCTTCTAAATACATGCCTTTTGTAGAAGCGAAACACGCTTCAAATGGCTTCGTGGTATTCCATAAGCAAGGCATGCCTGCCCCATAAAGAAATAGTCAATTTCATAAAGACTTGTCATTCTACTAACTCCAGAGGTAGGTACAACATTGCCCACCATGAAGCATCAGAAGACCAACAACTATTCCAGGATACATGTGTCTAACTACTGCATCTGGTTTTATTATGTCATGAATGCTAAAACCATTGTTGGATTGATAACAAATCAAAACAATGTGATAAAAACACTCAAACCCTTCAACCCGCTGGTATAGAGGATGGGACAATTCAACCACATAGCAATGCTTCAACCTCCAAACCCGGAACCACAAGCAATCTATGGAGAGAGGAAAGAACTCAAAGAACTTCACTTGTGCACTTGCTTCCAAAACTTAATAGAATCGTGCTCGAAGGTCATAAATACAAAAGGCCTTCGAGAGAAGTTCATATATCTATTTTCTTTCAAGAAACAACCCCTTGCCATTAGATTTTAGTTCGTGCACTCCCCATGTTGCTCACATCTAACTGTATAGCAAAGAAAATTTTGAAGACATGTTTTGGAGATAAAGATCTACAACCTTAAGCCTATAATATCATGCTTGATTCCATAACTTACATGCATCACTTAATGCATTGTACACATTGTTCTAGAAAGCTAACTTCTCGTTTTGTTTCATTTTAGCTGGATCAAGCCGTTCAAGCTGCTCTACCATTGACCTGCAACATTTGGAAGAAGATGAAAATCTTCTTGCGGAACAAGAACATCCGAATAAGCATAGGATGAATTGAAGCAAAACTGAAGTTCGAAGAACACGAAGCCGCACATGTTAATCGATCTTTGTCCACTCATATCCATGGCACTTCAATCTCAACCTGTATGTCTTGCACAGGGGACGACACCCTTGTGTACATTGACTCGTCTCAATCGCTCAAAGAATACAATGGATAGTGGATCACGGTGGATGCGGTTAGCGGTTTGCACAAATCCACGCAACAACAAGAGGGGCCAAAGCCGGTTTACTGAGTTGCGGGGAAGTTTAGATCCAGAGTTTTGGTATATTCTAGGCATATGTTGGCACATACTAGAAATATACCAAAACCCACATGAGCAAGGGATTGCCCCTCTAGGGGAAACCCAAAAGGGCATATGACTTTGCATACACGTGCTTACTATGTATTTGTATGTATAAAAGCTTAAAGAAAAAATATTACATCATATAAGTTGGTGCACGAGGATCAAGTTCTGAGATATCTTCACAAAAGCATTGCCTAAGATGAAGTTCAATAAGTTCAAACATTTACTTGAGTTACATGACAAAACGTGTCACATGACTCTTGTGAAATATATATGAATATAAAATGCAAGATTATATGCAGCAAGGAAATTTTTTTATATAGGTGCTTCATTTACGGTCAAAATTTTATTAAGTTGAGTTTTACAACGATCTTGTACATGCATGCACCATAGAGTTCTGAGACAACATGATGCATGCAATATATAATTCGGAAGGGACATGATGCAAAAGATTATTCAGTCAATGATGTTGAATATATTAAGCACAAAAGGTTAAGAAAAGTGATTTGTATTCAAATATAAAAGGTAAGGCCGGGTGATTTGCCTCGTTAAACCGCTTGACACAAAAATGATCTGAAGAGGGAATGTTGTAATGTGTCAGATCACATTATCTGTATTGTATTATTTGTGTCAGGAAAATTGCAATGGTACCTAGAACATCATCTCTTAATATGATGTCATTATGCTCAATGATACCTAAATTGTTATAAGATACTAGAAAGATGAATATTGCTTCTTTAGAGCATTGTGCTAGGCAAATTGTTTTGAGCTAAACAAATATTTGAAATCTCGGTGAAGAATTTGAACCGGGTCGGATTCTTCCTTTCTAGCTCCATAACCGTCGAACTATCAGTGTCAAATCGTCTACACTGTTATAGTCAATAACAAAGTTAAAGTGTTGTGCTATAGTGAATTTCAAGGTTTCTTGATGATCTAAGATTAATATTACTTGATATTTAGTTCATCTCCAAAAATATGCTCGCTAAATTCAAATACTATTGACTAGCTGAAATTGAGTGATAAAATTACTTCAATCTTTGAAAAGTATTAGAACCAGACCAACATCAAACATTTTCGAGGAGATGCGTGGAATGATTTTGATATAATGAACATCGCCTCCCCATGCAACTTGAAATTAGCCCAAGTGCTTTGATGACATGGCAAAAAGGATTGTGTCATGCTAACATGGCGTTTGACATTGTAAACATGTTTGATCTTAAAGAAGGCTTTTTCAACTAGTTGAATCCAAAGTGAATGGTTGATGGAGCAAATCGAGGCTGAAAAATAGGTTTAAATGCAATATCATGTAGAATCAATGTAAGAGGATGGAAAAATAATTTGAATGACATGGAATCCTTTTACATTAGCGAGAACTTCTAAATCTTCTAATCTTCAAATTCGCTTGTAAAACCATCGATGTGATTTCTCTCAAATCTTTTGTGAATGTGTTGCAACTTTGAATGTGACTGAATGATGAATAATCCTAAAATGGAAAAACTTTAGTTGTTGCCAAATCCTGGCAACTGGATGCCCAAAAGAAAATAATTGGCAAGGCTTTTCAATCCATGACCTCTTGGGGCCAAATTATACATATTGATAGAAATGTGGCGAAATTACCAGCAGCACCAGTTGATGGAAATGAATAGAATGCATCAAATGTTGGGGGTTCTTGGGTTTGATATAATCCATATACTTTAGTTCCAGGATGGGCTACTCTTTCTTGTGTATGGTGTATATATCTAATGAACAGCTTATTGGCCGAAATTTGCTTTGCTATAAGATAAGCAATTTCATGTTTTTCTTTAATTTCAAGTTTTGGCCATTCAAATTAGCAACTATTGGTTTTAAATTGCTTGTTCTTCACATATCCTATTTGTTCAAGTATTTTTCTTTTCTTACTTTCTTATTTAAGATAACATTCAACAAATGGCTTCGAAGTTAAATACAAAGAAATTGGACATTGTGTAAAAGTTTCTTTTGAGTTGTCGTTTCTTGATATTAAGATTATAACAAGCGAGGGGGTAGAGATCGGGGTAGAGAGATCACTGCAACTACAACCACCTTTTTAAGAAAAAGAAATCATTGAAACATTCACCTATTTATTTTTCTTTTTTTTTTTTGAAGTTGTGCGCTCCTTACAACTCACAACACAAGTAGAGAGATCACCTTGTACAAGTGCAACCACCTTTACAAGAAATCACTTGGAACATTCTCATATTTATTAATTAGCTATTTTTTGAAGTTCTACATTCCTTATAAAGTAGTCTAGGGAGTAGTTGTAAATTCCTATACAAAGTAACCAAATGTGCTTTGAACTAGTTATTGTAATACGAGATGTGCTATGTGGATTATCAGCATTTATATAAGCCAATCCTTGCTCCTTGCTATATGGGCTTCATGATAAATTTCAGATTGCTTACATCTGTATGGCCAAGTCTCTCATGCCAAGTTTTAAAGTAGGAAGTACAACATCATTTATTAAATCTGAGCCATCAATGTGAAAGCCAAATGTCGTTTAGCCATTTCATATGTGAGAATCACCCTACAATAAAGCTTTTCAAAATGTACTTGATAACCAAGATCTATTAAGCGAAAGGACTGAAATGAGATTCCTAATTAGATTTAGGTACATAGTACATTATCAAGAACCATTGGTTTCCCTTTCAAGTCCGATAACTCCAACAAGCCAGCTCAACCTTCTGCAAATTTCCATCACCCATTGCACATAACATGAGTTTCTGTAGACCTTACCCTTAAGCTTAGAAGGCGACTTCTATAAGCTCCACTCTCTAAGCACATATAGATCACCATCATCACTTACTTTGTATTCAAAAAATACTGACATCAATTTAAAATTCTTACTTTAGCATCTTTATCTTGTGCTTCATCTAACTCTTCTTCTTCTATGGCTACAAATTGATTGCTATAGACCTGCCGCTACCTCTGTCGCATTCCTCTTCTGTAATAGGTGCTCCAGCAACCTCCGTATTTGCAATAATATTATAAGTTTTTCAAAGAAATCTTTGATGTCATCCTTATCATGATACTTCAAATCTCTCCTTGTCCAAGACGTCCAGCTAAAGAAGATTAAATGTGATACGTTTTTAACATATAGTTCCACATTTCCCATGGAGACTTCCCTCTTATTCTAAGCTTCAAATGGCTTCGTGATATTCCATAAGCAAGGCATGCCTGCCCCATAAAGAAATAGTCAATTTCATAAAGACTTGTCATTCTACTAACTCCAGAGGTAGGTACAACATTGCCCACCATGAAGCATCAGAAGACCAACAACTATCCCAGGATACATGTGTCTAACTACAGATCTGGTTTTATTATGTTATGAATGCGAAAACCATTGTTGGATTGATAACAAATCAAAACAATGTGATAAAAAACACTCAAACCCTTCAACCAGTGGTATAGAGGATGGGACAATTCAACCAGCATAGCAATGCTTCAACCTCCAAAACCAGAACCACAAGCAGGAAAGAACTCAAAGAACTTCACTTGTGCACTTGGTTCCAAAACTTCAGTACTAGAATCGTGCTCTGAAAGTCATAGAGACAAAAGGCCTTCCAGAGAAGTTCATATATCTATTTTCTTTCCAAGAAACAACCCCTCGCCATTAGATTTCAGTTCGTGCACTCCCCCATGTTGCTCACATCTAACTGTAGTAGCAAAAGTTTGAAGACATGTTTTGGAGATAAAGATCTACAACCTTAAGCCTATAATATCATGCTTGATTCCATATCTTACATGCATCACGAATGCATTGTACACATTGATCCAGAAAGCTAACTTCTCGTTTTGTTTCATTTTAGCTGGATCAAGCCGTTCAAGCTGCTCTACCATTGACCTGCAACATTTGGAAGAAGATGAAAATCTTCTTGCGGAACAAGAACATCCGAATAAGCATAGGATGAATTGAAGCAAACCTGAAGTTCCAAAGAACACGAGCTTCATATGTTAATCGATCTTTGTCCACTCGTATCCATGGCACTTCAATCTCAACTGTTGAAACGATATGTCTTGCACAGGACGACACCCTTGTGTACATTGACTCATCTCAATCGCTCAAAGAATACAATGGATAGTGGATACGATGGATGCCGGTTAGCCGGTTTGCACAAACCCGACAGCAGGGGGCGGCCAAGCCGTTTCTGAGGTTGCGGGAAGTTTGGGCGATTTTTGGTATATTCTAGGCATATGTTGGCATATACTAGAAATATACCAAAACCCACATGAGCAAGGGATTGCCCCTCTAGGGGAAACCCAAAAGGGAGTATGACTTTGCATACACGTGCTTACTATGTATTTGTATGTATAAAACGTATCTCTTGTCTATAATAGCATGACTTGCAAGTTCTAAATTCTAGGTTGATCCCTGCCATGCCTACAATAGTTATATGCCCCACTAATTTTGTGCCCCTTCAATTTAATAAGTCTATCTTCACATTCTTTATTACGTAGGGCCTACACATTGTGCCATAGAAAAACAAAGCAACTTCTTAACACGGACCATTTGTAATTTTCTTAACATGTAATGTTGCGAGTTGTCAAGTGGTGAATTTAACTTTCCGGCAATTTATTCCATTCTATTTGAAAGCAATCGTGTATAAATTGCAAAGCAAATGTATGTACATATATATTACCAAAGAAAGAAGATTAAATACTTATTTTCTCCAAAGAGCCTCACCAGCGCAAACTTTAACTCAAAAACAAGTTTGTTGTAAAGTCCCCGATTCTAAAACAAATACCCCAATCTTGATCTTACGATGGAAAGCTTTGAAGAATGCTCCAACGATATAAGAACACATGAAACAAATTTTTGGATCAAAGTTACAGCAAAAATCGCGTGCGCTTCACCAATGCAAACCCTAACCCAAAAAATAAATATGTTTCACACACTCCACGATTCTAAAACAAAGCACCCTAATCTTGATCTCGATGGAAAGCTCTCGAAGGAAGATTTCCGGGGCCTTGAATCACACGAAACCGAAGTCTTGGATCAAAAGTTAACAAAGAAAGGGATCTTGGAAACTTGCAAATCCACGGCAAGCCCTAAACTCCGAGCTAAAAAGTCATTTGAAACCTCCCTGTTTTACATTGCGAGGAAGCCTACAAAAGTGGTGTGGATAGGAACCTCTTTGAATAAGCTTTCAAATGACACCAAAATTGTGCCAATCCGACTGCGAATGTAGGAGATATGGTTGTTTTAGAAAAAATGGTGCGAATCGCCTACTTGCTTGGAGGAAAGCCATGGAAGAAGAGATGAATGCTTTTCAAAGAACAAGGGAAGAACATAGTAGATAATAAGTGTATATTTAAGCTCAAACCTGAATCGAATGAAAATGGGCAAAAATATATAGTTAGATTGGCAGCAAAATGTTATCACAGAAGAGGGGACTAGATTATCATGAAACATTTTCTCCAATAGTCAAATTGTCAAGCATCAGGATGCTATGCATTTGCTAATGCTAAAAGATCTCGAAATACATCACATGGACGTAAGCATTTACGTTCTCTGATGCAAAATTAGATGAAGAATTTTTTATGAAGCAAGCAGAAGAGTTTGAAGTTGGAAATAATCTAGTGTGAAAACTAAATAGCACATTGTTCGTGTTGAAACATGCACCTTGCCAATGCTATATTTGCATGGATAAATATCTCAGCGAAAAGAATTTCTCAAGGCTACAAATAGATGGCATTATATGTATTGCAAAACAAGGAGTTAGTTATTGCATTATTGCCGTATATGTTGATGATTGCATCATGATTGCTAATGCCTTGACATGTTTGGATAAGTGCAAGGCAGTGCTCAAAGGAAAGTTAGATTTAGGGGAACTCAAAAGATTTTTAGAAATCGAAGTGCATAGAGATCGAGTAAACAAGAAACTGACACTCAACCAAAAGTCAAATATTCAAGATATGGCAAAAGCTTTGGATTGGAATTTTGTAAGGCAGTACATACTCCTCTAGTCCCTAATCGTAAGATTTCAGAAGAAATATGTCCCGAAACAACAAAAGATGTTGAAGAAATGGAAGGGGCACTTTATAGAGAACTAATAGAATGCATATATATGTATCCCCACTGCAGGACCTAATATTGCATTCTCAATAAGTCTGCTAAATAGATACTTTCGAATAATCGGGGAAAATGCAATAGACAATTGGCAAAAGAGTCTTGAAAATTTTGAAAGAAACTCAAGATCAAGGCATTTGCTATTCTAGTGAAGATTTGACTCTCACAGGCTATTGTGATGCAGACTGGGCATCAGACCTAGACTATAGAAAATCCACTTGAGATTTTCAATTCACCTGGAGGTGCATCAATTGCATGGAAATTTAAAAGCAATCCAGTATTGCAATGTCATCAGCTGAAGCTGAATATACTGCAGATACTCTTGTTGTTAGGGAAATTATATGGACCAGAAGGTCATTAGATGAACTAGCTTGTACAGACTAGCTAGTTTATGCTTGTGTCCTTTCCTATATATGTCTTGTGTCCTATTAGACTTAGTCCTTAGCACTTTAGACTAACACCTAAGTCCATGGTCTTAAAAAGTAATCTTATATGGATAGACCAGATATCAACATCTTTAATGAACCAGGCTAATTATCACCCTCAACGTACATATATACAGTAGGTGAATGTTAGTCCACCTGAAGATCTTGGACAACTATAACATCATATTGAAAATGAAATTATAATACAAGGATCTCGGAGATAGATATACATGGGCCGAGGTGACCAAAGAGCCCAAATGATTTGTTGATTGTATAAGCATTGATCGAATATGGCCCTATTCTATATATGAAACCACAGGCACATATGAGGAGAAAGAAAGTTATTTGCAATGCATCTAAAGAAATGGTCCTCTTCTAAATACATGCCTTTTGTAGAAGCGAAACACGCTTCAAATGGCTTCGTGATATTCAAAAGCAAGGCATGCCCGCCCATAAAGAAATAGTCAATTTCATAAAGACTTGTCATTCTACTAACTCAGAGGTAGGTACAACATTGCCCACCATGAAAACCTTGAAGACCAACAACTATTCCGGGATACATGTGTCTAACTACAGATCCGGTTTTATTATGTCATGAATCACGAAAACCATTGTTGGATTGATAACAAATCAAAACAATGTGATAAAAACACTCAAACCCTTCAACCATTGGTATAGAGGATGGGACAATTCAAACCAAACATAGCAATGCTTCAACCTCCAAAACCCGAACCCACAAGCAATCTATGGGAGAGAGGAAAGAACTCAAAGAACTTCACTTGTGCACTTGCTTCCAAAACTTGAGTAATAGAAGCGTGCTCGAAGGTCATAAATACAAAAGGCCTTCCGAGAAGTTCATATATCTATTTTCTTTCCAAGAAACAACCCCTTGCCATTAGATTTTAGTTCGTGCACTCCCCATGTTGCTCACATCTAACCTGTATAGCAAACAAAAATTTTGAAGACATGTTTTGGAGATAAAGATCTACAACCTTAAGCCTATAATATCATGCTTGATTCCATAACTTACATGCATCACGAATGCATTGTACACATTGATCTAGAAAGCTAACTTCTCGTTTTGTTTCATTTTAGTGGATCAAGCCGTTCGCCGCTGCTCTACCATTGACACCGCAACATTTGGAAGAAGATGAAAATCTTCTTCTTGGGAACAACAACATCCGAATAAGCATAGGAATGAGAATGAGAATGAGAATGATTTTTATCGTCCAATCGAGGCCAATCGGCCTATGGGACCCATAAGAGTCGACAAACTTATTTTTGTCGGGTTAAAAACCCAGCCTGAAGGGTTTTCGAGGAAAAACCGTGGTAGTAATAAGAATCTTTGTCAAACCTATACAAGTATACATCAATGTTTATATACATGTCAAGTGTGTGCCCGGGACATAGCCGATCTCGCATGTCCATAACCTCCGAAGATATGATCCCAAAGACCGCGTCGGGATCTTTGTGCTCAATGTCATGTAACTACCGCCAAGCTCGACCAACTCAAACATATCGGTGTCAGAATTTGATCATATCTTTGGGCAACTTTGAAGGGTATGAGATTCATCCTCAATGACTCCCATTTGGCAAAAGATTGTGAGCACGCCCTGGCGTGGCTCACCAATCCATCCGCATGTCTCAATTCAAGAGGATGAATTGAAGCAAACCTGAAGTTCCGAAGAACCACGAATTTGCATATGTTAATCGATCTTTGTCCACTCATATCCATGGCACTTCAATCTCAATCTGTATGTCTTGCATGAGGCGACACCCTTGTGTACATTGACTCGTCTCAATCGCTCAAAGAATACAATGGATAGTGGATACGGTGGATCTTGTGTTTGGGTTTACTGTAAATTTGCCCGAACAACAAAGGCGGCCAAACATGTTCTTGTTCGGGGAAGTTTAGAGCAGTTTTTGGTATATTCTAGGCATATGTTGGCACATACTAGAAATATACCAAAAACCCACATGAGCAAGGGATTGCCCCTCTAGGGGAAACCCAAAAAGGGCATATGACTTTGCATACACGTGCTTACTATGTATTTGTATGTATAAAACGCAAGAAATATATTACAGTCATATAAGTTGGTGCACAGGATCAAGTTACAGATATCTTCACAAAAGCATTGCCTAAGATGAAGTTCAATAAGTTCAAACATTTACTTGGAGTTACATGACAAAACGTGTCACATGACTCTTGTGAAATATATATGAATATAAAATGCAAGATTATATGCAGCAAGGAAATTTTTTTATATAGGTGCTTCATTTACGGTCAAAATTTTATTAAGTTGAGTTTTACAACGATCTTGTACATGCATGCACCATAGAGTTCAGAGACAACATGATGCATGCAATATATAATTCAGAAGGGACATGATGCAAAAGATTATTCAGGTCAATGATGTTGAATATATTAAGCACAAAAGGTTAAGAAAAGTGATTTGTATTCAGCGCAAAAGGTAAGACGGGTGATTTGCCTCAGTTAAACTGCTTGACACAAAAATGATCTGAAGAGGGAATGTTGTAATGTGTCAGATCACATTATCTGTATTGTATTATTTGTGTCAGGAAAATTGCAATGGTACCTAGAACATCATCTCTTAATATGATGTCATTATGCTCAATGATACCTAAATTGTTATAAGATACTAGAAAGATGAATATTGCTTCTTTAGAGCATTGTGCTAGGCAAATTGTTTTGAGCTAAACAAATATTTGAAATCTCGGTGAAGGTCGAACCATTTGATTCTTCCTTTCTAGCTCCATAACCGGGCCGAACTATCGGTGTCAAAATCGTCTACACTGTTATAGTCAATAACAAAGTTAAAGTGTTGTGCTATAGTGAATTTCAAGGTTTCTTGATGATCTAAGATTAATATTACTTGATATTTAGTTCATCTCCAAAAATATGCTCGCTAAATTCAAATATTATTGACTATTTGAAATTGAGTGATAAAATTACTTCTTCTTTGAAAAGTAACGGAACCCCCGACCAACATCAAACATTTTCGAGGAGATCTGTGGAATGATTTTGATATAATGAACATCGCCTCCCCATGCAACTTCAGAATTAGCCCAAGTGCTTTGATGACATGGCAAAAAGGATAGACATTAGGGTTTTTTTGAGATTAAAAAAAGGGCCTTTAAAACATGCCAACTAAGCCAAATGAAGATAAATGAACTACCAATCAGAAATCAGAGCCTGACGGGTCCAGTCAGCAAAACTGTTATAACTAACTCACTGGATCACATTTTCTAGCATAACTATTGATAGAAAAGTCCAAATGAGCTCTCGTTTAGTGCAATAGATAGATCGCGTTGAGATCTTTCCAATCTTAGGTGCTTTGCACATATTTTAACCACGTATGATTGTCAAAACTCCAAAAAATATGGTTTTTACCATTTTTTTACTATCCGACGGGGCTAAAAGATATGCAAACCACCCAAAATTGGAAATATCTCAATGAGATCTATCTATTGCACCAATCAAGAGCTCATTTGGACTTTTCTATCAACACTTATGCTAGAAAATGTGATCCAGTGAGTTAGTTATAATTACCAGTTCTGTTTTCTGATTGGTAATTCATATAGCTTAGTCAGCAGTTCTTAGAAGGCCCTTTTATGATCTCAAAAAATCCCTAATGCATGTGTCATGCTAACATGGCGTTTGACATTGTAAACATGTTTGATCTTAAAGAAGGTTTTTTCAACTAGTTGAATCCAAAGTGAATGGTTGATGGAGCAAATCGAGGCTGAAAAATAGGTTTAAATGCAATATCCTTACATTAGCAGAACTTCTAAATCTTCTAATCTTCAAGTCGCTTGTAAAAACTACTGATGTGGTTTCTCTCAAATCTTTTGTGAATGTGTTGCAACTTTGAATGTGACTCAATGATGAATAATCCTATAAAATGGAAAAACTTTAGTTGTTGCCAAATCCTAGCAACTGGATGCCCAAAAGAAAATAATTGGCAAGGGCTTTTCAATCCATGACCTCTTGGTCTTCATGAACTTTAAAAAATCTATTCTATTCTATTCTATCTTTCAGTCAATGTTCCTATGGCTAGCGTGATAAGGGAGTGAAGAAACGATAATGTACACGAGTTAGAATGGAGATATGGGTCAATGAATGTTTGCAAATGATGAAAATATGTGGTGTATGAGCATATGTGGACCTATAAATAAAAATCTTGTAGAAATGCGGAATTGGGTAGCAATGATGGAGGAGTGAGTGAAAATGACTCAAGTATCTTATAAAAAGCAAAGTCAAGCCGTGAAAACGGGTGTCATAATCAACCAAGCAAAGACCTAAAGAGAAGGAATTATTTTAAGTGTAGTCAATGGAGAAAAAGGATGTCATAGGGCTTAGCAATATTTGGGAGGTCGAGGTTTAAGATCAACCCTAATATTTTGATAAATTATCTGAAGGTCAAACATTCTCAATCCATATAACCCATTAGTTAATATATAATTTTAAGGCCGATTACAAATGCGTAACTTCTATACATTAAGTTTAAATATCTGTTGAAAATGGGAGCGGTTCAAAAAAAGTAAAATTGAAGGCGATCATCAAGTTTAAAATTTGGAACATTAGAAAGATGGAAGCCGTGTCTAACATATTGAGGTCACTTGAAGAACCTCCCCTTCCTCTATCTTGTATTGTTATGGGAAATTATTTTAAGTTACGAATGTGTATTTATCTCAGTAAAAGCATGTACAAAAGTTCCTTCTTGTAGGTTCACGGACCCATTATCAACAATTATTTTTCACGATGCTATAAAATGCATTAAGGATGTTGGATGTACTACACTTTCTTTGGTGGTTTGTATCTTAAGGGCACTAGAACTTGTAAGAGTTTCCTCCAACCTTTTCAGCTTTCCAACCAACCCTTTGACTAAAGCCATATCATTTTTATTCAATACTCTAAACAATAAACATTATTTATTGAACAAAATCAAAATTATTGCATTTCATTTGCTACATATTAGCAACTCAAAGTATCAAGCACCTATTTTTTAAACAATTTTTAGGACTACACTTAACCTTTAGAAATTTTCATAGCAAACTTATAACTCGCAACAACACCATTTCCTACATATGCCTATATAGACACAAAAAAAAAGGACAAATTCATAGCTAAAAAGATGTCGGAAATAGAAAATGCTAATTCCAGAAAAAGGAATACATTGGTCTGAAAGAATAAATGTACAAGTTGATCGACGGAGCCAATGTTGATGCAACATCAATACCCCGTTGCATTTGGTCTCTCCAAATCATAAAGTATTAACTTCCATCTTAAAAAATTTGAAAGAATAACTGGAGTAATTCTTGCTTCCCAAAGTCTTTCATAGAATTAGTCCTTATCCTTTGCATAACCTTCACAAATTGGGATATTCCTTTTGATGTTTTAAAAGCAACCATATCTCACATGTCACCATTCACTTTTCTCTTAATCACGTTGCTCTTCTTAGGTTTTGATGAAGATGCCTCTATATCCATAGCTCTCTATTTGTGCTATGACACTCGAATACTAAGAGCATGCTATTACAAAAGGGGACACTCTGAGAACATTCACCTTTTGATGAAGAATTTGAGAAGATTCTCTCTTATCACCGAATGTTCTCCAAGCTTGTGAAAGTCTAGTGCGCTTGGCATCGTTTTCTTCTCCAACTAGCTTCCTTTTTCTGCCATCCACTGCATCATCATTTGTAGCAACACCAACAGTTGGATAACAAGGATAGAAGATGGGAAAGCAAGTTATAGGATAATCTTGTTCCTCCGGGCGCTTCGGACATCTTGGCGACTTTGCGCCCAATTAGGGTGCACTAAGAAATGTCCCTTTGCCTTTGCCCATGTGATCTTCTCTTCATCAATGTCATCTACGAGGATATGACATGGGTGAGTGAGATATCCATATCATCATGCCACGTTGCACCAAGAGCCTTTTGTCCGGTGCTTCAAGAAATCCCTAAGTCGTTTAGTCACTCCATCAAAGAGAACATGGCAACCTTGTAGCACTCTTTTCTTCATCTTTTTGCACCACTTGAGTAACACTAATATCTTCATCGATGATTTAAAGAATTCTTCATGTACCTTGCGAAGGACGTCGAGTATTCTAGCAAGATTGCCTTGATTTCGCTCTCATCCCTATGTTGTTGAGTTAAAGAAGGCTCTTCAAGTTTGAAGTCCTTGCAACTAGAGCTGAAAAAATGATAACGTTCCACCTCAACAAGTTGGTTTGATGTTGTGGCCATTTTTTTTTTTGAATCATCAGTATCAAAGTGGCATGTTCTACTCCAAGAAAGGCGTCCAAGTTCTTGCATTTCTTACCATGACTGGAGATGACTCTCCCTTGAAAATACTGCAGCTCAGGATCGAGTAAACCAGCCATGGCTAAAGCATAACTCATCTCACCCATGGTATGTATATACAACTCGAACATCTGGCTGGCCTCCTCCAGAAACTGGTGCACGAAAGGACGAAGCTTTGTCCAATACTTCCAATGATCTAAATGGTAAAACTGGTCTGATCCTTGCACAATATCAGCGTTGATTACTTTCCTTTGACGTGAAAAATAATTTTGCAAGATATACTCTTTTTCTTCAGCTTCCAACTGGTCGATGCCAACACTGTTGAGAAGGGTGTGATCTAAGTCAAGAACAAGATACAGCTTCTTTTGTGCGAGAAGTTGTTCGAGCTCCATATTGCGTTCCAGAGCTGCCTCTACGGCGTCCAATTCCATGGCTCCGACTATTTCCATCGCTTTGTCTCGTAAGTAATCTTGCCTGGTAAATGCGCGAACACACAGGTACGTTTTTCTAGTTAATTAGGCCCGTCATACCTTTCTTAGATATTTTGCACTTTTTGATCTAAAGGCCCAGATCATTGCCTTTTCCACGAATGTAGGGCGAAAAAATGATGCTACGCAAAAAAAAATCTTTGGGTTTAGATTAGCTTTTGAGAAATGCCATTCTAGGCGGAATGAAAATAGTCATGTCTTCTTAAAATAGTTGTGTCTTTTCCAAAATAAGCTTTTGAGAAATGCCATACACGATAGGTTTTCACAATTATCGGGCATTGTGATTTCTCTATCTGCTTCTAACAGCGTGTTGTATTTTCATTTACTTTAGCCAAGTTTCCTTTTGCTCAATTAACAGCCCCTTTGTTTCTTTTGTCCAAAGAATTTTGTACTAATGCTTAGTTCTACCGTAGCTCTTTTTGCTGCTTCAACTTGTGCATGAAATCATTGTTTCAGATTTTGGAGAAGAAATCCTTTGATGTTGATAGAGCATTGACAACATCTATGGAAGGAATTTTTATATGATTACTTGAAGAGCATTGGCGAGAAAGTCCACAATGTTGCTGTTATTTTGAGGTGCTTTCTGTCCCTCATGAACTATATTTTGTAACAGTTCAAGTATCCTCCAAAAGATATTTGCTTAGCAGCATTCTATCCAAACATCAAGTAAACTTTTAGAGTAAATCGTGTAGTTCCTTTCCATGCATCTTGTATTTCTTATGCTGATTTCATCTTTACTTCACGTATTGGCAGTAAAAAAACTAGTATATTTCTACATGGTAAACTTAGTTAAACATTTTCCTTTATAGAATTCAATTGTTCATGTGATTAAAGACCATATTTGTAGATAGGCTCAAGCTCTAAGATGGTGTGTTGGTTGCAGAATCTCTAACACGTGAACATGACACAACAGCTTGCATCTGCAATATCAATATTCATCCCTGTCCAGCTCCATGTGCATGAGCTGGGTCCATATGAAACACTTGAAATCATGCGAGAATGTTGCCTTTGTCAGATTTGAGTCTGCTCCAACTTCTAGCACAGGTAAAAGAATACCCGCATAGATTTCGTCATGATCCATCTCAACTTATCTATGTCGTGTTTCAGGATTTTGCACTGGAAGCCATGGGGGTTGTAAGTGAACATAGGCGTGCAATAACACAGAGGCAACAACTGGAACTTTATTGCCTCAAATTGGCTTTAAAAAATGGCCTTTTCTCTATCTTAAGGTCTACTAGATTGTGCATGGATTTTATCCGTGAACCGCTTTTGGCATACAAGATTATGTTGTTGAAGCGAAAATAAATTTTAAAGTAGTGCAAACAAGATCGAGATAAGATTATTTTGTTGAAGTGAAAATAAATTTCAAAGTAGTGCAAACAAGATGATATGTTTTAACAGGTTAGTATTTCTTGCCTAGAGCAACATGCGATCTTTGCTTTGTGCAGAATGAGCTCAGTCTATGACTTGTATGGAAAATAGGGGAACTAGAAGACATCATGGTACCATTGCCAAGGTGGAAGGTTCAATATTAGGATAATATCTGGATGAATATGTTAATGGCTCTTCTCTTACAATTCAATGGTCGCCCGATGTTGTGGAGCTACCAGGCAAAGATTGTTCCATGCAGCACCTCCTTCTTAGAATGCATACTGCAGATATGCTTGCTCTTCTTGGACCTTAGGCAAGGCATCACTGTATGTGTGGCCTCAAAATGTCAAACGAGTCTGGATGCTACGTACACATTACGGGTAATTAAACGACGATTCTTTGAATTTTTTATTTTGATTTAATCTCTTTGGAATGCAGGTTGGCTGGTTTGATTTCTTTGCAGTTTGCTGGGATAATCTTGGCATTCTTCCACTAGTGAAATACATGTCGAATAGTTTTAGAAGCGTAAACCAAGAATCCATTAAACCAGTACTGTTTTGTAGTTGGAGCCATAGCATCTCTTAAAATTTGGAGTCCTTGATTAACGATAATAAAATTAAAGACTTCATTGGATGCCCTTGAACCATACACAGTAGTGTCAATTGTATTGGAATGGGACGATAATCCTCTTGGTCATTGCGGATCATGGTTCCTTTTTTGAAAATATGCATAATATGATTTGCTATATTTGTAAGCAATGTAACCTGTCTGGTTGACTATGGCTGCTAATAAGTAACCTGTTTTCCGTTTCATGAGGGAGGAGTTGAAGTCATGGCTTGGAATCCTAGGCGTAAGAATCTTTTTCCCTTGATTGAAAATAAATGGCAATCTAGTTATGTGGGACTTGAGGACATTGCAAAACCGAAAAGCCACTACATGCAATTGCACACAAATTTGAAGTATGATAGCAGGTTGCTTTGAGAAGTATTTGGTATAGAATGATGAGAAATGCGATCCCAAAAATGGAGATGGATTTGAAGCAAAACAAACTCTATAAGTACATGCATGAGTTTGCTTCTATGATAAAGTGGCTCTGCAAGTTCATGAGCTTTGCAATGAGGAATGCACATCTATAGCTGCATCTTGAGGACTTCCCAATGAATTTGCTAAGGGTAGTGCTATTGATCTTTTGATTTGTTTAGTCAAGAAAGTTTCGAAAGTGCTATTGATCTTTTGAATTGTTTAGTCAGGGAAGATTCGAATGCAGTGAGGAAAATTTTTAATGGTTCTCATCTCATATTTAGTTTCCGGAAGGTGCATTGGGAGAGAGGAGGATTTGATAATAGAGCAGATTGAGATAGTTGTGAGCATGAGCAAGAAAGACAAATCCAAACCTAATCCACACTAGAGAATCCTGAGACAGTATAGTGCAAGTATAACATTGTACTGAGGCAATATAGATATTGGCACAAGGCCGCAGTACGATATGCAAAGATCTCAAATGGATTTAACCATTTGATCACGTTAGTCTTAATCTATGTTATTGTAAGTTGTTAACTTGTCACATGGGCAAACAAAAGAATTTCATTAAATAAATATTTTGCACAAAACTAAGCTGATTCTCTTAATCATTATATGGTTGTGGAATGTGCATTTATTTGACTATATTCTTACATGTACTGTTACCTTCAAAGGATTTAGTGTGGGTGGCATCACGTTTGGTTGCTTAGCCACCTTGAAACAAAATCAAGTGTATTTCAAGGTTTTTGTACTCCATGAGGTCCTTCCTACTTATGGTTCAGCTGAATTCCTAAGGTTTAGGGAATATAGGACTTTTTCAGTTGCTTATTCCTAAGGTTGAGGGAGTATAGGTCTTTTCTTTTTTCTTTCTTTTCCTTTTTTTTAGCACTTCTGCACAAACGCGAGTCCAAGGTTCGATGCATTCTGAGGCCATCCACGTTGCAGCCAGGTGGGAATTTTGTGCAGGTGGATGTTCTTTCGATCATTTGATTTCATCTACAGTGGTGGAAATTCATGGAAATTCCAAATCAGTTATGGGTGCAAGGAGAAAACTTCATCGATATAGATTTGGATTTCTTCATTGGTGTTTTGGTAGGGTTGAAAACGCAGGTATGTGGAGCTCTGTAGGTGGATCGTGCGATGCTGAAAGGCAAATGGAACTTCTATCTAATGCCACTGCCTGAAAGATATGCTGAACGGGCTCTTTGTACTTTTTCAGGCAAAGCTTGAAGTCCAGGTTTGTGAAAACAGAAACGATGGCCTACTTGGCCTGTCTACTTATATTCATACCTTATTACAGGTATTCTGGCAAAGAAGAAGAAGGATTTTGCCAAAAGCCAGAATGCAATGCAATGTCCACCAAGAGTGAGCAAGTTAATGCTAGCTTCGTAGATCAGATCTAGATCCAAAGATGACACAATAGTACTAGATATTTTTTCAACCTTGACAATGGTATTTTTTCTAAACTTAACATTGACAAAGCATCTTCTCAGCCTTCTCAAATTGCTTCTCTTGCTCTGTCCGTGATTTATTTTCTTCGTTTTCCATCTCTAGTTACATGCAGAAAGATCCTTCTCCAGGTTTGCTCTTGATGAAGGCATTAGCAACTACGACATATGTTCAAGTGTTGCATTAATTATCTGATGATGAATCAGTTCACCCTCTTTTAGAGCCCCAACGGTCGCACATGCATCTAGAAGAGCAATGAATGTAACTTGCTAGAATGTATTTGTCTACCCTCTTCTAGATTTCCCATAATGGAACATGCTTCTACGACACAGATATAAGTAGTCTTGTCTGGAATTAGCCTGTCTAGTTGCATATTTTGCACAGTTGTAAAGCCATTTCACCTGGCCGTTTCTAACTTTTCTTTTATTCCGGTTGCACATTTGGATGCGTTGCTTTCTTCACTTGCACATGACAGTGAAATAATAGCCCGTTGTTTGAATATGTTGCTTTTTCCATCATACTTTCCTCTGATGGTAATGGCAATGGTGAAGATTTTAAGTGTTTTGACAAGTCATTTATGGTCCATCTATTCAATCGCTGTGCCATGAACTGAGATTGCACAACTCTGCTGCTAACACTCCCAGGAGATTCTACAAACCTTGTTGCACATCCCATAATCTGGCCTGATCCTAATGAATCTAGAGCAATGTAACAATAAACAGACAAGCCTTGTTGATTTACTACCTTGGTTTAGGAGCTTCCCATAAAGAGAAACAACATGTGACCTTTGTGCCTCGTTGATTGAGGCCTTTGTGTGTATGGTATATGTAATCTGTGTCAATAAAAGTCCTTATTTGTTCGTTTTATATGTTAATGTGCAGGTTGAGCTCTAAGCTTGAGGCATTTCCATTGTTGAAACATCCTTTCAAAAGGTAAACTTTGATATGGATTTGTTGTAAAATGACTGACTGTTGGGGATAGTAATTTCCTTTGCTACGAAACTTAACTAGACTGTTAACTAGCTGATTCCATGTTAACTAGTAATTGGGAAGTAAACGAACAATCAAATTTATCTCCATCTAGTTGTTAGAGTAATGTGCTTTGAGAACACTGGTAAGATCATTCATATGGGTGTGCATGACCATAGAAGCCACAATTTCTGCAGGCTTTCGCAGAGCTGCCTTCTTCGACATAACAATAGCATGAAGAATAAACAAGGAAACAATGATCTATAGAAATTAAACAGGGTTGTTTTTGCCGATCTACAATTGCCAGGCATTCCTCAATGAACATGGATTGTTCGATTGTTCTGTCCTAGACCTCCAGTCATGATCTGAATCCACTTTGTTCAGAATTGACATAAGATGATCTAGAGCTAGGCCAGTCAAGCTCATGATCCCCCTGTAAGCATAAACACCATATGACTGTCACAACAAAAAATAAGGAGTGACTCCTAAAGAGCTTATCCACCTATCCAACTGTTGTGCCACGAACTAAAAGGTTGCACAGCTCTGCAGAACAGTCCTTGAGTTGCAGAACAGTGAAATCACTTGGGTAGGCCAACTTATAGACTTCATAGTCTGTCTTTCACTTGTATCCAGCATTATACTTATTTATTTGTTTCTGTGGAGGAGCAATTATGTTTAATATCCATAGATGTCGAGATAAGATTTAGAATGAACTTAAGCAAGCTTCTTAATATTGGCATGCCAAGAGTTGATGGCAATAGTTTAAGACAATCCTGCAACATCTTGTATCTTCAACTGATTGTCTTTCTTGTATATGCAGCAAAAAATTTGGAATAGTATTCAATTTCCTTTCGGTGCTTGTATATTCAGGTCTTGGTCTGAGGACTTTGCGTATCTCCTGGAAGTCATCATGATCCATTGATACAATTCAGGATGAAATCTTCAAACGTTCTGTTCTTATGCGAAATAGATCCTTCTGTCTAGCAATGCCATTATGTTATACTTATGATCATGCCAATCATACAATCAGTATAACTAGTTCTACTATGTCAGGATGGAATGGAATAAAAAACTAACATTCATATGCCGGTAAGATGCATCTTTTGACGTAGAAAATTTGTGCGGCTTGTAGAGCATTTGCTGGACGTTATTTTTTTAGCTTTGTAAATCTGATGGTTTTCTTTTCCTCTGTAACAGGGTTTTATGTACCACACATGCACAATAACTTTGTAGGAACTTGGACACCTAGGTATACAGAGTACCAGATATAGAGCTCTCTACAATCTGTTCTGTTCCAAAAAGTCCTGGAAAGAACATAATTGCGGTAGATGTTCCAGTGCCAGTGACACATATATTGCTGCAGGCATGTACTGTGTAACTATATGCCTTTTCGTATTCCTAGAATTTTGTATAAGTTTGCATTTTTTAGAAGACCATGATGCCCGCTATCTATTGTTAGGATACCATTGTTGTGATGCCAACTAAATGCTATCTTTTGTTGTGTGAATATAGGTAGCAGACCATCAGTATATGCATTCAATAGATGCATTTGAAGGTTCATGATCTCCCTGTAAGCATAAAACACCATATGATCAAATTCAAGTTTCAAACAAGGCCTTTGTAGAGCTAGTCACGACATGTAACCATGCGGACTTAGTGGATGAAGGTAATTGGTATTTTGGACACATGAAAAAATTGCTATGGTCTATTTCCTGTTGAGGACACGTCTTTATGAGATATAACACCTGTTGCTAACTTCTTGATTATGGCTATTAGGGCCTGTCATGGACTGATATAATGTATGTGATGAGGCGTAATATGACAAATGCAGTTGCTACCGTGACAAAGCAGCTAGAACAAGTTTCATTAGCCCTTGCAGTAGGTGGCAATTCTGCAAGTGCAAGGTCCTGCAATATTCAACCCAGCTAAACATTAGCTCATTAAATACTGATCTCCCAGCTGCTTTTACATGTGGCAGCTTCCCCATTTAGATATTTGACGGAGTAAGCTTTAGGATCTTCTGCTCCAGGAGCCGTGGTCATATAAGAAACTCAAAACTCATAATGTAGTTGATGCTTTTTGCTTATTTTCCCTCTTCTAACTTCAAATGCCTTACTAACTTTGGGGATTGAGGATGGTATGTTGAGATGTTTGCAGACACATTATATCTTGAGCAGAAATAATTTGAGTGGCTTAAGGTTTGTGTCCATCCAAATCTAGATTCGGCATAATGGTACACATGTATGAATTATACTAGATACGAATGTAGTAATTTCTGTCAAGATTTTTAGCAGGCCAGGTTCGTAGACTTGAAGATTTCACACACTGCTTTGCCACTTTTTATCATAACATAACTTGAACACAAGGTCACGTTAAAGTATAATATATACCTCTTTAGGCTGAGCACTTATGCCCGTGCCTGTGCCTGTGCCTAGTGCACCTTGATGCACATCTTTCCTTTTGTTAGGGGTAATGTTCTAGATGTAGGCCATTGTGGGGTAAAGGCCACCTCATGCGTAATGGCCTGCACATTTTAGATGATGAAATGTTAGGGGTAGGCCACATTTCGCACGTGTGGCCAAATTTTGGGACATTTTTTGCTATGGCGAGGTCGGCTATGGCGGTACGTTAGCCGCTTAGCTTCCTTGTCGACATTTTTGCTCGCTAGATCGTCTTTTTGTGTGTTGCGGACTGTCTGCTGTTCATTTTGGCGGTAGCGCCTCAATTTTGGAGCATTTTTAGTGGCGCCAGCATCTTTTATGTTGATTCAGCATTTTCTGGCAGTATTTTCAGAGGTTTAGCATGATTATCTTTCGATTTTGATGATTATCTTTCGATTTTGGCATGATTTTTGTGAAATGCATGCGTCCTAACATGTTTTTCTTGCAGATTTGGTCGGCTGGAGGTACATGCAACAGTGGAGCATCATTTCTTGCGAAAGATCTTGATATTTTGGCGAAATCTTCAGGTAAAATCACGAGTTCTTGTTATTTTTCCATGTTTCTACGAGAATATTACTGATCCGTGTGCTTTTTTTACAGTTCTGTCTGTTGGAGTAACACCCGACCTTTCTTTCTTGCTTCTGTGCTTTCTTGAATATTCCGACCTTTCCGACCATATCCACTTATTTGAACCACCAAAATGGTTATTGCTTGCATCGAAATTTTGCAGGCTTTTTAGGCCGTCTAGAGCAGGAAAGTCGCCTCCCAATTCGTTAGCTGTAGAAGTTTTAAAGAGCCGATTGATCTTGGCAGAAAGCCCATAAATCTGTTTCTTGAGAGGGAAAGGTACTGTAGTCTTAGCAGATTGCCTATTTCTGCAGGAATCTGGCCAGAAAGATTATTTCCCGAGGCTTCAATCTTCACAAGGGAAGATAACCGAGATATTGATGCCGGAAGAGGCCCATGGAATGCATTTCCTGATATGTCGAAAAACTGCAAGGGCGGAACATTGTTAGAAATTGAAATTTTTGAATGGAACTGAATCTATTGGTGAATTGTCATATCTAATTGTGAAATTGAATTTAATTGTGAATTTGAACTGTCTTTGGCACAAGCACCGCCGAGATGGCACTAGCTAGGGGCGGTGGCACTAGCACCTTCGCCCGGTGTCACAGAAACTCGAGAGAAAATTATAGGATATAAAACGATGATAATAACAAGAAATGTGGCCTACCCTAACATTTCGTTTCTTTATATACCTTTCTAGATGTGAACATGTGATTTTGCCATTGTAGTTGAACTGTGCACATTTAGATGATCGTCGCATGAAGAATGGGAGAAGGCAAGGACAAGTTTTTGTGAGTACAATACCTTGTGAGGAATATCCACTGTGGAATTGTGTGGCCTTGTGCAAAGATTGTGAAATTGTGTTCCTGTTCCTTCACCTGCTGATGGAATTAAAACACCTGCTGATGGAATTATGGGCTTCGTAGATTGTTCTAATGCACTTTCAAAAAGAGTTGGAATCTAAGACCGAAATGATTAAAACTCTACAAGAAACTTATCAGCGGCTTTGCCTTCCTTACGGCCTTCAACGAAATTCTCTTCCCCAACTTGTCTATGGAGGGGAAATTTGTGTAACTTTGGAATGGTGCCAAAGTTCTTAAAATGTGATACTTGATGTTTCTATAATATGAGAAGGCATTGCACAAGTAGACTATGGGCTTTTTATCAATTATTGTAGGATCATGAGAATATACGGTGGTGGAGAAATGGAGATGAGATGGTTTTATGCCTTCAAATGAAGCAACCCAAAGAACAAACTCACAAAGAAACACCTCGGTGGCCTTCTTACACCCATCCCCGAGTATAACAACGGACCTTCTTCTTTACAGTCAACATCATACCCTTCTTCAGGCTGGAATTGAACATATGCTAGAAGAAAATATACAGAATGCACATGGTGTTAACAATTCAGCAACCATCAATTCAGCAGTGGCACAAGGAGAATGGACAACAAATTTGTTAATAAGATCAATAAAATTTAGGATCTTAGTCTGTTTCGCCCATCCTTAAAGAAGCAACTTCTCCAATGGCTAGCCTAATGTGGTCGGTGGTATCTTTGGAAAGCACATGCATACCGACCAAAGCTTGTCTCCCCTTATCAAAAGCATTTAACTTCATTTTTTAATGGTAGATATCCAAAACACGCTCCAATGGTACTTGACGAGGCTTGCTCATTGAAAGGACTTTGAAATCGACAACTCTAGACAAAGGGGCGGGTCACAAGCTTGGGATTAAGTCAAAGCGAGGCTGACTAACTCTACCTTTCCATAGACGTAACTCATTAATGTGACTTCGGGGCTTCCATGCAACATCGACTTTTTTAGTTCATTTGCTAGTACACCTATGCCATCTTCTAACATTCTTGAATGCTTTGGGTGATTGTTGCACACACACGAAAAAAGAGACAGGATCCGAGGGTAGTGGAATCTCACAAATTGAAAAACCCAAGGACTGTAGCCATAAATGACCATAACAGATACAATGCCTACCGGAAGAACTTCAACTAAAAAGCCCATCGAAGCACTTGGTGCAAGCGATCCGGCATTGATGGAGGCGGAACCCTCAATGCGGTCTTGATGCCATGCAATAAATTGAACTCCAACCTCGGTAATGCAGATCTTAAATCCGATCAAAATATTTTTACATGAATCGACCTGTATATCCATTACCCAATGTGACAATAAGTTGAAAAGCATGAGTTTAACGTAAAAGCAAATGCATTGCAAAATTCTTTTATTCAAATTGGGCCATGGTACCTCTTTTCCCATTACTGTTTTTGTCTTCCGTAGCCACAAACCGATAATGTGGATAGCTTCTTTCAAAAGTCTTTCTTGGGGTGACACTCTCGGGAACACCTACATTCTCCAACGAGGTAGAAGCAACAAATCTTGGTGGCTGCCCAAATCGTCTTTTAAAAATTTTTGGGAACGAGCAAAAGCTTTTTCATGTTAAGTAGCCCAGTAAATAGGACGTATTAAGAAACTTGGTAATAGTCACACCTAAGGAATAATGAAGTATGCATACAAAAGTTTACCTCCTATGCCCTCTTCAATATCCTCAGGACTAAATATTGGTATGCTAGAGTTGCTTCTGCTTGTCATCTTCTTATCAGATTTGGATTTTGGTTTTAAACCCTTATCCTTCTTACAAATGCCCACAGACCAACTGCAATAGCTTATTCAGCTTTTGTTTTTTGTTTTTCTTGGCTGCTCATATCCTAGAGAGACTACCTTCTAAAAACAACATCCGGTACCCACATATCTGTGTCCTTGCACTCCATCAAGTCCTTTCAAGTTGATCTGCACAATGCATCTTTGTAGAATCAATTGAAATCATGATATACAAATAGTGTGCAAATGGACCAAATTAGCTTACATCAAAGAAGACAGTGTTGTGATTTGCATATCGATCATTCCTGTCAATACCGTCGAACCTTTGTGGGAACTGAACATAGCAAATTTGCTTTCAAACAGTGGGATCCATCATGAAACACATTGCTTCTCAAAGTGCTTTGTTGTTGTTGATATAATGGTCACAATCAAGATTGAGGAGAAATGGAGCATTTGTAAGGATTTGCGGACACTAAGCGATAGCTATGACATCAAAGTTTCTTGCCCTAGCGTTGCGACCAGAGGAAGTTAGAGCCCATTACTTGGTATATATCGAATCCTAAAAAAGGACAATGCGGACATACCATGGATGATTCAATTAACGTTTCAGCGGACTCATATCCTCACTATAGCATAACGGATAAGCGAGAGACCGGCTACCGCATAATGGGTTTTAGTCTTCTTTCTTGCAAGAAATCTGTATGAATCTATAGTCCAGCTCTTCGCAATGGATGCTAAAGATCAAATTTGGAAAGGGATTTAGATCTGGGCTTTAAATGCCCGGTTGGCAAGGCAGAAAAAGGGCAAAAATAAAGATGGTTTGAAGGGCAAAAAGGTGCTCTAACCTCTTCCTTTTCTGTTATACGCTGCTCCTCTGTTATCTGATGAAGAGTTAAAATGGATCTTAGCATCATATCTTTTTGGCCAGATATATCTATAGATGCAGCTTCCATCGCCAATCGCATCCCTGCACCAATCCAAGCTCAAATTAAGATAACCCATAGCTCAATCCTGAAAAAATAATGAAAAAAATAACTCCATTCATCAAAATCCAGAAATAAAAACCTTGAATCAGGCCCAGTTCCATGCAAATAAAGATCCAAGAATTCAAACTTTGCTTCCAAGCAAAGTAATCCTGCATTCCATTGCACCGCCATGGCGGCGATGTGTGAGAGCGAAGTTCGCCGGAATGGAGCAGAGGAAGTGGAGATCAGAGCATTTGACCGAGCGGAGCGGATTCTTTGAACTGAAACGTGGCATCCCTTGATTTTTTTCTTTTTTGAATTTGGAAAAAGGAGCATACGTGTCGACCCCACGGCTATCCTCAGCCCAGAAAAATTAGCTTCCTATTTTTTAAGAACAGAAAATGATATGCTTTATATATGGTATGATATGCAAAGAGGCGACTTGACAAACAGGGGGTTCTTGGGTTTGATATAATCCATATGATCTGCAGATTTGTTGTGATTTTGACTGTGGTATGTGATCTAATCCATTCTACCATTTAGGGCTAGCAAATGTGTTATCTTACTTTAGTTCTAGGATGGGGGCTATTCTTTCTTGTGTATAGTGTATATATCTAATGAACAGCTTATTGGCCGAAATTTGCTTTGCTATAAGGTTCCCAAAATGTAATTTGGGTATCGGGTACCATAAGATTTATCATGGTTTTTTTCGACGTGATTCGCTCGAAAAACCATGATAAGCTAATTCATGTTTTTCCTTAATTTCAAGTTTTGGCCATTCAAATTAGCAACTATTGGTTTTAAATTGTTTGTTCTTCACATATCCTATTTGTTCAAGTATTTTTCCTTTCTTACTTTCTTATTTAAGATAACATTCAACAAATGGCTTCGAAGTTCAATACAAAGAAATTGGACATTGTGTAAAAGTTCTTTTGAGTTGTCGTTTCTTGATATTAAGATTATAACAAAAGGGGTAGAGAGATCGGGGGTAGAGAGATCACCCTGCAACTTATAACCACCTTTTCAAGAAAAAGAAATCATTCGAAACATTCACCTATTTATTTTTCTCTATTTTTTGAAGTTGTACGCTCCTTACAACTCACAACACAGGTAGAGAGATCACCTTGTACAAGTGCAACCACTTTTACAAGAAATCATTTGGAACATTCTTATATTTATTAATTAGCTATTTTTGAAGTTCTACATTCCTTATAAAGTACTCTAGAGAGTAGTTTGTAAATTCCTATACAAAGTAACCAAATGTGCTTTGAACTAGTTATTGTAATACGAGATGTGCTATATGGATTTGTCAGCATTTATATAAGCCAATCCTTGCTCCATGCTATATGGGCTTCATGATAAATTTCAGATTGCTTACATCTGTATGGCCAAGTCTCTCATGCCAAGTTTTAAAGTAGGAAGTACAACAACATTTATTAAATTTGATCCATCAATGTGAAAGCCAAATGTCGTTTAGCCATTTCATATGTGAGAATCACCGCACAATAAAGCTTTTCCAAGATCTATTAACTAAAGTTTGGAAATGAGATTCCTAATTAGATTTCGTACATAGTACATTATCAAGAACCATTGGTTTCCCTTTCAAGTCCGATAACTCCAACAAGCCAGCTCAACCTTCTGCAAATTTCCATCACCCATTGCACATAACATGAGTTCCTGTAGACCTTACCCTTAAGCTTAGAAGGCGACTTCTATAAGCTCCACTCTCTAAGCACATATAGATCACCATCATCACTTACTTTGTATTCAAAAAATACTGACATCAATTTAAAATTCTTACTTTAGCATCTTTATCTTGTGCTTCATCTAATTCTTCTTCTTCTGTGGCTGCAAATTAACTGCTATAGACCTGCCCCTACCTCTGTCGCGTTCCTCTTCAGGTGCTCCAGCAACCTCCGTATTTGCAATAATAATATTATAAAGTTTTTCAAAGAAATCTTTGATGTCATCCTTATCATGATGCTTCAAATCTCTCCTTGTCCAAGACGTCCAGCTGAAGAAGATTAAATGTGATACGTTTTTAACATATAGTTCCACATTTCCCATGGAGACATCCCTCTTATTCTAAGCAAAATGCTGGAGATCATTTTGCTTTTTATCATAGCTTTTGCTTCAAGTATTTTCCCTTTAGCTGCAATATTTATTGCCGCACTAGATCCTCCACCACTTCCATGATGCTGCATCGTTTTACGGACTTGCACCAGTCCATGATTCTTCTGCTATTGCATAAGTTTTTCCTCGGCTAATTATTTGGAGTACTCTGGAGTTTGCTCTTTGTTTGTAACAAATTGCCATAGCCCTTCAATCTTTAGCACCTCTTCATCCTTTCCCTGCGATACTTGGAATCCAGCTCCTCTCCTGAATACATCAATTGCATTCAATAAGGAAGCTCCAAATCTGCTGGCCATGTTGATCCAGCTTTGATTTCAAATGAAGATGTTATAGAGCAATAAAATTATCTAGCCAATTAGCACTTTCTATCCTAAGCTAAGAGCTTCGCTATTCCTTATGATTGAATCACTAGCCCTTTTACTTTTAACCATTAAACTCTTAAGCATTTGAATGCATTGGATATTAATTCTTAACCATTGAATATTGTAGCAATTCTATTGTAGCAAACACATTGACCCAATCACTACTCATGGTTTGACTGAAAACCAAAATACATCAAACCTGCTTAAGTACCTCTTGATTTATAATCGATTCGGCAACTGGGATGCCAAATTGTTTGTTATTGCTCAGTGTGAACAAAGTAATCCATTGGTTATGACTAACGATTGGATCTACATTTAGTTGGCTCCAAGTTAAAACCTAAAATAGTAACACCTCTATGTGCACAAAATTTCCAAGTGGGTATTCCCTTGTGCACAAAATAAATTAAATAGGTGTGATATAGGTTCAATCATTGAACCTATAATTTGACATGACAATTAAAACAGAATCTAGTCATTGACTTCATTCAGCATTCTCAGTCCTTTACTGGAGCATCGGCTTTCTTTGTTCCACAACTTACACAGGAAAAGGATGTGGAAAATATGAGGACCATACTGCCAAGTTATAAATACAGTTTTTGGACCTGCAGTGTGAAAAAACTTGGATATTTTGGAACTGCTTTGATATCTCGGATATGCAGTCTTTTTTTGCGAGTCTGCTCCACAATCATTTTTTAGCTGTTAAATTTTTGTTATAACTGCATGCAGAACATAATGAATATCTATACACTAATAGCTCCCATCTAGTGCGGTTGTTGAATTCTACTTGACAATCTTCTGCTAAACAGGTGAAGCATGCATCAGTAACATATAGTCTCGGTGTATTAGGACACGATTCTGAAGGTCGCCTCATCACAACAGACTTTGGTTCATTTTTCCTGGTATCTACTTATGTTCCTAACTCTGGAGAGAAGCTACAAAGACTAGTAAACCTAGGATTCGATACTAAGTTCGTAACTAAAGGTAGCTTTTGATTTGGATGTAAAGGTGGAGCTTTTTTTGGCAAGCCTAGACTCAACCAGCCTGGTACTCCAAGCACTTACATGCTCAACTCCTTGGAATATCATCTAAAAGTAAATAGCCCAAGATCCTGCCAATGCTAAGCTTAAGCATGAAATACCGATACCCTTGATAGGTCATTTATGAAAATTGGTGGACTACTACATGTTCCGAAGGAACCTAGTGCTGTACCCAGCTGGGACGAGGCTTTAGGGGATCCAACAGTCCCTAGGCTAATTGGGAGTGCAATATGAGCTCTGCAGTAGAATGCTGTAGATTCCGAGCCAAAGGCCTTGCTCACCAACTAGTGTGCATTCCTATCTACAAATAGCTTTGAAGAAAGACGAAAGGAAGTGGATTTGTAACCTCTTTTCATTAATTTGCTTTGCCACTCTGTCAGTAAGAATTCCCATCCTTTAAGATAAAGCCTTGAGCTTAATGGATTAGAATTTCCCCTAGATCTTGCATAAATTAGATGCTATGAAATGGAATTTAAAAGAAATATTTTTATGGTACCGACTTGTTTCTCTACTAGACATTTATCTTTTTACGCTTGTGTCCTTTCCTATATATGTCTTGGATTTGTAGGCTCGGTCACACCAAGTTATTCTAGTGTTGGGGGGGAGGGGGGAGGCTCCACTAGACATTCGCCATGTAGAGACAACCTTCAATGTGTGTCATCAATATTTATGTATAACGTATGATAGATTTACCTCCTAACCTTGCGTAAAACATAGATTAATTTCATCACATGTTCTAGGAATCAGCAGTTATTCTACAAAGCAAATAGAATCAAAGGTTTTAACAATTTTAGTCTACCACTTGAAAATCGGAGTTGCTCATTTGCTCAAAAGTTCTCTAGTTTTTTGCTCCATATTTTGATCTTGTGCATCCTCTAGAATCTCAACCTTTGGATCATCAATACTAATGAAGCCTTCAAGCTTGCCATATTCAGTTTACCTACAAGAAATTTTTGCATCTGTGTTATTCCCTGCTTTCTATCTGCAACTTCAGAGCAAATATTGAAAGCAGACATGCGGTAGCACCATGAAATTGGAAAGTCTTCTTATTATTAGGGGCTTTCATCTTCACTTTGATAATCCTTTTTCTAGTGGTTAGATTTAAATCGTCTTTCCTCCTCTTAATAGCAGCAGGGTGATGGCGGATGCCATGCCTCCTTCTTAAACCCGAATCCATTTATTTATAGAGTAGGAATTTTAAAGACCATCAATCCTCAACATAGCTATACATAATATTTGCTAAGATCATCCCAGTCCGTCCAATTTTGGCATACATATTTTCCCTAAGGCCATGTAAAATATCCAGATTGGTAAAGATTTTTTTGCCAGCTGCACATTGCCTGCTCTATGGTCCTTTGGTAAGGCATCTCGGATCCTAGGTATTATGCACTTAAGATCTCTTTGTAAAAATGTTTGTTCGATGATTTCAAAGCCAACGTCTCCTTGTCATTTTTATGTCCAACACTTTTTGGCAATGTCTTGATTTTTAGACATTTAAACAATAATTTCATATCCCATGCCAATCAGTCCGTAAATACAAGCGTCTACAACAAATAAATTAAAAAAAGGGGTGTATGACTTTGCATACACGTGCTTAGTATGTATTTGTATGTATAAAACGTATCTCTTGTCTATAATAGCATGACTTGCGAGTTCTAAATTCTAGGTTGATCCTGCCACGCCTACAATGGTTATATGTCCCACTAATTTTGTGCCCCTTCAATTTAATAAGTCTGTCTTCACATTCTTTATTATGTAGGGCCTACACATTCTGCCATAGAGAAACAAAGCAACTTCTTAACATGGACCATTTGTAATTTTCTCAAATGCATGTAATGTTGCGAGTTGTCAAGTGGTAACTTTAGCTTTCCAACAATTTATTCCATTCTATATTCACTTGAAAGCAATCATGTATAAATTGCAAAGCAAATGTATGTACATATATATTACCGAAGAAACAAGATTAAATACTTATTTTCTCCAAAGGACAAGACTTCCTATTTTTCCAAGAAGAAAGAAGAAAGAAAATGAAGACGCCTTCTTTTTCCAAGAGAAAAGAGGAGAAGCAGAAGCAGGAGAAGGAGAAGGAGAAGGAGAAGGAGAAGGAGAAGGAGAAGGAGAAGGAGAAGGAGAAGGAGAACGAGAAGGAGAAGGAGAAGGAGAAGGAGAAGGAGAAGGAGAAGGAGAAGGAAGAAGGGAGAAGAGAGAAGGGATAACAAAAGCATTTTTAATGTATGTTCCCCTGGCTACCTATCGCCAATCACAACAGCGGTAGGCTTGCCAACTTCGAGCCTGGCACTGGCATTGAACTACCCTTATATCACATTGTGAGCAGATGTTTTCCTTCTTCCTCTCTTCGTCACAGCTGCACGTACGCATATGGAAGTTACTATAGCATATCGTTACACCAACAAATAAGACGAGGAGTCCAACAAGAACAGCAACACCGATGCCAACCCATTTGATGCTGGGCCAAAAAAATCCAACTTTGTCATTCCATGCTACTTACCAAAAGAAAAAGAAAAAAAAAAAGGAAAAAAAGAAAGAAAGAAAGGAAAACAGAAACAAACAAACTCGTATTTACCTGGATTTCGATTTTCCAGAGGACAAAAGAGGAGGAGGAGCAGGAAAGAAAGAATTGAAGCTAATGCTACCATAATTGTCCAATTGTAAGACCAGGTATTGGGAATTTGCAACCTGATAGCTAGTCAGTTGATTGACTAGTGTGCTATTCTGGTTTGATAAGAGCATTACACTGCCTTCAGATACAACTAAAGAGCAAAAGATTTGGTCTTTGCTTGCATTTATGGCGCAAGCATAAGATACCTTTATACTTCCAGTTGGTAGATTTACCACATTCATCTGGCATTCCCAATTTAGGCTAGTGTTTGCCTGATGTGCAATCCCAATGTCCGCCATGTACTTGCCATTTGGAGAAGTGGCAACTTTTTTCCATTGCGGCAGAGTTGCATTAGAGCTTACTGTTATGCTTAAGAGTGTAGAATACGCACCACAATGGTATGCAAAGAAGAGACATAATAGCCCAGCCCGAAACGCCATAGCCCAACTCTCCAAGTAATATGGACTTTTTCCTTTCAAATAGAAATATAATAGAATCAATTACTCCAACTAGATTCATTTAACCTAAACAAGACGGCCATTTTGTTTTGTTCCAATGAATCCTATGACGTTAAAGTTTCAATTTCATATCATAATGGGATGCAAACTAGACATTTAGTTTATATTTCTCTGGGTCTTGACTTCTGTTTGATCTGAATTTAATTATATCAATTGGCCTTGTCACGAGCAAGATGACCTCACTCATTAGATAACCTTCTTCGACAAAGATGGCTTGGTCAAGCTCATGGGAACATGTCAAATTAACAAAAATGTAATCGTAAAGTTTGGGCAAGCAATTCTAACCCACCACGAATCCCATCATGACACGTGGCCAAAGTTCTAGACCTTAATGCCACTAGTATTCTTGCTCCAAATCTCTTTTACCAGCATTCTAACGGTTTGTTAGCTGCAGATTCGCATAATTGCTCCTACCCAAAGCTTCATGTAACATTAATATAGTTTCAATTCTGCTCTATCAAGCATGCCTCCGCGGTAATGCTTGCCGGCAAGCCTTCCACAATAGAATTGAAACTAGAATGAAGTTCTTGTATACAAGACAACCACGTAGCCACATGTATAATTTAGGAAATCAAGGTCTACAAAGAATACAGATGTGCCATGCGTGATTTCCCTTTTTTTTTTAATTCCTCTATTAAAATGTGCCATGTGTGATTTGTCTTTTTTTAGGCCCTCCATTAATTGCACAGTAGTGCTTTGCCAATATGGAAGAGCTTATTGAATGAATTACAAGTCTTCTCATTATTAGCAAACTACAAAGTTTAAAATTACTCAAAGCTAATTATTATTAGAATGGTGCATACTGTATGTTCATGGTCTTATCTCCTACCAAACACTAGCAGCCACAAAAATCACCATGTTTTTCTTGCCACATTTCACCCTTTCATTTTGTTAATTCCTCCATGATGCTTTTTATCCCCTTTCTATAAAATTTTTATAAAAATTGAAGGATGAAAAAAAAGTTATTAATCATATGTAAAAATTACACAATGTGCATATCTCAACTAACTGAGTGAGTGCCAGACATACCATCAGATGATTCAACCCTCTGTTCAGGCGGACTCATATCCTCACTATAGCATAACAGATAGCAGAGACACGGCCTGCATAATCGGTTTTAGTCTTCTTTCTTGCAAGAAATCTGTATGAATCTATAGTCCAGCTCTTCGCAATGGATGCTAAAGATCAAATTTGGAAAGGGATTTAGATCTGGGCTTTAAATGCCCGGTTGGCAAGGCAGAAAAAGGGCAAAAATAAAGATGGTTTGAAGGGCAAAAAGGTGCTCTAACCTCTTCCTTTTCTGTTATACGCTGCTCCTCTGTTGATCTTAGCATCATATCTTTTTGGCCAGATATATCTATAGATGCAGCTTCCATCGCCAATCGCATCCCTGCACCAATCCAAGCTCAAATTAAGATAACCCATAGCTCAATCCTGAAAAAATAATGAAAAAAATAACTCCATTCATCAAAATCCGGAAATAAAAACCTTGAATCAGGCCCAGTTCCATGCAAATAAAGATCCAAGAATTCAAACTTTGCTTCCAAGCAAAGTAATCCTGCATTCCATTGCACCGCCATGGCGGCGATGTGTGAGAGCGAAGTTCGCCGGAATGGAGCAGAGGAAGTGGAGATCAGAGCATTTGACCGAGCGGAGCGGATTCTTTGAACAGAAACGTGGCATCCCTTGATTTTTTTCTTTTTTGAATTTGGAAAAAGGAGCATACGTGTCGACCCCACGGCTATCCTCAGCCCAGAAAAATTAGCTTCCTATTTTTTAAGAACAGAAAATGATATGCTTTATATATGGTATGATATGCAAAGAGGCGACTTGACAAACAGGGGGTTCTTGGGTTTGATATAATCCATATGATCTGCAGATTTGTTGTGATTTTGACTGTGGTATGTGATCTAATCCATTCTACCATTTAGGGCTAGCAAATGTGTTATCTTACTTTAGTTCTAGGATGGGGGCTATTCTTTCTTGTGTATAGTGTATATATCTAATGAACAGCTTATTGGCCGAAATTTGCTTTGCTATAAGGTTCCCAAAATGTAATTTGGGTATCGGGTACCATAAGATTTATCATGGTTTTTTCGACGTATTCGTCGAAAAAACCATGATAAGCAATTTCATGTTTTTCCTTAATTTCAAGTTTTGGCCATTCAAATTAGCAACTATTGGTTTTAAATTGTTTGTTCTTCACATATCCTATTTGTTCAAGTATTTTTCCTTTCTTACTTTCTTATTTAAGATAACATTCAACAAATGGCTTCGAAGTTCAATACAAAGAAATTGGACATTGTGTAAAAGTTCTTTTGAGTTGTCGTTTCTTGATATTAAGATTATAACAAGCAGGGGGTAGAGAGATCAGGGGGTAGAGAGATCACCCTGCAACTACAACCACCTTTTCAAGAAAAAGAAATCATTCGAAACATTCACCTATTTATTTTTCTCTATTTTTTGAAGTTGTACGCTCCTTACAACTCACAACACAGGTAGAGAGATCACCTTGTACAAGTGCAACCACTTTTACAAGAAATCATTTGGAACATTCTTATATTTATTAATTAGCTATTTTTGAAGTTCTACATTCCTTATAAAGTACTCTAGAGAGTAGTTTGTAAATTCCTATACAAAGTAACCAAATGTGCTTTGAACTAGTTATTGTAATACGAGATGTGCTATATGGATTTGTCAGCATTTATATAAGCCAATCCTTGCTCCATGCTATATGGGCTTCATGATAAATTTCAGATTGCTTACATCTGTACGGCCAAGTCTCTCATGCCAAGTTTTAAAGTAGGAAGTACAACAACATTTATTAAATTTGATCCATCAATGTGAAAGCCAAATGTCGTTTAGCCATTTCATATGTGAGAATCACCGCACAATAAAGCTTTTCCAAGATCTATTAACTGAGTGACTGAAATGAGATTCCTAATTAGATTTCGTACATAGTACATTATCAAGAACCATTGGTTTTCCTTTCAAGTCCGATAACTCCAACAAGCCAGCTCAACCTTCTGCAAATTTCCATCACCCATTGCACATAACATGAGTTCCTGTAGACCTTACCCTTAAGCTTAGAAGGCGACTTCTATAAGCTCCACTCTCTAAGCACATATAGATCACCATCATCACTTACTTTGTATTCAAAAAATACTGACATCAATTTAAAATTCTTACTTTAGCATCTTTATCTTGTGCTTCATCTAATTCTTCTTCTTCTGTGGCTGCAAATTAACTGCTATAGACCTGCCCCTACCTCTGTCGCGTTCCTCTTCAGGTGCTCCAGCAACCTCCGTATTTGCAATAATAATATTATAAAGTTTTTCAAAGAAATCTTTGATGTCATCCTTATCATGATGCTTCAAATCTCTCCTTGTCCAAGACGTCCAGCTGAAGAAGATTAAATGTGATACGTTTTTAACATATAGTTCCACATTTCCCATGGAGACATCCCTCTTATTCTAAGCAAAATGCTGGAGATCATTTTGCTTTTTATCATAGCTTTTGCTTCAAGTATTTTCCCTTTAGCTGCAATATTTATTGCCGCACTAGATCCTTCACCACTTCCATGATGCTGCATCGTTTTACGGACTTGCACCAGTCCATGATTCTTCTGCTATTGCATAAGTTTTTCCTTGGCTAATTATTTGGAGTACTCTAGAGTTTGCTCTTTGTTTGTAACAAATTGCCATAGCCCTTCAATCTTTAGCACCTCTTCATCCTTTCCCTGCGATACTTGGAATCCAGCTCCTCTCCTGAATACATCAATTGCATTCAATAAGGAAGCTCCAAATCTGCTGGCCATGTTGATCCAGCTTTGATTTCAAATGAAGATGTTATAGAGCAATAAAATTATCTAGCCAATTAGCACTTTCTATCCTAAGCTAAGAGCTTCGCTATTCCTTATGATTGAATCACTAGCCCTTTTACTTTTAACCATTAAACTCTTAAGCATTTGAATGCATTGGATATTAATTCTTAACCATTGAATATTGTAGCAATTCTATTGTAGCAAACACATTGACCCAATCACTACTCATGGTTTGACTGAAAACCAAAATACATCAAACCTACTTAAGTACCTCTTGATTTATAATCGATTCGGCAACTGGGATGCCAAATTGTTTGTTATTGCTCAGTGTGAACAAAGTAATCCATTGGTTATGACTAACGATTGGATCTACATTTAGTTGGCTCCAAGTTAAAACCTAAAATAGTAACACCTCTATGTGCACAAAATTTCCAAGTGGGTGTTCCCTTGTGCACAAAATCAATTAAATAGGTGTGATATAGGTTCAATCATTGAACCTATAATTTGACATGACAATTAAAACAGAATCTAGTCATTGACTTCATTCATTCTCGGTCCTTTTTTGGAGCATCGGCTTTTTTGTTCCACAACTTACGGGGAAAAGGATGTGGAAAAATATGAGGACCATCACGCCAAGTTATAAATACGATTTTTTTGGACCTGCAAAGGTGAAAAAAACTTGGATATTTTGAACTGCTTTGATATCTCGGATATGCGATCTTTTTTTAAGTAGCCCCGCTTCCACAATCATTTTTAGTCAAGTAAATTTTTGTTATAACTGCGCATGCAAACATAATGAATATCTATACACTAATAGCTCCCATCTAGTGCGGTTGTTGAATTCTACTTGACAATCTTCGCTAAGCAGGTGTGAAGCATGCATCAAGAACATATAGTCTCGGTGTATTAGGACACGATTCCTCGAAGGTCGCCTCATCACAGCAGACTTTGGTTCATTTTTCCTCGGTATCTACTTATGTTCCTAACTCCTCGAGAGAAGCTACAAAGACTAGTAAACCTAGGATTTGATACTAAGTTAAAGTAACTAAAGGTAGCTTTTGATTTGGATGTAAAGGTGGAGCTTTTTTTTTTGGCAAGCCTAGACTCAACCAGCCTCGGTACTCCAAGCACTTACATGCTCAACTCCTTGGAATATCATCTAAAAAGTAAATAGCCCAAGATCCCGCCAATGCTAAGCTTAAGCATGAAATACCGATACCCTTGATAGGTCATTTATGAAAATTGGTGGACTACTACATGTTCAAGGAACCTAGTCTAATCCAGTGGGACTTAGGCTTTAGGGGATCCAACAAGTCCCTAGGCTAATTGGGAGTGCAATATGAGCTCAGCAAAGAGAATGTCAGAGATTCCGAGCCAAAGGCCTTGCTCACCAACTAGTGTGCATTCCTATCTACAAATAGCTTTGAAGAAAGACTTAAAGGAAGTGGATTTGTAACCTCTTTTCATTAATTTGCTTTGCCACTGTCAAGAAGAATTCCCATCCTTTAAGATAAAGCCTTGAGCTTAATGGATTAGAATTTCCCCTAGATCTTGCATAAATTAGATGCTATGAAATGGAATTTAAAAGAAATATTTTTATGGTACCGACTTGTTTCTCTACTAGACATTTATCTTTTTACGCTTGTGTCCTTTCCTATATATGTCTTGGATTTGTAGGCTCGGTCACACCAAGTTATTCTAGTGTTGGGGGGAGGGGAGGCTCCACCTAGACATTCGCCATGTAGAGACAACCTTCAATGTGTGTCATCAATATTTATGTATAACGTATGATAGATTTACCTCCTAACCTTTGCGTAAAACATAGATTAATTTCATCACATGTTCTAGGAATCAGCTATTATTCTACAAAGCAAATAGAATCAAAGGTTTTAACAATTTTAGTCTACCACTTGAAAATCTGAGTTGCTCATTTGCTCAAAAAGTTCTCTAGTTTTTTGCTCCATATTTTGATCTTGTGCATTTTCCTTATCATTTGTGTGGTCCTCTAGAATCTCAACCTTTGGATCATCAATACTAATGAAGCCTTCAAGCTTGCCATATTCGGTTTACCTACAAATTTTTTGCAGACGTGTTATTCTGGGTTTTTCTATGCGAACTTCGAGCAAATATTGAAAAGCGCATCTTGGTAGCACCATGAAATTGGAAAGTCTTCTTATTATTAGGGGCTTTCATCTTCACTTTGATAATCCTTTTCTAGTGGTTAGATTTAAATCGTCTTTCCTCCTCTTAATAGCGGTGGGTGATGGCGGATGCCATGCCTCCTTCTTAAACCCGAATCCATTTATTTATAGAGTAGGAATTTTAAAGACCATCAATCCTCAACATAGCTATACATAATATTTGCTAAGATCATCCCAAATCGGGTCCAATTTTGGCATACATATTTTCCCTAAGGCCATGTAAAATATCCAGATTGGTAAAGATTTTTTTTTGCCACATATTGCCTCGCTTCTATGGTCCTTTGTAAGGCATCTCGATCCTAGGTATTATGCACTTAAGATCTCTTTGTAAAAATGTTTGTTCGATGATTTCAAAGCCAACGTCCCCTTGTCATTTTATGTCCAACACTTTTGGCAATGTCTTGATTTTTTAGACATTTTAAACAATAATTTCATATCCCATGCCAATCAGTCCGTAAATACAAGCTGTCTACAACAAATAAATTAAAAAAGGGTGTATGACTTTGCATACGTTAGCTTAGTATGTATTTGTATGTATAAAACGTATCTCTTGTCTATAATAGCATGACTTGCGAGTTCTAAATTCTAGGTTGATCCCTGCCACGCCTACAATGGTTATATGTCCCACTAATTTTGTGCCCCTTCAATTTAATAAGTCTGTCTTCACATTCTTTATTATGTAGGGCCTACACATTCTGCCATAGAGAAACAAAAAGCAACTTCTTAACATGGACCATTTGTAATTTTTCAAATGCATGTAATGTTGTGAGTTGTCAAGTGGTAACTTTAGCTTTCCGACAATTTATTCCATTCTATATTCACTTGAAAGCAATCATGTATAAATTGCAAAGCAAATGTATGTACATATATATTACCGAAGAAACAAGATTAAATACTTATTTTCTCCAAAGGACAAGACTTCCTATTTTTCCAAGAAGAAAGAAGAAAGAAAATGAAGACGCTTCTTTTTCCAAGAGAAAAGAGGAGAAGCGTATGTGAGAAGGAGAAGGAGAAAGAAGGAGAAGGAGAAGGAGAAGGAGAAGGAGAAGGAGAAGGAGAAGGAGAAGGAGAAGGAGAAGGAGAAGGAGAAGGAGAAGGAGAAGGAGAAGGAGAAGGAAGAAGGGAGAAGAGAGAAGGGATAACAAAATATTTTAATGTATGTTCCCTGGCTACCTATCGCCAATCACAACAAATGTAGGTTTGCCAACTTCGAAGCCGGGGACCGGCATTGAACTACCCTTATATCACATTGTGAGGAGTGATGTTTTCCTTCTTCCTCTCTTACACATCCGCATCGCATTTGATATGGAAGTTACTATAGCATATCGCTACACCAACAAATAAGACGAGGAGTCCAACAAGAACAAGAACACCGATGCCAACCCATTTGATGTGGGCAAAAAAATCCAACTTTGTCATTCCATGCTACTTACCAAAAGAAAAAAGAAAAAAAAAAGGAAAAAGAAAGAAAGAAAGGAAAAAAGTAAACAAACAAACTTCATTATTTACCGATTTCGATTTTCCGAGGACAAAAGAGGAGGAGGAGTGGAAAGAAAGAATTGAAGCTAATGCTACCATAATTGTCCAATTGTAAGACCGGTATTGGGAATTTGCAACCGATAGCTAGTCGGTTGATTGACTAGTGTGCTATTCTGGGTTTGATAAGAAAGCATTACAATCGCCTTCGGATACAACTAAAGAGCAAAAGATTTGGTCTTTGCTTGCATTTATAATAAAAGCAAGATACCTTTATACTTCGGTTGGTAGATTTACCACATTCATCTGGCATTCCCAATTTAGGCTAGTGTTTGCCCTGATGTGCAATCCCAATGTCCATGTACTTGCCATTTGGAGAAGTGGCAACTTTTTTCCATTGCGCGAAGTTGCATTAGAGCTATCTGCTATGCTTAAGAGTGTAGAATACGCACCACACAATGGTATGCAAAGAAGAGACATAATAGCCCAGCCCTAAAACGCCATAGCCCAACTCTCCAAGTAATATGGACTTTTTTCCTTCAAATAGAAATATAATAGAATCAATTACTCCAACTAGATTCATTTAACCTAAACAAGACGGCCATTTTGTTTTGTTCCAATGAATCCTATGACGTTAAAGTTTCAATTTTCATATCATAATGGGATGCAAACTAGACATTTAGTTTATATTTTCTCTGGTCTTGACTTCTGTTTGATCTGAATTTAATTATATCAATTGGCCTTGTCACGAGCAAGATGACCTCACTCATTAGATAACCTTCTTCGACAAAGATGGCTTGGTCAAGCTCATGGGAACATGTCAAATTAACAAAAATGTAATCGTAAAGTTTGGGCAAGCAATTCTAACCCACCACTAATCCCATCATGACATGACGTGGCCAAAGTTCTAGACCTTAATGCCACTAGTATTCTTGCTCCAAATCTCTTTTACCAGCATTCTAACGGTTTTGTTAGCTGCAGATTCAAGCATAATTGCTCCTACCCAAAGCTTCATGTAACATTAATATAGTTTCAATTCGCCTATCAAGCATGCCTAAAAGCGGTAATGCTTGTAGCAAGAAGCCTTCCACAATAGAATTGAAACTAGAATGAAGTTTTGTATACAAGACAACCACGTAGCCACATGTATAATTTAGGAAATCAAGGTCTACAAAGAATACGGATGTGCCATATTGATTTCCCTTTTTTTAATTCCTCTATTAAAATGTGCCATGTGTGATTTTGTCTTTTTAGGCCCTCCATTAATTGTACACAGTAGCTTTTGCCAATATGGAAGAGCTTATTGAATGAATTACAAGTCTTCTCATTATTAGCAAACTACAAAGTTTTAAAATTACTCAAAAGCTAATTATTATTAGAATGGTGCATCTTTTGTATGTTCATGGTCTTATCTCCTACCAAACACTAGCGTACCACAAAAATCACCATATTTTTTTCTTGCCACATTTTCACCCCTTTCATTTTGTTAATTCCTCCATGATGCTTTTTATCCCCTTTCTATAAAATTTTTATAAAAATTGAAGGATGAAAAAAAAGTTATTAATCATATGTAAAAATTACACAATGTGCATATCTCAACTAACTGAGTGAGTGCAAGAGATGCCATTGGAACATGAACCTGAAGCACGATGTACTTACTCCATTAGAGAATAATACTAATTATTATAAGAGTTATATTGAATCCGAATACGGCCCCTTCAACAATGCCATGCTGGAAGTTAATGCATATGACTAAAAGTCCTTCTGGGACAATAGAAAGTTGCGAATGAAGTTAAACTACATGGAAGGGCTACAAAATTTAGGCTGAAGTATTTGCACATGATAATCATTCTATGATTGTCAAATTACATTAAGCTACATGGTGCAAGGGTTTTACATTCTATATGAGAAGCATGTCTATTCAATTCACACATATTTCTAGTTATTATTAAATAATGTATGGCTTTATTGTCATTTTTCTTAAGATTTTATTTATATTTATTTCTATATCATACTACATTTGGCAATATCCTATTAGGACATAGAGTAATCTCCTTAAATGTTCCTAAGCAGCCTTGAACATAAAAATGCGTAGCTATTGCAGCCTTGAACTTAAAAATGCGTAGCTATTGGTCCAATAAACTAGCCACCAAATCATTGGAAGATGTATTCTATTGATTGTAATGATAAAATAGGTACAATGAAGCATAGTAATATAATATACATGTATAAGTACTATAGAATCAAACATCCATTTTCTAGACTAAAAATATGTCCTTAACTTAATACGAACAAGTAGTAAGAGGTAGCAAGAATTGCCTCTTCCATGTCCTCAAAAAGATTGCGCAATATATGATGAATTGGGTTTTTTTTAAGCTCCTTCAAGTGAGGGGAACTTGTTTAACTTGTTTATGATGATATAGCAAACCCTTATAACCAGAATTCAACTAAGTTAGGATTGTTCACTCTCTATTGCCTCTCTAGTTTAATCTATATCTACATAAGTGGTTGCAAACTATGACAGTTCAAGATTAAACTACTATTGCATGTATAGAATACATATGTTAAATTGATGTTTTTTTGGTTTTTTTTTTGGGAAGAGGGGCTATACATTTTATTTTGGTAGATCTTAAGTAAAGTATTACACGTCTCCTGATAAATGGATACACTTAATGATGCTTCTCCTATATAGAAAATTTTCATTTTTCCTTTCTTCAGTCTTTGGCATAACATGTTCTAGCCGTTGCTCTTGGATTGCCTGGCATGCACCATGTAAAAGATTGAAGGTTTTCTTTCCATTAGTCACATATTGAATTGGCTTACATTCTATGTGGACAATGTTGTTTTTCTGATATCCACACTTGCCCGATCGTTGCTATAGAAAATATACGTTCAGATTGATGTTATTTCCTTTGAACTTTATTCCCGTGGCTTCAATCCATAGGAAATGGGAAACAATAATACTAGCAGTGTATTTATTAGTCTCTCCATGTATATAGATATGATTTATTGCTTCCACTACAATCTTATGGTGCCTAAGCATTGCCGCAGGCTTGCCTAAACCCTCTTACAACAATTTGTAGAATTCTAGGCTATCCAGGTGCACCGCCACATTACCTAAATTTAATTTCCACCATTAGATTCATTAATTTTAGCATTGACGGATAAGAAAATCACAAAAACTCCAGAAAATTCTTGGACCAATCGAGCAGACTTTATGTGGGAGGTATTGTCTTCTTCAACGTCATTGTAAATGGTCTTTTTCCTTCTTCAATCTTCAGTTTGGCTGCAAGTCCCTTGAAATTACCACTCGAAACTATATTTTTGCTGTCTCTTTTTAGAGGTCAGAATAGGATTTTCTCCCTAGCTTCTGATTCATTTTTGTGCTTCCAACCAGTCCTCTTATAAATCGTTTTAGGGCAGCAGTAAATTTTGCTGATGTTCTTTTGCAGGCAGGTATCTTTGATTCAGTTATTACATTTTCTGGGTTCATAAAAAAGAACATTACAAAAGCCTGAGTCATTATGTTCACAAGAAGGTAGCACTTTTATTCATATTTTATGGTGATATAGTTACAATTTCCTCTAAGATGCTACTTTTCAAACAAAAACATTGATAAAACACTAGACATGCTTAGAGGAATGGAGATGCTTTTAAACATTTTTATGTACTTATGCGTCTTTTCTTTGCACTTTTTTATTGTCAGATGCGTAATGTAATTTATCACATGTATTCATTTAATAATGCGATATGCTAGCTCATAAGGGGCCAATTAGAGTAACCAGATGTTGCTTTGTTGCCTATATATGCTTTCCATATTTTTCTTAATGTGTTGCAAGCAATGCAACATTAGAGTTTGACATCCATCCATTCATTTAAAAATTGGGTAGCTTTTGAAATATGTTAGCACGCAGACCCAGCTTTTATGTGTTCAGTGTATTTGCATTTTGCGTCATTATCCGCAACTCTCCTTTAAACAATAGAGGCATTAGCTTAATTTTTTAGTCGCAAAACAGACCATGATGTTTTGAAAGTCTTGCACCATGTCATGTACTTTAGAAGGCAATATATGTTCCAATATATTCGAGATCGAGAAACGCCATCTTGAGACACTTGCACACATGTTGTAACCGTTTTAAGATCCCCACGATGTCCCTAATTGTAAAAACTCTCCACCCGAAGTTTCGCCGTTATCTAGAGTGAGCCTTGGTTTGATATGCCATTATTTACAGAGAAAACTGATTATTGAAGAAGTAGAAGGGATCTTCGCTTGCATGTAACTAGAAGTGTAATGAAAATAAGAGGTAAGGTTGCTTTATGGATGACCTGCATTAGTAGCAATTGGAACATTCCTATTTTTGACGCGATTGCATCATGCTCTTTCCAAGGGGGATTCACTCATGTATAAGGGGGGATATGCCATGTGTGCATGGGGTGGCAAAAACAGATACACGGATCTTTAAAAAGCAAATTTTGACCCCTTTTGAATAAAAAATTACCAGGATAGTGCAAAAATACCAGAAAAAGGACCCTGCGAAGCCATATGTATGAAAATGGGTCCAAAACCCCCCTTCCCATGCATGCGGATGGGTTTATACACCAAAAAGCGTGGAACCCCTTGCTCTTTTCGCATCAACCATCAAAATAGAACTTCCTTCTTCGGCTGGTTGTTTGTTACAGAAGATATATAGCGAAGCATTTTAATCCAATGATTCTAGGCTAGATGACAAGTAGACCAGTTAACTTAGCAGCATGATTGAGGTTGTAGACAAGGTTATGAATTACTAGAAATTATTATGACATATTACAGTACGCATTAAAATTTCTTTTATGTCAAGGCATTCTCCCTCATCTTTAAGATACGTTGTACTGTCATGAGACTTATAGGTTTTCTACTACGATAATCAACTGCTTCCTTCTATTACTCATATTAAGCAAATGCAGGAGACTAGCTATTGTTAGTCTCTATTTGAAATTCCAGGATGTTGGAAAATGGCTCAAACCCAAAAACCAGTGGTCAGACCTTCTCTACAAATGTTTTACTTAGAAATGTTTTACTCTCTTGCTTTTAGTTTTCTTTGAGCTCTCAATTTGCTGGTTTTTCTATATATAAGTTTAATGTCTAATTGAAGCTCTTCTTATACAAAAGTCCAGGTTGCTTCCCAAACCATCATTTTGCTTTCTAAGTAAAGATGTGTATTGGCATATGACTCTTTTACTAATGATAATGGAGTAGGATGTCGTCAAGCAAAAATATTTTGATTTTGCGCTGAAAAAATGAGTTTTACATCAAGCCCATCAATGCTTTTAAAAATTACTGTTGTGATGTGGTTATATCCTCAAGTTGGTCAACAAACGTTTTATAGACATGCTGATTTGAATTCGCGCCATACTTTTCGAATGATAATATACTATTTTGATGGGGTGATTTGTATAGTTCTTGAAAGCCCATATAAAGATAAGGTCTTACTTATATGTGGCAACATCATTGAACAACCCAAGATCTTATTATGGACACCGAACTTATGTGCATCGTCTTGGATTAACACGACGTTGACTTATGTGCGCAGTAGGAACACCCTATCACACATTTTGAAGATCAAATTGAGTTCATAGCCGCATGCGAGTTGCGGGGAATGACGGTATGGATAAGAACTTTAAGGAAAAAAATTAAATCGACTTGGTAAATCTGATCATAGGACACTCTAGAGGAGGGAAGACCCTACTCATATATCAATATAGAGAAGAGCTGAAGGCGGGTTGAAGCTCATCAAGTCCTTATTATTGTTGGGAACACCAGGTCCAAGCCAAAACTACACGCATATACCTCAATATCTTTATGAAGCAGGCTACACTAGAAAAGGCATGATTGCATGTACGCAACCCAAACGAGTGGCAGCTATGAGTGTTGCATCTCGTGTAGCTCAAGAAATGCATGTGAAACTTGGTCATGAAGTTGGTTATTCAATTCGGTTTGAAGACTGCACATCCAAAAGGACCTTTCTTAAATACATGATTGATGGAATGCTTCTTCTTGAGTTTCTTAGTGAATCTGAACTTATTAGTTATAGTGTTATTATGGTAAATGAAGCTCACGAGAGAACTTTGTCCACTGATATTCTCTTTGGTCTAGTTAAGGATCTTTCTAGGTTTCGTCCCGATTTGAAGTTGCTTATTTCAAGTGCAACATTGGATGTTGACAAAATTTTCGAGTTTTTTGATAATGCTCCCATTTTCAAAATTTCTAGAAGGAATCGGTGAGACATTTTGCATACAAAAGAACCGTATAGATTACATAGGCTAAGCGGTTATCAGTTTTTAAGGATATACATTACTCAACCAACATGAGATGTTCTATTTTTATTAGTGGTCAAGAGGAAATAGAATGTGTAGAAGAGAGTCTTAAAAAGAAAAAACAAGAGGCAGGCAAGGGTTGGAGAATTAATTATTTGTCCAATTTTCACAAATCTCCCATCGACTTATAGGCAAAGATATTTCAACCGACACCGAGGGGTGCTCGAAAAATTGTGCTGCGACAAACAATCTGAAACTTCTCTCACAATTGATGGTATCAAGTAATGCATTGATTGATCCTAAATTTTTCAAGATTTAAAAGTTACAATCCAAATGGGGCTTGGAATGTCAATCATCACTTATTTCAAAAGTTGCGGCAATGCAAAGGGTTGGAAGAGAGGGTGTTAAAAGTGTTTTTTGGCCGAAATGCGGCCACATCATCAATCCATGTTTTGCAAGCCAAGGAAAAATCGATGAGCGCATCTCGGTGACGCGTCATCTTTTCGATTACAAAATCCCCATTCCATCCATTCCACAATAAGAGAACATTTTTTATTTTGTAGCCATGGCAGGGGCTATTCTTGCCTTCTTATCAATAAATATCATCTATTTATAAAATGGTATTAGAGCAGGATGGGAAAGCAATCTAAAGCAAAAAGGCAGAGAGCCATATTCAGCAAGCCCAAAGGCAGATTAGTCTCCAGCAAGCTTTGCAAATCCAGAGGGCAGTTGAGAGATTGAATAATTGATCAACAGGAGGAAAAGGCAACATCAGGGAAAAAGGGTCAGTGTCTTTCAAAGGATAAAGTTCCAGGAGAATCAGAAGACAATTAGAAAATGGAGATCATGGCCAGTGGAAGCAAGTATGCCATTGAGAAGTTTTTTGGCAAGAACTTTCACACATGGCAGGTAAAAATGAAGTTCCATTTGATTGAGAAGGATCTCTACGGAGTTGTGGATGGCTCGGAGAAGAAACCTTACCGGCGGCCTAGAGTTCATTGCTTTGAGAGTCGCCAAACCCATCTCGCCATGAACATATGACCATATGGCATTCCACGCCCTGTTGAGATTTCTAGCACTTGAAAATATTCCCGTGGCAAAATGTGGTTCCTTGAATGCACGTTTCTTGCAACATTTGTACAGAATGGGCAAGGGGCATGAAAAGCCCTTTTCCTTTACCAGGAAAAATGCAAGCTGAGCATGTGTACCAAAAACAAGATCACTTTCATCCCGGTGTTTTGATCAGGTGCACAAGTTTAGGTTCATTAGTTGAGGGGAGAAAGATGCATAACCTCTTTTTGGATAGTAAATTTGATTTGGATGTTGTTGTTGGCTTGTTGGTGCCACTCTTGTTCGTATATATGGTAGATGTCAATTATGTAGTTCCTTGACAATATGTGTTTGTATAACATAATTGTATGGAATGCGATGATTGCAGCCTATGGCCAAAATGGAGTTTGTGATATCTTCTTGACCATGGTGTTCGTTTGACCTCCCAGTCCTTCTACGGGCTTAGCTTGCGCTGATCCGGCTCATCTCACCCCTCTTTATCACTTTCGACAATCCCCTCGACCCCCCTAATGTTGTAATTTTTCTTTTCTTTTCATTTTTTTAGTTAACTAGTGGTTTTTTTCGGGCATTCTTTTCAGTGTCGCATGGGACATGTACGAATTTATTTGTAGGATTTTTTATGCATTATTATAGTGGACTATCATTGTGCACATGGGTGATGAAATGTTATTGCTAGATACATGGCATTTGTAATTTGGGACTTGTATTGTTATCACAACACTCTATTCTTCCTATTTAGATGCATCTTTCTTTCGTAGAGGCCTTATGTTTTTTCATCTTTCAGTTCTATAACGAGCTGGCGGTGATATGTTATTTTTGTTTGGTCGGCTTAGTTCAATGTTGCCACTAACCCGTTCCTTGGCGGACTTGTTGTCCAGGGGTCGTATTTACTCGGCAGCTGCATTTCTCTATGCATCACGTTCATTACACCCCACTTCCTTATCTTCAACATTAGTTTGTAAACATGCCGCACCGATAACCATCTATCAATTCCTTAGCTACCTCATTTGGATGTCTGCATTCGAACCTTTCTTTTTAATAAGCCCTTTTGCCTCCTCTATATCCATTCCCTTATGTGATTCCCTACGCTTCTCAATTCCAAGCTTTAGGTTTGTGATTCTGGTGTTCTTGTGTTATTTTTCTATCCTGAATCTTTATTTTTCTCATGTACAACTTGTGTAGCCTTATTCTCAACTCACTACTCCAAATGTTTTTGTTTTGCCAATGTTGCAAATTTCTTACCATTCTTTTTCATTCGTGCCTCTCTAGTTCAACTCATATTACTATGCAGTACTGAATCTGGGATTTCAACAGTTGAACTCCTATTACTATGCAGGCTTTATTGGCATGTGAAGTACATTGAGTCTTTTCATCACTGGTTTTATACGCTTTTTGGCATGGTTTTCATATGATTTCATGGGCGTATTGCACGAGGCATACTAATCAGTATATCTAGAGTGCATGCATATTTCAATGGCATATTATCTATGGTTTTTTCTTCTAGTTGTACTTAAAGCTTAATGCTCCACAAATGATTACTTCATCATTGACATAATTGTTGAAGTCCTTCTGTGGAAAATGTATTTGAGTGTAAATGCAGCTATTGTGTTCAACATTGGCATTTGATGATGTAGAGATAGAAAACATTTTGAGCATGAGGAACATTGGCATTTTGTTTGGAGGTTCAGAAACTTGTACTAGCAATTTTGTTTGTTTGTACTTTTGACTAGTTAGCAATTGTCTGGTGGTTAACTGATTGAGTGATAGCATTATAATTGATCCATCATATGAGCTCACGGCACCTGCCCTCTTGTATTAGCGGCATGGAAATATTCCTTTTCTGGAGCTGGATTCTCTACCCTGCTATAAAATGCCCATCATTTGATGCATCATATGAGCTCATTGCACCTGCTACTCGGGATTTGCTTCATATATAAATGTGTATAAGAGGTGCTTGAATCATATTGTAAATGTGTTGAAGAGGTCCTAGGATACAAACCATGTTGTGTTGATGCCAACGACTTGGTTTATAATAAGCAACCAAGACCCATTTTTTTTTAAAATAAATACAATTCATTACATTCGACCCTTTGGTTTGTTGAAGGCCCCGAAGCGGCCAAAACTTTTTTAGGGATAACACAAACCATTACATTCCACACTTAAAAATAAAATTCCCCTTTAAACCCCCTTTGGTTTGGGTCCATTGGCTTTCCATTTTTCCAAGCCGTCATTAATTAACTGCATTCTTGCGCTTCTATTCTCGGACTTGACCCCACCTTGCTACTCTTTTGTTTCCACCTCCTCCCCCATTCCGTTCCATGCGCATTCCTCCTTTGTGCACCTCCTCATTAGGAACTGATGCTCTCTCAATCTCACTTTTCTTCTTGACATTCCCTTGACTTTGAGCTCCCATGGCCACCACCTCTACCTCAATCTCATTCCCATTTTGGTAAGTGTTACCTCTCACTTCATTTTGTTTATTTCAACTCTTCGTTCTCTCAACCCAATCAATCAATGCCTTGAGTTTGTTATCTTGAAGTTCTTGTGGTATTTTTAATTTCAATCGGCCTCTCTTATTTTCCACATATATTTTGTATCACCACTATTCTTTGTCTTCCCCGTGATTTGTCGCAAGATATACCCAATGTATCTTTGGAGATTAGGCATAGTTCATTGTATTATCTAATGACTGCCTTACACTTTTCATTGCAATATCGCGTGGTTTCTTATCACCGGAACTTGACGTTTTTCATCTAACTGTACTGGTTGGACCTTAAGCGGACGTGATCTTGACGTTGCTGTATTATCTGCCCTAGAATTAAGCTCACTTCCACCATGAGAGACATGGGTTTCTTTAAAATTGGTGCTCACATTTGATCCCCACCGGTTTATGGCCTATTTTGCATTCCCCGGACTGTAACTGGTTCATGTCTTTTCCCTTGACCTATGTTCCAATGTTGTTCCCGAAGCTCAGCAATATGCTATCTAGTCATGGTCACCGGCGTGTTGAGTTGATATTGCTTTTCACAGCCTGCTGATTTCGCACCCATCCCAATGTTTGATCAGCGCTAGCTCATGAATTCCCAGTTTTCTGATTTGATACATCAGCTCGGCCTGAATATGAGATATATAGTCTCACACCAAGCAGGGCCTTTTGTTTACTGCCCGACGAGATGACCTCATTAGCCAACAGGATTACACCACTGGCTCTGCCAGATGGGATTGATGACCATTTCACATGCCCACCCCGCTTCTCATTGTTCCAGAATCTTTTAGATCCAGCCATGAGGCTAAGCCAACAATTGCTTCCTATACTCAGACCTCAAGCTTGTGCCTCTCCTGATCGACCTCCCTGATGAAACCGGCCCCATGTTCCTTACTAAATCCATTGCTTCATTCAAGCTTGGTCTTTGTGCCCCAGCCTCGAGTTCTATCACCAATCTATTTCTACTATGCTAGCCTCGAATCGGACCCAGCTACTCCACATTCACCTTCGCCTCCTATTCTTGTTCCAACCATTTTACGTACCATGCAGTCCTCATGGATTTCGGCCGGATGTCATCCTTATTTCTTTCTTGACCTTTTTATTGACTTTGCGCCAGCATATGTATGCTCACACCTCTAATCTCTTTAACTCATCCTCACATAAATAGGTCCTGCCTTGCTACTAACACTATCATTGTGTCATCGCCTTTCATTCTCGGCCAGAGATGACACTGGTCAGAACAGTTATCATTGTACTCATCTTAGTTATATCCGATGCCAATACAGCACTCCATTGCAATTAGATATGGTTTCTATTGTGGACCATTTTTATTTCTGATGTTTGGTCTTTTCTCTCGATGTGGAGTATCTTGAGTTGTTGTGCATATTATCCCATGATTCTAATTTTGCATCATCTCAACTAAACCTTCCTTCGACTTTCCTCTTAATTTTTATTCATACACGTCCGGGCCTTTCTACTCAATCTCCTCCCCCACATTCGTTGTTACCCATCTCAGTTTGCGTTGCGCCAGCGCTATGTTCTTGGAAGTTCTTTGTATGCTTCATTTTTCTAGCAATTATTATCCATACACGTCATTGTATATTTGCTCTTAGTCAGGTTCCGCCGTGCTAACATTGCGCTTACACTCCATTGCAATTTGGGGTCTGGGTTCTATTGATCGCCTTTTTAGTTTTTGATGCTTATCTTCGATGTGGCGATCTTGAGCATGTGCATGAGGTAATATCTTGGGCTTATTCTATTTTTGTGCAGGTGCTAGTCCCCGCCTCAATTTTAGTTGTATTGGAGAATTCCTTTCTACGTCAAGGAGACCTTTTTTCAATCGCATATTGTGCTATCATTATGCATCATTTGCCTGAGAATCTCATTTCTAGCTACCGCCGCTCTTTTCACAAAGGCATTGTGCTATCATTAGACATCATCTTTGCTATTTAGCTATGTCCGATGTGCTGGGCCATTGCGCTTTGGCACTCCATTGCAATTTTGTGACATGGGTTTCTATCGACCATTTTTGGTGGTGAAGCCGTTTTTTCCTGAATCTCATGGTGTGATGCCAATTTCTATTTATCATGTTTTTCTTCCACCCTACCGGGTGACGCTTCACCTCCCGTGATGCTATCATCTTCTTTTTCATGTATTGTTGATTTTTCCTCATTACTAATGGCCATATCGATTTGAGTGCTTGTTGTTGTGCGGCTTTAACGGCTTCACGATCATGCACGTTCTTGTTTCCTTTTTAACCGCCAATGGGTGCCGTTTCTATATGTTCCATTCTTCTCAAGGCCACGTTGATTTGGCGCCACTTCTTCTCTCTCTCGCTTCATTGTGACCGCTCAACACGGAGGTTTCACGACGGGCCGGGTTTATAGTTTAGGAAGTTCTCGGTAGTCGGCCGGTTTTGTGTCTCTTTATGAAGTCCCTTTCGGGATCGTGATCGGTCAGAGCCATCGGATCGCTATTCTAGCGAGGGCAGCCATTATATAAGGCTCTTCTCCATTTGGGACCGGGTTATCGACGTCTTCTCACAACAGTACTTCTTCCATTCTCATTGCTTCCTCCCTTCCTCACGTTTGTTTGTTAGCTGCACGTTTTTTCACATATGTTTGTTCATGCACTCTTTGTTGTTATTCAGCCTTGGTGTTGCTATAATAATGTTTTCTTTTCGGCATCACGCCACATTATTAAGCCACTTAGCGAGGATGATCTTTGTTTATTTCCACCTCGAGGGTGACGATATTTCTTTTCACATGATTGTTTCTCCACCGGTTGGTGGCTTTCTCCAGCCGTGATGCTATCTCCACTGCTAAATAAGCTTTTCCTATAAAATCTACAAAGCAGCAAATTATTTTCTTTCCTGTGCTTTTGTTACGCTCTATCAATATGAGGAGGGTTTACTAGATGGTGCGGTGGTTGAGTGTTCTGCCCTGAAACACCGCTTGTCCTCGCGTTCCCCTCAGTTTCACCATACGCCCATTGTTTCAATTTCTTGTCCGGGACTTTTCCAAAACCATTTTGAAGTAAAAATGGAGCTCACCATTATTGTCCTATAGTTTCGGTCCCGGTCGCTTCCCCCCTTGTGTAGAGGTATGACCTATTGGGCGTCCACATGTCCTGGTATATATTATGCCGTTGAAAAATGCATTCTTTGTTTCCTTTTACTTTAGTACCCATTGTTAGTCCCAGAGGTCCTGAGCTTTGTGATTATGCATCTGTTTAAGGCTACCATTATTTCCTACATCTTTGAAGCATGGTTTATCCATATTACACGCACGTTGATATTGGCATTGGGGATGCCCCCTCGTCTGTATAATTTCTCCGTGTCTTTTCTCCCCATCCAGGCCGCTCCAATGGTGTCCTCGCTCATTCCTGCTTTCATATTCCCATCCCTTTCTTTTAAATCCCTTCCGGAAACTTCGGGTTGCCTTTTTCGGCTGCCTCCCAGAGACCCCATTGGTGTTCGCACACTTTTTGTTCCGGCTTTAAAGTATCTTTATGCCTCTTCTTCTCAGCCTGGATCGCCTCCTTTCCCCTCAGATGCTCTTTGACCCTTCTTTTTTGTTCCCTCATTCCTCATCATACCATCTGAGGCCTTAAAAGCATTAATTACTCTTCACGGGTCTCTTTCTCTTCAAATACCAACCATATGTCATTAATGCATGGATTTTGTAGGAGACTTGTCATTTTATGTAAGCCCTCTCCTATCGGGAGGGAGGTGATGTGATGCAGTGAAAGCATAGTGAAGGAGGTCGCTTAAGGAGGTGTTCATTTATCACTTGGTACTGGAGGACCAAGTGTCATAGCAAGATAAGAGGCTACCAAGAAACTCAACAAGAGAGAGTGGGGAAGCAAGTGCAAGGATGTGGACCACCCATTTGGGGAGGGCCTTAGAGACATATGTATTGGAGAAGAAGAGCCGGGGCTTTGACTTAGTACTTTTGAAAAGCGTAGTGCTCTCCCATGTAGTACCTTGATGCATATGGGATTTGCAGGGTTCCTGGTCCTTCAACGAGAAGGAAGCTTTTTGTACTTGTTTCATCTACTTGTATCTTTGGGGTGGAGCATTAGGTGGTATCATGTCTTCGAGTTGGTCACAAGATTCCGGCTTTGAATGGTTTTGGACTATCTTTGTTTCTGTTCGCTTGTCGGGTTATAGTCTTGAATTGCAATATAAGATCCATTAAGGGGTCACTACATGTTAAAATACTTCCCTATCGGCCTATTTATGGAGCCATTTTGGAATAAGGTTTGTACCAATTTTTATTATATAAATAAAATCTATCTAGCCTTCAAAAAAAAAAAAAAAGGAATGTTGCCATTATCATCTGCCTTATACTTTCCCTATTCCCATCTTCCCATCTACCGCCATGACCGATTGTATGAATGTATCGTATACTTTTTCTTGAAATTGTTTTTTATCTTGGCTCTCTCTTTCTCCTTTTCCCATGTGTTATCAACATTATTAAGTCTCTCCCCTTTGAGTGTTGCTTTGTATAGGGTGCGTGGCTTTCCCTTATCGGTTGGCCATTCCGATAGCATAAACCCCGCGGCGATTTCCAGCTGCTTGGTCATTCATAATTACATAATCACTACTATACTCTTCGGGTGTGTATTACGGCTTCCGTGTGAAGTTCCCTGATCCTCTCCATTTTGCACCCCATTGGCTATGATTACCTTGTTGCCGTACATATTTGAAAGCGTAAATTCACCTTTGGCGTTGATCTCCGCTTTGTCTTCGTCAGATCTCTTCCACTCCACATTGTTCTTCTTCAGATATATCATCCGACCATGCGTTTTCATCAATGTTTTGTGTTTTGTGCTTGTTTTTTACGTCTTCATGCGGCATTTAAATCCTATTAGAATCATTATTGCCCCTTGTTTCTTTCCATTTCATCATGCTCTCCCAAGTCTAACAGCTCTGGCTTGTCCTTTGTTTGGTAATATGCTATGATCGTAATATAATCTTGTTTGTTTAAAAATTGAATATTTAAGACCATGTATCTTTTATTGATATCCTAATATAAAATACATGCCTTTATTACATTACACTATTCTTCACATGGCCAGGCCTGCACCCTATCTTGAAATCCTTATCTTTTCAACTGCATTGAATAGGCGTTACCCCTCTCCTCCTGGCAACCCTCTTGACGGTGTCCCATGTCTCTACTAGACATACTATGTCGCGGTACCGGTGGGCTCCCTGAGTTTTCTCCGCCGTCCCCGGTGTATCCTGGGTTCCAATACCATATTGTTAGCGTCTCTTCCCCGAGGTTGCTCCTTTGGGGTCTCGTTATTTTCGGGTCCCATTGCACGCTTTCTTCACCGGTCTTCCTCCTGTCTTCATTGCTCCGGGTTGGGTCCATGGCCCGGCAGGGTTCGGTTAGGATACCGTGCCTCCGCTTTTCTCGCTTCCTCTCCGGCAATGGTGACTCCCCTTCTAAGGTTATGGCTTTTAGCCCCCAGGGACCCCATCTCACGCCGCGGCATGGTCATCGGGGATTTATATTTTTCTCTAACTCTATTAAGCTTTTGTTCCCCGGTGGTCCCTACATTACGTTTCTTCTTTGCATTCCGGGATCGCTTGTTCCCTTACCCTCTCGCGGAAGGTAGACTTTTTCCTCGTTCACGACACCCTCATGTATCCCCGCCACGATTCAGCTCCCTCGCCTTGGCTAATTCCTGTGTAGCCGGGCTATTTGCATATCTGTTAGAGCCTCGGACTTTTGATCCCATTCCCTCACCGATCCCATCCGGCATTATTCTCTTTTTGTTTGCCGGGTCCCTCGATTAATACATGTGCCTCGACCCAGCCCTCTCCATTGGCCTGCCCGCACTGCTTTGACAATGATGCTCCGGTGTTCCTTGAAAACAATCTCTATTATCTCTGCAGTCACTCGATATATGTCCTCATTAGGTTTCTCCGCTACTCCTATCAACCTAACGTCATGCTTAATTCTATTCTGCTCCTCAGATTCCATGATATGTGGCTTTATCCTATCAAATGACTCCCATGCATCTAACTCAACATTTGATTTTTCTAACTCAACCAACCTCTGCATGATTTTAGATTTCTCTTCTTCAATCTCGTTTATTCTACGCTGCATCTCTTCGCTTGTCCTCTCGACCCCTCCTATCCTCACGTCAATACTGGAGATGGCTATTTTGTTGCGGTTACATGTTTCCGCCAGCCTGTTGAGTGCATCCATGCTCTTCTATCCCTAAAAACGGTCTTTTATTCGAAATCACCGTTTAGTTTTGAATTTTTGAATTGGCCATAATCATTAATTATTCCGCCCGTCTTCCTTTTCGATCCTCCCCCGCAGACCTCGCCATATTCCACCTGCGTTGATTGGCCGGGGGTGACCCTCTCTGTGCCAATCCAATCCAATATTCGGTAGTTGCCTACCGTATTAGTTATGCATCCATGCATCAATGCATATATGGATTTTGTTATTGTGTCATTTTGGTGATCTGGGAACTAGTTGGGGGTCGTGCCCGCACTATCCTGGCCTATGGCGGGGGTTATACTCCTCAGTCCATAACGTATCCCATTCTCCTTTTTGACCATAGGAGTATTTTGTATACCCTTTGCATCCTTTCACAACTGATATTATATAAGTGTTAAATTTTCTCTTTTGTTCTCCTGGCTCATCGAGTTTTTAGTGGTCCGGAGTACCAGTTGGTGGGTCTAGCCCTCGCTATCCTGGTGTGCTTCTCTGTCCCGTAGCTTGTCCCGTCCAGGGTCTGTCTTCCCTTTCCGCGTTGGTCTCCGTTATAACCCACCTTTTCGTTGTTTATGTGTCGATCTTTTGTACTTTGAATGCCCCGTGTTGTCCTAAGCTTTATCCTTTTTATGTCCGCTTCTCGTCCATTCAGGTTGATATTCTTCTTGTCACCTTCATGCAATGTTACTTCCGATCATGTTGCCCGTTCTTCTTCTGGTAAAGTCTTCCTGTGGTCGATTTTCTGTGGTTCTTGTCAGGCGAGTTCGACGTGTTGTTCGTTACCGTGCGTCACCTCGTTCATATTCTGATTATATATTTACATGTCTAGATTATCCTTCCTACATTTCCCTTAGGCCCATTAGTGGTGTCTTTTAATTGTCAAAGGTTATCCACTATTCGACCATTTTTTTTTTTTTTTTTTAGCACACCAGCCCTACCGGGCCTACATACAGCCTTTCCTCAAATTCTAGCCTATCCACGTGTAATTTCCATGTCATCAAAATCTGATGTGGCTAATTTTGCACCATGGGATCTCACCGCTTTTCTCAAATCTAAGGCCGAGGGAAATTAGAAAATCGGAAAAAATTGGATCACCGGAGATGGAAAGGGTCAAAGGAATAACTTCTTCTTGCATCGGGCTTGTGCTCTTTCCTTTGTTGTGCCACCATCGAACTTTGTGAAGGAGGCGACACAAAGTCTTTATTCTTGGATATTGGATATGGCAGGGGATTCCTCGATTTAAAACCCTAATGCAATTTTTGCTGGCCCGTTATAAATGGCTTCTCTGCCTTCAATATGAGCCCGCAAAGGCGGGGATTCCATGAACATCTAGGGCTCACATTGTCGGTTGATCCTACATTTGATCCTATAGAGAAGATGCTCTGTCTTTTGAGGATATGGTATGCTTGAGGATTTAGTTCAATCGCTTTTCCCCAGAAAAATCCTTCAATGCTCTACGTTTGCAAGGGTTTGGCCCGAAATTAACAAGGGGCAATGCAAGTTAAGGCTTTACTTTTAGATTTTAGGATTCTTTGGATAGGAGATCTTTGCGGTTTTTATTTGCTTCTATTGGTAAGGCACAAAAATCTGTTTCTTTTAATTATTAAAATGATCTTGGTCATGGTAGCATCCTTCAGTTCAAGAATAAGCTTTAATTTTTACTATATCGTTTGGGTTAGACTTAACGCCTTATTTGTTGTTTTGTATGTCCCGAGGAGTCCTAATCAGCCCCTATAACTTGGTTTGTGTCGGCGTCCGTTATCGACTTTACGGATTGTGCCTGAGAGCTCATGGTCAACCTATATTTTTGAAGCTAGCGGAAGAATGGTACCCGAAAAGAATGGTACGGTTTTGCATTTTGCAAGTCTAGACATATTTGATGTTATAAGGCTAGCTAAGGCAACCCATAATGATTGAAAACGAAAGCAATCATGCATTATCTAGAAAGCAGGTCTAGGTTGCGGGTATGTTGAATGCATGTCCAATTTTTTTATGAGCGTGGGCCTTTATTACCAAAAAAGAATACAAAAGAGTACATGGGGACTCAAAACCCGGTGGAGAAGATATCCACTAGAGCAACACTACCCACCACATACATAACATAAGCGAGAGAACCTACCGGATCACCATGTACTGGCTGTTTGCTATGAGTAGGTGTGAATCACGAAGATATTGCTCCCAAATGACACTTTTGATGTCATCCTTTGGGAAGAACACTTATGCGCCTTCACAATGCGACTATGGGCATCGCTAAGCACTAGCATTATCTGAGCAGAGCTGTCCCTTGAAGATGAGGAGATTTCGTCTCTTCGGATGGACGGATGATCAAGCGAGATGCTAAGTGGAAAGCCCTCTTTGCCAACTTGTTCCAAGAACTAGGATAGTACGACAATAGGACCTGCTGACTATTCAAGTCACAATGGAAAAAGACTTCGAAGCCAGCGCCAAGCAATTAGAACATGGTGACACAAGAAAAGCGATTGCTCAATTGTCTCATCCCTCCTGCGTGCAAGAGGGGCTGGGATCGCAGAAGACACGGGCGACATTGATGAACAATAGTGTTTGCAGCACCCATCTATGGTGATCTGCCACCCATAAAATGGATAGCTTAGGATGAAGCAATTTATCCCATACCCATCGCCGTTTGCTTTACGATGAGGCGGGGATAACTAAAGGCCACTTTGGCGATGGAGGCAACACCTCAGGATGAAGCGGGGACCACATACATCGAGTGCACGGGTGCTCCTCCTTAACAACGCCGCCATGAACCACCCCGGTGGGGACCCACGTCCTGGGTGTGGAGGAAGTGTATAACTACTTTTTCCAAATGCCCGGTCCCAACAAAGGAGAAGGAACTTCAATTTGAACTCATTCCCGTCCAACAATCTTGTCTCATTATACCATCACGGACACACGCTGCTTTCGCCACCAACTTGCATCAATGGATGGGCCGGAAGAGACCGAGGGACAACGTCACCCAAAGAGATCCACCAACGGGGTTTGTAGGATGCGGTGGTGGGCCATTGGATGGGCGAAACAAAGTGGCATAGTCTGCATGGCGACTAGCAACCCCTTGAGGAAAGGAGATGCATTAGGATATGGAGAAAGTGGATAGAATAGTGTAGAAGCATGAAAGGGGTGATTGAATTTTTTTGTATATTGATGTAAAAATTTGAGCGGGTTAAAGTGTTTGTAATGTACATTTTGAATTTTACATAGAGTTGCCCTATCATTAATAAAAGGCGGTTGGCGTACAATATTCTCCATAATTATACCAAATCCTCGAAATCTTGTACTAGCTTCTCTATCAATAAAATCTAAATATCTTACTGCTTGAAAAAAAAAAAAACTTTTGGCACATTTTGAACTTTCCTCAATCGATCAAACATGGCTCGGGATTCTACCTCAACAAAAACTTGGCCCGAATCGATTATAGCTGCTCCTAAATCGGAATGCATTTCAAGAAACAAATGTATCTTGAAGAAATTGAAATCCCTTTCCTTCAGCGATAATACAAATCCCTTCAGCGATAATACAAATCGGTTAATCATCGATTTTTTGTGGGATGTTGTATCCCCTTTCTGCGAGAATGGATCGATGTCTTAAAGCACCGGTTGAAGAAGAAACTATGGAAGAAGGATTGGACTCTCATGCAAACACCGAGGTCCGACATCGGGTTCAGATTTCAATCCTCATTTGTTGATGAACCCGAGGAAAAGCATTACAAGCGGGCAAGCAAAAATGAAAGCAGAGGGTTTGTAGGGGGTGGATCGTGACAAAGCCAATTAGAAGAAAAGGTGAATGCTTACGTAAATCTCATAATGAATGAGGTATCTAATTTGACTCAAAAAGCGACAAAGTATATTTGCAAGAAGATTATTGCGGGGACAAAAGATTGCAATTCCTATTTGAGCCGGTCCAGGGCCTGAAGAGGCTATCGTGAAAATGGTCACGGTAAAAGAATTTAAAGGATGGCCTCAAGGCGTCAAAATGCAAATAGCAATGGCGGACTTGCTGCAAAGCATACTTGTACTATCTATGGTGGTTGGAGGAAGGATAATCTGAGAAGACTTCACTAGCGACTAAGTTTCTTGAAAATACATCCTAGAAATATGAAACTAGCATTGGAGAGAAGGAAAAGAATGTCACTAGGTGGAACAAATCGTGGGCATTAGCGAGGTCAAAATCAAGAACAAATCGATAGATAGGGCTATGAAGGATATGGTTGCTTTGGGTTTTGGTTAGATAACTCAAAGGTTTCCATAGAAAATTAGAGATGTCATGAAGAAGAGGACACAACCAATTCAATATATTGACATTACACAGTATTTTGTAATTTATCATAATTGCATCTTTTTTTTGAATAAAGAAGATTTCTTTACTTTTTGGGCGAGAATAAAGATGTCTTTTATTTTGTAACACTTGATGTAAAGTTTGTAGCAATTTCTTTACTTTACTTTTTTGAATGTAATGTAGATGCGATATTGCCCTAGTTGTTCTACATGGAAATGTCAAATTATTTCATGGCAACACATTTACATGTATATTTGTTTACATGTATATTCTCGATGTATATTTGTTTACATGTATATTACGGATGTATTGTAGATGTAGCGGTAACTAAGAAGAAATTAGTGTGGAGATGTATTAATTGTCAAAAAATTATGTGACTTCATAGTAAATGAAATAAAATTCATGTCGAGAATGTACATGTATGTGTGGGAGTTTAGGGTCTTGAATATGTAAAAAGATTTGTATGTAATGTAATGTAATGTAATGGGGTGACTAATTTTATTTCCTTTGTAATTTTCACGGTTTGAATTATTCGAATTTTGTGGATCGATTATCGAGGTTTGGATTGGGCTTAGGCAATTTGAATACTTAAAACCTTCTTACATTAGAAAGCTAAAGGAAAGAAACACATGTTGTTGCGTGAAACATGAGCAATGGATCTATACAAAGCGAGACATTTAATTTGATGAGGTCAAGACTCCATGAAAATTGTTAGGTGCAATTGTGGTGTGTCGCGCATCCCGAAGCTCATCTTTGGAATATGTCAAGCCAAGGACAAGACATTTGATAATGTTAGCACATTTTGGAGGGCTATGGTATGTGACGGGCGGCCCGGTGGGCAGCAGTGGCATAAGCTACAATGTATCAAATCAGTTGTGGAAAGCGTGGGAAACAATTAATTGAGTTGTGTCCAAGAGAATACAAGGAGAGCGATTGATCAAGCGCTTGATTGGCAAGTCTATGATTACGTTAATGAGCCCTCAAGAAAGGAACTTCATGAAGACTAAAGCTAATTGACAAGAAAGGCGCTCCGATAATATGTTGGATAACATGTTTGATCATATGTCGAAGTTTGTATATCATAACTTTGTGGCACATTGGCAGAGCAAACAATTCAAGGATGATGATACCGTATTATCAGTTGTTGATTTCTTGGAGAATTATACTTTGAAGCCATTCAACGAGATTCAAGCACAACATTGGTACAATGAACAAATCGACATATTGGTCCACATCACGATGTTCAAGGTCAGAGGGTAAAATGAGGAAATGTGTGCACTTCTTTATTTGAGATGACAAAACACATGATACTCACTTTGTACAAAAAGCATTCAAGATGCACCTCAATTGGCTAAAAAGAAAATGGTCTTTGGTCATATGAAATACCACTTAGTTTGGTCGGCGGGGTGTGCGAGCCCAATTCAAAGTCGAGAAGAGCTTTCTATCATGTAACTAGGTATCATCAAAGAGCATAAGATCAGAATGCTGCTTTGGAATTTCTTTATTTCGGGATATGGGAAGGGCACACACATGACGGAGAAGGAGCCATAGCCAAACTATGGCTCGGCGGAACAAAGAAAAAGGATGGGAAAGTGATAAAAATCACGGCGCATGTGAGGTTCTTGCCTTGAAGAAAAATTTCTGATGTGGAAAGGGTATTTTTGGAAGGTGTCGACATTGACCGTTCCCAAAAGATTTGATGTGCTCAAGTGAAAGGGGTGCAATCTCTTCATTGCGCATTATCATCCATAGATCCAAATGATCCAACAAAGTTAATGTGTAGATCTCTTTCATGTTTTGTAAAGGCATGCATCAATTTTGATTGGCCTGCTTGTGAGAATCTTGATCATTGTGGCGGTGGGGAGTTGAGAAAACTAGAGCCTACAAGCGGGGACAATGTTGAAGAAGATGGGGTACAAGGCTGAGAGGACTTGTGGGCAAATGGCGTGGACAATGTGGATGAGACGGTCACGGGTTGGAGATTATTTTGCATCATTCACATCCCGGACAATTATGAAAAAGGGTCCCTTATTATCTCATCGATTACAGAAGTGAAACATGCCCTCGAAGAAGACACCAAGGATGACTATGGAAATGAATTTTATTGTGGTAATGAAGTTATAGCTGGTAACTACTTTGAATTGATTTTAGTTGCCATCAAAAGTCTGAGGGCTTATTCAAGGAAAGAAAGTTCTTGTCCATCGAGTCGATGGTGGGGTGAGATTTCCATTGGAGCTGGTCAAACATAAGATTAAAGGTACATCTTATGCATATGGTGACTAACTATTGGCATGAAATGTTCTTTGGAAAATTTGCCGAGATTGTAGAATCTACATATCGATAACTTTGTTGTTGAAGTAACTTTTCTATGCACTAAGGCATGGACTTGCAAACTGAATATGTCGAGAATGTGAACGATTAAAACACAAACATTAATATATTGTTTATATAGTTCCAAAAGGCTTGTTATACTTAGTGTAAGTTGTAAAAACACCGTAGCGTGAAGGTCTCAAGATTCAAGATTCAAGACTCAAGATTCATCGAAGGCTGCGGTGTGAGATCAGCAATGGTCTGTTCGAAAATTGTGAGAAGAGTGTCGGGGCAATTTGTTTGGAAGTTGGTGAAGTCTAGAAGAAGCAAGACATGTGCTTCAAACCACATTGCCATTTATGATAGAGATTGGTAAAAGTATGGTTTGAGGCTATTGAATCTCCAAACCTCGGCCCTTTCGACACTTTGTTGATTGCTTTTGCATGCACAACTTCTGTTTAAGTTGAATGAGAATACTCTCTAGTTACGCTTTTAGATAGTGGGATTCCTCATCCCCTTGTTATTTGCTACTCCCATAGCTTTCGATCCATGCTTCCAACATTGTTAAGTCTCCTACGTGCATCGTGTAGAACATCATAAGCAATTGTTAGATTAGGAACAAAAGCATGTTTAAGAATAGGAGTACCTCACGAACTTCGTGATTTGCCTCTCGTTTGATTTTTGTTCAATTGGTTTCCCTTCGTTAGGCATTGATCTCCCTCAAGAATCAGGGTCGCCCGGTGAGTTTGCATTTGAATTGGGGATATGGATTGTGATCTAGTCGTTCGATCTCCTCCCGCCATTGGAATCAACCGGTCACCGGGGTAAAAAGGAATTTTTATCCCAATCTATTCCCTTCTCCCCTGATTTTACGATATGGCTCGTACCATGCCAATGATTTGTTCCTTAACCAATGATTTGTGCCAATGATTTGTTCAACATCCTTTTCTCAAAATCTATCCCGCTTGTCCTCTCTTTTTTTACGACCCAATTGGCCAATGGTTGATTTGGCATATATCCCACAAGCCTAGCTCAAATGAAAGGGCTATACTCAATGTGGAATATTCCTTTCAATGTAATAAGGAATATTCCTTGTAACTATGGGTGCACTTAAACAACTAAAGAATATTCCTTTGAAGGTAATAAGGAATATTCTTGATAACTAGGCACTAAGGAATATTCCTTTCAATGCAAAAAGGAATATTCCTTTCAAGGTAATAGGAATATTCCTTGTAACTATGGGTGCACTTAAACAAACTAAAGAATATTCCTTTGAAGGTAATAAGGAATATTCCTGATAACTAGGTGCTAAGGAATATTCCTTTCAAGGTAATAAGGAATATTCCTTGTTATCTCTAATTATTGACTCACGCTTTACCAAACACAATATGCATAGGTACACAATATGCCTTAACATAATCCATTCATTTGGCATTTGTTGATTTGGCAATTGTTGATCTGGTAACATGTGGAACATTGAATGCATGTGGGATATTTGAGCCCATTACTAAAAAAAAGGGTGGACTAGGATTACATCTTGGACAGTTATGACCGCGATGGCTTTGTGGCGAAGATTACAAGCCGGTGAGCCATAACTTTCAACATCTAATCTCTATCCACACTTATCAATGAAGCAACAAAACCCTATTTATATATGCGCACGATTTTTGTGATATATGCATGTGGGATATTGCTAACTTTGTGTTAGGGTTGTGCTAACTGCATACCAAGCAATTGGTCTCATAATATGGTTCAACCTATACATTTTACATTTGCAAAAAATATTGAGGGTGGGTGGATGGGATCAGAGGTGTGAAATCGTATGCATGGATACATCCCTTTCCTCTTACGCCTAATTCCCAAAACAAAAATCGTATGCATGCAAACATCTTTTATTCCCAAAATTACGCCCTGCTGACTTCATTAGATCCCCATCGTCTATTCCGCCATCTCCTTCCTCCTTCCCCATTAGTCCATCTCCTTCACTTCGCCATGGCCAAGTTCAAGACCACACTCATGGGGAACACTATCCGACCATTGTGCACGCTCCTCCCCTTGGTGTCTTCCTCAGGAGAATCCATGTCTTCCTCAGGAGGCCACCCGGTTCTGATCGGTATGAAGTTCACTCCACCGGAGGTGGAGAAGCTCATCATGGATCATCGGTGCAAAACCGTTCTGCGGTGATCAGTGGGTGCATGAGGCTTACCTCGGCGAGGGCGACTCTCGAAATGAAGATGTATGCCATGGAGGGCGACCTTTATATAGAGCTGAAGATGGCACGAAGATCAAGCCTTGTTTTTGTAATCCCCTCGGTTTCAATTTTTTTTGGGTAATAGTCCTTGTGACTATTCTTTGTAAAAGCTTTTAATTCAACTTGTTTTGCAATAGTCCTTGTGACTCCATTTTTGTAAAGCTTTTTTCATTAATGATGAACTCCTCTTTTTTTTTTTTTTTTTTTTTTTTTTTTTTCTACAAGCAAGATATTTTTATTTTTTTGCTTTAACCTTATTTTGAGGCTCAATAGGCGGATAGGTTTCCCTTTGTTCTTTTAGTTAACTGAACTATTTCTATCCTTTTCCGTATAGATATAAGAAACATGTTTGGTACTTAGTTTGCAACTCAAGTTTTTGGTGCAACTCAACCTTAATCTTTTGTCATTAATTATAAAATGCAAAGTACAATTCTATGAATCAAAAGTATACCAAAACAAACATTAAAAAGCCAACAAGGAATTTCAAGGTGCTCAATTTATGATCCTTTTCAGGACACTAACAAAATATGGTTAACCGAAGGCCAATAGGAAAATATGTTAAGAAAGGTTTATTTTTCTTTAAATGCATCTTGAAGCATCTGAGTTTCACTTGTTCCGCCAAAAATTTACGGATGTTGGTCCGAAACCTCAAGTTTTTTGGTGCAACAATATCATTAATATAAAATGCATAGTACAATGAAATGAACACAAAAGTAACGAATTTCAAGGGGTGTGTATACCACACCAAACCATGCACCATACCATGCCCCATTTTTATCATATTCACTGAAGCAACGAAAGCACATCCCACCACACACCACACCATTCACCACACACCACCACACACCACACCATTCACACACATCATATACACTATAGACCATACACCAACCATTCACCCACACCCATCATATTCACCACACCATTCACCACATCCCATGGACCACACACCAACACCATTCACCCACACACATCCCACCACACACCACACCATTCACCACACTCCCCACCATACACCATACACCATACACCAAATGGTGGAGTGTGGGCCGGTGGTGGTGGGTGGTGGGGGGGTGGTGGTGTGGTGTGGTGGTGTGGTGGGGTGTGGTGGTGGGGGTGGTGGTGGGGGTGTGTAGTGGTGTGTGGTGGTATATGATGTGGTGTGGTGGAGGTGGTGGGGGTGTGGTGGTGGGGGTGGTGGTGTGGTGTGGTACAAGGTCACAAAAATATATATGGTCGAAACAATCAAGTAATTGTTTGATTGACCAAAAAAGGGTACAAGGCTTCTTTAAATCAAAGGGTACATTCCTTATGATAGGAAATGTGAACACAAATGTGAACAAAAGATATATATAAGCACGTTACATAGTTCATCTTGCAAAATCGGATACTTTCGGACTCATGATCATTGAAATCGAGGGCTTTGGTCGATAACGTTCTTTCAGTTGGCATCACAATGCATGACCAAAGCATCTATTAGAAATTGTCGCGTCGGGGTATTCATGAGAGAACCATTTAGATGTAATACGTGACATCCATAAATAAGGTTAGAAATATTTAAAGGAACATGAGATGCAGTACATACAAAGGAAGGCATACAACTTACTTCCATATCTCTACCAGAGACAAGAGCTTCAACATATTTGTGCATAAATCCCATCACATACAACCCACATGATGTTAAATCGGGCTGCTGTGGCACCTCTACTTGCTGAATCCGATTAACATTATTTCTCTTCGTGGAAATCGGCGCCTCTAGATACTTGACCGATCGATGTGGTTAACATTTGTGTGTGCAGCCTACATATCCGAAATTTAGCGGATCAATTAGCGAAGAAAAGCAAAGCAACAACTTAAAGTATTACATACCCTTTGATTGCTTTTCGTTCGTCGCATAACCTGTAAGAGGATTCAAGACGTGAATTCACAGTGCGGGTAGGATCTTGAATCGGATGGTGCGGCGTAAAAACAGCCCAAAGACAAAATGGTCATTCTCAAGGATAGGTGCAAGGATATGATGGCATTTAGCTACCACAATCCCCTTCATCCCTGATTTCACTATTTCAATGACATTTAGTGATCCTTCAGCTGATTCACCCTTTCTTTTGCTGCTGGTAGCTTCTCTAAACCTTATATAGTTGTAAGCAGGATAAAAAAAGATTTTGCTCTTCCACTCGAAAGGCAATGTCTCATACAAGCACCTGGATTAGATTAAGATTAACATTAGAGACAAGGAATAGCAACAAATACAGCTCGGTTACAACCAGGTTATTACCTGCCATAAAGATCCACTAAGCGGCTACTCATTTTAGAGTTAGTTGCACATAAAATTGCTATGTCAGATGCAACCACTTTCATTTCAGCCGGCGGACAGTTCTTGAATGGCGTGAATGGCGTGAATTCCATAAGTTTATTCTTGTCAGATCCAAGATGTTAGTGTCATATTAACAATTGATCCATGACAATAAAGCATAAATTGATACCTTCAATCTCTCTCGTTTCAATGGTTTAGACGCAAAACGAGTAGAATATAATAAGCTATTGAAGTATAAGTAAGTCAATGTTAGTGTCATATTAACAATTGATCCATGACAATAAAGCATAAATTGATACCTTCCAATCTCTGTTTCCAGTGGTTTAGACCTGCAAAACGAGTAAAATATAATAAGCTTTATTGAAGTATAAGTAAGTCAATGTAAGCTAGCAATTACCGTTTTTTGCCGGATGTCCCCTCGCTTTCGGGTTTGCACTCTCTTTTTCCATTTGTTTTGGCATCGCTTTGACCATAAATTTAGTCGTTGCCTTGGCTGCAATCTCAAAGGCTTCTTCAACATCATCTAGCTCCTTTGAATCGCCGCAAGTCTCACGAAATCAAGAAAGTTCTAATGTTTTGAAAGCAAGACAAAAAAAGAAACACGTACCTACCAAAGAACAAGCCTTTTCCTCAACTTGAAAAATAGCAGCTTCAGGATTGTTTTCAATGTCGTCACCAGCATCTTCAGTAATTTTATCTGTAAACACGTCAACGTAAGTTTCAAAATACAAAAAAAAAAAAATAGAAACCCCGAAAGGAGAGAGAATTACTTTACGGGCTTTTCACTAGTTGCTCCAATAATAGCAGCTCGGCTTCAACAGGTGGGATCTCTTTTTGGAAAACAACCTCTGCTGCAAAATATTGAACATTAGTGAACTCTAACTACAACAGATGCAATCTTAATGTAATCGAATGTAATCACCCTACCTTCCACATACCCCTCTGTCTCCCAAATCCTGACTTGATTGCTTATGAGTTGTTGCAATTCTCAAAGGTGATGTAGATGTGGATGGACTTCCAACATCGATAGCAGGCGGATCTTTTGTGCGTGTTCAGCAATTGGGATGTCGAGAATGGTAAATGCAACCCCTTCTCAATAACATTCTTCTTTTCACCTACAACATGAAATTTTGCTATATTCGAACTTAAGCATAGTGCACGAAACATGAATTGTTTTAGTTTACTCCGCAGTTTTACTTCTTCCTTTCTTGATACTACCCATGTCTGCATTGACACAATTGGGTGTCAATAAGAAATGTAAACACTTGATTCGTAATCAAGGGAGATGTAGAGTAGATAGAAGCAAAATCAAGAAAAAAAACAATCGATGCAAATCAAAACGTAACAAATGTTAATTACATGCAAGTAGATTTTTACTAAGGGTGCAAACTTTCTCACGATAATGTAACGACAAAATAGTACATTAGTGTACATACATAGCTATCACAATGTAAAGGAAAACCAAATACTAAATTCAAATGTATTTCAGAACAAAATATTTTATCAATACACCCTATCAAATACATCATTCAAAGATTGAATGTAAAGGAAAGTCAAATACCAAATTCATATGCATTTCGATCACATGTAAATGCAAAGTACAATCAATGCAATACACCCTATTAATACACCCTCAGCAAAAGGAATTAAAAGAAAAAGCACTTCATGGCACATGTAAATGTAAAAATGTAGCAAATACATTTCCTCTTTACAAGAAAGACAAAACCACGCCAAATCAAATGTTAATACGCTTATGTACATGATGGAAACTAACTACATCTAAGTACACTCAAACTAATTATGTAATCAAAATAGAAATAGATGTACCGCCGGAAGGGATTCCTAAGCAATGTCGCAGTCCTCGGACCATAAACAATCATGTACACATGTATTCGCTCGTTGAAACCCCGAATATAAGACAAAATAGACAATATGTATGACCACAAAGTGGAGATATTACCATGGTCGAAGTCAAGGCAATCATTGGTACTTCTGCAAGTATTGCTTATATGTGAGAATGAAGCGCCCGCCTTCTTTGCTGCGGTATGGGAGCGGGCTGCAGAAGCCTATCGGTCCGATCTTTCCAAATGCTTAGTCATCTCCTTTATTCTATTCTCACGGTTGAATTAACTTCCAAATCCTTGCTGATTTTTTCAATGGCAGCTTCTAATTCTTGCAAATCAGCCTTTAAACAATCAATGGGAATCATTAGAGCATCTAAGTCAGCAATATAACTTGATTTCTCCTCCTCTAAATGGGATGCCAAAGCCATTTGCACATCAGCTTGGCTTCCCGCTTGCTTTTAAACCCGCCATATCTTTGAACCGCTCACATATTTTTGCATCTTTACTCGCACAAGTCTTGTCAAGAAGCTCTTATCACTCTCATGCTTCAACAGTTCAATTTCCATTGTTTTCCTTTTTCTTTTTAAAGTCAGTATTTCATCAAGCATGGGAGGAATCTAATGCTCTTGTTTCCCTCCACCTTTTCATCATTTCCAAGCCGCCCCTAATTCTACACCGAGGCATACATTTAATAGCTTTAACATTGGAAGACTTTACTGTAGCTAATTCTGTCAGGTCAGATTCTTTTTGAGAGCCTTTTGAATGAAGACTTGCACTTGCTTTCACCTCATCCCAATCAATGCTTACTCCTTTGTAATGAAGTGCATATGCTCGGGCAAAATACAATGGAATGTGATGATTTGCAATGTCCCTCCTACAAAAACGTGCTCATACACGAAAAAAAAATCGCCATCCAATTAAAGTTTAATCCCGCACTCTTTGATAACCCCTTTAATGCCGGGGGCTTTGAGAACCCCAAACATCCCTGCACTATTTGCACTAGCCCCGGAAACATGCTATCAAAATTGTTGCTCCTAAGGCTGCTCGATGCTTACCATTTTGTCAAACTTCGGCGGACAAGACCTCCCGATGAAGAAGACCCACTCTTGAGTTTTTCGGGCGGCAGTTCTAGTGGGAGACCTTGGCATGGGCTTTTCAGGTTTGTTGTGAGGAGATTTCCTTGGAGATGTCTTTGTTCCAAGGCTGTCAAATCATGATCTCTTCCTGGTGCTTCAGCTCTCTGAAAATGCAAGCTTTTGGCTATGGAGGTCCCGATCTTGGCTATGGAGGTTGAATATGGATGTCAAGCTTGGCCATGGAGGTTCGGGAATATGGATGTCAAGCTTTTCGGCTATGGAGGTTCGGAATATGGATGTCAAGCTTTCAGCTATGGAGGTTGAATATGGATGTCAAGCTTTTCGGCTATGGAGGTTGGAGGCGGGAGGAAGGTTGAAGCAGCGGGAGGAGAGTTCAAAATTATTTGCCCTATTAATGATTCATTCCAAGAATAATAATTGGGGGGGATTTCCTTACATTTTGAATTTGTAAATGTAAAATACGGGCACTTTTTTTGCCCACCCTTTCATGCTTCTACCCAATAATGCCCATGGGAGGAGAGGCTTAATGGATGGAGAGCCAAAGGAAATGCACATTTGTAAAGACTGGTGAATGAGACGCAAACTTGGAGAATTATCAGCATTATTGAGAATCCGCCATATGAACTTAGAAATCAGCACCTTGCTCTGGAGAAGAAAGTGAATCATCCCCAGCCCCCTACAAAGTTTAGGCATAATGCACTTCGCCCAACTAACTTTAACATCAGCTCCTTCTTCAATGCCACCCCAGATGAAGTTCCTGACAGTATGAACAATGAGCTGCATCTTTGTCTGCGGTGCCAGCAAGATGGATGCCATGTAGACATGTGTACCACTCAGAACTGACTTTGCCACAGTTACATGACCAGCCATGGATAACTTAGCCGTGGACCACCAGAACAAATGCCTTTTCAACCCCTTAATAATGACATCCCACGCGTCTCCAGATGAGAGGTGTATACCAACTGGAATGCCTAGAAGCTTAGTTGCCTTCCCATGAGGAAGAACCTTCCATGGAAATGCAACCACAGAAGACGACACTGGAGAGTCTAGGGCCCACATGGCAGTACACTTTTGCCACCCTACAAAGATACCAGAAGCCAAAGAGAAAATGTCCAACAAGGACATGGCATTCTGCAAATTCTGCTCATCAGCCATTAAGAACAAGAAATTATCATCTGCATACTGATTACAGATCTCTTGTGAACCATTATTCATGGGAAGACCATGCAGGATGCCTTCCTGCACTGCAAGAGAGAATACCTGAGAAAGAATCACCGCTACAATTGTAAAAAGCAGAGGTGCCAAAGGACAGCCCTGGCAAATGTCACGTCCCACCTGAAATAATGTTGATTGTTCTCCTTGAAAAAGAACTGAAGAACGCGCAGAATAATGAAGTTTCATAACATCTATTGCGAACTGGGCACCAAAACCAAGACGTAAAAGGCACTGCTCTAGGAAACTCCAGTCAACACTGTCATATACTTTTGCAAAATCCAGCTTCAAGTATACAATGGGGTAACCATGCATTCTAGCCCAATAGAGACCCTCATATGCTGCTGCCACATTATTCAAGATACACCGGCGAGGCAAGAAACCTGACTGTGTGGAAGAGATGGACTCGGTAAGCACGCCACAAAGCTTCTGAGCAAAAGCTTTAGCAAAGATCTTGTACACTGAGGACAATAAAGTAATGGGGCGCCAATCTGAAATGGAAGAGGGATCCTTACATTTTGGAATAAGGGAGATGCAACTAGAGTTGAGGATTTTGTCCAGGTGCCTCTGTCTTTTAAAATCCCTGAAAGCATCATACACATCTGCACCAAGCCAATCCCAATACTCCTGGAAAAACTCCACTGGAATACCATCAAGACCCGGACACTTGCCCCTCTTGTTCGACCAACTTAGATAGATATGTCCTGGCTTTTTAATACTAGGACATTACCATCTACATCCTGTGTTCTTGCTTCCTGTACTCTTATCCAAAGTAATTTACAGAGGCTTACAACCCATTTTGATATTTCAAAAGTCATTCATTATAAAATATTATAAAAAATACATGATTAGTTTTCATTCCTCTCTCCGAGACCTTCATATCAGTTAAATATTTTTGCATACTCAACTATGGGCTGATCCAGAATGCACTGCTATGGCTAACTTCGGATCCTAAAGAAAAAATATACGATAATAAAAGAAAAATTAAACAGATTCAATCCTTTCATTCCCCTCCTCCCTTGCTCCTCTTTCCAGTTCTTCCCGTGTTGATCACCTTCTTTGATCACCTTCTTTGCTTCTTGCCCGCGGACGATTCTCCTATCTTTTTCTTCTTTTCTACATTCCTTGCCATATATGCTCTGCATATGTAATCTGATGGGTTCTTTTCACAACAATAGATGCATACCTTGCCGAAGTCTCCTACCATAAGCTCGTGCTGATAACTGGAGGATTTCTGTATGGCTGCATTTATCTGGAGGCTGTTAAAACACTGCATGACCCTGCCTTCTCACTGTATCACTCTTATCTCCCATGACGCCCAAAACTTCTAGCAATTTGAGGCTATCCCGCATCTTTCATGGCTTCTGCGTGATGTATGCAATCACAATACATACAGTGCACCCTTCCACAATTTATGCAAAACGACAATCCTTTCTCTAAGCAGACGCAATCCTGTTCACATAGACACCATGGGCAGAGATCTTCTAACTGTGGGTTCCATTGCACTGTTAGGTTGCCCGGAACGCCAGCCCTTGGGCGCTTCTTGACGACCTGTTCTTCGACTAGGGCGGAGCTTCCCTCTTTGTCTTCCCCTTGTTATAAAGTGTTCAACTTTTAGGGCTACGAATCTACATTCCCCCTCCTTTATCACGCCCGCCCTTCTTAATCACTGGTCTTGTCTTATCCTGTCCTACGGGTTTTCGTATGTGTATGCCGGAAGCCTCCTACTGTCACTGTTCTGACACGCGTACCATATCCTCCCCTTCTCTGTAGCCCCTCATTATTACCATTTCCCTAGGTATATTGATTATCTTGATTATTGTGATTATCGTGACATGTCGGGCTAATCGTACACGCTTCTATTTTATTTTATTATTCTTGATTTTTACCAACCCCTGATTTTGCCACGACGTCTATCTTATTTAACAATTTTACAATTTTGTTTTATCAATTTTAAATTTTAAATTTTGGTAAGTGAATTTATCTACCAAATTTATCCTTATTTCTCAACGGATCATATTTCAAATTTTAAAATTGCCGTTACCAGAGTTTGTGTTCCTTGTCAACGATTTTTCCCCATCTGCGTGAATCTGTGCCCCTGTTCTGGTCCTCGTTCTTGCGATGCTATGGTATCCTTCCTCTCCCTTGGTTTGTCGGAGCTAAAATTCATATACATTTAAACCCGTGTCTAGTTTTAATTAGTCTATGCCTCACTCTTGTTGTTTTTCTTTTATCTTCCCGATCCAAACTCTATTATAAACTTACTCATCGCCGGGCAGGACAAAAAAAGTCCTCCGGGCAGTAAGATAAGCTAAGCTACAGTAATATCAATCATATTCCTTAACACATTCCCATATACCCCTGCACCTTTTCAACCTAATCTGTATGTCATAAGATTCTAATGTACATTGATTGGTACTTACCATGGGAACGCATCTTCATAATCGTCCCGCAATCGTCCCGCAATCAGAACATTGAAGAATGTTCTATAATTTCTTGGCATGTTCTAGAATTTTCAGGTCATTCTGGAAGCTACTACGTCCCCGCCAAAAACCTTCCGGAAGCCACCAGATCCGACAGCTGAGATTGTGTGGGAACAAATGCACGGCCAGGATCTGGCGGCTTATATATAATGGAACCTTCTGAAACCAAATCCTTATGACTTGAGAAGACATCCAAACAGCCCCCAGGACTGTTGGTCTTATCGGACCCCAAAAGGGGAAGCCTTAGAGACATAGGGACAAAAACAATTCGTTTTTTTTTTTTTTTTTTGAAGGCACGATATTTTTATTTTTGTTAATAGTATGTAAATAAATACATTTATTTAAGGCTCCAAAATAGCCAGATACCTAAACCTGTCAGAACACATGCTCATAAAACCCAGGTGTGGAGGTAGTAAACAACACCATTCTAGAAGATCATCCAAAGAAAATATCCCATAACACATGAAGACGATGCCACCTGAAACACCACCCGAGAATACAGATAAACCACAGTAGAGGTGAAGAAGCAATTTTCCGCGCGTTAACTTGGCCTCAAGCTGCACATGTGCAAAGGGGTACTACTAGGAGACAACTTACTCTTTTCCAGTTGTACTAAGAGATACTTTGCCTCACCATCTTCTCCAAGATGCAAATGCCTTCTGGAGGCCTCCCCAATGGGTGGTCGACTACTTCTACCTCTACTGTTGATCACCTGCTTGGGCATCACCATCATTTTACTCAACCGACCAGCAAACCTGATAAGCAGTTTTAAATGCATCTGGTGCTCCCGATCCAAATGCCTCCTAGATCTTCACTTCAGTATGACCTACTTTCATAATGCTGCCACCTGCAAAACAATTCCAACAGGACTAAGCCTTGTATCGAATATGTTACACAATATATATCAGAAAAGAAATTATAACTTAACTTTCCATAAGATGCGATAAAGTTCAGAACCAGGGTAGTAAAAATGCCTTCAATACACCAATATCAAAAAAATAATGTTATCTGAGCCCATGTTAATAAGATCCTAAGGATACACATTCTAAAATGTTTTTCCTTGTGTAATCCACATAATTAGAAAAGATTTCCAAATAACCTTGACCCTCCTAAGATTATGACTAAGCAGATTATGCCTCATTGCCCCAAACATCCTTACTTCTAGCATGAGAAGATGGGTACAGAAGGTGCAAGCTATGAAAAAATGGATAAAGTCTTGGGGCGAAAATTGTGTTGTTGTATGTAGAAAGGAGAAAAATGACCTCTATAATGAGATAAGAAGCATTAGACAAGATGCCCTGAACGATCCCCTTGATGTTGGTAAGCAAGATAAAGTGGAGGAGATGGAAAGAATGGCAAAGGCTATTGAGGAGGAAGAGGCAAGGGGTGCTGCTGTAAGGTCAAAATCTAGGTGGTATGCGAAGATGGACCATGAGAATTCCAAGGCGTTTTTAGAGTGGCAAGTGCCAGGCTAGCAGAGTGGAATTTCTAGGGTTTTGAATGATAAGGGGATGATCATTGACAAGCAACACGATATTGGTGCCTTTCTTAAACAGACATGCCAGTCTCTTTTCTCGAATGAGCCAACATTATAGAGCAAGAAGTCTTCAAAACACTATGTTCTATGGCAATGGTTAAGTCCCCTGGTCCAGATGGGTTTCCCCCCGAGTTTTATGTGGAATTTTGGCCTGAACTTAAGGTTGATTTGGTGGAAGCCATCAGAGGTCCGTGGTCGACTAAGAAACTTCACCCGGCCATTTCCACGTGCTTTATTTCCTTGATTCCTAAAGTGGATAGACCATTGTCCATAGGCAAGTGGAGGGACATTGCTCTGACTAACACTACTTATAAGATTTTGACTAAGATCATTGCATCTAGAATGAAACCCATGTTGCATAGAGTGATTGATCATGAGCAGTTAGCCTTCCTACTAGTACCAGGTAGATCCATATTGGATAGTTATCTTGCAGCAAGGGAAGGGGCACACTGGTGTCAAAGATCATGTCAACCCGTAATCTTTGAAGTTGGACTTCAAGAGAGCATGGAATAATTTAAGCTATTTGGCGATTTTTTAGCTTAACTTTTTTCGGGACTGCACTAACCTTGGAGCTCTTTAGCCAAACACTAGAAAGTAAGAGAGTGAAATTTTGTATTGTTTAGCTAAACCATAGAAATTTTTAGAATGAATTTCGGGCCAGTTTAGCTAATATCATTCTAGTTTATATAAAATATATGATTAGTAGTTTAGTTTCTAGCATTATGAATTAATTTGAGTCCTAGACTTTGCTAGTTAGCATTATTTTAGAATGTTTTCATAAAGAAAATGACCAAAATAAATGGAATATATTGAAAAAAAATATAGTAATTTGGTTAATATTTTATGTTGGCCACACGATAGAAATTTTTGGGTTGATGTTTGGGTTAGTTTAGCTAAACGCTAGAAACTACGAGAGGAAAAATGTGTAGAGTTTAGCTAAACCACAGAAAGTTCTGGGATTAATATCGAGCAAGTTTAGCTAAAGTCATTCTGGCTAATAAGAAATATACGATTAGTAATTTATTCCCTGCAAGAGAGCATATGAATCTTTATGTTGGCAATGCTTAGAGAGGATTATGCATCGAATGGGATTCCATCCAGATTTGGTTGGGAAGGTAATGAGCCTTAACAATCTTGCTAGTACATCAGTGATCCTCAATGGGATGCCTACATGGCTATTCCAAATAAAGAAGGGAATAAGACAAGGATGCCTACTGGCACCCTATCTATTCCTCATTGTAGCAAATGTTCTGTACGCACCTGGTCAAGTTTGAGGACAACAACAAAGAATTGAGGGACTCAGGCTTCCAGGCATAACTGATGAGATGCTCACCATCATGCATCATGCAATATGCAGATGACACCTTCTTATTTCTCAGGTTAAAGGAGTTCTTTCAAGTTTTTATATTGCATCTGGAATTGAGCTCAGTAGGAACAAATGCTTTATCCCGTGGCCGCATGAGGGACAAGTCCACCACACTGCTTTGGCCCTTGGGCTTCAAGTACTAAAACAACAAGACACAATGAAGCTTCTAGGCATTCTCCTCTTTCTTTCGGCCTCTGCTCGTGGGCTGTGGATCCCTGTTATGGAGAAGGTTCGAAGAAAAATAAATCTTTGATTATCGAGAAGCCTCTCTACAACGGGCAGAGTGACAGTAGCCAATGCTGTGCTTGGATCCTTACATGTCTTCTACTCCTCGGACCTTGTGGGCCCTAAGGCAGTCTATGAGAAGCTCCAGAGGATGATTAGGTGGTTCATATGGAATGGTCCCTCTGAACTTGCATAGTTTGAATTATGCAGAGATAGGAGAGACGAGGGATTGGGGTGCAAGGAGCTACTGCTGCAAGCTCAGGTCCTAGCAGCAAAAATAATTTGGAGATCTCTTAAGGGGCAGCAATCGCATGTAAATGCGCACCTTTAGGCAAGCCATTAGTTCCTATGGATGAGATAAGCTCATTTTTTTACTCTTTCTCTATGCCACATGGTGCATCTCCTATTATGCGAGAGCTACTCAGTGCGTGGTAGGAGGTTATAGAGGTTTTTCACCTAAAGCCTTCCCTGGAGGAAGTTGAAGGCCTTAGCCTCTTTTTGACCACAACGATATGGGGAAAGTGTAATCTACCCCTAGCTCTGGTCCACCCCCCCATTTATTTGAGGTGGAGACAACAAGGGATCCACCACTCAATGGTTAATGGTCAATGGCTCTCTTGGTCTGAACTCCAAACTAGGCTCAGACAAGCTAAAGAGTATTTTTAGAAGCATTATGGCTAAGTGCATGATTGTTCAGGGATTGTAGGCCATGGTGAGATTTGGAGGATATAGGGATATTCAGTAGGTGGGATTTACATGCTAAAAAGGAACCTATCTCCCGTCTAGATTTTGGCCAGCCTGGATGTTACAGATGAGGTATTCCGGTTGGTTCCTGGCAATGCTGGTGCTGCAAGAAGATATAGTTGTTTTGGTGGTTAGCTCTCCAGGATGCAATCAGCACCATGTCCTAGTTGAGGAGGAGAAAGATAGTAGAATCAGATTTCTGCCCATTTGGATGCGGACAAGTTGAATTAGTAGAGCACATATTCATCAGTTCTATGGTTGTGGACTTTTGGCACTGGCGTCACCATGTAACCTCTGATAAATGGAAGTGGTCACATATTCTATTGGTTTCAGCAGGGTCACAGACCAGAGCTTCAATCATCAACATTATTCTATGGGCAGTCTGGAAACATAGGTATGATGTCGCAATTGGAAAATAGACTCTCTCTACCACTCGGATCCACAAACACTTCAATATGGAGATTACGATGATGGGGTTGGGACACCATAGGAAATATGCTAGAAATATTTTTACGTTGCCCTTGGAGCACGGAGGAGGTGGCCAATGGCCTAACTTAAACCTTAGCAGTTAACCTCTAACTCCCTTGGGACTAGGCGGATTTCCTTTGTGCTCATGGATGATTCATCTAGGTGTTTTTACTTTTTATTAATATAATATACATACTTACCTCCAAAAGGGGGGGGGGACCATCATGCTTTTTTTTTTTTTTTTGAGGGTAAGAATATGTATTAATATATAAAAATTTACATAGGATATCCCCAAATGGGATTGATGGAAAGAATTATCACAAAGCGGATATAACTCGTAAGTGTCAAGGATTGTACTAAAAACTACCACTCCAATCTTCCCTACCCCTGGATTACTATAGGAAAAACCATCTTCATCCAGGCTTAGATACTATATGGAGTTAGCAGCCAATTCCAAGCAACAAGAACTTAGGAGAAAACCCCGCTGAAGATGAAGATCCTCCATCCAACATCTTGATAGGTGTCGGACAGGTCATAAACCCCTACTGCACACTGCTTAAATCCAGATCCCAGTTACATTTGAAAAATGAATAGAATCCCCTTATCTTATCTTATCTTATCTTATCTTATCTTATACTGCCAATTCTATCCAAGTTCTTGTTCTTTTTCATGCTCTTTTTCATAGAATGTCTGAGCAAAAATCTATAATGCTTCACTAGGATTGATGCTAAGGGATTTTTGCTTCACTTTTGCAATATTACATGGGATAAATCATCAAGCCCATTGGCCAAACTTTTTAAGGATTTTGTAAGGATTACTAGAAAGGCATCTTCACACCCAAAATAAAAGGGTATCTCATACTAAATTGGCCTATTTATGGATCAAGATACCACTAAGTCAACAATCAGAAAACAAAACAGATTTGGAATGCAAAAAAAAAAAATTAGACTTATAATCTGCGAAGTTAAAATACTTACCTGAATGTAGTCAATAAGATCGGAAATTACATTTTTTGCTCCATGGGTGACAAAATAATTTATCTTTGATTTTGCCAACAAACCATAGCTCTGACAAAATGCGGTTCAAAATAGAAATATGGTTCGCAATCGTAGCTCATGCATATGAAGCAAACTGATAGAGGAAACTCGAGATTGGAAAAGTGCAACTTGTCGCAATTTCTGGTGCTTTCTACTTTCTATAGCCGTAGGATTAGAAAAGGAGACAGATGGACGGACGGACAGACGGACAGACATACATTAATTTAACATCCACGGGGACTCTACAACGGGCCACGAGATGGGCTTATACACAGTGCAACTCTGGATGGTCTCGAAATGTTTTAGAGTAATGCCACATCATTGAGGTGGCAAACAAGTGGATAGCCTAGGAATGTAGGAGGGGTTAAGCAATGCCATCATCTGTGTTTCCTAGTAAGAGCCCCTCATGACTGGGAAGATATTTCATAAAAATATAAAAGTCTTTGTTTCTTTTATCCTTGATATTGTTAGATCGTGTTTCATTTCTTTTGCTTTCTGTCCATAAACGTTTTTTTTTTTGACAAGGTCAATTTCATTTTCCAAGTTGTCCCCTTTACCTTATGTTGGCTTGATCAAATTAGACGAATGATAGTACGCCAAGCTTATTAAGCTTACATGACCACATTTGTTGCATATTAAAAGTAGAATATATAAATCAATAATAGTTATCTTCTTATTATAAAGTTTGTTGACTTCTCATGTTGCATTGATTGTTCCACTTGTATCATTGCAACTATTGAGCATACATCATCTGAGTTTCTTAGCATGTAGTGTTGCGTGTTGCTTAAGTTCCTTTTATTTTATGTCATTCATATTTGTCTCCAAGTAAGGGTCTCTTTGGAAGAAACTGACCTAGGTCTACCAAATTCTCATGGTCACCAAGTTGTATGGGTCATTGCATTTAGAGAAACATGACATATACAGTGGCCTTTGAGCTTGTAGCAGATGTATAACCTTGTAAAAACAGTCTTTCATGAAGTCGTAGATGCCACATTAAACTTGCGTGCTTCAAAGCTAACCTGATATGTAGCCAACAGTAAAAGTCAAGATATGTATGGAGAATATTCATGTGACGTGTGGAATTTTACCTATATTTTTAGGGTCCTACACCTAAAGTTAATAGTCCTTTGCAATATTGACCTAATCATACTTCTCACCCACTATTTTAATTTGCCCATGTGCATATAATAGGGCATCAAGGAAGGCATACATCAAATCCTAGAATAAACAATTTCAATAGTTTTATATGACCTTACTGATGGCAATTATTGGCTAATTGATAGCTACTCTTTAGCAAGTTGAGGACCCAAGCAAATGATTGCGTTCACAGAAACCATGTCCCACATTAACCAATATCATAACTAGGTCGCTATTATTTTCGGTGGTGTAATTTCCTACGACCACGTCACCCATGCCGATCTGAGGGAATGGTAAATCCTTGGATTGTTCTGCATCACCATAGCAGTAGGTCAAGAATCCTTCTCCATCACCATCGCATCAGGTCAAGAATTCACTCCCCAGTTATGATATTGTTAGAGTGAGCTGTCTGGTCCAGCATTCCCTGCTTGTTTCGGTGAGATGTTCCCGCCTGCCGCCGATCGCAGCATCCACCGGACAAGTAGGGAATTATGCCCAGACAGCTTACCCTAATACAACCTCAATGTCATGGGTTCAAGTATGAGCAACATCGATCTTTGATTAAAACATTAAATTCCCAGGTCACATATTTGAGTTTGATTAACATCAATACATGTAATACACATATGGAATAAACAATAAAAAGGATGATGCAGTTTAAGACTTTTGTGTACCTCAACTTTTTATTATTTACTTTTTTTTATCACTCAAATTTTCATATTACTTCTTGATCTTCAAATGCGCCCATATGCAGTAAATAGACATTAGAATATTGTTCAATATTCCAAAACCTGGGCTTTGTTGATTTGAATCCTGCCCACCAAGCCATCGTAAAGGGAACCTGCCAAAGGGTGCTCAGGACCTCCAGATCGCTTAGGGCAATCAATCCAAGGGGAAAGCAATGGGTAAGACTGAGTTTCCTTGAAGGAAAATATGGGAGCAGCACTAAAAAAACAGACATGTTTGTTTGGTAACACAACAGGTGGATACTCTCTTATGTAGATTGTGGTAGTCATTTTAGATTGGTCTCCACCACCATAAGTGTTTAGAATGTTCTTCAAAATATTCGTGAAACTAATGGTTCCAAACAAAAAGGGCAAAATACAATGAGACTAGCCCCTTTTGTATTGTTGTTTCCGTATATTTTAGTTTTTATCTTCACTAAAAAAGAGAAAGGGGACCGACTTGAAGAATACATGCTCTTCAATACTAAGGGCATGTGCAATGATAAGTGTTTGGGCAGTTATAGTAGTGTTAATAAGTTATCTTCTCCTCTCTCACTTCGCACTCATTGCACTTGCATCCGCAACAACATTTCTTTTCCTTCTCTTCTTTTTCCTCCTTCCTTTTCTTCTCTTCTTCGCAACTCCGGCAACTCTCGCAGTTACACTGCATAGAATATTACTATGCTGCAACTATTCCAATAGTCTTCAAGTTGTCGCAAAGGACCAATAAATTATCACTTTATGTTAGATTATGTCAAGTAAAATAAGTAAAATAAAATAAAATAAAAACAAACAAAATAAAAGAAAGAAATAACATCTTACTTGGTTTTGGAACCCAATCTTCCAGAGGAAGAAGTAGAAAATAGAAGGGGGGGTTGGGAAAGGGAAAACTCAAAGTAGATTGCATTAGGGCGGATTTGGGATCTCAAAATGGCCCTTAACTTTAATTTCTAATATCCACGTCATAGTACCTTCAAGCCAATGAAAGAGAGGAATTCAAAATGAAAATCAGTATTACATGGCACTTTTGCAATAAATAGTACTGTAATAATTGCACTTTTTAACTGTGAGTGTGATGTCCAAATTGCACGCCATTTGTTGCGTTGGATAGCCCATGGCGAGATCTTTCCAATGAGTATAGCCTTGATATGCTTTTGATAAAAGGAAAGACTAACTAGCAAAAAGCACACCAGAAGGCTTTAACAAGGTAAGACTTGCTAGGTTTTTATTTAGGCTTGCTAAGTTTTTATTTAGGCTTATTGGTAGCTAATCCTTTTTCTTTGTATTTCATTTGAATAAGCATGGTTTTGTTTTGCATAGATAAATGACAGTGTTTCCGCTTGCGAAGTTCTAAGTTTGATAGTCGATGTTGCACATAGGGGCATGTCTGGATGTATTCAAGAGAACAAGTTGGGCTTAGACTGTTCAGATCAAGTTCTCATCAAATCGCGTCTGTGTCCTTATGCCCATGGCTTATGCTGTATGAATCTCCATATGCAAGTGCTTTTTCTTAGCCTTGAGGTTTAGATTATAGGTATTATGAATCATTGTTTTTTATATCTTAACAAACTTTTGATTGAAAAGAAAAATCATTTGAATGGCACAACAAGGTGTCTACAAAATAATGCTACATTTAATTTTCGATTATATGAGCTTATGTCTGTGGAGATCCACCTTTTGGAGCATGGAAAAGCATGGCTTTGTTCCTAACATAATTCCATATATTAGCAGAGTGGATGAATAACTATTTGCAATACAATCTAGGATAATCATAAATCATGTGCCAGCTCTCCTGTTGTTGAACATAATGAACAAGAAGAATCAGAATAATTAACAACGGAACCAGGATACTACCAATTTAAACTCACCTTGTACAGAAGGTGAAGACCTATCGCCACCATGTTCAACAGCATACAACAGGCTAAGACCCCAGGTTACATTGTGAGGCAGTTGCTTTGTCACAAAATCATCTGCAATGCCAAAGAGCCATCTCTTGGATAATAACCTTCTGCAATGTCTAAGAAGGGCCTCAAACTTCCCATCAACAACCTGAAAGTTATTAAGATGTAGCCATCATCAGCTTATTCCTTCCAGACTCTATCTGAACTGGAACTTACAGCTTGTTCTCGGGAACTGCCTGCAAAGAAAGCAACGGATTCGGCATGGGTACTGAGCCTTGAATGCATATCTACAAATTTTTAAAAGAAGCATATGTTTTTTGCTACATGATGTAGGAGAATAAGCAAAGCACCAAACAACCTGAATGATCCCTCCAATGGCTGCTCTGTGCTAGTTAAGAAAGCAAAATCGGGAGTGATACACCACATGAACTCTAGACCCAGAAGCATGTAAGCATATAAAAAGGCTACTCCTCGTTTTCCAGTAAGAGTCTTCATGCGCAATGTAAACCTAAAACAAATATGGAGTCCATAATCATAAAGTTCAAATTTTCAGGAATGCTAGAAAGACCACAGACTCGATTTGGAGCAATATATCTTGAAACTATTAGCAGAAGACCTGGCAGCAGATAGAAAAAAAATGTCTGAAGTCCATCCACACAACACTATCTCAGTGGACGTCCCAGTGCCTCCAACAAGTTCTAGAAAACTCAACTGTGTCTTGTTTAAGAAAATGAACCCAACTGCCATGCATATAACAACATATCTCTTCTGTACGATCTATTCCAAAACTACTCCGTTGGTCTAAGCCAAAAGCCTATGAGGAAACACTCGCAAGCCAAGAAGGAAAAGGATTTCCCCAAACGAAACATTAAGAAACCCGTCTACTTCCTAAAAAGTGAAACCTGATCATAAATCCTGCGTCACGTTGTTTGGTCTGTAATCAAAGATTCAGGTTAAACCCGGAATAATCAAAGCCTCAACTTGGAAAAAAATTGTTGCAAATACTATAGAACCGGCCTGCATGTCCCTGAGCCACCAAGCAAACCTAACCGTCTGATGGTAAGAAAACATTTGGTAGGAAGCTCTGTTGCAAATGGACGAATCGGCTGTCCTTGAAGAAATTGGCATGTACTGCAGAAAACTTCGTGAGCAAGAAAATGATTCGGTCCTGGAGACAATCGAGAAGGAAAAGCCCCGAAATAAATCTCAAAGTCTGTTGCAAACAAATTGAGATTGGGAAGAATTTGCGCTGGTAGCTAAATAAAAGACCATGAGCAAGGCCGGATAACCCTAGAATTCTGAATTTTCTCGAAGGCAAAACAGAAGCCATGAACTGGTTGTGCAGGAGAAATAGGGCAAGAAAAATGTGAAGGATCAGAGAAAAAATAAGACGAAGGATTGATCGTGCTTGGAAGAGGAAGAATACACGGGATTCACTATGCAAGGGACCGCTTCTCTTCCCATCTCCGTGCCCATTTTTGACCGAATTTCTAATTTCCCTGGCCCTAGATTTGTAAAACTAGAGATCTGATGGTGCAAAATAGACCACATCAGATTTTAATGACATGGAAATTACATGTGGATAGGCTAGAATTTGAGGAAAGGCTGTAGGCCCGGTAGGGCTGGTGTGCTAAAAAAATGCAAAAAACCAGGTTTTTTCTCGTTTTTTTAACTTTTGGTCATCTAAATTAGATTAAAATACATTCAACCCAAATACTGTTGGATAGACCTTTTGATTCTGCATCCAATGAAACAAAAATCTTGTGATTTGAAGCTATGAATCAAAAGTTATGGCCCAAAAACTAATTGATGAAGTTACTTTTTGAGTATTTATTGCGATTATTAAAAGAAGGAAAGTACAATTAATAAGCAAGAGAAAATATGACATGGAATTTTTCTTTCGAGGCCATTTTGAGACCCCACCCTAATATGCCATAGTTGTCTAATTTGAAAGCCAGGTACTGGTAATTTGCAGCTTGGTACTCTATCAGGGAACTAACTAGCGCCTTATCCTGGTTCGACAACAACATTACACAGCCGTCCAATACAGCCAAAGAGCACCTTTAAGTCGATATATATGGAGAACAGGCATGTGTCATGTGGGAATTCCATGTACAAGGTCGCTTGTTGCAGACGTCTTGCCTCCTTGTCATTCCTAGGGAGCGGCATAAAGCAATATGGAAATGGGTATGGGATAAACTGCTCCATCCCAAAGTATCTGTTTTATAGTGGCAAGTCATTCATCGTTGTCTGGGCATTAATATTTTGGTGCACAGATTTCGTCCACAGGTATCTGCACTTTGTCCCTTATGTGCACAGAGGAACGAGACAATTGAGCATTGCTTCTTCCTGTGTAGACATGTCAGGCATGCTTGGTTGTGGCTTCAAGGCCTTTTTCATTGCAATTTGAATAGCCAACAGGTGTTATTAGCAGTTTATCCAAATGGTTGGGCGTTTCATTTGGCTTCTGCATGGATCATCTGGTCCATTTGGAAAAGAAAGAATCTTCTCATATTCAAAGGTCTTGCTTGTTCGATGCGCAGGTCCTTCTCGATGCCCAACAACGAATTGTCAAAGCATTCAGGTGCTCATCAATTGCTAATGAGGTAAAGAATCGTATTTGGAAGCATCATCTTCAGATTCACACTTACTCATGAGATTTTGCTTGCTCTTCATACTATTCAGATGTTGTATTTGAGTGGAGTGGATTTGCTCTGGTGAAAATTCTCTACACTGAGTTTTTAGTCCCCATTGTACTTTGTAATTTTCTCTGGATAATAAAAGTTCAAGTCCCCAAAAGAAAAAAAAAGTGTCGTGTAGAAATTCACCTATATCTTTTAGGTTCTACATCCAACATCAATAGTCCTTTACAATATTGACCTATTCATAAGTCCCACCCACCATTTTAATTTGACCATGTCCATATAATACGACGTCAACTAAGGCATACATCAAATCTTAGAATAAACAATTTCAACTGCTTTATATGACCTTTCAATTGGCTAATTGATAGCTACTCTTTAAAGCAAGTTGAGGACCCAGCTTGCATTCGCAAAATCACATTCTACATTTAACAATATGTTCATGATCTTATTTCAATGGAAGAAACGATAACCAACCTCAATGTCATGGCTTCGAGGATGGCAACATTGATCTTTAATTAAAACATTAAATTCCATTATCCCAATGTCACATGTTCGAGTGTCAATACATGTAATACATAAATGGAGCAAACACTAAAAAGGATGAGGCACTTTAAGAATATTGTGTGCTTGAACTTTTAATTATTTAATTTTTTTTAATCACTCAAATTCTTTTTATCACTTTTTGATCCTCAAATGCGCATTCTATTCTATTCTTTATGCAACAGATACCTTAGAAATTAGAATACTACTCAATATTCCAACTCTTGGGCCTTGTTGACTTGAGTCTTGGAAAACCTTGTGAAGGGCACCTACCAAGGGGCGGTCAAGATCTCCAGATCACTTAGGGTGATCGATCCTAGGGGAACGCAGTGGGTAAGACTGAGTTTCCATGAAGGAAAATATGGGAGCAGCACTCAAAACAACAGACATTAAGTTTATAGAGATGTTAAATTTGTTTGGTAATACAAAAGGTGGATGCTCTCTTATGCACATTGTGGTAGTAATTTTACATTGGTCTCCATAACTAAACATATTTGAAATATGTTCAAAAGACTCAAGAATCTAATGGTTCAAAACAAAAAAAAAAAAAAAAAAAAAAAAAAAAAACACAAGGAGACCGCCAAACACCCTTTGTGTTGTTGGTTTTGTATAATTCAATCTTTGAAAGGAGAGAGGGGACCAACTTAAAGAATACATGCTCTTCAACATGTGCAGTAGTGATAAGTGTTTGGGCAGTAGCAATAAATAATATAGGGATGATGAACGTGTGGTGTAGATCCATTCGAAGGCTGCAATGTAAGAGGACCAAGGCGAAGAATACATGGTCTTCAATAGTAAGGGCATGTGGAAAAGTGATAAGTGTTTGGACAGTAGTAGTGGTAATAAGTTACCTTCTGCTCTTTCACTTCGCACTCTTTGCACTTGCATTCGCAACAACATTTCTTTTCCTTCTCTTCCTTTTCCTTTTCCTTATTTTCTTTTTCCTCCTTCTTTTTCTTCTCTTCTTCACAACTGTCACAATTCTCACAGTGACACTGCTTACGACGATTACTATAACAGAGAGAAAAAACGAGAAAGGGGACCAACTTGAAGAATACATGCTCTTCAATACTAAGGGCATGTGCAATGATAAGTGTTTGGGCAAGTAGTAGTGTTAATAACTTATCTTCTCCTCTCTCACTTCGCACTCATTGCACTTGCATCCGCAACAACATTTCTTTTCCTTCTTTTCCACCACGCTTCCACAACTTCTCAGAGCACCATCTGTGCATGACTTGGCATTATACATACTTGAGGTTCTAGATAAACGTCTGCAATTACTGAGCCCTCAGTAGTCATTATCTCTGCTTGTCTAGTATCACCATTACTGCAAAGGTTTTTCCCTTGAAAACCTTTCGAGGCAGGGGTTTTTTAATCCTAGTAGTAATGATTGTACTAGCCCATTGTATGGGTCCCATGACCTATTGGTCTCCGTGGACGTTAAAAAAACTATTCTATTCTATTCTATTCTATTTTCTTTTTCCTCCTTCCTTTTCTTCTCTTCTTCGCAACTCTGGCAACTCTCGCACTTACACTGCATACAATATTACTATAACATACTTTTAAAATTATGCATGCTGCAACTATTCCAATAGTCTTGAAGTTGTCGCAAAGGACCAACAAATTATCACTTTATGCTAGATTATGTCAAGTAAAATAAGTAAAATAAAATAAAATAAAAGAAAGAAATAGTATCTTACTTGGTTTTGGAATCCGATCTTCCAGAGGAAAAAGTAGAAAATAGAAGGGGGGCTGGGAAAGGGAAAAATCATAGTAGATTGTGCCATAGTTGTCCAATTTGAAAGCCAGGTACTGGTAATTTGCAGCTTGGTACTCTGTCAGGGAACTAACTAGCGCCTTATCCTGGTTCGACAACAGCATTACACAGCCGTCCAATACTGCCAAAGAGCACCTTAGAAGTCGAGATATATATGGAGAACATGCATGTGTCATATGGGAATTCCATGTATAAGGTCGCTTGTTGCGGACGTCTTGCCTCCTTCATTCAAGTGGACCTTGGTCATTCCTAGGGACCGGCAGAAAGCAATATGGAAATGGGTATGGGATAAACTGCTCCATCCCAAAGTATCTGTTTTATAGTGGCAAGTCATTCATCATTGTCTGTGCGTTAATATTTTGGTGCATATATTTCGTCCAGAGGTATCTGCACTTTGTCCCTTATGTGCACAGAGGAACGAGACAATTGAGCATTGCTTCTTCCTGTGTAGACATGTCAGGCATGCTTGGTTGTGGCTTCAAAGCCTCTTTCATTGCAATTTGAATAGACAACAGGTGTTATTAGCAGTTTATCCAAATGGTTGGGAAATTTTGGCAAAAAGGGAATCTTCTCATATTCAAAGGTCTTGCTTGTTCGGATGCACAGGTCCTTTTGTCAAAGTATTCAGGTGCTCATCAATTGCTAATGAGGTAAAGAGTCGTATTTGGGAGCATTATCTTCAGATTCACACTTACTCATGAGATTTTGCTTGCTCTTCATACTGTTTAGATGTTGTATTTGAGTGGAGTCGATTTGCTCTGGTGGAAATTCTCCCCACTGAGTTTTTAGTCCCCATTGTACTTTGTAATTTTCTCTAGATAATAAAGGTTCAAGTCCAAAAAAAATGTGCCGTGTAGAAATTCGCCTATATCTTTTAGGTCCTACATCTAACATCAATAGTCTTTTACAATATTGACCTATTCATAAGTCCCACCCACCATTTTAATTTGACCATGTCCATATAATACGACGTCAACTAAGGCATACATCAAATCCTAGAATAAACAATTTCAACTGCTTTATATGACCTTTCAATTGGCTAATTGATAGCTACTCTTTAAAGCAAGTTGAGGACCCAGCTTGCATTCGCAAAATCATGTTCTACATTTAACAATATGTTCATGATCTCATTTCAATGAAGAAACGATAACCAACCTCAATGTCATGGCTTCGAGGATGGGCAACATTGATCTTTAATTAAAACATTAAATTCCATTATCCCGATGTCACATGTTCGAGTTTGATTTTTGTCAATACATGTAATATATAGATGGAGCAAACACTAAAAAGGATGAGGCACTTTAAGAATATTGTGTGCTTGAACTTTTAATTATTTAATTTTTTCTAACCACTCAAATTTTTTTTTTATCACTTTTTGATCCTCAAATGCGCCTTTACGCAACAGATATCTTAGAAATTAGAATACTACTCAGTATTCGCATCGATCCGAGACATCGGATCGCCATTCTAGAATGGGACGAGCATGCATGATGTGCATGCATGCGGGCGGCGCATGCCCGTTTGGGTTGGGAGTTTGCTATTTGCACGGCGTTTCTACATCCTCGTCTCGCCTACGCTTCCTCTTCTCTCAGCACCTTATTCTCTTTGACTTGTTTCCGAGGCGGGGAGGGCTTCTTCCACCTGGTTTAGCCAATTCAATGGCGTTTCTTTCATCTTATCCTTTTAGGCCTTTGGCCCGTCTGTGACCTTCGTCCTCGATCCTAGTTTGTAAGGAAGTTTCTCGGTAGTCGGGCACTTTGTTGGAGTCAGCGAGTCCCATTCTAGAATCGTGATCGATCCGAGACATCGGATCGCCATTCTAGAATGGGACGAGCATGCATGATGATGCATGCATGCGGGTGGCGGCGCATGCCCGTTTGGGTTGGGAGTTTGCTATTTCAGCGGCGTTTCTACATCCTCGTCTCATCGGTGGCTTCCTCTTCTCAAGAAGATACCTTATTCTCTTTGAACCCACCCTCCCCCCTTTCTTTGTTTATTGTATTTTGTACAAGTTTCATTTTATCATGTTTTTTCCACCGGTGGTGATTTTTTTCCACCCATTTGGGTGATGCTATTTTCCGGTATGTTTGTTTTGTCTCGTTTGTTGTGTTGGTGATGTGCGTGTGCAAGGTTGGCGGCGGCATATATTTCGACTTCTCCATGCGGGGTTTTTGGGAGCGATTCTATGCCTTACGTTTGTCTAAGCCCCTTGTCAAGGCTTATCACTAGGGTTTTTCCTCGAAAACCCGAAAGGGCTGGGTTTTTAATCCGTTGATAAGCTTTTACAGTACATCAACCACTCATCTATTAGCATTGTATTTTTTTGGGGTCCAAATGATATAATTGGATTTTCCCTTTATTTTTCGTGGGTAGTTCGCATGTGGCGGCTACCCACTGTCCACCATTGTAGAAAATCTGCTGAGATGAATGAGAAGCCTATCTATCACTTTGTTGGTTTCTGCGAGTCCCATTCTAGAATCCAACTCTTGGGCCTTGTTGACTTTAGTCCTGGAAAACCTTGTGAAGGGCACCTACCAAGGGGCGGTCAAAGTCTCCAGATCACTTAGGGTGATCGGTCACTGAGTTTCCATGAAGGAAAATATGGGAGCAGCACTCAAAACAACAGACATTAAGTTTGTAGAATTTGTTTGGTAATACAAAAGACCTTTTGTGTTGTTGGTTTTGTATAATTCAATCTTTGAAAGTAGAGAGGGGACCAACTTAAAGAATACGTGCTCTTCAACATGTGCAGTAGTGATAAGTGTTTGGGCAGTAGCAATAAATAATATAGGGATGATGAACATGTGGTGTAGATCCATTCAAAGGCTGCAATGTAAGAGGACCAACATGAAGAATACATGGTCTTCAATAGTAAGGGCATGTGGAATAGTGACAAGTGTTTGGGCAGTAGTAGTAGTGGTAATAAGTTACACTCTTTCACTTCGCACTCTTTGCACTTACATTCGCAACAACATTTCTTTTCCTTCTCTTCCTTTTCCTTTTCCTTCTTTTCTTTTTCCTCCTTCTTTTTCTTCTCTTCTTCACAACTGTCACAACTCTCACAGTGACACTGCTTACGATGATTATTATAACAGAGAGAAAAAAAGAGAAAGGGGACCAACTTGAAGAATACATGCTCTTCAATACTAAGGGCATGTGCAATGATAAGTGTTTGGGCAAGTAGTAGTGTTAATAAGTTATCTTCTCCTCTCTCACTTCGCACTCATTGCACTTGCATCCGCAACATAGAATAAAAGTATAAAATAAGAGTATAAAATAAACATAGAAGTATAAAATAAACATAGAAGTATGCCAAACATACATCATAAATATGGAAGTTTTAAAAAAGTAACCAAAAAAATTTAGACGATAAAAATAAAATTTGTTTCATTTTTCTTTGAGTATAACATCAATCTTCTCAAATAGATCCTCTAGCTATTCTAATTTGGCTTTTACTACTACACACTCTCAATGATTTCTCTTACAGCCAACATGAACTCTTATAGTTTTATTGGACATTTATATTAACCATCATTCCCTTTTTCATAGAATGCTTAGGCGAAAATCTACAATGCTTCACTAGGATTGATGTTAAAGATATTTTTGCTTCACTTTTGCAACATGACATGGGATAGGTCATCAAGGCCATTGGCCAGGCCCTTTTAGGAGTTTGTAATGATGACTAGAAAGGCACCTTGACACCCACAAAAAAAGGGTATCTCATGCCTATTTATGAATCAAGATACCACTAAGTCAGCAATCAAAAAACACAACAGATTTGGAATGCCAAAAAAAAAAACAAAAAAAAAAATCTAAAATACTTACCTGGAGGTAGTCAAAAAAATCATGAATTACATTTTTTGCTCCATGGGTGACAAAATAATTTATCTTTGATTTTGCCAACAAGCCAAAGCTTTGACAAAATGCGGCTCAAAATGTAAATTTGGCAAGAAGTATCTCTAGGATCTTTGATTCTTATTCGTAGCTCACACATATGAAGCAGACCGATAGAGGGAACTCGAGATTGGCAAAGTGCTCCTTGTCATAATTTCTTGGTGTTTTCTACTTTCTATAGCCATAGGATAAGAAAAGGTTACCCAAGGAATAAACAGATAGATATTATTTTAACGACCAAGGGGACCCTACAACAGGTTAAGGAATGGGCCAGTGCGACTCTGGATGGTCTCGAAGTGTTTTAGAGTAATGCCACATCATTCATGTGGCAAACAGGTGGATAACCTAGGAACATAGGAGGAGTTAAGCAAGCCCGCTAAATATGCTAGAAAAATATAACTTGATTAGACTCGATTAGATTCAACTCTTGTCCGGCCAAACTTGCCAATGCCATCATCTGTGTTTCCTAGTAAGAGCCCCTCATGACCGGGAAGATATTTCATAAAAATAATAAAGGTCTTTGTTTCTTTTGTCCTTTATGTTGTCAGATCTTGTTTTATTTCTTTTGCTTTTTGCCCACAATCCCTTTTTTTGACAAGGTCAATCTCATCTTTTGCTTTTTGCCCACAATCCCTTTTTTTACAAGGTCAATCTCATCTTCCAAGTTGTCTCCTTTACCTTATGTATGGCTTGGTCAAATTAGACAAATGCTAGTACGCCAAGCTTGCTAAGCTTATATGGCCACATTAGATGCATAGTAAAAGTAGAATATAGATATCAATGTGTCATGTGAAGATGACCTATGGTTTGGGTCGATAATTGTTGTTTTCTTATTATAAAATTTGTTGACTTCATGTTGCATTGATTGTTTCGATTGTATCATTGCAACTTTATTGAGCATACATCATCTGAGTTTCCTAGCATGTAGTGCCGTGTGTTGCTTAAGTTCCTTTTATTTTATGTTATAAATATTTGTCTCCAAGTAAGGGTCTCTTTGCAAGAAACTGACCTAGGTCTACCGAATTCTCATGATCACCAAGTTGGGTGGGTCATTGCATTTAGAGAAACGTGACACATATAGTGGCCTTTGGGCTTCTAGCAAGATGTATAACCTTGTAGATACAGTTTTTCATGAAGTCTTAGATGCCACATTAAACTTACATGCTTGAAAGCTAACCTGATACGTGGCCACAGTAAAAGTCAAGATATGTATGGAGAATATTCATGTGCCATGTGGAAATTCACCTATATTTTTAGGGTCCTACATCTAAAGTTAATAGTCCTTTACAATATTGACCTAATCATAATTCTCACCCACCATTTTTATTTGCGCATGTGCATATAATGGCATACATCAAATTCTAGAATAAACAATTTCAATAGTTTTATATGACCTTACTGATGGCAATTATTGGCTAATTGATAACTACTCTTTTGAGCAAGTTAAGGACCCAAGCAAATGATTGCGTTCACAAAAACCATGTCCCACATTAATCAACCTCAGTGTCATGGGTTCGAGTATTAGCAACATCGATCTTTGATTAAAACATTAAATTCCCAGGTCACATGTTTGAGTTTGATTAACATCAATATATGTGATACACACATGGAATAAACAATAAAAAGGATGATGCAGTTTTAAGACTTTTGTGTACCTCAACTTTTAATTATTTACTTCCCTTTTTTTATCACTTGAATTCTCATTATCACTTCTTGATCCTCAAATGCGCCCATATGCAGTAGATATCTTAGACATTAGAATACTGCTCAATATTCCAACTCTTGGGCCTTGTTGATTTGAATCCTGGCCACCAAGCCAACCTGGTAAAGGGCACCTACCAAGGGGCGCTCCGGACCTCCAGATCACTTAGGGCAATCAATCCAAGGGAAAAGCAATGGTTAAGACTGAGTTTCCTTGAAGGAAAATATGGGAGCAGCACTAAAAAACAGATGTTATATTTGTTTGGTAACACAACAGGTGGATGCTCTCTTATGTAGATTGTGGTAGTCGTTTTAGATTGGTCTCCACAACCCTAAGTATTTAGAATGTTGTTTAAAATATTCGTGAATCTAATGGTTCAAAAAAAAAAAAAGAGGCAAAATACAACGAGACTAGCCCTTTTTGTATTGTTGGTTCTGTATATTTCAGTTTTTATCTTTAGTAAGAAAGAGAAAAAGAACCAACTTGAAGAATACATGCTCTTCAATACTAAGGGCATGTGCATGATAAGTGTTTGGGCAGTAGTAGTGGTAATAAATTATCTTCTTTTCCTTCTCTTCTTCGCAACTCTGGCAACTCTCATAGTTACGCTGCGTACAATAATTACTATAACATACTTTTAAAATTACGCATGTTGCAACTATTCCAATAGTTTTGAGGCTATGGCAAAGGACCAACAAATTATCATTTTATGTCAGATTATGTAAAGAAAAATAAGTAAAATAACATAAAATAAAATAGCAAAATAAAAGAAAGAAATAGTATCTTGCTTGATTTTGGAACCCGAGCTTCCAGAGGAAGAAGTAGAAGTAGGAGGAGGGGCTGGGAAAGGGAAAAATAGAAGTAGATTGTGCCATAGTTGTCCAATTTGAAAGGGAGGTACTGGTAATTTGCAGTTTGGTAATCTGTCTGGGAACTAACTAGCGCCTTATCTTGGTTCGACAACAGCATCACAGCCATCCAACACAGCCAAAGAGCACCTTAAAAGTCGAGATATATATGGAGAATATGCAAGTGTCGTGTGGAAATTTACCTAAATCTTTTTGGGTCCTACATCTAACATCAATAGTCCTTTGCAATACTGACCTATTCATAAGTCCTGCCCACCATTTTAATTTGACCATGTCCATATAATACGGCGTCAACTACGGCATACATCAAATCCTAGAATAAATAATTTCAACTGCTTTATATGACCTTCACCCATAGGAATTATTGGCTAATTGGTAGCTACTCTTTAAAGCAAGTTGAGGACCCAAGCAAATGCTTGCATTCACAAAGTCATGTCCTACATTTAACAATATGTTCATGATCTCATTTCAATGGAAGGAACGATAACCAACCCCAATGTCATGGCTTCGAGGACGGGCAACATCGATCTTTGATTAAAACATTAAATTCCATTATCCCGATGTCACATGTTCGAGTTTCATTTGCATCAACGTAGGTAATACATACATGGAGCAAACACTAAAAAGGATGATGCACGTTAAGAATATTGTGTGCTTGAACTCAAATTCTTTTTATTTTGATCCTCAAATGCGTCTTTACGCAACAGATATCTTAGACATACTACTCAATATTCCAACTCTTGGACCTTGTTGACTTGAGTCCTAGAAAACCTCATGAAGGGCACCTACCAAGGGGCGGTCAAGAACTCCAGATCACTTAGGGTGATCAATCCAAGGGAAACGCAGTGGGTAAGACTGAGTTTCCATGAAGGAAATTATGGGAACAATGCTCAAAAAAACAGACATTAGGTTTTTAGAGATGTTAAGTTTGTTTGGTTATACAAAAGGTGGATGCTCTCTTATGCAGATTGTGGTAGTAATTTTACATTGGTCTCCATAACTAAATATATTTGAAATATTGTTCAAAAGACTCAAGAATCTCATGGTTCACAAAAAAAAAACACACACACACACACACACAAAAGGAGACTGGCCAACACCTTTTGTGTCGTTGGTTTTGTATAATTCAAATTTTCAAAGGAGAGAGGGGACCAACTTAAAGAAGATGTGCTCTTCAACATGTGCAGTAGTGATAAGTGTTTGGGTAGTAGTAATAAAAAATATAGGGATGATGAACATTTGGTGTAGATCCATTCGAAGGCTGCAATGTAAGAGGTGAAGAATACGTGGTCTTCAATAGTAAGGGCATGGGTAATAGTGACAAGTGTTTGGGCAGTAGTAGTGGTAATAAGTTATCTTCTGCTCTTTCACTTCACACTCTTTGCACTTGCATTCGCAACAACATATCTTTTCCTTTTCCTTTTCCTTGTTCTTTTCCTTTTCCTTTTCCTCCTCACAGTCACACTGCCTACGATGATTACTATAACATACTTTTAAAATTAAGCATGCGGCTATGATCAGAAAAACCCCAGCAACAACGATTCCAATTGTTTTGAGGCTGTGGCAAGGGAAGAACAAAATATGAGATGATGTCAATAATAAAATAAAATAAAAGAAAAGAAAAGAAAAGAAAATAATAATAATAATATTACCTGATTTTGGAACAGGAGCTTCGAGAGGAAGAAAAGCGAAGGGGGAGGAGAAAGGGAAAAATCGAAGTAGATGGTGCCATAGTTGTCTAATTTGAAAGTAAGGTAACGGTAATTTGCGGCTTTGGTAATCCGTGAGGGAGCAGACGAGAGCGAGCCTTATCCTGGTTGGACAACAAACATTACAGCAAACCATCAAAGACAACCAAAGAGCGTAAATCAGCGCCATACGCCATCTGAACGCATAGGACTTCTCTATGCTTTCGAAATCCGTTTTCCACAACCGGCTTTGCACTTCCAACTCTTGTTGTTGTTTGCTGATACCCGATCCCCATATATGTCATACGTACTTCCCATTACGAGAACTAGCAACACTTTTCCCAGCGTGGCGAGCTTTGCCGAACACTTGTGGGAATTAGGCTTCAAAAAAAAAAAAAAGGTCGGATATGCACAAGTTTGTTATCACATAAAAAAAGCCATAACAATAACATCCGGAATGCCATAGCCCAATTCTCCAAGTACCCAATATGTCAAGTTTCTCGTTTAAAAACATACACTATGGGACGAAATAACTCGGTTCTTCTTGTAGGCGATATCTTACACATTAAAATACTCCCAAATTCATGTTATTCTTATTCCCTAATGTGTAGAATCTGACTTCGTTAGTCATTGCGTGAGTTTCCTAGCATGTAGTGTCCCCTTTTGCTTAGGTTTTTTCTATTTATGTCATAAATATTTGTATATGAGTAAGGGTCTCTTGCAAGAAATTGAGTTGTTGTGGTCATCAAGTTGGCCGGTCAAGATCATGGGAACAAACATGTTGGAGGTCATTTCATGAAAAGCAGCTTTTTCATGGTCATGACTTGGTCTGCCGAGTTGCCGTGGTCACCAAGTTCGGTGGTCAAGCTCGTGGGAACAAACATGACCTTTCATGGTCATGACCTGACTTTCCTAGCACATGCCCTGTGTAGCTTAAGTTTTTTTGTTAAATATTAGTCTCTCATTAAGAGTCTCTTTGTAAGAAACTTATCTAGGTGTATCGAGTAGTCGTGGTCCATGGAACATACCTTTCGAGGGTCATGGCATTGACCCACATAGTGATCCCGGGCTTCTAGAAGCATGTATAACGTTCTACAAGCGGCCACAATAAAAGTCGAGACATATGGAGAATTTTGCATGTGTCGTGTGAAAATTACAAGTATTTTTTGGGAAGTCGAGACATATTGAGAATATGCATATTATTGTCGGGTGGAAATTACAAGTGCATTTTGGGTCCCGCACATAGTTAATAGTTCCGCCAAGAAATTACAAGTATCTTTTGGGTCCTACGCGTAAAGTCAATAGTCCTTTGCAAGGAAATTACAATTATCTTTTGGGTCCTACGCCTAAAGTCAATAGTCTTAGCCTCAAGGAAGGCATACAAACATAATAAATTATGAGCACCGCCGGTAGGAAATTATTGGCTAAATGTTACCTATTCTTTAAAAAATTGAGGACCCAAGCAAATGATTACTTTGCCAAAACATGCCCCACACTATGCTCTATGTTGAGTGATCTCATTTCAAAGGAAGAAACACCATGTCATGGGTTTGAGTATGACCAACGCTGATCTTTGATGGGGGCATTAGATTCCATTATTATCTCGAGGTCACGTGTTCAAGTTTGGTTAACATCAATACGTAATCCACAGGTAGGGGGGAATTCCTGTGGGTTATGGTGTGTGTTTTTTTGGGTATTCGAGGTTATTGAGGCTCAGATGGCGTCCGCCATTGCTCCGCCAAGAAACCTCTAGAGCAGAAAGAGGTTGCATTCTTTGTTTCGAAGCCTTCAAGCCTCCAGGCGAGCCGCTACAGTGTCTATTCTGGCTTTGAGGCGAGCTATTTAAGGGTATAAAACAGGAAGTTTGCATGCCGGCTATATGGCAGATCTAGAAGTAAAATAGGTATTTCTACAAGTTAGTGTTACCTTCTTAGCTATGGTCGCCCTTCCATCTATAATGTTTTGGATGCAAGAATGGCTCCAGAATCTAGAGCTCTGCTAGCTACTAGGGCACCAGAATGGATAAGTGCGGATCTAAGCGTCTTTTATGCCGGTATAATTTTCTGGATGCAAGAATGGCTCCAAAATCTATAGCTCTGCTAGCTATTGGGGCACCAGAATCGATAAGTTATGGGTCTAGGCATCTTCTATGCCGGTATCGACTTAGAATTCATCCTTGTCCGCTTCCACATAGAGGAAATAAAGAAAAAAAATGGGAAACAGGGCAAAAAGTCAGTTTGAATCGCAAGAATCTGCAGAAAACCAGCTTGAATCTTCATTGAATCATCTTGAATCGCCCTTGCAAGCCCATCGACAGAATTTCTCTCTACTTGTGAGCCACCTGCGTAAACCCATGGGCAGTCGAGGGTTTCCTGTATGAAACTAGCAGGCGGCGGCGGCGCTCGGGGCTAATAAGGGTGGCCACATGTCAGTTTTCATCTTGAAACGGAAGGAGTTTCAGCCGAAAAATGGAGGCGGAGGCCTCCGATTGATGTCGGAGGCCAGTTTTTAATGTTCCAATCCGGCAGAGGAACACCCAAAATTTTTAGTCTTGATCGTCTGTTTTCCTCTCTTCTGCACCTGTTCCTGCCGCTCTTCCCCTCTCTCGTATCCCCTCTCGTATCAGATTCATATACGGAGGGGAGGGCCGTGAAGATTGCATGTGGCCACCCCTAATGTCCCTCGGGCAGCGCCATCTGCCAGTTTCCCTCCGAAAACCCTCTCCTATCCGTGGGTTCCCTAGCACATGTAATAAATACACGCATGGAGCAACTAGCAAAGGGATGATATACTAGTTAAGTTCTTGTGTACATTAACTGACAGGGAAGGTGCAATGCATGCATGGACATAGGCATGCATATCCAAATCAAAGGTTGGGAGGGTATACTAACTAGAAATACAACTAGTATTATCCTTATAGAAATACAACACTACAATACTATGAAAACCATAACAAAATAGAAATACAACACTACAATAATATGAAAACCATAACAAAATGACCGTACAATTATAGGTTTTTGCATGACAAACCACCTTTTGTGATATTCGTTCACATGAGCAAGGCTTTGCCCTGTAGGGGCAACCCAAAAAGTAAATAACTAATAGTTAATGTATGCATATGCCCCTTCTCACCCAGTCAATCTTAGGTTTCTATCCACAGCTTTTGCATGTGAGAACACTTTACATCCAGTGGATCTCAAGTTTACATTAATACACTTTTGCATGCAACTTTGATCTGGGCATGCATGCCTATGCCCATGCATGCATAGCACCTTCTTTGTCAGTCAATGCATGCATACGCTCCTTCTCACCCACCACTTGGAGCCATTGCTTGGACAAGCTTTCTTTGATGTGCTTGCTCCCTCAAAATGTCTCTGGCAAAAGACCGTCTCTTAACCTTTCTATACATGGCTGCTCAGATTCTAGACATGTCACAACCTTTCCCAAATAATTGAATAGGGATTCTATGTGATTTTGCTTGAATCTTGATGCTACGCTTTCCCTCTCGAACCTCCCCCAGTGTGTTATGTAGTCCCGGATGCCCCTCACCAGCTGGCTAGAGTCTTTGATTTTTTTGAAAGAGGGAATTAGTTTTGGTTCACCTTTTGGGAGAAGCACTTCACCCTTAGGGCCCTTTGCCATAATTCAATGCCTTGCACAGGCATCCACAACATGTCAGATGGCCTCCTATCCCATCTCTAAGACAGAACTTGAATTGTAGTGGCTTAGTGCACCCAGTCAACTGATCCTTACCTTCCAACAAAAACCCCTTCACAAATGATTTTCAATATGCAAACTCATCTGCCAAGAATGCCATGGGATTAGGGTCAGTGCAGTTCTCAAACATGTCCATGAGTTTAGGGAGGGTTGCCACGTTCTCTCTCCTAAGCTTAGTAGAGAACGTTCCAAAAATTGCATCTATATCGTCATGTGGGCCTACCATCATAAATTCCACTTTCGCAATCTTGAAGACCACTATTGCTGTTAAGTATGACATTGCCCCAAACATTCATCTGTTCTTGTTCCTTTCCAACAGTTATCAAGCTGAACACAGGTTCTTTCGGCAGTTGTTTTCCATGTATTGGAAACTCATCCCATGTCCTCTTTGTATCTTTTGATACTTTTGAGGTCAGCTCTCTTATTTTCCTTTTATAGATGAGTGGCTGATCATCCATTAAAGAATAAAAAATAGGGGCTGAGGGAGAGTATCTCCTAAAACAGAAAAGGCAGTAAAGGCAAGGATGAGAAGGAGAATATCACAGAAAAACCAATGTCAGAAAACGATTGTCCAAGGCAGGATAGGCACCATTAAGCAAAGGCCTTGTCAAGGGAAGTATACTATTAATCGAAACAAAGTTATTGTGAAAAGAAGTAATAATCAAGCACTTACACAAAATTTACACCAAGAAAAAACCAATGCCTAACCCCAAAAAACTTGATCGAACTAGTTTAGGGCAAGGAGGCGGCCGAGCAAAGCGAACAGGGAGGACATGGAGAGAGAGAATAGAGAGCCTGATAGCATGTTGGATCCTGACTGTTACACGAGAAACAGAAAACCGTGGAGCCTGACATCGAAGCAAAACATGCAAAGGGCACAGCAATCAACTACAGCTCGCGGATGTTGAATCTGTGAGTCAAATCGCCATTGTTGCAAAACTGCTCATGCACACAAATCCAAGACCACAAAATAAGATTCTGTAGATAAGAATTTAGAACGACAACTGTCCAACCTCGAGTTAGAACCATAAAATGCAAGCAAAGAAATCAAATTCAAAATGTTGCCATCAAAGAAAAGAGAGAAAACCCAGAAGCAATCTTGATAAGCACCGAACTTTTGCAACTGCATGCACATAAGAATCAACAGCCTTCCATCATCAAAGAATCAACAGACTCCCATCATAAAAGAAAAAGAAAATGCAGAAGCAATTCTTATAAGCAACATGATCAACCCACAATCTGAGTTTGAGATACCTGATAATCCCCGACAAACTCATCAAACCCCAGTAAGATGGGAAATAACTAGAATACCTGATAATACCGACAAACGCATCAAACTAGCATGACAAAAGCCATGCTGATATGAGACCGAGATTATATGAGATCTAGAAGATAGATTGTAAAGACAACATGGGATGGCTATCAAAAGAGATCTGAGAAGAGATTAAGAGGACATGGTGTGGCAATGGGAAAGACAATTGGATCTGGCTATGGGAGCTTGGGAGGAAGCAATGAGAATGGAAGAAGTGCTGCTGTGAGAAGATGCCGATAACCGGTCCCGAATGGAGAAGAGCCTTATATAATGGCTCGTCCCTGCCCAGAATGACGATCCGATGGCTCGGATCGATGCGATTTTTAGGGTTATGGTCTAATGGGTCATATGACTCATATGGGATATTGCCATATGGTAATATAGAATATATTCACATGTTGCATAACATATGCAATATAATGGGTTCTAATGGTTGTGCCCCATGGTACAACCCTTTACGGTTGCCGTGTACATGTCGTCGTAGTATAATATATGTATTTATACTGTATATTATATTGATGTCACATTCTCCCCACCTTGCATTGATGCTATCCGCAGCATCACGAGTCTTCTCACCTTGAAATCATGCATTAACTTTACAATATATTTAATTACATACTTACTAGCTTACGCAAGATTTAAGCGATTAATCCGATAGTAAAATTATATTTACCCTAGGCTTTACAATATTTATGACATTTACATACGTCTTAACGCAATTATATAAACACTAATAATAATTTAGACAATAAGGTTTTAATATCATACACAAGAATTAGACATGTGCTTCTTATTCTCGTCCTTGGGTTTTGCATTGTCCTTAGAAGTATATACCTAAGATGCACATAAGTATACACAAAATTAATTTATTTTTTTACAAGGACCCTGAAGGTCATACCCCTATTCTTGGAAGGAATTACATCCTTACCATGGTTTAATTAACATCTTAAATAAGCATTACATTGGAAACTACATGATCCCTGCTGGACTCCCTTAATGCATGCAATTAATTACCTTAAGGTAAGATTCCCACATTAACATTATTGTGATATTGGATATATTAGTTCCAATAGTATTATATTTAACTGACGGCTCTATGATAACTTTAAGGCCTTTAAAATATACCTTTCCACAATTATGTCGGCAATAATTCTAATTTAGAAAATATTTATTATATAGCTAGGGGTTTTTATCATCAGATTCTAGTGTTAAACGTGTAACTCTCATTCGCCACTTGGTGATGCTTCAACCTTACAGGTATATATTTTACAGTTGCTATACTTAAAATAAGACAATTTCTGATTATATTTACAAGGACCTTGAAGGTTATTTACATGCTTTTGGAAGGAATTACATCCTTACGAAGATTTAGCTAGCATGTTATGTAAACAACATTTTACTTATCTGCATATCAAGATATGTACACAAGACAAACTTTATGTAATTATTACATTAACATTTAACTTATCTCAGCGAGATATATTAAAGCTTGCAACACTTTTTCTCATATGGACTGCCCTTAAATGCATGCCACAATGATGTAATTTTAGATTATATAATTTATGTGGTTTTAAGGGGTCCACATCCCTGATTTATTTAATTAAGAGCTGGGCTACTAGCTCATTCCTAGGTATGAATGCATGCCTTTTATCACGGCATAAGGGAATTATGCTTTTCCCATCATGGCCGATGATTTCATGCGTCCTATCATGCCTATTCGATTATGCCCTTCTAGAATGCCTACACCTATTACCGAGATGGCGTGAAGAATGGCAAAATTTCTATCATGGCTAATGGTGCCGGTATCATGCAATCTATGACAATTTACTAGATGATTTCTCTCTCCCCACCTTGGCTCACTCGTCTCCTACGGCTAGAATACACCTACCTATCAAGCCTGCGTCAACTAACTTGAAGGCGACCTGGCCGTTGCATTGCTTCTATGAATTCCGAAGGTGGAACTTGCTATGATGTCGAGGTCGATTAACTTAACGTAGATTGTCCTTAAGATGCAGGTACGTTCAATCATAAGGTTGAGCCCCCACTTTCTTCGAAAAGAAAATAATCCTGCACCCTTTTAATGTCGTTATCCAACCAACCTATTTCCCCAATTGATGTTGCACCCAACATCATAGCTATTCTCTCGCCTTGAGAGGTTAGAGGCTTCTTACTTAAAACGTTTAATTTATTAGCCTTGGCTAAATATACTTACCCATCTCACATGATGGATGGAGCCATCATGTTTAACATATCTATCCCAAAAGCGATGGATTAACAAATTATGTAGAGTAATTCTAAAACCCAAGGTTTTGTCATCATGACGATTCTTTTTGTCTCAAAAGACTATATAATTAATATACTTCTTATTTTAGGTGTACCTTATATGTATTATCCAACTTCGCATTCTAGAGATCCTCCCTTGGAATAACAAGTTGGCCGGAGTTGTTAGATTACTTCTTTTCTTTTAGTTGGATTATTCCTTGGATGTACTAGCTTTATACATGGTCAATAATTATCCTAGTAATGATTCCTTCTTAGCGAGGTGATCAATCTCACCAAGTGGTTTCAATATGTTGGATGTCCATTAACAACAGTGTATAATTTTAGTATACTCCTATGCATTTCGTTCCCAATCTTTGACGCTTTGCTCAATCTTGGGGCAATTCTTTCAATGAGAATATTTGGAAATGCCTTCTAATTCCATTATGGATGTTATCATCCATAAGCTTATCCTACTCAACTATATGATCGTAGCTTTTCAATCTTGCTAGAAGCTCGTCCACTCGTTGCATGCCTGAAGCAGCAATGTAACGTTCTTCCGAGTTGCTCGAGACTCACGGCTCCTCCTCGATGTAGAGGTCGAGTTTCTTCATTAGAGGCCTCCCATTGCTGGTGGTTTTGATGGTGTAATTGACAACTTGAAGTCTCCTATAACCGTTCCGAAAGCCTAAAGGTGGTGCCTTTGAAAAAATCCTCCACGTTGGATTCTTCATTTTGACGGCTAAAGGACGACTCTGGATCTGATATTGTTGTGTCGACTCCATCACATCTCTCACGTCGAGTCCTTCTCTTGTCGGTACCATATTGCCCGAAGAGTGTTGAGGATGTTGATTGATTCACCCCTTCGAATTGTCTGACATCTCTTTCTTGATCTGTTACACTATGGAAGGGAGGGAATAACAAGGGAAATATACGTGCAAGGTCTATAGCTTGCACAATCACAATTACTATTAAAGCTATTAGGTCCCCTTGGTGTCTCTCCTTGAGGTGCACACGTACTCCATCTATCCTCCTATTTGTGCATCAGCTTGTACTCTAGGTAGGTTTGTTGATATGTTTGAGTTCTCCAATGTCTGTTGGCTATGACACAACACAACATGCTTCTGCTTCACATTCTAACTGAAGATGCGAAGGTCGTTCATGCTTCAACGTTCCGGTCTATTTTTCGATCTTGTTCTTTGGCATTGAAGCTATTTGGAGCTGTCTCTTGAAGTTGTGCGGCTATCATGGTTGGGAACAAAAGGCAAAGGCAAAGGCAAAGGCAAAGGAAAAGGCAAAGGCAAAGGCAAAGGCATGCCAAAGAAGTTAAAGTCGCAGAGACTTCTATAAATGGAACCTAAACTTCAATTGGCGATATCTTCTCAACCAGAGATCCGATTTGAGCGAGTTCTACTTTTCTCGAACTAGATCGAAGTCTAGTTTTAGAGTTAAAAGGGCACTTCTTTTGCTTCATCCGTATGAGGGAACTATGGAGAAAAGAGTGACAAGGGGTCAAAGAGGTCTGCTAGCTCGAGGGAGGAGCTACAAGAGGATGCTGATTGTTAGATATGCCTTATAGTTTTTGTGTTCCGGCCTGAATATTGCTAGCTCAGTGGCCCGGTTGGGTGTAGAGCTATTTTGAATAAGGCTTTGGCTAGTAATTTATGTAAAAGTTCTTATATTTATTCAAGGTATTCAGGGCGGATTGTAATATAAAGTGGTTGTACTTTGCTGGCAGATTCTTCATAGCTGTCTACGATTAATGTTCTTTTTACAGGTTTGACCCTAGATTATCAGGTCTAGTATATAAGCGGAGATCCAAGACTATTAAGCATTTCTTTTTCATGTGTAACCACCTTAGACATGTATGGAATTGGTTGTTCTCCCTTTCCCAGGTATCACTAACAAGTGCTTTTGGCAATTTACCCAAGTACCTGGATGAAGTTACAAAGGCAGGCTTTTCATTTAGCAGCAGGTTGGTTGCTTTGGACTATTTGGAAAAGACGAAGACTAGTAGTCTTCAAAGGTATGGATATGGCAGATGATGGTGTTCTCCAAGGTAGTATAGTTAAGTCTTATCATTGTTCTTCACTTGATCCGATCTTGAGGAGTTTTTGGATATGCGCTCTTATGCATAGTCAAGTTGCTTCATTCAGTAGACTTCCATGCTTACTCTCCGAGATTTTATTGCTATCGTTGCATCTTTACTTGTATTTGACTTTTGGTTAAATAAAGATTGGCATCCTTCAACAAAAAGAAAAAGGGAAAAAGAAAAAAAAAAACATCAACGTAGATCACAACTCTTTTCTAGCATTAAGAAGACTTACGAATCTTTGATTCAAAATTGTTAGAAGAGTAGTTCCCTTTTTGCTTGAATTTTTTGTGCTTATGGCTATTTGCAATTGAGTTTCTTAGACTATATGCTATTCCATGCTGTAACATACAATATCATACATATGATCCCAAGCCAGTGCTTGGCATAAGCGATTGGTTGAAGATGCTCTGGACATGGATTATAGCAGTTTCGAGCTAATGCTTAGCATACAAGCAACTAAGTACATGTGGTTGAAGATGCCATGGATATTAAGCACATATGGTTGAAGATGCTTTGGATATGGATCAGAGAAAATTAAGCACCCTAGAAGTTCTTCTACGTACAATGAATTGGCCATTCCTTATGTAATTTGTCTGTTGACGTGGAGTATGAAATGGCAATTTTTGCTACTTTTTTTCAACATAGATCTATCCCAAATGGCAAATCCTTCTTCAAAATTTTAGCGCTTGAAGTGGCCAAATTTAGACAAACAACAGAATTGGATAACGACACAGCAAAAACTCCTCAAAAACTATGTACCCATAGAAATATAACAACTAAAGGTATAAGTTGATAGACCCAAAGGAGATAAATGCAATCAGATTCTTTTGATACCAAAGGTCAAAAATGTTTATTTACCAAAAGTCATTATTTGGGTGATAGATAATTTCGGTATTTAGTAAGGAAGTATAGGCTCTGATAAAGATCCACATGGATATGGTAAAATTTTGATTTTTTTTTTAGGAATGTCCTATGCTTGAAACTCAAATGGCCTAATTGTTGATATTACCTAAACTACCAGCTAGAAATTTGGCCATTTCAATCCTTTGGCTGCCGTAAAGTCTTACAGAATGGCAAATTTGCATCTACTAATAGCTAACTCATCCTACTCAGGCTGGCCATGGGATTTTGCCAAAATAGATAATTCGGGGCCAAATGGCTCCTTGGGGCTATTAAAATCTTTGTTGATATGGATTATAGTGGTTTTATGATCCACACCAGTTGTTTTCCACCAGTAATATCCCATATCTTAATTTTGATTTTCCTTTAAATAAAATTGTTTGAATTAGATCTCATGTTTATAGATATTTAGTCTCACCTACTTCAAAGACTAAATGTCTTATGCCTCAAGGATTTTGGTTTCATCCTACAAAGATGATTGCATAGAAGCAAATGGACTTCATAACAAAATTAGGCTTTGCAGTGGTCACAACCATACCAACACCATGGAGACAAAAGTGAGAAGCTCTAGATGAAGGAAAGGGGGAGGTTTCATTGATCAATGCTTTCCGACAATATCACGAGCTGTTTGAAGGCTTTTTACTGGAAAAAAGATGCTAGGTATGTCATGAATAGATTGTTGTTACCAAGTCAAGCATTTTCAAGAATTTGTCCTATATCATAATGGTTTTGCATTTTTACTTTCTGTAGCAAGGGATAAATACTATACCTTATGTCGCTCTTGGTTGATAATCTGTATAGATCAAGAGTTTAAAATGTAGTAGAGCATGAATAGACAAGTTACATTTAATCTGTTCCCACTTCTATTTTATTTACTCTCCCACTTTGTAAAAGTAGGCAATACACACATGGAGATATCAATGAGCAACATGTTACTTGAGGGCAAGATGAGCAACATGCAAGCAATCGTGCCCATACACCATTGGAAGGTGGTACTTATGTAGAGTTAGCGGGATGTTTTCAAACCAATGTTTGATCGTATTTTTTTTGTTTGGTTTAAGTTAGGGTTCAGGGTAAGACCACACAAATTTAAATTTACTATCAGACATGCATAACTTATAACCAAAGGCTAGATATTCTAAACAAGGTGCACCTTGGACTACCACAGTCGTCGGATTCATCGATCCTACGACCCAGATCGTATGTTGGGGCCTCTGGGCACCTCTCGTTTTGCTTATAGTCATTTATGATTGGAGGCACCTATGATTTTGAAATATAAAATACGATCTCGCCTAAGGTTTTCAGGGAATATCAAACCTCTATACGGTTTTGCCTAAGCTTTTAGAATATGAAATACGGGGGTTCGAACCTCTACCAAAATAACTCAATGTTAATGTGATTGTTTTTTTATCTTGAATCTATATATATTTTTTTTATAACAACCTATTCAATTTTTTTAGGCATATAGTCTATGGATTCAGGAATTGTTATTTTTACATCCATATCAAATCCCCCTGGAACCCCCTGTTATTATTTTGCTACATATGCTACATATTCTAAATGAGGTGTACCTTGGACTACCACAGTCGTCGGATTCATCGATCCTACGACCCAGATCGTATGTTGGGGCCTCTGGGCACCTCTCGTTTTGCTTATAGTCATTTATGATTGGAGGCGCCTATGATTTTGAAATATGAAATACAATTTCGCCTAAGGTTTTCAGGGAATATCGAACCTCTATACGGTTTTGCCTAAGCTTTTAGAATATGAAATACGGGGGTTCGAACCTCTACCAAAATAACTCAATATCCTAATAAAACTACTTTAACCAATGCAGTGAGCTAATGTGATTGTTTTTTATCTTGAATCTATGTTGTTTTTTTTATACCAATCTATTCAATTTTTTAGGCATATAATCTATGGTTTCAGGAATTGTTATTTACATCCATATCAAATCCCCTGGAACCCCCGTTATTTTGCTACATACTACATATTTTGCTACATACTACATATTCTAAATGAGGTGCACCTTGGACTACCACAGTCGTCGGATTCATCGATCCTACGACCCAAATCGTATGTTGGGGCCTCTGGGCACCTCTCATTTTGCTTATAGTCATTTATGATTGGAGGCGCCTATGATTTTGAAATATGAAATACGATTTCGCCTAAGGTTTTCAGGGAATATCGAACCTCTATACGGTTTTGCCTAAGATTTTAGAATATGAAATACGGGGGTTCGAACCTCTACCAAAATAACTCAATGTCCTAATAAGACTACTTTAACCAAAGTACTTAGTGAGCTAATGTGATTGTTTTTTATCTTGAATCTATTTTTTTTTTTATAACAACCTATTCAATTTTTTTAGGGATATAGTCTATGGTTTCAGGAATTGTTATTTTTATATCCATATCAAATCCCCCTGGAACCCCCCGTTATTTTGCTACATATTGCACTTAAAATATTTTCAAACATTGTAACTAAGTGATAATTGAATTGAATTGAATTATAACTAAGAATGGAGCTCTCGTTAACTTTCAAGGAAAAAAATGTTTGAAAGAAATGCTTGCAATAGATGTTGAATAAAAATTTGTGTATACTATTTTATCTTAACACATATACCTATTCTTGTCTCATGCTTGCTCTAAAAAGAAACACATGTTGTATGTTCTTTCGAGATTCACGTGTTGAATATTCTTTGCATGTGGTAATCGGTCCAACTATTGTAGCTTATATTCTTTACATATTTAGGATACTTGTTTGTTGGCTCTAAAAATGTTATTTGCAAAAACTTGGCAATGACAATCACACAAAATACATTCAATACTTCCAAGCTAAATTGTCCGCTCCAAGGAATAAGGAAAGGTTAATTCCAATGGGGGATTGAAAATAGAAGGGAACAACATCCAATCATCTTCATCATCATTATAACTATATGGTACAATCCTAGTGTAGCTGGCATGAGCTACGGTTGGTATCAGACCCACACCCCAAGGGGTTACCTACATATGACAAAATACTTGAAACAGACAGTATAATCTTACAAAGAAAGAATAAATACCTAAGAAAACTGGATATGTGTGTGACCAATACCAGGGCTAGGAACATTGTGGTAGTTAAAACCCAAAAGATATGGGATAAAAAATCAGATTTTAAAATATTTATGTCAAGATCTTCAGTTATGGGAAAGAGCACTAATCTCTCTTTTTCCTCATCCTAGGCAAACTCCGCACTCAAATAGGCAACATCAATTATGACACCATTTGTAGTAGAAGCAAGAAATAAGACCAACCAAAATGGATCTAGAAGATCTCATGGCAGTTCTCGATGCAAAAATGCCCGATATGGATGCACTTAACAAAATAGTAAGTTTGTAGAAAATCAGGGGGAAACCATCAAAGAAATGGCAGAGAAGGTACAAAATAGTAAGTTTGTAGAAAATCAGGGGGAAACCATCAAAGAAATGGCAGAGAAGGTACAACCAAGAAAAGACACAAGTAAAGCAATCCAAGAGAGAATAGAAAGGATCCTATATTATAAAATCGTGGCGTCTGTCTATCCGCTCGATCGACGGCCGAGATCGTCCCAATGTCCCTCCGCCCCGCCTGGCGGCCTAGATTTGTCCGTTTGTCCCTCCGCCTTGATCGATGGCTTAGATTGTGCCATATGGGATGTTGTCACTGTGTCCCCAAATGAAAGGGCGTGACGTCTAATAATCTAAGTCAAATATTGCCGCCGTTCGTGCAAATTTTATGTACATGGGCTTGGGGTATCTTCTTCTTGCTGCATTCGCACGTCCAGAGGCGTTACTAAAGAGGGAAAATGTTCAGATTTTTCTTTCCTTTTGTGCTTTCCTCTGTCCCGGCTTCCGGAATGAAGCTTGAAAGTATGGCTTTTTCGTCATTGTGTGTATTTAAAAGTTCGAGTATATGCATGTGTATGCCTATGGAATGTGAGTAACGAAAGTCAAGAGGGTCATGGATGTGGAAATTGTGTGGTGTGGATCTGGAAACTGAATAATACAACCATTGCAAATAATGGAATAGGTTTCTTCCTGAGCGGAGGTAGTTTTGAGCATTTGAAATTAAATATTGTTTTGTAACTGGACTGGATCGTTGCTTAAGTTCATATTTCCAGCCCTGTTTATTATTGAAAGGCTATAAGCAGCTTAATGACAAGCATTCCAGCAGGCCATACCATCTCTATCCTTTCATCTTCTTATTTTTCTTGATATAGCTATTCAATTTCTGAAATTGTAGTCGAAGTACTTTCTGATTATGCTTAGTCAGAAATATTGTAAGTGCTTTTTTCTCTTTTATATGATGGTTATCATTAGAAAAATCACTTGCTTTCATACAGGCAGATGTTGGTAATGGTGAATTGTCTTTGTTGCCAATAATACCGTATTTTCTTTTTAATTGTTTATTTTGGACCTCTTAAGTAGGTAATGTTCTATGTATTCATATATTATTGATTTCTAAACGATGTGTCTATTTCAGAGCCTAAGTTTAAGAAGAAGAGTTGATTTTGCATTTCTTTAGTTGAAGAACATTGAAGTACCGCAATACCAAGATACTGTGTAATGCCACAAGGGCATTGTTTCTCCTCTTGACTGGTAGTTGTGACATTAGGTGAAATGTTTTTTGCATGCAATTTGAATTGTGTGCAGTGTAAGAATAGGCTGTTCACACATTCTTAACATTTTATTTTTTTCATTTTCTTCTTTTCAGACAACGCTTATCTCAGGCAATAATGTTTTCCTTTACATGTGGTTTCTGAAGGAACTTTACCTTAGGCGTGCACAAATGAAATAGATTCCTTCTGAATGGACCGGTAGCACTGTTCTTGAAAAAAGAAACAATCTGAAAGTGCATAAATAACAACATTAACAGGCTGGCCTTTGAGCAGGCATTTGGCTACTTTGTGTAATCATGCATTTGCATGCATATGAATTCTAGATGCGTTCTAAGGTTAGTAGCTCATAAATCTTTTATATGAATCTTCTATTTTTCATAAGCTTCACCAGACTGCGCCTTCTTATAGATGAGCATACAGTTTCGAGCATTCCTTACGTGATTAGTTGCTTATTCTTTATTTGTTCTATACTGGTTTTAGGCACTTTGTGCAGGGCAAGGAAAACTTTTATTCAATTGAAGCTATTTATCTGCAGGAGCTTTGGATCTTCTAGATAACACACTAAGGATCTGTTATTTGTTGTAAAATTAGTGAAACAAGTTGGTGGACAAGCCCATGTATCTCAGAAGCATATATCTATGTCCGTTCGACATCCTATGCAGCGAATCAGCGAATCTTCTTAGTATGGTAAGAGTCTCCATTTTTGTCGGCTAGCTCTTTGGCAATTAGAATAGAGTTAATCCTTTTCATTAGTTCTAGATTGCCATATTGTTGTTGCACAAATGGTGGTTGAACTGAGATGCAACAGATTTGTGTATTAAGATCTAAACCTTTTGAAGCTGTCTAAATCTTAACATTACAATTTCTACTATGTCTTACCACATGCCCATTTTTATGGTCCCTGGTCTAAGTGCATTTCTGTATCAGATTAGTTACTCTTTGAACGCACATGCCTGTTTGTTGAAGGATAAAACGTTCTTTGTTTTTGTGCAACTTCGGTATGTTTTGAGAATAAAAAATGTTCACTGTAATAATCTGTAGGGCTTTCCAGTTTGACTATGGCTCTTAGATGGACAAGTTGACATAGGGACATTTGTTGAAAATATCGAAGATCAAGTGAGATCCTCATGTGTGCACATACAATTGGCTTCTGGTCTTAGAAATACTGTCAATCAAAATTCTTTAAATGCTCATATGAGCAAACACTTAATGGAAATTCCTAGGTCATAAGTAATCTTATAATTACATTTTCTGTTTGTAGAAGATATATTCTACCAATGCTCTAAATAATAAGGGGACAATATTTTGGTAAATATGCTGCAAAGTGGCTTAGATTGGGCAGTAGACTGCTTTGTATACTGGTTAGTAGCTCATAAGTCTAAGGTTAGTAGTTCTAAGATTAGTAGCTCATAAATCTTTTATATGAATCTTCTATATTACATAAGGTATCTCAGGCAATAATGTTTTCCTTTACATGTGGTTTCTGAAGGAACTTTAACTTAGGCGCGCAAATAAAGTCGTTAAAGTAGGCTCCCATATATTTTTTGACATGCACAAATGGAATAGATTCCTTCTGGATGGACTGGTAGCATTGTTCTTGAAAAAAGAAACAATCTGAAAGCGCATAAATAACAACATTAACAGGCTGGCCTTTGAGCAGGCATTTGGATACTTTGTGTAAGCATCATTGCTTAAGTTCATATTTCCAGCCTGTTTATTATTGAAAGGCTATAAGCAGCTTAATGACAAGCATTCCAGCAGGCTATACCATCTCTATCCTTTCATCTTCTCATTTTTCTTGATATAGCTATTCAATTTCTGAAACTGTAGTCTAAGTACTTTCTGATTATGCTTAGTCAGAGATTCTGTAAGTGCTTTTGTCTCCTTTATATGATGGTTATCATTAGAACAATCACTTGCTTTCATACAGGCAGATGTTGGTCATGGTGAATTGTCTTTGTTGCCAATAATATCGTATTGACCGCCTTGTTCAACAAGGCATTACAGGAAGGCTTCCCACTGTAGTGGACCAATACCAGAGTTGTTCCCATCTATAAGGCAGGTGACCCGCACTGCCCAGCCAATTACCGAACAATCATGGTCAGTTCGGTGTTTGCAAAACTGCTTACTGGGATTCTCGAGCAGCAATTGACGGGCTGGGCAGAGGCAGCAGAGGTGCGGGCCCTCACCCAGGCAGGATTCAGACCCCGGCACTCAACCATTGATCACATCTTCACGTTGCGAACTCTGGTTGAAGACAACAGGAACCGCCGTCAGGATCTATATTGTTGCTTCGTGGATTTTGCGAAGGCATTTGACACTGTGCCTCGGGGAAAACTATAGGCAAGATTGCGACAGCTAGGGGTTCCTGTAGATTTGCAGAATGCAGTGTACAGGCTATATGAAAGATGCTCGGGTCGGTTGCAGCCGTCAAGCCAACCATTTGATAGTAGTATCGGGGTTCATCAGGAATGCCCTCTCTCCCCAACGTTGTTTGGGCTTTACATTGATTAATTGGAGAGCTGACTTGCTGATAATGGGGGCGAGGAGCTCATCTTCTGCAATCTGCATCAGATCATTAGGCAGTTAATATATGCTGATGATGTGGACCTCCTAGCTTACACACCGGCAGACATGCAACGACATCTCGATGCCCTGGACACATTTTGCCAAACGACTGATATGTGCATCAACTTGGCCAAGACTAAGGTAGTTCTCATATCCTCCTCACGTCAGCCAAGGATCCCCTCCTTCAGTTACCGAGGGCAGAATGTGGAAGTGGCATCCACATATAAATATTTGGGAGTTGGATCGGTGCTAGATCTCCTTGAAGCAGAAGCTGTTGTTGGGCTAAAATATGTTTCTGCTCATGAGGGTTTAAGGAGCAGAAGATATTTAAGATGAAGTGCATTGGGGGAGATAATCCGCCCGGTAGATCCGGTGGGACCATTGTACCAGGATATTACAGAGCTATCAGAGGGACGTGAAACGAGAATGAGGATGATTGGAGGTCAGAACAAAAGGGGAAATTGGCGAATGACGAAAGGGGAATAAGGAATGTTGACAGGGTCGAAGATACCTTTCCAGGGGGATGATGGGACCCAAGAAATCCAAGATCTAAAGATGAAATGCGAAATACCTTACCTGCTTACCTCGATTATCGATTATAAAGACGTCTTCAATCCTTAAGCGTGTTGAATTTTATCCATAGCCATCAATAGTGATACACGACTATAAAGAAAAGCATCTCAATTCCACACCCTAAGTTAGTTCTATGATTTTGTTGTTTTGGTTTAGATACTATCCAAGCCCCACATTGAGTTGTGCCAAAGTTTTATAGGTGCTCACTCGACAAGATTTGTACTTATCATCTTAGGTGTATCATGTAACACACCTTTTACACTTGAGGTAAGACTTTGTAGATTTGAATTTGACTTTCTTATATTTTGTACTTCCATATTGAATTTTGATGAACTTCTTCCAAACAACTTTATGTTCGATAGTATGCAACAACATTATGCGTGTAGGTTGAGCCACCCTAGAATAATTATTGGAAGGGTAAAAAACCAATGACTCCAAGTGATGCTATCAATTGGCTTTTTTGAAGGAATATGACCAAATGGTAAATCAATCAGTTAAATATGCAAAATGATGAATATACAAGCTATCCAAGATAATGACTTTAAATGCCCCATTTTTAAATTCAAGCACATAATGCCAAAAAAGTTAGAGCGACATAGGATGCACGCATAATTTATGAAGTTCCATTCAGAATTGTTTCTTATGAAGCAATGTACAAGGTTGTTGTTATCTATGGTTTGATCAATACGTATGACATGTCGCTAAAGAGATAGACATCATAATAGAAGCATAGTTATTAAGACCTTGAATCGTGTCTTGCAATACAAACACAGACTATAGATTCTACTTCCAATATAAGGCACACTTTTGATACTTCCAGGATTTCATTCTAATAATCTTCTTTTCTATGCTTTGTCTATCAATCTATGCTTTCACATGAAAAGTATCCTCATGAAGCCCTTCTAGTAAACCAATGATATGGATAGCATTTCTAATCTTACGCTGCTCCTCATACTCTGATATGTGAACCTTGATTTGTTGAACTCTTCCCAAGATTTGGATGATCACTTGCTGGACTCCAAGCTCGTTGTATTTTTTGCGAGTTCTTTTTTTTCTTTCTCTACTAGAAAATTGTCCACCTTTGGTGGGCTTTCTATGTGATTTTGTATGGCATTTCTTTTGCATACCATTGTTTTGTTTATCACCTTTAAACATAATATTTGACAATCACGAGGTTTGACTCTCATTGGATGCATGCTTTTAGTGCTCCATGGGATGAAGAAAACCAAAACAACTTACAAACAATAATCGGTGCCACATCATAGAGAAGAACTAATGGAACATACAATTTGTTTTTCAATAGACCCAACTATGCAAGCGAAAAGCTCAAACACTGTGCTCCAATATGGCACTCTCCATAGCATGGAACTTGACTTACATGAGCTATGCTAGTACTCTTTAGCCACGGTTAGATGAACTTTATCCAAAACTAGTAAAAGTGCCCAGCGTTACTGGGCATTATTTCTTTCTTGAGATCTGCTTCAAATTCCCCTTTCCGTCTCTTCTTGGTTTGAAATTTAATGCCTTCTTCTGCAGTTAAGGACCTCCGTCTCTTCTTGGTTTGAAATTTAATGCCTTCTTCTGCAGTTAAGGTCCTTATTGAGATCTGCTTCAAATTCCCCTTTCTGTCTCTTCTTGGTTTGAAATTTAATGCTTCACTCAACCATGTAACATGCTTGCTTCAAATCATTGTATGAAATCTTTGCTTTGGATTTTCGCTTGTTGCAAATCTTTACATCAAATCTTTACCATGAAATCTTTGCTTCGGATTTTTGCTTGTTGCAAATCTTTACTGCGTATCAGATCTCCACTCGACACCCTTGTGTTGTTCAATTTTTGCATTGCATTTGTAGCCAATACACAAAAGAACCACATAGACATAAGGAGACGCTTGAAACAATAATTGCACTCAAAATAGCAAGATACCCAATGTGTAAATGTGCAAAATAGCACTTAAGATAAATAAATTCTTCAAAAATCCATTTTGGCATTGGTACACTTGAAATCATGATTTATTTGATTTATTTGTGCTTCAGGGATCAGAGACGGATCGTGATTAAAAATCACCAGAAATGTTATTCACAAAATGTGACGTTATATATTCTTCAAAAATCCACTTTAGCATTCGCACACTTGAAGCCATGTTTTATTTGATTCATTTGTGCTTTAGCTATTGAGGAAAATGACATTTGGTATTGGCAATGTTATAAAAAATCGTGGAACAACAATACAAACACATAACATCCTTCATTAAAAGGCATTAAGTGATTATGCAATAGCTATTGCATATAGCCGTGGCTGCATATCAAAAATCTGAAACTGAGGACATGCAAGAATATTTTGATCTGGCAAAAGGGGTGTTAATAGCATGATACATACCATAAAAACATCTCTGAGAGCTATTACATCTGTCCACAATGGATGAAGCTTCCAGCTCCTAAGAAAAGACCAAATAATGCTGCACTCTTGACAGTTGTTTGGCCAATGTAATGAATATTAAATACACCACACACCTGCACATGACATAAAAAAGGCGACACAAACAACTTCATAGGTGACGTGATGGTCAATAGCCAATAGTTCCATAAGGATGGATTCTATTTTTGTAAGTTTAATCCCTGTATTCCTCAGGAAGCCAATGGTGATTTTTTCTATCTCAGATCTATTGTCAACTGCCTTGCCCCTTTCTGCAATCTCTGAATACAGCTCATTGTTCACATTTGTGGTAAGCTTGCCATCTTGAAGCCAACATTCAACATTCAACATGACTCTTCGCCTTGTTCTCCACCCCAATATCATCACAATACCATCTTTTACACCGTCGAGATCCTTCTCGTTTTCCAATATTTCCAATTCACTCTCTTTGCACATCAAGCATGCTGATCAAACTCAGCAATTTTAAGCTTTCCATAGATGGCTTCAAATCCCTGTGCAGGATGCAGACCCTGTGACATGCTGCCACGCCTTGAAGAAGTTGCAACATCCTGCCCCTTATCTCTTCCTCAGATCCTTCTCTTAATTACATCATCAACCGAAGAAGGAAGACATTTCAATACAAATAAAATATGAGAACCCTGTTGAAACTACTCAACTAATAAGATTTACAATATGGGGATGGTTTTGGAAAAGAAGAAGAACCTCAAGTTCCCGTTCAACACTCTGTTCATGATGGACCCCTATTCTATTCTATTCTTCTTCCTCAATCTAGCATTTTGTGAACCACAGCTAAAGACCCAATATCATTAACAAATGACCAATAAACATAACACTGCATCCAACAATCTGTCTTTGTGCATTGTTCAACCCGTTGATCAAGCAACTTAAGAACCTGTTGGCCAAGATCCTTCTCCTGTTCCAATATTTCTAATCCAGTCTCTTTGCAGATCAAGCATGCCGAGAAAACTCAGCAATTTTAAGCTTTCCGTCCTTTGAGATCAAAAGATTAGATGGCTTCAAATCCCTGTGCAGGATGCAGATCCTGTGACATGCTGCCATGCCTTGAAGAAGTTGCGCAACATCCAACCCCACAAATTACATGACTACAGTGAAACCTTAAGAAACTGTAACGCCACATTATAACCCCAACAATCTACAATGCTGTCTTCCACAATGCTGAATCATAATATTAAGTAGCCAGCCACTCATACTTAAGGGAAGAAACAAACAGATCTGTTTACATCTTAAATGCTTTAATGAATGCTTCAATCAGTGAGAGATGGCTGGGCATGTTATGTAACTTGATATTTACTGGAAATACCAGAAAGAGAATAACTCTGTTCTATTGATGATTTTGCACTTTTAATAATGCCTAAAATGTTGCAGAAGCTGCATTTGCAAGCACCACAGTCATTTAAAAGATGTAATAGATGTTTTATACCTTTCCTTTTGTTGCATGCACGAAAAGAACATGACTATTCATAACTGCATGCATACATGAAAAGCACAGGCTGCTCAACATTGAAATCTGTCAAGTTCTATGGCATCTCTGTTTGCATGAGCCATGCGAATCTGGATATCATGTCTGGCATTAATCCATCTGGGTTTCTATCACCACGCTCCTTTACAATATCCTCTTATTCTATACCACCAACATCTAAGGACTAAATTCAGAGCAAATAAGAGGGGATAAAACCTTGAATCCATGATGTTGAATCGTGCTTCTAGCTCCTAATCTGGTTTTGTCACCATGGTCCTTTACAATATCCTCCTGTTTTGTACCACCAACATCTAAAGAATCTAATTAATCGAAGATTGATCGATAGGGTGTATTAAATTCAGAGCAAATAAGAGGGGATAAAACCTTGAAGAGTTGGTGTTGAAACGCACTTCCAGCTCCAAGAAGAACCCAACAAACAATTCTGCAGAAGAGTAGTGTCAAACTGCATTGCCATGAATGAAAAGGGAGGTTAAGGGAAGGAAACGTAACTCCGCTAATGGGCACAACTCCAGTTTCAAACCTTAATAAGAAACTGTAACGCCACATTATAACCCCAACAATCTACAATGCTGCCTTCAACAGTGCTGGATCTTCAGGTAAGGATAAGAAGATCTTTTAAAAAGAAACTCGAGCCCTTCGTGCCCCTCTGCTTCAATTGCTTTGAACACCACTGCACTGTTTTGGCCGCACCCATCACTACACTGTTTTGGTTGCATCCATCTCAGTGAGTCGAGGCACCTCAAAGCACCTGAAAGCCCCCTGCTCTGCCGTAAAGAAACCCTAGAAAGGTAAGTTGGAAAATAGACAAATTTGGACCCTTCGATGTAATCAGGTAATTTGTGGCCCTAGGATCTAGGGCTGGATCCAAATCCAGGATTTACAGAATAACATTATAATATAGGATAGGATAACCATTAATGAGCAGCATCAACTTATCGTAATTGTTTTGGCTATAGAAACACATAGAAATTTTTGAGATACAGCCAATTAAAAAGTACCAAATAAATTGACAGGCTTTACCGTTGTCTATTCTAAAATATGAGTGACAGAGCTTGCAAGCTAAGAAAATGCACAATATTATATGGCACATGTTCTGTACCTTGTACCAATTTCTTTTATTTGCTATATTAGCTTCTAATTATTGAATAACCCCCATATAGATATTGCAAATATAGAAAGAAGGAGATGCCTGCATTGCACTAACTGACTTAGCACATTAATGTGCATGTTAACAACAGCCTTGTTACTGTTATATAGCCTTGTTTACTATTATATAATTTAAAGTTCCAAGCATAGTGGCCAAATGTACTTATATAAGCAACTGCCACAATCAACCTGAAGATGGCTTAACCAAATAGAATAGATGAGAAATAAAAGGACAGAAGACACCATACAATACCTTTGAATAAAAGGTTTTGTCAGTAACGTTGATTTCACTCTCCGAAATGTAGACCGACGGGTCGCACTAATTTTGCACCTTCTAGCGTAATTGACTTTCTTCGTTTTGGGAGAAAACCATGGAGAATCTGAATCTCATGCCTGGGGATGAGGATAAGCCAACAAAATCTAGAAATCAAATGAATCTGGAATGAATAAACATGAAGCCAAAAGACGTATAGAAATCAAAAGTTCATACGCTCTTACTGGAATGATAGAAGCTCAAGTATGTGCCCTATAAGATATCATAAATCTGGGTGTTGGATGCGCGTAAGAGCACCTGCTCCAAGCCCGTGCTTATAAGATTGGCATACATATACTCAGAAAAGAAAATTTGCAAAATAAAATGCTTAGCACCTATCTGTTATGACAATGCAAATAGCAAATAAGAAACCATATAGCAAATAATTAAACAGAGGTATTAAGGGTTACCTGCTCCAGCATCATGCATGTCCAGCCATGCCTGAAGTTTAAGCCAAAACGCTTGCTCCAACACCAGCCTGTAAATAAAGTGAGAAGTGTAGCAATGTAAGCTATGCATGGAAAATAAAATAAGCATTAAAACATCAAGCAGGCTATTAGACGGCTTACAGAGATGGCCTAGCACGAAAGGATCTATCCTAAAACTGTTCTCTAACAAAATCATTTCAATATGGCAGTTTTACAATCGCTCTTTTGGAATGGATAAAGTAAATGAATACCACGGCAACAAATGTATAAACCTACATACCATGTGTAACAAAAATCAACTCTTCGTTCGTTAACCTGCACAAAGATGTCAACAACACTGGAAAAAAATAGCATGAAAACAACATGAAAATGACATGGATATGCATATAGCTAAGAACATTGTTTTCCAAACAGATCAGCAATGTGCTAAAGTATATCCAATTATTATGAATAACTGAAATAATAAAACCACAGGCAACCCTGCATATGTCATGCATTTCTACATCTTGAGCAGATACAATTATGTCTATGCCCTTCCTTGACCTTGCAAGAAGAATCCTATTATAGGAGAACTTAGTAAATTTTGTATGCTAAGCCTGGCATGGCTTTTTTCCTCAGAATAGTATTGTGGGGTATCAATGCCGGGCACACAATTTCCTTCAGTAATATAAAAAATAGGTGAATAAACTCAAGATCTGAAACAAAGATTTGCAAGTTTTTGCTCTGAAATAGAAAGGATTTGTCTTGAACGGAGTTAACATAACACGCAACAAACATACAACACAACTCTTCTCCACGGAGAAGATCTACCCTACCTCCAGACATCAAGACATCTTGGAGAGGATGTTAATGTAGCAGTGTATGGTTCAACCAAAGAGAATACAACAACAAACTTTGTTATCCTACCAACGATTTACTGTGCAAAATACAGCGAGCAAATACCGTGACTACCATACCTCTTGCATGTGTTAAGGGTTGACTGCCATGGAAGAAAATGTCTCCTTGTTATGAAAAATGTTATAGTTCTGAAAAACGTAGCTGCAAAACCAGATGCATAGGGTAAGCTGGATGCTATTGACATATGCATGCCCAAATTTACGATACTTGTTCCAAATAGAGCTGTAGAAATACATTGTAGATGAGCAAGCAAATAGGAACTGTAAACACACGAACCTGGTACTGTATCAGAAAGCTCTAGAGAGCTTATGGGCAACAGAAAATGTAAAATGGAACTCTGAAAACGACATCTGATGGCATTATCAAGAAATGGAAGGTAGATTGTATAAAAATCAATGTCAGTTATTATGTTGACCATTGATCCTGTGGGACTCCTATTAGACGGAGCACAATCTACTTTGACTTTGAAGCACAATCTACTTCCTATTTAACGCGTTTAAGGAGCTTCTCAATAGAAATTGCTTCTGTTCATTCTCTACGGATGCTGCCAATAATCTGTCATGACTGCCATTGCGTTGTTTGTCATAGTGATCCCTTCTACCATACATGTTTGTCATAAATCGCTTCTCATCACAGACGATATGTATTGCTGGCTTTTAAAGGGATTGGACCACTAACCTTAAATCCAGAGAAAGAGTAGAAGGAGATCCGCAGTATATCCGACAGCCAAAAACATCCTGCCAAAAATTTGCAGAGAAATGCATATTAGAATTGCGGCTTCACAATTTTGATCCTAATTGCATTAAAAAAGGGTAGAGCAATTACCCTAGACCTCGAGATCGTGTAGAACCAGTCAGATAACAGAACAAAAGACAGAATATGGGCGAGTTGTGTATGGTCAGAATTGTTGGTTTTTTTCTTTTCTTTATGGTTCGAAGTACATTCGTCCCTTTTCGGCATTAGTTGAGAAGACGAAATGGTTTGTCATCTCACCAAGGCTCTCACCAGAGCAAGAAAGGCGTTGGGCATGGATTCGTCCATTTTCATTTGGTCTAATTTTTTCATCCTCACATTTAGCATTGTAGACTACCCAGATCACACCATGTCGCGTAATTGAAGCCGTCAATTGAAAAGTCACTAACAAACCCTTTCCATGTTTGATCTATGCCACGTGGCATAATGTGGGTCATTGATCGGGCCAGAGTGACAGACGCCACGGTTTTATCATATAGGACTAGAAAATTGCCCACCTTCGCTGGGCTTTCTTTTTTATTGTATACTAGAAACGTGTGCCCGGTGATGCCGGGCATTAGTCATGGATGTGTGGAATGAGTAGATGTGAGGGAGTTTGTAGATGGAATAATAAGCTATAAACGTAGTTGTGTTTATAGATGTAATGTAGTGCCAAGTGTAAAGGGTTTAATGGATGCATTGCATTAGCTATATCACATGAAATGGGCATTAACATAGTGTTGAATAGAATAATAGACATAATGGAATGCATGGAGTTAGGTGCTTGTGGTAGTTTATGGCTTTTGGAAAATCGCATATCGAATGCTCGTGAGTGAAGACATGTTTATATAGGTAGATTCCAACCTTTCATATTGTTTGGCCCTGTTGAGACTACACTTGTTTTAATTGAAATAGCAATTTTGAGTTGCTTGGGATGATTGGAATGCATGATATAAAAGCACGATCTCAAATATTTTTCCCACTCACTATCTCTATCTGCATCAAAGTGCCATCTTTCCTGTTTTCACACAATAAGTCAAGTTCCATGGTGCATCAAAGTGCCATCTTTCCTGTTTCCACACAATCAGTCGAGTTCCAATGCGCAACCCATTCCCAGCGGAGATGGCCCTCTTAAATGGACATCACACTTAAAAATTAAGCAATGCAACTTCATAGATCTCCATTCGAGTGAGAGAGAGAGAGAGTTTGTACATAAGAGCTATGGTCAAATGTGGACAATGTTGTTTTACCAAATATACATCATAGTGCATCGAGCTTTAGTTCATCTTTCTTAGATTGCATATTGGTTAGTGATAGAAGTTAGAAGTTAGAATATACCTTTGTGTTATTTGTCAAAAAGCAATATTTTTTATTGTACTTTTTTTTTTGGGTCTTTGATTGGGATGTTATTAGACTAATTGTAGTGTTGCAATTGTTTTCTGGAATTGATATCGTTGTAATAGCAAAACATATAGAACATTATAAGACGTGTCCATCCATATCTCATCAACACAATTGTAGTAAAGGCAACTTGAGCAACTTAAGAAGGGATGTATAATTATGTTGCCATGGACCTGTATTGACAACCTATCGTGTATATGCTAACCCCAAACGGTAACCTGAGAACACCTTAAACTATATGTTTATCATAGGTAGGACAAAGGTATGGTTGGTTGATTGTAATTATAGATTGATAGTTCTTGCCATTATACAGATTTTGCCACCACCGAATACAAAGTCAGACTTTGATAAGGTCTTTTCACGGCAAAGAACAACTGCTTCAAATGATGACTTGAAATTCACGAAAGATTTACAAAGGAATTTGGGGAGGAAGGTTGATTATTTTTTGTCATCCATATTTCTACAATTCTTGCATTTTGAATTGCCACATACACATCTGTATAAAGATATCAACTGGTTTGGCCGTTGATGATTTGTATAAGGCTATCCAAATCTGTTATGGTAGAGCTAAATAATAGAAGGAACATACAATTCCAGCTGGAAAGATGCGCTTAAAATCATCCCAATTGTTGATGCTATTACCAGACTATTATTGGTAATACAGAGCTCACATATGGACATCACAAATTATTTGCGACCCAAGGTCAGTGACCTACAGCAGACAATAGCAAATTATTATCCCTAATCAATGTCTTTAGACCCTGGCTAATAGCTTTTGCTTTTTGTGCATTTATGGACCACCAACACGGAAGAATTTCACTGATTCATTTGAATTGTGATGGCAAAGCCCAGGACCATGGTCCCACGTGGGAAACAACATGGACAATTTGCTTTATATTAATTATTTGCAATCCATAACCCCAGGTGGCTTTTTAACAGCTTTATTTCCATATGCAACTTCCATATATACAGTCTCCTTTTATCAATCTTCAACATAGTTGAACAAAGCTGGAGATAATAACTTATTACCAGATAATACTGGCCGGGCACATGCACAGCCTTAAATAGACGTACTAATCCTTGAGTTGATTCTATTTTCCACCGTGGTACAATATAAACAACTTTTCCGCTCATCAGAAGAGCTTGGCAAAAACCTATTTTACAGCAAAATCTTTATCACCTTGTTTAACACTTAATTACGAAGAACATGATTTTAATCAGCCAGTGCCTCCTTACGCGAGAAGAACTTGCTAAAGCCTCAGTAAGAATGCTTCTGGGAATGTTCTATCCTTTTCTTTAGTTTCGTTCTTGGAGAAGATAGAAGTGATCTCTCGGTTTCATCCTGCAGCATTTGTTGTGCAAAATGTGATCCATTATAACGGTTTGCATTTTCGACATGATTGACAGTATTCACCAGATCTGGGTCAGAGCAGATGTTTGAACTCCAGTACAGTTCCTGTGTCTGAATTTGTTCACTTATAGCTCTGGAGTGGCTAAAATCAGAATTTGAGGTCTGGCTATGGATCCAAATAAGGAAAGCCAAATCATCTAATTGCACATCCTCGTCATGTAAAAATGAATTTCTGGATTTTCCATGTGGTACAGGGGACATGTCCAAGGGATTTGGACACGCATTTTCAGATACTTTGAGATACTGAATCTGCTTGCACAGAGCCATAATTGAGTTTTGGCGTTCAGACAACTTTTTTGCAGCAACTGCAATTTCCTCTTCCTGCATTTTAAAAGTAAATAGAGAGACTGTGAGAAAGAAAAGAGATTGAGCCATAGCTAAATACGTTAAAAAATTGGGTTCACCTTTGTTGGTCTAGCGACATCCTCATGCTCTCTTGTTTTTACCCTGCATGTTGGAAGCAATTACCCATGTTCAAGTAGTTTCTTTTTACTCCATAAAAAAGACCAAAATGAAGAACAGCCAGGGCACATAGACAAATACATAAAGTAACATAAACAGTGTAGTGTTGGCAACAAAATGTAAACCACCTATGAGATATAAGTAACTGTTTTAGATGTAAAACCATTATGACATCACATGATCTACTTTACCAAATTGACCATTCTTGGATTATGGATCTAGCATATTCTTTGCTTCCTGTTTAATATTATGAGATGATCATCCAGAACTGCAATTGAATCATGTCCACTGAAAAGTATAATTGACTGTACTTGCCTGCAAGTTTGAGATCCGAGTGATTTCCAACAAAAATCTGGCAAGATCAATCTCCTCCTGCAGATTCCTCCCATTCTGAAATCTGCAGAAATCTTCAACATTCCTGGCAAACAATGGTGCCAGCCCAGGTTCATTAGGCTTTATGAAGAAGTCAAAAAAACAAAATTGGCCGAATGATGCAATTAAAACAGCAGAGATTATATAGAAGCAGGGAATTTCCATATCCAAAGAACACATTTATGGCATCTTGTAGGAATGCAATAAACAGAAGTGCTAACGGCATCCTAAAAAAGTGCAATTTATAATTATCCATACTGGAATAAAGTTTCCAATATTCTCTGACCAGCTTACGCTTATTTACTGTGTGCGAAAGTTTGACTGATGCAAATGCAGCATTCAATAAAATTTCTACATTGAGTTTATACACATGGAGTGCCAACCCATGCCACGCTTGGTGAAGGTAATGTGGCATTTATTCTATCTGATAGGATGATAATGGCAGCTTCAAAGGGCAATAAAACTGATGCCAAATTTGGACTTTGTATTACAATGGGCGAATGCCATAGAGCTAACCTTATTACACTTCGGGATGAGCTCTTGTAATGCCTTCATCTTCTCATTTATTCTATCTCGTCATCTCTAGACATGTATACTATATACATAAGAGAACAAAATTATGTGAATAAAGTTCTATCATACAAATCTGTTATGGTAGAGCTAAATAAATAGAAGGAACATACAATTCCAGCTGGAAAGATGGGCTTAAAATCATCCCCATTGTTGATGCTATTAGCAGACTATTATTGGTAATACAGAGCTCACATATGGACATCACAAATTATTTTGCGACCCAAGGTCGTTGACCTCTGCCAGCAGACAATAGCAGATTATCCCTAACTTTACACGCATATAGCAATGTCTTTAGACACACTTGCATACAAAATTGAACAAATTCAACATTGCAATACCTTCTATTCCAAAATGTGATAACACTCCAGGAAATTTGCAACTCCAGATATAATGTAAGACATTCAACCCTGGAAAAAAAAAAGCAACAGCAAATGATGACAACATTTCACAATCAACTCTCCGTGTAAATGGCCAAAGACATCCAAATGAAGAACATTTCCAAATGAAAATGAAGCGTACAGAAAGTACTACAAATTAGAATTCAAAATAAGAAAAATGGCGTAATATGACTCAAAAAAAACTCGAACATGCACCTGCCCATTTATACATGTAGGTGGATGCTCTAAATTCTAGCCCCAAATAATTCAAACATGACCAATTAACAAAAGCAATATAAGCAACAAAGAGTAAACCATCAGGACATTCTGAAAGAGAAGTCAGATCATAATTATAGTAAGAGGCATCAGGGTATTCTAAAAGGCACCTACTATGTGCTATAATAAATTTGCAGAACTGTGCTACCATGTTGAAGTGAGATCATAAATATAAATATAAATATGGTGACAGCAGTAAGGCATTCTAAAAGGCACCTGCATGCTTGAATTTAAGTTAACTTAGGCACACGTTATTGGGGAACAACTAACAAATTGTTCAGATAACTCACAAAGTATTCACAAATTGTTCAGAAAATATTCACAAAGAAACTCACAAACTAACTGTGGCAGAAAGTATTCAGAAAGAAACTCAAAAACTAACTATGGCAGAAAGTATTCACAAAGCTCCTATGAAGATTTAGAGAAATTAATAAAAAATTCAGAGCCGTAGAAGCTTTCAAGAACTCACCTTTGGATTCGTTGCTGAAGAAGTATGCCTGGGAATGTGCTGAAGAAGTTGTTGAAGAGTCATCAGGGAACCCGTATGCAGTGCCCAGATCAGAGCGAAATAAGCTGTGGAAAACCCTTGAAACCTGTTTCCATAGAAAATCCTGAGGATGCTTCAGTTTTTAGGAACCCAAAAACATGACGTTAACGCCTCAAACGGCCACAGAAGAGCAGCAAAATGACGGAAGAAAAAAAAGATTGGCACATTGAACCATTTCAACCTTAAGCATTCTAAAAAACCATTCCGACTCTAATACCTTTCGTGGATTCATGGATCTACCTTTCACAACGGCTCCAAGCTCAGAGCTGCCCTCGAACCTCGACTTCAAACTCTGCTCTGATACCCAACCTCTACCTTGATACCGGATAACCGTGTTAAAATCTCTGTATCCGGCTTTGCAATACCTGTGTAGATAAATACCTTGCACACAACCTTGAACCTCGAATGCACACAATAGCTCCAGCTCCAAATGCACACAACAGCTTGATACGCCTCTTATTTTCTAGAGGCATTGAGAGTGAACGAAACAGTGTTTGCTTTTGTTTGCTTTATGATCATGTGAACCAAAACGGATGTCAGGTTCTTCCATTAGGATTGTGTTTGCCGCATGTCATCTCCATCTGTATGTATATACATTTTGCACAAACCAAATGTTAGCAACCCAGTTATAGCCGGAGCTTCAACATCTGGAAGCTTCTCATCCCTACAGCATCGCCAAAAACCCATGCCACACCGCCATAGCCATGCCGCAATACCTCGATCCTTTATTATAAAAATGCAAAACTTCTCTGCTGCGAGAATTCAAAAAAATGGCATTGAATACAGGCAACCGGCGTCCCGCAGGGGGAACCCAAATTGGAAGGGAATGCCGCATGCGGCGTAAGATGCGGCGTTCCCTCTGGCACGCAACCCAATGCAATCCCAAAATAAAAAAGAAGATAAAGACTGGGACACTAATGTGTTGTCTATGTATATCTGGAGTGTGTTCACTGAGTTAGAATGGAAGCTTGATTGGTATATTGATTAGAATGGAATCGTATAGATTAATTCTTACCTTTTAGAAATTAATGTTTTGATATGGCAAGTTTGACGCTATGTTGTCGATGTTTCGTGTTGGACTTTTTTCTTGCAAGAATTGCATGCAGTGTACCACATTTTTTGCTCTGAATTGATGTAACTTATAGATGCTCTCACAATAAAGGTTTTAGCCTTTCATTTTACAGTTATGAGGTGTTAGTGTTGGAAATATTGAATTGTTTTTTTAGTTTGTGTTGTTAGTTTACTTTCATTTGTCCAACCGTAGGTAATGTGATGTTTGATATAAATGTGTGATCATTTTGTTGAATTGTTGTATGACTGTTGTTTGTGTAGGGTTGCTGCTGCTAGTGTGTATCTTTCATTTTTACCTTCTGTATTGTACCTGTTTGTTGTAGAATGTTTTGGATTAGCCAGCACTTGGTTGGTAAGAATTGTTAGAATGTTTCTACGACTCACCAATTGTGTAATTCCAAGGTATGTGGTAGGTTGGAATTGATTTGTATGATGTTGTTTGTTGTGCTTGACAATGACAAACCTGCGATGAGGAGTGGTGGTTAGATTTTAGTGTATTCAAATACGTTTGATATTGGATATATGCATGTACCTTGAAAATTGTTAGCTCGTAGACACGTAACTGGTGCTTGATCTATTGTTTCTTCTAGTTGCGTTGTCTCTATTGTTGTTAGTTGGTTCCAAAGTATGATGTTGACATTGTGTTTGCTACATATTGAACACGATGAAGCAATATTGTATTTGCTAGTAATTGAATGTATTGTTTTTTTTTTTTTGTTTTAGGTCGTGATGTTGATTCACCTTTGGTCCACAATTGTAAGCTCACATTTGGTAATTTCTTTGTTGTCGATTTTTCTTTGAATGTTTCTTTTTGTTGATAGGTTGCATGCGATTCCAATGACGTCTAACGTCAGTCATACTATGTTAGTGTTTGGTATTTGATTGAATTTATATATGTGTTTTAAGTTGTAAGTCTTACTAAGAAACTTGCCGTTGATGTGTTCTTTCAATTCATTTATCTTTGTAAAGAAATATATAATAGAAGAGTTGAAATTTTCTATTACTGGTTCGTTTATGCATTCTTCTACTATGGAGTTGTTGTTTAGGTTAAGTTTGTATTCATTATTTACAATTGAGTATCTTCTATTTGCTTTGCGTATTGTTCCCCTTTGATATGTAGTAGATCTACATTTATATGGAGAATGTGTTGTGAGCTTTTTAGTCAATGTAATTGGAGTTATTTGATGTTATTGATTATCAATGTTAAAATGTTACCTTTCCTATTCTTTGCTGTCTCATTGAACATTGTAGCTTGTATTTGAGTTGGCTGTTGATATGAAGGACATCATTGAAGTGAGTATTCAAGGTATATAGATTTTTTATACTTATTCAGTGTTGAGGATATATACATGTTGTATACTTATGTTTACATCTGTGAACTCGACATTAAAGACATTGCCATATCCCTTTTCATTGTTATATGTCCGTAATGGGACTTTTGACAAATTGTTCCAGACTAATTTATCTACAAAACACAAATCCTAAATGTTTTGGAAAATAGAAAGCTTCACAACAATCCGTAGCCATGATGGTATGTATGCCTAAAAACTTAAACATGCTCTTTGTCTAGGCGTTCAACCACATCAATTCGTAATTGTGCCTTCTTTTTCTATGTCATGTGAGCATGCAACACATAAAGTGTTTCGCTGCACACTACCCAACTAATAAAAACATCTTTAGATTAAGGGGCATACGAAGCTCAGAGCTGCCCTCAAACCTCGACTTCAAACTCTGCTCTGATACCCAACCTCTACCTTGATACCGGATAACCGTGTTAAAATCTCTGTATCCGGCTTTGCAATACCTGTGCAGATAAATACCTTGCACACAACCTTGAACCTCGAATGCACACAATAGCTCCAGCTCCAAATGCACACAACAGCTTGATACGCCTCTTATTTTCTAGAGGCATTGAGAGTGAACGAAACAGTGTTTGCTTTTGTTTGCTTTATGATCATGTGAACCAAAACGGATGCCAGGTTCTTCCATTAGGATTGTGTTTGCCGCATGTCATCTCCATCTGTATGTATATACATTTTGCACAAACCAAATGTTAGCAACCCAGTTATAGCCGGAGCTTCAACATCTGGAAGCTTCTCATCCCTACAGCATCGCCAAAAACCCATGCCGCACCGCCATAGCCATGCCGCAATACCTCGATCCTTTATTATAAAAATGCAAAACTTTCTCACGCGAGAATTCAAAAAAATGGCATTGAATACAGTAAACCCAGCCGTCCAGTGGGGAACCCAAATTGAAGGGAATGCCGCGATGCGGCAGAAGATCTGGCGTTCCCTCCGCACGCAAACCCAATGCAATCCCAAAATAAAAAAAGAAGATAAAAGACGGGACACTAATGTGTTGTCTATGTATATCCGAGTGTGTTCACCGAGTTAGAATGCAAGCTTGATTGGTATATTGATTAGAATGGAATCGTATAGATTAATTCTTACCTTTTAGAAATTAATGTTTTGATATGGCAAGTTTGACGCTATGTTGTCGATGTTTTCGTGTTGGACTTTTTTCTTGCAAGAATTGCATGCAGTGTACCACATTTTTTGCTCTGAATTGATGTAACTTATAGATGCTCTCACAATAAAGGTTTTAGCCTTTCATTTTATAGTTATGAGGTGTTAGTGTTGGAAATATTGAATTGTTTTTTTAGTTTGTGTTGTTAGTTTACTTTCATTTGTCCAACCGTAGGTAATGTGATGTTTGATATAAATGTGTGATCATTTTGTTGTATTGTTGAATTGTTGTATGACTGTTGTTTGTGTAGGGTTGCTGCTGCTAGTGTGTATCTTTCATTTTTACCTTCTGTATTGTACCTGTTTGTTGTAGAATGTTTTGGATTAGCCAGCACTTGGTTGGTAAGAATTGTTAGAATGTTTCTACGACTCACCAATTGTGTAATCCCAAGGTATGTGGTAGGTTGGAATTGATTTGTATGATGTTGTTTGTTGTGCTTGACAATGACAAACCTGCGATGAGGAGTGGTGGTTAGATTTTAGTGTATTCAAATACGTTTGATATTGGATATATGCATGTACCTTGAAAATTGTTAGCTCGTAGACACGTAACTGGTGCTTGATCTATTGTTTCTTCTAGTTGCGTTGTCTCTATTGTTGTTAGTTGGTTCCAAAGTATGATGTTGACATTGTGTTTGCTACATATTGAACACGATGAAGCAATATTGTATTTGCTAGTAATTGAATGTATTGTTTTTTTTTTTTTTTTTAGGTCGTGATGTTGATTCACCTTTGGTCCACAATTGTAAGCTCACATTTGGTAATTTCTTTGTTGTCGATTTTTCTTTGAATGTTTCTTTTTGTTGATAGGTTGCATGCGATTCCATGACGTCATACTATGTTAGTGTTTGGTATTTGATTGAATTTATATATGTGTTTTAAGTTGTAAGTCTTACCAAGAAACTTGCCGTTGATGTGTTCTTTCAATTCATTTATCTTTGTAAAGAAATATATAATAGAAGAGTTGAAATTTTCTGTTACTGGTTCGTTTATGCATTCTTCTACTATGGAGTTGTTGTTTAGGTTAAGTTTGTATTCATTATTTACAATTGAGTATCTTCTATTTGCTTTGCGTATTGTTCCCCTTTGATATGTAGTAGATCTACATTTATATGGAGAATGTGTTGTGAGCTTTTTAGTCAATGTAATTGGAGTTATTTGATGTTATTGATTATCAATGTTAAAATGTTACCTTTCCTATTCTTTGCTGTCTCATTGAACATTGTAGCTTGTATTTGAGTTGGCTGTTGATATGAAGGACATCATTGAAGTGAGTATTCAAGGTATATAGATTTTTTATACTTATTCAGTGTTGAGGATATATACATGTTGTATACTTATGTTTACATCTGTGAACTCGACATTAAAGACATTGCCATATCCCTTTTCATTGTTATATGTCCGTAATGGGACTTTTGACAAATTGTTCCAGACTAATTTATCTACAAAACACAAATCCTAAATGTTTTGGAAAATAGAAAGCTTCACAACAATCCGTAGCCATGATGGTATGTATGCCTAAAAACTTAAACATGCTCTTTGTCTAGGCGTTCAACCACATCAATTCGTAATTGTGCCTTCTTTTTCTATGTCATGTGAGCATGCAACACATAAAGTGTTTCGCTGCACACTACCCAACTAATAAAAACATCTTTAGATTAAGGGGCATACGAAGCTCAGAGCTGCCCTCAAACCTCGACTTCAAACTCTGCTCTGATACCCAACCTCTACCTTGATACCGGATAACCGTGTTAAAATCTCTGTATCCGGCTTTGCAATACCTGTGCAGATAAATACCTTGCACACAACCTTGAACCTCGAATGCACACAATAGCTCCAGCTCCAAATGCACACAACAGCTTGATACGCCTCTTATTTTCTAGAGGCATTGAGAGTGAAACGAAACTTGAGTCTTTGCTTTTGTTTGCTTTATGATCATGTGAACCAAAACGGATGCCAGGTTCTTCCATTAGGATTGTGTTTGCCGCATGTCATCTCCATCTGTATGTATATACATTTTGCACAAACCAAATGTTAGCAACCCAGTTATAGCCGGAGCTTCAACATCTGGAAGCTTCTCATCCCTACAGCATCGCCAAAAACCCATGCCGCACCGCCATAGCCATGCCGCAATACCTCGATCCTTTATTATAAAAATGCAAAACTTCTCTGCTGCGAGAATTCAAAAAAATGGCATTGAATACAGGCAACCGGCGTCCCGCAGGGGGAACCCAAATTGGAAGGGAATGCCGCATGCGGCGTAAGATGCGGCGTTCCCTCTGGCACGCAACCCAATGCAATCCCAAAATAAAAAAGAAGATAAAGACTGGGACACTAATGTGTTGTCTATGTATATCTGGAGTGTGTTCACTGAGTTAGAATGCAAGCTTGATTGGTATATTGATTAGAATGGAATCGTATAGATTAATTCTTACCTTTTAGAAATTAATGTTTTGATATGGCAAGTTTGACGCTATGTTGTCGATGTTTCGTGTTGGACTTTTTTCTTGCAAGAATTGCATGCAGTGTACCACATTTTTTGCTCTGAATTGATGTAACTTATAGATGCTCTCACAATAAAGGTTTTAGCCTTTCATTTTATAGTTATGAGGTGTTAGTGTTGGAAATATTGAATTGTTTTTTTAGTTTGTGTTGTTAGTTTACTTTCATTTGTCCAACCGTAGGTAATGTGATGTTTGATATAAATGTGTGATCATTTTGTTGTATTGTTGAATTGTTGTATGACTGTTGTTTGTGTAGGGTTGCTGCTGCTAGTGTGTATCTTTCATTTTTACCTTCTGTATTGTACCTGTTTGTTGTAGAATGTTTTGGATTAGCCAGCACTTGGTTGGTAAGAATTGTTAGAATGTTTCTACGACTCACCAATTGTGTAATCCCAAGGTATGTGGTAGGTTGGAATTGATTTGTATGATGTTGTTTGTTGTGCTTGACAATGACAAACCTGCGATGAGGAGTGGTGGTTAGATTTTAGTGTATTCAAATACGTTTGATATTGGATATATGCATGTACCTTGAAAATTGTTAGCTCGTAGACACGTAACTGGTGCTTGATCTATTGTTTCTTCTAGTTGCGTTGTCTCTATTGTTGTTAGTTGGTTCCAAAGTATGATGTTGACATTGTGTTTGCTACATATTGAACACGATGAAGCAATATTGTATTTGCTAGTAATTGAATGTATTGTTTTTTTTTTTTTTTTGTTTTAGGTCGTGATGTTGATTCACCTTTGGTCCACAATTGTAAGCTCACATTTGGTAATTTCTTTGTTGTCGATTTTTCTTTGAATGTTTCTTTTTGTTGATAGGTTGCATGCGATTCCAATGACGTCTAACGTCAGTCATACTATGTTAGTGTTTGGTATTTGATTGAATTTATATATGTGTTTTAAGTTGTAAGTCTTACCAAGAAACTTGCCGTTGATGTGTTCTTTCAATTCATTTATCTTTGTAAAGAAATATATAATAGAAGAGTTGAAATTTTTCATTCTTGGTTCGTTTATGCATTCTTCTACTATGGAGTTGTTGTTTAGGTTAAGTTTGTATTCATTATTTACAATTGAGTATCTTCTATTTGCTTTGCGTATTGTTCCCCTTTGATATGTAGTAGATCTACATTTATATGGAGAATGTGTTGTGAGCTTTTTAGTCAATGTAATTGGAGTTATTTGATGTTATTGATTATCAATGTTAAAATGTTACCTTTCCTATTCTTTCTTTGTCTCATTGAACATTGTAGCTTGTATTTGAGTTGGCTGTTGATATGAAGGACATCATTGAAGTGAGTATTCAAGGTATATAGATTTTTTATACTTATTCAGTGTTGAGGATATATACATGTTGTATACTTATGTTTACATCTGTGAACTCGACATTAAAGACATTGCCATATCCCTTTTCATTGTTATATGTCCGTAATGGGACTTTTGACAAATTGTTCCAGACTAATTTATCTACAAAACACAAATCCTAAATGTTTTGGAAAATAGAAAGCTTCACAACAATCCGTAGCCATGATGGTATGTATGCCTAAAACTTAAACATGCTCTTTGTCTAGGCGTTCAACCACATCAATTCGTAATTGTGCCTTCTTTTTCTATGTCATGTGAGCATGCAACACATAAAGTGTTTCTCTGCACACTACCCAACTAATAAAAACATCTTTAGATTAAGGGGCATACGAAGCTCAGAGCTGCCCTCAAACCTCGACTTCAAACTCTGCTCTGATACCCAACCTCTACCTTGATACCGGATAACCGTGTTAAAATCTCTGTATCCGGCTTTGCAATACCTGTGCAGATAAATACCTTGCACACAACCTTGAACCTCGAATGCACACAATAGCTCCAGCTCCAAATGCACACTGCTTGACTTGATCGCCTCTTATTTTCTAGAGGCATTGAGAGTGAACTAAAACAAATGTTTGCTTTTGTTTGCTTTATGATCATGTGAACCAAAACGGATGCCAGGTTCTTCCATTAGGATTGTGTTTGCCGCATGTCATCTCCATCTGTATGTATATACATTTTGCACAAACCAAATGTTAGCAACCCAGTTATAGCCGGAGCTTCAACATCTGGAAGCTTCTCATCCCTACAGCATCGCCAAAAACCCATGCCGCACCGCCATAGCCATGCCGCAATACCTCGATCCTTTATTATAAAAATGCAAAACTTCTCTGCTGCGAGAATTCAAAAAAATGGCATTGAATACAGGCAACCGGCGTCCCGCAGGGGGAACCCAAATTGGAAGGGAATGCCGCATGCGGCGTAAGATGCGGCGTTCCCTCTGGCACGCAACCCAATGCAATCCCAAAATAAAAAAGAAGATAAAGACTGGGACACTAATGTGTTGTCTATGTATATCTGGAGTGTGTTCACTGAGTTAGAATGCAAGCTTGATTGGTATATTGATTAGAATGGAATCGTATAGATTAATTCTTACCTTTTAGAAATTAATGTTTTGATATGGCAAGTTTGACGCTATGTTGTCGATGTTTCGTGTTGGACTTTTTTCTTGCAAGAATTGCATGCAGTGTACCACATTTTTTGCTCTGAATTGATGTAACTTATAGATGCTCTCACAATAAAGGTTTTAGCCTTTCATTTTATAGTTATGAGGTGTTAGTGTTGGAAATATTGAATTGTTTTTTTAGTTTGTGTTGTTAGTTTACTTTCATTTGTCCAACCGTAGGTAATGTGATGTTTGATATAAATGTGTGATCATTTTGTTGTATTGTTGAATTGTTGTATGACTGTTGTTTGTGTAGGGTTGCTGCTGCTAGTGTGTATCTTTCATTTTTACCTTCTGTATTGTACCTGTTTGTTGTAGAATGTTTTGGATTAGCCAGCACTTGGTTGGTAAGAATTGTTAGAATGTTTCTACGACTCACCAATTGTGTAATCCCAAGGTATGTGGTAGGTTGGAATTGATTTGTATGATGTTGTTTGTTGTGCTTGACAATGACAAACCTGCGATGAGGAGTGGTGGTTAGATTTTAGTGTATTCAAATACGTTTGATATTGGATATATGCATGTACCTTGAAAATTGTTAGCTCGTAGACACGTAACTGGTGCTTGATCTATTGTTTCTTCTAGTTGCGTTGTCTCTATTGTTGTTAGTTGGTTCCAAAGTATGATGTTGACATTGTGTTTGCTACATATTGAACACAATGAAGCAATATTGTATTTGCTAGTAATTGAATGTATTGTTTTTTTTTTTTTGTTTTAGGTCGTGATGTTGATTCACCTTTGGTCCACAATTGTAAGCTCACATTTGGTAATTTCTTTGTTGTCGATTTTTCTTTGAATGTTTCTTTTTGTTGATAGGTTGCATGCGATTCCAATGACGTCTAACGTCAGTCATACTATGTTAGTGTTTGGTATTTGATTGAATTTATATATGTGTTTTAAGTTGTAAGTCTTACCAAGAAACTTGCCGTTGATGTGTTCTTTCAATTCATTTATCTTTGTAAAGAAATATATAATAGAAGAGTTGAAATTTTTCTGTTCTGGGTTCGTTTATGCATTCTTCTACTATGGAGTTGTTGTTTAGGTTAAGTTTGTATTCATTATTTACAATTGAGTATCTTCTATTTGCTTTGCGTATTGTTCCCCTTTGATATGTAGTAGATCTACATTTATATGGAGAATGTGTTGTGAGCTTTTTAGTCAATGTAATTGGAGTTATTTGATGTTATTGATTATCAATGTTAAAATGTTACCTTTCCTATTCTTTGCTGTCTCATTGAACATTGTAGCTTGTATTTGAGTTGGCTGTTGATATGAAGGACATCATTGAAGTGAGTATTCAAGGTATATAGATTTTTTATACTTATTGAGTGTTGAGGATATATACATGTTGTATACTTATGTTTACATCTGTGAACTCGACATTAAAGACATTGCCATATCCCTTTTCATTGTTATATGTCCGTAATGGGACTTTTGACAAATTGTTCCAGACTAATTTATCTACAAAACACAAATCCTAAATGTTTTGGAAAATAGAAAGCTTCACAACAATCCGTAGCCATGATGGTATGTATGCCTAAAAACTTAAACATGCTCTTTGTCTAGGCGTTCAACCACATCAATTCGTAATTGTGCCTTCTTTTTCTATGTCATGTGAGCATGCAACACATAAAGTGTTTCGCTGCACACTACCCAACTAATAAAAACATCTTTAGATTAAGGGGCCATATCTACATGATTTGTTCAAATACGAAATACAAAGGTTTATTTGGGACTCTGCAAACACTGACAATATGATCTCAATGCAACAAAAAGGTCGCATGCCTGCATTCTCTACTACATTCTGGCTGCATTTGAGCAATGTTAATATTTAGGAAGTTATACTGTGCTTCTAGGCGTCGCATTTTGATATAGCATGAACAGAAGGTAGACACTATTTGTGATCGTGAAGACATTCTCTGCGCAGACAAAAACGATTGGTAGCAGGCATAAGAATCATCCCAATCATCCATCAGGAGCTATGGTACATTCTTATCACATGCGAGTCAATCTGCCAATTCAGTCACATGTTGGTAGAACCATATTTATAGAGTATGCCTTTTCTGATATCCGTACTAACACAGAAGATGGTCTACAACCTAAGAAATTTGAAGGCATGTGGAGCCAACATGCATTAATACCATAGGCTGTTATAAAAAAGGGGTGCTATCAAAAAAGAAGTTTGTTTGTTATCGAAGGAAGGTTAATATATTTAGCCTTCCACAAATAAGATGAGTCCACTCAAAACCTAGCCACAAATATAGGCAAACATCTTTCCGGATGGCTATCTTTTTCTGCTGGATAAAAATACATGTAACACATTTTACATAGCAGACTAACTTTTTATTGTTCCAGACTAATTTATTTACAAAACACAAAGCCTGAATGTTTTGGAAAATAGAAATTCAAATACAAAATACAAAGTTTTATTTGCATACCCACATTCTCTATTACACTGCTTCTCGAAGTCGCATTTTGATATAGCATCAACAGAAGGTAGACAGTATGCTTTGACATGACACTGTTGGAATTTGCAATCTCCTATTCCTTGCTCATAGATATAACAGTGATGGTAGTAGATTACAGAGATTCATATTGTGCAGGGATTGTTTAAAAATACTGTTTGAATGTCCGTGGCTACGTGCAATGGATATTCACTATTTGCCTGCACAACATGCATAGAAATGTGTCAAAAGTAATAAGTACAAATGAAACGCATATAGAAGTTAAATGGATGAAAAATAGTCTAAACAAATTTAGGAAATTATGCATTCTAAGTTATTGTGGAAAACATCTATGCATTCATCCCAATATTATGTAAGTTGTGATCGTGAAGACATTCTCTGCACACACAACAGGGATGTTTGAGATGATTCTTATGGTGTCAGTGGTTGCCAGATTCTTATGATAGACAGGATCTATTCATAGACAGGTCAGATTATGATAGACAACAGCTATTTGACAGCGTGGTTTGTAAATTCTATCATTAGCCAAAAGCAAGTATCTAGGCCAAGCACCATAATGTAATAATGGGAGCCCAGTGAGTGGGAGCATGCCGAGGAAGATACCGCCATGCTAATTTAACGGTGAAGGATGAAGAGACAAATGCTGAGGGTCAAGGAAATACTAAGGAATGGCATCAAGATATAGGAGACCCTCATCCGAATGCAAAACCTGCAGAAAGAACAGGGAAAAGCAAAAGAGCTCACAAAAGCATGGTAGAAATAATACTCACGTTAGTTTGCTGGTTTTATTGGTCAAGGCATTCTTATTAAGACATTGAATTATTTTGGCAAAGGTGTGAGTCCCCACATTTCATATCCAAAACCTTAAGAGCACCTGTATTCTATATTTTGAATCATAGGCAGCCCTAATCATAATGACCATAATCGAACTAGAGATGCCCAAAGATCCCAACATACGCTCTGGGCCATAGGATCGATGGGTATAACAACTGAGGTAGTCCATGACACACCTTGTTAGAATAGTAGCACAATATACCAACAGATCATCTCAGTATACAAACATCACCCAAAACATTTCAAGTCATCTTCTCTGGTCTAGTGGTATAGTTATACATCAACATCTCGAAGTTCGAGATCGCCTATCCCCCAAAAAAAAAAAAAAAAACACCCTCCCTTTCCCTCCCCCCTCCCCCCCCCCAAAAAAAAAAAAAAAACACCAAACCCTCCCGCATTAGGTCTCCGTGGATGATAAAAATCCTATCCATGTATCTACCTATCTTACATACATCTCAAAAGATTAAAAAAAAAAAAAAAAAAAAAAAAAAAAAAATCAACCAAAAGTTCACTTTCACTAGAATCGTGCTTAAGTAGAATAGAATAGAAGGGATCAACAACCAACTCTGCACTTCTGAAGTCAATCACACAGAGAAATAATGCTCAATAGCTTCAACCCTTTCATCTATATAGAAAGAGATTTGAAATTCAATAATCAGCCCAATCATCAGCATTGGCCAATCCCTCGGCTGTCTTATCTGGCCATACAAGAACATAATGTCCAAGATGGTACCATACTTACAAGGTATTACAGCACAAGATAGTTATATCCCAATGTCCACCAAAACCTTAAAACCAAAAGCAATGGTATCCGATATCTCCTAGAACTTCTAGATTAGTTCAATCTTAAATCAGAGATACAAAATAAAGCCATTAACCTATGATGGCCATAAATTCTATGTTCCATGAATAAAAAACACTATATGTTCGGCCCTAAGGGTCAATTTATCACATAATATAAGGTCCATAGAACCATTCTTAACTATACATTAGTTTCCTTAAGAGGAATCAAGTGTAATATGTACAGTGTAGTACCGTACTTCCCATACCGTACGTGTACAGTACGTATGCAACGTACAGTATGGGATAACGTACGATGGCCAGTTTAACGTACAAACGTACGTCAAAAGTTGTTGTTTAAAGTACGCGTACGTTAACTGAAAAAAAAAATTATTTTTTTTTTTATTTTTTTTGAAAAGTACTTGTACCGTACCTATAAAGTACGTACCCTACCTGTACCGTACTTATAAAGTACGTACCGTACGCGTACGTAAACAACAAACCAAAAAAAAATATATATCTTATTTGATGCACAAAATGAATAAGTACGTACGATACGTATGGGTACGGTACGTTAAGTATGGAAAATGTAATGTACGCGTACGTAACCTACACTGAATATGTAAGATGCAACTAGCAATAAACAAGCCAAGTGGTTGCTCATTCATGGGCAAAAACATTATAATCATACCACTTCTTAGACCTTATCCATTTCGGAAATCTACATCATAAAGATGTAAATATAAAGGAACTAGTTTCAATCCTTACAATTGTGTAACTATTTTAATAATGCAATTGCATAATCATAATTTCAGGTCAGTAAGAACAAGCCAAGTACATTGGACCATTATACCATATATCTGAAATGCATTATTGAAGTAAGGCATTTAGCGAGTAGCAAAGTAATTTGACCTAAGAGCATTTAGCATATTTCAGTCTTAGTAGAAAGTAATTTGATCTAAGACAATTTAGCATATTTCAGTTTTAGACAACTATTTGGATAGAGAAATATAGTACAAAAGTTCGTCATGACCATTATAAAAGTCTAGTGGGCAGTAAATTATGCTATTCTTGAATGGAGCCATACAAGAAATTATGACAGCTTAACTTTGGAATCACATAGAACTGCTGTTTTATATTCAGAAATCAGTAGCAAATACTTCACATTAAGAACAATAATGTAAAGGAGAGCTATCACTATAATAGAGTTTATTATTCACACCATAAAGTATGTGCTTCCAAATAGAGGCCACAAAAACCCCAAACCTATTATTGAACTGGATCAGGCAACACCATGATCTTACTAAGATCTTAAACTTCTTAGAGAACCTCCAAGATGCCCAAAATATGATGATCATTGTTATGCTGGATCAAGGAGTAAACTAAGCAGCAAAATATCATACTAAACAACCAATTTATGTCCATGGCCGTGTGAACATAAATTAAGAGAGTCACAATCAAGTGTAAAAGCTTCAAAAACCCAAATGTAGCAGAGTACCTTGGCAGGGGTATTAAAAGAACAAGATACAGCATGTGAATTAGTCTCAAAGTCAAATATGAGCACAACTTCCAATTTAACATTTCATTTTCTCAACCTCAGTCATACTATGATCAGGTCACCTTTGATTGCCAACTTCCAAGCTCACCTAAACCGACAGGACAAAAGGACTACATTAAGAAGAGAAGCCCGTACTTGCAGCCAACCAATACATAATTAGCCATAAACTGGGTAAAAATGCAAGGGCCAAAAGGTACCTTAGGCGTCTCGGTTGTCAACCGATCACCTAATGTAGACCTTTTGCCCAAAAGATCAAATGAGCATACAGGAAGGACATATGCTTGATTAAGTGTAGTAAAATAGAACTGCCATAGCATAATCCTTCATAAGATTACAATAAAAAGTTACAGCTATAGAAGAGTCACTCTAGTAATCAGCATGCATTCTGCTCTATACTAAGCTGCTAAGAATAAGTCCTGCAAGATTAAGGAACTTAGATACTTCTTGCTTCATTAACAACCATATAATAGAATATGATGTTTCAAACAATCAGCATAATATAAGGGATAAACTGTAATCGAAACACACAAACCCTGTTGTACATCACTTGGCATAAGAATGTTAAAGGCAAAATAATTATGCCATGTATTGCTTATAACCAGGCTGCCTCAGTTTGAAATAGGTTGGCCAAATGCACATAACGTATTGTGTTAGAATAAAGCGAGATTTATGAAGGAAAATAGGGGACAATCCATTTAAACAGATTTTTACTAAGCAGCCACCAAGTCTATAAATCATGAGTGATTATAAATGCAACATATCATAAGCAATTATGTCCAGAAGATTTGTTGCTCTATACCATTGGCCAGTAAAACATCAAAGGGCATAGGTATCTCTAAATAATACCAGCACGAATAATGTGCCTAAATTTTGTCAGAAGCCTCTTAGCCACACTTGCTCTTGTTCATAGACAGATTTTAGCTACCAGAATGTAAAACTTTGTATTTTTAAAGGGCACATCACCACCATACCTGGTTAACCTCATCGTCAGATTCATGTTTGTCCATGTTTTGGATCTCAGGAACAGATTGGGAAGCACTCCCATAAAACTGTCTATGGGAACCTGGAAACCTCATGTTTTGTGGCTGACCACCATAGCCCTGTTTGCCCCTTTTGCTAAAGCCCTCCATAATGCTACGTCCTTTTCAAGATCAAAGTCCTGTAGATAGAATGCGATTTGCCAGTCTACCAGCGCTTCGTTTAAGCAAATTGGGACCCAAGCTTCCATGTTTTCAAAGCCTAGGAATTCGGGTCAAAGCTCTATTCCTAATTAGATATTTGTGCTAGAAGATCTTGGGCAACACCCAAAAAAAATTCCTCCAAGGAATAACTGCTCGCGGCTGCCTCCATTCTTAAAGACCAATGGCAAAGGAAAGGAAATTATTTTTAAATATGAAAAGGCCATGTTAAATTTTGTTATAAAATATGGTCATAATAGTTAATCATGGTGAATTAATGTAGCCATCCAATTCTCCAATTAATAACAAGCGCCAAGGACTTAATCTTCAACCTTACAAAGATCATAATATAAGGAAATAAAGGTCAATGCCTCCATTTGTTGGTCCTTAATAAGAAAAAACAAATTCAGGGTCCAAGCATATCAAGGTCCATATAATCTATATGGGAAACCTCAACTAATTACGAACCGTTTTGGGATAAACACCACTACTCCTATTGCCCAATTAGGACAAGATAAGATAATACGATTGGCTAAATAGGCAAAATTGAACTTTGCCCCTACAATAGTCATTTGTGTCAAATAACAAACAGGAAATCATGTAAGGTTCTAAGCAGGCCATGATCTCATCTGAAATCCATCATAGTTCCCATTCATGCAGTTTAAGACAGAACATCTATAGAGAGACTTTAGGCTGAATTGAAGTAATGCTAGATCCAAAGCAAGTCATAGTGGGAATAAATACACCGTATAAGGATCTTATTGGGTTAAACACTATCATCCATATTGCCACCCTTAGGGAGCCATCTAAAAAATATGATGATAGAATATGCCAACAGGAAGCATACATACAAAAAAAAAAAAACTAGCAAAAAGCACACCAGAAGGCTTTAGCAAGGTAAGGTACATTCTGGTCCACGTCAACTGAGCATGATTTGATTGAACAAACTATGGTAAAAATCCATGTAGAATAGAATAGAATAGAATAGAATAGTTTTTTTAACGTCCACGGAGACTAATAGGTCATGGGACCCATACAATGGGCTAGTACAATCATTACTACTAGGATTAAAAAACCCCTGCCTCGAAAGGTTTTCAAGGGAAAAACCTTTGCAGTAATGATGATACTAGACAGCTTAGATAATGACTACTGAGGGCTCAGTAATTGCAGACGTTTATCTAGAACCTCAAGTATGTATAATGCCAAGTCATGCACAGATGGTGCGCTGAGAAGTTGTGGAAGCGTGGAATGGAATGCTAGGGTCGAAAAATGATTCCGGACTATCTCAAAAGCAGGGCAACTCAGAAGAGTATGGCTTTCATCTTCAATAACCTGTAACTGGCAACAGGCACATAGTCTCGCTTCTCGCGGCAATTGCGGCCGCTCCCATCTACCTGTCTCAATCCGTAGCCTGTGTAACAAAGCGAAATTCGATGCCAAAGCATTGCAAACTAAAAATAAAACTGCAACAAGAAAAAAGTTCTGTGACGTTGCCTGAAATTTTCAATTTGCTCAGTTTGCCATGATACATTGCCATAGTTGCCAGAGTTGCCAGAGTTGCCGTAAATTCTTGGACCATTTCAAGTTGGACGTTTCCACTAGTGTTTTTGTTTCTCTTTCCAATAGGAAGATTGTTTGTTGTAGTTTTGATTTTAGAAGAGCAGCACACTATTTTTAATTATTAATTAATAGAAAAAGATCTTTTACACCTAGGTCTTCTACACCTCAAAATTTGTGTATTTATATTGGGACATGACAAGGTTTTGGAGGGCAGGTGTTTAGTGGGGTTTTTCTAGTAGATTGTTTGCATCTATTGAGTTGCAATCGAGGAAGCTATAAGACGTGATATGTGAGTGCAAGGTTCTTATGTTAAAATTATGGAATTGTTATTGAGTCCGTGTAGGTGTAGGTAGTGCTACATTACTGTTTGTGGAACCATTATTTCATTGCCCCGAGTTGCTCGAATTTTATCATTTTATCATTTCTCATGGCTAAGTTCAAGTCAAATGTGACAATCTTGGTTTTTAGAACCTCCTCGCAAATGCTAAAGATAGCAAGACCTTTTGAGTTTCATTTAGATGCAACATAATTTTAAAATGCATCCAAGTGATAGCCCATGTGGGATTTGAGGGCTATCCCATCGATCCGAGACATCGGATCGCCATTCTAGAATGGGGCGAGCATGCATGTCTTGCATGCATGCATGCGGCGCATGCCTTCTCTGGTTGGGAGTTCGCTATTTTAGGCGCGGTTCTGCATCAACGTCTCATCGGCGCTTCCTCTTCTCTCTCAGCAGTACCTTATTCTCTTTGAATTGAATCCAGGCAGGGGAGGGGCTTCCCCCTGCTTGGTTTGGCCAATTTGGCGTTTCTTTCATGCTGTGGCATGTCCTTTCTCGGCCTTGGCTCTTCTTTAACCTTCATCCTGTGACCTTCGTCCTCGATCCTAGTTTTGTTAAGGAAGTCCTTTGGTATTCGGGCGGTTTGTTGGTTTCATGCGAGCCCCATTCTAGAATCCCATCGATCCGAGACATCGGATCGCCATTCTAGAATGGGGCGAGCATGCATGTCTTGCATGCATGCCTTCTCTAGTTGGGAGTTCGCTATTTTAGGCGTGGTTCTGCATCAACGTCTCATCGGCGCTTCCTCTTTCTCGCCAGCATACCTTATTCTCTTTGAACCGACCTCCCCCTTCTTTGTTTATTGTATTTGTCGCCTGGCACGCGTGACCAGCCCCTCTATTTGACGAGGTTTTTGTTTTACTGTCGCGTGGCACGCGTGAGCAGCCCCTCCACTCTGGGAGGTTTGTTTTGTTACGTTTTTTTGTGTTAGTGATGTGCAGGTACAGGTTGGCGAGCGGCATCTGTTTTGACTTCTCCATTCGTGGGCTTTGGAAGCGATTTCTCTGCCTTACGTTTGTCCAAGCCCCTTGCCGAAGGCTTATCACTAGGGTTTTTCCTCGAAAACCCGAAAGGGCGGGGTTTTTTAATCCTGGTGATAAGCTTTCGGCAGGTACACCAGCCACACATCTATTAGCATTGTATTTTATGGGGTCCAAATTATATAATTGGATATTCCCTTTATTTTTCATGGGTAGTTCGCATGTGTGCAGCTACCCACTATCCACCATTGTAGAAAATCTGCTGAGATGAATGAGAAGCCTAGTCTGGCGGTTTGTTGGTTTCATGCGAGCCCCATTCTAGAATTCTAGTTTTCATTAAGAATATTTACCCGCATGCTCTACAAAGGTTTTGCCTAAGTATAAATATACCCATACATATTGTATGGGTGTAGGCGGTGTTGCATTACTTTTTCTGAAGCTATTATTATGCCAAGACCCACTACGGCCAAAGCTGCATGTTTAGGCTTCAGAGATCTATGTTCAATGTTCTGCACTTATAGATATTCCATATCAAAAGAAAAGGTGTGTGGTCATGCCCACCCATTCCTATTTAGGACCGAGCATTTGGTTAAAAACATTACAGAGCACAGTTATCATGTTATCCATGAAACTACATCACACATTCTGACACTTTCTAGCATTGAAGGGCATTTTCTAGCATTCCACTAGGCAAGAATTCAAGTATCCCCTCTAAAGGAAAATGCTGTGCACATTCTGAAAGCATGGCATTCCATGAACAAAACAGCTTGTGGACTCATTTTATGAGTTCTTCTCCTGAAAGCATAGCATTTAAAGGAAACATTTCTAAGCGAATTTAATACTACAGTATCTCCATTAGGCCATGACTTAATAAGCCCAAGATCAACCTGTGAAACATGCTTCTACAACTAAATTCATGATCAATGATACTGAGACTGCAAGCTTATCAGCATGTATATTTCTTCATCTCCTTTTGCCAAAAACGTAGACCTTGGATATTATATTGAAGTTCAAACAATAGACCTATGGGTGCAATCACATGCAATGGGATGATCACATTGCAGGGAGACAGCAGTTTAAACCAGCATTGTGTGTGACGACAGTCTAAACTAGCACTGTATGCAAGCTTCTCTTGACAAATTATCCACAAGCAAATGATAATTGACGCTTTTCAAAGCCCAGACTATCTAAAGAATTCTTCTTAGTCGTTTACTAAAGGAACCATACTATATTCAATTTATAAGAGAGACCTGCTCTACAAACAAACAATATTGACCTTGATGTGATAACCACGTAGCTGCCATCTACCGCATTAGCTGCCATCAGGTCACAGAATGGAGCAACAAACATATGTAAGTTTCTGGTTATTACCTGGCTTTATAAACTACCATCAATAAAGAGTGTGCATTAAATTGCACAAATTTACCTCATCAGAGTATAAGACTGGTCAGATCTCGTTGCAAATTAAGAAAGGAATATATTGAGCGATATTGCCAATGCACAAAAGCAAGGTAAAAATAAATACATACCAAGGTCACACTTTCACTTCTGGCATGGTCAAACTCTAGTGTTTTCTACTGAATAGTTCAGATCGAGATAAGTTCTCTAGTTGTTCAAAGTAGTAAGCTGCGACTTATTTATCTATATGCTGCATCTATTATTTATGGATATTTTCTTAAAAGGCTTGATAAAAAATGCCAGTTAGAGAGAGTAAATGTTGGGAACAAGGGGACCATTTGGCTGTAGAAGCTGCTACTGCAGTGGCTCCTATGGCTGCATTTGGATCATCTAAAATTGCAGGGAGTTTTGATCCTGTAGGCTGAGAAATTATATTCTTTTATTCGATCAGGATACTCTTCAAAGATGTGCAACGCCTAGATCTAAAGGAAGGTTTAAGTGCAATTGAATTGCATACTCAGGCACTCTTTGGGAAGCCGGAAGCCAAGTTTGGTTCAGATGGTTCTACAGTTTTGGTGCCAGCAGATTTTATTCAGATAAGTGTTGTTGGACTATGAAGATTAGTGCTTGAGGCCCTGGCTTTTGGAAGTTATCTCTGGGATGTTGAATCTTATGTAGACTCACATTACAGTTTTGCATCTAAGTACATGGAAGGAGCTGCTGTCTAATCTGGCAGTAAGAAAAATGCTACTAGTGGCATTAGGCGTGCATTTCTTTCAACAATTCGGTGGGATCGATGCATTTTAATGCAAGTCGGAGTAAGCAACAAAGATTACCTCTTAGGAAGCACAGTAGTCAGCCGGAATATTCAAGACGATCTTCATTTTCGTGGCCACAATCTTCTTGGACCGATTAGGTTCATTTTCGTGGCCACAATCTTCTTGGACCGATGGAAAGCGATTTTGATTCAGAACTCATATACAGTTAACACAGTCTAGAAGGCAAGCTAGGCGACCCATAGCCCTTCAAATTCTGTGTTGATTCAAGCCACACAACAAGCCTCAGTACACAGTAATGTCTTCAAGAAAAACCAACAAGTAGCCGATAGAGCAAAAAGGGCAGGCAAGGGATGGACAAACAAGGGAAGCAAGGGCTGGGCAACGAAGCAACAATCCTTATAATAGAAGATCAAAGTATCAGAGAAATCAGCCTGAATCTGAGAAACATAACAAGCAAAATTGAATAATACCTTTGCACCTAAAACCTTGCACTATATCGTGACTCTAGATGTCCAGCAGATGCACAAAAAAGTTTCAGAAGATAGGGAGCACAATTAACACAATAGGAACTGCATGACAAGCGACCGATGGACATGGAAAAAACTCTGTTAGACAGAAATCGATGCTCAACTGACATGCTCAACTGGCATGTTTGAGAGCAAAGCAATTAGTCTAAATTAGCAAAGCAACCAGTCTGCATACAGAGTTGAGAAAATAAAGGCACACAAAAAAGAATAAAACCTTAGAAAATACAACATTAGCCGCCCATGACTCTGCACTGAGGTCCAGAGGCCGATCAATAACAAGCCGGCCATGGCAGGGTTAACTCAGGCCGGTCAAAGAATCTCGGCCATGAACCTTGCTGTAAGACCTTCAGAAGCCGATCAAAAGCCGCCTATGGAAAGCAGAGTTGGGCTAAGGCCGATCAAATACCCATGTAGAAAAGGATTAGCAAAACAACTTAACAAAGCTATTGAAATACCAGAGTCGGGTGAAGCCAAGAGCAGATTGAAGATTGCTGCTTCACGGCCGATCCGGGTTAAAGAAATGGAAAGCGACCTAGAGTAGAAAATTGCGACCCATTCCATATCCGTTTCTATTATTGGGCATGTCAAGGACACGAACGAGGAGGTCCAAACGAAAGCAAAATGGCCCCCTTTGGGATCTCCGTGTCTATTTTCTTGACTATTTTTTAATTTTCTCAGCCCTTGATTTATAGAATGGGGGATCGAACGGTGCAGGCTCATGCCATCTTAGAATTTAGTGAGGTGGAAGAGACACGTGGATAGGCTAGAATTGCAAGAAGGGCTATAGCCTTGGTTAGGCTGGTGTGCTAAAAAAAAGGGGAAAATTCTAAAAATGCCCTTCTTTTTGTTTGAAATCGTTATAATGCCCTTGTATTTTTGGAATTTGTTAAAATGCCCCTGTATTGGATACGACTCCAAAAGCGTCAATCCAAAAATCAGCATCATCAGGGATTCAACTTCGGAAAACAATTTCCATCTTCACAACTGTACCAGAAGTTTTAACTGTGAACTCTCGAATACAATATCCTCAACTTGCTTGGACATAACCAAATCCTTCTAGTATATGGGCAAAATCGGCAGTTCCATAAGTACAGAAACTTGGAAAAAATAAAGACATACTAAAGACTGCTCTTGTGATGTATCACTTGCAGCAGATGATGTATCAAATTTCTGGCAGTTTTCTTGGTTTTCAATACCATGCAAACTTGTATATTTTGTTAAGAAATCTGTTGTGTTCCCTCACAGATGGGTTCCGTCCTTTGTGGATCCACCCATTTTATCTCCTTTTCTCACTGTTTTTCACCGCCACATCCAGTAATATCTCTTATTCTTACTGTTTCTCACTGCCGCATCTAGTCCAACTTTGGCTACTGTAATCCTATTTTGTTTCAAAATGAAACATGCAGATACAATAATCACGTAAAGGAGAGGGTTTCCAAGCTCTCTTCCTCTAACGAATTCCTTCCTTTCAAAACTCTCTTTCGCCTAGTCCTCTTTAGATAATGGATTCAAGATTATGCTTTGCCGAAAGAACAGAATAGATTTTGGGGGAATCGATTTTGGGGCGATGTTCTTCTGGCGCAAGCCCGTTGCTACAAAAAGAAGGGCATTTTGATAGTTTTTGTAAATACAGGGGCAATTTGATAATTATATTAAGATAATAAGGGCAATTTCAGAATTTTCCCAAAAAAAAATCGAATTCAACCAAAAGTTCACTTTCACTAGAATCATGGTTTAGCAGAGAATAGAATAGAATAGAAGGAATCAACAACCAACTCTGCACTTCTGAAGTCAATCACACAGACAAATAATGCTCAATAGCTTCAACCCTTTCATCTATATAGAAAGAGATTTGAAATTCAATAATCCAACCTATGAATTAGGGATCACCATAATGCACCTGCAATGAATAATCTGACATCATAAAATTTGACAAAACATTTCCATTGAGACCATAGGAACTAGAAGAAACAATTTACTAGATGGAGACATTACCATTGAGGCAAGGGGGAGTCACTTCGAAGAACCCTCGAAACCATGTGTACGAACACGAAGGGAATGCTTTTAGGGCTTGGATGCATGTATACCTGCATGACAAAATACATTCTTTCTTTTGAATTGAAGTATAGAACCAAGAGGGGATATATGTGTAGCAAAATTAAAAACAGTGTGCTAGGGGATTTCTATTAGTATAATGGCATATATAAAGGTTCTTTCACTAGCTTATGCATCCTATACACATGCTAAGGAATATGAGAGGTTTATGTATTGAGCAAACACTATACTTTAACTCCAGTTTCAATCTCAATCTTTTCAATAATATATATGATTACCAAAGAATACTTTCTTTATAAGGGTGTAGAGGAGGGTTTTTTTTTTTTTTTTTTTTTTTTTTTTTTTTTTTTTTTTTTTTTAAGAATTGATGTATAAAATTGGGAGGGGGTACATGCACAACAAAATTCAAAAAATATATGCTAGAGGTTTTTTTCTAAAAGAAATGGCATATATAGGGGTATTTTTACCATCCTATGCATGCAAATGGCATGTTCCTTTTGAAGTTAGTGTATCCCCCGGGCATCGAGGCCGCAGGATAAGAAGAGATTGATTTACTAGATGGCCATTAAAAAAACAATTCTTACATCGATATTAGGTGCTTTGTCTTCACTCCCTCATGGCATATGGAAATAGACATATTATCCTGCACTTATTGAACAACATATAGTAAAGGGGCAATGATCCTTGTTCAAATGTCATGTTGACTTTCATGGAGGAGCTGAAAGCTTTTTGTACGATAAGCTAATAAACTCTCTTTCTTGCATTGGGTCCCAAGACTCATTAGGTGCTTTGGCTTCACTCCCTCGTGGCATATGGAAATAGGCATATTATCCTGCACTTATTGAACAACATACAGTAAAGGGGCAATGATTCTTGTTCAAATGTTTTTGTCCCATTGAACATGTTGACTTTCATGGAGAAGCTGAAAGCTTTTTGTACTATAAGCTAATTAAGTATCTTTCTTGTATTGGGTCCCAAACCTCATGGTCTCTGTGGACTGTGGATGATAACAACTAATTTAATTAAATTCAATTTAATTTAACAATATAGAAAGTCATTGTGGCATAATGAAATATCCATGTTGTAAGGGAAATGTATTTTGATGTCATCTTGAGTGGTTGGTGGCAGCCCTTACACAAATTTCTTTTAGGGTTGCTTAATGTTTATTGTCGAATTGCAAAAGGCCTATCGATGTCTCAACAATTTATAGAAGGCATATTCATATTACCATTGACTTCACTGGTATAACACCATTTTCCAACTGTGAGAATTGCACCTAGACTATTGATCATGAGTTGTAGGAACACGGATGTTGTGCTAGCTTGTATACAGTTTATCATGATGCACCTTAAACTTTTACGAACTTAGATCCCTTGAGAATATTATGCTTTACCAGAAAAGGAAGAGCATGAAAGATTTTTTACAATCCAAATGACAAAAGGGGACTGAAATGCTCTAAGTTTGCTATTTAGAGGGAGCATGTGTAAGTATTATACTTTAGACATAGGTATATACTCACGTCAGATTCAAACATCTCTCTCAAAATATACAAAAATCACATATACGAGTGTATATGTGCATAACCCCAACACCAACTTAGATGGATTCAAATCACACCACCATGTTTATATATATTAGTTTAAATGGTCATAGTTTCTTTTTTGCAAGTAGTACTTTAAAGTATGTCAACTATCGAGATATACTATTAAGAAGCATATTGTTTATGTTTTTGTTTCTTGGTTTTACGAGCTGGTCTCACGCTGACAGACTCTAATGCCCTCTATAGTTGGATCGGATCAGACCCTTATAGGGATTTGAAGCTTCTTTGGATGGAGCTTTTTCTCGCTTGATCATGTACCAAATCAAGTTCGTTCCATTGCTTTGATTCAGTTGCACCTAGCCAAAAGCCATTCCAAGTGCCTTACACCAAACATGGAAATTTTGGCCTAAAAGCCATTAGTGGGCCAGTGAGTTGTGCAATCTCGGAGGGAGGGCGTACAAATATGCTCAAGAATTGCACAAGTTCATGGTAGGATTATCTTGAGCCATGATAAACAGAACCATGACAAGTAGTTTGCTTGAAGCATGATGGCTAAGATTCAAACTATGATGAGCCAAGCTATGATCAAATCAACCATTTATACTGGAGGGATGAAGGAACAAAGCTGCAAGTGAAGGTCCAATTAAAGTTTACAAACTAAGCCCTTGAAGGGCAAGGAAAGGCCAATGTGCTATGCCATTCTTTAATATAATGTACAATACAAGAAGTATTATTTCCAATGGGCAGGCTGGAATACAATTTACATGTGAAATTTACATGGGAAGGAAGCGACCTAACAGTAGTTATAATAATACCGGCAGGAGGTGCAGTAACCATAGGAGCTAACCCGGCATTGGCACTGCTGCAGCCTCTTCTCCCTCTCCTCCTTCTCCTTCTTCTCCTTTTCTGCTTTAGCCTTTTCCTCTTTCTTCTTTTTCTCTTCAAAGCTCCCGTCACAGCCACATGCAATATGACAATGCTTGTAACATTTGTATACTGCAAATATGAGAATCAGAACCCCAAGAACCGCTCCAATAACTATGCCAATAAATTTGAGGCTGTGTCAAGAACAAAGAAAGTATTATTTCACGGTCAGCCCAAAAATGAAAAGAATTAAGTTGAATTGAATTGAATTGATTTGATTTTTCTCATGCAGTCAAAATGGTCCGTGGAACAGAGCATGTATAATATCTACCTCAGATTCGGAGTTGAACTTGAACTTGAACTTGAACTGGAACTTGAACTTGAACCCGAGCCCGAGCTTCCAGACGAGGAAGGAGGGAAATTGGAATAGGTGAAGTAGATAGCACCCTGGTTATTCAATCGGATGACCACGTACTGGGAATATGCAACCTGGTAATTGGTGATCTGAGTAATTGGTGCAGACTTCTCGGTTGTGAAAAGCGAGACAGTGCCTTGTTCTGATACAGTCAAAGAACAGGAGTCGTGAGTTACAGCCATGGGGCAAGAATATGAGATCTGTGGGCTTTCATCCTTCACCACGTTCATCTGGCATTCCCAACTCTGGCTGCTTGGCTGATATACGATCCCGATATTCGCCCTGTACAGGCCATTCGGAGACGCGGCCACTTCTTCCCACTGCGGCAGAGCTGCGCCAGAGCTTGCTGTTATGCTTTTCAACGTATATCCACTACACCCATATGCAAAAAGAAGACATAACAACAATACCCCTTGCGCCCGGAATGCCATCGCCCAATTCTCCAATATGCTATCTATCTATCTATCCAATATGCTCCCCCATTGTCCTCCAAAATAGTGGCCCTGCCCTTTTCTCTTCATTAATAAAATATATGGTAGTTCACCTATGACCTAGCCTCCCATAGCCCTTGCAGTAATATTCATTTCATTTCAATCCTGTTCTATTCCATGACTCTGGTTTTGGACTTTGACCTCCAAATAGTTTGTCATCCCAATTTCCTCGTAAAGACTCCTCACACTCACATCACTGTAGGCCTCTCATTCAAAGACACCTCATGTTGATGTAACTTTCTGTCCTTACTTTGTTCACATCTCATTTGTTTTGCTTTCTTCCTTGCACCAAATTGACCAGGTTCAGAAGTTGGCCTTACTTTACTTACGTTCGGAAGTCGGCCCTACTTTACTTTGGTTGGCCTAGTCAATCTCAACACAAATGCTAGCACGCGAATCTTACGTGGAAACATTAGGTGCGTGGAGGAAATAGATTAAACAAATCAATATGCATGTGCCATGACGTTTTGGGTAAAAAATGTATAGTATTCATCTTACTATTTAACAATTTCATGCATATTTATTGAGTTGTTGTTGCATTTTTCTGTTCCACACAAATAAAGTGTGCATGGAAATAATATTACAAATCAATTATGCACCAACTGTTAGAACCGATCAATGATGCTCCAAAAAACAGAAATAGATAGATAGATAGATAGATAGATAGATAGATAGATAGATAGATAGATAGATAGATAGATAGATAGATAGATAGATAGATAGATAGATAGATAGATAGATAGATAGATAGGACCTAGAATCTCTGCCAGAATCTCTGCTAGCCTGCACCTCAATGCCCAGCCTGAGCCACCCCTCTATCCTCTTCATAGAACCGGAAGCTAGTCGCTCCAAGAGCACACATTCCATCCGATTAGATAGGCATGCCCCCATGACCTGTCCACCCAATCTGGAACCACTCTCCAATCCTTCCTCCTTCTATTTCTAAACCATGCACTCAAAAATCCACAAGCAGCTCGAACACCTCCAAAAAATACCACACAGATACGATTTCGCATACATACGCCCCCAAAATCTAGGCCCAAACATCGGTGAGATACCCTCCCCAAATACCAAACAAAATAATTAGAACATTATATGGGAAGATTTATATTTTGGGTGCAACATGGAATTAATGGATTGTGGCAGGCAATGCACGATTCTTAGGCTTATCAAATTGGTATGGTCTTAGCCTTTTGAAATCGATTCCCTTGCTTGGTTATGTTACTTCTGCTCCACACTTGAAGATCTGCCAGCTTTTTGATTGACGCCATCACACATATAGTATGTCTAATGTTAATCTGAAAAATTTATGACATTTTTAATCATGCGACTGAAGTTTGATGAAGTGAAGTTTGTTGGAGGAGGGAGATTGAAATTATCAAATTCATAAGATATGAAGAATTGTGTATTATAGGTTGCATTGGAGATTGTATTGGCAGATTCAAGGAGCACCATGCAAATATGTAAAATTTGATTTGAAATTTCTACCTCAATGGACATGTTTGGGTTCGATTCCCAAGGATCTAAACTAGTACGTGTTGTGTATTTGTTTGAAAGTCTATGATGTGTATTTGTTTGAAGCTCTATGTTTGTTTTGAAGGTATTACAAATTTTGTCTATCTATCTATACATTATACATTATGTGAGAAATACTCTTATGGATAGCACATGTATATCTTATACTTCCTTGCATGTGTACTCTATTAGGGCATGCACCTCGAGATTATAGAATTCATCTCAAGTGGCATATTCCCAGGTATAGCGGGATCAAACAATGCTAATGGGATTTGTGTGTTTGCAGGTTTTGAACCTATAGTTGATTAGCAAATCTCTCTACATAGGCTAGTTGGTCTCCGTGGACGATAAAAATGCATTCATTCATTCTACCTTAAATACCACATTTTGGGCCCCAAAAATTTTTTTTTTGCATAGGTCTCATGGCAAAATAGAGACGGAGATTGAATGGATGGCGAACCCTTCGGCTCTGGACCCACTACAAGAGGACAGGGCTTATAGTGTCAAGCATAGTGGAAAATTTTCTGACACAATGTTGACACTATATTGGGTATCATCATTGGTCACTGGGGTGACAACCATTAAGTCAAGCTTTTGACTAAAAATCTTGTCATAAATATCTTTTGTATTGAGGGAATTGAGTCATCTATTCATCACACAGATCTCTAGTAAGTTACATGTATAGGAAGCCAATTTGAATCCACTCCATGCCGCGATACCTTATGCATGGAGCTGCTCCAGGTAATTGTGTCCTACATATGGCCAATATTGAATGTGACCTCAGGACAATGGATTTTAAAGTCCCCAACTAGACTGATGCCGATCATACTCGAACCTTGACCTCGGAGGATGTGGTAGGTTTAAGGTCCTGCCATACCCAGTGGGGTTGTATCGTGTTGGATCTGGCGGGTCGAGTGTGGCTCATCATAAATATGGAACTAATAGAGTTTTCAGCAAGCTTTTTGACAAATTACCCCCTGCATTATAGTAGTTTAGCTTATATGATAAAAATATAACCACTTCCTTCAATTTGGAATTACTTCAAAAAAGAAAAAGGGGTAAAAGAAGTTGAGTTTTCATTTCCTCGTCAAATTTCTTGATTCTTTAAATAGCTAGATGTCAAAGGATGTCTTCTTGTTCCTGTTTGTTTCACTTTTTATTGCAGACTATTGATGGAAAGAATATTCCCTCACTTGTCCTAGATCGAGCCTGAGATTTTTTTTGTCTTTACCCCAACGGCACTTCCATTGGTCCAAATTAAAATCCATTCGAATAGCTGAACTCTGCCCAAAACAAAAAAACCTAGGTACAGAGCGGCCATGCCCGTGATCCATGGTCGGACTGTTGGGCAAATTCCGGGGTAGAGAAGGTTTGTTCCGGTTGAAACTAAGAATTTCCGGTTGAGTTAGCACATTGCAAGAAAAATTCCGATAGATTTTTATTAAGACTGATACAAATTTCCGATTGGGAACTGAAAATATCCGGCTATTTAATGAAAGAGTAGGCTTGGAGGACTTGGAGAATCCGGCCCATCTTCAGGGCATTCTTCAGCTTCACCACCAGGTCGGCTTCAGGGCATTCCTCAGCTGCAAGTCAAAGCTTCCGACTCAATGGACGAGGATGTGGTTTGGGGCTGGATTTGGCGCTGAAACCCTAGTCGCTGGATTTGAAGCCCTAGTCGCTGGATTTGGCGCTGAAACCAAAAAATCGGGCCATCTAGCATAGCAGCTCCATATCGGAGACACTGCTCCTGTCCACCAGAAGATCAGCCCGACAGTGTAGGCATGAGAAGATTGCCTCGACATCGTGGCTGAGGCAGAATTCCTTCGTTTGTTTGTGTTTTGGTACCTTCAGAAAAAAACCACAAAATGAACCTCTCGAAATAGAAATGTGACGACGCAAACGTCGCCAAAATATACGAATTTGGAGACAATACCATACAAGAATCATAGTTCTAACCTGGTAATTGGTGAGCTGATCAGTAATTGGTGCAGACTTCTGGTCTGTGAAAAGCGATACAGTGCCTTGTTCTGATACAGTCAAGGAACAGGAGTCGTGGGTTACAGCCATGGGGCAAGAATACGAAGCTTGTGGATTTTCATCCTTCATCACATTCATCTGGCATTCCCAACTCTGGCTGATATACGATCCCGATATTCGCCTTGTACACCCCATTCGGAGACGTGGCCGAGCGCCGTATATATATCGGACGCGGACATGTTATAGCCACGAGCATATCCGTGTCTTTGACATGTTATAGCCATGCCAAAAAAAAAAATCACACGGCGTTTTCGTGGACTTAGCGGATTTTTTGTCATTTAAGGCTGACTATAACATGCCCACGTCCGACATTTACTGCGATGGAGATGCGACGGATTTTTTGTCATTTAAGGCTGGCTATAACATGCCCACATCCGACATTTACCGCGATGGAGACGCGGCCACTTCTTCCCACTGGGGCAGAGTTGCGCCAGAGCTTGCTGTTATGCTTTTCAACGTATATCACACCCATACGCAAAAAGAAGACATACCCATACCCATTGCCCAATTCTTCAATATGCGCGCCTGTTATCCTCCAAAATATGGGGGCTGCCTTTTTCTCTTCATTCATAAAATATGGTAGTTCACCTATGACGTAGTCTTCCATAGCACTTACATTATCTATTCTATTCCATGACTCCGGTTTTGGACTTGACTTTCAATATTTTGTCATCTGAATCTCCTCGTGTAAAGACTCCTCACATTCACGTCACTGCAGGTCTCTCATTCAACCTCATATTGATGTAGCTTTCTGTTTCTTTTTGTCCTTACTCTGTTCAAATCTGATTTGTTTTGCTTTCTTCCTTGCGCCAAATTGACCAGGTTCAGTAGTTGGCCCTACTTTACTTAGGTTGGCCTAGTTAGGCTCAACACAAATGCTAGTACGCTAAACTTACCTGGCAACATTAGGTGCATGGAGAAAGTCGAATAAACAAATCAACATGCATGTGCCATGACGTTTTGGGTAAAAAATGTATAATATTCCTCTTACTATTTAACAATTTCATGCGTACTAAAACATTCATTGACTTGTCGTTGCATTTTTCTATTCCATACACATAAATTGTGCATGGGAATAATACATTATGAATCAATTATGCACCACCGCTAAAACCAATCAATGATGCTCCAAAAAACAGAATTGAAAGGAGCTTAATGTTTTTTAGCACCTTTTATATTTTCCAAAGAGCAAATTTTGCTTATTTGATTAAAGAAGCTAAAAAGAGTTAAACATAATGAGGGTGTGATTTTTTATCACAAAAGCATTTAATTTGGTGGAATGCATCCTTGCATAAGGTTGGGAGGAGAAATCGGTTCTTATTGATTGACATGTTTATATAGTTTTAGCGTTGTTAAAAGTTAAGAGATCATTGCCACAATTCACAATTTTGGTTGGAGTGGTAATGAGATAGGTGCTCTTGTGAAAATTGCTTGGAGTAAATACATTCGTTCAAAGAAGTATGTTAACTGCAATATCTTCAAGAAAGTCACCTTTAACACTTGGCAGCTATAGTAGTTTTAGGCCTGATATGGAACTACATGGACTTTGCATTGCGAGCATTGACAACCATTCTTTTCTCTTTCTTCTTATAGATATTCCGAGTTCAGAAAGAATTCTGGAAAGGCTGGCTCTAAGTTACATTGAGTACAACACATCACTTGTTGAACATGCTACTTAATATAGTGGGCACTAAGTTACATTGACTACAACACATCACCTGCATATCGATGGTCAAACAGAGAGATTGGACATGGTATTGGAATTATGCTAAGGATGTATGTTGGATAAGCATGAGCAATGGAAGAATTACATCTACATGTCCAAGTTCGCATACAACAACGAAAAGCATTCAACAATGGTATATCACTCTTTATGGTAGCGCGGCTGGGAGCTTACATCCTGCAGATTTCGGCCGTCAGACTTGCTCTTCTGGGGCATGGTATTTGAGAGCCTACTGCTAGGGTTTTTCCTCCCAAGTGGGGGTTTTTTCATCCCGGTAGTAGGGTTCTACTGTACAGTTACATTGTTTGTTTTTGGTGTTGGGGTTTTTGGCTTTTTTGCCTGTTCTCTGCATGTACCGTCTCATAGGCCTTTGGCCTCCGTGGACGTTAAAATAAACTTCCTTCCTTCCTTCCTTCCTTCCTTTCTGATAGCTCATTGATATCAATGCCTTATCCAACAATTGGATGCCTCTTTCTTTATGTAGCTCAATAAAAACTGAAGAACTTCCTTACCATATCACTTAAATGCTCAATAGTGGCTCAAATCTTGCTGGAAGAAGGAACATCAAACTTGATTGTCAAAGTGGACTATTTAAGAGCATCTATGTAGTTGTGTGTGTTTTTGGGGGGGGAGGGGGAGTCACCCGATTGAAGCAATACATGGATATTTTTTTCTTGTACAAGCTTTGGGATGCCAATATTATGGAATTTATGCAATTCCCTTTTTGGAACCCTCTTATTTTAAATGAAAAGGGCGTGCAAATTAATTTTATAAAAGATGAGTTTTTTTGTGTGAGATTCAGTCCCTTTTTTTATGTGAGAGTGAATCCATTTACCAAGACATTACGACCCTTTTTTCTCGGATGCATAAACAAGAAATCACAAACTCCAACAAAATTTTAGGAATTGATATTTATATCTAGCATAATAACAGGGGGTTATTTTGACATTTTTATATGCTTTTTCACATGGATTTTCTATGATTTCGTTGCTCTATTCGTACAGGTGTACTTAACAGTATTTCTAGAGTGCCTCTTTCTGCGCGGTTGATTAAATTAAAAAACACAATCATGTGGTCATGGTCTCTAAAGTTTTGGATCCAAGTAGAAGCCAATAAAATTATTTTAGGGTTTAATAGTCAGGACCTAGACCCATTCTTTTCCTAACAAAAAATTATTTCGATTTGTTCAGGTAAATTGTTTTTCATCGTTTCTGTGCTTTAGGAGATGCATCCAGAGCTGCTTTGGTAGCAAAGCTAGGACTATCCAGAACTCTGTGCCTGGTTGTTGCTTCTTAGATTTTGCATATGGGAAGAAGGGCAAAGCAAGTGGCTATGCATGTGATTTGCCAGGAACAAGTTTGGCCAGAGAGTAACAGTGCTACCATAAGCCTTAGCCAAATAAGGGTGCGTCATAATGCAATGGCGTTTAGCCCAGGGGACTTCCTATGAAGCTAGAGCCCATAAGAATCGTCCTATGAAGCTGGAGACCATAAGAATCGTCCATGATGTACCCACGAAATTCAGCTTTTAACAGTCTTAATAGTTTTCAATAGAGTTTGATTACTTGGAGATAATTCCTGAAGAGCTTTGGTTTGCCCCTATGGTAAGCAGTCACAACAACCTTGTGCAGTCCAATTTTGGTTTTCTCCTCTGTACTTCAAATGAAGATCTTGACAAGTTCAATGCTTTTAAAGTTGAAAATGGAACGGGGAACAATGGGAAACATGGTGGTCAGTAATAAAAGGCATAATAAGCATCTTTCAAATTCGTTTTGCGCTGAAACTATGTCAGCTGCATGCCTGCTCAATCATGCTTTAAAGCATTTGCATTTGGGTTTATCCTGGATAGTCTACTCGGGCCATTCTCAATTCGAAAAGTAGTTGGTACTCACATTACATATTGCATGGGTGTGTATGGCTTTAGTTCATATCATTCTTTTTGTTTTTGTAGACATATGTTGATCTCTAGGGGCGAGCAAGGTCCTTCTATTTTGCGCACTTTAGCGAAGTACTCCTTGTTTACCTCGGTTTGAACTTTGTTAGCTTGCATTTTGTTGCTCTGTGTGCTGCATAATATAAATGATGAAACAGTTTGCTCAGTCTTACAGGTGTGCGGAGTGGAAAACAATGTCTAAGTATCTTCTCCAACAAGCGCCCCAACTTATGCAAAAAGGGGAAATTAAAGTTGTTGGAAACGTGTGTTCTATACTCCTGAACTCCTTTTTGGAAGACGTACAGAACTTCATAAACTGGATAGCTGAAGTAAAGGGACCGACCACAAATTTAAAAGATGATGAAGCTCTGCATCTGGAATGTAATGTGCAAGTTTACAACAATTCATCTCCATTTTGCAGTACTTTGCAGGATAATCTTACAGCCTTCTTTTAAATGAAAGCTTGTGTAAGGGCATTAGAATCCAATCACTTCATCCTCATTTGTGTATTGTAGATAAAAATCAAAGCAAGCTTTACAATTGCTAGGTACTAATACCTAAATAAAGTTGGAGACATAATTGTTTTGCACGTAAGGATTTTTCAGCAATTGAGGCAACAAAGTTGTGTATGAATGAGCAAATGGATGAAATCAATAGGTTGTCCATTCTCAATTACTTTGTCTGAGCGTGTTTCTAAAGCCTAGTGTGATGGAGCAGCTTGGTTATCTGGATGTCATAATATCTCTAATATGAGATTTGAATTTGCCATGAAGACTAGTAAGATCTACTATTACATCAACATCATCTAGTACATTGTCTCAAAATCCGAAGTACCTCCCCTAGTGCCATGGCGTTTCCTATTTCCTGAATATCACAGGATGAATGGCTTCTGAACCAGCGAATTCCTTGCCCATTCTTTAGCCTAGCACGGTTTTTGTCCCCTTTTGTGGCACCAATGGGCTTTAATTAACCTATCAATAGTTGCATCCCCTTTTTAGGGATGCTCACCTTTTAAGACATGCCATAGATATTTGTTTGGGTTCCTTTCAAGGTAATATCCCATTTTAATTCTTTACGGCTTACATGTTGGACATCATCCCACATTGAACCTATGGCTTTTAATGGTTAGTCCGGTTTATGGACCTTTGGATCACCACTTGTTTCTTTGTTCCAACAATATGTAGCATTATAACAGGGGGTTCCTTTTGTATTTTTGTACGCTTTCGCATATGGTTTTGCTATGATTTCATCGCGTATGCAATTGGATGTACTAATGCGTACATCTAGAGTGCGCATACGAGTGCACTAATTTTGGACTAGTTTTATTGATCTTTTCCAATGGTTTAAGACCCTTTTTATTTTTAAGCTTCAAATCCTGGCATGCAAGACCTCGAGAGTTCTACTTTAGGGTTCGATTTCGAGCTCTACTTTAGGGTTCTATTCTGGTTGATCTGGAAGTTATGGCTATGGCTTCGAGGAGTTCCATGGCAGTGGAGTGAGGTTTTAGGGCTCCCGGATTGTAGTTCACGTTTTTGGGATTGTAGCCCTTTTGCTTAGCGATGGCTTGCGGGAGCTCTATGGTAGTTTCAAGAATGGCGTGGTCCTCCGGCATACCAATCTTCACTTGGGTTTTGTAGAAATCGCCCTGTCTTGAGCTCCGGATCAGCTCCATTTTTTGCCAGACTGCTTTGCCTCAAAAGCCCTTTTCACAGTTAAGCTGACCTCGATGTCCTGCTCATGTTCTGTCAGCTCGTCATGTTTTGTCTCTTGAATGATATGCAGGCATTTAGATTGTTGACAATTGTTGTCCAAATTTTGCATCTATTCACCGATTTTCTGATTGATCTTATATGACCACCGAACTTTCTACACATAATTTTTCTAAGTTATCCGCTCTTCTTTTTCTCGAACATTCCAACAAATTGAAGCATGCGGAAGTGGGCCGCTAGTTTTATACTTTATAAGTTTAAACTTTTGCAGCCAACAAAAAACTTATGCTAGAAGCTGATGAATGGTCTTGGGTACTATATATAGAATCCTTGCTGCCCGTTGAAGCCTGCAATTGATGCCGGAATAGTTGAAATGCTTGCTGTTCTCTATAGGTTTATCATATTCTGAGGCAGAGTCTCATCATCTCAGCCAGCGTTTGCAGCTACAGTTCGAATTATTTCCCTGATCTAATTTTTTCTTAAGCTTATTAAGATGCCATACTGCAAGTCATCGATTGCCCAAATCAGATAGATTCTTCCCGCATCTGTGTTTTGTGGAAAGATTCCGTGAGTTGAAGGCGGGCTTTTCCGATCCCCGACGCTCTTTCCACAACCACTTGAAACCCATTTGACAATGTCCTATCACCGCCAAACAAAGTGAATAGGCTTTTGTGAACAGGAGCATGCGAGAGGGGCCGCGTTCGATTTTAGCACAAAGAGGTATTCCATTATCAAGAAATAATGCATACTATCTGTTAAGAGGTTGCTTAGAGAAGGAGGACCTCGGCCATGGCAGACAGCTACAATCCCTTATGTTGCGGAATGACCTCAGTTCTTTTTCTGTTTTGTATGACCTCTTTATTCGCTTGTTTTCTTCTTGTGGAGACCTAGTGGAAACAAACAGAGTGTTCCATCTTGCTGGGATATTCATGGATTCCAGGCGGTTTTCTGCTGTTGCAGCATATGATGGAATTTTTGTGACCCTATAGTCTCATATTGCAAAACCCGGCTACTGTAGCCAGAAGGAGGCGGCCACAGGATGTGACCCAAATGCACATGCATGCTGGCATCATGCTGATTCATAGCTAGAAGCTCTTTTGTCTCCGAAGGCTTTGATTCCGGAAGCTATGGCAGCTCAAATTTTGCAGGCTTCTTAGAACTGACAGCATATGTTCTATGCCCCAGGGGACTGCACAGTAGCTTAACTGCATATTACTTCCAGGCCCCTATCGTGAAAATAATTGCACCAGCTACCACTTCATTGATTCAACGCTTCAAACTAGTCTGTTGTGGAAAAATGTGGCATGGTAGAACAATGATACCTTTGATGATGTAGCAGGCACACTTGGGACGAGAAGCAGTGACTGAGAAGCTACTTCGGGGCAAAATAAGGCACAACTTAGATATGGCCAAGTAAAAAGACGCTTCTGCTATCATGTTGAGTCATGCAGATATGGTGGTCTTTGTCGATTCCTTGGAAGCATTTCCATATGCTGTTTTAGATGGAACAGAAACATTCATAGAAACATTCATAGATGAGGTACGCAAATTTCTAGAATGTTGTTATGTATTTCAAATTGATTATATTTTAAACCAAACAATTGTTGTATCCATTTGCAGTTTCAAATGCACACGGAAGCACCTATTCTCTTCATCCAAAGTCCTAGAGTGTAATTGAGGGATCTTTGTAAAATAAAAAGGTTTTATGCATAAACATTTTCATGAATAGATGTTAAATGCTCTAGGTATTTTGTGCATAGAGATTTTCATGAACACTATGCTAAAATTTGTTTCGCGGATATTGGCTTTGGCATCCCCGTGCTATATTGAAAACTAATTATGACTTTGGCTTCTTGTGTTGCATTAGAATCCTGTACATATTTTATGAATGTGGTCATATAAATTATGCTTAAGCTACCAACGAAACATTAAAACTTCTCACCATGTGTTCTTATGCCATTCCTTAGTCAAGTTACAACTAAATCAAAGTTTTGTTTCAACTGTCCAATTGCAATACTGAAGCTTCTTAGTAAGTATCTATCTATTTATTTAGGCCCTTAAACTTTACTTATGTTTGTTTTAGTGAGGGCTCGAAGGGTGCCAAATTTTATTTTTTAATATAATAACAATGTAATTAACATTAACATTAATTAACATAAACCATTACATCAAACTATTTTAAATTAAAATTCGCCTCAAATCCCCTTTGGTTTGCGTGCATATTCGGGGGGTGACGTAGGGCCCGAAGGGCCCAAATTTTTTTTTAATATAACAATCAACACACAACTACCATTAACATTATCAACACAAACCATTGCATTTAACACATTTAAATTAAAATCCCCCTTAAACCCCCTTTGGTTTGGGTGCATATTCACACGGGGGGTTACGTAGGGCAGCGAGAGCTCCAAAAATATATTTACAATACATGTACAAAATTAATACCATTAAGTACATTCTCTCAAACCTTATAGTATTTTGCAAACCTTAATATACAATATACAAAAACTTGTACATGCATACCCCACAAACGAGGATCGTTATGTACGGTCCAGATCTTGGAATAAAGGGCACCAGCTTACCATTTCTTCTCCTATTGCCATTACCTAATAATATTTTGTTTTGATTTTCTCATGTTTCAAAAGGGGTGGCATAGCATCTTTACCCATTGGTTTTGTTACCAGCAAAATTGGTAGTTCCTGGGGTTTGATATTCTAGGGAAAGGTCCTTATGCACAAATATCATCGTCATAGCAGGCTTGTGCCAAAGAAAGCTTGGGTCTAAAAAGAGAGTTGGTGCTAAAACTGGCGTCCCTATCCCTAGAATGATGGTTCTCTTCTATATAAGAAGAGAACCATAGCATTTATTAGCCATCTGGACGCCTATAAGATATATTTAAGGGCCTCGACAAGGTAAGGCAATGGAATCTTGGTTTGATACCTAGAGTAAGCAAAAGTTATTAATTAATTTTTGGTTGTTCCCACTTTCTAACATTTCTTTAGAGTTTGGAACGTCCGCTTCCCATTTCTTCTCTTATTACCAGCAATTCAGGGGTTAGGAGGAAAGCGAAATTGAACTATTAGCCATTGATTTCACTATAGACTAGTGTGATTGGGGGCATGTTATTCTTTAGCCCTCCAAATATCCTCATGATTCTTATGCATTTATTTAATGAATATTTTTAATTAGGGGACTTTTGCAACAGGTATATTTGCCAGACTTGTAGCGTGTAGCTCGACGAGGCAACATTTTTTATGGATTAGACTGTTTTCCAAAGCATAAAGTATTGGGGCATAGATCATGGATCTTCTAAGAAAAATTTGGGTTTTGTGGTTCTTTAGTCTCGCTGGCAAGGAGAAGCGAATTACGTGATGCGATCTTAGACGTGCTTTGATCATTGGCCATATTTTTATTATCTACTTACTTAAATTGTGTTGGGGTGTCCTCCTTTTTCCGGCCGCCGGTGGACATCGAAATCCGGCCAAAAAGCTAAAATTTGTGATCAGAAATTTGAAATCCGGCAAGTAAAAATTGCCCTTCCCAGAAAAATTCGTTGGTTTTTTTCTTTCCCCGTTGGTTTTTTTTTTCCCTTTGGCGGTGCGCTGAGTAGGGGAGGGTGACCACGGAAGGTGCCGTGCCCAATTAGGGCTGCGTGGAAAGCCTAATCAAGGCTGCGTGGAGTTTTTAGGGCTGCGTGGACAGCCCCATGGATGGAAAGCGACAGAGAGCTATGGATGGATGCTCCTATAGTCTACAGATATGGCAAACGCTTCTTTGGGTTCTAGATAGATGGTTCCACCAGATTAGCTTCTTACTTTATCAATACATGAAAATTATTCTGAATTTGCCTCAGGTCTGTTGAAGTATCTGCTAATAAGCTTTTGAAATTCTGATTGACTTTTGTAGAAGATGATGAGAAGACAACACAATCACATGGGTCCTTTATGCTGGTTTTTGTAACAGATATGTATTGAAGAGATGACAGATAGCCTTTGTGAAGAGCATAGATAGTACGCAGAGGGCAAACTAGCTAGTGAATCGTCTACATCAAGGAAATGTTGATCCAGCATGTAACATGCAACTTAGAGGTAAACAGATTACTGTACACACTTTACTTTATGCATTTTGTTAGGTGATAAAAGCATTTATGGATTTCTTTATCCATTGCATGTCTCTACGTGATTGTGTTCTTTCTTCTAAGAAAGATACTCATCTTTACCTTCTAAATGTGTGTTTGGTACAAAAACATTTTCAGTCAATACTTTTTAGCAAAGAACAATTTCAGTCAATACTTTTTAGCAAAGAACAATAGAACTGATATAAGAGCATATCGGATTTTATATATCTTGATTTTGTAGGCAGAGCAATTTACAGAGTGCATGAAGATGTGTTTTTTGTACCAGATTTGATTCAAGGGCAGGTTTGCCATCTTGCTTTGTTATTTTAAGGCAACAATTTGTTGATTGATAATTCCTTTATTGTACAGATAACTTTTATGAGCCATTAAAGCCAAACCATTTGAAGTTATGACCATCTATGTAATGTCTAGGAGGTGTGCTGCAGGTTATAACACTATTGTGTTCTTGTGGGAGCAGCCCCATAGGTGCGCTTCATCCATGGAAAATGCAGTCTGTATAAGAGTCCTTTTTTCAGTGTTTCTACTCAAAACTAAAACACTTTTGTTAATACATTGTTATAGATTTCTTTAACAAGCTTACTTGTGGATTGAGTCCCTAATGGGCTATTTGAAAGATTAGCCTAGATTACTCAAGAAAGAAATGAGTCCTTGCCTAACAATTATGTGTTGCAGCCTTAAATGGCTACCCTGGTAGCCTATGTGGCCGCCTCCTCATCCTTGGTGGTACCAGTACTCCCACCACTTTGGCACTTCATAACATGAGTTGGCATTGCCCGTTCAGTATGCAACAAAGCTGATCAAGTATATTATCTTGTTGGTCCTATGGTCATGTGGGCCGCATGGCTTGGAAGCTGCTTATTTTGCCGTTAAATAAGTTTTACGCTTAAGTGAGCAGCCAATGGACACCCTCCCCTAACGCCGCCATTACGAGAGGATATGGCAGGGGGATTATCCTCCGCCTTCCATCATTGCTTATTATTGTGGCAATCGCAGGAGCAGATCATAGAAGCAGTGCCGATCGGAACAATTTTTGAAGCTGCGGACCTATCGCCACAAGCATCAGGCCTTTTACAGAGAATTCCATGGGCAGGTAGAACTATACCTAAACCCTATTTGCTTTGTCTTGGATTTTACAGAAGCTGCAAGGGCTACATTCTCATGGAGCAGAGCAGTTGGGACTCCATCAATAGCCGATGTGGCTTTTGGAATAACTAATGTAGCCTGTATTAGCTAAACTAACCCAAGGATTCGTTTTGTGTGGAGGTTCTCATGGATTAGGTGATTTTTATCTCTGCAGACCTGTTCTTTGCATGCTACTTTTATTTCTATCATCCAAAGCAGAGTTCAGAATTCCTGATTTTATGGTTCCTTATTAGACCTGTTCTTTGCATGCTACTTTTATTTCTATCATCCAAAGCAGAGTGCAGAATTTATTCAAGGTAGTTCTAGCACAAGAGTTTACATTATTTACAATGTGCTAGCAGGTTTCCATCTCTGTATTTATGTGCTCTCCCTTTGCTTCTCAGATCTTAAACAGCGGGTTTATGAAACGCATGTCCCAGAGATGTTGATGACAATCGTAGTTGTGGATAGGGAACGGATTCCTGAAGATGATTTCTGAGGCAATGGCAGACGATGGTGTCAATTTTTTTGCTTTTTTCAAGTAAGAACCAAGCTCCTAATATTCATACCCTCTTTGATTTTTCCAGTCTAGCTTCTTTTTTGTTTCGTCGCTGCTAACTCTATTTTACTCCATTCCAGGCACAAACCTTTCCTTATGTTCACAAAGCAAATCACTTGGTTGCCTTTTCTTTTTATTTTACAGATAATGCTCAACAAGGGGCGATTTCATGGGCAGGATTTTTAGTAATTTAAATGGAGAATGCTTTGTCGTCTTGATAAAATAAATTGCAGGCTTGGGCAACATGTGCCATGCAGAGCCTATATAGTCAGGTACACATTCACTCTTTGGAGAGATCATACATGTCTTTTATTTGCTATCTTACTGGGAAAGATGGAAGGAAAAGAAAAGCAGCATAGATACACTGTTTCAATTTAGGATAAGGTGCTGGGATTTTTATTGCCATCTTACTATTGCAGTGGCAGCACAAATTTCTACTCAAGCCATCAAGTTAAATCATTGCATCAACCAGGAACTACCTCTACCTTCGTGTTTGCAAAGCTTATGAGGTTAAATACAGGGGCAAGCTTCTGAATTTCTCCCTCTAAGTAAGATTTTATTTTTGTTTTCCTTTCTGAATTGGTAGCTTTTCTTATGCAGTTTGCTTGATTAGAAACAAAGGCCCAATAGTGAGAGCATTCAGCAGACTTTGTGATGGCTGGAGAAGTGGACCTCAGCATACGACAACGTTGCCTATGACTCTAGATGAGAATCTTTTGAAAAACTTGGATCTCAAGATTTAAGAGGATCAGTCTGCTGTCATAGAAAAGGAACTGGCATGAATCGCCGCCCACCTTGCATCCAGACCTCCCGAAGCATCTTGGGTTCCAGAATCCCACCACAGAAGTGCTTTGTTTCGCTAAGCTTGGTCAGATTTTTTTTTAAGGTCTTGGTTGCTAGCAATTCCGTTGGCATGTTCTTCACATAAACCTGCATGGTCTCCAGATCTGGGTCTTGGAAAAAATGTAGACGAAGTATTAAGCAAGCCTTAAAAAAAGGCAGACAAAGCATTCTGAAGCTATCTCTTTCGCGCTATGTTTTGTTTTTCTGGGTTTTTCATCTCTATGTTTTCTGTATTAACTTTGTTTGATTCTAATCGCTAACATGTTTGCTGTATCCATAGGGTCTACGCATTTGTTCCATCTCAGAAAAAGCTTGGATCATCTCAGACGTGGATCATCTTAGTCAGTTTTCCCGTTTTACAAGCAACAAAAGGGTATGATCCAAGCAATTTCCAGTTAGTCATCTTAGTCAGTTTTCCCGTTTACAAGCAACAAAATGGTATAAGCTTCTAATAAGCCGTGGATCTGCACTTTCACCATCCTCTTGATTCTCTTTTTCTTCATCATTGGAACGCTGAGTTTGTTCTCCATTAGCACTAATTTTCACTTTCTCTGACACATTTCCAGTAGTAGTATTAGTCTTCTTCTTCTTCTTTTTCTTTTTGGCAATTGTGTATTCCAGGGTTTGCAGAACAAAATTCACAAGATAATGTCAAATAGAGCCTTATCCAATATGCACTGTTACTTCGTAGTTGGCTGAGACGGTTGGAATTTAGTATGCGTCTTTGATTGGTGCCACTGTCACCATGTCTATCCATTACAGAGTCGTCTACGAATCTAAGGTCTGTATCTATAATACTATGATTGTCTTCCAATTTATGACCACCTCAAAAAGTTTAACTTTGGAAAAAGCCAAACAAACAATGGAAACCCACGTGACTTCGGTTGTTAATATAAGTATGTAACAAAGATAGCATATATTAAATGCTTACAAGACAGGGGAAGGATGTCAAAACTTCATGTGAAACAGCCAGTTACCAGTGGAAATTATCGCTTCAACAAACAAGATTTGGGATTTGGGTCCCATGTATCGTCCTTAAACCTTGATCTATAATGCCTCTGGTATTATACATCACTTGCATCATCACAGCAACAAAACTGCAACTACATAGGAAATACAGGTTCAGGAAAATGATCTGCCAGTAATCATGATCAATGTTACATTTCTATTCTTAATTTACTGATCTATATTACACATGTATCATCAATCTTACACAATGCAGCTAAGGATAATGCACACATGCTGACTAAATACGTCATATATATACATTCAAAATGGCAAGTTCTTATTTGCAGAATAATATATCTTAGCTAATGTACAATGAAAATTATAAGTTACTATTGCTAAATAGATATTTCTTAGCTAATGATTTAAAAGAGAGCAATGCATAAGCCTCTCCTATAAACAAAGTTGTCAAACAAAGTTATTATGGGCAATAATAAGTGTTATATGAAACCTTGAGGTCATAATTAAACTTGGGTTTATCATTAACATGTTTCCAACTTTGTGTTGCCGGGCTTGGTTTTCTATATCCCCCCCCTCCCCCCACCAAAAAACAAAAACAAAACCCATAAAAGATTGGGTCGTGTACTCAACCTGCCCATGCTTGCACAATTTAACATTGATGGTATTGTTAGCATATAGTTTCAACAACAAAATAATTAGTAAATCAAACCATGTCCATTTTTGCAAACATCAATATATCACACAAGCCGGACACAAGTTCCTAGATTATCGCGAGAATCACAAACAAGCTCCTGCAATTAGCGCGGCAATGTCGGGCGCACGTTTACACGCCGAACATTAGGCCGGCAACGTCGAGCACACATTTACATTGACAATGCAATGAAGTCAACTTGGCCTCATATGCACGAACATTGCAAAAACTTAATAACACTCCCTCACACTTCTAGCTCGAGGACTGCTCAAGCGACGCCCGAGCAAAATATCACACTCCTATAAAAACCTTGCATAGGCTGACCAACGCTCAACCAAGGCAAGGGCAGACACAATACGCATTCAAGGTTCAAGATACTGATAACATAGATGAGACATCAACTTGCAATATTCCAAAGCAGTCCGAGTTGGCAAAGTTAACAATAGAGACTAGCATGATTATATGGGATGAGGACTTAATGATGCATAAACTTTATGAAGCACTTGATATTTGTGATGTGATGCCATGTGACAGATTATTTGGGGGACCCATTGTTGTTTTGGGAGGAGATTTTTGCCTCCTTGAAGTACACCTATATATAGAATTATATTGAGGTCACCATAAATATGCCAGTGATGAACCCGAATTATAAATGTAATACATAACCGTTCTTGCAAGCATCAACCTATAGGGTTGTCGGAAGTTGCACAAATGGACGTTGAAGGCCAAGTAAAAACACAAGCCAGCATATTAGCCCGCCAACGTCGGGCACACGTTTACTAGTGTTTCTTATGGTGGCATGGCAAAAGTATCTTTATGAATATCTAACTGGACATTTTATCTTGTTCTCCTCTCATCTTCTAAGGCTCGATCGCTCTGACCGCGTCCGTAACTCTGCCTTCTTTGGACCTCGACCTCGACCCACACTCAACCTTGACTTCTTCGTGTAGTGCGGAATCTCAACTTCGACCTCGACAGCAGATGGACTTCAGGTTGACTTTGACTCCAATACCTCAATTCTAAATCTGGACTCTCAGTTTTTTGTCGATCTTGACTTTCTCTTTGGCTTTTCATTCATTTGCATCCGATTTGTTCCCACTATAATTATTCATTTTATCTAGTCTTATGGCGCTCTCCCCACCCCAATCCCCTTCCCGACCTTGGCGTTGATCTCTCTCTGGTTAATTATGGTGTATTATCATTTGGGGTGTCTATAAATTATTTGGGACCATTGGATGCTGGCATATGCCACAAGATATGCCATGGGGCGAATTTGCAGCCCTCAAAATGCAAGTCAAGATGGGGTCAAAACCCCCATCTTTGACTTACCCCTAACATTTCACTAAACCATTGAATAAATAGAATATTTGACAATTAGCAGCCTAACAAAATAAAGAATGATGAGCCTGGGGAGTCGAACCCCAGTACAAGATCCCACGCTCATCCAGGCATACTAGGAATCCCAAAAGAGGGATACCTAGTATGCCTAGGGGCCGAAGCCCACTAAGAAATTAAAGAAGTTAGTATCAGCATATTATTCCAAACAAAAAACCATTCCCAATTTCGGATTATACAGCAGCCTGCTGCAACAGATTCAACACGTGTCAAAATGATACCTGTCAAGCAACTCCAAGCTGCAACAAGTTGAACAATACATTTAGAAGATAACCAAGCCTGTTATTTATAAAACCATAACCAGTTCTGTCAAGCCCATACACAAAAACAAAAAGAACAAGATGTAAACAGATCAGTTCATAGGCGTGCCACTCTGTGCATGCCTAATAAGTTCATCCAGTTGGCGAATTTCTTGCACAAGCAAGACCCTAGCAAGGCTCATATGAGAGCGCAAGATATGCAACTCAGAGACAGGCACCCCCAATTGATCCCACTCCACAGCAGAAATAGCATTCTGAATTGAGGCATAAAACCCTCTAAGCTGCCGCCTGAGCAAGCGCAAGGATGCCGCAATCCTATGCGCCTCAGTTCCAACCTGGATAATGCTATTAACCAAACTCTCGAGCACAAAAAACTTCCTCAGGCTCAGCCGAGAACACAACAGGATCTAGATGTGATGCTTCAACAGCAGAAGAAATAAAGGAGTCAGGCAAAGATACAGCAGGTTGCTCCACACCAGCAACAGGCTCCCCATCAGTCTCCATTATTACCTGCAACTAAAAAACAAATGAACCCATGAAAAAAAAATCCAACTGTACAGTCCAGAGCCAACCAACATGATCACCCAACAGCCATGGTGCAATCACCCTTGTGCACAGGGATGAAATCCACACTAGGCTCCAAAATAACAACATCATCACTGTCACGACTATAAGACTCATCACAAATGTCCTCGAAGTTATTGTCTTGTTCATCCACAGGGATGGTATCATCCCAATATCACCTCCTTCCAGGCCCATTGCGCTCTATAGGCACAAACCCAGCAGGCAGCCCAAACAAAATAGTCCTCATGTCCGAGGGCATGCACTGAGAAGGATTCAGCAGCACCCTCCATGCAGCCCGGACATGGTGCTCATTATTGTGGGCAGTATTGGAAGGGATAATCCAAGAACTGGATAATGTAAACTTTCCAGAACGAATCATTCTGGCCAATGTAAACAACAAGCTAGCAGTCAACCTACGGTTGCCATGATAGTTAACAAAATGGGCAGCTCGATTCAGCAAATTCTTATTATCAAGAACAACTAAGTTTTTTGTATCACCAGCTCCCCATCTCAGATACAAATCCTTACCTTTCTCGATGGCAGCCTCACTCACATTATGAAGATGGCAGACATAGTGAACCTTTCCCACATCCTTCATACAATAACCAATCATACCCTCAAAACAATGAAGGCGAGTATTCTTCAAGGCTTTACAGACCAAGATCACACCAGGAGGCTTACAAGCCCAATTAAATTCCCTTTTTATGGCATCATTCATGGCCCTAGGGGTTTTAAACTGGGCTCTAAAAACAGCCTGACAATGCAAATGATCTACAGTATTTTTTTTTGAGGGCTAGAACTAGTTAAATTATATTAATTTTAAGGGTACAAAGAAAGGAAAGGAGCCCCTAAGGAGCATGAGCTACCAAGCTCACGTGCACAGTAGCACCCCGTTCCATGGCCACAGCTCCAGCAACACACCTCTGATTGCAAAATCCCACAAGGCCATCATAAAAACTCACAGGGACATCCTGCCCAGACAAACCTAAGGTAACACTGACATCTATGAGATTCCAGTCCTGATGAGCAAAGAAATCATGGCCTTTCTCTTGGGAATTGGAAGAACTGACATTCAAGACATGGCTCACAGAAGCAGGGCCAGAGGAACGACCACTCTTACCCTTTCTGGCTGCCCTCTTCATAGACATGGCAGAAAACCACAGATAAATACAATGGCACAGAAAAAATCTTACCTGTGTCTTCTTCAATACTGCACCTCCGCTCCCTGCCAACACCCGCGACCCCAGCTTATCCACACAAACAAATAAGGAAACAAAACACACAAACGACACATCACCCGGAGCTCTGCCATCCCTGCAGCAGCCCAAGGAAGAACCACCAGTTCCGGCCAACCAGGCATCCGGAACTCCAATATGCCCGCCCAAAATTCTAGGGTTAGGAATCCCAGTTGCCACCGTCATCAATATACGGTATCACATACGAATACCCCCATAAAACCTTCACAAATCTTAAGTTATAAATATACCAATTCCAATTTCAGCCACATTATGGTAGTGCCGTTCTTTAGCTCCTCTATTTATAAGGTTTAGCTTTATGTAACTTACTAACACAGTTTTTATGCTTCCATTAATTTGGTTTCGTCACCCATTAACATAATATCCTTTTATTCAAATCATATTGGAGTTCGTCAGGGTTGCCCTTTATCTCCTACACTCTTTGGCTTGTACATTGATCAATTGGAAGAATGGCTTGATAATCATGGCGGCGGAGGTCCACATTTGGCACACTATATCATTAGGCAACTTATGTATGCTGATGATGTTTCGCTTCTGGCACATACCGCTGCTAGTATGCAGCAACATTTACATGCTCTGCACAGTTTTTGTGAGAACACAGGTCTGCGTGTTAATCTCCAAAAGACCAAGCTTTTGGTAGTTCAATCTTCTCGTCACAATGTTCCCACTATGCACTATGATAGCCCTTGGGTTGAAGTTGTAGATAGCTACAAGTATCTTGGTGTAGAATTCTGAAGAACACACTTTGGGAACCGTGTATTACCAAGCGGTGGTCTGCTGGATGGAAAGCACTCTATGCAATGCAAAACAATTGTTTTCAAGCAGAAATTCATGATTGGCCACGGAAAGCCCACTTGTTTGGGGCTTTGGTAGAGCCTGTTTTATTGTATGGTTTCAAGTGTGGGGGCCGCCATTAGTGCTAGTGCTTGGGAGAGCTTGAGGGGTGCAAAGTCCTTTCTCACTTATGACCTCGGAGTTAAAACAACGGTGCCCTATGCTATTCTTTTACAAGAGGCAGGGTTTTGGCCTCTTCAACATTACGCCATGAAGCGCCATCTCCACTATATATCCGCAAGGTGCACCACATGGATGATGATAGGTATCCTGTTCTTGCACTTGCCACGGTGAATCTCCTCGGCGTTTGAAACGATGTTGGAAAGAGCATTGCACTACATGGTTTGCGGTTGGGGAACATTAAACCGAAGTTAATCGCCTCGATGCTTGCCGATTCGATCCTGAGCTTTTGCAACAATATCTCAATGGTCGTTTTTCTCAAAAGATATGGGATGCAGTTACCTTGGCCCAAGTGAAAACTGGTCATTATCATGCACACATAAATCCCACCTTGGCACCAGGGCCCCAAGCTTATTTGCTTGTTTCATTGTCCAGGAACAAGCTTGTAGCTATTGCATCAATTCGCACGGGGTCCCACAGGCTACGGATTGAGACAGGTAGATGGGAGCGGCCACAATTGCCGCAAGAAGCGAGACTATGTATGGGTCCCATGACCTATTGGTCTCCGTGGACGTTAAAAAATCTATTCTATTCTATTCTATTCAAACCTAGTTTAACGCAATATTTTATGTTAGCCATAATCATTTTTATTGGAGCAAACAAATTTTCTTAGGGTTCATTTATATTAACCCTTGAACTTTCATATACGTGTCTGTTTATCATATGCTTTAGAGTAAGCCGTACCTAGCATTCATCCCATCGAACATTTGTGCCTCAGTTTCATTAGCCCCCTCTTTTCCCTCTTCTTTTGATGCATTCATCTTGCCCTTTATTAATGTTAGTTTTTTCAAATATGCTTTTTTCAATGTTTTCTCATGCATTCGTGTCTTTGGATCGTGTCTGGCTATTTTGCATAATCCTAGGTTTAGATAGTGATATTGTTATATCATTGGTCTTTGGATTATCTCCCATTATTTTCCTTTGGTTGTTATTCAAGGGACCAGGCTACTTCTTTTTGTCACTGCTCCCCTTGTTCTTCTACAAACTGCATGCGGCTGTTGTTGTCCTAGTTTGGGACGCTAAAAAACTATTCTATTCTATTCTATTCTTATCATCTTGTTCTTATAGGTTAATGTTGATTATTGTGGTTATCATGTGATTTTTTATTCTTCATGGTTCTATGGTTTTGGATGTTGTTTTCATGGACATGCCATCATTTATTTTATGTTCATATTTTTTACTCGCATCTTTTCTCCCGTAGGTTTGGGATGTTTAGTTTAAACCTCATTGTGCATCTTATTTTTCATAGTCCACATCATACTTTATCTTTCTCCTTGTTGGCTTTGAGTCTGTTGTGCATTGCGATCATTGTTTTTTCACTTCATGAATTGATAAATTATAGCTTCTGTATTTGTCACACAATTTATCTTAGCCATTTCATTTCTTTAGCCGAACAGTTACCTTCATTAGAATCGTGCATTTCCATTCAAGTTTGATTCTTGTTCTCATTTTCGCTCATGTTCATGGGTTTTTTAAATCCAAAGATACATTGGAAAAAGTTATTTTTCTTGAACGTCCCTCTTATTTGCAAGATTTTTAACAATATTTTAGTTGATCAAAATCCCAAAAAAATCCTCCATCTTTATTTTTCACTTTTTGATCAATCTACTCCAAATTGCTTGAACATGTGTGCCCCTATCAGGGATTTGACTCGGCCTCCCATGCAGCTTGAAGATCTCCTTTGTGAAAAGCAAGATGGTGTTTAAGGCAGTATCGTTAGTGCAACATAGGAAGAAATGCGCCATCTTCGATAATTTGTCGACTACTACCATTAAGGTATCATGCCCCTTGCTATTCTTGGAGTCCTATTATGAAGTTCATGCTTACTACCTCCTATTTGGCGTTTGGAGCTGCCAAAAGGCTCAAGTGCTCCTGACATTGGAGTTGCTCTACCTTTGTTTGCTGACATAGCTCGCACTCCCAAATATACCTTGCTATCTGCTTCTTCATGCTTGGTCAATAATAGCTACTTCTAATCTTGAGGTACATGAATCTCGCATGGCCGGCAATTGGGCTATTATTCGTGTCATGGAGGATCAACATCCTCACTCTTGATGCCTCTGGCACACATAGTTTATTTTTACAAGAAATTTATCGCGGCGGCCAAGGCCACCGCGAACATTTCTTTTGCCCTATTCGTGGCAACAGAGAGTTTGTATTAAGTCCAAAGGAACTCAGCTATGGACTTGTGAAATTGAATTAGATGTTCTAACTTGGAGAACTCTAACCTCCATATTGAAAGCAATGCAAAAAAATGACGAATATGGTTTTAGGCATGAGTTTTTTTTTGTATGCATGTCCAATGTCTTTTATATATGTCAACGTGAGTTGAATTATTTCAATTTTTGTTTTCCTAGACGATCACATGTTTGCTAGTGATTTAGGAAAATTTAAGTTCAATTATCACATGGCCTAGGCTAGGTGTCTTGGATAATTGTTTTATTCATTTAGTTGTTTGAACGATTTGTGAGATTAAGTTTTGGAAATGGAAAACGTTGCAAGTACTTGGCAACCCAACAATCAAGGAAGCCAATATGATTCAATACGATGGAGCCTTTGGTATCAAGAGGCTAATTCAAACAAATTCTTATGGAATGTTGATTTGGGTGGATAAGGATTTGGGTTTGCAATGCACTCAATAAGAGGATCAAAGGCCTACCTATTCTAACGGAAGTGCAAATTGCTCGAATGCTCAACGTCAAGAAAGCATAATGCCAATTGAATTCAATGATACGATGGAAAGCAAGCATACTAAGAAGTAAATAAGGATCCTGCGAAATTAGCTATGGTGAAAAGCAACCATAATGGCCCTTATGGATCAATCCATAGCCAGAAAGAATCTAGAGCATCTAGGCAAGCATTAAAGAAATTGAAAGCTAGAACATGAAGCAACAACAAACGGCAACAAAAGAGTCACATCCCACCATAGCAGACAAATGAGCCGATGGTTTATTTTTGACATAATCCTCTCCTTCAAAATAATCGCTTCGGTGAAGTCCTGCTATATATCAGACTTTTTTTATCCTGTAATCTTGTGCTTGGTGCACGAAGAGAAAGACAAACAGGTGGCTAGACATCACAGTGAAGTCTTGCTATATATCAGACTTTTTTAATTCTGTAAATAATCGCGTGCAATCTTGTGCTTGGTGCATGAAGAGAAAGACAAACAGATGGCCAGACATCACTGGACCACACGGCTGTGTTTCTTCCACGTCAATTTGAGGATTAACTTGTCCTACTTTGCTTCTTCGCGTTCGTAGAATAGGTCCTTGACATAAGCCCATAAAAGGCAGGCACAAAATCCTCTAAGCAAGGTGCAAAATTGATCAGGGGTACAAAATTGAATTGTATGGGATTCAATTTTAAGAGCATGGGACTAAAAAATGTGGTTATGCTATTTGTAATTGTAATACTTAGTAGCAAAAAATGCAACAGCGGTTCCAATCACAGTGTATACAGGAAAGCTGTCGAAGGTGAACCAATTAAATGCAACGGCAGCGTTAACAGCCACAGAAACCGGCCATGGATTTCTGGAGTTATTGAACGGCACAAATGGATATTGGCATCCGATATCATTCTGGAGATACATACTGTTGGGTTCTCCGCAAAACGGGGCATGATATGGTGTGGTTAAAAAATCTGATCGCAAGGCCAAAGCAAAGGTTTCTGAGATGAATGGATTATCCGCTCTGGTATACTCCTACGTCAGCGATGGCGATCAGAATGATTGCTATGCCATGGTTCCGATGGTGATTTCATACAAATATTTCAACACAAGCAAACCCAGATATGTGGAATTATTTCGAGGGCTTTCTTCTGTATCAAATTCTTCTGGGTACCTAGTCAATTCCATTTCTGCTTAGATTGCAAATCTTAAGCATCACGACAAGATCTACCCAGATGAGGAAGTAGAGAAGATATCTGCATCAGAATGCCTGTTGATCTGCAGGAGTGCAGCAAGCATTCAACCTGGGCTTAACATTTGAGGCCCCATAACCAAACACCGGAGAGCTTAACAACGAAACAGAGGAGACCTCAGCAAAAATAGAGGAGATCAAATCCAAGAAAAGAAGCTTTTTCGTCTCTTCTATGATGGATTTGTAACAAGAAATCCTGAAAGAGAGGAGCTTCATGCCGAATTAAATCCTTACCTCTTCGCAGATTGCTTGAATAAGGCCAGATTGCTTGAGACCATTGTTGTTTGCGAAGCCATAGTCGGCTCTAAGAACCAGTGAAGGCAACAGAACCAGCTCTTTCATGGTTGGAATTGGTGAAATTAGGGGTGCATTGCAAGAATCAAACCCTAGCAGAGGGGCTTCGCTCCAGTTGCTCTGCCATGACACGTTCCCAAAACTCAACGAACAGATTGCTTGAAAGGAAAAACGTGGCATCGAAATAAAGAAAAGGATTGCGGCGCAGAAAAAATAGGCAGGGACAAAAAAAAAAAAAAAAAATTGCAAACCGCTTTATATATGTTTAGATAGTACAAAAGATTACCTTCTTAAAATATTTGAAGGTCTCTCTTTCCTTATCTGTTCTTGCCTCCTTGAAGAGGCTCGCCTATACTTCCTGAAAATCTTTATCTGTTGGCAAGGTTTCTTCTATCTTCTTGCCAAATTCACCTTTGAGTCTTGATATGGCATTGCAGCATACTCTTGTGGTTAAAGGATGCTCTGAGAGTGCATCCGCAACCACATTGAGTTTACTAGTTTGTATATTATCTCGAAGTCATACTCCTCTAACTCCATCCACCTTCTTTGCCTTACACATATTGGAGGCTTTGGTAGTCAGTGTCCAATTCCTTCCCAACAAGTAATGCCTCCAAAACTTTAAGGCTCTCATGATTGCTAGAAGCTTCTGATCATGAGTTGGGTAGCATGTTTCAGCATCGTTCATCTTGTGAGAGTTATATGCCACAACACTCTCTTCTTATATTAGGACAGTGTTGGTTGCAATTTTACTTGCACCTGCTGCTGCTAACTTGTCTTTCTCTAGATTTGCAAGTCTTAAGACTGGGGCTGTTGTCAAGCCTTCCTTGAGCTTCTCAAAACCTACTTGAACCTTCTGAAACCAATGCTTTTCCCAATTCTTTATCTTCTGGATTTTAGTGAGGTCCCTTAATGGTGCAACTATCTTGGCAAAGTTTTTCACAAACTTTCGGTGGTAGCTTGCGAAACCCAAGAAACTTCTCACTTCATGCACATTCTTTAGAGCTGACCACTTAACTATGGCCTTCATCTTTGCGGGGTAGGTTGCAATTTCTTTCGGCGAGATTACATGCCCCAGATATTCTACCTTGGCTGTCGCAAAATGGCATTTGGACAGTTTTGCATGATGTTGATGCCTCCTTAGCTTCTCTAGAACCTTCCTCAAGTGTTTGACATGGTCTTTCAAGGTTCTACTGTAAACCAAAACATCATTGAAGAATGTGAAGACAAAATCATCAAGAAACTCAGGAAAAATGTCGTTCATGATTCTCATAAAGGTTGCGAGGGCATTGGACAACCCAAATGGTATGACTGTGAACTCATAGTGGCCATACCTTGTCCCAAAGATGTGAATATCTTCCTCCCTTATCCTGATCTGGTGATATTTAATCTCAATTCTCTTTTGGAGAAGAACTTTGCCCCTTGCAGTTGATCCATGATGTCATCTGCTCTTTGTAAGACGTACTTATTTTTTATGGTATGCTTGTTTAGTTGCCGATAGTCGATACACATCCTCAAGCTTTCATCCTTCTTTGTATTATCGCCAAAAATTATAAACTTGCTGCTGAAATAAAAGCTATTGATGCAAAATAGAAGTAGAACCGCCTCAGGAAACTGGAAAATCAGCTTGGAGTTGAGAGTAAACTTGTAAGATGCTAATGGAAGGGGAGGGAGTAGGGGTATATGCTTCTATTCATAGATAAACCCTAATTTAAAATTTTTAGGGTTGGGACATTTGGATCATTTTAAGGTGAGGATGGATAATTCTAGGATAATTGATGGCCATAATCAAAGAGTAGACTCTCTAATGGTCCCATCGCAACAATTTTTATATGATTTGGAGTTCTCTAGTTGACTTATGGACGTCCAAATTTTTGACCTTACACATGCGCCAGGGGGCAATTAGAATAATTTGACATTTTGTCTTCAAATAACTTATACATACAACTCAAAAACTTGCACAGAGGCTGATTAAACATACTTATAGCTTAATTTATTCAAAACTTTTATACAATTAAGATCCAAATTATTTTTATTCACTTCATTTTTCAATAAACCTAGCTAGATGCAGATCCTCAGGCATGCATGTAACTCATTTCATGTGCAATACGCATGACAGATAATCTTCAAAGTGTTGGATTACCTCCATTTCTGTAGCTTTCTGTAGTGCGAGTATCATAGCTTGTTTTGTCGAATTCGTGCAGAACTTCTCGAACCAAACGTGCGAAGCTTGCAACGGGAATCAAGAACCCATAACTTCTCTGGCAATGGCGAACCTCCTTGATTGTGCGGGCGAATATTGAGTCTCATCGATGCTTTGCCGACTTCTTTGGCTCTTTCGGTTCTCCTGATGACAACTTCAAGCTCGTCATTTCTTTTGTTGGTTTCCCGCTCTCCATGTACTATATCTTTGTGAGATTGTAGTATTTAGAATACATATCAAACATCTTCTTTATAGGCCTACTCAACCATCCTGTTCTTATATACTCTATCGTCGTTCCAAATGTATGCTTCTCTTGCCATCTTGCTTCCCTTTTTGGTATTGGGTTCTGACCAAACTGGATATGGCAGTGGGGCAGGTGCTTCAGTATCATCATGAGGGTCTGCTTCCATGGTGGCTCCTCCTCATATTGTGACGGTCCTTCGCCCAACACTCATGTCGTTACCGAATTACTTTACATACTGCTCAAGCCCACGAGTAGAACCTACATGTCGTCCCCAAACCCCAAATAATATGTTGTGGTCCCCCTAAGCTACGGGTCTCTAGCTCGGGGAAATAACCTTCACCTAGAAGCAACTCGACGTGACCAGCGTCGAGTCCGCACTAGTGAGCTTCATCAGTCCCCACTCACTAATGTTGAGTGCTTAACACTCGTGGCCTCAGTTTCTGCTTATTCTCCTCAGAGAGTTGTGGGCAGACCAAGGTGCAACTAGGCTAGCAACATGATAGAAGGTCAAATAATTTAGCTCTCTTGCCAAAAATATATCCATCTTGTTAATTTGAAAGTATCCGGTGTGGCAGAAAACTTTTTTGGATTTTTTTTAACCTCATTTCCTAAGATTATTGTTTTTTCCGGTGGGCGAAATGTTTTAGCGGCGTTCCAAAAATCGGGCGCATGGTCTTCGAAGATGTTCCAGGTTTATAGTTTGCTCTGCATGGAGGGTGATTCCTATGCTTCCACGATGAGCCGATTTGTATCCGAGATTGCAAGCTGGAGCTTCTAGGTGTCGATTTTTTGGCCATGCAATTGAGTCGTGGATGTGGATTTGGACTGGACGATTCCATAAAAGGAGGCTCCCAGGTTATGGCATGATAGTTCGAGATTCGAGGTCAGTGTTTCTTAGGTAGTTTTTGGTTTTTGCAATGGCTGGTAGTGTTGATTTGTCTTCTTCTGTATCCGATGCCATATGCTCTGAGGTTCCATCTTCTTCTAATGTGCCATGTTCTGTTCCATGTGATTCTCCATGTTCTGATGTTCCTTCTGACGTGCCCTCTTCTCTTCCATGTTCATTTTCAAATAGTAGAGAGTCTGGGATTGTTCCTATTCGTAGTTTAAGTCCTTACCTCTTTAATTGGAAGATTAAATGTAGAGTGACAGCGAGGGTATCTCTGAAGAAGTTTGCTTCATGCAAGGTTACTGGGACTCTATTCCATTTTGACGTGATTGATTTTGAATCATCTGAAATTAGAGTGGTGTGTTTTAATGCCCTTGCCATAAAATTTGATAAGCATATCCGAATTGGTAAGGTTTTCAGTATATCAAGAGGCATGCTTAAACCAGCAAATAAGATGTTTAATCAGTTGAGTCATGCATGGGAATTATATTTGCAAGATGGTTCGATAGTTGAAGAATGTGATGACGATAAGAATATCCTTCATCATTTGTATAAATTTGTATCCATTGCAGACTTAGAATTCAAAGAAAAGGATTCTATAGTGGATGTGATTGGTGTTATCAGTGCAGTAGAGGAGGCATCACGTGTGCATCGAAAGAACGGAAGCCCCGTTGATCGTAGGATTATCCATATGAAAGATGTCTCTGGTAAGCAGATTGAAATTACTATGTGGGGTCAGGTGTCATTTCGAGAGGGAACAGAAATTGAAGAGGCTATGCGTGCGAATAGGGAGCCAATTGTTGCAATAAGAGGGGCGAGGGTAAGTGATTATGCAACTAGATCTTTAGTTACTCTTCAATCAAGCCAGGTGCAAGTAAACCCTTTTATTCCAGAGGCTAGAGCATTGAGGGCATGGTTTGTGAAAGAAGGCAAAAAGAGCGTTTCTGTTTCTTTGACGATGTCTTCGCAACCTTTAACTATAGGTGATTCTCTGAAATTTATATCTGAGCTATCCGAAGCAGCGCTTAGAGATGTGGATAAGCCGCTGTTAGTTGAGTTAAAAGGAACGATAATCAATATGAAGCATGATGTACTGTACTATGCAGCATGCCCATTGAAATGTGGGAACCGCCAATGTTTGAAGAAGGTGAGAGCTACAGAAGATGGATTGTGGCATTGCAATAGTTGTAATGTCCGTGTCAAAGAGTGCTCTTATAGGTATGTAATTTCATTGCAGCTATCAGACCACACAGGAAGCTTATGGGTGACAGCTTTTCAAGAGATAGGTGAGCAACTATTTGGTTGTACAGCAAAGCAAATGGATATTTGGAAGCTTGCAGACATTAAGAAGTTCAATGAGATTGTGCAGGGATCCTTCTTTAAAACCTTGCTCTTCAGAATCAAAATAAAGGAAGAAACATATAATGATGTGGACAGAAACAGGTACATTGTTGAAAAAATGGATGAGGTAATGAATGAAGCGTGAATAGCAGCGTTGCGGCATTATGCATCTTCTTTTGGCATTGTCTGTTATATGTTCTTGAAGATTCTTACAACATGCAAGCTTTGCATGTGCATGATGAGTTTGATAGGTCTCTTCTTTTCTTGCAGCAATAACATTCAGTTCGCAGAGGCACTTGGTTTCAATTGAACTTTTGGATTCCTTGCATTTCAGAGGTATGGCTCACTTTCAGGGCAATATTAATTTCTATCTTATGTTTCTATTAGATTCGCTTAGTGCACTGCTACACTGTTTGCTGCTGCAAAGATATGGCACTTAGGCGTGCTTTTCCTGTAATATACTGCCTTGGAAAATTATCTCAAGATTCTAAGCTCATATCTAATAAACAACTATCCAATAATGATAGCCATATAATAACGAAATGCATAATAGTCTATCTTAACTACGTGTAAATACACAAGAAATGCGAACTGTCAAGCTTATTGCTACAGTAAATAGGCCCAAAAGAAGAAGATTGATTGGCTGATTCTATTTCTAACAGTATAATGGGCATACTACTGCAACATGAGAAAAGAAAATAGAAAATGATAGCACCATAGAACAAAAACAACCAGGCCTAACACAGCTACAAAAGATGGACAAAGATGAATTGCAACTATCATTGACATTAGATTGCAGTGAGAACTTCTACAACAGTCGTACATGCCTATTTTGAATTGTATATCCGCTCACTGTTGCACTTGAGTGCATGAGATATAATGTCACATGTACAGAATATTTGTATGTTCCTTTGTTTCGAAACATGAGCAGTTGCTACTGAAACATTGTTATGTACTTTAGTTCTTGGATACTCTCTATTATATTCCTTACAATGTGCTGCACCAACATTTTACATAATGTATTGTGATCGTCTAACGAGATCTGCGTTGTCTATTGCAGAGTTCAGTAAAGTTGGAAGGCTCCTTCAAACACGTAATAGCTCAGAGTACTGCATCACATTCTGCAACATGCTCAAGAAATTCATTTAACAACATTTTCGATATATCAGGCCAGTTAGTCTTTGAACCCAAAATCGACCCATTAAAAGCTAAAGTTGGATGCTCTCTATTATATTCCTTAGAATGTGCTGCAGCAGTGAATCTAAAGCATGAAAAAAATGATCTAATAAAAGCTACAGTTCGTTGTTCTCCGTTATATCCCTTAGAATGTTTAGATGATGTATTGCTCTGAATAGGTTAATTAACCAATATGTATACATTACTAACAGAAATTGATATTTCCAGAAATTGATATTTCCTGATATATTAGTTGTTAATTGTACTCTGGATTTTAATAGGCAGAATAGCCAAAGCCAAAATGCATTAAAAGTCAATCTATTGTCAAAAACATGGCGACTTTCATAAGTCTCTTCTTCTTTAGCATCAGTCTCTATCTAATTCTATTTCCAGGTAGACAAACCAGGCATGGCCTTGCAGATTATGCTATCAATTCATTTTAGAAATCCAAATACAGAGCACCCTTTGGGCAGTGTAGGAAAATGAGTTCATCAGATCTTGCATAAGCCATGTTAGATCCTCTGGATCTTGAGCTCCGAAAGGAGCTGATTCGCTATGGGGATTTCGTTGAGGCAGTGTATGATTCAATGGACAATGATGTAGAATCAAAATACACAGGCGTTCCGAGGTACATCAAGAGCCAGTTATTCGAGAACGTGGGATTAAATAATCCGGGGCATGAGCTAAGCACAGACTACAAGGTGACAAGGTACTTCTATACAACAGCGACGGCAAATACAGAGGCAACGTTTCGATAAGGGGAAGAAATGGCTGGGCAGAATGGACATTGTTGTTGTGTTCAGAGGTTTATGGTCTACACCTCCAAGCTTGACTCTGCCCCATTGGGGCAACTCAGTGCCCGCGGGCAGATCATTTGTAAGGTTCAACGTTTGCTCCAGATTTATAAAGATGAAGATGTTAGCATTACTGTTGTAGGCCATAGCCTTGGCGCTGCCCTTTCTACCCTTTGTGGTTATGATATTGCCAATGAAGCTCTCAACAAAAGGACCAATTCTGATGGTCAGTCAGAAAGCATCGCTGTTACTCCGTTTGCATATGCAAGCCGTTGTGTTCGTAACCTTTTGTTTAAGAATCATGCAGAGAAGCTTGCTGGCCTGCGTATTTTGCGCATTCATAACATCCAAGATCTGGTTCCCCTTGCTCCTAGCACACTCTTGGGTTACATACATGTCCATAAGGAAATCTTGGATGATAAAGCCATATGTTTGGCTATGCTCACTTTGATTCTTAACAAATTGTGATGTATTTATTTTGATCTTCATCTTCATTTTTGGATCTGGAGATTGATTGAAGGTTCATGTTCTAAAGTTTGTGGCTTCGTAAAACCAGTGCTCTGCTCTACCATAAGGGCTTCCATCATAGAAATATTCCTTATAGCCTTTCGCATGATTAAGGAAATTTAGAGTCATTAATTACAGTTAGTCATCTCTAGGCTACAAGATTCCATCTGATTCGGAATTTTGAGTCCCTGTTGTAGATAATTGTCCTTCAAAATTTTGAAGGCATTACATCCATAGCAGTTCAGATAGCAGTTCTCTTTTATTTCATATAATGTGCATATGGCAAACTATTAACAAGCTATCATAATGCTCCGAACATGGATGCAGATTTCCATTTTCACTCAGTGCACAGAAAAAACCCTTATTATTTGCTCTGAGCTCTGTTCCCTTACTTGCTTTTGAAGCTAGATACATATGGCTTCTATAATGATACATCCATCTATAGACACCCTTGGAATTGCAATTCTTAGTCATGTCTTCCTGTCCTGCCACTGAAACTCACAGTTGAATCTCACAAGTGTCCCGACTTCAAATATGTATGCAATAAGCTATTGTACGTTATGGATTCGCAACGTCGCACTCCTCCTCTTAGTAGAGTTCCAGGTGATAGCGTTGCTATATTCCCACTCTGAAAACATAGTTAGTCATATATCCTTGGATGCCTTTAAGAAACATCTTCTAATCATAAACTAAAATGGTACATTAATCAAGGACTTCCATAACATTGCGCAGCATCCCTTTGTAATCACGATTCCGTTCTGTAGACATACCACTGGCAGTGCACAAACAAATTGTTAGAGAGACGCTAGCATGTGCGGAGAGAAATGCTTAGCAACTTATTCTTTGAAAATCCATGCTGTTTTGTTGCAGGAAAGCTACAAGAATTTGCTGACATTGAAACAACGGACATCAAGAAGCAATTGAAACAAGCTAATCCACAGGTCACATTCTACGCTTGCATATTTCTTTGATGCTTGAAATATATTCATTCCAGTTCTTGCTTCGTAGTGTCAAATTTCGCTTCATATTACCATGACTGTAACAAGATATTCGAGAAGCTTCACGAACAGTTAAAACGCTGTTCCAATCTCTTCTAAAATGGCATGTACGGCCACTACGTTCTTCGATTCAGCCAAATCTATTATAGGTTAAGTTCTTCCTTCCGTCTCATAGGAAACTTTGGAAGAGTTGGAAGACTGAACTTACGGAATGCTGCTCATATCACAAGTGCAGAATTCCCTTATAACATCGCCAACAGTGACTTTCATAAGTCTCTTCTTCTTTTAGAAGGCACAAGAAGCTGCCCTCCATCTTCCTCAGTCTCTTTGTTAGCTTTTTGGTCCTGTTTTTGGCTGAATTCGCATAAACAGGGGTTTTATACGGCTTGAGCATTCTAGAGCTAAGTCTTACCCAGCATCAGCCTCTATCTAATTCTATTTCCAGGTAGACAAACCAGGCATGGCCTTGCACAAGAAGCTGCATGAGGATTCTACAGCTAGGTTTTACCCAGCATCAGTCTCTATCTAATTCTATTTCCAGGTAGACAAACCAGGCATGCCCTTGCAGATTATGCTATCAATTCATTTTAGAAATCCAAATACAGAGCACCCTTTGGGCAGTGTAGCAAAATGAGTTCATCAGATCTTGCATAAGCCATGTTAGATCCTCTGGATCTTGAGCTCCGAAAGGAGCTGATTCGCTATGGGAATTTCGTTGAGGCAGTGTATGATTCAATGGACAATGACGTACAATCAAAATACACAGGCGTTCCGAGGTACATCAAGAGCCAGTTATTCGAGAAGGTGGGATCAAATAATCCGGGGCATGGGCTAAGCACAGACTACAAGGTGACAAGGTACTTCTATACAACAGCGACGGCAAATACAGACGCAACGTTTCTGCTAAAATTGATCCACAAAGATGCATGAACAAGGGAGAACAACTGGGGCGGATTTCTAGCAGTGGCAGATGATAAGGGGAAGAAATGGCTGGGCAGAATGGACATTGTTGTTGTGTTCAGAGGTTTATGGTCTACACCTCCAAGCTTGACTCTGCCCCATTGGGGCAACTCAGTGCCCGCGAGCAGATCATTTGTAAGGTTCAACGTTTGCTCCAGATTTATAAACATGAAGATGTTACCATTACTGTTGTAGGCCATAGCCTTGGCGCTGCCCTTTCTACCCTTTGTGGTTATGATATTGCCAATGAAGCTCTCAACAAAAGGACCAATTCTGATGGTCAGTCAGAAAGCATCGCTGTTCCTCCGTTTGCATATGCAAGCCGCTGTGTTGGTAACCTTTTGTTTAAGAATCATGCAGACAAGCTTGCTGGCCTGCGTATTTTGCGCATTCATAACATCCAAGATGTGGTTCCCCTTGCTTCTAGCACACTCTTGGGTTACATACATGTCCATAAGGAAATCTTGGATGATAAAGCCATATGTTTGGCTATGCTCACTTTGATTCTTAAGAAATTGTGATGTATTTATTTTGATCTTCATCCTCATTTTTGGATCTGGAGATTGATTGAAGTTTCATGTTCTAAAGTTTGTAGCTTCGTAAAACCAGTGCTCTGCTCTACCATAAGGGTTTCCATCATACAAATATTCCTTATAGCCTTTCGCATGATTAAGGAAATTTAGAGTCATTAATTACAGTTAGTCATCTCTAGGCTACAAGATTCCATCTGATTCGGAATTTTGAGTCCCTGTTGTAGATAATTGTCCTTCAAAATTTTGAAGGCATTACATCCATAGCAGTTCAGATAGCAGTTCTCTTTTATTTCATAGAATGTGCATATGGCAAACTATTAACAAGCTATCATAATGCTCCGAACATGGATGCAGATTTCCATTTTCACTCAGTGCACAGAAAAAACCCTTATTATTTGCTCTGAGCTCTGTTCCCTTACTTGCTTTTGAAGCTACATACATATGGCTTCTATAATGATAGATCCATCTATAGACACCCTTGGAATTGCAATTCTTAGTCATGTCTTCCTGTCCTGCCACTGAACCTCACAGTTGAATCTCACAAGTGTCCCGACTTCAATTGGCACATTAATCAAGGACTTCCATAACATTGCGCAGCATCATATTATCATAACCTGAATTAACAAGATGGATTATCCCTACACTTCTTTAGTTCTTTACTGCGTGCATATCAAATTTGCTGTACCCTTTGTAATCACGATTCCGTTCTGTAGACATACCACTGGCAGTGCACAAACAAATTGTTACAGAGACGCTAGCATGTGCGGAGACAAATGCTTAGCAACTTATTCTTTGAAAATCCATGCTGTTTTAGGAAACTTTGGAAGAGTTGCAAGACTGAACTTACGGAATGCTGCTCATATCACAAGTGCAGAATTCCCTTATAACATCGCCAACAGTGACTTTCATAAGTCTCTATCAGCCTCTATCTAATTCTATTTCCAGGTAGACAAACCATGCATGGCCTTGCAGATTATGATATCAATTCATTTTAGAGATCCAAATATAGAGCACCCTTTGGGCAGTGTAGCAAAATGGGTTCATCAAATCTTGCATCTAAATGGAGACAAGTGCAAGGAGAGAATCACTGGAAAGGCATGTTAGATCCTCTGGATCTTGAGCTCCGAAAGGAGCTGATTCGCTATGGGGATTTCATTGAGGCAGTGCATGATTCAATGGATTTGTAGCAGTGCCAGATGATAAGGGGAAGAAATGGCTGGGCAGAACGGATCCAATTGAGGCAACTCAGTGCCCGCGAGAAGACCATTTCTGAGGTTCAACCTTCCTCGAAATTTATAATGATGAAGATGTTAGCATTACTGTTGTAGGCCATAGCCGTGGCGCTGCCCTTTCTACCCTTTGTGCTTATGATATTGCCAATAAAGGTCTCAACAAAAGGACCAATTCTAATGGTCAGTCAGAAACCATTGCTGTTCCTTCCTTTAAGTTTGAGTTCTTAACAAAGTTTCGTACCATGGTCCATTTATTGTGGTTGCAGATTACCCTTTCCCCTTCTTAATCTTTCCTTCCAATAAGCCCTAACCAAACTTGAAATTTTGGATTTTGTGGAATAACATGCCTTAGGAATTCTAAGGTGTACTTTTCCCAAAAATTTCCCCATGCCTACCCAAAAACTTTGATTCTTAAGAAATTGTGATGTATTCATTTTGATCTTCATCTTCATTTTTGGATCTGCAGATTGACTCAAGTTTCATGTTCTAAACTTTGTGGCTTCGTAAAACCAGTGCTCTCCTTTACCATAAGGCCTTCCATCATAGGGCCATATTATCAACCTCTGAAAGCTTTATTCTGTTCACTTCACTTCACTTACGAAACAATTTATTTACCAATCTATTCCTTACCTCCACGTATCTAATTGCTTCATTCCTTACCTCTCCATATCTAATTGGAAGACTTGGAAGACTGAGCTTACGGAATGCTGCTTATATCACAACTACAAAATTCCCTTATAACATCGCCAACAGCCAGTCAATTGCACTCATTTAAAGCCAATATTCTATCGCATAGCCATGCGAAGCTTCATATTTTCCTCCTAATACCTTCACTATCGAACTATGATCTACTTAACAAAACATAGCATATTTAGCATCGCAAATAAACCAGGTAAACCTCAAACATCTTTCTATATGACCTGATTTAGCGTTCCTTTGAGGATTAAAACAACACCATATTTCCCCTCTCAAGGCCATATTATCAACCTCTCATCGTATCTAATTGCTTCATTCACAACATGCTTCTTCAACTTTCCTACATTCAAACATTCCAATATACTGAACCATATTATTTTATCCTCTTTCAGAGCTCCTGCAAACATTCATACACCCAAAACCACTGTACCAACCACACTGCTACAGCAATGGAACAAAGACAGCAAGAGACAGAACCAGCTCCATCTAGCTCAAAAAGAATGCGCATTGACCAATCTGCGCCATCATCCTCTCAACAACCAACATTCTCAGCACACAACATGTCTCAACATTTGCCTACTACACCAGTACTCAATCACCAGTTCACCCGATCGTCCTCCCAACAACCAACACCTGCATATACCACTATATTTCACGTTCCAACTACTCCACACAGCCTCGAACCAACACCCTCAACTGATGAAAGCCAACGACAACCAGCACACAATTACTCTTGCAGACAAGCAAGGCGTAGCGCTCGAACCCTATCAAATCCACACATCCCACAAGTCCCTCCACCACTTATAACGCAGATACCTCACACCAACGCAACAGCAAACCTACCTACACCAATACTAACACTAAGAGAAGCTAGAAGAGTCGCTAGAACAATGCATACAAATATTGTAGATGATGCACCAGTAGATGATGGACCACCGTTTCAAAGCCAAGACCAAAATCAAAGCACAACATACACCCGCAAAGTAGCATGGACTGCAACAATTCCAGCCCCACATGACCTTGGGACTATGGAAACTATATGCCCACATTGCAACGCCCTCCTATGGCCAATCGAACAATCATCCAAATGTTGCTACAACGGTAAAATCAACCTCCCATTGATGCCACCACCACCACCTCTGCTACTAGAGCTATACACATCTCCAGGAGCACAAACTACAGATTTCCGCCAAAATATTAGAAAATACAACAACGCACTAGCTTTTGGATCCCTAGCCATCAAGACAGATCACCGGATTACTAACATACCAGGCGGCCCATACACACTAAGAGTGAATGGTCGAATGTCCCATATTATGGGGACACTACAAGCTCAACCAGACACCCAACCAATGTATGCACAAATCTATATCCTAGACAATGAGGAACAGCAACTAAATACGAGGCAAGATTACGTACATGACCTTAGAAGAGACACACTTCGTGACCTCCAACAACTAATCAACCTCAACAACCCATTCGCGCATGCTATACGTAGCACAGCAGATCTCATTCGCACTCAACCAGCTATAGATATCAGATTACGCATCCAATCACCAGCTACTCCAGATGCAAGGAACAGACAATACAATGCACCCACATCAAATGAAATCGCAATACTCATGCCAAATGAGGCAGACCCTGTAGTAGGCCATCAAAACATCATTCTGCACTCAAGAGATGGTACGCTTCAATCCATAAATGAATGCCATGTATCGTATGATCCATTACACTTTGTTTTAATGTTCCCATATGGAACAGATGGTTGGCATATCAACATTCCACAAAACGAAACCCAGAGAAAAGTTACAGCCCTCCAATTCTATAGCTACCATATACACCCACATGCACACCACATTTCTCCTATCCATCATGCTGGCCGATTATTCCAAGAATACATATGCACTGCCTTTGCAAAAATAGAGCAAGCTCGCCTCACCTATGTCAGAATGAATCAACAAATATTTCGATCTGAAATACGACAAGGCGTAGAGGATGCAATCGGCCAACCAGCAACAACGGCATCAAACATAGGACGACGTGTCATCCTCCCCTCAAGCCATATTGGTTCACCAAGACATACAAACCAACTATACCATGACGCAATGGCCATTGTACGAGCACTAGGTAAACCAGATTACTTCATTACCATGACTGCAAACCCAAACTGGATAGAAATCACAAGAGAATTACTCCAAAGACAAACGCCATCTGACCGACCTGACCTTATAGCACGCGTATTCCAGATGAAACTTAGGGAACTATTAACTTTATTGATAAAAAAACAAATCCTAGGCACAATAATTGGAAAAGTCTACGTGATAGAATTCCAAAAACGAGGCCTCCCACATGCCCACCTGCTCCTAATCGTACACCACAATGACAAACCACAAACCGCTGCAGATTATGACCAAGTTGTCTCTGCAGAAATACCAGACCAGCAAATGAACCCAGAGCTATACAACATTGTCACAAACAGCATGATACACGGACCATGCGGCGCTTTAAATCCATCATCACCATGCATGAAAGATGGAAGATGCACAAAGCATTATCCAAAGGAATTCCAAAATGAAACCACTGTGCATCAAGGCCAAGTTAAATACAGACGCCGTGACAACGGACGATATATAATACGCAATGGACATCGTATTGACAATAGATGGGTCGTACCACACAATACATGGCTTTCTTCATACTTTAAATGCCATATCAACGTAGAAATATGTGCCCATATCAAATCGATCAAATACCTGTACAAATACATATACAAAGGTCCAGACATGATCTCAGCAACCTTAGAATACCAAAATCTCCCAATAAATAGAACTGCTATAGGGACAAACCAGGATGAAATCGCCCACTATCTGAATGCTAGATACTTCTCTGCAATAGAAGCTTCATGGAGAGTACTATCCTACGATTTACAAGAACAAGAACCCCATGTTGTGAGGCTCGCCATACATCTACCTAACCAAAACGTCCTCCACTTCAGAGACGCTGATGACCTCAATAGCACCTTCCAACGAGGCACACACACAACACTCACAAAATACTTTCAAAAAAACGCTGAAATAGAAGGCACACGCCACCTTCTATACCAAGATTTCCCCTCATCATACACTTGGCAAAAGGCCAACAAAACCTGGACACCAAGAGAAAACCATCAACGCATGCCAACAATTGGACGCATGTACTTTTCCAATCCAAATGAAGGAGAAAGGTTCTACTTACGCCTCCTCCTAACTAACGTACCAGGTGCTACAAGCTTCGAACATTTGCGTACTGTCCACAACATAGTACATCCAACATTCAAAGACGCATGCAATGCACTACTTCTACTAAATGATGATACAGATATACTCCAATCCCTCCAAGAAGCTTGCACATGGCAAATGCCAGCCGAACTACGCCAATTATTTGCCACCACTCTCATTCTCAATCATCCAACTAACCCGCAAGATCTATGGAACACCATTGAACATCATCTAGCAGAGGACTACCAACAACAACAAAACACTGCAACAGGAAACACAACTAGCCAAATCACACCATATGCAAGACAATGCGCAATGCATGATGTAGAGCACCACATGCGAGCAGCAAACCAATCGCTACAAGACTTTGGATTCACAAACATAGAGCCACAGGCCCCAAGAGACACACTTATTCTAGAGGAGACATACCAAGACACTCTAGAAGATGCCAATGCATCAATAAACCTCTTGAACATCGACCAGCAACAAAAATCATAACAGACATAGACCAAAGAACAACCCGTCAACACTTTGTCTATGGGGCAGGAGGTACAGGGAAAACTTTCCTCTACAACACACTGCTCACCCATGTACGCAGTCAAGGACAAATAGCTCTAGCAGTAGCATCATCTGGTATAGCATCTGTCTTATTAAAAGGAGGCAGAACAGCACACTCCCGGTTCAAAATTCCATTGGAACTCCACGAGAGCTCAACATGTAAGATACCAAAACAATCAGAAATAGCCACACTTCTACGATCCACACGCCTCATTGTATGGGATGAGGCTCCAATGGCACATAAGCATGCATTTGAGGCACTTGATAGAACATTACGAGACATCACAGAAAGAAACATTCTATTCGGAGGAATCACAGTAGTACTCGGAGGAGACTTCAAACAACTACTACCAGTTGTCCCTCACGGAACTAGAGCAGCTATAGTAGACGCAGCCATCAACAAATCCTACATCTGGAATCATATCAAAGTTCATTACTTAAAAGTCAACATGCGAGCCCACCAAATCCCACAAACCCAACCCGAACAACACATCAACGACTTCCCTAATTGGCTACAAAGAATTGGAGAAGGCACCGAAGAAACATACCCAGAAAGAGGTGAAAACATCATCAAATTACCAACCAATATTTGCATACCAACACAAGACCTCAACGACCTTATTGAAGCAACATTCCCAGGAATTAGAGAAAATGCAAGTGACCCCAAGTTCTGGACAGAACGAGCCATACTCACGCCTCTCAACGAACACGTGGATGAAATTAACACCATCATCACAAGCATATTCCCAGGACCACCAAAGACATACTTAAGCGCTGATAAAATACCAGACCAAGAAAACCAACTACTCTACCCAACTGAGTTCTTGAACACCCAAGTACCAAGCGGGATGCCACCGCATAGACTAACACTAAAGATCGGAATGATCGTGATGCTCTTGAGAACCACTTCCACCAAGCTCGGACTCTACAATGGAACTAGACTAATCATCAGAAGATTGGGAGAAAGGCTCTTAGACACCGAAATAGTTACTGGAAAAAATATTGGAAAAAGAGTCTTCATACAAAGGATACCACTTACACCAGGCAGCGCACAACTACCCTTTCAATTTGAAAGGACACAGTTCCCCATACGCCCAGCATTTGCAATGAATAAACAAAGCACAAGGACAAACATTAAAACAGTTAGGACTCTACTTGCCAAGGCCTGTATTTGCACATGGACAACTCTATGTAGCACTATCAAGAGCACGTCGGCAACAGGATATAAAGGTACTTATCATCGACCACCAAGCACAATCACTCAATGATCAACAAATTGCAACATACACAGCAAATGTAGTCTATACAGAGGCCCTGTGAAATCAACAAACATCCATCTGAATCCCAGTGACACAACATCTCTGGTACGTTTTATTTTGCAGTGGATTTGATAGAGGTGCAGTAAAGCTTACAAATCTCCATACAGTTAAATATAATTTGTGTTCTTCTTGCAGCACATGAGAAGACCCATGCTTTTCCGATTTCTATCATGTTTCTGCATAAAATGGTTCATACCAGCTTCCTCTTCTTGCACAGCACCAAAATGTTTGCATCTAGAGTGAAAAATGCCAGGATGCCTTTGCTTCTATGCTCGAAAAAGACATTTACATAGTAAACATTCAGTAGTAAAGGTAAGCAGGAGATGAAATTCAATTGTATAATGCTACTATAAGTCTATAACATTGTACGTGCTTGCTTAAAACCTGCACCGTGGGGAGTATTTTTTTAACAATACATAACTCAGGGATTATCGAACTCAAAACAATATACAATCAATGTTCACTGACTATATAGTTCATTCTCCTGCATTGTTTGCCTCCATGTGTTTGGTTGATCTCCTACATTGTTTGCCTCAGTTTTACAGTATGCAGGTCTAAAACGCGCCATGTTTCTTGCAGCAGACATGACATATTCAAAACTTGCACGTGAGAAGATCCATGCTTTTCCAACTTTTATCATGTTGCTGCATAAAATGTGTAATAGCCATGCTCATTTTTGTTGTTGAGTACTTATGAAAAACTAATTGTTTGTGCTCAATGAATTTCTTTACCAGTTTTGAAAGCTACTTATTTGCCAAACACACAGCCTCACATCGCTTCAATACTAGCAATTAATTGTTTCTGCTCAATGAATTAATAGGTAGTGGACACGCCTACATTATAACAGTCTGCAAACAGTCCTTCCGTTCAACTATGTGCGCACATCTACAGTCCTATTTCTGTAAAAGCTTCAACAGATTCATATAAACACTTATACAAAGGTAAACACAACCTATGATCCATTTCTTCATTCATATCCATTGTTCTATTCTACTCATTCACATCCGGATCATGCAAAAGGCTATATGTATGCCCAATGTGTTCCACAACCAGCATAAATGAGAGAACATGGGATCTCGGAAACTCTCCTGCAGGTCTGTCTCTCAACGATCCAATTCATGGCATTCCAGTTGCATGTAAGAAATCAATTTCTCATATTAGCTTTCAGATGGATACTTGCATCTTCATTCTTTCTATATAGTTATTGTAGGTGATGAAATGGTTCCTATTAGGCTTCGAATTTCAAACTCTCTTTCTGATTGCTTCGAATACCACACGCTCCACATGCAGTAAGTTCTCTCATCTACTGCGCATTTTCAGATACTAGAATATCTGCTTCTGATAATTAAAGTACACATCGACACTAACAACACAGAATCTACATCTCACATATAGCAACCACACATCAAACGACGTCATAGCTATTCTTCGCATAAATCCATCCCAGGTAAATATTCACTCCACTCTATTTCCCTTCTTATTTAAGCAAACCCAATCCAAGTCTATACATCACATTCACTTTTCAAGCACCTCGACATCTACCACCAAACAAACATTTCAAGCACGTGGTAGTGGACACGCCTACATTATAACAGTCTACAAACAGTCTTTCCGTTGAACTATGTGCGCACATCAACAGTCCTATTTCTGTAAAAGCTCCAAAAAGGTAAACACAACCTATGATCCATTTCTTCATTCATTTTCATTGGTGTATTCTGCTCATTTACATGCGGATCATCCAAAAGGCTATATGTATGCCCAATGTGTTGCACAACCAGCATAAATCAGAGAACATGGGATCTCAGAAACTGTCCATTTATGTTGCGAGACAAATACGAGCTCTGCAGCATGAAAATGTTTTGATTTGCCCATATGTCCAATTCAATCTCCTTCATCCGCATTTCTTTACGCAAAGTTCCTTCGTCATTGTTGATATGTTATTTTACCATTTGCTTCTGCAGGTCTGTCTCTCAAGGATACAATTCATGGCATTCCACTTGCATGTAAGAAATGAATTTCTCATATTAGCTTTCATGTACTTGCATCTTCATTCTCTCTATATAGTTATTGTAGCTGATGAAATGGTTCCTATTAGGCTTCGAATTTCAAGCTCTCTTTCTGATTGCTTCGAATAGTTTTCTCTGGCTAAGCTTTAACAGAAGAAGGCCTGAAAACTTTTCACTGTATGTGGAGCATAGACGGCAAATGGAAAACATATGCAAACTCTGCCCACATGAATCTGATGTGTGAACAAGTTGCCATAATTTTTCTCTTCACAGTCAAAAGGTAGATATCTCACTCTTTCCCTCCCGCTTGCTATAGTCCATGTTCCAGGAATTTAACAGCATATATAGGCATTGCACACTACAAGTGCACCCACCATAGCATCAATCCAATCTAGATATTACATAGTCTACTTTTCAAACATCACGCCACAAACTGGCCTACATATACATAGTCTATTTCCGACTCCTTGACTTTATTATTCAGTATACATCTTCTTACTCGCTTCTCTATTATTGTTTATAGGTATCATAATGCTGATATAAGAACAGAAACCCCAACATATCAGCAGCTCACAGGTCTCACAAGCATTTTCATCTCGGTTACAAGTTTCCTTTGGCTCTTATGCTATTACCAACATCGCATAAGTAAGTCAAACAAGGATTATAAATTCAAGAAGCATCAAGGCAGAGGCGCAACATCACTAATAAATTAGCATTTCACTGATATAGGGAACGCTTTTCACATCCTCTACGCTTTCAAGGATACAACCAATCATATTCAAACTCACCAAAGAAACTTTTATTTGCTAGCAATATATTTCAACTAGCATTTTGTTTAAGCACACCACGTTCTTGCCATGAAAACAAATGTCCCACCACTAAAATTTCCCATTTGTTACAATTTCATGACTGTTGTAGCTCATCAACAACAACTTCTCTCCATGGACATCTACTTGAAAGTCTCATTTGTACGTCAACTCCTTATATCTTATTGTACCCCTCCATACACATTGGCTCACTTGCATACACATCGAATAACCATGGTTTTCTTATTCACTTTATCAATTACAATTGCACATCCATAGGCCCAACAATTACACTATTCAAAAAAATCAACACAAAAATACATTTCAGTAGACATTGAATACACACTCTCATTTTATTTACTACACGAACCATTACACCTACATTAGCATGAATTTTCGAAACATACATTCCATCCATATTGCATAGCTAGCATAAACAAAGAACTCTACATCCAAAACTTCATACATCAAAAGTTCATAGGTTACTAAACCCTACCAATGCCTGACCCTAACAATCAAAAAACAATGCACTAGAAGATGCTCGCAGTCAGCTATCAAATTATAACTACAGCCCGGCAACGCCGGGCACCATAACTAGTTTAACTAAGATTCAAATTGATCTTGCAAAATATCATAATGAACTAATAGCCCAAGTTGCCAAAGTATCTAACTACGCTTTAAACTTATCTTACAAAAATATTCCTAAATGAATAACTTAGCTAAATTGATCTTGCCAAATTAAGGTATCTAGTCTAAACTTGAATGGTCCTATATAAAATGGTTTACCTTGTCGTATATCAAAGCGAGACATTTCTGTAAAATAAAAAAAAAAATTATTTGCACAAACCAAGGATTGAACCCTCATCGTTTTGATAAGAGGCACAAACTTTAACCAATAAACCAACGCAAATATATTGAAATATTTCCTCATTTTGAATAGATGAATTGTAATTGATGTTTTAAGATAGAGAACAAAATTACTCTTAAATTTCTTCTTTCTTTCGTTATTATAGAAGCGACCCAATAATGAAATACCTGAACCATGCAACTCTCTCTCCTTTCCTCTCTTGCCTTCCCTTCTTTTCCTTCTCTCCCTTTCTTACGTTTTTTTTTCTTCTAACTCCTTGGATATTTTATTTTAGTTTTTCTTCTCTTTGGCACGTCATTCATTTTTGCCATGTCATGTCCCTCTTCCTCTGCTCCCGCTCAGCCAAATGCTGCCCTTGCCTCCTTACGCTTGTCCGAAATCGCCCCTTAGCTTTCGGTCTGCTCCGCTCTTGCTCAATAGGAATTGTGCCTCTGGGTGGTGGTCTGGAACTGTCGGTGTTTCCCATGGCAGAAGGGTGATAGCCTCAATTCAGTAGCTGTGGACATGGACCTCATCTTCCTCATGGAGACATGGGAACACCCAGGCCACAGGCTGCCTGATCTGCCAGGGTACCACTATTTTTCAGTGTTCAATGGTTGTACAGGGAGACGTGGGCACGATGGGGTTGCCTGCTACTACCGGGCAGCCTTGGCACATTTGGTTTCCCTCCAGAAGACCGACAGACATAACCGCTACTTGTGGATCCGAGTGCACCACCCTGGCGGAGATCCTCTCTTCCTAGCTGCTTGCTACTTTCCCCATGCAAAGAGTCCCTTCTATCACGGCCACCCGGAGGTGGACAGGATGGACCCGTATGTCGATCTATATGATGACATACAGCAGCACAAGCGGATGGGCAGAGTTATGCTCCTTGGAGACTTCAATGCGCGGACAGGGATGGAACAGGCCATGCGGCTGGACCCCCTAGCGGATGGCGTCTTTGCGATTCGTCCAGAGGCGGTTTGCACACACGGTCGGATGCCGGATCGGGTCACTTTCGCTTTGGCAGACAATTGCTCCTGATGTGCGGTTATCTTTGACTTGCTCATATGCAATGGCCTACCACAATGGCCCTCTTCCCACGGGTACACTTGCAGACAGGACAATCACGGCGGCGGAACTAGTGTCGTGGATTATGTCATAGTGGTTGCGCAGGATGTACACCTTGTCAGCCATTTTCACGCGTCACGCGGACGATCGGGGACGAGGAGGCCGACTCAAATCACCTCCCACTCTATGTGAAGCTAGCGGCCGCCTTCGACCCCCTCAAGAGCGGTTACCTTGCCGACCCTCGGTTGCATTTGGATTATGAGCGGGGAGGGTTCTGGCGACATGCTTTCTTGAAGCCCTCCCCGACGATTCTGCGAGGCCCACACGCTGGAGCAAACAAACCCGACCCGGTGGTTGAGCTCCCTCGTGAGCGAGGCGAGGCTGTATGGATGGGGCCACCAGTCACATTTGTTCCGAACCGGTCGAGCCAGTTCTTTTGTATGGGGGTCGAGGTGTGGGGCCGGTGGTGTCTTTGGCGACTTGGAGCGACTTAGGCGAGGTCCGAAGGCATTTTGACGTTGAGCACTTGGCGTCAAGCCCTCAGTTCCATATCGGATCTTGTTGCGGGGAGGCAGATTCATGCCCTGCAAACATGCGGCCCCTCGATAGGCACATTGTCTATTTCGGAAGGTGGCCAACATGGGCGACACTCGGCTCCCGCGACTTGGCTTCTGGCGGGCGATGAGCCCACAGCGACTCGGGGCTTGTTGGAAGGACAAGAGAGCCCGGTGGGCGGCTGGCTGAAGGTAGTAGGCGCACATAGGTGCGCCCGGGTGCCACAGGCGGCCGTAGGGATAGAGGGGTACTTGGACTCTTGTTTCTGGGAAGTTCGGGACCACCATGCTGGAGCAGTAAAGGTGGCACACTACAAACAAGACATAAACCCCACCTCGGTTCGAGGCCGCGGCTCTACTCGGGCGTTCTCGGTTGCCCATGAAGAAGCGCAGGATTATCGCGTCCATTCGAACAGGGGCCCACCATCTTCGGCTTGAGACGGGTCGGTGGAGCCGCGCCAGGATAGGATTTGTCAGTGTTGCCCGCTGGGGGTTGTTGAGGATGAAAGCCATGCCTTCCAGAGCTGTCCAGCCTATAGTCAGATTCGGGCTCGCTACATTCTCTTGGTGCGACCTGGTCTGCCCCTGCACGAGCTACTCAGTACGCCGTCAGTTCGATCTCTTGGCTCTCTCCTCCAGGAGGTTTTGGATCTGCGGACTCACCTCTGCCCCCGGGCGCCTACCTCAGGTGCCGGGAATTCATGTGTATTCTACCTTATATATATTCTTATAGAGGGCTGCCTGGTTTGAATCATGGCCGTTGAAGGATCGTCTTGGCCATTGGTTTATGCTGACGTGGCGTATCGGACGGATGGCGTGCATCGCAGAGGAGCCGTGACGAACTGGGGTGGGATGCCTCTGGCTTGTGTTGCATCGATTCCTTCGGGATGGCGCCTCTGCTTTCGGCCACGGCTGCTCTTGGCCAATTCGTGTTTCGTTATAGAGTATGCTGTGTAGTTCGGGTTATGGATTGTTTTGGAGTTTGGAAGTTTGGTGGGAGCTTCGGTTATGATCTATTGTGGAGTTTATAAGGTTGAAGCTGGGGACAAACAAGAACATCAATTTGGTTTAGACTTTCCAGAATTCAAAGTTGGGGAAGGTTGCGGAAATTTGAATTTCAAAAATGTCTGAGCAGCTCTTATCTCCAGAAAGGCATAGCAATGCCTCCGAGAAGAACGAAAGCCTAATCAAGAATGCAAGTCCGGCATCAGTGTTGGAACACCCTACATCAGAGGAAATTGATGGTTCAGGAGTTCGCCCAGAAAGGATTGCCTCTGCCAATCATCCGCTACAAGAGGGGCATGGGTCTTCTAAAGAAGGTCATGAAACGAAATACATAGCACATCCATTTATCTTCTCTGGCTACGGTAAGACATGCAAAATACATATGTCTGTTTTTTTGTAGATAACAATTTGAGAAGAGTAGGAAGCCCGGCATCTTGATCTCCAGAGAGGATCACAAGTTCAACGGACCGGGGTAAGTTTTATTTTGCAAGCTATGTTGTGCTTTGGAGTTCAATTATCTGGATGTCAAATTTATAGATGCAGAACTTGCTAAAGTGAAGCATGAGAAGATTGATTGCCATATTAGGGCCTGGGAGGAGAACGAAAAGGCTAAGGCTTTAAACAAGTAGGTGATTCATTACATAAAGCAGATTTCCAGATGAGAAGCTTCTGCCCTTACAAGACGGAGATTGTTTCAGGCAAGTTCTCTTTATTTTCTTATTAGTGTGTGAATCAATAGTTGCTTCGTTTCTATGTAAGGAATCTACAGGGGTGCTCCTTAATATGGCTGAATAATTCCTTGCATATGCCATTACTTTGTTTAAGATTTGTCCAAAGTTTCTGTCAATCCACAATGACCATTGGACAAATCATGACTTGGCCTAGAATTTATGAAGGACCCATCTTTTAACAATGAAGATTATAATGCTTTCTGAGTTGACAACGGAAACAAGCGCACAAAACCCCTGGCAAAATGCCATATGGAGGAGATCAGTTCCATCTCATTGCATGTTCTTGCATTGAGTAGGTGCATATTGCTCCCAGCAGCATAATGCAAATAGATTTCCATGCGTCTCTGCTCCAATGCTGCAACCTGAGGACATGTGCTGCTGGGGAATTAGAACAGCAAATGTATTTTGGTATATTTGAGACATATACAATAGGAATTTGATACATGTGCGCCTAGAGTTATTTTTAGAGCTTCCCTTGAGCTTTCCAATGAATAATCTTGCTTGAGAAATGGATCTTGCATTTGCAAGTTATGCCCAAATATCTGTTAGCTGGCCAAATAGTGAACATGGTTGTTTTAATTGTTGTTGGAGGTTTTAAAAAGGAGGCAATCATTGTAGTGTATATCTCCCTGTTATGTATTTAGTTTAGAGTAGTTACTTGGAGTTAACCTCCATGTTTGCTGTAGAATTAGAACAGCAAATGTAACCTCCATCTTTATGCTCTGCTGTAGAATTAGAACAGCAAAGATATTTTGCCATATTTGGCATATATACAATAGGAATTTGAAAGATGTGTGCCTAGACTTATTTTTAGAGCTTTTCTCAAGGTTTCCAATGGATAGTCTTGCTTAAGAAATGGATCTTGCGTTTGCAAGTTATGCCCAAATATTTGCTCGTGCACATGTCACATAGTAAACATGGCCTTCTCCGTTGTTGGAGAATTTAAATGAGAAGGTAATGAAGTATTTGACATTGATTTTAATGTATATCTCTGTATATCCCTGTGTTATGTATTTAGAGTAGTTACTGGAAACAATAGAGCTTTTTTTTTGGAGTACCTCCATGTTTGTATTCTACAAATAGAATTGGAACAGCAAATATATTTTACCATATTTGACATATATACAATAGGAATTTGAAAGATGCTTGCCTAGACTTATTTTTAGAGCTTTCCTTAAGCTTTCCAATGGATAATCTTGCTTGATAAACGGATCTTGCATTTGCAAGTTAGCCTAAATTTCTGCTAGTGTGCAGATGCCGTACAAAAAGGACAGCAAGCAATTGATGCCAACAAAGCAATTCATTCTCACAAGCTATTCTTTGCTTTCAGTCTGTACCAGGTATGCAAGATGAGACAATGTAGATGATCGAGGATGAGAACTAACTCCATCTAAATCAGCCTTGCTACATTAGTAAGGTACTAGCAATGAATCTGCATTTATATTCTTGCTATTATGTTTCATACCGAATCGGAACCAGCAAAAGAAATATCAATCCGTCATGTTATACTTTTTAGATGTTGGATTTTTATGCGACGTATAGAACAGCTTATCCTATTGCATTGCATTTATGATGCCAATATGATATGGTATGGAGTATTTTAAGGAGCCTTGCTTTAATATGTGATTGTTTACAGAGCCTTCGGTTGGAGAAAAACAGAGGAAGCGGCTTGCATGTAATGAAAAGCACAGTAAAAGGAGAGGTAATTTTGCTTTATAAAATGATTGCATGGCAGTTGACCATTCTCTTTTAATGTTTTGTATCATGTTCTTTATGCATCAACCATCAAAAAGAAAGTTTCTCCTTCTCCGACTGGTTGTTTCTTACAGAGGATATATAGCGAAGATAGAATTGCCACATGTACATGCTTTCTTTCCTTTATTCTATGCTGATTCTAGCATGTCTTTTGCCTCGGGCTGAACTTGGATGTTAATACGGGTCCTCTTTACTTTGTCTATCTATTTATAATGCTGGCTTGGCTGCCGCGTGCCATTATCTTTGAGAACTTATGCTTATACGACCTCGGATTGAAAAGGGACTAGGTAATAAAAAGCTTAAGAAAATGGATTCTTTTACCTCCTGTTGTTCTTTGTTCCACCTTGCTATGGCAGCCTATACATATTGTGATATTTTTAATGCATTGCATACAAGTTAATAAATCTCTAAGGATGCTAGAGGCAGATGTCTGATCACATTTACTAAACCTTTTCCAATTGTGTCCTAAATTATCAGTTTTGTGAAGTTTGTATTCCATATTATTAATACAAGAAACTTATCGCGGCGGCCTTACGGCCGCCGCGAACGTTTCTCTTCCCCAACTCGTCTATGCAAGGGAAATTTGTGTAACTTTGGAATGGTGCCAAAGTCCTTAAAATGTGATACTTGATGTTTCTATAATATGAGAAGGCATTGCACAAGTAGACATATGCATGTGGATCTAGCAAACATAGCAAAATTACAAAAATAACGAATTGTAAAAGAGTAATTATAACATTCTAATTACCTGGATCTCAGACAAATTCATTCAAATCCAATAGGGCATGTTCATTCAAGTGCCACTTTGGCAACGTCTTGTGAATGGTATTCCAAAGCATTTCAGAACTAGAAAAGCTAATCAAAAGCATTATAGAAAATACCAAAGGCATAGTGGTAGTGCACAATATTTATGAGGAGACTTGATTAATGTTACCTTTGTAATATTCTTCTTGAGAATATGTACCATTTTAAAGCAGTCCAAGAGGACTTTATTTGACATTACCTTCATGCGTATTTACAATACTCCGTGTAGGATCCTGCATCCCCATTGTAAACAAAATCCTGACATTTCACATTTCTAAAAACGTAACTTTAATCTCACGACTTTAGATAATTTTGCAAAAACTTTTATTGAGTAAATCGTAACAAAGATAATTGAGATAAACTCGTTGCCTTTTTATTGGCATTCCATTAACATGCTTGACTCCACAACGTTACTTTGCACAAATTCCAAAACCATGGACCGAGATTAATCGTTACACAAAGATACGTTACACAAAGATACGGAGTCATTAACCACATTTTTCCATTACCAGTGGCTTATTGTTATGCATAGAACACTGGGAAGTTGAATACTTAACTAGACTCTTCCTTCTTCTCCTTCTTAGACGAGCTCAGCCAAAAATAACCAGCTACTATTGCTACAATTCCAGCAACAACTGCAAGATTATGTGATTGGTCTCCAAGAGGCTCCTCCGACACTGGTTTAGTGCTGCTTGTGGATTCTGATGCAGCCTCACTAGCAATACCCTGGGCCTAAAATTCAAAACACTAGGAAAATAAAAACCAAAGCATGACAGTATATCTGCAGTTGAAATCATTGACCTGCAAAATGTGATGCACAATAGATGTTTGGCAATGTAGCATGTTTTCCTAAACCAGGATTTGAAAAGACCGATTTCAACCAGCAAGGATGCATTCTGCATACAATGGTAAAGATTCCAAGTAGTCACCTTTAAGAAGCACAAAATAAATCTCCCAATATTTACCTTTTGCAAGATTTGATATATTTTCAACTTCGAGCATCTCTCATCCTGATTAAAACCTTATATAGGGTTGCAAGTACCCTCGACCTCTGAGGTCTTGCTGCTACAAATATGGTACATGTTACCGCGGCTGCAAGAGCTCGTTGGAGTTCTTCTTCATCGATCTTTCTATATATCACAATGTATGGTAGCAAAAAGTAATGTATACACACTTTTCTTGAGCAAGCAACTTACTCACACACCTGCCTCCTATTTCTCGTTTCTCTAATTGAGATAACTTATAATAACGAAATGCTGCTTCAAGAACTTTCTGCTTAGAATCCAGTATCCAAGTATAGCACACACGCAAAGCATTTAGGCAAAGACTGAAGTCAATTATTAGACCCAAGCAGTTGACCTCTAGTGCTAACTTTGGTTTTTCCTCCACAGTATATAAAGGATGGTTCTGGAAGATGATAAAAATCATATTTCTTTCTTTCTGATAAGATATATGGCCAACTTCTGCTAGAAGGCCATCTGGCAACTTTATAAGAATAGGAAAAGAAAAACCAATACATCCGTTGAATCCAGATGTGTCAGATAAAAGCTTCCTTGATATATCATCCTGCAGCAAATGATGAAACACAACAACAAATGCTAATCCTAATTAATGCTCAAAACTAAAATCTTGAAAAAATATGGAAAAACTTATGTTAAGCTTGAAGCTAGGAGCCACTCACGACTTGGCACAAGCCAGGACCGTGAAGTATGCAACAGACCGTGAAGCCAGGCCATCAAGCCCTTGGCACCAGGACTCATTGTTGGAACCAGCCAAAGGCACAAGGCCCTGAGCATAAAATAGAAAAGGTCATATAAAAGAGCATATTAGTGGAAATGCACCAGCAAACCTGACATAACTTGTCTGTTTTTATACTAGGAACAATCTTCTGGCATTCAGCACATCAACAAATCTCTTGCCATCAGTACTGGATTGGTATAGAGTCTCTTCAAAGAGGATGGCACCAGAAATGTACTGCCAAAGTCCTGGAGCGGTAACAAGTACTTAGATGTCTGTATGCTTGGCGAGTTTACTCAGCATTCTCACGGCCAATAGATAGCATTAGACTCGCGCATGGCAAGAATACCCAGAGGAAGTGGAGAGCATTTGACGGTGTGAGAGCTGATCTCGCCGGAATGGGGCAGAGGAAGTGGAGAGCAGAGAAGGAGATTCGACGGAGGAGATTGATACAAAACAGATAAGAACAAAAACGTGGCATCCCTAGTTTTTTTTCTTTTTTCTTCAATTTGAAAATGCAATGGGTGCATACGTGTCAGAGCCAGGGCTGCGCTCAGCCCAGAAAAATTACCTCCTATTTTTTTAAGAACGAAAAATGATACTGCTTTATATATGGAATGATAGAAAAGGACATTAGCGTTGATACATGCCCATTGTTTATAGCAATAATACATGAACATAATGTTTGAGTCCAAGGAATGGCAAGCAACTTCTAAAACTGTCGGTTTATCTGATTTTATTTGCATCTTAAAGATAGGGTCTTACCAATCTCTTGGCTATTTAATTGAGACTTCTTAAAATGCTTTTATCTTGCATGTCTACTGTCAAGGATATGTGCATTCCAACGAAGCTACTTTGTGATGCAATAAAACCATGGCATTGAGCCAGGAGTTTGAGTCGGATAATATGTATTATGCTAAATACGGATGTATTGATAACAACATCATAATGGAGATAAGATGTATAGACTTGGATTTATAGTACAATCGAGATAATGATTGCTTCTAAATGTATCTCTAATTTCATAATGAAGGCAGCAATAGGAAAAATGATATAAAGAGGCGTGATGTTCCAAATTTACACTATATTCACCTTTTTGAACAATGTGGTACACTAGGACGATTTCTTTAGTTTCTATTTACTATTGTCTTCTTTGCAATATATTGATGTGTTTTAATGCAATTATTGATTGCCCACTTCTTGAGCTTATTTGTGCTAGGATATCTTCATTGCAAAAGAGATTCATGCTTTCTAGAACATGACCAAGCCATGGTCCTTCTAATGTTAAAAAATGGTCTTATATTGTATCATAATGCAACAAGAGAGAGCAAGTACTTTAGGAAGTTTAAATGCAACTGTGCGTATCTAATCCAAATGTTAAAACAACCATTCTAAATGTTTTCTTACGTGAAGCATTAGTCCAAGCATTGATCTTTGCTAAGTATAATTACTTGGTAAACTGTATACGGAGCAATATATTGTTAACAGTTATGATGTCATATTGATTGAACAAAAACTCAATGTGTCGCAATCAAAAACATGGTAAATTATATTGAATATGCCATGCAATAGATTGCTCTAGCATGAACTTACCCACGATATATGATAAGCACAACACAAATAATGGGGCTATATAAGCATTATGCCAAATAGCATAGGAGTATATTTAAAGCAGACCGTAGTGCATAATATGCATGTCCTTCTTCATGCCGACTCCATCCCCTCCTCCTCGCCCTTCTTCTCCCCCCGGGGGCTGCACCAAACCCACTATAAACGTCAAAGTTGCGTCTGCCCCCCATTGCACCATTCCATCTAGCAGCTTCTAGAGCATTCTACTGTAACTTTTACATCATTTCATTCTCATGTTAAAAAAATTCCCGCGGAAGTGATAATCGAACCTCTATGCTAGAATCTAAGGGAATCTAAGGGAATGTCATAAAATCTAAGGGAACGTTCTAGAAAGTTCTAGAATGAGGTACCTAACCTTAAATACAAGTTGCTAAAAATAGTATATTTTATCTAATGGAATATGATAAAACCTAAGAGATTATTCTAGAAAGACCTAGAATGAGTCTTGATTAGTCAACTAGCATGGTTTGCTAAGAATAGTAAATAATAAAAAATCCATAAAAATAGTAATTTTTGGATGGAATCTAATAGAATGTAAGGGAATCTTCATAAAATCTGAGGGAACCTCATAAACCCTAGGCGAATCGAGGAAACCTCATAAACCCTAAGCGAATCTTAGGAGAATTTAAGTTCTAGGATGAGCTTTGACTAATCAACAAGCACGGATAAGCACCTCAATTTAAAATAGAAATTCAAATCATAATTTTTGGATCGAATCTAAGGGAATCTCATAAAATCTAAAGAAATCTAAGGGAGAATCTTCATGAACATATACAAACTGGAACATGGACAAAATAGAACATGCACCATAGGATCGATTAAAAACTTGTATGTATATATTTCTGTCTATATTTATATTTGTACAGATTGACAGCAAACCTATTACTGTCACGATTTTTCCCCCAAACAACCCTTTAGGGCGGGAGGGGGTTTTTTAATCCGGATAGTAATACGCTTGTTGCGCCTCCGACTTGGGTCCCATAGGCCAATTGGTCTTCCTGGACGATAAAACCCTATTCTATTCTATTCTATTCTATTCTATTCTATTCTATTCTATCTTCTTTTTTATTTTGGGAGCATGTTGGGTTCCGTGCCAAGGGAACACCGCATCTTACGCCGCATGCGGCGTTCCCTTCCCGCTTATGGCTCCTCCTGCGGGACGCAGGCTGACAGCATTAATTGCCAAGAATTTGAAATTGCAGTATCATGCTATACGACTTTTGCTATAGGATTTTTGCGCTATCGCATTTTGGCGCTTCAGAATGGGCGCATTAGAATTGCGCCAGTAAATGTTGATCTTGGTCGGATCATATGGTGAGTAGAACACAACAAAAATTGGAGGGTTCTCTTTCTAAAACTAAATCTAATTATTTTATTTCAGGATTCAAGCTCCTCTTGCTTTTGGAGTGTTCTTGGAAGGTAGAAGTTTATGCCATTTTATCTGCAAACAGCACGTAAGATCCATCACGAAGTTTCAGTTATCCTCATGTCTTTCACTGGTTTCATCCTTGCTTCAATGGCCCTGTTTTCCCACTATATTTTGAAGCTCTTTCCGGATTGTTGTTGAAGCTCGGCTCAAGTTCTCGCAGTCGTGACAATGAAGGGCGCTGCTTCTATAGTTAATGAAGGATTGTGGCTTCCTTCACTCTAGGTATGAACTTTCTCTATTTATCCTCCGTATGCAATAAGGATGATCCTACTCCCTTTGCAGGTAAGCAAGCTTTATGTTTGGAAGGAGGAAAAGCAGGGCGTCTCTCCAGTTCTCATTTTGGAGTGTTACCGACATCATGTAAATGTTTGTTGCCTTTTCTCCATTTGCAAATAGCCCTATTCTCTGTTTCTTTGTCTGAATTTCTCATTCTTGAATAAGCCCATTCTTGAATTGCCCTGTATTTCTTGAAGTGTAGAACGCAATGTGCAGATAGAGCTACTTAAATACTATTTAAATACTATTTAAGCAGTGTTTGGTGTTGGTCACAATTTTCACATGTTCAAGGATTCAAACAGGTATGTACTGTTCATGTTAGCTTGCATGATCTGCAGATACTTGAAATGTCATATGGTGCACTGTCTTATGGTTGTAGATAGTGTCATCCAGCATCATGCAAAGAAACTCAGAACATGACTTGCAGGGACTATCAATATTGATTTTGGTTATGCATACGAAGATGCATCTACTGAGCTGTGGATATCTGATACCATGTGGTCACTTAAGATTCAAATCTCTGTTAGCCAGACCTGCTTTCTGCTCTAAACTGCAGTTATTACTGAGAAAGCAGGTCTCAATAAACATTTAGTCTCAAATATTGCTTTAGAGACGGGACGGTTAAAGTGATTTGACAGCCATATCTGGCCTGCTCTGCTAATCCATTAAACCATAACAACATTGCCCTGTAATTCTTGAAGTGTAGACTGCCTTGTGTAGATAGAGCTCCCAGGAGCTTGGTTTGTATGTACTGTTCATGCTAACTTGCATCATCTGCCGAACTTAGAGTCATGTGGTGCACTGCCCTATGGCTGTAGATAGTATCATCCAGCATCATGCAAAAATGGGGAGAATATTACAAGCCATTTTCTACTTGCCGTGGTAAACAATGTGTTGATTCAAATTGCCTCTAGGTCCGTACATTTTCCATAGAAATGTTATGTTGGTTTTAAAAAGGCTTTAGGTCTGAGAGGTACATTTTTCTTAGAGTGACTGGAATAGAAAGTGTTCGGTTTCATAAATCCATCCTTCCAAAGCTAAATAGCTTGATCAATGGGTTTGCTTACTTTTGCTACAGAACATTCTATCTGCTATCAATATTGATTTTGGTTATGCATATGAAGATGCATTTACTAAAAAGCTATAGGTTGCAATTCTTGATTTCTAGATCCAATTCATCCCTTCTGCACTTTTATTCCCCTTCTGATACCATGTTGGAATGCATAGACTTTTATTCCCCCAATCAAGTTGCTGTGAAAAATCTTCATAGAGCCATTTTCAAATCATCTGAAGAGTATGGCTCTAGAGTGGGTATTTGTTTCAAAGGGTTTTTGGTGCAGAGCTTGCTTTTTTGCAAGTCTATTGGTGTAGATCCACATGTAAAAACCCTTTCTTCTTCTGGCATTTTCTTTCCGCATACTTCTATATTTTCTCATTTTGTTCTTCTAAATGCTTAGAGAAAATCTTTGCAGCAATATTAACATTTGCGTGCTGGCAGAGGGCGTTTTTTGGATTTAGGAGTGCATATCCAATTCTGAAGGTTTCAAAATCATGTGTAGCTATATGTTCCATGCACATGGAAGACCTACATGAAATTATTATTAGTAGGCAGGTCCAATATGCAGGAGGTCACATGTTACATTTATGAAAGCAGTGAAAATTGAAGCCGAAGTGTGGAAATTGAAGCCGAAGTGAATGGCATGAGACAAGCACACCTAAGGTATGCATGCTAAATACCTCCTGGGACATATGATGTTACCCTCTTGCATTGAGCTGCGGAGATTTTGTAAACCTTTAGTAAATTGTCATGCTCTTTTTAGGCAATAGTCTTCACTTTAGTGCATAGGGTTATAAATTAGTCGGACAATGTTTCCTTCTAATTGTGCAATTTATGTCCTAATGTAATTATATTTATAAATGCAGAGATGTAGCAGCTCTAGCAGATTTATGGGTTTGGCTTGGAAGGACAATTGTCCTAGAGAGCTTTTTTGCTCATTGTTTATCATCTGGCATAGCACGGCAGTTGTTGACATCATTTGATGGTTCAACTGTTGTGTTTCTATTTGAAGTCATGGAAGAAGCAGTTGTAAGATCCCTTTGTTGTTTGTGTAAGAGGAGTTTATGCTATTGTGGAGTTTTTACAGGTTTTTAGACAAGATGAAAAGAAATCGAATGGAATGAAAGAAGAGGTTGCTGCCTTGCTAGATATGTAGCAGTGCCTTGGAAGATGCATTTTATTGAAGCATATGATAATTGGCAATGGTAAGCACAATTAATGAAGATCCAATGAAGATTGAGATGATGGGTCCAAAAGTCCAGAAAGCCCTTCATTGTATGAAAGTTGAGTCCCAAATTATCATGTGATAATATGCAGTCTTAGGGCATGACAATTAGCAGGCCAAGTAATTAAGGAACAAAGAAAGCAACAAAAATGCTTTCAACTTTTGTTCTCCTGCCATACATAGTTGCCATTTATTTGTAGATATATATTGTTTGTCATTTTATTATCGTAATATAATGGTTTTTAAGTTCTCTAACTCAATAGTCTTTTATCTCATTTGTTGTGAACTTGAGGCATGTGATTCACACTCTCTTTTTAACAGTTTTGTTTTGTCATTTGAATGAATTTGATTGTCTGCAAGGATTTATTTCTCTATACACGCCTCTGAGTTATTGAAATTGGATCATTTTACCTATTTGTACATGGTGCTTTTTTATAGATAAGAAGATAAATCAACAAGCTATTGCTAAGTTTTCCTTAGATGGACTTAAAGAGCGATTTGCAATGGGCAATTTACATGTGACTACTTGGAGGCTTGCATATCCTTGATTGATAAAGTCAAGGCATGAAGATCATGAAGTTTGAGCTTATAAATCCATATATATGTAGCTTAGGGGAGCACTGCCACCTATTGCATTTATGATGTATTCTATAATACACAAAATTACGATCCAAATTTATTATGATTCTGGCTTTGTTAAGTGGTTGAACTCCACTTATAGACATGCATCTCAACCAATCTCAACATAAATGTGAGCTAAGGAGAGCACTGCCACCTATTGTATTTAGGATGTATCCTATATTACGCAAAATGACGATCCAAATCTATTATGATTCTAGCTTTCTAAGTGGTTGAACTCCACTTATAAACATGTATCTAAACATGTATCTCAAAGTAAATGCGAGATGAGGGGAGTAAATGTGAGCTTCTTGATATTGCAGAGTTTTCAATGCCCAGATATTGATTGTGTAATATTGTGTTGATGTTAGAATCTACCTAAAGTACTTGCATCCCAATTGTCATCCAAAAACAAATATGTTATCTTGCCATGCCCCCACCCACCCCCAAAGATGGATTTATAGCCTTACGGTACAGACATTTATGCAACTCAAGTCCCTGCGTGCTTTGAGTTAACACTCAACTGCTTATGCGCGGCAACGCTGGGCACACATTTACTAGAAAGATATAGGATTCTTACATAAGCTTATTACTATTCAGGAATGTCTAATGGCTTATTCAACCAACAATGCAATTCCAATGGAATTGAAGCATCAATTTATATAGACATGTGCTGGGCTTCTTGGACCTTCCTCAAACCCCAGATGTTGTACGGCAAAATTCGTCTTATCGAACGCCTAAGGAGTTGGAGACTAAACTGGAGAAAAGCAATCGTCGAACCCGAAGACGCATGGCCAAGGCTAGAGCATTAGTTATAGAGTTTGAGAATGTCACCTTAACGCCTAGAAGCACAACAATGGCTTCATGTTTGACACACGAGAGTGGGAACGTGGCCGATGGTTGTGCCATTGGAGCAGCGTCGGGCGAGTGTTCGGGACTTGGGGATGTAGTGCAAGCCACCATTTTCTTAGTGCAGGGTGAGAGTATTGTTGCAGAGGGTGATTCAATGGAAGCAGTATTACATCGGATTCATGTTGCAAGTATGGCTCATGAAGAACCAAGTACCATTGGTGCACGTGTTAGTATGAGAAGGATGAACCTGAGGCATGCAGAGGCATTCCAAGACGATGATGGAGATGCACCACCAACTGAGGCAATAATAAGGAGAAGGGTTGGATTTTAAAAAAATAGCTTGGACTGATGCAAGTCTGCACTATTGCGATGCGGGAAGGATGAGCCAAAAGTGCAAGCACTGTGGAGCTTTGGAAGGATGAAGTTAATAAATTTTATTGTTCAAATGGGAAGGTTTCATTGCCACATTTTCCGACACCTCCTCCAGCTCTCATGGACCTATACATAAGAAGGGATGAGATTGGAAATGACTTCCGATCTGGTATTAGAAAATATAATAACGCTCTTGCATTGTAGGGAGTTATGCGATAGTTGATAACACCCGCTGGCGTGCTGCTGTGTTGGAGTAAAAAAAGTTCCCCTCCAAGTATACATGCAGGGGAACTTGCTTTAGGTCCGGAGGCATCACACACATTGGTGTTTGTGATGGGAGACGGTTCCAAGGCTTGGGCATCGATCCCACATGACGCAGTTGGTGATTATGAGCTTCCTGAGTTTCTAGCAAAGTATAGCATTGTTGTTGGTAGATCTGAGTCGCGCGTGTGGGACATGGTATCAGAGCATGTTTACACATTTATGTTCGCCACCATAGGCACGGCGGGAGGAGCTTCTATACCTATAAGCTTCGCAACTGAGCTTCACATCGAGCCGACAGATGTCCCTAGAGTTCTTTGGGACAGGTTCTTCATGATGTGAATCCATTGAGATTCATGGACATAACCTCTATTTGCGCCAAAAATATTTTGTATTTGCATGTAGACTCAGTATATCTGTTTAACATTTTGTTTGAACTTCATATTATGTGTGCACTTTAAAAAAAAGTTTGTTTACTATCTATATGTGTCTATTGCATCTACACATATGTTGCCTTGGATGCATTGCACACATTCATGACATAACCACAACTAACACACATAAATGCCTTCACGCATCCACGACTAATGCCCGGCATCGCCGGGCACACGTTTCTAGTTCTATTCTATTCTATTCTATTCTATTCTATTCTATTCTATTCTATTCTATTCTATTCTATTCTTATCAACTCTCGTTGCATCTCTTTTTCGTCTTCCTAGTGTTGCCCTCCCCCCCTCCTTATTATTTATGTAAACTTACATCTTGTTGTAGGCCTCGTGCCTGGTTGAGGCCCGCGTGTCTGATTGGAGGCCTCTGTACTTGGTTCAGGGGCAACTCGAACATGAGTTTAACTTCAATCTCTTTATTATAATGTATTTCTCACCCAACAAGGCTGGTCAACATGAGGGTACAGATTCTGTTATGATTTATGACCCTAGCATAGATTAATGATTCCATTATTGTCAGGGTTTTTCCTCGAAAACCCATAAGGGCGAGGTTTTTTAATCTCGGCCATAATGGTTTCACTAATCTGCTATCAATATGTATTGGTTTTGGTAATAAAGAGATGCCAACATGCTAAGTACGTTGCCCGGCGAGGTTTGTTCTTTGCGACGGTTTTTCCCCGGGGGGGGGGAGGGGTTAATCCGGGTAGCAACGGGCTTGCTGCACCCGTGTTATTTGGGTCCCATAGGCCGATTGGCCTCCGCGGACGATAAAAGAACCTTCCTTCCTTCTTTCCTTCCTTCCTCTCTTATACTTTATTATTAACATTGGTTCAAATCTTATCACATCATAATCCAATCCAATCTCCTTAAAATTCGACGTCCTCGTCGAATACAAATCTTATCACATTCATATTATTGCAAGTAACAATATTGTCAGGTCTTCATACTTCATGTATTGTTTATACTTGACAAATTTGATACATCTTTTAGATAGTATTATTCCATGGCATGATATAGATTGAAAAAGGTTCGAAAAATCCTTAGCATATTTTGCTTCGGCCTCATTTAACTTTATCCAAGTTGCATCTTCTATAGGATAGACCGCCCATTGTATAAGGATTTCTTTGATTGTTCTACTACGCAACTTTCGTTCCCCATACTGCAATATTTGGGATGGCATTACTTCAAAGGTATTGTTCTCCTGGATTAATTGCAAATCCGAAAGCAATTGATCTCCGTCATGTAAAGAGGGTTTTAACAAACTGGCATGAAAAACATCATGAATCTTTACATGTGGTGGCAGCTCTAATTGGTAGGCTAGGTTCCCCATCCTTTTAATGATTTTAAAAGGACTAGCATATCTTGGAGCAAGTTTACTACGTTTCCCAATTCTGAGCTGACTTTTCTTTGGTTTCACACGGAGATATACAGAGTCTCCCACCTTGAATTCCCGATGTATTCTATGCTTGTCTGCAAATTGCTTCTATCTATGTTGTGTGTTTGCTAGCCTGCTTCTTATAATCTGCACCTTATCTGCATATTCTTCCAACATCTGTCTAGAAATTTCAGATTTAACCATGGGATCATACCAATTTATTGGAGCATAACAATCATGTCCGTAAAGTGCTTTAAAAGGTGTCATTCCTATAGATTCCTGGTTAGAATTATTGTAAGCAAATTCTGCTAAAGGTAACAAACCTTCCCATTTCCTCGGATTGTCCTGGCAGTACATCTGCAACATATCCTCAAGGACATGTTTATTCTTTCTGTTTTCCCATCAGTTTCTGGATGATAGGTTGTGCTCATCTGCAATTGAGTTCCAACTCCCTTGAAAAACGAAGTCCAAAAGTTACTAGTAAACCTTGGATCTCTATCATAAACAATACTTGTAGGAGCGCCATGTAAATGAAAGATGTCATGAATAAAGATATTATCAGTTTCCTTCGCTGTTATTGTTTTTCTAACTGGAAAGAAATGAGCATGTTTAGTTAATCTGTCAATCATCACACGAATAGCATCCTTTCCTGTTTATGTTCTTGACAATCCTACTATGAAATCTATGCTAATAGATTCCCATTTTCTTTCTGGAATAGATAATGGCTGCAAAAAGCCAGGTGCCCTAATCTGTTCTGCCTTAACATGCGAACACATTACACAATTTTAGATATACTTACGAACATAATCTTTTAGTCAAAATCGTATTCCTCAAGGAATTCCATCCACCGTCGTTGTCTCAAGTTGAGATGGGGTTGCGTAAAGATGTATTGGAGGCTTTGATGATCAGTATCTAACTGGAATCGCCTTTCCAAGTAAGTAATGCCGCCAAATGTGCAAAGCACGCACCACGGCGAGCAATTCTTGGTCATGTGTGGGGTATCGCTGCTCAGCATCATTCATCTTTCGAGAGTCATAAGCGATAACCCGACCTTCTTGCATTAAGACTCCCCCTGTAGCGATTTTACTAGCATCTGTGGCAACCTACTTGTCCTTTTGAGGATCTGGCACGGTAAAAACAGGAGCTGTTGTCAAAGCATCCTTTAATGCTTGAAATCTGGTCTGTACCTTCTTTTTCCAATGTGCCATCCAATTCCGAACCTTATCATGCTTGGTCAGGTCGGTTAAAGGTGCAGCGAGCTTGGCAAAGTCCTTGACAAATTTACGGTAATAACCCGCCAAGCCCAAAAAGCTGCGAACCTCAGACACATTGGTTGGAATTGACCATTCCTTGACTGCTTCAATTTTTGCCGGGTCGGTAGCTATTCCCTCTGCGGACACAATATGTCCCAGGTAATCAACCTTGGTGGTAGCAAAGTGACACTTAGAAAACTTGGCATATAATTGGTGGCACCTCAATTTCTGTAATGCCAGCCGAAGATGTCATTCATGATCCTCTAAGGTCTTACTATATATGAGGATGTCATCAAAGAATATAATGACAAAATCGTCAAGATACTCGCGGAAGACATCATTCATGAGCCTCATGAAAGTGGCCGGAGTATTGGTCAGGCTAAATGGCATTACTGTGATCTCGTAATGCCCATAACGGGTCCTGAAAGCGGACTTATGGATGTCCTCCTTATCTGGTGATATCCTGATCGAAGATCAATCTTCGTAAAATACTTAGCCGCTTGCAATTGATCCATATGAGATCATCTGCCCGCGGTAAGGCACCGATTCTTAATAGTATGCTTATTGAGCTGGCGGTAATCAATGCACATTCTTAGGGTGCCATCCTTTTTCTTAACAAAGAGTATCGGGGCTCCAAATGGTGAAACACTTGGCCTAATGAAGCCTAATTTGAGGAGTTCCTGCAACTGCTTCTTAAGCTCGGTCAATTCAGGAATACTCATTCGATAATGCAGAGTTGTATGGCTGAGGTCACTAGTCATATCTTTTCAGGACCCTAGTCGAGCATGCCCTTCTAAGCGGGGCAGAAGTGTGTGTCGGGTGATATTCCTCGCCACCTGGAATGATCTGGAACAGGTACAGAAGGCCTTCTTAGCACGAGAATTTGGGGTAAAGTCCACAGTACCATATCAGATCCTGTTGCAGGAGATATCAGATCCTGCTGCATGAGACACGTTTTTGCCTCAATAGAGGGCCGCCCTGGACTGCCACATCATTTACTTTCAGAAGGTGGTTGGTGTGCATGATGCTTGTCTGCCAATCTTGCTTTAGCTATCGCACTGCGTCCACAACACCTCAAAGCCTGCAAGACAAGCAAGCTCAGTGGTTTTCTCGATGGAATGTACAGGAATATAGGTGTGTGCGGGTACAGACTAAGACGGATCACAATCGATTGAGGCAGTACCTTGATGCTTGTTTCCTTAGCAAACTTTGAGGTGTGGATGCTCAGGCACATGTCAAGATGGCACACTATCGGCAACAGGTCAATCCCATGCTCACATGAGGCCCACACACTACCCGCGTACCCATTTGCCCATGAGGAAACGCAGACTGATAGCTTTCGTTCGCACGGGTGCGCATCGCCTCTGCATGGAGACAGGCCAATGGACTTGGGAGGCATGCGAGGACAGGATCTTGCCATTGAAGATGAATGTCATGCCCTTCAGATTTGTCCAGCATTCGATCATATTCGGGCACGGTATGTCTAGTTAGTTTTAACGGACTAGCCGTTGCATGTGCTATTGAACACGGCCTATGTGGGCTTCCTAGGTTCATATCTTTAAGAGGTCATGGATATGTGAACTCAGCTGTGTCCTCCGGAGTGATACTGACGTGTTTATATCATATCATTGTACAGTCTGCCAGCATACGTATTATACAAGGATTTTCCTCTGAAAACCCTTTCGGGAAGGGGGGGAGGGTCTTTAATCCTGACAGTAATACATTTATTGTTCTCTTTGTTTGGATCCCATAGGCTAATTGGTCTCTATGAACGATAAAAAATACATTATATTCTATTCTATCAAAATTATACTCTATTATGAGTATTCACTTGTTTCAATGATTAAAGACTCTGCACTAGAGAATGTTCCCTTTGATGTATCATCATCTTCTTTTTGTTGCCCATAGAGCAAACCTTAGAGCCCTAGCCTTGGCCTATTTTTATAATTACTTTACTTTCTTCTTCTTGCTCTTTATTACAAGCCTGAATTGTGGTTTCATTTCCATGTTTATTATTTAGCTTTAAATCCCCCACAGGTCTTTAACTTCTAATTTTGGCTCGAGACTGAAACAATTGGATCCATGAAGGCGGGCCAGTAGCTCAGAGGGGCGTGTATTACAGCAACTAGCCCATAGGGGCGAGCTCATTTACGGTCTGTGCAAGGGTGGATGTTTAACCCTTTAACCAGCAGGCTACAACTTGATGGCACATCCCCGGTTATCAAGACAAACAAGCCAGGTGTAAACAGGCTATAGTGGATGCTCCAACTACTACAACTCCAAGATCGGCGAGTGCACCCAGCATGCTGGCTATAAACAGAGTAGATCTTAACATGGTGTAAATCACTCCCATTTTAAAGAACGCCCATTTCCAATCGATAGCATACTTGCACCTGGAGGATTTATGCACTGAAGGATTTAAGGGACAATTTTGAGAGACACTCCGCCCTCCAATCAAATTGTTGATATGGACGCAATCACAAACCCTGCCTAACAGAACGCATTAAAGAGGAGTACCATATGACGTAACATTGCAAGCAAAGATTGGAGACATGTAAATCTTAAAAAAACTACAATTTCCCAAGGAAAAGACCAGAGACATGTATATTGTAATCCTATAGTGCACACCCTTACATCAAACTTAAAAGCTCTGTTATACAGGAAAACAAGCCATGGTAAAGCTAGGCTGCAATATAGCTGCTTCATCTTGTGCATAATCCCATGGTAATAAGACTAAAATATTATATCGTCTTGTCCCAATGCAAACAACATCCCATGGAAAACAGACCATGTATTTCTTCCTATTAGAAACGCCATGGCCGCACATAAATTACAATCTTCCTGGGCACAAGCTGCGTGAAAAAATAACAGCTCAAGAAAAAAAACAAAATCAGGATCTCATCTCAAACCCCAAACACTTGATAAGCTCCACGGCATGAAATTTTTTTACTGTATGTGGAAGACTAGCTCGTAGAAGTTCTATTGGCATCTCCTCCGCATCGCCTCCGCATGGAGACAGGCCAATGGACTTGGGAGGCACGCGAGGACAAGATCTATCAATGTTGCCAACGAGATACCATTGAGGATGAATGTCGTGCCCTTTAAATCTGTCCAGCATTCATCATATTCGGGCACGGTATGTTCAGTTAGTTTTAATGGACCAACCGCTGTATGTTCAATATAGTTTTAATGGACCAACCGCTGTATGTGCTATTGAACACGGCCTCTGTGGCCTTGCTAGGTTCATATCTCCAAGACGTCATGGATACGCGGACTCAGCTGTGTCACCCGGTAAGATACTAACTTGTGTTATATCATATCATTGTACAACCTATCATCATACTTTTTACTACCAAGGTTTTTCCCCTGAAAACCCTTCTTGGGGGGTCTTTAATCGTAACAGTAATATATTGCTGCTCTCCCATAGGCCAATTGGTCTCTATAGACAATAAAAATGCATTATATTCTATTCTATCAAACTTATATTCTATCAAAGGCAAATGACTTGTATTGTTTCAATGATTAAAAAGACTCCACCAAAAAATGTTCCCTTTGATGTATCATCTTGTTTTGGTTGCCCATAGAGCAAACCTTTATTTGAGCCTTGGCCTTTGGCCTATTTAGATTACTCTTGCTTTACTTTTTTCTTCTTGCTCTTTAGTGCAAGCCTAAATTGTGATTTCATTTCCATGTTTATTATTTTAGCTTTAAATCCCCCACATGGCTTTAAAATAAAATGATTAAAATTTAACTTCTAATTTTGCTCGAGGCTGAAACAATTGGATCCATGAAGGGGAGCCAGTAGCTCAGAGGGGCGTGTATTACAGCAACTAGCCCGTAGGGGCGAGCTCATTTACGGTCTGTGCAAGGGTGGGTGTTTAATCCCTTAACCAGCAGGCAACAACTTGATGACACATCTGCAATCCACCTGGTTATCAAGACAAACAAGCCAGGTGATTGTAATGGCTGATAAACAGGCTGTAGTGGATGCTCCAACTACTACAACTTCAAGATTGGAGAGTGCACCCAGCCTGCTGGCTATAAACAGAGTAGATCTTAACATGGTATAAATCACTCCCATTTTAAAGAAAGCTCATTATACATGCACCTGGAGGATTTATGCAGCATCTGGAGGACTTGAGAGACAATTTTAAGAGACACTCTGCCCTCCAATCAAATTGTTGACATGGACGCAATCACAAACCCTGCCTGACAGAACACATTAAAGAGGAATACCATATGACAAGCAAAGATCAGAGACATGTAAATCTTAAAAAAACTACAATTTCCCAAGGAAAAGACCAGAAACATGTATGCTGTAATGCTATAGTGCGCACCCTTACATCAAACTTAAAAACTCTGTTATACAGGAAAACAAGCCATAGAAGCAGGCTGCAATATAGCTGCTTCCTCTTGTGCATAATCCCATGGTAATAAGATTAAAATATTATATCGTCTTGCATATCTGTCCCAATGCAAACAACGGCCCATGGAAAACAGACCATGTATTTCTTCCTATTAGAAACGCCATGGCCGCACATAAATTACAATCTTCCCGGGCACAAGCTGCGTGAAAAAATAACAGCTCAAAAAAAACAAAATCAGGACCTCATCTCAAACCCCAAACACTTGATAAGCTTCACGGCATGAAATTTTTTGACAGTGTAACAGTAAACACTTTCAAGGGTATATGTCGTATAATCAACCCCTAACTGCTGCAGTATTGACATGATTATCATTTACATTTGGAGAGGTGATGCTCCCCATTGCAATTGACCGCTGAGCAAATTCCATCAAATGCTTACGCTGCTGTTCATTTGTATGCGGAAGACTAGCCCGTAGAAGTTCTATTGGCATCTCCCTAGTCATTGCATTCGCTGCTGCCAGGTTGACAGCTGCTATGTTGTTCGAAGTCATCATCAATGAACGAGTAATGCTCTCGTATTTATTTGTACAATATTTAGAAAGTAGAGAAAAGAAGGCATCGAAGGATGCCTGCCACACAGTTCTATTTTGCACTGGATATTGTGCAGAACGGTTGGTCAAAAGGCTTGTTGCACGCTCAAGGACAGCCTGCAAGATCACGGTAGCACCATCACCAGAAGGACTTCCAAGGGGTCTCAGTGGCGGTGGCTCAGGTGCCAGGACAACCACCGCCAGGCATGCACTCAAAGATGGCAAATCCATGTTCATAGCAGCTGTAGAGACGGCCTTTGCCAGTGCGTTAGAAGCTGCAGTTGCGTTTTGATCGGTTTGAGCACCACCGAATAGGAAACGCAGGTGACGGAAGACTGCCATGGATACTATCCTAACAAGCTCACTACCAGGTTGCAGCAGTCTCAGATATCTGGCAACAAGCTTTCTTCCCTTTGGAAGAGAAACAAGACGCAAAAAGATTAGATTGTCTTTTGCAGCAAATCCAAATCGTCCACTTGGGTCTCTTCCACCAACATTATTTGGAGCTAAAGGATCAACCAACTGAAGAGATGCTGCCAAGCCTTCAAGAAGCATCTGCCTACGGCGTCTCAATTGCACACCACCATCAGCGGGCTGAGAAGAACTAAGATAACGATCTATGTCATCTACATCTAGAAGAAGACACAACCCATCCTCAATAGCAATTCTCGCTGCCAACATAGGTTCTTGCTCTAGACGCCTTTGAGATGCAACACTGTCAGCAGATTTTTCCCCCAACTCATTAGCAGATGGTGTTGAATTAGAGCCTGGAAGAGTATCTACTTCTAGCAAAGGCCGGGGTCTTCGAATGGAAGAAAATGGAATGCGTCCTAAAGCATCTACTTGCAAAAATGTATGCGGCTCAGCAGCAGTTCGAGTGTGAGGTGGCAGATCTCGAAGATGAGATGGGGCAAAGTGCCGTTTTCCATGTGGCGTCCCAGCAGCATCTTTAGCTTGCACTGCCTGATGATAGTAATCATCAATGTAAGGGTCTGTGCCATGCGTTGCTGCCCACTGAATCCGAACTATATTGTCAACTTCCTCCACCGTCATATATTTGGAGCGCATCTGAGGCCATCCATCATTATTTCTTCTTGTCGACATATTGTTTGCCTCAGCGCTTGGTGGATTATATCGTGGCAATTGCCTTCCTCTAGGCTCATGAGGTTGCATCTGATGTGGCATATTGCGTGGTTGAGACTGCATAAAAGGTGGATTTGTCCCAAAGTTCTGGGGTCTCTTATGTTGCAGAAGCACTTGAGGTGGCATTAACGTACTTTGTTGTGGAGCAGGGTGACGGACCATTCCAGAAGGTGAACCTGGACGACCCCCTAGTCCAGTACCAGCTTGTGACATCCATGGGCCAGATTGCATACCCATACCATAGGAGGGAAGATTAACTTGTGCCTGTGGACCATGATAAGGTGCTCTATAAGACCCTGGTGTAGGTGCTGGTGGCCCTTGCCAGCCATGTGACTTTGGAGGATATGGTCCACCCGACTGACCTGGAAGTTCAGGTCCCCACCATTGTTGTGGTTGACGATAGTAAGGCGATTTAAACATATCCAGATCTGCTTTTTGAATTGGTGGTTGTTGCTGCCATAATTTCCTTTCAGGTTCATTATCCCTAAATGGGTAATCCATCCATTTTGATGGTCCACTTTCCAAAAAATGATCATTTACTGCACAAATCCATCAATTGCAAATAATACTTGAAATTAGAAACAATTTGAAGATGTCATTGTTTCGACTAAATATAAGCACCAAGAACATGACCAGAAGCAGATCCTTACCTTCGCCAGACATAAAAATAGGTTCGCCATCATAATGGCCATGTGGTCTTGCAGATATTGTGGTCTGCACAAAGCATACCAACTCATCATATATCATTCACTTGAAAAGAGGAAATGTAAAACATATAAAGGTATCAAACCAGATAAAACTACAAAAATTGCCACCAACTTGAAAACTCAAGCAGAATCAGTTCATTTTTTTTGCCCTTTAGTTTCGATTCCATTGAAAATAGTTTCAAAAGGTATCAGCACCTATATAGTTGAAATTTTTTAGCTATTTTCTTTTAACACAGTTTTCGAAATCTAGCAGACCACGTCCACTTGACAAATTGCACAAATGAAAAAATACCAACACATACGCATGTAATGTAAGACAATTTCAGCATCCAAATCTCATCTTGCAAACAATCATAGCGAACACCATTCAAGAACCAAAGTTATTACAAACACTAGCAGCCCACCTGCGCAAAAGAGCTTGCCAACTCCCTAACATCAGCAAGGTCAGATGATAGTTCGTAGCTTTCAATCTGTGAAAACATAATGAGTTAAGTTTCATAAAAAATTATATCCAAACAAGTCCACATTGCACTTAAAATAAACCTAGCCATACCTCATCTCTTTCTCGAAGAGCAGTCTCATCATCTTCTATGCCTTCTATCTCATCTTCCTCGTCAAGACCTCCTAGTTCAACTTCCTGTGTCACGTCCCTTCCAAAGAATGCGTATTGTGAAGCATCAAAGCGCTCATCCACTACAATGCACACAAAAATCACGAAAGAAATACCACTCAGAAATTTAGCAACCACAAGATTTAATCCACAGCTATGAGAAGATATTTTTAAAATTTAGTCAAATGTTTGACAGTCTGAGTTCAATCTTATGTTTACTTCATGTTTAGACGACATAAAACAGTGCATGAACAGAACTTACATTGGCCCATCTGCCCAAATGTATCCAAGTCCTTAGAATACGATCTCAAATTCTGCTTTTGAGCAATTTTGCCCTCCAAACTCTCCATCTAGACTCTGCAGATTCACTGAAACTTCTGTACAAAAATCGTCTCAATGGCTCTGAAGCTGCAGGTCTGAGCAGCTCGATAAAATCAACTCCGTGTAGGAGGGCGAAACTGACTGAAGCTGGACACAGGATTCTTATTGCTTAGAAATAAAAATACTAATGTACACTGTAGATGAATTTACAGCCTTGTTTCAACAACAAACTCCAAAAAGGTTTCTGCGTGTAAATATATCAGCAGCCCTAAGCCGACAGATCCAATATTCACAGATAAGATAGCTTCTTCCAAATCAGAAACACCACTAAAAGCCTAATTTACTGACCGATTTAAAACCTGATCACAAAAAAACACTGATCCAGGAGACGGCCACGAACGCCGGAGTAGTAAGGCGCATGAATACAAAGACCCCGTGTAAAGGGCAATGCCATAGCGTTGGTGTTTTAGACGGCTGATATGGATACACGCTACTAACGAAGCCTATCGTGGCCGTCGCTCGTGACAAATATTACAATTTTAAATAAAATGCATAAAAGTCGAAAATTTCTCTTGACACTGCTAAATATTTAAAAATAATAAACAAAGAAAGAAAAAGAACTTCAACTCTATCCTTGCCTTTACCATGACAAAAAAAAAAAAATCAATTTGGAAGGTGCGAACCCAACATTTTGGAAGTTATTACAAGAGATAAGAAGCTAGCAATTATTGTGGCAAGTGGAATAGGATTGTAATAGCCAACATCTATGGATATTAGGCAACATGCCATGGATAGAATTGAAATGATCACTCAAATATGGCATATTTGTGCTACCTCATCAAAGGCTCTAAACAAGCTAGAAAGGCCATAGCAAGGGCGGAATTTTCATGGCATATGCTGGATTATGCCTCGGGTTGGTCAAAATCCAAGTACATGAGCCGATTTGGCTTTGTAGATAAGTGATTTGATACAATGTTTGCTTCGATGGAGGTCATGTTATGTAATGTCGTATGTACAATATTTGCAACAAGGAAATGAGACTTAGACGACCAAGATTAATGCAAATGTTTGAAGCTCAGAGTTGCACGCATATCTTATGTATATTATAAAGTTATACAGTACGTATATATGTATGTTAAACTTAAAAAATATATATACGGCTAAGATTGCGGTAGCTCAACGGTCGAGATTACGCCCTTTTTCTTCAAACCCTAACAGACCTTTTTTCTTATACAGTAAGTATGTAGGTATATCGAGCATAAAATATATGGACAACCAAGATATTGCCAGCTCAACGGTCAAGATATCAGCAACGTGACAAATTGGTCACAGCTCATTATAAACGTCCATGGCCTCATGTACATTAGCAAGATGGCCGTGATCCAAATTTTCCTCCCCCCTGAGACCATCCTGAACCTCAAAAATGCAAATCCTAAGTGTTATTTGGTGGGAGGGGATGTTAGTCATGTGCCCAAATACAAAGGACTATTCATGTTGAATACAAGCCCCAAGGGAAAAGGAAGAATGTTAAGGCCGACATGCCCAAGAAGAGACAAAGGGATCCCAAGGCATAAGGTCGCCACGGAGCGTGGAGTCCTCCACGACAGGAATCACGGCCTTCATGAGGCACCAACCTTCAGTTAAGGAGATTTTTGAGATGTCAGCAAAAATCTTGGAGTAGGTAGCCAAACGACAGTTTTGTTATTATGGGTCCAAGGCTATTGTACTATATATATCAGAAGCTTTAAACTTAGAGGTTAGACAAGAATTTGAGTCCTCTTATTTCCATCTCTGTCTTGAGCTAGACCCTTTATCACTTTAGCATTTCTTCGAGAGATCATCAATTTGTCATTGGTGTTTCTTCTGATTTTCTTTTGGTTCTTGTGTTCTTGGTCACACATACCTCTGCTAAATCCCATGTAACACTTGATTCTCAAGATATGCCTGCTAGATCCAAGGCTCCTCACTGAGGACAGTCTTGCAGGAGATCCAGAACACATGTGGTCTTCCAAAGCTTTGCTCTAGAAATACATTGCATTCCACTGATAAGTGCAAAGATGCTTTTTGTGAATCTTTTGTTGGTACGGAGAGCTTTACTGATCGACTGATGTTTTCTCTTGGTTTCATTCTTGGTTGTTTGAGGATGAACTTCAGTTTCTTTCTTACAAATTCTTCAGAAAGGAATTTGCCTCAGAAAGTGTCATTCAAGGAACTCTGTAGGGGATTATGTGTTGGGAACACGACTCCAATTCTGCAGGCATCGCTGAGAAGGAAAGTAAACCTTTGTGTTGCCATATCATTGGCCTTGTATCTTTGCACAAAATTCATGCATTTGTGAATGCTAGTTTATTGTAGATATAAAATGGAAGCCAATTATGAGGTACAACTTTTGTAGTGCCAGCATTAATTTTTACTAATCTTATGGATGAATGTGGTGCAATGATTAAGAAGGCTCATTCATTTTTTGAAAAGACCAAGTCCTTGTCTTCCCTTCTTTCGTTTTGTGTTATCCTATGCAAGAATTTAAATGGGGAAGAATGGAAATGTACAAGAAGATTGCCCTGGTGATTTGAAGAAATGGTATTGCCACAGTCTAGAAGGTGCATGGCCATTTTCCATTAGCGATCATGGTTAGCCTATTTCAGACTGTTCATCACAACACAAGGTCTAAAGGTCTTCGTAAGGAAATGGTCTATTTTTATTGCGAACTCATTATATGAAGCTCTGTTTGATTTCTTGTTCACATATGCAGGCTTCTTTGGCTCTCTTACAAATGTCTCCTAATCTAACTGGAGAGCCTATACTTTTTGAATGTTTATATGGTTGAGCCAATGTAATAATATGATATAAAGTAAGTTCTCATTTTGACCCCTGAGATAGTTAACATTAAATTCTCTACGTGGCTTCAAGCATAAGCTTTCAACATTGGCTCTGTCCTTAAGTTCCTCATAGATACTGAGTTGTCGAAGCTCTTTTAAAATGTTCTTTTGGTTTTGCTTGTGCTCATGTGATTTTTTTATCCACAAAACTCAAATGGAGGAGTACGTACATGATGATTTCTTGGATCGAGGTATTTACTAGCTTTCAAATTTAGAGTTTAATACATATAGGATCACATCTTTGGTGTGCCATTTGAAACTTTGGTGACATCACATTTGATTATTCAAAAAGAATCCTTTATAGTCAAAACAGTCAATGTGCTAATATTACTGAGACATGTTTGCAGTTATGTTGAGTCCATGTTAGCTTGTACAAGGGCACTTTCCTAATTCAGGAAAGGCATAGTCAAATCACAGAAGAAAAGACATTGTTAGATTTATGACAAAAGATCAAAATTCAATCAAAAACATACAAGAAGCTGACAGCTCTTGCACAGGGATCTGCAACATATATATACATTGCATGGCTATTAAATAATCGTGTGTCAATTGCTAAGTCTCAAGTGTTTGCCCAATGGTTAACCTGAGTGCTATGCTGCAATGGTTATACCTAGGAGGCTTTAGATAAATTCATCTTCAAAATATAAAAGTTGTCTTTGTTTTAAGCATATAAGACTTATCTTTCCTACAATGTGGAGTTTATTGAGTGCTAAGCCTTGCACTACATGTGACGTTCCAGGCATTCATACGGTATACGTATGCACGCCGGGACACGTCACTAGGACATAAGGGGGTAATTGGCTAAGTGGGCGTCGACCACAATGGTTTTATTTAGCTATGTTAATAAATCCATTGTGGATATAAAGTATATAGCCTAATTACCCTAATTAAGCTAAATTAGTTAATTAACACCAACAAGGGGGTGCCACTTGGCCCAAATCGATTGGGCAAGGCATGGTTTCCATTTTGGACACCCAAATTAGGGCTTTTGTGCCCCAATTCGAATTAGGAGCAGCTGGAGATGGAGGAGAGGAGGCTGGCCCAAGGAGCAAATTTGGCGCCCAAGGGGCTATTCTTGGCCCAAGGAGCAGGTGGCCCAAGGACTATTCTGACCTCACCAAAATCACTAAACAACCCCTAGGCATTGCTGCCACCCTTAAGACTGGCACTATGGAAGCACCCCACGATAACGGGTCCAGTAAAAACACTTGGTTGGTAGTAGTTTAGTTGTGAATTCTAGGGTAGCGCCCCTGTTGGGCACTTGTTGTGATGTTCTGTCTGTTCTCTCTGTGTTTTAATGGTAGGAACTAACCCTTGATTGTAAAGGTAAGTTCTCTTTATATTCTGATTCTGGTTTGGTTCCTAAAAAGGATGGATTGATAGTTCTTTGTATGGTATCACTCTGGAAATGGGGGAAATAAGGGCGGGGTAGAGACCTCTGAACTCATATACGTTAGTATGTTCCTAGATAAAACCCTGTAATTCCCAATATTGCGGCCTGTGCACAAGAGCCCACCGGGTCATAGATGCTATGGACTGGCTTAGCACCAGACAAGGAACACAGTGGTGAAGTGGGGGTGGGGTCTTGCACGAACATAAAAGGCTCCTGAGACTCCTACAGTGGGCTAGGCCTAATAGCCGGCCAGTGAGCTAGGCGCGAGCCGGGCCGGGTATGGGTCTGACACTCCCTGGGTACAGAGGTGTGACCCGCATGGGGCATCCTGTACTTTGAGTAGATTTAGGGTGAGTAAGTCGGGTACGAATGCGGGGGTCGCTGATGCGGCACGTATTCTCTAGCTCACCCATGGAACCACTGTGATTCTGGAAGGGGACGCTTCCCGACCCGCCCTCATCGGACCAAAGGCCATGAACACGGGAGTAGGCTCAAAGGGTGATACCTTGAACTCCTGCGTCCAGGAAGGCTATAAGCGAAACCATAAGCGTGAATTGACCCATCGCAAAGTGTGCACGGGGGCGGATGGAGTGGTCAACCCTAGCCGATGTTCTATGCCGCCCAACGCCATGCCAACTTCGGTCTGCTGATCTCTTGAGGCCCAGCCGTCAGTCGATCCTCACTGGAGTCTGAGCCGGGGTAGAACCTGGGGTTTGGGTGTTTTCTTAGGTTTAGATGCATATTCTATGCCGTTGGTATTTGGATGGATGCGCCACCCTTCGTGGTGGTTATTTATATATGATTTATGCTGTGTGCTAACCCTTGTATTCATGCTTCCGCGACGTAGGAGTCCCATTGAAGGCGTGGGCCGAATGACCCCTTCATGTCCTTCTTTCGGGCATCATTTCATAGATGGCCCGAAATAGACAGAAGGAGCCTGCTCATGGCAAGTTGGTTTGCCATGGGAGGGGAAAGAATCCACAATATGTATCTGGTGGGTGTCGTATATATTGGGGGGCGTCCCGATGGTATCGAGCCATGATTACGGTTGGACGGAATCATAGCACCGCCAAACTCTAACTTCGTAGCTCGTCGGTTAGGTTTAAAGAAGTTAGGCATTTGGAGGACCCAAGTTTGGAGGGGCTATAACCTTTTGTAGGTAGCTGGGATGAAGGCGGAAATGGCTCCATTGGATCGGGCGTACCCCAAATACCCTAGGACAATCGTTAGCTGGCGAAAAATGGTCAAGGAGGGGCCCCGAAAGTCAACTTCGCCGCTTGCTTTTGATCGACTCACGACGCACGCGGTAGAAAGCGTATAATCTTTGTATCGGCGCCTGACCAGAGTATAAAACGCGTATTTTCGCCGTATAAAAATTTTATTATTTTCTTTATATACATATTTTATGGCGCCTCAACCCAGATTTGAACCCATGACCTCTGAACTCCAAACCTAGGTGCCTACCACCACACCAAACTCTCTCTTGAATGTAATATGTGTTTACATATTTCTTATACACATATAGTACTCTATTTCTCTGCATAGCAACTTTTATATAAAAGGGTACTATGGGGTCTTGAACCCCTGACCTTCTGCACCCAAACCAACACCTTCACCAATAAGCCAACTTCTTTCTTGAAGGAATATAACCCTTTTTCTAATATTTATAATGCATCTATATTTTAAAATTAGAGCCGGGCCTTTGGTAAACCCACGAAGTGGAGGCATCAACTCCGCCAGGGCAAGCTCTCTCGCCATAGCCGCCGGAGCAAGCTCTCTCGCCATAGCCGCCGGAGCAAGCTCTCTCGCCATAGCCGCCGGAGCAAGCTCTCTCGCCATAGCCGCCGGGGCAAACTCTCTCGCCATAGCCGCCGGAGTAAGCACTCTTGCCATGGCCACGTATAAAGCTAGTATCCCCTAGGAATAAACCGACCAAATGACACGACGTAATCTAGCAAGTCCGGCCAACTTGTTATGATAACATCAACTCACTTGGTGGGACTAATTCCGGAATTTAATTAACGACAGGGCAACTCTCTAGAATAGCAGCATGTGTTATATCCTTGGATATTCTTTAGGCGACGATAATAATGTCCAGTTATCGGCGTTCCTCGATCCATAACTTTAATTATTATTGTCCTTTGGTAGATGCCTTGATAACACAGTTTCTTCGGCCCTTGCCATGATTCAATCCATACTACATTCATATGCTTTATATTAGACCTTATTCGACGTTATATAAGTAATGTTTTATAAACATAATTCTAATTAACGTTGCCTCACTCTAGTGTCTAAACCTTGACTCGTCTCAGTTCCCAGAGAAAGGATCTCTTTGTCGTCCAACCGACTAGGGACTGCCATGCAGCACCCCTCTAGACCATCGGTTTGGATTCCTTTGATCCTACCACCCTTCAATATTCCTTCTCATTGGTCTTGTTCCTTTTACGGATCACTTCCCCTAGATCATGGCACATACTCTGAAATACGTAATGAGTCCTTTTGTTGGGTACAAACCTTGGTATCATTTTGTGCCAAACTTCACCGCCTATATGGCTATGAGTAGTTATCTGCACCACACGCCTGTCAAAGTGACGGCAGTCTACCCTTTTTTTTTAGAGTTGTTCTCCCGTACAATCCAATGCCACCCAACCATTGTTGATTACTCACCTCCTTCTAGGGTATCCAAATATGGTTGGGGCAAAGTATTTCCAACCATTCCTTTAATCCCCAAATGGCGTTAAGTTCCACAAATGAACTTACGTATTCCAAGGGGTTATGTGAATGTCCCAAAGGACAGTACCACCCAAAGACCCCCCAAGGTAGGCCTCCTCTATTCAGAGATATTGTGTTCAAGTCTCTGGGGGTCCATCATATGTCCTCAGGGACGCTGCCAATGTGGCATGACATATAAATGCTATCTACCTATCTATCTATTTATTAAAAATGTCCTTGGTGAATTCAATTCACCATCTTGTCTTAGGACATGGAAGTCTTCTTCCCTAAGCCATGCACCAAATCTTTAAGGAGTTTTTCAGCTCTTGCTGCCTTTCAAGCCGCAAATCTACCTTTGTATATTAGCAATGACCACCCTTCATGTTAGGTAATAACCTATCTATCCAGATTGCTAAATATCATGCATCAGGGTCCCCTTTTTTTTTTTTCGTCAATATGTTTTCTACGTCTATGGCGATACAAGTATCCGGCCCTTACGCCCGCCACATCGTTATACAAATCATCCTTTAGTTGTGATCTATATTCAAGAGAGTCACCAATCCAATTACTCCTTTACGTATCCGTTAACCGTCTTGTGCCTTCTAAGCCACTATTATATGGCCCTTATATTGTAAACCTACCTATCATTGGGGGTTATAATCCAACATTGTCCTACACCTTGGAAATGTTACTCATTACATTTCTCTGTCATGATGTCATGCTGCTGTTCTGGCATTCCAAATGACTTGGCATCCGCATTTAAGCCATAGTCATGGCCTAAGAGCGGGTGAGCCTTCGTATAAATCGTGAATTACAAGGTGCTTGCCTTGTACTTTGTGAGCCTTTCTACAATTATCTATGTTGAGACAACACGGACTTGTATCCATGTTCGAGACCTCCATGAAACCCATGGCGTCACCTCTGCCTGATCCAGGTATGGATCATGTGGGAAAGCTAGTTTTAGGTGTCTATTCAAGACACATTTTAACTTCTAGCATGTAACTCCTATTTGATACCTATCCTGGAATTGTACTATTGTACTACTCAACCCCACTACCTTAAGCTTTATTCTATTGGCCGTTGACATTTACTTCAAGTGCAAACTACCACATCATACCCTAGCATGCAACGGATTGATCATCCTTTGCACATTTCGAACGTATCTCCAGACCCTCCATCAGTAACTTTAGGATACGCTCGTCTTTCTCTCCTAGTGTCACCACCTAGATTACCTCTCCAGCATGTTTATCGTATGTGTCCATGCTATGTACATAACAAACATATATCCTCATCCCACAATGCTAGAGATCTGCTCTAACTTAGCTGAAATGTAACCTTTGTAGTTCTTATGATGTGGCTGTACCACCTACTTCCCAAATGGGCAGGGGCCAACTCTACGTTGGACTTGTACATGCTGATGTATTCACATGTGCAGGCCAGTAAGCAGTACGTGACTTGCCCATGTATGGATCTGCATAGAAGAGTTTAAGCACCAAGGTGCATTTAACATCCTTATCATAAGAAGGTTTAAGGATACTTCCTTCTATTGCAGTTTTCGATTAACCGTCATTTGTTTAACTAACCCCAATGCTGAGGACAGCATTATTTTCTAAGAGGGGGTGAATGTGACGTTCCATGTATTTATATGGTATATGTATAAATAAGCTGACACGTCACCCAATAAAGGTACGCCACCATGGAGCAGGGTTGTTTTCGTACGCGTACGAAACAAATTTGGGCGTATAGTACCTTATATGTTATACAGTACGTCCGGTACGTTACACAATAAGGGTCAAAAAAATTTTTTTTTTTTGGGGGGGGTTTATCTTAGCCCTAATGCTATTTTCGTGTTCCCAAGCCCTAATACCGCCGTCGTCCAAGCCGCTTAACGATGTAGGGTTCAGAGAATCGATTTCACCAAATGGACGGTGAAGAAACTTCTACTGTAATATTTTGATGGTTTTGAGAGTAGATAGATCGATTTTTGATGATGTTTTGCTTTTGAACAGGGTTTTTGGAAGGATCATATGATTCTAGAACTTTTTTTTTCATTCCCATTCATCCTCTGATAGGTAAATCGGCCATTGGGTTGTTTGCTTGGTCTACATCTCTTGAAGCTGCGAAAATATGGACGATTTATGAGCTGGACCTTGTTTGCCATTGCGGCTAATATATGGCAGCAACAGCAGACGAGCCGGTTGCTAGGGATTCTTGAAAATCTGCAGGTGTTCTCAATTGCTTTCTCTTTCAAATCATTTCCTTTGTTAAAATATTTTCATCTTCTGTCTTGTTTCATTGCTTGCTTGACATCTAAACACCTCTTCTTGTCTCGTTTTCTTCCTCTTTATAGTCTTTTTTTAGGGATTCATTCATTATTCTGTTAAATCTTGCTTCTTTTTGCATTAAGCATGTTTTAACCTCTTTATGACCTGTTCCTTTCGGGATTACGTTTAGCCTATGCAATATGAATATCTCATGTTAAGAAATCTTGTTGTATTCTGCATTCTGCATTCAACATATTGACTTTTTGCTTTGATGACTTTACATGATATGCTCTTGGGGGTTTCTCATCTTGTTCTTATTCCAGTTGTTTGAATTGTTCAACAGCTTTGCAGCCAAAGAAAAGGGAAAGCAGAGTTGTTTTAAGTGCAGCAACGGATATGGCTTGGAACATTTGAGACTGCAGAAGATGCAGCAAGAGCATATGATGTTGCTGCAATCAGACTAAAAGGTATAAGAGCGCGCCTTAATTTTCCAGCCAGATGATCCTATATGGCCTGCAGATTTTAGGCTGTGCTTCATAGCTTCTATTCTGATTTAGCTGGCTCTGTTGCAAGTTTCAACTTCTTAGCAGGTAAGGTATTGCTATCTTGCAGCCTTGTTTCAACAATATGTACTTGTTTAATGCACTTAGAGATGCTGACATTGCTCTTTGGCCAAGGTTTATGTATCATACACTCTCAAATGCTCAAGGGCAAAACATTGAGACTGGAAGCCTCAAATATCAGGTTAATTTATTAGTTAAAATGCATATTATTGGTCAACAACAGGACAACTTGTTTTATTTATGAATTTCAAGAGATTATATTTTTTTGGTTAATTTTTAATTGTTTATTTGGGTTCAGGATGTTCATGGCTGCTACAAGGTTGATCATTTTTTATCATATCATGAGGTAAACCTTCTTGTTTTACTTGTTTTTTATAGTTTCCCATCAGAAATAGTGAATGTCTGAATATTAAGCATATTAGAATGCTTTGGATTATTCTTCATGATTATGAATTATATTTGGGGGTTTTGAGAGTTAGTTCTACATTAGATGAATATAGATTATGGAATAAGTATTACTATCTAGGTAGTCTGACTTGTCATTTGCTGCAGCTCCACAGAAGAAGCAATTCTCTATGTTTATGATCCGTCCGTATTTGTGCGGAATTATTTGTGTTTTAGAATGTCATTGCTGGTCCATATATCATTGCTGGCACAGACAGAATTTGGGCATGACTGGTTTTTAGATTGGCTGCGTCACCTTCAGCCTTATTATGATCAAAAGTTCTACTTAAACTGCACAAAAAATTGTATAATGATCAATTTTACACAACTTTTTAAGCTGTATCATGCTATGTTTATTTACCATTTAACCGCCTACATAGCAATCAAACAACTGGAGATTAAATAATTAATTTATATTGGATCAAAAAATAAGTTATAAAATGTATTAAAGTACTATATGTAGTGTACGTCTGCAACGTACACTACGTACTGTACCTCAACTAAAACAACACAGAAATTGCGTACGTAAAGTACGAAAAAAACCAAGGTCCGAAAAACGTACAGTACGTTAGAAGACGTACGGTACGCGAACCGTACATTACGTACGTGACTACATTGCCATGGAGTATCTTAACCTAAGGGGTTGACCTAAAAGGGATGAATTTAAACTTATGGTACTTTAACCCCGTACATAAACTATAATTTTCCCTTGGGATTATGCCATAGTTCCAAAGGTTTCTACCACAGTCCAAGGCCTTTTCTAAAGGTTCCTTCAGTTAATTTGCGTTTCGCCATGTTTTGTCACACCTAACCTATTTATCTTAAGTTAGCATGTCAACCTCAACTTTTGATCCCTTTGAATGTTGTCGTCTTTGGCTCCCTCATAATGAAGCGGAGGCACTAAAACCCCCTGGTCTTCTAATAGGAAAATCCAATGTTTCAATCTTCGTTAGTAACCGCCATATGATTATCCAATTCCTTACCCTCTTAAGAGTTTCAAGTCATAATCTCTAACGGGTCTATATGAAGGAAACGGATCCTCCGCTTCTACTTACGTACCTAGAATTGTTCACGGCGTGTAGGGTAACTCTTGATTATATGGACTACTTGGTCTATATAACCTTAACCGCTCGATCAATACACCTCGTCTTGATTTTATCGGGACTTGGAATTCCTATGTACTGCCCTCTTCTTGGTTACCCCTAAAGGTATAATCGCCAAAGTCATCGTACTCCTTCTTATCTTCCATCAGGGGACGCGATATTCTTATATATCTTTTCATTCCCAAAACCAAATAAATGCTCTTAGCTTATAACGTTGAACTAATACATTGGTATCTAGAACCTTTGAGTAGTTAAGCTCTCATTATCGGTTATTCCAATACCGTTCCAACCATCCTCGGGATGTTTTTGAACGTAATATCACCACAGATATGCTAGACTTACTCTAGCTATTCTCACGCATTTAAACTTTTCTCGTCTTCCTTAGTACGACGTATCTAAGATAATCAACTCTAACCATTCGGATAACTTGAATGCTTATCTCTGGTAAAGCATACCTAACCCAATATCTCGTATATAAGCATATCATTATGCTCCTTCTGTAAACCTTGTCAAGTAATATTTCCCTCACCTTGTACGAATATTCTATTATCTTTTAATATGACATACATCTGGATGTCACAATCGACATCCTTGATATCCTCGCTAGTGTAGTATGTAATACTACTAAATCCTTCAAACATCCGAAACCACTACGTTGTTATTATGAGATATAGTAACATGTGTGCACCAACCCTAACTCTTGACTCATATATGATTCGTTGACGTAGCCCTAGATGCTTCTCCTATATATGCTGTGGATTTCACACCACACCTTCTAGACTCTCTATCCTTAGGTTGCCTTGGTCCTCACGCTCTAGTCATAAATTCCATAGGGGCACATGCCACCCTAAGTTCCTAGTGGCCATACTTGATGTCTACTATAGGAATTCTTATCTTCATTACCTCCGTATTCATATATGTGAACTAAAAGTTCTAGTATATACCCTATCTTTTTCTAGCTATGTTCCTAGTAAATGGTCCTAATACACATCTACCAACGCGGAACTACTCCTCGGGATGCACACACGATACCAAGTCCAGAGCACATCCTCCTTGGCGAGATGTTCATTGGATGCCTCCCTTCTTCATATTCCAGGCTTTGGTCTCTTCAAAGTGTCCCTCCAAACTCTCTATATTTGAAACATTGTTTACAACAACTTTCAAGCACCTCTTGTCTCCCACTTATCGTGTGGGTACATTACTTGCCTTCCTAATGTATCATTAGTTCGTCAACTTTCCTTCATAGAATAAGCTTCGCCAGAGCTCCAACATACTTTGTAGCTTTCAGACGGTTGCACCCTTTGCTAGCAATTCTCGTCTTCCATTCAAAGCGATCTTTGAGAATGCTTATTCACGCCGTCGGTTCGACCTCAGCTCTCTTCACCTTGTGGGAAAACTACGTCCCACACTATTGTCGATCTCTTATCGGGTCTACATACCCCCCCGTGAGCATAGGATCCGGCCATTTCTTTAATTTTCACCCTGCATAAGGATCATGCATTTGACCAACGTTATTAAGTGTATTCACGTGCCTACGTGGTCTTCTTAGTCGTCTATAATCTTGCGTCTTTGTTTCACACCTCAGGAACATCAATCTCTTTACCAAACACAATATATGTGTAATTTTATAATCCATAATTTATGGATCAACATCCTCATACACATTATTCTCTACCGTTCCACGAATCAAACCTACACTTTTAAAGTGTTTTCCCTCTCGAGAGCTGGGTACTTATAATCCGGTTTCCACCTTGGCATAGTACCTCCTTAACATGGTCTATAGTAGATAATCATAAACCACTTCTCCACCGGATATATCGTGCTATATCGGTCTCCTTCTACATTGAATAGCAACCTAGATGCCGCATCATACCTCAATCCTCGTAATTTTTAGGTCCAGCATTTCACTTAGATACCAAACATCGTCATACTAATTTTCTCAAGTATCCATCCAAATTAGGGATATCTTAACACTCCTTATTCCCAACATTCAGCACTTCTACTTCAAGTAGGAGCCGGGACCTCCTCGGTTATCATCATCTAATGGGCTCGTGGCAGACCACGATGGTTTCGATGCTTCCGCCCGTGAACACCATAGTATGGCCCGGCCTTATACGTGATGAGACGATTGCATAGCCATAGCACTGCTTGGGATAGCGGCCAGGGCGCTACCAATTACGTTGAATGTATCGTCACCGCACTGCACACTGTATGTGTGATAAATTTATGAAAATAACAATAAAATAAATAAGTAATTCAAATATAAGAATATCGGGACGCCGGTAAATGTACAAACATAACCAATGAATTAATATGTGTCCTCATGTGACTGTAATCTATGCTAAAGATAGAAAGTGTGATTGTGGAAACATTAAAGATAATCAACAAGTTATTAAACACATAATCAAATATAATAGAAGGGGATAAGTATGTATGTCTTACACAAACTCCTAAGGGAATAACGAGACTTAGATAACGTTAACATTATATAGGTCAAAATGGAATATACTGATTACAATATATAATTCTATTAAAGGGTAACTATAAATGTCGAGGCATCTAAACACTCACAATAGCAATATATGAGTTGTTAAAATTGTACCAAAATAGGAAAAACGAAATTGTAAAGTGAAGGGAGAATATAATACATATACACACAAAAGTTAATATGATTAGAATGACTTTCTATTAATCAGTGCGAGGTTAATAACTCTGTATTATAATATAACAACAAATGGAAGTTCTTTATATCTATACCTGTCTTTGATATATAATCAGTTACCTGTATCTATAGAAAGAATGCTTTCTAACATAGATAGAGTGTGAGCTCGTCACCACGGATGAAACAATGACACTTCCACAAACTTTCATTGTTCACTTTTAACACTCCTAAGCGATGATCATGATGTGCTGCCCTGCAACAACAAGAGAGTCGATCCGAGGACATCATCATTTTAAGGTAGGGAGAATGACGCGTTCGGGCATTCATACGGTATAATGATGCATGCCTTGGGACACGTCACTAGGACATAAGGGGTAATTGGCTAAGTGGTCGACCACAATGGTTTTATTTAGCTATGTTAATAAATCCATTGTGGATAATTATAAAGTATATAGCCTAATTACCCTAATTAAGCTAAATTAGTTAATTAGCACCAACAAGGGGGTGCCACTTGGCCCAAATCGATTGGGCAAGGCATGGTTTCCATTTTGGACACCCAAATTAGGGCTTTTGTGCCCCAATTCGAATTAGGAGCATCACGGAGATGGAGAGAGGAACTGGCTGGGCCCAAGGAGCATTTGGCGCCCAAGGGCTGTTCTTGGAGCTTAAGGAGCAATTTGAGCCGCCAAGGACTGTTGCTGACCTCACCAAAATCACTAAACAACCCCTAACATTGCTGCCACCCTTAAATGACAAACACTATGGAAGCACCCACGATAACGGGTCCAGTAAACACCGGGTTGGTAGTAGTTTAGTTGTGAATTCTAGGCCCTGCTGGCACTTGTTGTGATGTTAAATTCGTTCTCTCGTGTTTTAATGGTAGGAACTAACCCTTGATTGTAAAGGTAAGTTCTCTTTATATTCGATTACGGTTTGGTTCCTAAAAAGGATGGATTGATAGTTCTTTGTATGGTATCACTCGGAAATGGGGGAAATAAAGGGGTAGAGACCTCTGAACTCATATACGTTAGTATGTTCCTAGATAAAACCCCGTGTAATTCCCAATATTGCGGCCTGTGCACAAGAGCCCAGGGTCATAGATGCTATGGTGGCTTAGCACCGGACAAAGGAACACAAGTGGTGAAGTGGGGGTGGGGTCTTGCCACGAACATAAAAGGCTCCCGAGACTCCTACGATTGGGCTAGGCCTAATAGCCGGCCGGTGAGCTAGGGCCGAGCCGAGCCGGTATGGGTCCGACACTCCACGGGTACAGAGGTGTGACCCGCATGGGGCATCCCGTACTTTGAGTAGATTTAGGGTGAGTAAGAGCAATGCGAACGCGGGTGCCGATGCGGCACGTATTCTCTAGCTCACCCATGGAACCCTTGTGATTCTAGAAGGGGCGCTTCCCGCACGCCTCATCCGGACCAGCGCCATGAACCCGGAGTAGGCTCAAAGGGTGATACCTTGAACCTGCGTCTCAGGAAGGCTATAAGCTGGCCATAAGCGTGAATTGACCCATCTGCAAAGTGTGCACAGGAGGGGCGGATGGAGTGGTCAACCCTAGCCGATGTTCTATGCCAGCCAACGCCATGCCAAGACTCGGTCTGCTGATCTCTTGAGGCCCGGCCGTCAGTCGATCCTCACTGGAGTCTGAGCCGGGGTAGAACCTGGGGTTTGGGTGTTTTCTTAGGTTTAGATGCATATTCTATGCCGTTGGTATTTGGATGGATGCGCCACCCTTCGTGGTGGTTATTTATATATGATTTATGCTGTGTGCTAACCCTTGTATTCATGCTTCCGCGACGTAGGAGTCCCAAGAGTTATATAAGAAAGGGACAATCATGAGCATGTATGATTCTTTGGTATTAAACAAAAGAATGTTGATTTCTAAAGAATAGAATAGATTTAAATATACTATCATGATATTCCAGGTAACCAATGAGGTTATATTCCCAACAACCATTATCTCGAAGTCGTACATACTTCCACATTTAATATACATGTTCTGCCCTGTCGCAAAATAATTCAAGCATGTGTTCATGACTATACAAGCTGATTGTGTGGACAAATGTGTAGCCTTTTTCTTCTCAAATGAGAAGAACCGTTTTCATTGTCTAGTTTGAATTTGTTATATGCCTAAAAATGGCGCTTTTCAATATTCTCATATTTCAAATTGACTATTTTGTAGTTCTTGCAGTTTGTTAGAGAATCTAAGGTGTTGAGGGTTCATGTAATTCCTTTATTGAAGCAAGAGAGTATAAGTTTACGTTCCATAGTACTTTCTATTGACAAAGACTATAAGGTTATGTACCAGGTGCCATTCAAGTTGATATTCATATGGACATTTGTTGACATTAGGTGGTCAGAAATAGAGTCAACGAATGTTTTTGACCGGTTGGAATACATCTTTGATTGGTTCTTTTTATAAATAATGTCTTTGCTCTTGTTGAAGATAATTTCATAGAAGTTACTAGGAAGAATAGAACGGCAGTTCCGCACGTCTTTGATTGGTTCTTCTGATAAATAATGTCTTTGCTCCAATACACGAACTGGGGCTAATAGTATATATATAAGGGTTTTGAGGTTTTGTGCTCTTTCTATTGATCTATATGCAGGTGATGTTCTAGCTATTGGAGGCATTTAAAATAAGACAAATTTTTGACCATTAGTCAAAAATGTATGACCCTGGAGCACTGCATGTTTCTTTGCTCGGAGGTCCAGCCGGCATGGCAGTGGGTCCAGCGCCTCTTTCACAGTTCGCTCCATAGTCAAGAGGTTCTTTTGGGGGTGTATCCTAGTGGGTGGTCCCAGCTTCAGTGTCTGGCCTTCCATTTGTGTAAGGCTTGGTTATTGTGGCTCATTTGGAAGCGACGACGAATGAAAGTGTTCAGGAATGAGGAGGTGCAGCCTGGGGTGTTGATCCCGCAGTTGAGGTAGAAATTATATCTCTCTTACATGGCGTCCCCTCGAAAAGAGCAGTTCAAGGCAGCTGTCTGGGAAAGGACCCTCCTCATTGTAGACAGCATTGGCAGGTTTGTTTCATGAGTCATAGGTAGGTATACGTGCCGTTTGGGTTCTCGCTCATGTGTGGGCAGGAGTACCCTAGTATCGCTCTTCTTGTACTTACTCTCTATTAATATTAATTGACTTGTCATCTTTCAAAAAATAAAATGTATTTCCTTTTTTCATATTTGAAATTAGCATGCAACTCTTAATAAATGTTCAAATTCCATAGCCACTTGCTTTTGCTTTTGCTTATGCTTCTATAGTTGAATTCAATATGAATGAGGTGACATCTCGATACACTAAAATAGACTTTATGTTGCAAAGCCTTTTGCAAAAGAGAGTACGAATTATTGTAAATTTTTGAAAATCACAAAAACAAGAAGTGCTTCTTTCAAATATTTAGCACTTTTGCACAAATGCCAGTCCAGCCCCCTTTTTTTGTTTTTGAAGAACGACAAACTTTATTGAAACACCAAGCCAAAAGCCAGATACAAATGCAGAGGCAGGAATAAAATTTCAGAGGATAATTATGATCCACTGAATAGAACCACCAGCCTATGCATAAGACAACACACTCAAATAGGACTCAAATATCAACTGTCGCTTGGCAGGAGCAAGCGAAGAACAATGGTAGGCCTTAGCGATTCTAGCTTGTGCGTCATGCGACGTCCTGGAGGACTACTGCAGAAGGAATATCCAAACCCTGAAAGATACACAATCTTCTGCGCTTCCAGATGGACCACAACAACCATCCTGATGCCAAATGAAATGCTCGACTCCGCACCATATTCCAAGTATCCGGATAAATAGCCAGAAGCACTTGCTGACTTGTCAATGTCACATGAAAAAGGGAAAGCAGCCAAGACCAAACAGGCTGGAGATGATCACATAAAAAGAAACAATGCTCAATGGTCTTGTCCCTTTGCTTGCACAGCGGGCAGAGTGCTGACACTCGAGGATCAAATATGTGGACAAGCACATTCACCCGAGGGCATCTGTGAAGAATCTGCCACCAAAGCACTGTCATCTTAGGATGGAGTAGTTTATCCCAAGCGCAAGTCCACATACGTCTCCAACTAGGAGGTGAGAGCTGAAGGGACCACTTAGTGGATGGCGGAAGGATATCACCATTGACAAGCAGCCTATACATAGAGTTCACAAGCCTATGCTTGTGAACACTCTGGTGGGAAACCCACATGCACCCTTCGATAGCCTCTGGAGCAACCAATGGCAGAGTACTAGCAGCCTTTGGTGCATTATGAGGCTATCCATGTTGCAGCCAGGTGGGATATTTGTGCAAGTTGAGTCTTTGATCATTTGATTCCATCGGCGCCCAAGAAAATTCAAGGAAATTAAAAATAGTTATGCATATGGGTGCCTTCTTTGGCCTTGGCGCATTGTCGTGGTCCTCTATCGAGAAGCAGAAATCAGCCCATCATCTTGGCTGTCAGCATTAAACCCTCAAATCTCCAGGTCAGAAACTTTTAATATTGTGTTAAGTTAGGAAAGCCTCAACAACTTTGCATTCAAACAACTAATACGCCAGTTTAAGGTCCTTCCTATCAAATTGTAGAATAACGAGGAAGGCCCGTTTTATGTGAAGGTAATGCATTGTTACAATTCCTCTAAACACTGGCATATATGTTTCCTCCTTAAATAATATAAATGAAAAAGAAAGTAGCAATCGTTGATATAATTGGAAATGCTTATTAGTTGAAGAATCTATGCTTGACCATATACTATATGCATTTTTGGGATGAAGAAGGCAGTTCGTTTTACTTGTTTGAAATTGTATTTGTTACTTGTTTGAAAATATTCTATATGCTCATTATTGAAAATTATGGTGCTCAATTTGTTCAACATTTTATCATAATTTGGCAGCTAAAGATGAATGAAAGATTAAAAGGAAAACATTTCTACAAAAATATCTAGCATTATAACATGGTTTTTTTTTTTTGTGATTTTATACGCTTTTTGTCATGGTTTTCATATGACTCATGGGCGTATTGCGCGAGGCATACTAATCAGTATATCTAGAGTGCACTCCGCATTTTTATTGTCTAAATTCCATATCCCCAATGGTTTACCCCCTTTTATTTTTATTCCTCTATTTCTTTTTATTTTCTTTCTTTTTATTTTTATTTCTATTTCTTTAGGGTTATTGGCTTTTAACTTCATGGCTGCCCCATCGAACTGGGCATCAGAGCAGGAGGGCGGCCGATTGGATCTGATAGGGCATTCAGGATCAGATCATGAGCAGATTCAGTTGAGGAGGCGGTCGACCAGATGGAGGAGCAGATATAGGGGAGCAAATATAGGAGAGCCTTCTTCTTCATCCTTGTTTTCCTTCCTCAAAACTGGAGCGCCGCTTCTTTGGAGCCGACTGGCAGCGCCTTTTCTCGTTCTGGATCTTGCTCGCCCTTTCCGACGAATAATTTTTTGGCCCTTTTCAGGTTTTTCCATGGAAATGGTGGTCAGTTTTTCCTGATAAATCGTCTTCGTGCTTCCGGTTGTTGAGAAAATTTGAAGCGGTGCATAATTCTTGTCTTTTTAAACGGTTTGCCATGTTTCTTGGATAATATGGTAGTGGTCTCTAGATAATTACGGCATAGCATGTGGTTGCCTTTTTGTCTTGTCCAGGCTTTTTAATCAAAGAACTGCAGCGGCACCATCCATGGGAAATCAGGTCTGTAGAACAGAAACAAACTAGGGTAGTGTTTCGGAACACGGTTTTTTAAGGTCCTTATTGTTTACTTCTACCTAATTCCTTATGGGCAAAGACTTGCTATTAAGAAATCGATCTGGTATTTTTGTCATCAGTTAAGCCTGTTGGGTCGACCTTTTGATCATGTTGTGAGTTTGTTGTATTTTACATATAGCCATGCCCATAAGATATTGTCCTGGAGTATTTTCCGTTTCCAATATGGCATGCCATTCTGGATTAGGGTATGAAAGCCAAAACTGTTGAATTAGTAGTTTGATTATGACGAGGCATACACTACTATTTAGACTTGGAGGCATGGCTTCAGTTCTCTCATCTTAAGAAGTTTTTGGTGATTGCCATCCAACTTTTCTGCTGGCTCATGGGTTTTGGGCTTGGAAGACTGCAGCATCTTTGGGTTTCCCCTTCTGTTTCAAGCTTCTCTAACTGTAACATGAGCAATGGCTTGCATGCCAAATAATTGGGGTGAACAGGAAGGGGGTGAAGATGCCTTAGGATTTCCAATTCTTATGGTTAATTGACAACCGCTTTTTCCATCTTCTGAGTTATCTTGCAAGAGAAGGCAGCGTTTAAGTGGGTGCCTTGTACACATATCATGGTCTGTTGTGGAAGTGGGAAGAACTGAACCATGCTTGGTTCCAGAGTGGCTCAAAGGAGGCACTGGGACTGGTGCAAGGTCAACACATTTTTCCCATCAAGGTACTTCCAATTTGGCAGATTATGATTCTCAGAGAAATCCAGCACCATATAGACTTTAGGGTATGTAGGGTATGTATGCAACTTGGAGAAAAAACAACGAGGATTTAACTGTTATTAATAAATTCTATTATTACATGCTACCTCATGTATTAATATTGGTATTGTATTGGTATAATATTATATGTCTAATTCTATGCAATGTTTTCGTTTCCATAATTTGGGCACCTCTAGTTTGTTAGATTTGTGAGGCAATGATATACCATCCATCATTAAAGTATTAGGTAATGTCTACATCTACACCCCTACACCATCCTTAAGGCCCCGAAGGGGCCAAACATTTTTTTAGTTAACACAAACCATTAACACACAACTAACATTATTAACACAAACCATTGCATTTGACACATTTAAATTAAAATCCCCCTTAAACCCCCTTTGGTTTGGGTGCATATTCACACGGGGGGTTACTTCGGGCAACGAGAGCTGTCGGATGGGCATATTTGCCCTTTATTCCAAGATCTGGACCGTACATAGCGATCCTCGTTTGTGGGGTATGCATGTACAAGTTTTTGTATACTGTATATTAAAGTTTGCAAAATACTATAAGGTTTGAGAGAATGTACGTAATGGTGTTAATTTTGTACATGTATTATAAATTTTTTGAGACTCTCGCTGCCCTACGTAACCCCCCGTGTGAATATGCACCCAAACCAAAGGGGGTTTAAGGGAGGTATCATTCCTTTCATGCAATTATCAAATTATTATTATATAGATGTAGATGTACCATGTAACATGTGTAGCCTGAAGTTCATAATTATCTTTATAGCAATGTTCAGGAATGGAATCTCTGTGCTACGTGCAACATTAGTATGGTCATTTGCCTTTACTCTTCAATGCCTTGCCATCCATTTCTCCTATGAAAAATAGCCTGGCACGTATTAGCTGCATAGGATAGGATATAGCTTGGTTTTCAAAATTTATTGTTGTTGATATCTATATACATTGTGTACAGATTGATTAAAGAATGGGCATTGGAATATCTGCTTGGGTTTTGCCTTCTTTGGTATATTCCAAGGGACAAAAAAAAATCCATATTTTATAACAGTTAACATTTTCTAAGTGAACATAACCTTACATCAAATGCTGATGTATTTCCATTGTTCATTTAGATAAGATTAAGCCAAGTAAAATTGCCATGTCATTCAGCTGATATGAATTGTATTTTTTTTGCAGACGTATATTGTAACCCCCTCTCCTTTATCTGAGCATGAATTTGCCTTCCTTCGGCAGGTTCAGCGTGACCTGCACATGCAAAAAGAATGCTCATAGAAGTGGCCTTGTCTTGGATTCCATTTTCCTACTGCATTTGATGAAAAACATCTAGTGTGAATCTTACAGCTTTTTACATTTACCATACATGTTCACAACTGCAGTTCCAAGAACCACATCAATGTGAAGCCCAGTTTCTTTTATACCTCCTTGCCTTCAGCTAGGGTTGCTTAGCTGCCACATGTAGAAAGAATACTACATGTTGTGATTCTATCTGGCAATAAGCCGTGCTGTTGCATTTGACGAAATAAACTAATCGCATCCTTGGCCTTTCCATAGCATGGCTGTGGTCATCTCCCATCACATGGTTGTGTCTTGATAAAGAGATTCATAAACGTTGGACATGCTAGGGTATGGTCGCCATGTTCCGCGCACTTAAGGGGCAAATTGTCCTTAAACATCCGGATTTCACCCAAATTTCGATCTGTCAATTTATTGGGATACCTAATGTTGTCCTCAACAACTTCCCCGAAGACAATTTTCCGAAATTCAATTTCCATTGAAAGTTATGGTGGCATCAAGAAGGGGGGGTCAAACGTCCACCCTCGCCTGTCCGCAAACCACACTTCGCGGTACCCGAGGCCCCCTTTAGCGGCCTTTATTGCGTGCTAGCGCGCGGGAGGTGCCACCTACCGCGCATATATTGCCACCTATCGCGCAATTGCTGGATCTGCACGCCACGGCCGCTCCCACTTTAGAGGCCACATCTCATTATTAGTGGCGGGCCTAGGTGCCGTATACGAGGCCTAGGTCGCCAGCTACCAATACGTATGGTACCGGCTATCGAGGTACCGCCAACGATAACCGTTGGTCTTTTGGCCCACTTCGCCCGGTGAGGCTTAATTTCTCCACTCTAACTCAATTCTTGACCCAATTTGGCGGAACATTTCGGCCATAATGGGATGCCAATTAATTCGGCCAGTAAAGGCCAGATTTTTGAAATCCCGCCCATCATTACGATTAAGCCCTTAAATTGAGCGATCGAAAGGCGGTAAGATACTCCATTCCTTTCAAGCATCGAGGGTTTCAAGCGTCCGAGGTATGTTCTCGATTCGATATGGTTTTGTTTCTTATCTTCCATTGATCTTGTGCTTTGTCGATTTGTGTTCTGAGGTTTAGGGCGCCATGGATGCACGACGAACCGGTTATCGGTCCGTGGGAGGTGGGACATAGTGAGGGGTGGCGGGTATGATCCGTCCAAGAGAGCTCGCCCTGCTCCGAGCGCGCCATCCTCCCCTGTTAGCTCCTCCTCGACCTCTACCACTCCTAACTCTTTCAAGATTAGGAACTGTTTGGTGACCCCGGCATAGATCACAATGGTACATCGGTTCTTCCTCAGCCGCCGAGGTATCGCCGAAATAGTCTCTCAAGTTGGCGGGCTCGTCCGAGACCTGACCGATCCACCGCGGATCGTAATCACTGAAGGCGACCATGTGCTATTCCAAAGCCCCGTTGGTTAATTTTGCTGCTGCCCCCTTTGTACAGAGAGGCCCCCCTTGGACGATCCTCCCCTCCTCTTCCCCCTTCGGGCATATTTTGTGCAGCCTGAGGGCTCAATTTTGTCTGAACATTATTTTTGTGTAATGGAATGATCCTGTTTTTTTTTACCATCCTTTATTTGGTTCATTGTTGTTCATTGTTTATGTTCATTTCTACTGTTATTTATTTATGGTTGTGTTCGTGTCGGGTCCATGCAACAGCAGAATGTGCAACAATCACTATTTTAATCAGTTCACTATCTTAGTCATAAATCTTGTACAACAAGTTCACTATTTTCCTTCATATATTATGTACAATAAGTTGTCAACATGCTTAATTGTCTTGGGTTTCATCCGAGTCTTGGATACATTGCACATTAATGCATTAATAGCGATTGCCAAATAAAAGGTGAACTGAATATTAAGATTGCAACGTGACCAAACATACCTGGCTATCAGCGGGTGTAGCTATGAATGAGGTTCCCTCCCCAAACCTTAGAGTTGGCTGGGTTACTCGAGCCATGTCAGCCCTCCATATCCTTGCAAACCCAACATCCATCTCCTTGGCACGGCTCACAATTCCAGGGTCTACCCCAATTTCCACCATTTCCCTGATAATCCTTGCCTTGTCTATTGCGGCAACTTTGGTCATGCTCGGGTCCTAATTGGCGGTGACATAGTTCACCCATCCCTAGGTGTCGGTCTCATTGAGTTGCCGTGACCAATGTCAGCATGTTGTCGTGGGAGAGGCAAGTCCCACCTCTTCATTGGGGAATTGAGTGTGTTGATTGGGTTTGCTCTGAGGCCTAACAAGAGGTATGCAACCCTCGATACTTACGTGATGCTCATGACCCGGCATCACCCGAGCGAATATGTGTGTCATCTAAAGCGCACATGACTTGCTCTTCATCAGCATCCTCAATGGTTGGGAGTTGAGGTCTACCACGGGGACTAGCAGTGCGGCATGTTCAAGAGCACTGGTCAATTCACGGGGGCGTCGATTCCACAGCAATGGTTGCCCCAAGTGGACTTAACCCTTGTCTCATCCTAAGCACATTTCCTCACCTTGTAATCTTCTTGTCTTAACCTCCTCGCTCAACACCCTTTGAAAACCAAATATGGATGTATCCCCCTTGGGTACATAAACTCCCTAAGCCGTGCAGCACTTGCAGCTTCCCTTGCATCAACCAACTTCTTCTTCTCTCTCTCCTCCCTGTTAGCTTGTGCCCTCTTGGCAGCCTCCTCCCTTTCAGCCTTCCTCCTTTCAGTCTCAACCTTCCCTTTTTGCCCGGTGCTCCAATTTCAATTTCACCGGCCTCTGCCCTTCTAGCCTGTTCTGCTCTCAATGCCTCACAAAAACCATCACTTGATATGTGAACTCTCCCTCCCAGATCTGGGGCAAAGCCTCTCTTCCTTGCCCTTATGGTCTGTGATGGCATGCCATATGTTTGAGACCCTCCAACATCATTGGCATGCACCTGACTCACTACAGTAGCACCTTCAATGGGCAATTCATGGGTAGGTTCCACATGGCCAGCTTGTGGCACTAGATCACCAACTGGATTGTGTGGCATTTGGTCATTCTGCACTTCATTTGGGAGTTGTCCTGGTAAGGCCTCCCATAGCTGGTGCACTTCTGCCATGTCAAAGGCCTCCACTTGTGCCATATCTGGATGGTAATCTTCTCCAACTTGCTCCTGGCCTGCTGTAACATGCACCCTCCCAAACCTGGTACATTCTTGACCTGGCTTAACCTTCTCCTGGTCAAAGGGCCAGATACCAGTTGCCCTAAAACCTGCCTTGATGTTTGAGGCCGCATGCAATTGACTGGGAAATCAATTCTGCTATCTCCTCCTTCTTTGGTTCTGCCCTCCCTTTGCTTACCATGTAGGCAGCTCTATGCCTCTTGAATGCTGCCTTAAAAGGGGCAAAGCATGCCACATCTAGAGGCTGAAGTCTATGAGATGTGTGTGGAGGCAATAAGGCAAAGTGGATGCCCTTCTCTTTTGCCTCCAATATGACTTCCAGCTCTACATGACTGCCATGACCATCCAATATGATAAGGTGAGGCTGGTGCGGGGATACACCACACGGAACTCTTCTTTGCAAAATGTGATGACCATGACTTAAGCGATTCGATGTCATCCAAGCCGAAGATTGGATGACCCTGAATGGCACCTTCTTCACATCTTGCAATATGATCACGCCTCATGCGATTACCTTTAAAAAATATACATGTTGGGGATCCTGTACCCCAAAGCATTAACACAAACCAAAATAGTAACCCATTCCCTATTGTTCATAACTACCTCACTCACCCTATTCCCCCTTTCTAGCTATGATTTTCAACCCCTTCACTTTCCCCGCTTTTGAATTCCGGTCTCGTCGGCATTCCATATCCTTGGCGGGGAAGGCAAATTCAACATAAATCTGCTTAAGCCCGGCATAGAAGTTGTCGGGGTTCTCTGTGTCATGGCACGGGCCCCGGCCACATCTAGGGTTTTCGGACTCCTTAGTGCCACTTCCGGGGTGTCTTTGTTTAAAGAGCTTCCACCACTTCTTGCCGGTACTCCGGATTCACCACATGAGCCCCCGCTCTAGCCATCTCTGTTGCCTTTTCCTTGACGATGGATAGTGTGACCCCATCCCTTGCTACGCCATGCTAAGGGCCCAATTGTGAGCTCCTCCTCTTGGAGAGTTGTCAATATCGTGGATGATTTGTTTGCTTGTGGCTTGTTCGACCGTATAACCAATCCACGATTGTGGACTCTGTATACCGGACCTCCTAGAAGCCTCTCTAATTGAAATGCCAAATTAAGCTTACCTCTTGAGGATGTCGAGCATTTGCTCTTACGTCCATTGACCTCTCCTACTCGGCCTCCTTGGCATTGGGTGGTAGCAACACCGGCCTTGTGGTGCCCTCCTCTTTGTCTGGCCTTGAGACCCTCTTGGATGATGCCGGTCTCACGGTACCCCTTTCATGTCGGATTTCTCTCGGTGCCCTCGTCGAAACCATGGCTACCTTCGTGCTCTTCACATCCTCCTCTCGATAACATTTGAACTATGAAAGGAGGAGTTGATTTTATGGCCATGGAAGCCATAGCGGGTGTCGGAGAATTCAATTTCGAAGAATGCAATCGAGTGCAAGCTTTGGGCGCCAAATCGTTTCAAACCCGCATTGAATTCGTTTCAAATCGGCATGCTCGGGGTATTTTCTTCAACACGGACGTGGTCATCTAGTGCACGAGCATGGTCACCCAGGGCACGGTGCCAGGGACATTCAAGCCACGGCAGAGGTCATTGCAGGCACGGATGATGGAACCTGGTGTCTCGGTTGAAGGAAACCTAGATAACGACACCTGGCCACAAACCGACGACACGTAGACGGGGATACCCATGGCTGCCTGGCGATAACCGGGCGTAGGGGACGGGGGTTACCATTAAACGAGGTGGGGTCCGCGGCGGCGAGCGACCATACCCTATTCACTCATATCTAATGCAATTTAATTTCTATTTGCACTTTATTTATTTGAGGCATTTTGTTTGAATCATCTTCAAGCTTACACGTGGTTCCCCCTTTCCTGATCTGCAAATCAATCCCTTTATGGTGGATATGGAGATCTGGACTTGCTCTTAACTATGTCGGATCTCGGAGACCCAAGAACTCCAATGGCACCTATAGCTCTACGGCCATGGTCGAGAGATTTGGGATTTTGTTATGGTTGGAAGCATAGGATCGCATAAAGTTTGAAAGAAAACCCAGCCTTAGGAAAGGGGGTTGAGCTGGATCGTCAAACATACTAAGAATACTGCTTCACCATTGTTTCAAGGCAAATCGGCCACTTACTGGTAGGTTTGAGTATGATTTAGGTATTTTTCTGCACATCTCTGAAGAGAGGATAATTCCGCTAGATCTCCAAGTAGAACTGAGGGTCAGATCTGCTCCAAAACATTGGCCCTTCTGGACAAAAACGATGCAAAGTGTGGCACTGGTTTTACCCTCAATTTTGCGCTTTAAAAATGTAGCCCTGCGTCCAGATTTCTTGTTGTGTTGCTTACACATTCTGCAGGTATCAGTTTTCCGCATCAAAGATGGATTTTTTCTGCACTAGATCAAGCTCTAAAAACTCGAGCAAGCAGATGCACCAGAAAAGGGAGGATTTTGGTATTGGATCCAAATAATGAGGCATCAGGGGAAGATCTGGCCAGTCAGAATATAGAGAAACTATGGCGTAAGGATCCATTCATGGTGTCAGCTCTGACAGTACCGATCCATGGATTGTTTCTGATGCTAAGAAGAGCAGGCATCATAGAGGCAGGATGTGACCCTCCATAGTTTCTGACCAAGATACAAATCACAGTAGGGTTTTTGCTATGTCCCAGTTGTTGCAGAGGCCTTTATATTCTGCCACATGCTAAAGAAAGAGCTAGAGCCAACAAAAAACAAACAAAAGTCCCTTTTTAGCCAAAAATAAATAACCTAAGCCATTTTTCTGAAACAACTAACCTACAGGAAGACCAAAATTTACAGAGAAAAATATCCAGCCGCGAAAAGGCTCAATATCTAAGTAGAGAAGCCGGAAGTGGAAACGCTGGCTTAGCACGGCCAGAGTTAGGTCGACAACAGCTTGTGGCAGTGCCAAAAACCTCCCTTCTCAGGCATGCAAAGATATTAGTAGTAACAGATATCATTAGATTTCAAGCAGATTAATGTCCATGCTCTGTTTTTGGAATGTCATGTGCTCATAATGATTTACTCCATGATTAAAAGGCCAGCGGGTGAAGCCAAGAGGTTCTAGATATGATTCAAATATTGCTTGAAGATTTAGCATGTCCTTGCAGTATCAAAATCTACTTTCCCAGCACTGCTTTGTAAGTTATCAAAATCGCTTTGTGCGTTAAGGAGCATCTCTTCCAAGGCACTCAATGCCATTTTCTATCTCTATTAGTAGAGGAGATTTCTTGTATGCAATTTGAAGATTTCATTGCTATGCCCATTTATATCTAACATATTAGCAGTTCACAATAACATGTGCAGATTCAATCTCAAGAACATTATTGGATGTATAGAACATGCATTGCCAATAACTTTTGGCAAGTATTTCAACTTGTTGGGTCAGTTTGTGTCATGTGTACACCTATATGTTGAATTTGTTATTTGACTGAATTATAGAGGTATTTGACACTTGTTTATGGACAGCTATATCATTTGTATGTGCAACTTGGATGCGCACAAAAAATATATTAGATAAATCCTTCTTGATGCCTAAATTCTAACATGTAGCATAGGTTTTATTTGTTCTGAAGGATGTAGCAATATTTAGATCCTTTCGAGCAACTTATATGTATGAAAGATGTAGCAATATTTAGATCATCTAAAAGTCAAGCAATATATAAATTCAAAAATTTATATATGGCATCTGTTGTGCTTGCCTCACAAACAAAATTTCAAGAGGTTGTTGCAATTGTCCGTAATTTCTTTTGGGAAGGTACTGAGGCAGGCGAATCCACAAGCCTTAATGGAGTAATCATCTTTGATACTTCTATTGCCCATATTGAGGATATGCATAGAAACAATTTTCATCTTCCTCTTGGCAAAACAATTATGGATATCAAATACAAACTTCATTTTCCTTATCGACTTTCTGTTCCTGATACAGTGGTTGATCAATAGGTCTATTTATCTACTAGATAGAATAGAGCTGATCATGCAAACTTGGTTTGTGAGCTTTTCAGATGAACCTGATTAAGTGAGCCTTGACCAAGATTCAGATCTTATCTCCAGGAGGAGGAGGAGGAGGCTGAGCATGGAGATGGCAATCTCTCATCAAGGAGGAGTGTCAAGATATATGTGATATCGAGACCACCATCTTGCTAGACGTGCTGAAGCAGTGACTCAGCACTCAACATAGTGGTGCTGAGAAAGTGCTGAACTGAACAGAGTCAGCACCTTATCAGCACTGGGCACCGACCTAACTAAGTAACGACCATTATTAGTGGGCGGTGGGTGAACGATTAATACTATTCTTAGTATCACCATTTTGTTTATATCATTGTACTTTATGTATTGATAAACAACATTGAACACAATTCCATTTGCCTTTGTCTTGGGTGCTTGCACTCTCGGATATTGGTGTGCAACCTTGACATCTTCCAAACTAATACATCAACCACAACACCACTCTGCCCAACTCTTTACTCCAAGCTCCTGCCCTAGTCCCCCCCCCCTTTTTTAACAACCTATTCAATTGTTTTAAGGGTATGGTCTATGGTTTTAGGTATGGTCATTTATTTATCCAAGGCAAATCCTCCTGGAAGCCCCTGTTATCGTGCTGCATATTCATTCATGCTTTCCGAAACACTCCTTGCACTTCCAGGATTGATTGTCCTCGATCAAGGAACTACCTAGCAAATTAACGTAGTCAAGTTCATGGTTAACAACCCTAGTTGAGTCTGCAAGTAGAAAAGTTCAAGCCCAATCCTTAGAATTAAATAATTATATTCAAGTCTAGTTAAAAAGTTTATGAAAATGGTATGATTAAGACCAGTTATTATGCTACAGTCATAATAGCTGTCTCAAAATGTATCTTCTTGTAACAAGCTTATTGAATTTATATAAAGGGCCGGAATCACAGAGGACACAATACAATTCCTTAAGAATGCAATACTTCTATGGCAACATAGAACCGTCATTCTTAGAAAGATAAAAATAGCTTGGACCTTTCTCTTGCACCTTTTGTTTCGCTTATATATTTCAATTTCAAGCCGTTTTCATCGGCCTTCTTCTTAAGTGTTTCCATTCTCATCTCTGTTGTGCTTCTAGCTTTCCTTCCCTCCCAATCCTCATTTAGGCTTTGTGTCTTGTTGTAATGATATAGGGGTGGATGGACTTCCTCGGCTAGTTTGCAGACGATTATTCTGGCTAGGTAGATGTTCTTCTTCGAACTATTGCCTTGTGGTGGATTAATCATGGGCAGACGTTCTTCCATTCACTGGTTTGCATATGTGTTTACCTCCTAGGCAGATGTTCTTCCCCGACCCAATTTGTAGACAATTTAGTTTTTTAGTTTTTTTTGAAGGGTGTTTGTTCAAAGAGTTCGGGATTTTTGGATGTTTCTTGTCCCTTTTTAAGGCTGCTAACAAAGATTTAACAAATTTTTTTTTTTTTTTTTTTGCTTGAGTCTATTTTTTCCAGATTTGCAGTTGAGATGACTTGAGAGTGTGCCGACGCGATTTTCAAAGTTTTTATTTTTTTTTTGAGGGGGAGGGGGGCATCCTTAAGGTTTTTGACGTTTTTTTCGAGTTGGCAGACGTTGATGCTTGGCACGTGTAGTCTACTGACGCATCATGTTGCTGCTAGTTCAAATCTTAGTTTCATTTGTTATATCACTCCTAGTCCATTTTTTTTATCTTCATGTTTTTTCCCAAAAATCCAAAAAGGCGGGGCTTTTAGTCTAGTTGATAAGATTTTGGATTTTGAGACTATATGGCTTTATTTTTTTTTTTCTATGATAAGGCACTCAGTGGCTATCTAGTTTTAGGGTTTTAAAATATATTTGGCTTTAGTTATATTTTAGCCATTCATTGTTATCATTCTACCATTTGACTTGTTTTTTGGAACACTCAATAAGAAAGAAATTAGAACAAAACACCTTAGGATTCCCGAAGGCAATTTATAAATACAAAATTCAGGATTTTGGAAAGGAAAGTTCAAGAAAGAAAAAGGTTATGTGCAACTAGCGCTCTTAAATCATGGCATATTTCTCAATTCGATGAGCATAGTATATAGTTTTTGTTAGAGATCCAATATCAATTTTGACAAGTACCCAAAGTTGTGGCATTAACTTGAGCAACGTACTATTCATTAGCTTCATCACACATAGTCCCTTCAGAGCTGTCCGGCATATGATGACATTTGGAAACGCTATGCTGAGCTGGTCCGTCCTGGCCAGCCCCTGCATGAGATGTTGAGCACGGCCTCAGTACGGATGCTGGGATCATACCTTCAAGAGGTCATGGATCACCGGGATCATCTCAGTCCTCGGGCACTTGCCTGATATATGTACATATTTCTTTCCCCTCGTGATAGATGTCTGTACAGTTTGACAACAATTTTAATCCTATCACGATTTTTCCCAGAGTTTTTTTAATCCGGACAGTAATATGTTTACTGCGCCTCCTTTTTGGGTCCCATAGGCCGATTGGTCTCTGTGGACGATAGAAACTTCATTCTATTCTATTCTATTCTTAAATTCTTTATCATACAAGAAATTTATCGCGGCGGCCAAGGCCACCGCGAACATTTCTCTAGTTCCAAGCTTGCTTAGCAATGAATTCGTATCAGTCTAGAATGATATGGAAGGGGTTTTTGAACATGCAAGATTTGAACTTGCAATTCTCAATATGATATATAGGTTGCCTTGATTACTTCTGAAAACTTTACTTAGTTGAACAAAATAAACAATTTTGGATCTTGATATTCAGATAATACAACCAGTTTATCTCACCTCTCACATAGTTTAAAGCAATTATATGGTGTGTAAGTTGATGTTTTTATAAAGATTAAATTCTGGGTTGTTAACAATAACTTTAGGAAATTAACAAATGTTGTATTTCGAAATCATTGCATATGCAAAGCCTTGCCATTTATGTCATCATGGCAAAGAGTTTTCATTTGTCACAACCATATGCACTTTCAAAATGAAGTAGAAAGTTGAAACAGTTCTTTCTATGTCTACGTTGGAAGAGCTTAAGGGCAGTAGAGGTGCAATCAGTCTTGTGTATATTTTAAAGCTGTGCAAGTTTGCAAATTTTTGTGGAACAATTCAATGGCAAGCAAGATAACATGCTATACGAGGTGGCCTGAAATTGGTTGTCTTCCCTAGTTGGAATATGGCGTATTTGGCTGCCACAAACAATCTTTTGGGAGAATCAAGCATTTGGACAAACAATCTTCTAAGGTCAAAACTATCGCTGGGCAAAAGAATAATCAATCAGTAAAATACAGCATGATGGGTTCAAAAGTATTGCTTGGGTAAGAGAATAATCGATTACTAAAATACAGCCTGAGATACAGGAAGAGTTGAAAGTATCCAGATATTTTAGTAGGTGGGCAGATCTGGAGGAGGTGTAGGAATGATCTGGTCAGGCTTAGCTCATTCTTAACACTAAATACAGTGGCCATTCCCCAAGACACATGTCCTTCAAAGTGGCAATGTGAAATCCAAACACCTGGATAATAGCAACAAACAGAGAAATATTATCAGATCCTACCATTATCATATAAGACAGGCCTTGAGGCATACTTGGATTTTCAGCTCTCCAACGCAGCGCAATTTCTTCCAAAACTCTTCAATATGGCAGTATTTCTTCGCGCAGGATTAACCAGGTTAAAATTGGAGGTTAAAATTGGCAGGATGAGGGAAGAAATTTTAATTCCCAGCTCCATAACCAACCACATATAGAAGTTAGATCCATGCAAGTGGAAGGGATGTCCCTGAGCTTGGAACTTTAGAGTCCCTTGCATTATCAACTCAACATTAGCTCCAAAACGGATCTCTGTAACCATGGTACCCTTTCTGTTGCCAGACTGCTAGTGCAAGCTGTTGGCCAGTGTATTCATAACTAGTATATATGTTTAACATAATTTATAGAACTTTCTGTAAAGCATGCAACTGCACAAGAAAATAGAGCTTGTCTGTTAGAAGCCATGTTCCTATTAAGCGATTACAAATCCATGGGTTGCAGGTAAAGCATGACTCCATGCATGAAGCCTTTATATAGAGATTCAAATCCTCTTCTTCCAAGCTTCTTGCTAAAACCACCTCCATTTCCTGGTATGTAAACCGTGGGGCAATCCATCAACACAAGCTAAGAATTTATCAATTTCTTTATTAACTAAATTAATGGGTTTTCTTTTAAGTAGCTCTAGCATAGCCAAAGTCAAGCAAATAATCACAGAAGCAGCTACTGCCAAGCTTATAACCACAACCTTGATTTTCTTTGTATCTGATGGCAAAGAACCTGATCTAATATTGTTGTTTCTAAATCTGAGATAGCTATGCATTTTGAAGAAGAGTTGAAGCTTCCAACAACTTGGTCAATTAGAAGACATTGGACATTTCCATAGACATATGCACTGCAGGAACAGCCTGAGAGGCAAGAGGCTCTGCAGCTTTTCTCTGATACGTCCCTAAGATGCGCATCAACAAAGTAATTATTCCTTCCCAAATTCTGCTGGCATGGAGCAGGGTCTACATTAGACTACACCTCCTTGCTGCTGATGCATTTACACTACTATACTCTACTGTTAAATTCTTTGTTGAAAAGCACTGGCACTTTTCTTCGACGCAAAACCCATATGCAGTGCTGCCAAAATTTTTAATCTCCATAAGGCTGCAACTCATATAACTGAAGGTTGTGACCCTGGTATATCACTGTAGCATTTGCGTTTAAAGAGGCACATGAAGAAGTAGATGAATGCATGAAGAGGCTGAGGGTTGTTGGAAATGTTAAGGTAGAGAATGAGCCTGTTTTTTTTGGAAGGACGACTAACAAAAAAATACTAAGGGAGGGGCAGACCAAACCTGTTTTGTTCAACAGATGCAAGAAAGCTCCCCTGGTGAGGCGTGGAAGAATTTGCTCTGCTAGACAACCATAAACCGCCCACCAGATTCTGGCCTGGCAACAAAACATCAGTTGGGTCATCAAAACTCTGCCGTTTCATATTGCCGGTTCTTGAACGATCATACAGAACCTTTTTTTTCTTCCCTCAAAATCTGCATTTTCTGTTTGTGGCAGCAAAGTTAAGCCAACTCGGTGGTAGAAGACACAGCTCATCTCAAAGAATTCCACAGCTAGAGCATGACCAGAGGTGAAACCAAAGCACGACCAGAAGCACTCTTCAAAATCAAAACATCAGATTTCGCCACCAGATCCGGCGAAAGGGACGCTAGACCACCTGCCATGGTGTGCTTGGAGTTAGAAGAAAAGCACCCTCAAAGAGCGTCTCCAGGCCGTCAATCGGCCATCGCCAAATCTCGGAGCAAAAAACAGGGGAAGAAAGAAGTGTCGTGTAAAGGACGTCACTTTTATTTTTAAATTTTTTATGGGCGCGTGTCATGCCCACATTTTTTTTTCAGGGCAGAAATATTAGGTTCAAACAGAAATTGTACCCGACTTAGGGTCACTTCCCACTCGCCATTAAGTTAAGTTAGCTTAACTACTTGGTTATTTCTTAATCTAACTAGAAAAAAATTGTACTTTTCCATTGAGGTGGTTAAATTAGAACTAACTTAACTAAGCATGAAAATTTGCATTCCCATCAAGCCCAATAAGTTAGAATTAAAAAATTGAATTAAAGCTTGAGTTGATGATTCACACTAATGGTTAAAGTGCTAAGTTAGGTTAGCATTAATTAAGCTTATTTCATACTGCCAGTTAAGAATTTATGTTAAGTTAAAGAGAGTTTTGTTGGCAAAAACAATTAATGACAACTACCAACAATGCACACTAATGAAAATGCAACTAAGGTTAACACAAATGTAGTGCTAAACTTTGCAACTAATTTGTTAGAAACAAGGGATCTTTCCATAGTGAAAACCCCGAGTAATTGTTGGAAGAGCTATAAAACAAAATATAACTATACACAAAATATTATAAAGATGCATATTCCTAGATGTTGAAAGCGTCAACAAGAAATATGCATTTTCATATAAAATATAAATAACCTAACTATATTGTTAAGCCTTTCTCACTTAAAAGTTAGGAGTTAGTGCTTAACTGAGTTAAGTGTACCTCTCCTAGGTCACTTAATTTCTAGTTAAAAATAATGGGTCCAGTTAAAATTTTAATTTAACTTAACTTAACTACTGTCAATGAAAGTGACCTTGTTAAGTTAACCACACTCCAAGCAATGGTGATGCCAGCAGAAGTATTATTAGCTTTGAGGGACCAATGCTGGAAATTAGCAGGAAGAACATCCCTAATGATAGAATTAATATTATCATCATGAATCTTATGCTCTTGCAGGAAAATAAAATCCAAATTCATAGAACTGAGGCAAACCTTCAATCTACCTCTTTTGAGATTCGAATTGATGCCTTGGATGTTCCAAGTGATACCTTTAAGACTTATATCCATTGGAGGGGGGGAGGATCTTTCTTGGGGATCTTCTTGGAAGTCCCAAAGAGTAATCTTTGGAGAGTTTATTTCTCCTTTTTCTTCTATTGTTGACTGTAGACCAGGCTTCCTCTTCCAAAGTGAAGGACTTACTGCTGATATGAAATTCCAAATCATCCTCCGAGTCTTCCTTCCTGGTATCCTCATGAATGCCAAAATTGTCATTTAACATACCAAGATCAATAGTAGAGATGCTCATATTAACAGGATCAACTTTAATCATTACTTTGGAGGGAAATTGGAAAATAATACCTCTATCTTGAAAATACATACCATGGGGGTTCTTGGCATTAGCATTTAACTCAACCCTGGTATTGTGATTTTCTTTATGAACATAACCTTTACTAGTGCTGCAGTCAGTCTTGACAATGTAATTATCTTCCATGATCTTAGCCTTAGGTCTCCAGATCTGCTTAATTTGCTGAATTTCCACATCTTTCTGAACTTTAATATCCTTATGTTGCTCTTATGTATCCTTATGTTGTTTCTATCTATCTATCTTTGGGAGGAGCTTGGGAGCTTTTGGCCAGAGGCATTTTAGAATAAGAAATGTTAAGATTGAACATACCCCTGTAAGGGATTTTACAGGGGATACAATCCTCCCAATTTGAATAAATTTTCTTCTGAATGCAAACAGAGGGGAAATTCGTTTGCGGAATGGCGACCTGAATAATTTCTCCTAAGATGCTAGCAATGGTTTTGAGATGGGAAACAGTCCAGCAACCCGTGGGAAGATTCGAACAGGAGATCCAAGTGGTTGTAGCAACTGTGGAGAAGTCCCCTGGAATATAATAGGGATCCCATTTCATGAACACAGGATATCCTGAAATGAGGGATATCTTCCTAGTGAGAATCAAGGAGACATTCCTCTCCTCTTTGCAAATGATCTGAAAGGTCTTACTGTCCATTTTAAGAATGGAGAGGATAGGAATCAAGAGGGATTTGGTAATCCAGTATTTGACAGTGCTAATGGAAGGGCAATTTTGAGGAAAATGGACAAGAATCCCGTGATTAATATATCTGATATTAGCCGAATTGTCAATAATTTTACTGAGATCAACGAAACTCTTCACTTCATTAGTATCATTTTCCTTAATAACAGGGTCAGTGGCAACATCAACAGAATTGAAAGAATTGAGTAAAACACTTTTGTAAGAGTTACCATTGATCTTGTCATATTTTCCCATGATGGGGACGGATGACTTCAGAATTTGCTTGGAGACCTTTGTTCTGTTCTTGTCCATATTCTGCTCCTTGATGCTGGTGCAGTTTTGGCAATCACAGTTGGCACAGTCAGTCGGGTGAAAATAGCCATTACTGTCAGCAATTTTACATTTGGCAGCAGTTTCAAGCGGGAGTTGGTAGGTTTTATAATCCATCGCCACTTCCTTCAGGGTATCAGCGGCAAAGGGGGGAAGTCTATTTTTGAAGCCTTTCTAAAAGTTTTCTATAACATGGTCATCGGCATTTCTGTCATAGATTTCCTGAAAATTTGGTCCTTGAGGCTGCAGCAGTCCTCTTTCGAATGCCCCGTTTTGACTCTGATAAGTTGTCCATTTCTTGGATCTTTTGAAGCATCTGCCAGGCGAGATCACGGTCATTTGCTTTGTCTTCCTTGTATTGGTTCTCTAGCCTCTGCATTTCGAGCTTGCACACCAGAATCTGTCCTTCCTTCTGCACTCCCATGCACTCTGCTGCTGCTTCTTGTTGTTCTCTTATAATGTCGAAAGCAGCTTTAAGTTCCTTCATTTTGATCCAAGTTTGATCTTTTTTGTCATCCAGAACGGAAATCTGATCCCAACTTTGAATGAGCAAAATTGGATCAGTGTCTTTATATTCATAAGGCACTCTCGCTGAGGAAGAAGAAGCCCCCCCAACTACTGGTTTGCTGGTCAATCCCTTGGTCCTCATAATGCAACAGGGAAACGGGGAACGGGCGACAAAGAAAGGAGAGAAGAGAGCGAACGGAAAAGGATAAAAAAGGAAGGGGGAAAGAAAAAGCAGAAGGGGGCAGAATAAAAGAAAAGGGGAAAGAAGATAGGAGAAGGGAATGATTGACAAAAAAGAGGAAAGTTGCTCAAACAATCAAGAAGGATGCCTCGTACCCTGAACCATCTGCAAGGATCTAGCAGGGGGGAAGGGTCCCATCAACCGTTAGAGGAACAGCCAAATTTTTTTTTTTTTAAAGTAAACTAGCAAGAAAAACTTTAACGGAGGGAAGGAAAAATGAAAAAAGAAAAAACAGAAGAGGAACCAAGATCACGGAACAGTCAATTAGCCATCCCGAACCTCAAACCACAACTCCTAGATCCCCAAAGACTTCTGCTGGCTGAAGATCGAAGAAATTAGCCCAGTGATAAAGAAGTTCTGTTCCAAATTCTGTAGGAACCTCTAGAAGAAAGAGGTTCCGCTCAAATATGTTGCCCAAAGCGAGATATGGCTGAGAGTTGTGGGCAGAAACTCTAAGGGAACCGATTCTGTCAAAGCACAAAATGCAGAGAAAAAACTTGTTAAAGAATTCAAAATCTACTCTACAAAATCCAATTCTAGACTGATTATTGCTAGCTTGTTCAATCAGATCCTCGATAGCTTGAAGGGTGTCCTCATGGCCTTGGGGAGGGATGACAAAACCCAACCCTTGGAGAACAGCTTCGAGCAAAGCCTCATCCATCAGGGCTGGGTGATGCACGAGTCCCTAGGCGCGAGAAGGGTGCGCTCATCTCTCCCCCCTTAAGCTTTTCCATTTGTCATTTGCTTGTATCTTAGAACATATACATTTCCCATTTCCTTACAGCCAAGATCTGCCTTCTCAACATAAAGTTCATGTAGGACAGTTTCTTTGTCCTTCATAGTCATAAAGCTAAACTAAAAGATGTACACTACTAACCATGATCAGGGGGGTATTCTAGTCTGGGCTTTGCATGAGACAGTAAGAAATAAGGTATTGAAGATGCATTAAACCAGTGGCTGATTAGCATCTATGGATCTTCTAAATAGGATTTTACTCTCATGTGTATAATAGGGTCGAGGGGTTTTCGAGGGCCATCATATGTGTAATGGAAAAAGGACAACAAATCCCGTGTTTACGAAAGCAAAAAGGCAGGCCTGGAAATGGAAGGGTATAACTAATGTAACAACTTTCAAGTTACACACATGTTAAATCAAAACCAAACTTTGTTGGTTATTCTGTTGTACCAAGTCCACCCTGATGTAAATTGAGAATTTACCTTCTAGATACATAAAATGCAATAAAAGTTAGAGGAGGGACTCTAATGGCAAGAATCTGGTCGCAGATAGACAAAAATATGGAGTCAATTAAAGTTCAAAGCAAGATCTTGAACTAAATGTTTATACTGGAACAACATGATGAGGCACACTGCTATCCTTGAGAGGGAGTTTGAGATCTCATATCCAAAACTTCAAAATAAATATCTAGAAAGGCTGGATTTAATGAATACCATAGTACAGAATAGCTAAACAAATGACATCAATTCAATCATACAAATAAAATCTCACATATGTCTTCAATGTGGCCATTGCATTATAGATTGATTAGTACTTTCATATATTATATGGTGGACATATCCTTAAGGATATCCCATATATCGTATAATGTGCGGTTCATTTGAAGGTGTAGATTTAATTATATACAGTCATGCTGATAAAGTAATTTCACTCAATTCTTTTTTTGTCGACAGTGTGTTTAGCATTTGTTCAAAGCTATAAAGAAATGGCAGATGTCGTTGCTTGCAACAATAAACATGATAAAATAAAAGTTGTTCCTTAGGATTTGTGAATGAATATCCATTTGGCGTGCTTAAGAAACCCTTTTAAAGATATATATAATCATTACATATACTGTTCATATGTCGACCACTTTAGGTGAAAATTATATATACGTTATTCATACTTTAGGTATATTATGCTAGACACAACATGTGGGGCATGGCTTCACATTCTATGCTGTCACACAATACATGTTACTATAGTCAGCTATATGTGATGTACTTTGAACATTTACTTGGATTCTAATTCTCAACAAAGAGAGCCTTAGTAGCATGCAAGGCCTTTATATTTCTACATTTTACTGCAAGTCAAATGAGCCTGAACCTTAAAAATAGAAAATCCGATATGGTTCAAATGTGCAAAATATAGTTTATGCACTATACTTAAGAAGTCCAAGCTTGCTCTTGAAGGCCCAACAAGCCACATTCCCAGGAATATATCCAGCTACCATGTATCTTAAGAAGAGCATGTGTTTGGTGTAACGAGTGTTATTTAAGATGATGCTATGATATCTGGATAGCAAGACCAGTTTATGATCTATCTGCCAGAATAAAGCCAACTATGCTTCCAAAATTTATGATTCTATAGGAATGCATAGGATTTTTGACAGGATTGAAGTATGCTACCTAAGGATTAAAAGTTCCAGCTTAGAATAACATATGATCATTCACATATCGTTATGAGGAAACAAAAGTCTCTCAAGTTGCCTGAGCCTCCTATATGCAGAGGAATGAAATAAGCACTCTACACCCAAGACCATAGTCCTCCGTCATTCTCAATGCAAAAACCAGCGTAATTCATGTTCCAGTCTTCTCAAAGTGTTATTTTCTTAATAGTCTCTACATCTAGAAGACTATCTATCGCATTAACAGAGATTATTCTGATTCCCCATAGCAAATTCTATTAATTAGTCTACTAGGGACTATAGAATGAGACGACCTCCAACTAAAGTGTTTATTAATCCCTTCTACGTGCTTGTTTCCAATTATTGATTATCGTCATCAGTTGAATCATCTATCCTAGCATAAGCTAGAAATACAAATTGCAGGCTGACCTTTTGCAACTCCTGGGCAGAAGCCCTTCTCAAAATTGTTTCAAACCCAAAACATATAGGAAAATAACACCAAAGAGATACCAAAAGCATAGCCGTACCATTAGCTTAATGTGCAACATAAATCTGCTTGCTCTATATGCATCTTATTGAAAGAACATGGTGTATTCAATGTTCTTGTAATGCACAAACATTGAAGTTCATGCAAGACAAAGAGCATTATGTGCAAAGTAACTTGGCACAGAAAGAGCTTGATATTTTATTTACATGGAATCAAAATCCCTATACTAGTTTACAAATACCTTTGGTCAGGAGCGAGAACCATTGCAAAGGGCTTTTCATTTCTTGAGAACTAGACTTTGTGGAACTGTTGTAGCATCTGATTGTGCGAGGTAGCATCTGATTGGGCGAGGTTTCTACCTATTACAAACAGGAAGGATGCATGTTGAATATTCTTTCAAGTAAAATCTTTTATTTACCAATCCCTTTATCTTTAAATTCTATAATTTTGATGCTTTCTGGACTTCTTTCCACTATCTGTCCTGCTGCAGGATATGATCACAAGGTCATACTAGACCCAACTCCAAATATGCCGAATAAACAAAGTAATGCTCACCTTAGCTTTGATTAACAGGTTTGGATTTCGATTTTGGAGTGCGGAAGGATACCCATTCTCCCTTCTCATTTCTTGTTGTACTCCGTAAGCATGAAGTGAATTTTCTTATACCTTCTTGCTATGGTCAAGGCATTAGCTTGCCTCAGAGGTGCTGCCTCAGCCCATTTTGTGAAATAATCTGTTGCAACAATCACATCTTCATGTTGAGCAGAAGAGGGAGGATCTATAGGGCCAATGAAATCCAACCCCTAAACTTGGAATGGTCCAGGTGAAGTTATGGCTGTGAGAGGTGCAGGTTGCAGAATTCCTTTGCCAAATATTTGGCACTTGTGACAACTTCTGATTTTCTCATAACAATCCTTGTAAAGAGTAGGCCAGAAGTATCCAGACCTCAATATTTTCTTAGCTGTTGTGTCAGCTGCATAATGTCCTCCACATACTCCATCATGACAAGCCTCTATAACCAAATCTGCCTCTCCTTTGTCCACACACCTCATTAGTACTCCTTCTTTGTCAACCCTGCACAAAATATCATTTATAAGTCTAAATTTGCTGCATTTTTCCTTGAACCTTCTTTGCTGGTTGGCATTTAGCTCTTGAGGCAGCTCTCCAAATTCCAGGTACTTTTTATTTCTTTCTGCCAATTCTTTCATGTAAGTAACAACCATTCACATTCTTCCAGACCTTCTTGGTCCTCATGTTTGAAGAGAGCATAAGAAAGATAAGCACTGGGATCTTCAATTGCTTTGATCACTTTGACACTCAAGTTGTATGTCTGGACTTTGCAAGCCCATTCGTATATCTTGACTTTGCGTGGATTTTTAGCAAACAGCAGGGACATAGGATCTTGCATCATCATGACTTGAATTTCACTATTTTGAAAGATGTGGCCTAGTCTATCTATCAGAAATATGAGAGCAGCTGCACTTTTCTTGAGTCTAGAATATCTGAGTTATGTATCTGACCAAATTTTGCTTGCAAAGGTGATGGTCATGTTTTCTTGCAGCAAGGCTACCTCTATGACTCTTTTTGTGACGCTTATGTAAGCTTGAAAGGGTTTTGAGGGATCAGGAGATTTTAGCAAGGTAGATTCACAGATTGCTTGAATTATCTTGTCAAAAGCCTCTTGACAAGAGTCATTCCAATTTACAAGAATATGCTTGCTTTCGTGCTTTGTGAACTTTCCTATCTTTGTCAGATCTGTGATTGGGCTGACTGTATGAGAAAAATGTGGCACATACATCCTGAAGATACTTGTCATTCCTAAAAAGCTTTTCATCTGCTTGATGGTTTTGGGTGGTGTCAGCCTTTTCAGAACCTGTACCTTGCTTTCAACAACTTGAATACCTCCTCTTGATATCTCATGCCCCAGTAGATCTCCTTTGGAGCATAGAAAGATGCACCTTTTGGGATTTAGGCTTACTCCCCCTTTTCTACACATAGTAAAAAGTTTAATCAGATAATTCAAGTGATCATTCATACGAGTTTCCAAGCAAAGACCATCTAGAAAAACTCTGAACAAATGTGATGGCATTTCTTTGAATATGGAATCCATTGCTCTCTAAAATGTTGCTGAAGCATTCATTAGGCCAAAAGGCATCCTTTTCATAGCAAAGGTGCCCCAAGGTGTAATAAATGTTGTCTTAGGCTGATCTTCCTCGTTGATGCTAATTTGATTGAATCCTGAAAAGCCATCCAATAATGAGTAGATTTCTTTTCCAGCAACAACATGTAAAACTTGTTCCAGAAAAGGTAAAGGGTAGCAATCTTTTATGGTGGCCTTATTCAGGTCTCTATAATGCAAATCCTTATTGTTTTGTTCTTTTTTTCAACTGCCACAATACAGGACAACCCAATCAAGATTCACTATTTCTGCTATGACACCTCCATCCTTCATTTTAAAAGCTCCTCGTTTATCAGGTCAAGCAAAGCAACATTTATCCTTCTTAACTTCTGCACCACATGTTTTTCATTCTCCTTAATTCTTATTTCAAATTCACAAACCTTCCTGTCGACAGCTACTAGTTCTTTATAGTCCCAAGCAAAAATATCCTTCCACTCATCATAGATTTGAGTGACTTTACCTTCATCTTCCTTTTTGAAAAGATCTCCGCTATTTTCATTAACTATAAAAGACCTCGACCTATTGTGCCTCACATATGAACAACTGCTATTTCGGTGTTCAATGCCATCCATAAATTTCACACCATTCTGTTGCAGATATCATGTTCTAGGACACATCTCTATGTGCACCAATGTGCAGATGCTAAATCGATGCGATGCACATTCCACAAGTTAGATCTTCATTGCTTTTTAAAACTCCCACACAAACTCTGCAATAGGCCCAAGCCACAAGAAACCAATAGAAGGTCCTTCTCGGTGCTGAGCTACCCCTTTGCCTTGATATTGCATATATCTCCTCTGTTTTTCCCCTTAGTTTCCCTCTTATCTGGATTATAGGCATTTAAGCATTATGAGTAATCCACACAAGAAAGCACTCTTCAATTTCTCAATAAGCAGAACATTGTAAAGTTCGTCGGACAATGATAGTCGTAGGCTGTAGCAATGCCAAACTTGCTTGTCGAAGCCGCTCTATAACTAGCTCTAATATTCATGAATTTCCACCGCCGTAGATGAAATCAAACGCTTAAAAGAGCATTCACTTGCACAAAATCACACTTGGCTGCAACGTGAATAGCTTGAGAATGCACGAAGCCGTGGATGGGCGTTTGTGCAAAAGTGCTAAAGAAGCTGTTAACTAGTGGAAACGCAGGGTTGGGGTGAAGGTTGGGGCAGGGATGGAGCAGTTTCATTGATCGATATGATTGTCTTGTAGAGTTTGTGCATTTGTGGAAGGGCAGGGGATGAAGAACAACAATGCGAACCAAGACATTACGAATGGTAAAGATAAAATCTGCACATCGTCTACCAAAAAGAAAGCAAATGAATTCAATTTTGACCCCTTTCATTACTCCAATTAGTGGTAAAAAACCCCCTTGAACCGCCCATCGGCCTCCTCTCTCTCTGAAACGATCTGGCCTCCTCTCTCTTTGAAGCGATCTGAAACGATCTGAAACGCACTTAACTTCTGCCCGGATCCCTTGATTTCGCCAGTAATTTTGCCATTCTGCCTTCCTTCCAAGTTGATTCGGCCTATTCATTTAGCTTCTGACCTGATCCATTAGCATTGACCAGGTTAGATCTCTTCCAGACCTGGCTGAATCTCCCTGAGGTTGATCTCTCACGCTCCCCCTTTGTAGAGGGGGAGCCAGCGTACAACTCCCCCATGCTCTCACGAATCAGTGCTACAATTTGTGGGGCTCCAAGCTTGGGATATGGCAGGGCCAGGGCTAAGGAGCTCCTACTCACGCAACCCCTTCCTATAAATTGCTGCAAAATTAGAGGCAGCAACTCACCACTGATCAAGCATCTGCCGGCTCCTCTGTTCTCTGGAATTTCAGCTCTAATTCTCGTTGTTGGCAAGATCACTCCTTGTTCATGTGGCCTTCTGGTGCTGGAAGCAGCTCGGGCCTTCAGCCCAGAGCCATTTCTTCTTAACTGGAACTTATTCTTGGTAGGCTGTTGTGCCTCCTTCGGATCGGATTTCTATCTTCTTGGGAACCTGTTTTCTTATTCCAGCAGGAGCCCCATCTGTGGCAGCAGCCGTGACTCTGTTGTGGGTCGCTGGCCTGCCTGTTCTTCCTCATGGCATAGAACCTGTCTGCCTGAGTTTTCATCTATTGGCTTTGAGCCCGCAGCTGTTCTTGCACTCTTTGCATGCCAGGAGGCCCATAAATCTGTCTGCAACAGGACTCCTCCTGCTTTTGCAAACGGTTGCATCATCAACAAACTTGGATTTCTATACAACACCCTCTGCTACAACGAATCTGAAGTTGGGTCTGGGCTTCTCTGGCCTGTTTTAGTCCGACCAGATCTTCTCTGTTTGTCTGGCAGCTTTCCAAATCTCCAGTGTTCACGTGGAGCCTGTTCTTCCTCATGGCATATCTTTCTGCCTGAGTTTTCATCTGCTGGCTTTGAGCCCATGTTCTTGCACTCTTTGCATGCTGGGAGGCCCATAAGTCTCTCTGCAACAGGAAGCTTCCTGCTTTTGCAAACAGTTGCATCATCAACAAACCTGGACCTCTATACAACACCCGACCAGATCCTCTCTGTTTGTCTGGCAGCATTCTTAATCGCCAGCGTTCACTTGGAGCCACGACCTTCTTTGCTGGTTTGGGTGCCACCTCCCTACTTGTAATCGGATTGCAGCAATTCACGGGCATTCCCTGGCCGAATCTGATACAAGAACTGTCGTCATCATCATCATCGACTCCTTCTGTTCAAACATTATCTGCACCAGCACAAGCCTCGGATCAACCAATTCTTGCGCCAGTGCTAGGTTTTGCTCCCCCACCTCCAGCCTACAGAGTCTTTGCCCCATCTTCCTTCCGGCAGCCAACTCGTTCGTGGCTGAAGTCGGAGTGTTGGCCGAAGGCGGAGCGTTGGAGCAGGAGGTGATCGAGGAGGGGGAAATACAACAAGAGCTCGAAAGACCGTTGTTAAAATATTTCGCCATTATCTGCAACAACAACAGCCTGCTCTGTGGTTGGCTTGAGGGTACGGGAGCAGAGTTGTGGGAGTGGCTCTTCGAGGAGCGTACTTTCCCAGAGCAACTTTTTGTTGGGGCAGAGAGCATCACTACCGATCACGTCCCAACTGTCATTGTTCTGGGTAGTTCGGCAATCATCCCAGCCGCCATATTACATGCTCAGAGTGACTATTACGACTGTCAGGTCCGCATTGAGATCTACAAGATTTAGCATGGATCAGACGGACGGTGAGGTGGTGGTCATCTCGTCATCATCATCCGAGCCATCATCATCCGAGTCATCCGATGCGCATTGGTCTGGAGCCTCCTCATCGCCTAGCAGCACTCACGACCCTTTTATTTACGCTCCAGCTATTCTGGTCAACTATTCCTTCGTGAGATGGGGGTGGATCACGGGTAACCCTGGGGAGCTCTGGGAACTCATTGTGATGAGGCAAGCACTTTGGGAGTCTTATTTTGAGGAGGATGGGTTCTTCACAGTCCAAGGTAACCTTGACGCAGTTTTAGCTCGAGTCAGGGCATTTCATTTTCGCGAGGCTAGGCAGCGGCTCATACACACTTTCACAGTCTTTGTTGAATGGTTGGAGGATCTGTACTGGTTAGACTTACACTAGGCCATGGGGCCCGATTTTGGTGCAAGTCCCCATCTAGGGTGGATGTTGCATGTTGGGGTCACAATATAGCTAGTAGACTGTCAATGGGGTTAGTTGGTAGCCATTTTGGGTTGCATAGTTATGATAGAAGGCGATATGTATGGTGATGTATTGAAGGTTTCAAATATAAAGGAAAATTGTTGTGCTCGGCACAATAAAGATATGTCTACTTCTGGCTTGGGTTCAATGTTCCAACATGATGCTCTAATTATTGAGGGGAGTGTTCCATCCCTCCAAGTGGGACACCCTCAAATGGTGGCCACTGAACTGCAAGCTATGGCCTATCCACTCGATGTTCATGAGCCTTCCAAGGATAACACTTCATGCCGTATGGTCAATTTGGGCTGTGATGAGGGTGATGCCAAGACTCAACGAGTGCAAAACCAGGGAAGTGTCAATCCGCAACAAGCACAAGACAAGGGAGGTGTCGATCCCCAACAAGCACGAGATAGACACGCTCTTTCATAGGGGAGTGCTTGCTTGTAAGCATGCGAAATTCTTTGTACAAAGGTGGAGACCGGGTTTTAAGGGTAGGTGTCCAGATATGATACAGTTTCCTGTATGGACCTCCCTTGCTGGCCTCAGTGCGGAATACTGGAGTGTTGCAGCTCTAAAGGCATTTGCTCACAGGTAGGAGAGTTTGTTGGGGTCGAATTCAAACCAGACTCCCCGGGAAGGGTGTGCCTCACGGTAGATCTTCTACGACCAATACCTATAGGGGTGGCATTCACGGGATTCGATAGGAAAGAGGAATGGTTCGACATGAGACTTGAAGGAATTCCACCAGTATGTAATTTATGTAGCCAGAGGTTCCATTCTGGTCCCCCATATAGGGAGATTGTCAAGGATGCCAGTGGTGAGCACAAGTCGGATGATGGCTGGCAACTGGCCATACCTAGGCAGGTTGGCCGAAGGGGTGGGCGAGGTACAAGAGGGGGGAGACATGCCCCATTCGCAACTAGGGTGGTGTATGGGAATGCGAGCCACATTAACTCAGATAGTGTCCCCCATAAAGGAGAGTGTTCCTATGGGCCGCAAAATGAGGTGAGGGGGACAGGCGCCATGGGAAATGAGCTCCCCCAAAAGGTATCATGTGACATAGAGGGCACCCATCATGTCAAGACTTCAAAAAGCGAGATGGATGGGGACAGGGGCACTGAAAACAAGATGGACTGCATCGACAACATTAATGTTGCCTTAAATGGGAGACCAAGGATTGGCTTGGATGACCCGCAAAAAGAGAAGATAAACATTGGCGCCAAGGAATGTGGGCCCTCTCCCGAAGAGCCCCCCCAAGAGGGATCGTGTGGTGCTAAAAGTTGCAAGGAGGGCACAGTAAACAAGGTGGAGGGAGCAAGTGGCACGCAAATTGGTGGAGGTGACAAAAACGGTGTAGGTGTGGACATTGGCGCTGGAAATAAGGGGGACAATGATGGCAACTTTCTCTTGAAGGGAAGACTAGGAAATGAGTCAGATAACATGGAAAGTAGAGAGGATGGGGAAAGTGGCACGGAAATTGATAAGGGTAGGGATGGCTCTTCTATGGGAGGCTTGGAGGGTAGATCACCTACCACGAGAGATAATGGAAAGGATACTATTAGTGGCCTGAAGATAGATAGATAGATAGATAGACACCAGTACTGGTGAAGAAGCGGATGGGCTCGACGTCATTAATGTGGAGAAAGGGACGGACATAAGTACCGGAGAAGAAGTGGATGGGCTTGACGTCATTAATGTGGAGAAAGGGACGGGCACAGGTGGCCACTCCCCTCAGGGCAATAGTCCCTCCTGCACAAAAAACGAGGGGGGTGGCACGAGGTCAAAGAGCAAGGAAGACAACCCTTTCATGGACCAGAATTATGGAACTCCCGAAGATGTGGATGTCATGCTACATAGGGATGGTATTACTATGGATAACGATGAGTCACGTGGGGTGATGGAAATAAGTGCAACGTCCCGTATGGAGGCAGGGATGCATAACCAGGGGAGAGGGAGGGAAAGATAAGAGGCAGAATCTGACGGGAAGGGTGACCTCACCCAGGGGGCAAGTACACCATCAATAAATGGGATGCAGGGGGTGATGCCCTTGCGATCGACCAGGAAGTCCCTTCGGAAAAAGAGGTAGGCTGTACTCCCCATGCATGTGTGGTTTTTCTATGGGTAAAATGATGATCTACATAGGTGTGGGAGGGTTACCACCCATAGGCAGATATCCACCAATATGTAATCTCATTAGTACTGGCCGAACGATGGAGCTGGTTGTAAAGTGGCCGGGCATTCGCCAGGAGGTGCGCCTCTCTTTAATATATTATAGTTTCAAGAAGCACATGGTCTGCCTAGGGACAGGCGTATTAGAGGTAGATAGTGGCATGTGATATGAGGATTGTATCGTGGAACCTTGGAGGAATTCAAGGTGCTCTCAAGAGAGCCAGGGTGTTGATAGCGATGCGCTCTATGCAGGCCGATATTATTCTTATTCAAGAGCATAGATTGGGTGATTTTGAAGCTGCTTCCCTCGGGGGATGGATGGGTTGTGGATACCACTCGCTTATTTCTAAAGCAGATGGGACTAAGGGGGGTGTAGGTGCCTTCTGGAAGGGTCTCACACCTAAGGCCACCCACACAAGCACTACTGGCAGATGGCAGACCCTTATATTTGAAATGCAGGGGGTGAGCTGGGGGCTAATAAATGTCTATGCCTCCAACAACCCTGTTGAAAGAGCCTTGTTATGGGGCGAAATTGATAACTGGACTACGAGGCAGCTAGTGGACAATTGGGTGCTGGCAGGAGATTTTAACATGACAGATACTTGGGACCAAAAGTTAGAGGTCAACCGTAACCTCCAGCTTCAGGAAAGGACGGCATGGGAACACCTTCTGGATGATATTGGGCTACTACTGGTACCCCCATCCAATGCTCTTTACTCCTGTCCAATAAGCAGAAAGGTCAGAGCCGAGTCTACTGCCTCCTTGACCGTTTTTATGTTGCCAATAGAACAACTAGCTTTATGGATCGATGCTTTGTACAGGCTGATTTATGCTTTTCCCATTCAGACCATATTCCGCAAATACTGACATTTGAATCCCTGCCGGAGGTGCACGAGAAGGGATGTCTGCCCTTCAAGTTCAATACAAGCTACCTGACTAAGCAGAGCTTTGTAGATGCATTCAAATTATTTCTTGCCTCTCTGCCTCATACATCCTTACCTAGCATGAAAAGATGGGTACAGAAGGCACAGGCTATGAAAAAATGGATAAAGTCATGGGGCAGGGATCGTGCTGCTATATTTAGAAAGGAGAAAAATGACCTTTATAATGAGCTAAGATGCATTAGACAAGATCTGCTGAGCGACCCCCTTGATGTTGGCAAACAAAATAGGGAGGAGGAGATGGAAAGAAGGGCAAAGGCCATTGAAGAGGAAGAGGCAAGGAGAGCTGTTGTAAGGTCAAAATCTAGGTGGTATGCAGAGATGGACCATGAGAACTCCAAAGCGTTCTTTAGGGTGGCTGGTGCTAGGCTAGCAGAGAATGGAATTTCAAGGGTCTTAAATGACAAGGGGGAGATCATTGACAAGCAACAAGATATTGGTCTCTTTCTTAAGCAGACATACCAGTCTCTTTTCTCGGAGGACCCTCAGTCGGTGGGTTTTGATGATGCAATGGAGGCCTGCTCCAGAGTAACTCAAATCAGTATTCTTCCTGCTGACAATCAACTACTCATGGCCGATATCACAGAGCAAGAGGTCTTCAAAACACTATGCTCTATGGCAACGGGTAAGTCCCCTGGTCCAGATGGGTTTCCCCCCGAATTTTATGTGGAGTTTTGGCCGGAACTTAAGGCAGAATTGGTGGAAGCCATTAAAGGGGCATGGTCGACCAAAGAACTTCACCCGGCCATTTTCGCAGGCTTTATTTCCTTGATTCCCAAAGTGGACAGACCATTGTCTATAAGCGAGTGGAGACCCATTGCTCTGACTAACACTACTTATAAGATTTTGGCTAAGATCATTGCATCCAGAATGAAGCCCATGCTGCAGAGAGTGATTGACCATGAGCAGTCTGCTTTCCTACCAGGTAGATCCATATTGGATAATTATCTTGCAGGAAGGGAAGAGGCACATTGGTGTCAAAGATCATGTCAACCGGTAGTTCTTTTGAAGTTGGACTTCAAGAGAGCATATGACTCTCTACGTTGGCAATGCTTAGAGAGGATTATGCATCTAATGGGATTTCATCCCGATTTGGTTGGGAGAGTAATGGGCCTTAACAATCTTGCTAGCGCATCAGTGATCCTCAATGGGAGACCTACATGACTATTCCATATAAGGAAGGGAGCGAGACAAGGATGCCCACTAGCGCCCTATCTATTCCTCATTGTAGCTAATGTTCTGACGCGCTTGGTCAAATCTGAGGTGCAGCTACAAAGAATTGAGGGACTGAGGCTTTCAGGCATGGCTGATGAGATGCTCACTATTATGCAATACGCAGACGACACCTTCCTATTCCTCAGGTACGATGACCAGAGTTTGACTAGGTTTAAAGGAGTTCTTTCAAGTTTCTCGATTGCATCTGGAATTCAGCTCAACAGGAACAAATGCTCTATCCTCTGGCCACACGAGGGACAAGTCCACCACACTGTTTTGGCCCTTGGGCTCCAAGTACTAAGACGGCAAGATACAATGAAGCTTCTAGGCATTCCCCTCTCTCTTCAGGCCTCTACTCGTGGGCTGTGGACCCCCATTCTGGAGAAGGTTCGGAGGAAAATAAATCTTTGGTCACTAAGAAGCCTCTCTATGGTGGGAAGAGTGACCGTAGCCAATGCTGTGCTTGGATCCTCACATGTCTTCTACTCCTCGGTCCTCCTAGGCCCTAAGACAGTCTACGAGAAGCTCCAGAGGATGATCAGGATGTTCATTTGGAATGGTCCCTCTGAACTTGCATGGTCTGAAGTATGCAGAGACAGGAGAGGTGGGGGATTGGGCTGCAAGGATCTACTGTTGCAAGCGCAGGTCCTGGCAGCAAAAATAATCTGGAGATCTCTTATGGGGGAGCAATCACCTGCTCTTCACTTTGTTCGATTCTGGCTAGGTAAATGCACCCCCTTATGCAGGCCATCAATTCCTATGGAGGAGGTAAGCTCCCTCTTTTACCTATTTTCTATGCCACGTGGAGTATCTCCTATTATACGAGGCCTACTCAGTGCATGGCAGGAGGTCATAGAGGTTTTCCACCTAAAGCCATCCCTGGAGGAAGTGGGGGGCCTTAGCATCTTCTGGAATACAATAGTATGGGAAAAGCGTGGGCTCCCTCTGGCTCTGGTCCACCCCCACATATATTCAAGGTGGAGACAACAAGGGATCCGCCACTTAGCTGATGTGTGGTTGGATGACCAATGGATGTCTTGGTCTGATCTTCAAACTCGGCTCAAACAGCTAGTGGGCTGGATAAGAGTATCTTTAGATGTATTTTGGCTAATGTGCATGATTGGTCAGGGATTGTAGGCCTTGGTGAGGTCTGCGGGATTGAGGGGCAAGAGCAGGAGGGATACTCCTAGAAAGGGATTTCTGAGGCTAAAAAGAAACCTCTCTCCCTTCAAAGTTTTGGCCAGCCCGGATGTTACGGATGAGGTGCTCCCGCCGCTCTTGGTGGGCTCCCTCGCAAAGCCGGTGCTCCAAGAAGATACTGATTGTTAGGTGGTTAGCTCTTGAGGATGGAATCAACACCATGTCTCGGTTGAGAAGGAGGAAAATAACGGAATCGGATCTACGCCCACTAGGATGTGGGCAATGTGAATCGATGGAGCACATGTTCTTACGCCCTATGGTGGTAGACTGCGGCTCGGGCCTCACCCATACTTCACTTAACCCCCGACGAGTGGAAGTGGCCACATATTTTATTGACCTCGGCTAGGTCATTTGGACCGTGTTTTGGTCATCAATATAGCTCTATGGGCAGTTTGGAAACATAGATGTGATGTTGCCATTGAAAAGCGGGCTCTCTCTACCACCCGAATACGCAAATACTTCAATATGGAGGTTGCAATGATGGGGTTGGAACACCATAGGAAATATGGCCGGAATTATGACAAAGAGCTAGATAGGATTGGGAGTATACAAGGCTTCAGCTTGTTTTTCCGTTGCTCTTGGAGCACGGAGGAGGTAGCCATTGCCCTGAGTTAAACTTTGGCAGTTAACCCCCTAACTCCCATTGGGACTAGCGGGTTCCCTTTGTGCTCATCGATGATATCTGGACATATGGTTCATCTAGATGTTTTTACCTTTTATTAATATAATATACATACTTACCTCCAAAAAAAAAAAAAAAAAAAGGAAAGCAAATTCGACATGCAAACGGATCAAAGAAGATAACATATGAAAAACCTTAATGATTTGCATTCACAAAAGACTATCTTGGATGAATTTTATTATTCAAGGTAAGATTTATACATGATTAAAACAAAATTGCAAAGATCAAATTCTTATGCAGGGAGGGTACTTAATTACCAAGACCCATCAGAGGTTCCAAGTTCTTGGTGGCTTTGGCTGTCTATAATAACAGCTGCTCGTAGCTCATCTGCCTTCATCGAAAAATCTTCTTCCTCATACATGGCAGCCAAGTCTCGCATTGCTGCTCCAATAGCCAGCCCAGATGTCGAAGAGGGGGGAGAGCTAATCCGCAAGCGCTCCACCATGCCCTCCAAAAACTGTTTGGCAAATCTTCAGAAGCTGAAATGGGCTGGGGCTAGGGCTGAGCAGTTATGGCCATGGCCATGTTCGACGGAGTTTGTGATGCTGTTTCGAAATGGGGAGGGGCATTTTTTCCAAGCCGGAAAGGCAATTACATGTGGCATACACATAGGATACATGTCACGAAATCGTGCACCTCGGGTTAGACAACCCGCAAATAAATTGTTTTTTAGAAAAAAAAAGCCTAACGTTTTGTCCACGTCGCACGTATTATATCCACCTTTTATTCATAGTGCCTCGCTGGCATCTATGACTCAGCAAGGTTACTGTCGGGCAACCCAAAAAGAAGCTTCTACCAAAAAGAAGCAAGGTTACCTCCGCTGACACGCCAATGGCAGCCTTGCTGGGGCGAGGGCGCGCGGCGGCTTTGGCCTTTTCTCGGAGACATAATAGGTTTAAAACCTTTTGCTATGCATCTTCTACATCTTGTAAGCTGGAGCAGCCTGCATTGAACGAGAATTCAAGTGTGAGTTTCTAGTAAAATTTCTCTGTTGTACGCACTTGTTTTGATGTACTGAGCATGTCTAGGACTCTATCTTGTTGCCTTTTAAGTACTTGTTTGATTGATCCAATCTCAGTTTCTTATATCGATCTTGGAGCCACAGTGAAGAAGGTGCATTTTTAGGGCCGAAATTTAAAATTTAGGTTGTATCTATATTACAACAAATAGGATATATGATCCAGCTTATTGGCTCGTATTTTACTTGCACAGGATGGCAGTCAACCATCTTGGACTCTGTATGAGGGCGTGTATTTTTTGTTAACATAAACCTGCACAGTTGTGTATTCCAAAACTGATTGAAGTTTCTAATGACGCTGTAGTTTGTGGTCATCTTTGCACTTTATTCTATACCAGCTTGTGTCATAATTGTAAATTGCAATGCGGACTAAGAATACTTGTGTATTCATACATCACGTTGGATTACGATTGTGTGGTTTTGCACTTTATTGGAGAGAACATAAGTAACTGAATTGTGTCTCTATTGACCTGCAGTCAATGTACGAGAGAATCCTTCCTTTTTCTAGAACGTACAATACTTCCTCCTCATTTCCTGGTATTTATATGTAACTCCTTCCCTGTTAGGTGGTTTTGATATTTGTGCTCTTCTTCTTATGATGGTTTTTATTTCATTTACCTTACAGCTTTTCTCAATGGAAAATACAGGTACTTTTCACATTCTTCATTCAAGATACTGTATGGGGCTGACTATGCCACATATATGCAGGCTTAACGAGATGTTTTTCTTCTTGCAGACATCCTCAGAAACTGACCCCAGAAGTGAGATACTTTGCATCAGGTGCAGGTATGTAAGTTGTGCAGAAAATCTGCACTGCTTGCTTTCTTTCTTTCTGGGGGTTTAGGGCTTGTTCTTAATTGAAATTTCAAGGAAGGAAGTATAAATTGCTGGATGGTCTTCTTGTATGGACTGATTATTAACCTCTATCTATCTACTTGACCAGTCTTTGTTCAACTTTGAGCAGTTAGAATGACATTTCATTTTTCTGATGCCCATGAAAGTCGTCTGTTACATTGTGAAATGTCTTGACGACCCTTTTTGAGGTTATTCTAAATGTGGCAGATGGGACAGTTGATGTACTAGTGCCACCCATGGGCGAATCGATAACAGATGGGACTGTTGCAGCCTTTTTAAAAAGTAAGATCTACTGCATGCCTGAATGTATATTGAGCATGACTTCACTCTGTACTTCAGATTAATGTTCCAAATCTACAGAGCCTGGGGAGTCTGTGGCAGCGGATGACATTATTGCACAAATTGAAACTGACAAGGTTGTTCACGAATTTCATTCTCTCGTGCTGCCTGTTCTGTCAGTATGATATTTAAAATGTCTGATTGCAATTTTTGCAGGTCACAGTGGATGTCCGTACCCCTGAAGGTGGCGTTGTTGAGCAGGTGTGTTCCAATCAAGGAGTCACATCGTGCATTCATTTCATAGATATAGATGGTTACAAAATTTAATTTGTCTTTGCAGTTATTGTTCAATGTTGGGGACACGGTACAACCAGGGCGGAAGATTGCTGTTGTAACCAAGGGGGAAACTGCCTCTGCCACGGTCACAGAAAAAACAGAGCCTGTTGGAACAGAACCTCAGCCTTCTGTTTCATCAGCGCCCCCATCCCCACCGCCAAAGTCCTCTGAACCTAAACCTCCTCAAATCCCAGTGGAAATGAAGGCAAGGCATCCTGCTGCGTCAGAACCAATTCTCCCTCTCAAGGATAAAGAAAGAAGGGTAGGCTACATAATGCACGGATACTTCAGGTCAATGATTAATTTCTCATGACTGTACTTCAGGTCCCAATGACGCGGCTTCGGAAACGAGTTGCTGCACGTCTAAAGGATTCACAGAATACCTTCGCTCTGCTTACCACTTTCAATGAAATTGATATGTATGTGCACTCTATTTTCATGTCCTTTGAGAAGAAGCCTTTTTCACTTAACAAACAGAAGGAAAATAGCAGGGAAGCTTATGCTTCAGAACCATATCTAGGATGGCTAAAATTGATATTGTAAGGTTCTATGTTTCTTGCAGGACAAATTTGATGCAGTTGAGGTCAAAATACAAGGATGCCTTTCAAGAGAGGCATGGTGTAAAGTTGGGTTTTATGTCTGCATTTGTAAAGGTGAGCTGTAAGGATTTTGGATAAACTGCATGATCTTTTGGGATCTTATGAAGATTATGCCATCTTCTATGTTATTTTTCAGGCAGCTGTCAGTGCATTGGAGCAGCAAGCTGTTGTGAATGCAGTAATTGATGGCGATGACATAATATACAGGGACTATGTGGATATAAGCATTGCTGTTGCCACCCCTAAGGTTTTGCTGTGTGGGAAATTAGGGAACCTTTTTATGTGATGCGTATCTGACATTGCATTTGTTTGATATAGGGACTTGTGGTACCTGTGATCCGAGGTGCAGATAGATTGAATTTTGCCGAAATTGAAAAGACAATTGCAGATCTAGGAAGGAAGGCCAAGGATGGTACAATATCCATTGATGACATGGCTGGAGGAACGTTTACTATTTCAAATGGTGGAGTCTATGGAAGTGTGTTGAGCACTCCAATCATTAACCCACCTCAGGTTTGTACAGTTCTTCCTTTTTAAAGTTTGGTTTGTCTTATTTACTATCTCCATCATAATCTCAGGTTTGTACAGTTGTTCCTTTTTAAAGTGCTTGTCTTATTTACTCTCTCCATAATATATTTTGCAGTACAGTTCTTCCTTTAGAATTTGGCTTGTCTTATTTGCTCTTTCCTTGCTATATTTTGCAGTCAGCAATCCTTGGGATGCATAAAGTTATTTCTAGAGCTACTGTGATTGGTGAGAACATTGTACCAAGGCCAATCATGAATGTTGCACTTACATATGACCATCGTCTTATTGATGGAAGAGAGGCTGTCCTTTTCTTGTCCCGTATCAAGGATGTTGTAGAGGATCCAAGTCGATTACTTCTTGATGTCTAATGAGCATTCCCTGGGATCATGCATAGCAAACCTGTTGATAACCCAGGTTTTGAAACTCCAAAAGATGAAATATGCCAATAGGTTGGTTGTGGTTTGCTTTCTTCTACGTAAGGAAGCATCCACGATTGCAGTGATGTTAATAAGATAATAGGCTGCTCCCAACTCTTTATGAGCACCTTTTTGACCCATTCATTTCTTTCTTTTGGCATAATCTTTCATTTATACTGCCATGGGAAGCACTTGAATTGGATTCTACCATTCATTTAATCCCGGGGGAAGTCTGTTATGCGCAAAATAATATCGGACAGACTTGCATCAGTTATATTGCTCTATTGTTGGCCTAAACGAGATGAAATGTAAATCTTCTGAAAATATTTTAGTGGCATGACTGGTTCAAATAAGTGCCAAACTCACGAATTTCATAATGCCCAACAATTTGAAGAACCAAGGAGTTCCCCCTAGGTCTTAGTGAAGGGGGCTATGCCTCCTGCAAACGCACCTGCATTTTGGCTGTACGGTTACTTTGCAGTGCTCGAAAATTGCAACATCTCTAACCCGCTTGGCATATGAGGCTAGCCTACCCTAAAAAATATAAGGAAAATTCTAAAAATGCCTTTGTATTTTGCAATAATTATGAAAATTCCTTTATATTTTTTGTTATTGTCAAAATGCCCTTGGAGTATATCTGTGCGGTGAAGTCCGGCGATCCAGTTCCATCTCCGTGCACGCCATTCCTTCTACATGCCTTTTCATGTCCTCAGCTCTTCTTTTACCATTCCAATCTCCCATTCCAATCTGAAATAGATTTTGCACATAATTTGTGATTCTTTCCTCAGCCTCCCATCCCATTTCTAAAATCCCAAGCTTTTTTCATTTTGGCCGAAGCTGTTTTCATTTTGGCCGTTCCCAAAAGAGGAAGCCAAGGATCCAACCATGGATATCGAGAGTGTCAGTGTGAGCCTCGACATAATAAGATCCTCCACAATTCTTCGCATCACTGACTGTGGAAGAAGCTTTTTCCAAGCTTTCGAGCAATCTAAGCATCGGTTCTGGATTCTGTGACTACCATCTATTCATAGCAGCTACTTCAACATATTTGGAAAACTACTTCTATGATCAATTGCTTATGGGTCCACTTCTGAAGATATAACTTCATCCTGGAGTAGTCCTTGTCAAAGCTCCATTTTTCATAACTTCATCCTGGAGTAGTCCTTGTAGTCCTTGTTAAAGCTCCATTTTTCTTCTCTGTCACTTGAAGTATCCTCCACAAGGATGTTGAAATAGCGATTTATAAGTGGAATTGCAAAGGACACCCTAGCAGAAGACCGATTACAAAGTTTATATTCTTCTATAAAATGTATTGAAAAGATTGTCCACAGCCGTCTTGCCTGAGAAGCAAAATGGAGTGCCCTGGCCATCATACTGTGCGGCATTGGCATTGTTTTATTTTTCCAACTCGGACATCTTTCTGCCCCTTTCCAGAGAGGCCACATGTTCTATTTCTTGCTCTAAATCTGGCATCCCAGTCTTTTAGGGTGGGATGCCCGTAGTTGGTCCAAATAAGGGCTCCCACTCAAATTACTACAGTTACAGACCTCAAACCAACACGGAAATGGCATTTCTGGAAACTTTAGAAGCTAAGGAAGAGAATGATATGGACGTTGGTAGGGACAACTTGTCGACTACTACCATTAAGGCATCCTTGCCCCTTATGGTTCTTGGAAGCCCTGTTATGAAGTCCATGCTTATTACTTCCCATTTGACACTGGCAATGGCTCTAACGCTCCTGGAATTCGAAGTTGTTCTGTCTTCGTCTGCTGATTCTTTTCCAATTCCACCATGTACCATGCTAGAATTACCAAACGAATGTTTTGCAGTGCTGCGACTGGATCTTGTCATCTCCATGGAAAGGAGGCCGAAGTTTCAGAGTTGAACAGTCTGTCTTAGCTTAAAAGTGGTGCTTTTGGTTAAAGTTCAAAATTATCTTAAAAAATGGTGCTAACTAAACTTTTGTTAACTTGAAGGCGGGTGTGTATCACACTTATAACAATTGATACGAGTGTACAAAAACGTGGTGACATACATTGTAGTATTCTCTATGCCATGTAGGATGCATGGAAATATTGCAACATCTGTTCTTGCAAAGCATGGCTTGAAAATAGGGTAGTTCGGCCCCTAAAAAATCCACCCATTTCTCTTAAATTCCGGTCATCCCATTGGCAATTTTCCGACCAAAAAAATTAGAAAACTTCCAGTAAAATACACTAAAAAAATGCACTAACATATATTTTGGAAAAAATTTAAAAATGCCCTTATATATTGCAAGAATTGTGAAAATGCCTTGTATTTTAATTATCAAAAAGCCTCTAATTTTTCTATTGTATAGAAAGATCGAGTAGCCTTCCTTATCCCCACCCCACCCCCCCCCAATACACCAGAAAACAGGCCGGAAAAGTTGTTGCCCCTATTTTTGGCATGTTTTTCAATAGTTTAAATATTTTCTTGGCCATGTGTTTTGTAATTTTTTCTGTTTCTGGCCTGTTTTCCGGTGAGGGGTGCCGAATAAAGGTGGTCTTCCCAAAGATCCGATATGATATGCTACTCTCTGCTCTTTTGCCTCATTGATTTGGTATTCAGCTTCGATGAGAGAAATAACATCTTTTTGTTTAGTGATAAACAAATCAAGAAGCAGCTGATACCTATTAGAGTAGGGCGTCCGTATTTGGCAACGCGCCCGTCCCAACGGGTCACGATGTGCCAAAAAAAAAGTACACAGTGTGCCACAAATTAGAAACTTTTGTGCCCTACTTTGGTGCGTTAGGGTTCCTGAATTGGTGCAGCAGCGTCCCTCATTCGACACCCGGGTGCCCTTGAATGGGTCACTCAATGCCATGAAATGGAAATGGCGGCAGCTTCGATTGGTGCAGCTGCTTCTAAATATGGTGCGTCTACTGACCGTTGATGGTGCAGACACGCCACGCTTATGGAACATGATTTGCCCAGACTGGAACATGAAGTAGCTATTTTTGGTGCATGGGAAGAGTTAATTTCATCAAGTTTCTCGGCTGAATCATTGTTCATAGCCACCACAATTAGGTCTTCTCCACCTGCTTTTTTGATGCATGCAATTTTGGCGCTAGATACTTTTAACATCAGCCACTCACCTTTTATGCAGGATCAAGAACCACTGGGTATGGTCAAGATCAACTGCATGGAGAGGTGCATATAATGAATGGTATATGCCTCAACCATTAGGATTATCAATCTGTTAACGGCTTCTTCTAGATCTTTCTTTTCCAGGTCATGCATGTCTTTCCCTCCTAATTCAAGGACTGCAAACCATCCATGTCACCAATCCTTGTGTGCTTTTCATCGTGATCATTGATTAAGATTTCAGTTCTTCTTTCCAAAGCAGCTCATAGTTTGAATTTTGAATTGTGATGAGCGCCAGGTTGCTAGATATTACTCCCTGCTTCTATCAGCCATGCAACACTTCCTTGCATCCCCTCATTGCATACGCTTCCCATCATGCCTATCTCTACTAGATCAGGAAGAGTCCTTGATCAGACATCTCTAGATGTTGCCACTATCTTGAGAAACATGCCATCAGGGCCTAGAGCTGCTAACAGGACTAGAATCCTTGCTGATAATCCATCTGATGCCCCTACTGCTCAACCTGCCAATGTTAATTCCAGAAAGAAGGTTATAAGGAATATGAAACGTGGTGGTTGGTCCCTTGAAAACCTTGAGAAGGCAAAATTAGATGTAGATGAGGGCTTCTTATCAGTGAGAAAGGTTGCTAGGATGTATGGTATTCCTCACACTACTCTAAGAAACCATTTATTTCACATTTCTTGGTCCAAGATGGGCAAGAAACCTAGAGCTTTGACAGTCCAGGAAGAAGATCAATTGGTGGAGTGGTGCCTTCAAATGATTGCACAACGTACTGGAGTTACAGTCACCATGTTGAGACTGAAGGTTGCTGATATTTGTGCAGGTAGAATGACTCCATTCAAGGATGGAATCCCAGGATTGAAGTGGTGGAGGTGCTTTAGAAATCGTCACCCAGACATGTCATTAAGAAAGGCACAAATTATTGATAATGCTAGAGCTTATGCTGTTAGCCAGCCTAACCTAGATGCTTTTTATGATGAGTTGGAGTTGACTTATAGTTTTGATGCTAATCATGTGTGGAATGCTGATGAATCAGGCATCCAAGCTGGTAAGGAAATGGGGGTGAAGGTGTTAAGTAAGAGGAATGCCAAGACTGTTAATGAGGTGACCACAAAGAATAGAGAGTGGTTGACAGTGTTGTCTTGTGTAAATGCTGCAGGTGAGAAACTACCCAACCTATACATTTTAAAAGGTATGAGGTTTAGAGAGGAATACTTAGAAGGTTGTGAACCAGAGGCTGCTGTTAGCATGCAGAAAAGGGCTTGGATGACCAATGATCTTTTTAAAGCTTGGGTGGCCCATTTCAGAAAAAAGGTGCCAGGTGGTGTTTCTAAGGCCAATCCTCATCTTCTCATACTTGATGGGCATGGAAGCCACGTCTCTTTAGAGACACTAAAACTAGCAGCTGAAAATGGAATACACATTTTGAAGCTCCCTCCCCATACGAGTCATAGGCTTCAGCCCCTGGATGTTGCATGTTTCCGTTCTTTTAAGGAGGCTTTTAGGACAATTAGACACAATTATTCAATTAACCATTTGAGAATTGAGCCAGCAAAGGAAGACCTCACTGCTATAGTTAGGGAAGCTCTTGACTCATCACTAACCGAAAATAACATCAAATCAGGTTTTAGAAGAACATGGATCTTTCCATTTGATAGAACGAAAGTGCAGCCAGAGCTTCAAGGAGTTGGTGTTCAATTGCATGCACAAACTGTTGTTCAGCCACAAGGTCCTTCTCAACCTCATAATGATGCAGTTCAGAATGGTGTAGAAGGTAATGTGAACATTCCTTCTAGCAGTAATTGTCTTCCTGCTGTAAGTCTAGATGGTAGAACTAGAGGCAGATCATTTGTACCAAAGGACATAAGTGGCACCTTGCTTGTAACAAAAGCTGAAATGATAGCACGTTTTGAGAGGGAAGAAAAGGAGAAACAAGAGAAAAAAAAAGGCAAGAGAAGAAGCTGCCAAAAAGAGAAAGGAATTACAAGAACAGAAGAAGAGAATTAGAGAAGCTAAGGAACAAGAAAGGGCTGAGTTGAAGAGGCTCAAAGAATCTAACATGTTCCCTGCCTTTGGTCCAAGAAATCACCCTGTGATAGAGGCAGCCATATCAAGGCAAGCCAGAGCAGCAGCAGCAGTTGCTAGGTTAAGAGAGAAAAGGATGAAGCAACGAGCAACAAAGGTATGTCATATGTTGTTTTTGGTTTTCTACTTTGTAGTATCAACACAATGTATTGTAGGCTGCTGCTGAAGAAGACGAATATCACAGCTGTGATGAAGAAAACCAGTTAAAAGACATGCAACAAGATAACTTCCATGTAAGTAATTGATTTCAAGTTATTTGGTCAAGTTTCTCTTTGTATTGTACATTTGTATTAAAATGGTACTTATTGTAGGAGGATATGGAGTTGGAGGTTGTCCTCCAAGGTAATCAAAATGACAATCATGTTGAAGCACACCATCAACTGTATGAAGATAGTCAGCTGCCAGTCAGCCCAAGTGAGGTAGATTGTAGCATTGAAGATACACATGAATGCTATCATGGCATACGATCTGAAGCTCAAAATTCTGTTTCCCAATCCGTCTTCCATGAAGATTCCCCCATGTTCCTCTATTCTATGCACCCACGAGATGCAGCTCTTGGCCTTACACATCGTGAAGGCATGAACATTGGTAGAAGAACCTCACAAAGAATGAGGTCTGTTAGTAGCATTTACAGATCTGATTATGTAATGTAATGTGCAAAGGGTTTATGTAATGCAAATTCCATTAAGCTGGTCACAAAGGGTTTATGTAATGCAAATTTTATGAAGTTGGTTTTGTGTTGACAATGAATATTGACAATCTAATGCAAATCTTGCAAAGTATGTTGGCGTTGTTGTGTTTGTCTTGTTATTATGTGTGATAAATTGTGTATTGGCATATTTAGAGTTCCAATTTGGGGATAAATAGGTGCTGAAACTGATGCAAGGGTGTTGCATCTAGGGTTCAAACTCGTTCCATTGCAGGTACGTTCATGTTCTATTTTAGGGCTTTTCTTGTTCTAAATCAGGGAGTTATGTGTTCCATTTTAGGGCAACTTGTGAACTATTGAAGTCCAAAAACCAGCCTCTGTTTGCTGTGCATTTTGTGCCATGCAGGACCACTGATACGGCATTGGATACTGCCGTGTTGTTCACAAAGGAGATCTTCCGACTCCATGGGATGCCAAGGGAGATAATCTCTAATAGGGATTCGAAGTTCATGAGTGCATTTTGGCAAGACCTCTTCACCACCATCAAGACGAAGCTATCGATGAGCACGGCATATCACCTTCAGACGGATGGGCAGACGGAGCGTAGGAATCGGATACTTGAAGATATGTTGAGGAATTATGTCTGGAACAAGCAATCAAAGTGGGATGATTGCATTCACTTGGTGGAGTTTGCACACAATAGCACCAAGTAGGAGTAATCTCAAGTGTCGCCATTCATGATCAACTACGGCTACCAATGCTTGATCCAAGACACTTGGCACAATCCTATGTCCAAGATAGAAGTATCCAGCAGATGCTAGCCGACATGCAATAATTGATGGAGGAAGTGAAAGGATATCTTCTAGTAGCAAGGAGCTGGCAGAAGAGCATAGCCCATAAGCACAGAACAGTAAGAGAGTTCCAAATAAGGGACAACGTATAGCTGAAGATCAAGGTTAAACAAGCGAAGCTCCGCATTGGCAATTGCAAGAAGGTTGCTCCAAGATGGGCTGGGCCATTCAGGATAACCAAAAGAGTAGGTAACCAATCCTATAAGTTGGATCTGCCAGCACACCTCAAAATCCATAGGGTCTTCCATGTAAGTCTCCTGAAGAGGCACACTCCTAATCCAAAGGAGGTATTGGAGACAACAGAGTTATTCGAAATGACAGACGACCAACTTGAGATTGTCCCAGAAGTTCTTCTTGACAAGTCCTACAAGAAAACAAGAAGATCCCAATTTCTCCAATACTTAGTGAAGTGGACACACTTACCTGTGGAAGACGCTATGTGCGTACTACTATTAGATTTGAAGAAGCAGTACCTTTAATTCATGGAGAAATGCAAAGGTCGACTCGTCACCGAAGTAGTCGACACAGAACCGATATGTGAGTGTGAGGTAGATTAAGAAGTCTACTTCCGTCGCCACGGAAGTAGACGAAATTGAGAGATAAGAGATCAATTAGTTCATGCATTGATAGGAAAGCACCTCTAATTAATGCCTACTACGGGGAGGACGCCATCCTCCATGCCAAGGGCGACGAAAGGTATAGGCATGAGCGATCATCCTAGGCATTATAGTGCACTGTCTCCACGGCCACGATGGAAGAAGCATCCTCTTCCTACACCGGGAGATTAGTCTTGCATCCATATAGTTAATTAAGCGTAATTAAATGGGTGGTCCCCTAATAACCAACTTTATAATAAATAAATGTGTACTAATGTAGTGTTGTAACGACTGTTATTAGTAGGCGGTGGGTGAACGACTAATACTATTCTTAGTATCACCGTTTTGTTTATATCATTGTACTTCATGTATTGATATCATTGAATACAATTCCAATTTGCCTTTGTTTTGGGAGCGTGCGCTCTCGGATATTGGTGTGCATCCCCTTCTCTCCCTTTCTTGGTGCGACCTTGACAGTATACACAGGAGGGGCAAATGGAGAGGACTACCTGACAACCATGTTCCTATGCCAGCCCAATCCATTGACATGAATTCTGTCTGTGATGATCTATGGAGACCCAAGCCGTCAGTCCATTCCCCTTGAGTCTCAGCCTTGGGTAGGATCTCCCCCACGATGATGTCGTTGACGTTCTTACATATGTATGCTATGGTGAGTCACCCTTCGAGGTGGAGCTATTTCTATTTGATGTCATGTGCTCATGTTTATTTATGCTTCCGCATCTAGGACGGTCCCGAGGGAAGACGGGATAAATGACACGTCCATTCTTCCTCATCGATTCCTTTGTTGTAAGGTGGACGACCTCTGTCAACTTGGTTCCCAGAGGGATGAACTCTGGCTTCTGATATGATGGGAGCATCGTAGATGAAGTAGGGGACGTCACAAGTAATTTGCTAGATAATGATAACATAATCAAATGAAATATAACACATGAGCATCAGAAGCAAAGAACATAGTCAAAATACCAAAACATCATAACCATAGCTCCGAAATAATGGGAAGCTCAACCAAACTATATGCAGACTCTGTTAGCAGAAACATGCCCAGCCAGCCCACATTTCGAGCTTATGAACTGGACTAAAAACCCCGCCCTTTCAGGTTATTGGGGAAAACCATGAAGATAAAAAATGGACTAAGAGTGATATAACCGATGAAGGTAAAATCTGAACAAGCACCCATATGTTGAACGGTCTCTATGCGCAGATACAAATGCTAAGCATCAACATTGCCAACTCCAAAAGGGGAAAAAAATCAAAGGACCTCACAAAATCTTTGAAAATCATGTTGACATACTCCCAAAGTATCTCAACTGCTAAAAAGAAGTAGACGATCTGGAAAAAATAGACTCAAGCAAAAGGAAAACTGTTAAGTCTTTGTTAGCATCCCTAGAAAAGGCTCAAATGGAACTTTAAAAATGCCAAAAATAAAAAGACGCCAGCACGCTCCCAAAATCACCTCATCTGTAAAAAGAGAAATGGATCTAGCAAAAAGAAAAACAAAAATCCTTCAAAATAGTAAGCATCCCTAAAGAAGAATTCAATTTGACAAAGATCATCCAAAAAATGTCCAACACATCGGAAAAAAAAAAACTAAGTAGTCTCTAAAATGGGCCGAGGAAGAACATCCGCCTAGCCAGGTAACCACCGCCCATCTAAAGTGCGCGGAAGAACATCCGCCCATGACTAATCAACCACCAAACAATGGGCTGGGGAAGAACATCCAACTAGCCAGGAATAACCATACCATCTGCAAAACTAGTCAGGGAAGAACATCTGCCCCTATCTAAATTAAACTTTCGACATCATAAACAACTTAGTCAAGAAAAGATGCAAGAAAAATACGTGAATATGCTCAGAAATCAACGTTATTGCAGCAACAACAAAACCCGAATGAGGGTCGGGAGGGAGGGAAAACTCGAAGCACAAGAAAGACAAATTGGAAACGCTCGCGAAGAAGGCCGATGAGAAGAACCAAAAAGTGAAGTAATATATAGAGAAACGAAAAGGTGCAAGAAAAAAGGTCCGAGCTATTTTCGTCTTTCCAAGCATGATGGTTCTATGTAGATATAGAACCATTGCATTCTTGGAAGACTCCAACAGAGAAATAAAAAAGCCATAAAGTGCACGGCAGCACTAAGTGTATGAGTGAGAGAGAGATTGCCCACATGGTCGATGAGAGATGGCACGAGAGACAAATTTAAGCGAGAGACGACGAGAGAAAGGCGAGAGTGGGGTCTTCCCACTCTCGAGTTTGAAAGGGAATTCACCCTAACGGGTGTTAGGGGCATCCGCATTGGCTTTAGGTTGTTAAGGGGGTAGCGTCTTCTGCCCATGATTTTTTAGAGTTCTGCCCATGATTTTTCAGATTTTTGCTGCTTCAATGTGATAAGATGAGCCTAATAAAGCTTAGAAATCGTAAGTTTGTTGGATTGTGGAAGCTGCTCAAGCCTCTTTTGCTTCTGAAAAGCATGTGTAAAAAAAAAACGGCAATATATCCTTTTTTTGCGTAACTAGCCTTGTTAACCTATGAGAGATTATTATCTCTCACAGTCTCTCCTCCATATACGTATAAAAATTGTCTCTTGCCGTATAGCGTGGGAGACAATTTTTATCGATCATGTGGCCAACCCAAGAGAGAGAGGGAGAGGGGGAGAGGGAGGGAGAGAGGAGGGGAGAGAGAGAGATCTCAAGGAAGAATACAACATATATTATTTCATGGGCAAATAGCTATCTACCTAACAGAAAGATGCACTAGAAACCAATGATCTCATGCACAAGGATCTGGCAAATAGTCTACATGGCTAAAACAAAGTAAGAAAATGATCCACATCTTAAGCATTAGTTATGCTATCAAGGCTGAAATAAAGTAGATGGGAAGAAAGTGATCCATATCTTAAGCATTAGTTATGCTATCAAGGTTGAAATAAAGTAGATAGTAGTATGAGAATCGTCTCAAGCCTAAGTGGCCACCATATACAGATATACAGAAGCAAATAAATTCATGGAGCCAGCATAGAGATATTTAAAGGAAAATAAAGGAAAAAGCATTGAATAATATCATAACCTTTGCTAAAAAAGGTGAGTAACGTGACTGTAAAACGATTACTGAATATAAAGTTTATAGATTTGAATTCAAGTTTATGTGACGAAATGTGGAGTACCACAAAAAAGAAAAGAAAAGAAAAGAGTATGTAAGAGTGAATGATCAAAGCATCCACCCCAAGCAATGCCAAAATGCTCAATTGAAACAGGAAACAATGTGTAAAAAACCTTGAAGGTAATAACGTGGATGAAAATGTCGAGTGGAAATAACCTGGAGCTAAGATGAGCAATAGAGCTAAGCTGAGCAAAAAAGTGGCTGAGACACATTGCAAATCGTATGTATAGGACTAAGGAATAGAAATTAGCGAAAAATAGCCAAAGAAAAAGAACATATTTGCAGACAAAGGTTTTGAAGGTAGACTTAAGTCCAGGGAAAAGGAAAGCCGAACAAACGGTCATGAAACAATGTCAAAGTGTCTATATCTAACATATCTCCAAATTTACAAAATTTAAAGGCAACAAATTCTATCTCAACCCGTTGGAAACGGCCAGCCCCAAACCAAAGTGATAATCATAGTCCTCTTAAGGTTCGAAATCAAAGCAAGAAATAGCTTGGGTATAGAGACGAAGCTTGGATATAGAGATCTGAGCTTGGGTATAGAGATCTGTACATGATAACTTAGATGACCATCAAAATATAAGAATATATGAGAATAGAATAGAATAGAATAGTTTTTTTATCGTCCACTGAGACCAATCGGCCTATGGGACCCAGAAGGAGCGCAGCAAACTTATTACTGTCCGGGTTAAAAAACCCCCGCCCCGAAGGGTTTTCGAGGGAAAAACCGTGGCAGTAATAAGAATGCTGTCAAACTGTACAAGTATACATCATCATGAAATAAATGTGTATGTACATGTCAAGTGCGTGCCCGAGGACATAGCTGATCTCGCATGTCCATGACCTCCTGAAGGTATGATCCTAGCATCTGTACGGATGCCGTGCTCAATGTCACATGTAGCGGTGCCGGGCCCGACCAACTCAAAGATAGTGCGTCCGTTTGATCATATCTTTGGGCAACTTTGAAGAGTATGAGATTCATCCTCAATGACTCCCATTTGGCGGCATTGATGAGCCGTCCGACGTGGCTCACCAATCCATCTGCTGTCTCAATTCGAAGATGATGTGCCCCCTCATGCGAATGGAGGCAATGAGTCAAGCGTCTTTTTCGTGGGCAAGTGGGTACGCAGGTAGCATTGTGGACCTCGTTCCAATGTGGGATTTATGTGGCGCTACCGTAGTAGTGTCTTTGTCTTGACTGTTCAAGGGGCTGGCATCCCAAAGCTTGCCGATGAAGCAAGCGTCAAGATATTGCCTCAAGCTATGGCGATCGCCATTGTTGCACATGTATGCACCTGTGCTCTCGCACATTCCATCTAGCCATCCATTGAGCTCTCTTTTCCCTCCAAAGGGCCTTGAGGCGTTGTGGCCCCATTGCCATGATATAAGCTAGTTTTGGAAGACAAGCATTGTCCATGTTGACCACCTTCCGAAAATAGACAATGTGGGCGATCAAGGGCAGCCCTCCGAAGAGGCAAGAATCTCGTTTCCTAAAGTAGAATTTGATATGGGATTTTGTGGACTTCACCCCTAGTGCTCGTACCAAGAAGCTCCAAGTCATTCCAAGTAGCGAGGGATACTTTGGGCCCCATACTTCAACCCCGTACAAAAGGGATGGGCTCCACTAAGACTTTGAGCAGGTGTGGATCGATGGGTCCAATCATACAACTCCGCTCTATGACTATTGTTTTGCATTGCATATAGTGCTTTCCAGCCCGCCGTAACTCGTAGCCGTATGGATGTGTCCCAGTGCATAGTAGACGGAAACTCCACTCCCAAATATTTGTATGTGGATGCTACTTCCACATTCTGCCCTCGGTAATGGAAGGAGGGGATCCTTGGCTGTCGTGAAGATGATATGAAAACCACCTTAGTCTTGGCCAAGTTGACGCGCATATCAGTCGCTTGACAAAATGTGTCCAGGGCATCGAGATGTCGTTGCATGTCTGCTGGTGTGTAAGCTAGGAGGTCCACATCATCAGCATATATTAACTGCTTGATGATCTGGTAGAGAAGGTGAGAAGGGAATAAATAGTGTAACTGCCTCAAACAACGTAAAATCTTTGCGTAAGAAGAAAACAACATATAAAGCGCCATGGGTGGAATATCATGGACGAAATATTGATGGCAAAAAGCTAGAGCAAAACTGCCACAGTAGCAACGTCCAAAAACATATCAGACGCAACATCATGCACGTTGAAGAAGGGACCAATCTTATGCAATGTTGAAGAAATTGATATAACAAAGAGAAGAGGCTCTTTCAAGGGAAAAAATATGTCAAAATTAAAATATGCTATGGAACCAGCCAGACCCAGACCCGCACCAAAGACCAAACTACCAAACCACCAAACCATATGAGAGTCATGGAAAAAGAGGGAAAAATACAGAATAAAAAAGATAAACCATAGAAGTGATAATTAATATGCAAGATTTATGCGCAGTCTCAATATCTGCATTTGGGAACCTAAAATACGACACTACAATCGCCTAGAACTCTACGTACAAGACTATAAAGTCCAATATCAACTACAACAAAGCTAGATAAGAGAAAACGAGCCAAATAACTATAGAATTCCATTTTTTCGAGGAAAAGGAAGGATTATATTAAGCATAACTTAAAACATACAGGAGTAAGGCTTACAGGAGTAACTGCAGAATTAAATTAGATGTGAACTCCATAAACCCGCAGAATAAAATCAATAAAAAACTATGCAAGATATAGTAATCATGATTAGATATAGTATGCTAGACAATCATTCAGAAAATCCATGCATATCCCCCATGCTAGACATATATAATGCAAAAAGAGAGTTAAAGGCAACAAGGGAATGCAACAAGAAAGTTAAAAGGCAACAAGGGAACCAATCAAGTAGAGCAGGTGTAGGGCAAAAGGACCAATTGGGCGAAAATAAATAATTTGATAAAGGATATGGATGACCTAGGGAACAATGAGTGATCAAAACAAATAGGAAAAGCTTAGAGCATGGAAATAACAAAAGATTAGGAATAGAATCGAGAAGGCACTAGGAATAGAATAGAGAAGAATAGAAGAGACTTTCTGAAAGTGATGGAAAAAGTGAGGAAAAGTAGAGAGCAAAATTTGGGAAAAGTGAAATAACACAACAAAGATTGGAGCAGATAGAACGATTAGAAACCATGTAACAATGAAGCTATGCGAGATCATGGACACATTGTAATTCCATAACGAAAACTATCAAGGAGAACCCAACATCGATTTAACCAAATAACTATAAGAAGAAAACATTAGAACCCCACAATAGAGGGATACGTTACAATACACATGGCCAAAATAAAAACAGTTGCCTAAAGAAACACCTAGCAAACATCTAAAACCAAGTGGCAGAAGCACTTGCCACCAACCATATGAACTATATAAAACACGTGACAAGGCAAAAACCCCCAAGCGAGATTCAACCATACTATGCAAACATAACAATGAAGAGCAGAAGGTAACATGCCAAAAAAGAACATTGCTACCTAGCATCACAATCACATGAAATAAACCATAAAAGAAGTTTGGCAAGGCAGAGAGAAAGAGAGTTTGAACTGGCAATGAGACAAAGAAATAACTGGCTAGAGTTTGAATTGACAACCTAGATAGTGAAGCAACTTATAAGAGAACTGGTAAATGCACCTGGTTAAGGAGCACGACACATGAACCTACAAAAAGCTATATCGCCTGGGCTTGTTTATAGCCCAATAGAGTGGTCATGGCAATAAAATCTCACATGTTTACATGTTTCTTATAGAGAGACAACAGTAATATTTCATACCCAGAGAAACAAGAACTGCAATGAGCAATTGTTGCATAGTTCCGAGTCATGGCAATAAGTGCATATCAAGGGTTGATCATTTTGTAGTTTAATAACGGTGCATCCCTCACATCAACATCACGTTGAAATATTAAACTCAATTCCACGTTGAAAATCAGCATTCGTCATTTGTTGGAAAAAAAAAGGACGTTAATACAATGAACTGCTTCTAGAGCTGCGAGGAAAGAAGCCCAGACATCTAGCGAGGAAATCTAGCAGAGGCGAAGGAAACAGGTTGAAGGGTTCAATCTGAGAAAATACTTTATACAACCTTGCATGCTTACTACTAAAAGCATGAAACTAGCAACAGAGGCTGTGGCCGCAACAAATCTAGAAGGAGCTGAATAGAGTTTTGAATCATCGATTTGCCCACAAGTTTCAATGATGTAGAGATAAATTATTTTCATAAAAGCGGCTTGTCAAGAGCTATGTTCTTGAATTAAAACCTGGATTTTAATAAGGCAAAGACAAAACGATTCGGAAGGCCTTGCTTCTGCTCTCTAGCAAAAATTAAAATATAAAATGCTAGACTTGCGAACTAGAAATCGAATCAGAAGCAGCAGGGAGTATTCTTGTATTCTAGAATACAAAAATCAAGAACACAATAAAAGAAACTAGTATGCCAGAAAAACTTGAAAAAGAAAAGTTCAAAAAATAAAGGAGAAGCAAACAGAACGAGAAGAATTAACTGTAATAAGCTGAGCTAAACTAATGAATTACAACCTCACACTAACTTAAATTAACTAGAAATCAACCAACCAGAAAGAACTAGAAAACTAAAAATCTCCCAAACCACAAAAAACTAGAAAACTAGAAGCACAAGACAAACAAATTGGAAACGCTCAAGAAGAATGCCTATGAGAACCACCAAAAAGTGAAGTAACATATAGGAACAAAAAGGTGCAAGAAAAAAGGTCCGAGCTATTTTCATCTTTCCAAGAATGATGTTCTATGTAGACATAGAACCATTGTATTACATATTTACTATACAGGTGCCTAGCTCATACCCTTGCCGATGTTGTCCATACAACCTGCCCATGTTGAAGTAGCGAGCTCAATGGTGAACACCAAAATAACAATTCAAACGTGGAGAAATCTCAAATCCTGTTATCATATGGATAACATCTATGCACTTTGCTAAACAAAATAGAGATATCACCATTTTTCAATGCGCAAAGCCTACCTTAAAACCGTTTCCCCCATAAGGAATACACTTACAATTTCTTCTAACCGTTTCCCCCATAAGGAATACACTTACAAATTCTTCTAATAATCTGCTAGCTAAGATACTTCACTTTAAGTATTCTTAAGTTTAGTTTCTAACTTATTATATAATGCTAACAATGCTCCATGTTATCACCACGTTCACCAAGCCCCCATAAGCTCCTAATAGTCCTCTTAACCCAACTGCATTTACATGATCACGTAACTGCTTCTACCCAGAAGTCATGGCCCAATATGGTCACATCTTACAATATTATTTAATACAAGCACTTAGGTAAGATTTTTAATATTCCATATTAAAAACCACTTTCCCTAGCTACTTAATTTATTAGGGCATCTAATGTGGATGCTTGAAATCACGCGCTTCCAACTTAAAAATCCGTAGGTTTTTATGACTGCAACCACTTGTAGTCCTTATCAACTAATCTCTAGCCAGTGACTTGTCTCCAAGCGTCAAAAGTACCTATTTTCTTGATCATTAGACGTTAATTACACATTTTCTTAAATGACTCAATTAGACAAGCAATGCATGGTCTTATGAGTTACCACATAGCTCTGCACACATTCTAGCAAACCTAATCTGAGAACTTACCATACTTACCCATGGCACTATTCTCAAGCCTTCTCATATATGGGCATTCCTTTTTATGTCTATGACCCAATTGTTAACAAGGACCAAAATCATGACAAAATGAACAAATGAAGAAACATGAAACATGAAAGAAAAAACAATGACAAACCAATTCAGAGCTTTCTTATGTGGCATAGATCGATCTCTGTCTTTTGAAGAAGCTCAGTGCAAATCGGCCTTGTGTAATTTCAATTCATTTCTACTTGAATCCAAGCCTTTTCTCATGTAATCCAAACACTTTGAAAGCTCCTGAATTTCCACAGGAGAACCGATGTGGTTCATTGATTCCACTGTAGGGTTCCTTGTTCATGCAAATCTAGCCCTTTAAGCCCCCAAATCAGCTCCTTCTATGCAATTTCTAGCTCTAATCTGGACATGTGATTCGTTGTTTTCCATGTTGCCAGCCGACTCTCGATGGAGCAATCACGTAGGAAACTCTTCCCAGAGGCACCAAATAGGCTCAAAATGCATTTGAGCGTGAAATCAGCCCTCCCTAGCTATGCACATCTGCTGGGAAAAAACCCATCTGCCTTCAGTGTCGGGACAGATGGCCGGGACGAGGAAGTAGACTCCGACCATCAGCCCCTGTTCTTGCAGATAGATTGGCAAGCCAACCGAGCACCCATTGCCCCAACACCCCATGTACCACGGTTGCGTCTGGACTATGATCATGCGGCGGTCTATGCGAGGATGCTTGAGCATGAGCTGCCGGGAGTGCTGGAGCTCCCCACACTTCAACAAATAGACGGTCCCGGTGAACCGGCTCGCTTCGAGGGTAGGGGCGGATGCTTTGGGAGAGGCCGTTCTCGGCGATCCATTGGGTACGCAACCACCTTCCCCGCAATCACCGGGTTCGATGGCGAATGCTCGGGAGCTGAAACGATGGCTCGCCAAGTCTTTGGACCCACCATTCGCCCCAAGCAGCCGTCCGTCAATACCACTCCTTCCTCAAGACCAAGAAAGCCGTGTACCTTGCGGAAAGCACCAAAGAATGAGATGTTTGGTCTACTAGGACCGCCACCCTAGGGGCCTACGGAGAAAGGTCTTGAGTAAGCCCACGACCCACGGGAAATATTACCCGGGAACAATGGGTGTGATACTTGCAAAGAAATTATATGACCCAATGGGAAGCCGGACGGTGGTACCTCATGAGCAGGGCACGGTCATTCATCAAGGGGATGTCATAATGGGCCCATAGCAACGCCGTAGCAGGAAGGCGGGCAGATTTGGATGGTATGCGGTGAGCTTCTCAAGTGGGGTAGGGCCCCCAATGGTGCGGTTCTCACACGGCACTCTTCAACGGGGCATTGCAAGAAGGCTTCCCCTTTGGACTACCAATAGAGTTGTGCCCATATACAAAGCAAGGGACCCCCACAACCCGACCAACTATGTCATTACCATTATGGTCGGATTACGTCTTTGCCAAGTTGCTTGCGGGATTCTTGAGCGGTGGCCCGACACTTTGGGCGAGGATGGAGAAGTGTGGGCTCTTCTGACTTGGCGGGCTTCGCCCGGCCCCGACATTCTACTATTGACCATATCTTCACTCTGCGAACACTCATAGAGGATAGGCGGAATCAACACGAAACTGTCTTGTTGCTTTTGTGGATTTATAAAGGCTTTTGACACGATTGCCTCGGGATAAGTTGTGGGGACAGATTGAGACGGTGGGACCCGTCGACTTGCGAGGAATGCTATATCTGAGACTATCTGAGGCTTGCTCCGTCGTCTCACGGCTTGTCGGGAGAGCGTTGTTAGTAGCATTGGGGTGCGCGGGGCTGCCCCTCTATCCCCGGCGCTCGGCGGCTTGTACATTGACCAGCTAGAAGAATGGCTAGCCTGAGCGGGGGAGGGGGAAGGCGCTTCGATTGATGCACCATATAATCCGCAACTCATATATGCCGATGATGTTGACCTACTCGCATATACCCGGAGGACATGCAACGCCACACGGATGCTTTGGACACTTTACGCCAATTTCGGCATGAGAGTTAACTTGGCCAAGGCGAGGGTGTCTTTGGTCCCATCATCCGGCACCCACGCCTTCCCTCATTCACTTACTAGGGGCGGTGGAGGTGGCTCGATCTTATAAGTATTTGGGCATTGAGTTTTCTACTACCACACTTTGGGATGCATCCATCAGGGTTTACAGTCACCAGAGGGTCGGAAAGCCCCTGTATGCAATGCAAAACAAAGGATCACAAGGCGTAGTTTGTATGCATGGGGTCACCGGGCACACTTGTTCGGGGCCCTTGGTTGAACCGGGGTCCTCCTCTATGGGGCTGAAGTGTGGGGGCTAGTGATATCCCTCACCACTTGGAGCGATCTAGAGCAGTCTGAAGGCCTTCTTGGCCCGGCACGGGAGTGAAATCCACGGTCCCATATCGGATCTTGCTCCGGGAGGCAGGCTTCCTTCCATTCTGAGAGGGTGCTTATTTGGAGCGTCACATTATTTACTTCGCAAGGTGGTGGCTATGGATGAAGCCCGGCTGCCCAACCTTGCTTTGGCGAGCGATGGGCCCATAGCGACTCAAAGCTTCTTTGGAAAGACAAGCAAGCCCAGTGGTTCTCGCTGATAGAATGTGCGAGCACACGGATGTGGACCAATGCATACAGAAGAAGGAACGCCGCCTTGAAGCAAAAAGACTTGGATGCTTGCTTCATGGCCAAGCTTTGGGATGCAGAGGCCTGTCACATGTCAAGGTGGCAAATTATCGACGGCGGAGGTTAATCCCATGCTCACGAGGGGCCCACACCACCACTACTGCGCACCCATCTACCCATGAAAAGCGCGGTGGTGATTGCTTCCATTCATACAGGTGCACACCACCTCCGCATTGAGGCGGGGAGATGGATCGGGAGCCGCATGAGGGCAGAGTCCGCCGGTCTTTGTCAGCGGCGCCATTGAGGATGAAAGTCCGCCCTCGGGCTGTCGGTGTCACGAGCATATCAGGGCTCGGTATGCTCGGTTAGTTGTGCCCCATCGGGGCCCCCGCGATGAGCTCATCGAAGCACGGCCTCTATAGGCTTGTTGGGATCGTACCTCAGGAGGTAATGGATCTGGCGGACTTCAGTTATGCCCCCGTCAGGCATTAACCTCAAATTGTATACTTGTGATTATGTATATAACTGTGCAGTATGTCAGCATCCTTATTGCTACTAAGTTTTTTCCCCCGAAAACCCTTCGGGGCGGGGGTTTTTTAATCCTGGTAGTAATACGCCTGCTGTTCTCTCTTTGTACTTGGGTCCCATAGGCCAGTTGGTCTCCGTGGACGATAAAATCATATTCTATTCTATTCTTCATCCAATTTCTTCAATTGGATCCTATACAATAAATATATCTAATCATGGCTGCAATATAAGAATCCTGGCATTAACCATGTAATGCTAGCAGATCCAAGCTTTGCCCTTTGCTCTTACAGAAAGGCAAGTAAAATCTTATTATGGCAATCTATGCACCTCAAAAGGCTTACTCAGAAACCTTTCCATTAAAACAACAAAACACCTAAAAAGGATCTCTGGTCGCTGAGATATGATGCTTCGAATTCCGGCCACCAAAACTGTCCAGAAATTGCTCCTTCTGCCTTCATGCTCTGTAAAGGTTCTTGAAGGTCAAAGCAGGCGAAGGGCCAGAAGAGGAAGCCATCCTAGTCTGTCGCGGAGGAAGATGAAGAAACTCCTCCTGCCCTAAGGAACTGCCAACCTATGTTGGAAGTACCTGATGTTCAGAAGAGCTTCTCAAGGTCACATGACTGCTCGTGCCGCTCATATTCAACCACTACTGGCATTACCAGACTTTCAGTAGCAGCAAGAGCACCCCATGAGCCAGCTTGTGGGCATCATGGATGCTCATCCTAGAAGAATTTGAAGCATATTCCCTCCTGCTTGCACCTTGTATCCCATTAGAATTACCAGAGGCATGCTTCAAAGGACTGTGGCTGGATCTTGTCATCTCCACTGAAAGGGACTGAAGTTTCAGAACTTAATAGCCCCGCAAAATGGAACAATTTCTGAGAAATTTAAGCCTCATCGAAAAGAGTGTTCCACGAGCTTTTCACAACCCCAAAAACGCCCAAAACGGCCACCAAGCAGAGGAGTTATGGCCAAAAGAATATTGCAGTTAAATCGTACTACTGCCAAGAAAGGGCCAAAAAAATCATGCGCTTTTTCTCCACTAAAACAATATAGCCACCCTGCGAATCATATATCAATGGAAAGGGTATGCGAGAACTTTCCAATGAGCCCAAATACGCCAAATTCTGACATCGAAATCAACTGAGCAAAAGAACAAACCTGGAATCCTAGGTGCCATCACCAAGCGCCCTCTTTTTTCTCATTCTATTATTATCTTGGCCTCATAATAATATAGTGTTCAATAAGCTTTGCAAATTTTCTCTGGACTATGATTTTGGTAAAGGTTGACCGACAATTGGGGGTTAGGGTTTCAGAATAAATTGCTGAAGTTTTTTTGTGTTCCATGGTCATCCGTCTGCTGGGAGTTCGTGGCATGCATTGCCCGAGCATGCTGGGCGGCTGATCGGCTGTCCCATGTGCCTGAGCAGTTGGCGCCCATGCCGGAGGGCCAGATGCTGCTTCTCTTTATTTGGATTGTGGCTTGCATATGACATGCCAAGAACAACCCACAACTATTGTCGGATTGTGCATAAAAGCAGGGCTGCGAGGTCTTGGATGGACAATAGAATTCACGCGATGGCTGCTCCAGGTACTGTTTGATTTAGAAGATGTTTCTTCGTAGGCTGGCCAGGGGTGTGTCCAAGGGATGCCTAGATGCTGAGGGAAGACCTCCTGAGAGCAGTGCAGTGGCAGCATGCCGTGGTCTTTGGAAGGGATTCACATTGTCTGAAGATGTGAATATGCACAATAGCAGGTTTGAGGAGGTTCCACGGTCTGCCGCTGGAGGTGGAGGTGAGGCCAGCCATGATTTTGAGCTGGTAAATTCGTTTGAGAAGGATGTTGTGTTGGGTGGACAGAGAGCTGCAGATTTGTCTGAGATAGGTATTCGTTTGGGTGGAGAAAAGCCTGTACATTTGTCTGAGCCCCAGGCTCTTGTGGATGGAGATAGGCCAATGGTTCCTCCTGTGTTTCAATTCACTGGTGGGCTTCCTGTTTTTGAAGACAGGGGGCCTGGGAGGCAGGTTTTCCCAGGAGGTAAGAAACTGGCAGTGAGGAAGAAGGTCATTTCGAAGCCTCCAAGAGGCTCTGTTGCACAAAGGGATTTATCCTCTTCCTTAGATGTGAGTGTTACTATTAGTATTGGGGGAGTAGATGTATAGGATGACATATACAATCGTGTGTGCAAGTTTTTAGACACAGAGTGCTTGAGTGGAATGGTGAGCCTGGAAAGAGGGTCAGACTTGGATCGTCTTCATGTGCAGTGCGTGTTTAGAGTAGGCCTAACTAGTCCCATAGAAGTAAATGCGAGATTGAAGAAGTGGGATACGCACAAGACAGCTGGTGCTATTATTCTCTGTAAAGCATTGAAGGATACCAAGCTGCACTGCTATGAAGGAATGTTGAGATACTGTCTTAAGGACATGGGGAAGATGCATCACAGGCACCACATGAAGTCTGTAACTGCAGAGCAGATTGAGCGTGGGAAAGAGTTATACGCACTCTATGGAGCCAGCGAGATCAAGAATTGTGTGACACTGGATAACAGAAACCTATTTGCCAAAGGTAAGCTCTTTCAATCCTATCATGGGAAGAGACAGCTGACTGCATCTCTCATTCAAACCATCTGCAGCATGCTCCGCACTGAGAAATTTATTTTGAGCGAGGTGTGGGTTCTTCCATCAAATATGGCTTTCATTTCGCAGCAACGTGTGGAGGCTGCATGGCGACTGACTATCAATCCGAAGCATGCCTCTCACGCTGATGTAAGAAGTGTAGTTTATGGACTCCCTCCTGGAATTGTGCCAGTAGAGCGCGTGGGCAAACGTAGAAGGAGATTTTAGGATGCTGAGGCAGTCGTCGGGGATGTGGAAGAAAGTAGTGAGAATGAAGAAGATGGCAGTCAGGAGGATGGGCAGCAAGCACATGGGCACTCTGCAGACACACCCCTGGCTGCCTGCCCCTCTTATATCCCCCTTAATTTTGGCGATTTCTCCTTCTCTGCTCAGTAAGTAGAGGTTCCTTTGATTTTCTCATGTACATAGTGTCTGCTTTTCGTGTAGGTGTAGGTACAAATGTTGATAATGCTGTGGGTGATGGCGAGAAGGATGTTGTGTTCAGCCCTGTTATAAACGTGGACACAGATTCAGAGAAGAACTTGAGAGGCAAGCTCATGTTATAGCTGAGTGGCAGGTCCGAATGCTTTCATCTCCATGTGGATATAGATCTCCTGTCAAAGGAGACCATGACGAGCATCAGAGAGTGTAGAACAGCCATGTGCAATACTGTTCAGCGGCTGGAAGAGGCGTTGCATTGTTTAGACATAGAGGATTTGAAGGTGTCCTTGAAGCAACGGAGAGTATTTCGAGGCTATATGAACTTGATGCGAGCTTTGCTCATCAAGCATAACAATGCTTTGGAGCGTCTTGGGATGTATTTTCGAACCATGCAGGCGTGATCTCCTCTTGCAGCTGAGATTTGATGCTGCTTTCCAGTTACAGTTACGTACAGATCTTGTGAATATGCAGGTCCTTTGTCAAGCTTCTTCATGAAGCTTTTGTAGTTTGCTGTTTCCCAAGTTCGGTGTGCAGGTGGTCTGTGCTGCTTTCAAGCTTTTGTAGTTTCGTGTTTCCCGGGTGCAATGTCCAGGTGGTTTCTGCAGCTTCCTCATGAAGCATTTGTGACTTCCTGTTTACCAGGAGTTGCAGGAGTTGTGTTACCATATGCATTTTCTGCTCAGAATCCAAACCTGTTCTTTGTAATGTCTCATGCTGTCAACGTGTGCTATGGAAACCTTTTGTTTCTAATGTCTTATGTTCTGAATAATATATGCTGCTCTTTAACTTTCACTTGGTTTTCTGAACGTCATATGAATGCAATGGTCTTCATTTCTTATTGTTCTGTATACATTGAACTATAACACGTATGTGAATACGTAGAAATACACATACGGGATGCACGAAATTATACTGGGATGTGATGTGGAAATTTGATGGCCCTTCATTTGGCATATTCATGGAACTATACTTGGATCCAATGATCCAAAAGCAATAAGCAATATAAGAGCAGCAGTAGGATATAAAATTTTGTACTCGTCTAGTCTTTTATTATAGCATGTAAGGTTTCTTCGTCTTAAGCTTTCTTCGTTCTTTATTCGTCTATCTTCGTTCGTTTTTTATTCGTCTATACCTGAGGATCGAATAGGGGTGTTCATATAGTACACTACTAATATACATTTACATACAATTTTTTTTTTGCGAATAATAGAATGGCACGTGGGTTAGGTGACTTGCATACTATTTTCTATCATTGACTCACATCCAGAATGAGAGTTGGAATCAATCTGAATTCGTGCCGCAGGTTTTCTTAACTTAGAATCTCTGCAACATGAGTGTTTTTAAGTAATGAAAAAGAGATAATGATGAAAAATAGGAAAGGAACTAAACTTCTTGCCCCAAGGTGATGCAATCACCAACGTCAACCCATCCATGTTTCTTGAGGCAAAAAGAGTGTGTGCATTCCTTCAACATATCCATACTTCTTGCCATGTGGGATGCAAAAAACGTGTGTGCACTCCTTACTCGAAATATATACTTGTATATTTTCTGCAGCCACAAGATTGTTAAGCATAGCCAAGGCAACCATGTCGTCCCCTATTGTCAAGTTTAAAGAAATAAGCATTGTCACTCCAGCTTCCATTCAAGAAGAGAGCACCATATATTTGTCATGCATGGATCAGGTTTCAACCTACTACATGGAAACTGTGCACTTCTATCCCCCATCAGATCTGCTGCCTCAACAAATTTTCACCTTATTGCAAGATGCCCTGAGCAAGATTTTGGTGCCTTATAATTTTTTAGCTGGAAGATTCAAGGAAAATCATGATGAAAAACGTTTGGAGATCCTCTGCAACAATGCCGGCATTCCGTTCTCTACAGCTACCTCAGAATTGCCTCTAAAAGATTTAGGAAAGCTTGATATGCTTAACCCTTTGTTCGCAGAATTGATAATTGAGATAAAGAACAAATCAAACATTGAAGAATGCCCTCTAATAGCAATCCAGGTACCGCAAAGCTGCATGAATTATGAAAAGAATGTCAGTTGATATTATATGTTAATAAATGTTTACTCAATGCAGGTCACATGCTTTAGATGTGGAAGCATATGCATCGGCTTAACAGCCAATCATGCAGGAGTGGATGGTATTACTGCAGCAGAGTTTATGAAAAATTACGCGGCCATAGCTAGAGGAATTGGGCTCCAAGTTGTACCAACTTTTGATAGGACCATGCTGAGACCAAGGTCTCCTCCATGTCCATCCTCAAAATACCAACACAAAGAATGGATGCCATTTTCCACTACACCATCCCACAACTGGATCCCCATATGTAATTTCTATCTGACTTCTTCTGTCTTGCCAGATTCTGTTTTATCAGAATATTCCTTCAAGGCATTTGGATTTACCAAAGATGTTGTAAAGTCCTTGCAAAGCAGTGCCATGGCTGATGGATGTGTGAAAAAATGCAGCAGCTTTGAAGCTGTGGTAGCACATATATGGCAATCGCGTACTCTTGCCATAAATACTATTAATTCACAATCAAGCTCCAGCTTGCTGTTTGTGGTGGACATAAGGAACAAGATGTTACCATGTTTGCCACATGGTTTCTGTGGTAATGCCATATTGGCACCGCGAGTAAGTGTGAATGCTTCAGAAATTGCTGCAAACCATCTGTCCATTTATGTATCCAAGATTCAGCAGGCATATGACATGGTAACACATGATTATGTTCAGTCTTCTATAGATTTTGCAGAAATGCACCATGCCATACCTTCAACTTCCATGGGATTCATGGCCTCTTCATGGCGCAAGGTGCCCTGGTTTGATGCAGACTTTGGCTGGGGAAAACCTGTTTCAGTTACCCCTGTCAGGCTCCATCCTCACTACCTTCTGCTGTTATCTAATCCGTCAAATAATGCAGGAGAGCTGGTTGCTTATCTTGGTCTTCTTCACCATGAAATGGAGGTTTTTGAGAAGCTATGCCTGGGTCGTGTAAACCATTGACAAAACATATAGGAATAGAAAAGGAAAAATGAAGAAAAAAGCAAATGTGTTAGTATTTGCTAACAAAAGCTCATTCTAAATTGTTTTTTTATCTCACTTCTTCAAAAGTACGATATCCTTGTTCAACAAAACGAAAACAATATATCAAAATCTGTAGGCATATAGTTTCCAAAAGATGCATCACTACTTGACTTTTGGCGATGGTGCACAAATAGACGGACGCCAACTGCTCTAAAGTATCTTTAAAACCTTGAAAATGTGCCCAAAAAGATGTTGATCAATCATATACTTCATGTGCGTGAGCTTACGATGAAGATATAAGACCTGTCACCTGTTGTTGAGTCCTCTTATCAAAATACTCTAAATACGGCCAAGCCTCACAAGAAAGAACCCTTTCAACATCTGCAAATTCCGCAAATTCCGCAAATTCCGAAGGACGAATCTGTGTGGTAAAAATGACGTCTTTCTTCCAATCATCATTATACAAAGTCGACCGTAATGAACGGCACCTTTAAATTATGCCATTATTCTGCCAAAATTATAATGCAGAATAGGACTCTGTATTCTCAGGAGCGGCGCCGCTTCCCCTGCATCGTGCTTTCTTCTGCCAGAAATCCTGACCTACGGCGCCGCTTCCCCTGCATTGTGCTTTCTTCTTCCAGAAATCGCGACCTATGGCCTGCTTCTGGCGCTTGGCAACATAAAATATCATTTCAAGGCATTCAGAAGAAGCAATTTCAAGCGTTCAAGCCGGAAGATTTGAAGCTTTCAAGCCAGAAGCTTTCAAGATTTCAAGCCGGAAGAGCCATATTGGCCTTTTCTCAGCCGGAAGAGCCATGTTGGCCTTTTCTCACATTCAGGACATGGTTTTGCACACGAATTGCTTCCTGCTGCTTTTTCTCTGGCAAAGAAAGACAGTAGCTGCTCCATTGCTGCCGATTTAGTTGAGGACATCCTACAAAAAATACTCTGAATCATTCCCTTGTTTCTGGAGGCTAGGTTTGAACCGGACCTTTCAAAAACCCATCTTCTAAGCAAAAGTTTGGGACCTCTTCAATCGATGCTAAACCAAACTGGCAGGTTGCATCATTTGGATAACATTTCTTGCCTGCAGACTGCGCTTGAAGGTCGGCTATGGCGGGTTCTAGAACTTCTGCAAGCTACGTGGCATAATCAGATAGGTGGAAATTTAAAGGTGCCGTTCATTACGTACTGTAATTGCCATGAGTCGGACATTCCGCCTGTAAAGGGTCCGGCGGCGCCGCCAAACTCGGCGGAGCAGGCGGCGCCGCCGGAGCCCTTTACAGGGCGGAATGCCCCTCCTCATGGCAATTACCTAGTACATAATATCTTTAGGTTGTATGTGTTTCACAAGAATGCAAGTCACATAATCTAGCAATTTATGGCTTCAAGAACACACCTCATCTTCCTACACCATTGAGAAAACCAATGGATAAACTTCATTTTGTAGCCCTTTATGTGCACATTGTATGGTCTGGATCTATGCCATGTCAGGTGGGGGGCTATAAAACGCATGTGTGTGACCATTAACACATCATTTTGTTGTAAAATTTCTCTTCTGAGAACGATGCTTTTATTAGCTCTGAATTATGGGTTTGATTCCAAATAGGTATTATTCTATAAGACGAATACAAAAAATGGGTATTAGAAACGAAAATTGAAATGTATTATGCAAGTTCAATACCACAAATGAATATCAAGAATGAATATTGTGTAAGTCGAACACCAAAAAACTTGTCAAAAGTCGGGCTTGCCGCATGCAAGGGAGCTGAAAACCCACTGCACTGGTCATCTGCACAATATTACAACAAAAATAATCACAACAAAACTATGAGGAAAAGACTATTGTGGTATTCAACTTATCAAATAACAAAGCAAGATATCATACTTGTTTTTTGAAATCGAATCCCAAAAGGGGAGCCAATATTTCGCCAGCATGATAATCTGGCCGAAATCACAAACCGTATTTTTATAACCTAAGATTTTGGAAGGTTTTTTGAGGTATTCGTAGTGAAGTACCGTAGTAGCTGACGCTGGCATCGTGGATTCCAAACAGGGGAATCTAGGGTTTGGCTTGGTTCGTTTGTGTGGTCTGGAATGGCCTGCGGATCACATGGCCTGCAGATGGCGACGATGCAGGTGGGGTTCTATTCTTGGCTGGAAGCCACGCTCCACAGGGCGCTATTCTGCTTCTTATGTCAGCAAAGCTTGGCAAGCACATATGAGCCTGCAAATCTTGCGAAGCCCTGTGCAAAGCCCTTTTCTGCCCGAATATAGGCCTAAGTTACGAGATCTTCTGTCTTTTTAGCTTTTGTATTTTCGTGCGGTGATGTGGAGTACGATTCTGTAGTTAGGATCGATTGAGCTCAAGGGCATTTCTTACGAGTATTTTGAGCAGGACCTCGCCAACGAAAGCCAAAAGATACCTAAAAGAATAAGGGTAAAAAATAGAGGGAGCTCTGGTGCATCGGCCCCTCTATCTGTTACCTCCTGTTTTTTTGCTTCTTGTGCAGAAGCTTCTGGTGAGGCCAGATGCCCGAGACATTCCATTCCGGTTAACTTCTTTTCTGTTTTCCTTCTTTGAGTTCTTCTACGTGTTGCTATGAATTTCTAAGAGGACACCAAGCAGGCTGTACATGATTCAAGATAATTTCATAGTTGACAACATCTTGCTTTTAGTTGGACGACGCGCATGCCTCTACAGGATTTTGGTGTTCTTTGTTGGTCGGATTTGAGAACCAAGGCGCATCCCTGTTTCTTCCATGCCTTACATTCACGGAGCGTGAAAAATCTTGATAGTATGCCTGGATGAGCGTGGGATCTTGTACTGGGGTTCGACTCCCCAGGCTCATCATTCTCTATTTTCAGTGTTTAATATTTTTGTTTGGCTGCTAATTGTGAAGCATCATATTTTTTCAATGGTTTAATGAAATGTTAGGGGTAAGTCAAACAAGGTGGGCCCCATCGTTGACCCCATCTTGACTTGCTTTGGAGGGCTCCAAATTCGCCACATGGCATATGCTGTGGCATATGCCAGCATCCAATGGCCCAAAATAATTTTTAAACACCCGAAACGATAATACACCCATAAAGGTATAAAGGTAGTGCACCAAGAGTGTGTGTCAACACATTACGTAGTTCCTTGAACCTTGACTTTTACATATGCCTGCCTGTTGGCATTTTGGGTACTACAATGAGGATTTCTAATATGCACAAGAGTCCATCCACATTATCATTCCTTGAAGCAGACGAAGATTATCATTGAAGCATGCTCCTCACATCTAACAATATAAGCATTGACTTAGATCTTCTTGACGTCCGTCTTTCTAGATGGACTATTAGATCACGTAAAAAAGAAGGGAGGTATATCTTTTACATAGAACCGTCTTCATAACATAAATAATTGCTATACTTGCATCATCAAAGGCATCAATCTTGAGCATTGATCAAAGTCAAATAAAAATTCCCACTATAGAGGTTTTAGTAAAGTTAGGAAGGTGCACTTCTTTCATGAATGCATGTCACTGAATGTGATCAATCTTGAGCATTGATCAAAGTCAAATAAAAATTCCCACTATAGAGGTTTTAGTAAAGTTAGGAAGGTGAACTTTTTTTAGGAATGCATGTCACTGAATGTGATGCGACCATAAGAGATAGCACGTTCGCACATGAGTGGATTTGTGCAGTCAATAATGACCGTTGGACCAGAGAGGGAAGGAGAGATCCTAGCCCTTGAACTTTCTGTAATTAATGAAGAATAATTAATGGCAATGACACATGTTGGTTAAAAGCCCAGTACCATGTAGCGAGGTTGAAATGGGCCTTGTAGTATCTGTTAAAGGGTTGCAAACATATAATGTTTTGGCAATTTACAAAGGATGAAACCAACATTGTTGTCAATTGCTTGATGGCGCTCTAAAGGAACAAATGCTATCTAGCCTTTATAGTTCGATTGACCTCAACTCCTTCAAGGGGTGAGGTCTATGCAAATCTTTGATACATAAGAGTATGTACTTAACTTGCCAATATACACTAGTGCATGTGGCAACAAAAGCAATAAACTAAAGACAATGTGATAGGACAAATGTGCATTACCTCTACTTCTGGACATATAATCTACCCTTCTTCTAGGTAGTTTAGTCAATAGCTCATTTTTTAAGAAGAGGTGTGGATTATTGGTCTGAAATGATGATGTTTTACATCCCTCAAGATTGAAAAGGGGGAAATGAAAATCATCATTTCGAATAGCATATCTAGCCCATTAGCAATCTTCCATAGCCAATTTAATTAGAAGGTTGTAACAAACCACATATCATATTTCAAATTGATCCATGTATCACGGCCTCTCCATATTGTCAACAATAACCCATTGCCAATTCTAAGATAGCAGCTGACATGATAAGGTAAAGGTAGATGGTTTATATATTTGTTACCAGAATCATGTTTATATCTCAGATTTTAAAGAATCAAGTGAACTCATAAATCATAAACATTAAACCTAGTAGCTGAGAGTGTCCCAATTCAGTTTTCATCCAACAAAAATGTCTTCAAAACTAGATTCTCTACACATGAATAAAAAGACATTCTCAAAAAGATCTACAAATAGAAAAAATTGCTGTCTACCTCTGTAGCATGCCTTTACCTCTGCTTCAACCGTTTTAGTAAATTCGAAATGAAGAACCTGCATATTTTGTTTGATTGCTAAAATGGGCATGTAGTTGAAAAAGTCATTCTATCTTTTTTCACAGGATCTATCCAGTGCAGTTTACTACAAATCCCAAAGGGGGTGCACTTGTGTTATGCGTATAAAACATCTGAGTCTGTGCCAAGGGGTTGTTTCTTGTCTACTTTGTACTTATTATATAAGGGGCATCTATCATTCAACTCAATTGTCTAGTTGTATTTCAAGGAGTGTAAGGGTATAGCAAGGCATTTTTTTGCATATAATAAGGGATTTTTGCCTGACCCTAGCAAATGCCATATCCAAAATGCATATAGGTGAATCCCTTGGGAGAAATTCAAACGGATGTGATGAAAATGCATGCCGAAAAGAAAGGCCTCAAAACAATTTGCATCAACTAATAAAAGTTCTTTTAATGCACTTGTGCAAAAAGGGTGCTTCATTGTTTCTAGTTGCATAGAAAGATGTATGTTCTCATCCAACTGGTTGCTTCAAAGATAACAAGTTACAGATGCATATATCTTCCAGCTCACATAGCTACCTTTGTCCGGCCTTCAGCTTCCAAAAATCATTATTGAAAGCACCACAATGACAAAGATCTGTGGGTCCCTAAAAAAGGTTGGAGATGTCCATTTGTTGGAGCTACAGTAGACTCGATGTTTAGGTATGAGATATAACCCATCAAATAGACACGTTTTTTATAGCCTAGAAGACTAGGGCAGAATGAGTTTCCCGGGGATCTCAAAACTTGTTGGCATCCAAAAAACCAAAAACCTTAGGCCTTTGATCACATCAAAAAATATAAAAAGAAATTCCACTATGGAAAAAAGAACCAGAAACTGTAGCTAATTCCCAAATTAAATTCCCAAATTGTACATACTTATCTAACAATAAAAAGCATTTACTAAATCACAAAAGAAAAAACCGTATGTAAAACTAGGTTTCTTGATTTTCTTAACGCCACAGATATGCACTAAACAGACACATGAAGAGGATAATATGGAACTCGCTTTACATGAAGTGTTATGTAAGAAATATTTGTCGCTTCTCTAATCCCTACAAGTGTCCTAATATTCTAGAAGTTACATGTATACATATATTCTACAAGTATACATATTCATGGTCTTCTCAGTAAGTGAAAATACAAAAGAGGTTTACGAGAAGTTCAGTTGTTCCTATGGTGTATGCTTGAGGTGGTGCAGATGGGTGACGATGTAAATTAGGGGTGTAGACATATTCTATGTTCTTTCAATTTTCTTTGATGCTCTGCTAGTTCTTGAAGTTAGTTTGAGTTTTTGTAAATTTGTTGAAGATGGGCAATAGGAAATGACAGTGGACTAGTGGCAGCTATTGTTCAAGCTATGTGAAAGTAGATAGTGTGTATAATAGACCCAAGTTTGTAGGATTAGATTTTGCAGTCAACATTGAAAGTAGATTTTGCAGTCAACATTGAGATGGAGGCTATCTTTCAATCGCCATTTGAACAAGATTTGATACAGGGTTGAAAGTTGAAAGAAATAGTTTTGTACTTCCAATATTGTCAAATGTTGCAACTCAAATTTCAATATGTCAAATATCCAATTTGCTTGATTATTCATTCTCAACTTCCTAATGGATCAGCAAATACATTGGCAAATATAATATTATATTAGTGTTACTGTAAAGTCAAGTAGAATCTAAAGTAGCATATCACTTACATCCATTGTCAACTTAAATCCAACAAAGGGAGCATTGGAGAATGGGTGGTTTTAAGGAATGGGGATGTTAGGGACTTATGCTTGGAAGGATGCAAAACCCAAGGAAAAGCTTTACCTAAGTGAATGCAAATTTATCGTTAAGGCTATCAATGTCGAATTGTTTAATTTTACTAGTTGTGAAAGTAGTGTTTTTCAAGGGAGTTGACTCTAAGGAGTATCAATGTTTCTCGATTTTGGTTGTTATACGGGGAGTGTTCTTCGGATTAATTTTAGATTTCAAGTTTTCTTCAACATATCAAGCAATAGTTATTGCAAAAATGCTAGCAAGTACAAACCTTGAATGCCAAGACCCGTAGAAATCATCTTGCCATAAGCACAACTTCGCTCGCAACAAGATTAGACCATCATATGATCCTTTTTTTTTAACTTAAAATGTCGTTTGAGATATTAAATTTTACACCTTTGCTTGCCGACATGCAACTTAAAGGGAAAGCAGCATAAACAGACTGAAAACTACTAGAATGCATAATGGCATTATACTATTTTGAGAGGATGGAAGAAGAACACATAAAACCTGATAATATTACATTTTCCTGCAATTTAAGAGCATGTCTCAATGTACAAATCATGGAGCATGGGCTTGACATAGATATTACATTGGAAGTAATTTTATTAAAATGTATGTGACGTATGGCAGCTTGAAGTGTGGCATTACAGTCTATGAACATCCAACATAGCGCAGTTAAGCATGGCTACTAGTCTTCTAGCGGCTTCTCCATTCAAAGTACCTTTATTGCTGCTTATTTTCACATCATATGGATGAAAGCTTCAGTTCATCATGGTAGGCAGTTAGATATATAATTAGATGTGCTTTCAAACATGTCTGTTTTATTGAGTCTACATTGATGCAAGGGTGCTCAAAAGTAATTTTCCATGCCATGTTTGTCTGAAACATGGATTCAACTTATACAGACAGAGAGATAGATGGATAGATGGATAGATGGATAGGAAGCCTGACACTTTATACATTTAGCTTATACATTCCGCTTAGCTTATGGGTAGCATATATGGAGAATAGAACATGCCTTGGGAAATGCTTTTTCACTTAGAGTAACCAAGATGTATGCACACCATCTAGTGTTACGTCTATTTTAGAGACATGCTTTGTTAGAAACATCACAACATAAGAGTAACCAAGATGTATGCACACCATCTAGTGTTACATCTATTTTAGAGACATGCTTTGTTAGAAACATCACAACATAAAGGATGTCATGGGACTATGGTTACGCCATTGTTATGACCACATAAACAGATGAGCATGAGCGTTGCTTTAAATAGTTACCAAAGGTCATAGGCCACTTCTTAAAAGCCTAGATTGACCAAGTTTGAAAACTTCAAACTTAAAGTTTGCAACACAGATGTCTTGCACATGGTGTCAAATATAAACATGCATTATCAAAACACATACCTTACGATGGTGAATAATAACAAACTCATTGTTTAATAATCTGGTTACCCATTTAATTTTTTTTCGTCTTCAATGCTACATTTCTTACGCATGAGCACCTATAGAGATGTACATAACATTTCTATACAATTCCCAAGGGTTTTAAGTTAACACAAATCATTAAATCTAATACTTTTAAATTGAAATCCACCTGAAACCCCCTTTGGTTTGGGTGCATATTCACAAGGGGGCGGCATAGGGCAGTGAGAGCTCCTTTTATACTCCCTAAACTGTATAATACATGTATAAAATCAACACCATTAAGTACATTGCTTCAAACCTTATAGTATTTAGCAAACCTCGTTACACAGTATACCAAAATTTGTACAAGCATACCCCACAAACGAGGATAGCTATCTATGGTCTAGATTGAGAAATAACTTGCAAATATGCTCATCCAACAGCTCTCGATGCCCGGAGTCACCCCCCGTGTGAATATGCACCCAAACCAAAGGGGGTTTCAGGGGGATTTCAATACACCTATAAATACACGTCATCTTATGTGCCACTTTGGGATTTGTGATAAGTTCATGCACAATTCAACTCGTATCATCGTATAAAAACACCAAAACTAGCTCTTTTTGTGGCAATGGTACATAAAAAATCCTTGTATTAATATTCGAGTGCGTAGTTTCAAACCACAAGTTATTAAGTTTGTTGGTGGAGCTTTGTGGCTCGAGCATCATTAGCATTATGGCTCATGTGTGGCTCTTGTGGCATTATGACTTTAGGAAAGCATTGTGGCTCATATTGTGTTGTGTTGGAGCATTGTGGCTCGAGCAGCATTAGCATTGTGGCTAATATGTGGCTATTTGTGTGTGTGTACCAGTGGTGATTGTATGATCTTGATATGTGTGCAGTGCTTGGTTGTGATATTGGAGGGCCTCGTGCCTAGTACAGTTGGTTGTGAGATTAGTGCCCTTAAGTTAGAGGATGGTTGGAGATATTGTGAGCTCTATGCTTGGCACAACGAAAAAGATGCTCACATCCCCCGGAAAATCCATTTCTTTTGCAACGAGGAATTTTTTAACAAAGGGGTATATTGTGATTCTTGAACAAAAGGGTATATTTTAATGGGGAAATTAGTAGAAATAGGGGATTGCAAATGCACGTCGGGGTATTTTCACGAAAGGGGGAGTGTGTCAAAAGGGAATTTGCGAATGCATTGGGGTAATTTCAAGAAAAGGAGACTGGTTCAAAAAGGGAATTTGCAAATGGATTGGGGTATTTTCAAGAAAAGGGGACACATTCAAAAGGGAATTTGCGAATGGATTGGAGTATTTTCAAATAAAAGGGGATTGAACGAAAGGAAAATTACTGAAAAAACCGAGGACTGCAATAAGTACAAAAAGGCCTATAATCTGAAGTAATTTGGGGTTGATGAAGGTTACGTCTCCCAATAACTTTTTAACATGCAACAAGTTATGGGTTGGTATTCCACCCAACACAAAGCCATTGACAAGTTTCGTATAAGAGAAAGGCCCAATGGGCTTCTTTCCAGAAGGGAAAGCTAGCCGACGTGCGAAGCGCGGAGGCCTGCTTTGGCCTTCCGGAAAGAAGCCCCAGGGGCCTTTGGTTTTTTTTTATAAAAATTTTACCTGTCGTTCTGGTGCTGAATCGAAGGTAAAAAGTCTACAATCGAAGGTAAAAAGTCCAAAATCGAAGGTAAAACTGCTGCCATCAAGCGCAATATGTTTCATTCTTCCGCCTCTCTTTCAGGTTTAGAAAATGTGCCACGTGGCACAATTTAATTGGACGTGGAGCCAGGAGGGCAAGTAAGGCCCAGATTCCACTAACGCATCTATTTCGAGACTTGATAAGAAGAAGTGGCGGGCAAATCAGGGCTAATTGCCGCAGTTGAGATTCCATTATAGATCGGCAGCTTTGCTAATCAAAGCTTTAGTTATCCTAGCTGGCGAATTTTCGTGCATCTCCCGGGCAAGGTCGCCCGTCACTAAAATTCATGATTTGTGACTCCAACTCATCATCTTCCACTCTGCAATGGAACAGCAACACTGGCGTCATTTGCTGATTTGTGGCCTCTCGATTCGTCCTTGCAACTACCGCCGGGATAGTGGAATCTGGGCCTAAGTTAACATTTAGAGCAATGTTCTAAGACAAAAAGAACATATGTCGAGTTTTTTTTTGAGCAATGTTCTAAGGCAAAAAGAACATATGTCGAGTTTTTTTTTACGCTGAAGTAAGTGACAAAGGAAATGACATGGCAAACCCTATAAATATGGCGAAGGCAGGCGCAAATGTTCCCGAATCTAGCGTATTCATGCTACAGAGAGAGGCTCGACATCTTTTTAGTTGTAAACTCTCCAAGCTGGGTTCAAATCCGGCCATGAAGCATTTCAGGTAAAATCCTATGGCTATTGCTTAAGTACCTTCCTTTACGGATTAAGATATGTAATACGGTTTTATGTCTGCTATATGAAGGCACCTAAATTACTCGCAAAAGGCATTGGAATCATTTCTGTTACATGCAAGTCAGTGATCTGCGGCCCTCTTTCAGGTAGAAAACAAGTGCAAAATATTTCTTGTAATGAACTCGTTAGATTGCGTGAAGCTCGGTTTAGGAATTGGACCCCGATCTTTATGCTTGACTGTCTGTGTAAATTTCCTTGATGCTTAAGAATAATTTGGCGACCTGAGGGTTCTCAGAATAAAGGCCATATGAGGGCAAAACTCATTGATTTGCTGAGAAGGGCATGCATTGAACATGGCAATTCTCAGCCAACAAAAACCAGCTGCTAGAGCTTTGCATAAGATAGATCCAAACAGAGGGAAAGCTGTGTTAATATCAAGAGATCTATGTCTGGTTTGCAGCAATGTGCTAAGGCAAACCTGATCCCAGCCTGCAATATTGAGAGGGTGGAGTTGTCTATCAATGAAAAAGATGAGATTTCAGAGGATGATGACATCTTTCCATTTAATTGATGAAATGCAACTTAAATCTAGTTGCATTTTTTCTTTTATGTTCTCCAAGCCTTGAGCAAACTGTATTTTAATTGCTGCCTCTGCCTCTCATTAGTACATATGGATATAGTAACAATATCTTTGGTTTTTTGTTATTCCAATTTAGTTAGTTCCCTCTTTCCCTTCCTTTGCAGATCATGTGTTAACTCTGTTTTGTTAATACCCATTTAGAGCTAAACCCCTTCTGAGCAAGTTGTTTCCAATTTTTTGGTGTTGCATCTCCATGTTTGCTAGCAGAATAATCTTCAGGGGCTGAAACTGGACGAAGTTCCCAGCACGTCACTTATATCTTCAAATCCAACTAAATTTGGAGGGCAGGACATTCCTAGTGGATCTCCTTTTTTAGTCTGATTTTGATCACCTTTTCGCAGTCGGGAGCATTCACCATAATATGTCGTTGCAACGTGGAAGCTTATGACGTCTTCATGTGGCAAAAGACGAAACACGAAAAGGTCTTATGAAGTGCAATTGGTCTTGCCATTTTTGATGCTTTAACTGCAACTTTTCTGGATTGCAATTATCAGATGTTATTGAAAATGAGATGTAATCCTCGTGCTTACATCTGCAAAGGCTGGTTACTTCTGCAGCTTTGCATGGAGTGATAACTTTGCATGGAGCGATTCCTGAAATCCTGCAAAATAGCCTAATGTTTCTCGGCAAGCAATTTCGTCTCCAAATCCAAATCAAGGTTTTTTCTTCTCGATCTTGTTCAATAGAAGAATGCCGCATGTTCAACTGCCTCCAGCGATGGATCATCTACCAAAAGTGAAGGTGCAGAAGCAATTATGTGAATAATAGCCAAGAGGGTGGAGGAAGTCATTTGAGTTTCCCAAGGGCTTCTTCATTTGAGTGTATCTAGGCAGGCATTCAGTTGAATATAGGTATTTTTTACTGTAGTAAACATGACCTTTATGTTAATTTAAGATAATTCTGATACTCAATATTCTGTATTGTAATTCTGTATTCTGAAATAATGAGAAATCTTATCTATTTTCTACTGATCAATTGTGATCAATTTGTCATTTATCAACTTGTTTGAAATGAGTATTATCTTACAAATAATAACAGGGTAATTCTTTTATGAATGATGATAACAGGGTATTATCTTACAAATGATAATTGATAATGGGGTATGTTATTTCAGGGTATTATTTGAAACAGGGTATTAAGGGTATTATTTGAAACAGGGTATTAGCTTACAAATAATAACAAGGTATTATCTAAAATAGAGTATTATTTGAAAGAGGGTATTATATTACAAATGATAACGGGGGATGATTTTACATCTTTTGAAAGGGGGATTGCGACACCAATGTAACGGGGTATTATCTTACAAATGAGGAAAAGGGGGATTGTGCCCAAATACCCCAATTCCAAAAACCTATTTTATCCCCTGTTGTTCGACAGAAAAGGGGGGATCTTATAGGCATTTTTTAGGGGTATTTTCTAGGGTATTGAAGCACCTTTTTCGTAGTGTGGCATGTCATTGCGTGTTTGTAGCTCTCATACTAATGTGCAGGTTGATAGGTTGGGAGCTTCTGCTATTTCTTCGTGATTTGTGGTTGCAGGTCCATTCATCAAGCCTTATTGCGGGAGAATAATCAGGCAAGAGTATTAGAGAATCTCGATTATCAGCTTTATTCAAGCCATCTTATACTCAATTGTGTTTATAGCCTATCATTGATTAGTGTTACTATTATCGTCAGGGTTTTTCCTCGAAAACCCGAAAAGACGAGGTTTTTTAATCCCGACTATAATGGTATGCACTTTCAATGCATTAGCATATCAGCATTGTTGTACATTGTGTTATTTAGTTGCATTGTTGTACATTGTGTTATTTAGTGGAGACACCCAGATCTCCAATATAATGTTGTGCATCCTTTATTATTATATATAAACCCTCATGCCTATCCATTTCACATACATTCATCAAAACCTTCACTCGAACTCCACAAATATGACCTTTTCGAATTACATATTACAATCAATCCAATCCAAAAGCTTACAAATGCCAGCTCACTAATAACATCCTTACGACATTGTCCTAAAGCCTACAAATCCAAAACAACATAGTCACTTCTACAATGCACATTTAGTAAAGCCCCGCAACGCCGGACACCATAACTAGTACAAGTTACATTACATTTATATAAGAAGGCGTGCATTGTACATTCGTTGAAAAAGGTAACCTAAATGGCCAAAAAAAAACTATCAAGGAGGATCCTGTTTTTAGAGGTTAACAATAAAAGATAGAAGATATGACTTAAACAAACTCTTCCCTCGAGCTTGGTTGTGCACATTAATTCATGAAGCTAGTAAGCGGAGTGGATTATTTGGCATGACCAGCGAAAGGGGAGAGTTGAGGATAGGGGTGAGCTAGCAAGCGGAGTGATGGTTTAGTAGTTAGGTTATTAGGTCGTAGTGTACTCCAAAACCCACTAGTTACCATCAGGTGGAGAAGTCTCATCATGTATAGTGTGCCTACGAATGAACCATCATATGTCCTAAAACACGACAGTGCTCCTGAAAATGAATCGTCATATCTCCTAAAAAGGATGTTGCCAATGGGGTAGATAACATTAGAACATTAACTATATGAATCAGAGATTATCAAAATCTCAGATAGTGCATCTAAAAACGAATCATAATATATCCTAAGAAGGATGTTGCAATATGACGTTAAAATACAAACTAAATCAAAGATTGTCAAGATCTCAGTTGTCCAAACTACAACGGCAAGATTTAGGAGGTTATAATAAAGCCCTATAAATTATCAAAATAATCTCCCCGTTGCTATTCGTTCTTAGTTTTAACTGCTTTTGATATGATCATTGCCAAATACATATATCAAGAAAATCTTCGACGCGCAAGGTTCAATTGATAAAGAAAAAAAGGTAACTTGTTTCATAGGTTCAAGCATGGAAGCAACTATATCCTCCATCTCATAATGTTTCCGCAATCAAAAAGGGTATTTTTGTAACATATGATTGTTGAAGGTTTTATGATGCATTCATATGAGAATATAGAAGCATTATTCCGTCGTGGTTTTTTTTCCTAGACGCTTGTGCTATGGATTGTGCATGTATGGCGGCTATGGTGGCTACGCTCTCTTATTTCGGCAATAATATTTCATATCTATACAGGATAATCTTTTCAACTATTCCGGATATGGCAGCGATTATCTTATATTTCTTGCTTTTGATTTTCGTTTCTGGAGCAACAAGCACGGCTACGGCGTCTGGAGAAACAGAGTCTTTTGTAAGCATACCACAATGGAAGCGGCAACAGTTATTCCGGACTGGGCGGATGCATATGGCGCGGCAAGAATTTCTACGAGTCTTTTTTGGCCATGGCAAATTAGTCCTGAATGGCAGAAGGTATCCGACAAACCATACACATGCCCTTCTGTCGAGCTTTCTGAAGCTCATCCTAACTAGCATAATCTTTATACTCTAGTCATGGTTGATCCTGATGCTGTAAGCCCTACTTCTCCTATCTACCGTAACTTTTTGCACTGGCTTGTTATCAATATTCCTGCAGTGAAGGGCATTAGACGGACTATAGGTGTTTGATTTTCCTTTTGCATATATTTTGTTTCCAATCCTTCCCACTTGTGTTTGCCTTCAGTGGATTTCACGGTATGAAGGAGAGCCGAAGCAAGGAAGACCACATGCCTGTGGAATCATACAGTGTACTGTTTCACGCCTTTGTTCTGAGCTTCAGATAAGATACATGGGTTGCAGGTAGGGGTTCGATTCCCCCGGTTCATGTCAGCTCATGTCATGGTGGAATCCTGTTGGACTGAATTACTATGACACTAAACTGTACAGATGCAAAAATACTATTTTAACCCATGGTTTGTGGTCTTCAAGTGCCCCCTTTAAAATTGGGTCAACAAGGGTCAGTTTGACCGCACAAAGACCTCATACCGGCGAACAGGATCTGTGGAGGCAAAATATCCTATGGATTGTGCCACAATCCAAGAGCCGAGAAAAAATAATACACCTTTTAACAATAATCCTCCATCTCAATACGATGTGCTAAATACGACGTGACTAGTGGAAGGACTACCAAATAAGCAGATATTTAATAGGCGTGAGTCAAGGGGTTCTTCTACAAGGGGTTCTTGTACATAATTATTTCGGATCATTGTCACATCATAGGCATGAGTTGTACATAACTATTTCGGATCATTGTCACGTCATATTCTCCTCTTATTCTCCTCTGGTACATGGAAAACAACCTCAAAACAATACAAACCCCTCTTTCCTTGGAAAACCATTTCAAATGACTTATCGTGAACATCCGCAAAATAATGGAAAACCAGCTCAAACAGTGTGGAGAGGGGTATTCACGTTACGTCAAGACTAAGCATTGAAGAATGCTTAAATATTGTACAGAAGTATTTTCAAGAGGGATATAGCACAATGCCTGTGCTACACCGACTGAAACTACTACCAACATGCATTTAGACATAATTTAGGTAAACAATCGATCGTGTAATCCAAAAAAAACAAATCCCATATAACTTCAATGCTGGAAAAGATGCAGGCATCTTCCGAGATGAAGACAATAACCAATTACAATATATCTCAGCGTAGGAGAGCATTAAACAGCAACGAAAATGGCATATTATTTTTGTCAAGGGATGCATATTGCACATCACCACACTGACAATGTCTCCTCTAGAATAAACGGGAGCTAAACTCATGCAAAAATGTGTAAACTGCTCTGATGTAGGGCTTCCTCACAACTAACGTATGGGATACTAACACAACGTCCTTTGCATAGATTTTATGCTACAAAGAACACAAATATTAGAAGGAACACTAACAAAACCACAAAAACCTTTATGATCAACCAGCGGCTTGAAGATACACTCCTCAGGTATTTCAACAATTGTCCTTGTGCTCCTTCAACATTGGCAAGAGTATCATCCATATTCTCGTCAATCCTATCATATAGCATATAGAGCTTAAGGTACATGAGAAGCAGAAATGGTTTGGCATACTGTACTTAAAACCACACCTGATGGCAACCTCTCCTTGTTGAGCAACCATGGTAGCTAACTGTGTAAAGATATTGCCAAGTTCTGCTATTGTAGACTCGACACTTTCTAAAGCCTCAGCTCGACTTTGAATATAGCCCTCTTGAACAGGTCCGATGTGTTGCTGTATTTGGCTCTGTTGTTGACCAGAGAACGATGGTGCTTCAGAATTGAAACGACGCCTGTACAAAACCATGGTAATGAAATAACAAAGCTTTAGTTTATAGAATGTAGAATGGAAATATCTCATTGTTTACATGAAAATTTCAAGTTGATGTGGCTAATGGGAACAGCACAGTAATGCATGAAACAACACGTTTACCACAAGATATAGACCTTAAGTGGGGACCATCAGCAATTCCAGTTCCAGAGCTTCTGCAGAAAATGGAACAAATGAAACAAATAATGGAAATAAGGTAGAAAAGATTAAAGATACATGTTAACATACAGCATCCTTACATTTGTTATAGCCCTCAAGACTGATACAAATATGCATATGTGTAAAATGGAACAAAAACGATATTCTGTGTGCTGTAAATCAGCTGAAATATCCTTCGAACATGATGTAGACATTCCTATCATGTAGAACTTAAGAAAAATAAACTAAATTACATGGGGAACACTTTAACATGTGCAGTCAGGAAAATAAGTTCAATAAACAGAAGCTAGATATATGCAGTTCCTGGTGAGAAAATATCGCATCAAAGTTTAATATGACAAAACATGTCTCTCTTTTGAGATGTACCTATTCAAAAGTTCTCCAGAAGTACCTATTTAAAAGTTCACCAGAAGTAGAGCCATTTTCCCAAGGGAAAGGTAAAGAAGTTGGAGGAAGCTGTCTTTGCCTTGGAAATCCGTTACCCCCATTGGATGAACTAGAAGCAGAGAATAATTGTCTTCTGTTTTGGTGAGCTTTCAGATTCTGAAGCACATATTAGATTGGAAGCATAGTAACTTTGGACAAAAAGAGGGGGAGAGAGAGAGAGAAAAAAAAAGGAAGGGGTCATTCCATTTACACTACCTCTGTTCTCACTGTAAGAATATCCTTAAATTCTTTTGTGGTGCTCATTAGCCTACTCTTTAGATTATCTAGAGCAGTTGCAGTATGTTGGTTGCCCTCCCTTGTCATCTTTACACTTTCACTTTCACCATCACAGAGCTGCTGCAATTCAGTAATTGCTGCGTTGAGAGCTGTAATGTCCTGTCTTATGAGAGCTGTTAGCTCTTGGATCTCCAAAGCAGGATCATCAAAGACACCTTTCCTTTTTGCCACTGCAACGGAAGCAAGGAAAATAAATTACCTAAGTACAATTCATGCAGGACACAGTGCAGATGCTACTTGACAATTACCTACTTACAGAGAGCCAGTTTTGCGAGCTTTTGAGAAGTGTGATGAATCCCTAAACCGATATGAGAGGCCCTTCTATTGAACTCAGATTGCATATGCACACCAGTCTGAAAAGTTGTGGGTTTTTCATGCGAACGAGAATCTGGCATTGAGGTGGAAGCGCCATGTACAAATGCTGCTGATTTTCTAAGTCTTTCTGCAGCAACAAGGAATTCACCTGTTCTGTCCCTGTAAGGCGAGACGGTGCTAGATCCCAAAGCCATGGCCCTAAAATTTCCAAATGAAAAGCTAACAACTTCAAGCAACCAAAGAAGGCAACCCGTGATTGATTAGGTATATTCAAGGTATATTCTATTCTAAATGAAAGGTCCTATTTGAGGAAGGCACACGAGTGGTCCAGCACATGCATGCCATGTTTCAGAATCCAGGGTGTCGTGTGAGAAAAAAATAAAAATATAAAAAATAGGAATGCTTGCGCGTAGGCAAAATTGCATCCTACTGCTACACATGTAATGCTTCGTATGTGCATCCTGTTCAATTCCACCGTCGGAGTGAGATGCAAAAATCTTAGAGAGAAAATCTAGGAGTAAGTTCATGGATCTAACATTTGTGATTATGATCCTGCACCATGTATTATTTAGTGTCGTTGAACTCATGTATAATTGATTCTAGGCCCTCAGATCTCAGGATCCCATGAAATATTCTAAAATATGCAATCCTAGCCCTTTCTCCAAGCGTTTGATGGGGTCAAACGCTTATGTGGCTCTACTTCTTGAGGTGAACCTTATCTTATATGATGAATTAAGACAAATACACAATTGACTTGGAGATGTATAATACATCAATCTTTACATGTGTGGCTTGATGCTGAAGCCTTGCAGTAGCCTCCAACCAAGGCACAATGCCCTGCACCAAAAGCATCCTGCAGTATATTTAAAAGAAGAGGAAGCATATGGAATCAGGCAAGGGGGAATTGAACCCCTCAATGGTTTTCTCCCCATATTTTTTTTAATAAAGGAGATCAATGTTCTGGTCATTGTGAGCCATAACATCTTTGCGCTTGAAAAACAAGTATGACAAAGTGAGATCTTGTGGCGGTTGCCTCACACAAATTGAGCTTATGAAATTTAGATCCCCATCAATTTGTTTTCCAAGTCTCATATGCGATAGGACATTTGCAAATGGTAAGCCAGAACGTTGTCTCGCTAATTTAGTCAGTTCGTATACCTTGAAATTACCCTTCTATGAATTATATCATGCGTTGTGTCGTTATGGAAATTGATCCTAAATGCCGAATGTCATTAGAACCTGGATCGCAAAATACCATTTTTGTTGTATAATGGCAAGAGTTGACAGAAGTCTCCTAAAGTAATTTTGTCCAGTCCACCAAATGGAATGTTAAAGGTACCCTTGAACCTACTGTAACAAAGGTTAGTTCTCCAGAAGAAATCTTCTAGAATAATAAGAGTACTATAAGTTAAGAATTAACATACATGTTGTATGTGTGGTCCATAACTTAAAATAGTGCTAAAACAGCTATCTCATTTACGAGAAGAAGTTCTATAGTTTCATGTGTGTTCTTGGTTCGTTACGGTTAAAATTTGAACGAATGCCCAATGCAGGGTGGATTGTAATACCATTGATATGATCAGTAGCCTTTCTTGTGGAAGTTGTAATAATGGTTGTAGGCTTTGCTACGCATTCAAGGGAATGTTGCGCATAGAATTGCTTCAGTGCTTGAATTATACATTGCAACATGGTGGACTTTCTAACGCCAGCTAGACCAGTTAAAAAAAAGAGGCAATATCTGTTGTCGGGGACTGTTTACACAATCAAACAATAGGCGTTATTCGAAATTCAATTTTTATCATACTATGATATATTGGACTAGATATCATCTCAGTGTTTCGTATTAAGCATCTTATTTTATTTTGAACGTGTAATTCGTGACATTCGTCTTTAGGAAAATCAAGTGCCAGATCAAATTCATCACAAACATTGTCTACTAAATGCATTCCACTTCTTTGTCTTGTAAAAACATTTTTAATGTATAGCTTCAAAGTCTTGGGAAGGGAATTTCTGGGGTTATTAAATAAATTAGTGGAAACCCTTCCGGGGTTCTAATATGGAAACCCTTCCGAATTTCCGAAACCCGGAAGGGTTTCCAAATTAGAACCCCGGAAAGGGTTTCCATAAAAATATTATAATTTTGGATTTCGATACAAACACCATTAATTAATGCTGACATTAAATTTCTACGGCTCTGATAAGAGCCTATTCAAGAAAAGTAGCTTTTTTTTTTCTTCCTCTTCCTCCGGCGGATCCGTTTTCTTTCCTTGCATGGAGATTGAGTCGGCTTGATCGGATTGATGGAGATTGAGTCGATTGATCGGATTGAGAGTTTTATAGAAAGATTGAGCAGGAGTTCAGGCTCTCTTTAGGAAAAGTGCTTACGCTCTGTAGGAAAATTTCTCGGCTGCCATGGAAACCCTTCCAGAGTTGGGCTAGGAAACAATTGGTGAGGCCGATTCTACTGCTCTGATTCTATTGCTCGTGTTCTATTGCCCAAGTATTACAAAGAACCTGGCTTAAAGTAAGCTAATTTTTCTGCTCTACCTACAGGTTGCATTTCATGCTTTCAGATTTTCGGCACCGATTCAAGCTCTTGGTAATACACTAATTTATTCTACTGCTCCGATTCTACTCCTCGTGTTCTATTGCCGAAGTATTACAAAGAACCCTGCAGCGATTGCCAGGTAAATTTGGATTGCTCGCTTTATTTTCCAGTTTTCTCTTTGAAAGATGCAGACCTTGGAGAATCTACTACATCATCGTCATCTACACTCAGCATAACTATCTCAGTAGTCGTCGTAGTCATTTTGCTCTTTAATACATTTGTTGAGTATTTTGCAAGCGGATGTATCGTATCTGCCACTCCACATTATCACCTTAAGAAATCTCACCTTAAGCCCTATATCAATAAAGAAATCCTCTCATCATCCTCCTTAAGCCCTATATCAGTAAAATTGCTGCATATGGGCGATGCAAATCTATTCATAAATTTTGTTTTTTGCTTCAAACACCAGGCCTGGATTTTGCCGCAGAAAAGGAATTTATGACCTCGGATTATCTCAGCATGATGTGGAGACGAATTGAATTGTTGAAGCTCGTTTTAGAATTGGGATATAATTTTATTTTCACAGATACAGATAATTGTGGCTTCGTGACCCATTTCTGCACTTTTGGACGGATTGAGATTTGCAAATGGCATCTGATCAATTTAATGGAAATCCTGAGGTATTAAATAACATAGCCAATGGAGGTTTTGTTCGTGTTCTTTCAAATGAGAGGACTATCAGATTTTATAAGTATTGGCTTGATTCTAGAATTCAGTTTCCGGATAAACATGATCAGGATGTGTTTAACGCTATCAAATTCGACAGCAATTTTACTGATATAGGGCTTAAGGTGAGATTTCTTAGCAATTTTACTGATATAGGGCTTAAGGTGAGATTTCTTAGCAATTTTACTGATATAGGGCTTCTTCTCATCATCCTCATGACCTTTCTTTTTCTTTATTGCTTCTTTGCTTTTTTATTTTCCTCATCAGCAAGCTCTCCTTCTTTCATCCGTTCCTTCTCAGCCCTCCTCAAGTTAGGCTCGGCCAAATTCATGTAGAAATAGGCCGAATTTGCTGGGAAAGTGCCGATTTGAATAATAAACTTTAGAGCCCTCAAAGATTTTTGGGGCCTGCAAATTAGTGCTATTCAAAGAGGACATTTCAATCCTACTTCCTTTTGGCTGCTTCCTTTAATTATTCTATTGTTATAAAAAGAGACAGTATGTTATATTCTTCTGCTTTGTTTATGCACATGGTTTTGCACAGTATTGCTTTCAATTGGTAATTATTTTGTTTGCATTTTATATGGCATATAGATTCTAAATTTATTGAGCTTGGAGCAGGTACCCTTTGCAATACCTAAGGCGGCTTTTTAACTTCTTGGGAGCCCGTGTTTCTCTACAGCTTGGAGCACAATACAAGGTTAGAAAAATTTCTCCATCTTGTTCATTACAGCATACAAATAATTAGCGCATGCATGTAAATAATTGCATCTATTTCCTTGAAGAATAGCTTAATTCCAACGAAAATTTTTTGAATTCTTTTCATCTTGAATGCTTGAAGGTGGAGCGCATTTATCAATTGGGCAGATCATGAATCCTCTACGACATTCTTATTTCTTTTGATGAATATTAGAAACGCTTGGGTTTTAACCCAATCAAGAACTCCAAATGTATTGTGTACAAATATTATAAATAAAAGCACTCAAAGTGCAATTTTTTTCCTTTCATTGCATCTCTAGTTCTTCTTTTTGCTTATGTAAATGGTCGTGGCAATAAGAAAAGCCTAAGGTTGTTCTAAGAAAGGGTTCTCTATATCCACCCAAATGGATTCTGTCTTGACAGATTGTAGTGTATAGTTATAAGTCAAACGTGAACTAGCGAATTCAATTCTCCTGGAATTTAGAATTTGTTCGGCGGGATGCTCTTCTTTGTTGCATGTCATTGATTGCTCAATAATCGCTATGTGTTTTTTGTTAGTAATTTTTTTACATGTTTCTAGTAGATTACATGCTTACGCTTCTGTTGTAATGTTTTAAAATAGATATGGTGGGTATAGGCGCAGGCCAGGACGCAGTGGGTGCAGCGCCCCCCGTTGCACAGTCGTTTAGGATGTTTGCGCCCGACGGGTTAGTCTCTAATATAAGCATAGGTTTCTATTGTTCAGTATCTAGTCATGGACACAAATATAGGTTGTCTTTTAATTTTAGATCTTGTTCTTTTAGATGTAGATGGAACGTAGTGTTATTCCCTTAAGTCGAGTTTATTTTTTTTTCATCGATTTAGAGTTGTGTGATCTTAGAATTTAGAATTCTTTAGGGACGACCTCCATGGGCATTGGAGAATACGTCGTTTACTGATCACCATCCCTGGGGCTCCTACGAGATCCCAGGATAGATGGTTTTGTGAGCACGAGGGGTGCACACACACGCTTCCTCCGGACCAGGGTGGTTGGGGTTTAGGCATGGATGCCGCGAAGAAGCACCACATGAGCTGGCATGGGGAGGTACCATGGGTGCCTCGGCTGGTGCACGCAGAGTGCGTCCGAGGGACGAGGAGGATGACGCAGCACGCGAGAGAAAGAGAGGGAGAGGAGCTGGCTTCGTGGTCAGGATAGATGTGCCAGGGCAGAGTTTCTAGTGTCCCAGCAGGAGACACACTTTACGGCCCGACTCCACAGACGGGTTGTGGTAGAGTGGGAGGTCATTGAGAGGTCCTTCTCACAGGAGGAGTTAGCTACGAGATACCCACAGGGAGGACCACGTTGGATGGCAGATACAGTGCAGGCGCTCACTAGGTTGCGTGATGAGAACCGAGAGGTCCGGTTCCGACAAACACAGGTTAGGTTGGGTGGAGGCAGAGGTATTGCTGAGGAGGAGAGAGACCGCCCTATTGAGGATGAGGCAGCTGACACAGGGTTGGTAGGGAAGGAGGATGTCGCAGAGGTAGCTGAGGCGCATGGATTAGGGTTTACTGCAGACTTGACAGCCCAGTTAGGGTTGCCTGGTTCATCTAGCAGCTGTTTTGCCTCTAGCACGTCACTCATGCCATCCACATCTTGCGATGTGGACCTCAGCCTGGGGAGGGTCCATGATGCACTAGCATTGACCACTCAGCCTGCTACACCTCTTTCTCCCACCACCCGTTCTTTTTCCTATACTCCTAGTTCTCTCCCCATGCGGTGTGGTCTTGTCACATCGCTCCCATATGTGCCACCATCATTCCCATCTCCGAAGCCTCGACCATTCTTTCCTCGCTTGTTTTCCAGCCCCTACTCTTCTAGTGTAGCATCCGTGCCACGACCCCCCTTCACGTTGCCATGTGGACCATCCCCCTTCCTACCATGTGGACCACCCCCCTCCCCACCAATGCCACCACCATCTGTTAGCACCTTGCCTGTCACGTGTACCGCCTCACCTCCTTTTCGCACACTTACTCCCCTTTCCCCCCACGTACCTCCACTTCCTCCCACTTCCTTTTCCCATGCCCCGTCACTGCCCGATGCACTACCTTGTTCTGTACCTCGGACATCGCTTTCCTTGGGCGACGTTGGTCGATTGTTGAAGGAAGTGCACGGACCTAGCGAGCGCATGGGCTTCTTTCCATGAGCCATCACCTTCGACGAGCTCCACTTCATTGGACCATGCACCAGGTCCTTCTACTGTACCAGTGCCCTCCAGGCTCGACACCCTTGAGCCATTTATAGGTCTACGGACGAGCTTTCATGAGGCACAGAGCAGGATAGCTGCAGAGACCCCGATTGAGCTCACACGCCCCTTTCGCAGAGATGTACAGGATGGACACGAGGGCGACGATGGCGAGGCAGAGGTAGAGGCAGGCAGAGGGAGAGGCAGAGGTAGAGGCAGAGGTAGAGGTAGAGGTAGAGGTAGGCCACCGCGCAGGCGAGGCGAGGGGGCAGGTAGGCCTGGTCAGGATGTAGAGGCAGAGGTCAGAGGTGTCCAGGAGACAGTGGCAGTGGGCCCCATTAGTGTGGAGGGTCACATGGGGAGACATGGGCTTGTCACGCCTTATGCCCCATCGGCACGGGATTGGGCAGAGATCAGTCATGAGGCATGGACATTTGATAGGACCGCAGGCGGTCATGGCATTATGTACCAGAACGTGCGCGGGACTTTCTATCTAGCACAGGTCTTTGTCCCTTTGAGAGGATGGGCTTCGGAGCGAGGGCGAGAAGCTCGGGCCCCCATCTGGTTGAGGCTAGATACTGGCTTTAGGCCTCGACCTTGGTTCTGGCGGATTGCGAGGGAGATAACACGCCCGTTTCGTATGGAACCAACACGCAAGAATCGAACATGTGATCTGCAGACAATACATTACGCGATATGATATGCATTACATAATAACTCCCATAAAGGGTTCACCTGTGTCTCCCCTAGCCAGCAATGCGGGTCCTCGAGAATGACATCATCTAACGCTGCTCGTTCTGCATTATCGAGGTCTATCGTAATAGCCCTAGGTCGAACGCTACCCATGCGGGCAAAAACTGCACGCAGGGCCACTCCCAATGCCAATCTCTCATGGTGCTCCCCGGGACAATGGTGCACATCATATAGAAAACAGGCACGCCGATACCATTGAGATTAGGGACATGTGCAGCATATAGTGGACAACCATACATGTTAGTTCTGAACGTGGAATCCATGGTCCAACCACCATTTGAACTGTACTTTATAGCTTGTTCCAGCATCCATTTGTCCTGGATGACAACAATCCAAGGCCGCCTAGTCGGGTCATCATGGTCGGGTGCATAGGGTTGGTGGTATATGACCTTTCCTGATCTAACCCAAGCATCCATCCCACTCTCTACGGCATCCCAATCTGGCCCGAGTAATGCTCCTGCAACACAATAGGCGTGGTAACCCAAAAAACAAAAAAAAACTTATTTCATTCCTTCCATATTGGATAAGTGTACATACCTTTTATACGTAAGTGGTAACCAATGTGCCATATGTCCTCGTGGGCCACCTTGAAGCGATAAGTGGCTCTCTCCACTGGTGTGGTGGTGCGATACAACTCCTTTCCTCTCTCCAACATATTACTCCACCGGCTTTGGAAATCTCTCGTGTCCAAAGAAGATGTTGGCGGTCACCTCGCGGCCCGGGATGCAAGGGCGGGACCACTTTCGTCATCTTCAGACCACGGGTTGTGTCCATCATGCCCAACACGAATGTGTATTGTGGCAGAACTATCTGTACTCGGATTGCTCGGTATCACTGTGCGAAGACGAAACCCGCATCTTATCTTGAAACTCCTTCTTGTTCCGCCTTCCCCGACACGGACCACCTCCGTGCACTTCCCCTCGATGGCGGATGTAATCAACACATATCATATCATTCATCCAATCCCTAGTATGGCGCCGAATCAACGACCACGTGATCTATTTGTAATCGCTCCACTCGACTTTCCAAGGAGTGATATGGCACTATCTCCTCATAATTGAATAACTCTTGTCTCCTCGTAGGCTGAAGCCGTCGGACGGGGGCGCACCCACATACTTCTATGCATTGCCTCACATAATCTTCTGGAATGTCATGAAACTTGGCTCCAATCTGCCATACCTTCTTGATGTTATCTAGGGTAGGACATATAGGCTAGTGGCGTAGACCACCTTCGACATGAGATCTGAAAATGATTTGCTTCCACATCCACGATGGTGGGATGTAGAGCCATTTGCCAAAGGTCAAGCGCAGGAGAAGACGAGATTCTGTATGGACTTGCAACTTCTCCTGGAAGCTCGACCACCTCGTTATGATTTGTGTATCTCGTGGCTTTTGTGTTTGCCGAACATACCCCGCAGGAAAATTAGGATCTGCTTGAAGGACATCTTGAACAGAGGGATGGACGGAATTTTGGACACAATGCACCATCAGATAATATGAAGCTTCGTTAAAAATGTAGCCCTCAGCAGAGGCGATAACAGGAATAGGAGGAAACCATTGAATGTAACGTTCCTCTTCCAAGGGATCATACTCCACATTTGGTCTTGCATTGTCTTCATCTTGTAAATCCTCAAAACTTGCAGCATTGTCAATATTTTCAAAAGCAAAATCACTTACAGTTTCATCCGAATCATATAGTGATGAATTGGTAGAAGCATCCTCCTCGCATTCTTCAAATGCGTCAAGCTCCGGATCCATAAGGAGATGCAATGGCGGAGAGCAAAGCGCAAGAAGCGCCCTTAAAAATTTTGAGATGCAATGGCGGAGAGCAAAGCGCAAGAAGAGCCCTTAAATTTTTTTTGATGAAACGTGGAAACCCTTCCTATTTTCCCCCATTTGTAGAAACCCTTCCTATTTTCCCATGGGTTTGGAAAATAGGAAGGGTTTCCATTTGAATTAAAATTTAAATTCTTGATTGTCGTGCATATTTATGAGCGTGCATGAGCGTGCACCATTAAGGGCGGCGTCCGTGTTGGGCGGCGTGCGCCTTAAAAAAAAATGGAAACCCTTCCCATTTTCCGAGGAAACCCTTCCGATTTTCAAATTGGAAACCCTTCCAATTTTCCATTAAAATCAGGAAGGGTTTCCATGGAAACCCTTCCTATTTTCCATGTTTGGAAAATAGGAAGGGTTTCCATGGAAACCCTTCCTGGTTTTAATGAAAGCCGGAAGGGTTTCCACCCTTCCTATTTTCCATGGAAAATTGGAAGGGTTTCCATGGGAGCCAAACCCAAATAGGGAGTACTTAGAACCATCGGCGTGGACCGGTGGGGTCTCACGATCGGCATTAGCCAGAGCGGGTTACCAGCCATGCCGAAATGCCCGGTCAAAAATCTTGAAGCTACAATATGGTATTTTGGGGAGCCGATATCGTTTCTAAGGTCCAACGATGGCGATGGCGAGGTTCTTCTGTTTGGCTCTGGCAGGGCAAGCAAGCAAGCAAAGAAAGCTTATACATGCTCAATTTTTCTAAATTACAAGCAAGCTATGGCTACAGCTATAGGCGATTCATGACTGGCTTTGCTTTCCTAACCCAGCGCAGGGCTGCACAAAGAAACATAGTGCAGGACTATAGGGTGTCCGTATATCGAGTCCGGGATCTGGTGTTTCTGGACAATTTGCCTCTGGTGTTTCTGGACGTCCAGAAACACCCAATGCATGCCCATCCGCTGGTCCATGGATGCATCGATGCCCAGGACGTCCGAGGATCCATGCATCCCAGCCATCTTCAACCGCGCAACTGAACCGCGCGGTTTTTTGTCCAGAAACACCACTGATGTTTTTGAAGGCAGTTGGACAGTTGGACGTGACACTTTTTTTTACTTGTAACTGTGGCAGTGTCCCCTGTACTTGTTTGTACAGGTGCATTTAATGAATGTGGTGGCGGTATTTCCATCCCAAGGTTGGTGGGGTGTTTCCGGCCCAATTCAAACGGAATTGGGGATCTTTGCTGTTACCACAGAAACCAGTCCGGCGGCCCTGTTCGAAAGATCCATTGGAACGCCTGGGTTCGGGCCAGGCATGGAGGCAGAGGATTATGGCATCGAGGTAGAATAGGCAAGGTTATATAGAGCTTGTTTAGTTTTAGCAGTGTGCCAAATCTTTGTAACTTAGTAATTTTTGTCTTCCAGACTCTTTTGCATCTCCCGGTTCAAGATCCCCCCATCGGTGTATTTTCGAGACTGCAATTGCAATGGGAGATAGAGCAGCATTCTATTGTGCAAGTAACCTACCCTGGACACCAAACCATTCCAGTGCATGCATGCTATATCCCCACAAACAAGGTGCAAGATTTCGTGGAAGGGGAGCAGAATTTGCCAGGGTGCAACACCAACATCAGGAAGCGTGGATCTCGGGGTAGAGAAGAGGGATCTGCCAAGAAAAGAGTCGACCAAAATGCCCACCTTAAAATAACCAAGTAAGTGAATTGATTTGTCATTCAGTTTCATTTGGATTCATTGAATTTCAAGTGAAGTGAACCGGGAACTGTTATTTCTCAGCTGTAACTTCGCTTTATTCTTGAGACTTATTCCTTAGGTTTGTAACTGAACAATTATTTCTCAATTGTAGATACTGGTGCAGCTATGGCCCTGAAGATTATCGTGAACGTTCTCGGGAGGTGAAAGATAAAACAACCCGAGCTCTAATTGCTGAAGAAAAGAAGAAGAATCCTTCCTACTCAAGGAGACAGAGAAGAGGAATGAGTATTCGGCGAGGTTGCAGGTGCCACTTTCAGGTGAAGCAGTTGTATTTGAGGCCTGAGATATGTAAAATTACATACTATGAGATGAGGCACATTGATAATGAAGAGAAAGTCTGCCATGGATTTGAGGATCCCCAATGTGCAAGAACAAGGCATGATGTAGCTCCATGGCTATCAAAGGGTAAGAAGGCTTGGGCCTACCAACAGTTGCTCCATAACCACACTCCCCAAGAGGTTTTTCATCAACACGAGGAACAATGGGAGATAGAAAAGAGGATGGATCCCAATGCCCCCAAGAACAGAGATGCATTCTTAGCCATGGATGATTTATATAATTTGTCCCGCAAGCTGGCTGCTGACACGTGGATGCTGCACAAGAATGTGGCCACAAGTGTTAGGATGTGGGTTGATTTACATCCAGAATATGTGTTCATGTATCAGGAGGGAGTCCCTTTCACATTGGGCATCATCACACCGTTCCAAATGAAGATCCTGTTAGAGCATGGAAGGGGGAATGCTGTAGCCTTGGATTCAACCTTCAAGACCAATGACCACTGCTACAGCCTTTATACCTTGCTAGTTTATGACACGCATGGAAATGGTGTCCCTGTTGCTTGGGTTCTATCCCCTAGTGCCATCGAGGAGGACATCCATCCTTGGCTGATTGCAATGAAGAACCGCATACATAGGGAAGACCCAACTTGGGAACCTGCATGCTTCATTGTAGATGATGCACAGGCTGAGATCAATGCCTTGAAGGATGTTTTGTGTATTTGGCATGTTCGAAGAAACTGGATGAAGTTGCTTTTAAAACACGTGAAGAACAAGAAAGTTAGGGGGGGAATGTTTAAGGACCTCGGTCGTATTATGTATGACACTAAAGTAGATATTGACCCAAGAAGGACTAGTGATTATGTGGAAGCATGCACCAAAGAGGCCAAGAAGTTGTTGGAAGAATTCAAGGAAAAGTACAAGACGTGGAAGAGGGTTGTGAGGTATATGAATAGAGTTTGGACCAATAACATCACACATTGGATAATTGCCACAAGGATGTATCCACACGCTAACCAAGAGACTAACCAAGATACTTCCCATTTTATAGATGCTTGAATGATGCACGTAAGATTTTAGCGATTTCTATTTCCGTGTTGCTCGTGCAGTACTCATATGCAGGCTATAGATTCTGGTTCTTGGAGGAGCATCCTTTTAAATGGCGGTTTCCTTTCTCCTGTTTCTTTTCATTATAAGTAGAGTTTATGCACATCAGATTGTTTTTTGCATTCAAAATATGTAGCTTTAGCATTTAAGAGCGAGCATTCAGTTTACTAGAGTTTTCGTATCACTTCATCCAGGTATTTGTTTTCCATATATACTGTTGGCCTCCAAAAAAAAAAAAAATAGTTTCAACATAATATTTTCTGTTATCTATCTTTAACATGTGCATAAGGATGTGCTATTTCAATGTACCACAAACTTATTGCAGCACATGCTTCAAGATTGTAAATGTGTAGTGTTGTATATTTTTTGAAAGACTTTAAATAAGATGCATTTAATTGAAGAGGGCCACATTCTTGCAGTTGGAACTCATGTAGTAAAGTGGGACTCATTTAGAAATAAGTAAGTTTTGCATTGAATCACTATTAGATTTTGACATCATGCAACAAGAATTCGTTCACGATATTTTCTCACAATATTTCCAAGGGGCGTGTTGATATAGAGAATAGAATATAAGACAATATAGAGAGAGGCATATAGAACTCATTACCAAATAAGGAATATGAGGAATGTAGGTAAAGCTCATCTTGTGACATTCTCTCACTATAAATTAGCTATAGATTCTATGTATTGGGGAAAATCGTCTATTTAATTAATAAAATGCGAGGATATGCAATGCATTGGTATGTTGTAATGTATATCTCGTATAGGCAGGCGATGTAAAGGACTCCTTATCCTTCCTATATGATTGTATTGCCTTTTTCTCATTTTTTTTCTTCCTTACTTATTACATGGAAGTGACAGATATGCAGATTTCAGCATTTAGCAATGGAAGGCATGTCATGATAATTCACACTATCTTGAATGACGAAAAAGCACATGTCAATTTTGCACACTCATCATTATTGCACATTATCATTCAAAATCAATGCCATAAATGAAAAAGGCACGTGTCATGATAATTCAGACTATCTCGAACGACGAAAAAGGCACATGTCAACTTTGCACACTCATCATCCTATATTATAAAACCGTGGCGTCGGTCTGTCCGCTTGATCGACGGCCGAGATCGCCCCAACATCCTTCTGCCTCGATCGACGGCCCAGATTTGTCTATTTATGCTTTTGCCCCGATCAAACGGACTAGATTGTGCCACATAGTATAATTTGAAGCATTTTTTATAATCTATAGGATAGGATAAAAATGGAAGGGCGCAAAATTATTTTTTGCCCGTGGCTTTTCGGTTAAGCCATTCATCCGGGAGGGAGCTATCCACATCCATTCCGAACCAACTTGGCTCGATCAAGCAATCTGATGGTGCCACTCCCTAGCACATTAATATGATCTATGTGTTGTAAGAAATTTCGGCTCAGAAGCCCTTTTTCTCGGGGGGTGCACCTCTATATATGGACAGATGGCATGTGCGTTCGAGGGGTCACAGAAAAACCTCTGTATACGGCTTTTTGGAGTAGAAAAACCCATACCATACGGGTTTTCGAATTAACATACATTATAGCCCCTATCCGTAGATTTACGATTGATTGTGCCAAATTATATAATCCCTTTCCGACTTTGTACCTTTTGTGAGGACATAGGTCTAGGGTTCCATTTAGAGGCCACATATGCTTGCATGAACTCTAAATATGAATCTCCACATGGCACACATCACTAAAGGTCTAATGTTGTACACTTTGTTGGATGCTCCCATGGTATCTTCACTAATATCTTAGCCGGGGTAAAAGTGAATGCCCACAATATGTCACGACTATCAAGCCACGTGAGACAACTCGTCCCGAAGGTAGGTTTATATGTTTGTTGGACTACTAGATCATCAACTTATGAAGCTAAAGCAAACGTTATTTGCTCTCATCTTTGCTTCTTGTTTGCTATCATTTTACAACTAAATGCTAAACATTGAAGAGCTCAAATAGCATCTGATTTGTAGAACTCCTTGTGTAAAGCCATGACAATCTAATATAATGAATAGTTGTCTATGCCATTGATATAAGGAGTAGTTGTCTATGCCATTGAGATTAGCCGTCGTCAAACACGAGGCACACATCCTATAGTCAAACACGAGGCACACATCCTATCGTCAACTTACCAATAACAGTAGCCATACCCAAAATAGCAAATGATGTTATATATTGATGGTGGATTGGCATGGACTCAAAATAAAGTTTGGCATTCTCGAGCAAACATACAGCTCTAAGCATGAATTAGGATCCTAAACCATTATCAATCTTTTGTACAATTGTGACTATCTCTAAGTCAGTGTTTGCTCCTAAACCTTACTTTAAAGACATTGAGCTTCGCTCATTTTTTATTTTATATTTAGGCCAAAGATGCAGTACAATGCTTAAATTTGAGATAAGGTTTAAATTAAGTGTGATAATAGATACTTCCACCAGAAAACTGTCTAGGGGTTCATTCACATATCAAAGAATGTTAATGTATATTACGATACAATAATAACCATTATCGTGACCCAGACATGGCATTTGCCATATTTCCCATTATTTTAATCATAAGACAGGTCAATATCAATGCTATTTATTTGAAAAATAATCAGACAACCATTTCTTCCAAATTGTCTAGCAGTTTTTCTGCATATGGTTGATGAACATGATGTGCAAGGTAAAAGATCATGTCTCTCATGGGTTTCAAATGTAAACTAGATGAAGCCTTAATGCAAATGTCAACACTGAAATCTGTGCCATTGTGCGGTTAACTTTTGTAAAATAGAATCAAGTAATATGACAAATTCTAGAAGAAAGGTAGTAGAGAACAGAGCATAGCTTACGGTCATGATGGAGGGATCATGTCTGCTATCTAAAATACAATTTACATAAGGCAGCAATTCGCACAAATGCAATAATTCGCACACAGCAGCTATTGTCTTTACACTCAAGCTGTTCAAATAATTGTGTCCATGATACAAAAATTTGACTTGCACAAATCAGGACCAAAAAATTGTTCCACTGCTTCTGAAAAAGATATTTGCCCCGAAGGTATTACTTCAGACATCAAGCAAGCTTCTACAAAGCCTTGTTACCTGCAAGAAATAAATGTAAGGAAAATGGTGGTACATGCTTAATCGATGAAGAAAACAATCCATTACATGTACCTGCTGTGACAGGACGATGAAAAAACAAAAATCACAAAAGATGCCGTGCAGTTCTCTGTGATGCTAATGTACATTGCATATGTCCACTGCTCCTTTTTTTTATAGAATGCAAGATATTATGTCTAAGATTAAGAGTAACAGAAAATAGAGGCCATAGAAAGTACTAAATACATACCTCAAAGTAGAAAAAATTGCACGTTCAATAGCAGACTTAAGCTAATTGCACATTAAACACATACCAAGAAATACATGTATTGAGCACATTTACCTCAATCTTCGATTGCATCCTGCATGGAACACTATGCGTGATACCAAGACCACCTGCATATATAAACCAAGACAGCTGGCATATAAACATTAGAACATGCAACTCTAGGGAAAGATAAGATAAGATAAGATAAGATAAAAATTTTTACGTCCACGGGAACCCAACGGGTTATGGGACGGCACATGCAAGGGCAACAGCCCGTGTAAAACCTGGGGACTAGGCCCCATCACCAAATACAATAACCAAATATTAAAAGGCTACCAAGAATAAAAGAAGATAATGCTAATGCTAGTGATAAATTTATGCTTCTAAAATTATCTAGACATAGCCAATCCAAGGATTGGAAGGCCATTGATCTAGAATAATTGCTGCGCCTCCCTGTACACTGCCCATTTCTTTTGCAGGCGGGCTGCCCTCACCTTGCAGAGCTCCTCCTTACGGTTACACAATTGAAGAGGGGAGAGGTCCTCCTGTACTGAGAAACTAGTCCCTCTGAGATGGTTTCCATGTTGAAGAACATGTAAGCGGCTAAGAGGGTCTTGAAACCGAACCAAAAGATGGCGGGGACGATCAGGTCTTGCCGCTCCCACCCTAGTAGCGGAGACAACTCCACCAGCCTTCACATGCATGACACCAGAAAAAATGCAAAGCAGCATCCATATCAGAAAGGGCATCATCTTCTGCCTCTGCAACCCCTATAATACGCAAGTTCAGGCTCCTAGTAACAGATGAAACCGAGTAAATGTGCGGCTTAACTTAATAGATAAAATGATGACATACATTAATAAAAACTTGTGCATCTATGCAAGATCCATTGTTAGATATAACAAACTGGAGTGAAGCTGGAGAATGAATAAACATTCAATCTATAACCAAGCGATTTTATCAATTTATAACTACCAAAAGCTTGAATGCTAAATTGTTGCTGCAAAGAAATATATTAAAGGGAATGAAAGAAGTAGATTGCGTTACCATTGGCTTGCTATGGTATACACGCTAAGCCCAAAAAACCATGCACTTAGCTTAAAGCCTGCTACTATGGAGCGGTCTAATCTGTTGTACTGCAAATATAATTTAGACCTTTGCACCCAATTTTATAAGCAACAATAAGAATAAAGCAGTCTACAACCTGCGAACTTGGAGTAGCCAAAGCATGCCACAAGAACCTAGGAACAATCAATAAAAAGATTGGGATTGAGCCATGTACATGCAAGCTTTCTTGACAACTGTATTCTAGTCAGACCTAACATTAGTTTATGGTTTTTAGAGGCTAGATACACCATCTAATCTTCATAAAAAAGGCATGATTTAAGCCAACCATGGATTCAAAAGCCATTCTCGAATTTGCAGCACGTATTGCTGTAACCCAACATGTTATTCATATCTATATTTCAGAAACATGATCAAACCTGATTAGAAGTGCTCTCCAAGCACAATGGCTCTCCAGTATTTATGGCAAAGCTAAGGATTGCCATAAGCAGGTTCTTTGTCTCCTGCATTCGCCGTGTCGGCAATAAAGGAAGCTGCTTGAATAATATATCTAGAATGTACTTTAAGCCTAACAGGTATCTTAAGCCATAGAATACACAATATTTATGTAAGAGCTTTTGAAGACCTGTTTATTTTCGCTCCTATCGCTAGCTCCAGGTCGTAGAAATGGATCAAGCTGCCCAAATCGACCACCTACGGATCTCTCCTTCCCGCCTCTGCTCCCTTCACGTTCAAAGCTGAAAAATGAATAGTGTTACCGTATGCCATTTCGACCGTATACGGTTGACTATAGCAATAAAAAAACCCTTTACGTTCACGCTCTTGAACAATACGTGCATATTAGGTGCACCCCCCTTGCCCTTTTTTTGCTATGGCGGTGATCACACCATGCATGAGCCTCTTCCCCAGTTTCTGAAGTGGCTGTTTGTGAGATCATATTCTGCTGCTGCATGAAATTCCTTCAAACTCTTACTTACAGTATCATGATATTGTTGGTTTTAATTATACAAGACTTCTACATGGTTCCTATTTGAACTTCTTGGTATTTGGAGTTCTTTTTTATTGAAGTCCAGGACAAAAGTGTGGTTTGATTGGCCAGAATCTGTGAATTCGTCCTCTATTCTAAGGTAAACTATGTTTCTTACATTTGTTTTAGCCCTTTCACTGCACTATCCCACATGAAAACCGTTATGTGATTAGGCTTCCACAGGAATAAAATTCTTCTGGCTTTTAAACAATTATATTCACATCTGGTTACACGATCTGCTTAGTTCTTTTATTTTGCTTAGTTCTTCTATTATTTGATCTTTAGTACTTCCACTCATAACAACACAATATAAGGATATTGGGCTGCTACTATTTGAAGGTGATGAATACCATTTTAAACTGTTTTGTAGGATACAAGCAGGCGGCATGTTCAAGTGCTTTAAAAGCATGCACGAACACTGGTGCAATAAACAAGGAGAAGCTCATCCATGCGTAAGTTTTCAAGAGGGCTTCAATCAGATCTATTATTACGAATAGTTTTATTGATAGGTATGCAAAGGTGGAAGCTTAGATCAGGGTTGAAAAGTCTTTGCAAGGCTGTTGAAGAGTGTTGACATGGAGTTCATTCATAGCATGATACAACTACAGTGGAGAAGGTTATATTAGAGGGCTTTTGCAGCATGCGGCAAGAAGGGGTAAAACTAGATTTTGCATTGCCTTAACCGCTTGTGCCATTGTTGGTGCACTAGATCAGAGGAGATTTATCCATAATCAACCACGTCGTTGGTTGGTAATACACTTATTGCAACATGATTTAACTAGGTAAATTTAACATGAATTGATATGTATGCAAAAAAGTTGGCATTCTGGATGAGGTAGACAAAGTCTTCCTAAATTTGTCAATTAAAAATGTATATTGGAGTTTAATGATTGCTGGGTAGGTCATATGGATCTAGAATGATTTGCCTTTAAACAGTTATACTCACATTCTATTGCAGGATCTATAGCTATTACACACTGCAATATGGTTTCTACGCAGAGGGAAGATTTGAAGGTATCAAGCTTTTGAACATAGCTGTGCATTTCGAAATGCTTAAAAACTCCTACTTATTCTCCTCAAGCTAGATTCTTGATTGCAAGAAGCTGCTCCTCTGTCAGCATGATATGTTTCTCACTGCAAGTAATGACCTTATTCGGTTAACTGATTTTCCATCTGCGTAGATTGACATATGCAGCGCAAGATCAAGGTTAGACTTGTAAGTATTCAGTCACTTAGACAGAGGTAAACCATATAAATATGATTTTGCTATAGCAAGTGGCCATCTGATTGGATTTTGAGTACAGAATTTTATGTTACCAACGTAAAGAGCCAAGGGTATAACTTAATGCTGATGAGGGCCTAATCGTTTGAATGAATGGCCCAAAGTCATTTGCATTTGACAGTTCAAAAATCAAGAAAGAGAATGAATGGCCCAAAGTCATTTGCATTTGATATGATATGATATGATATGATATGATATGATATGAATTTATCAAGCCAATTAGGCCCTCAGGCCTCTATGACAAACCATTACAAAAGTTTGAGTGAAATCTAAGCGCACTAATCCAAGGAGCTATTTATATCAAAGTTAAGCATTAAATTATACAGATCAATTATATCTGCTCTCTCCTTCCAAACATCTCGAATGTATGTGCTTAAAGTATGTGGTGATACTGCAAAAAGATCTCTTAAAGTGTTTACCTCCGGTTCCTACGGCTAATATGTGACATCAAATAATTTTGTTCCTTGTAATCCTGTAGAGAATTAATCTCAGCTAGGTAGAATTGTTTCTTTGTATTACCTGTATCCCCAATCTTCCATAGCTTGCTCAGTGCTCTTTCTGTCACAAAAGCTCTTATCTCTGAATATTTTTCCGAATCTGGCCAGGTATTCAAGCCAAGCCATTTTTCTGCCCATTTCAAGGCATCGACATACTAGCCTTTATTTTTAGATTGCTGCAATGCCATATAGGGGAGCCTATTCTGCTCCATTGCCAAAACTCTGTTTATATAAGTGATCATTCTAATCAAAGCTTCAACTTCTAGAGGTAATAGACCTGTCTCAGCAAGCAGCATGCAATATGGAGTCTGAGGCTTAACTCCAAGTTCAAGGAGCACCTGTTCTATTTTATTCCAACCTCTGAGAGAAAGCCCAGGGACCCAAATTAGGCAACCATAAAGAACAACAGGCCTTACCTAAATTCCAAAAAGCAGTCTCCGAATTTGCCAATTCTCAAAATTGTTTGAATTGCATGTGTGAATCAGACCATGAGAGCTCTCATCCCTCCAGATGCACGCTTAAGAGCGGCTGTGAGCCATCTGTAATTACTGGTCATGTCAATTCCTAGATATTTATAAACATGTACCTTTTCAAGTGCCATCCCTCCAACCTCAAAGATTGTATTGTCTTTACCTCCAATGACCATTATTTTTTATTTTTTCAAATTGATTTGCATTTTTTTCTGCTCACAAAAAGCGCTTAGTACATTCAAGTGATGTTGTAGCCCACTTCCAGTTTTTGAGATTAGCACAATATCATCTGCAAACAAAAGTAATTGGATTGAATACTTACCAAGTTTGGCTCTGACACCCCCAAGTCTAGCCATCCACCCTTCTAGCTCATCAATGTAAAGACCAAAAAGCGTCGGTGAACAAGGGAATCCTTGTTTTACACCTATTGTATTCTCTATTTGGTCTGGACCATTGTAAGGAAAAGAGAGCTCAATCATAACACGCTTGTATAAACAAAAGTACCACATATTGGAGCTCTTTTGGAACCTAAAGCTCATTTAATCTGGATACTAGATCTTTGCGTCTAATCCGATCGAAAGCTTTTGTTAAATCAATAAAAGCAATAAATCTTTTATTACCTGGACCCTTCGCTCCCTCTGCTACAACTCTCAGCGTCACTAAATGGTCTAGTGTAGAGTAATCATGCCTGAAACCTGCTTGCCCATATGCTCGATTTCCACTTTCCTCCGCCCAAACTGTTAGTTTGCTTTCTACCATGGATGCATAGAGTTTCGCAAAAACATTGCTAACCAATATTGTGCGGTAATTGTGTACATCATCTTTACTGCCTGCTTTGTGAATAGGGATCACTCTATTCAAACACCATATATCTGGAAAACCTTTTTGCAACACTTCATTACATAAATCCACTAGGAGACTACAAAGAAAATCCCCTCCCCATTTCAGTAGCTCCACAGATAAGCCATCTGAATCACATGCTTTTCCATTCAACATGTGTTGCAATGCAGATTTGACATCATCAACAGAAAATAATGACATCAACTCACCAGAGGAGACCATTAAGCCTTTATCTGAGTCGTGATCTTGGTATACTTCTCTGATCAAGTCTAGGAGACTATCTTTGGAGATGTCACCATTTGTGGTATGCTTCTTTGTCCGACTCCAAAACTTTTTTGATTCCAATTCCATTTCACCCATGAGCATTTTATGGTGCATCCTCAGCCAATCCCTCTTTTTGTGCTTCACCAGATTCTTGTAATACTTTATGGCAGCTTGTGTATCTCTTGCAGTCTTATAAGCGCGTTTAGCATCTAAACAGGCAGTATCAAACCATTTTCTGTCTTTATATTTTACACTTTTAGTACTGACATATCCAAAAGTGTCTCTTGCTGCTCTCATAATAATATTTTGCAATGTAAGGCTTTTCTCTTCTATCAAGGCTGGCCATTCCACATCCGTTAACATCCGTGTTAAACTCTTTTCATATTGCGAAGCAAGCTTATAGCGGATTTTCAGCCTCAAAGGAGGATTCGGATCTTTAGTAATCTCCTGTACTTGTACAACTAGAAGTATCATAAGTGGAGCATGGTCGGAGTCTGGGCTTTTGTCCAAGATCCTAAAATCTTTTAAGCATGATATATAGTCTGGATCTCCTAAAAGCAAATCCACTGAGCTTTTACCATTCGGCTGAAAGCAAGTAAAGCCTTTGGAATGTGGAAAGCTGGCTATGCCATTGCAGATTACCATGTTAAAAGACTCGCATAAAGAAATAACATGCTCACCCATTTTGTTTCGCACATAATCCGTTGTTTGCCTTGGCCACGCTGCATGCCCATCCTGTTCCTGAAGCCAAAGAGCATTCTTTTCCCCTGACAGCAAAGTTGCTTGTTTGTTGGAAAGCCGTGCATTGAAATCCCCTGTCACATATACAAGCCCTTTGTGCCTATAAAGGGATATATCATTAGCAAGATTCTCCAACAGGTCATCAGGATTCAAGTCTGGGTGATTATATATGGATGCAAGAGGATCTAGCGGAGCAAAATATACCACAGTCACATAAATATCTTTATGACCAAAGTTTTAATGCAACCAGATAAACTGAGAGAAGACATCTTTCTTTATTATGGTAATTGAAATTTTCAGGCCTTTTCGTACAAAACATGCTATACCACCCCAACCACATTGGCTCTGACCACGTATATTCCAGACTGAATCAAGAAGATCAAATCCTGGGATTTCGATCACCCTATTGAATTCATGTTCCCATGTTTCCGTGAAAGCCACTATATCATAATCATGGAAAAGAGTTAAACTGCTTAAAATTTCTTCATTTAGTCCATGTATGTTCCAAACGAGAAGCCTGAGGACCTGAGATTCCTATGCCTTGTTTCGGATCACCAGTTTATTGTTTACTATGTATACAATTTTGCCTTCATCCCTTAATCATTTCATCTCATCGAGCATTCAAAAAATGGCAGTTCAAAAAACAAGAAAGAGAAGATCATGTATGTATTAACACGTGAAACAGCCCATGAAGCCACACAATAGACATATTTTGTTACATCTAGGATAACACATGCCATTTAAGGAATCCATGGGGAAAAGGGCGCACTCCTTCATGCCAAGAATAATCCTCGACTCTAGATGTCGCGCATTGGTCTAGAAAAAAGGGACTACAATGCACTATCAGGCACCCTTCTTGCTACTGTAGGTCAATATAAATCAGGGATTGACAATGCCAAGCAGGTTCAACATATCATATAATTCAGAGCTTTACGGAGAAAATCCAATACAGCAGCAGTTTTCCACATTTGATGCAAGCATATACACTTGGGATAATAAGCTCTATAAGGAGCAAGGAGCACGCTTTGAAGCATATTATGCAATGCGATATGATCTTGGGTCTGCCATTTATGGCAGGGGGTTCAAGTCCCCTTTTTTGCATCATTGTTTCTGATTCACCTGTATGTTGACTCCTGCCAATGGTTTATAAATCTTATGATGACGTGGAAATGGCAGTTTGACCCCATCATGGAGTCAACAAATGGTCCAGAATGCCCTGTGAGGAACAATGGAAGGAATATTACAGTGATCAATGGCCAGGAATGAGCGATGAAGAGGAATGAACGATAAGGAGCAAGATCAGTGCACTCACGAGATCATCTACAAATATATCAGACACATAGATTCCAGTCTGTAGGGGTGCTGAGAGCAATATTGATCCACTTGCTGGGCGTTCAGAAAAAAAACAAGCTCCAACTATCATAGGCATTATGCTTACTTCCATACATTAAGTGCAGTTAGAATCAGCGAGTCCATCTCCATGTTTTATAGGGCATGCTCCTGAACAACCATTATTTAGACAAGTATACTATCCTAGAAATCTATCATTGTCATTACACTGAAAAATCTGTCAATGCCATTATTCCAAAATGTGTCCCTTCTTACTTCAATTTTATTTAGGGAAAGCAAAATATTTGGAACTGGTGGCCTGCCTTGAGTGCAGCATTTGATCATCAACCATATCTGAAGCTATATACCCAAAATCCTGGCTGATATAGCATGCAGATCTTGCAAGATATCAACAACACATGTGTTATTACGTAGAACCATCTCCATGGGTTCCTAAGGTAAACTGGCCAGTTAAGTGCGTGCTTGAACAATAATTTAATTTGCAAACCACACTTGCCATGTGCAAAATCACATTTGTTGCCAAATTTGCATCCTTGAAATGTGCCAAATTGATTGCAAAACTTTGTGTTGTAACCATCCACTGCTTACAGGCATAGATCTCGCTGCTTTGAAGCTCCTTTTGAATCATTTGGTAAAAAAAATACTTGCACAGTAAGGAAATAAACAAATGATTCAATTACACATGTTTTTTCATCATGTTATTCCGTAATAACTAGGACAAGCACGGATTGTCTAAAGTTTATGTATGGATTTTCGATTCGTTTCTATTTAAATCAAGTCTCGGATAGCTTTTATATGTTGCACACACTGCCCTCAACATGCACTTTACGGCACTTGGTGGGCACATGGACATCAAAACATTTGTGTCGTTGTAGTCATTAAACATATACAAACATTTTTCAAATATACTAAAACCTAACCACCATTATCAGGCACAACAAACAGCATCATACAAATCAATTCTAACATACCACATAACTTGGAATTACGCAATTGGTGAGTTGTAAAAACCTGCCAACAATTCTTACCACCAAAATGCTGACCAATGCAAAACATTCTACCACACATAGTACAATACAGAAGGTAAAAATGAAACATACACACTCGCCGGAGCAACCTTGCTCAAACAACAGTCACACTACAATTCAACAAGACAACAAAATGATCACACATTTATATCAAACATTCCATTACCTTCGTTGGAGAAATCAAAGTAATCTAAGAACATAAATTAAAATCCAAATCAAATTTTTCCAACACTAACATCTTACAAGTGTAAGATGAAAGTCTAAAAGCTTCATTGTGAGAGCATCTATAAGTTACATCAATCCAGACCAATAAATGTGGTACACTGCATGCAACTCTTGCAAGAAACATCAATAGCATGATGTCAAATTTACCATATCAACACATCAATTTCTAAAAGGTAAGAATTAATAAATACTATTCCAAAACAATTGATTAAAATCAATATACCAACAACTTTCCATTCTAAATGAATAAAGCTTTAGATATATTTTCTATGCAAAACTGATAGACACAAGTGGGGAAGCTTGGGCCACCGCTTTCAAGGACAAAGCAGAAAAAATTCTAGGATGCAATGCCAATGAACTGCATGAAATAAGAACCCAGGTACAATAAATATCATATGTAACTGATCTAATTTCATGTCTATTTCTAAGATAACGAAGGCAAATTATACCAAGCAATTCTGGCAAAAGCAAAATGGGTTCCACATACATTCCAACTATCTGTACAACACGAAAACTACGTGAATTAGAACCGCCAGAAAATTACAATTCAAGACGTTAATCCAATATAATACATAGACGAATCAAAGATTTTATCAAACAAAATACAAATGCTAAAATCCAACACAAAAACTAGCAATACATTGGCATCCAACAATTATGATTCAATTTCCCATTAAATATCTAATAGATATTACCTCGACACATTTCAGTTTAACATCTCATACCAAATGTAACCCATTCATACATAATACTATTAGTGTCCCAGTCTTCATATACAACCACATGGAAAGCCCACCGAAGGTGGGCAATTTTCTATTATTGCACATAATCATTCAAAATCGACGTCATAAATGAAAAAAGGCACATGTCATGATAATTTGCACTATCTTGAACGATGAAAAAGACACATGTTAATTTTGCACACTCATATTATTGCACAATCATTCAAAATTGATGTTATAGATAAGATAAGATAAGATAAGATAAGATAAGATAAGATAAGATAAGATAAGATAAGATAAGATAAGATAAGATAAGATGAATTTTTACGTCCACGGGAACCCAACGGGTTATGGGACGGCACATGCAAGGGCAACAGCCCATCTAAAACCTGGGGACTAGGCCCCATCACCAAATACAATAACCAAATATTAAAAGGCTGCCAAGAATAAGATAAGCTAATGCTAAGCTAGTGGTAAATTTATGCTTCTAAAATTATCTAGACATAGCCAGTCCAAGGTTTGGAAGGCCATTGATCTAGAATAATTGCTGCGCCTCCCCTGTACACTGCCCATTTCTTTTGCAGGCGGGCTGCCCTCACCTTGCAGAGCTCCTCCTTACGGTTACACAATTGAAGAGGGGAGAGGTCCTCCTGTACTGAGAAACTAGTCCTTCTGAGATGGTTTCCATGCTGAAGAACATGTAAACGGCTAAGAGTGTCTTGAAACCGAACCAAAAGATGGCGAGGACGATCAGGTCTTGCCGCTCCCACCCTAGTAGCGGAGACAACTCCACCAGCCTTCACATGCATGACGTCAGTGAAAAAATGCAAAGCAGCGCATCATCTTCTGCCTCTGCAACCCCTATAATACGCAGGTTCAGGGTCCTAGTAACAGAAGATACTGAGGCAGCCTGCTCTTGTCTGCTAGCTTCTAAGATCTGCGACTCTGGTCCCCTTGGGATTGTGGAGATGTCCTCAGACGCCCACCTCAACATGTTCCCTTTCCAATGTCGCACTTCCGCTTCAACACAATGTTTCTTCGTGGCGTAATTACGTATCTAGTGTCCATGCATTGAGGCATCTTACGCCCACATACTGGGCTTTAGGGTCTGGAACGAAGGCATGTATTAACTGTAATAAGTGTGTCCATCGCTCAATAGACACGATCATAGATGTGGCCGTCATTCCTCCCTCAGAATGAATGAGTCGTACCTGGTCACGAAGTGTAGGCGGCAAACACTGAACTTGCAGGTCTAGAGCACTTTGGAGATCCTCCCGATCTTGGAAGGTAAATGTACCTGGCCTGCTTGTGCTTGGTAAATGAGAAAGGCACATGTCATGATTATATTAATGGTATTTGATATTATTTACATGTGGCTTAAAATGCGAACACGTGGCGGAAGGAAGGCAATGACATATGTCGATTGTCGAGATAGACTTCGTCGTTTCAACGATTGCGTATGTAAGATATACATTATATGTGGCTTAAAATGCAAACTGGTGGTGCAAAAATAACCTTTAATTAGTGACACGTGTCGACTATCTAAAGTCGGGAAAGGGAAATGTTCGCGGCGGGGAGTCGGGAAAGAGAAATGTTCATGGCTGCCTTGGTCGCCACGATAAATTTCTTGTATTATACTTAAGGAGTTGGCCTAGTGATTGTTGCCAAACATGCAAAGTGTTATCAATGTATCTGGCAAGCATATAACTAGCGCTTTGATAAAATTAAAGGAAAAGCACATAGAGGAGGTTGTGTTGACTTAGTTTTGGAAGCCAATGGGGTCGAGTACTACACAGGAAGTAAAGCTTAATATGGTTTAGGTGGGTTGTTTTGCTAACCATTGGGCTTTTGTTGGGTGTTTCAAGAAGGTTCCCCATAACATACAATATCATAATCGGGTCGGATATTTTGCTGGTGGTGCATTCTCATGCAGCTACGTCGGTTAAGCCAACAGAGAGAATTCGAGTTAGGTCCATTATTCTGCATCACCGACTGCGCAGGTGAGAAAATCAGACAAAAATCCTTTAACTTCACCCGATTATGATATTGTAAGGGTAAGTTGTTTGGTCTAACTTATCATGTTTGCTCCGGTGAGCTACTCCTGGCTGCCGCCGGTCACAACATCCACCAGGCAAACAGAGTAAGTTGTCCCAAACAGCTTACCCTTATACAATAAAAAAAGTAACTTTAGCTACCAATATATATTTGCTCACCATGTAAGGTCATACAGCTTTTAAGTAGTATAGGGCCCAATGTGCAAGCCCATACTTCTTGCTCCCAGATGTTAGTTCTAAATCATGAAGTAGTATAGGGCCCAATGGTGCAAGCCCATACTTCTTGCTCCCAGATGTTAGTTCTAAATCATGAACATGAATTAAACATCACTGTAGCATTCCCTACAATATTCCTCCAAATTGGCCTTGGCAGGGTCAAATCCCCATCCTTAGGGAATATAGTTACTGTGAACAATTTTCTCAAGAAGATGCTACCCAATTATGGGTGAGGGTGATCACTATGGTGCGAAATCTCACGTCTCATGCAACATCAACATGCATAAACTTACAATATGCAAATCCAACATCTTCAGTACTCTACAAAAAGCTAGGGCATCTCAATGGCTGGTAATTTTAATGCTTATAATTAAGAAGAGAGGAGTAATTTTAATGCTTCTAATTAAGAAGAAAAGAGTCGTGAATTTCGAGGATGTTAAACTTGAATACAACTGTTTAAAATAACCAAGAAAAACAATGTTCATAATGTACACTCCTTCCTGGCTTCAAAACTATATGCTGGATGATTTACAATTTCACATACTCTTGAGGCCCAATTTCAAAATAACCAACTTAGGCATTTCTCCTTGGAGGTTGTTATCTCATTCATTGCAAGGCCGTCCATTATAGAATCCAAGATGTCATCAGCCAAGCTTAAACCAAACTTGATTGCTAATTGTAAGCATCTCACCTCTTCATTTTTCCTCATGTTTTTGATGATCATAGAATTAACCTGGTCTACCACAAGTACCCCTTGTTCTATCTTCTCCAATATCAAATATACCAAAGTGTTGGCAATCTGATCTTGGTGCTGCTGTTTGTTCCCAGAATACTTCTGGAAAAACAAATGCAAAGCTTGCACCACAGAGTCAAAATTCTCCTTTCTGTATCAATCAAGCATTATCAAGGAGGCAGGGAATATCGAATTCTTAGATTAGATACATCCATAGAATGACTTACATTGGAATGTTTTTTGGAGGGGTGTACACGTATCTCTCAATCATGGCACTCAGCAAACATTCTGTTTGATCCTCAAAGCAGTCAAATAATAGCAGCCTACCTGCAAACAAAGTGTCAGAAAATTTGAAATGCTTATTACACTCCACTAGAAAGTGTCACAAAATTTGAAATGCTATTATATCCACTCTTTAAAGTTTATATGCCCTACTCTAGAGTGCCAGCCCTTCAAGGCAGATCACGTGCATGCATCTATGCCAAAGCAGAAGCAACTAGCAAGCAACCTAAAGACAAACATATTAAAATTCAGTCTCCAGTGCTAACTAACGAATCTGCTTACAAATTCAATCTGGGTCATTCTTTTCTGACGATGCCTTCGGCATGGAAACGTTATACCTCTCTTCAAATCAATCTTTTAAAGAAGAGAAAATGAATAAGACACAAATACATCCATTATTAATGACGTACCACACCCTACCACTGCAGCAAATTGCATCTTCGTTGTTGGAGCATAAAGTGAATGCAGCAGTAAATGGCTCACATCCTCAAAGTTGAGGCAATGGTGGTGCATGTAAATGATGTCCATCAAAGATGCCACTGCATATTCCCGTAATTCAAAGTCCTCCAAACAGAGGGCTGCTTCATAGATAGGAAGCAACTTGAGAAATGCTATCTTTGAGTGGAAACTGCATGCTGTTGCAACCTTCAAAGCTTGAAGACGAACCTTGGAAGCCTTAGATTGCAAGCCTTTGTGTAGAATATTAGCAAGCCTGCTGTTTTCATACAGCCTAATAAGATTATGATCTTCAAGAATGTCTTGTTTTTCTTCCAGGGCATACTAATGATCAAAGAGAAGAAATTACTCCTAGTCCTAAAATAAAAAACCAAAACTTCTGTTTCTTATGACCTAAAACGACGGTCAAATTTTGGGGGGAAATTTTTTTACCTCAACCAACCGAGGCTCCTCTAAGATATACCAACAGATTTCTTCTTCAATCACGAACATCATGTAGTCAAACTGGTCTGCATCTAATTGCTCTCTGTTTCGAACAATAGAGCTCGCCTGTTGGACGGAATCAAGAATCGCACAAAAGTTGAAATCTACAATCTGTTTAGCAAAATCGATGCATTCTTTTGCCGTTTCTACTGAATCTGAGATCAGAGCTCTTTGAAAGAGGCTGGAAGCCACTGTTTTCCGCGATTCAAAGGGCAACTGGACTCCAAGAACTTGCAGTTGTTGGACAATGGATTTCATAGCTGCTAGATTTTGGCAATCTGTGAAGAACCGGAGGCGCTCCAGCATTGATACAACAGACTGGCCTAAGGAAGAAGGCTGATGAGAACTTTGCTTAAGGGATTTGACGTAGATAGAGAGGAGAAGCCAAAACTCATCTCCTCGATTTTCCGCCATAGCCGTGGAAAAATAAAAGAAGTTACACCCAAATTTAAATCGTTCTAGAACATATTTATTTGTTCGTATCAGGAAATAGCCTAATTTTTAGTTTGGGTTTTATCGTAATTGAAGAAAGAGACGTTTATTGCATAAGAAAATCTAAGGTTGAAGGGGTGTGTTGTATGCAAAAATCGTATGAAGCTGACGTGGATATAGAGGTTTGAGAGAAATTTTCTAGTGAGTTTTGTACGAGAGAGTCTAAGTAGAAGTACACGAACTCATCTGTTACTTAGCTATAGTCAAATAGTCAAAGATGTTTGAGGAGTTTCTATTTTAGGTTCCCAGACGATGGCGATGGTCCGGAGCATGGCAACCCATTGTCTGGATCTGTCTTTTTCAGTGCACAGGTACAGATATGAAGAATGGAATACATGATAAAGACTTTGGTTCATCCAGGCCTATGTTCTGACAAGAATGTGGACAGTACATGCACTGTAACGAATCCATGGGAGATGCTCGAGTGGATCTGGGTGTCGTGTTTATGAGACACGGCCATAAATGGGTAGAAGCGACTACTCATAAAACGTCTGAACAGTTTTGCCCAGTTGGCTAAGGGCATGTCGGTTAGGAACGTTACATTTGGTATCAGAGCAGGGCTCGAGTTCGAGTCTCCATGGGGGCAAGTATGGCCCGTAATACCGTTGGACGTTAGGTCATGACTTGGTCTTGGACACCATGTCGAGTCTCCATGGGGGCAAGTATGGCCCGTAATACCGTTGGACGTTAGGTCATGACTTGGTCTTGGACACCATGGGATGGTCTCGAGGATGAGCATTGTTCTAGTGGGAGAGGTCATGACTTGGTCTTGGACACCATGGGATGGTGTGGTCTATGGTCTTGTGATGCTCGAGGACGAGCATAGTTCTAGTGGGAGAGATTGTAACGGACCCATGTGAGATGCTCGAGTGGATTTGGGTATCGCGTTTCCGAGACACCGGCATAAATGGGTAGAAGCGATTACTCATAAAACGTCTAGACAGTTTTGCCCAGTTGGCTAAGGGCATATCGGTTATGAACGTTACATGCACTAAGGGCAAGGTCTCCTATTTTTTATGTGGATAGATTGAAATGAATGAAAGAGAACTGCCCGAATACTAATAGGGCAGCATTGCAGGCTCTTGGTAAATGGAAGGTCCTCGAGGTAATAGAGCTATATGCAGTGGACGGTGGCGTCTAATCCTTCCAAGAATGTCAAGGTAAGTGGATCACCGTTTTTGCAGCTTCTTGAATCATTCTTGTCAAGAATGACAAATCGCCCCACCAAAACCTGTAGAATCCGGTCTCCCTTACTGATGTTGTCAAATGGCGTGGGGTCAGCCATTCTTGCTGCCCCTTGCTGACTCAGCTAGTTTCGGCGCTGAAGAAAAAATAGCTCATGTGAGTCGCCCATAAGGCAGTGGTGATGAAAAGGCAACAAGGCAACAAGGAGCGATGAAAAAAGATACCTCATAATGGTCATACAATCTATCATCTTCTATCCATCCCCCGCCCTCCACAATTTGCCTCATTATGTTATTACCATTGAGTTTCAGTATCATATGTCGAACTTGTACTATTGATGGATGGCCGACATTGATGGGCTTTCATAACAACGTGTTGTTACAACATTGTCTTCCCATAAGATGAAGTTATATATTTGATAGATGTTCAATTATGGACAGATGGATGTTCAGCTGCAATCTCATTTGTTATAAATGTATTCTTCTAGTTGAATTAATCATGTATGTGGGTATACCCACCTGAAGCACTTTTTGATGTCCCCAATGGGGTTTTGCCCTCTACTCGATAGTCTGGCCACCCTAGATAGACAGAGGGCTCATACGACGGGTAGCCGTTGGATGGGAAAGATCCTTCGTTGTATACCGCAAGCTGCCCTATATAGCGTAAGGAGCGTCACACTGCCCCTACCATTATACATGCATGGCTGAAGTAGGTCCTTTTCCCACCAATTTTACAACAATGCATGGCCACTTTCACAACGAGGCATTGAACTCGTGACCTTGAGTATAGAATTTTAGAGACTTACCACAGGACCCATTTCCCAGAAACAGAGGGATATAATATAACGAAGATCTTGCATATTGTATATTGTAGTGGATATGTTAAAATGGTTGTGAAATTATCCTTGCTTTAGTTTATAGCATAGCTACCCATAACGGGAACTGGAACGGGAACTTGGACCCAAATTTGGGAACGGGAACGGATGGGAACGGGAACGTCCAACTTTCAAATTTTTTAAAAGTGAAAATGGTTTTGGAGTTCCCTTTGCATATAGATTATCATAGAATACTTAGAACAGAAAAATGTGAAATACATAGTGATGGGTGAAAGTAATAGGTAAAACCATTCTTTAACGTTCATCAAGAGTTTGGTTCTCTTTCTCTTTGCTAATCTCAGACATGTTTACACATCATAATGGCCAACTTGTGTTGATGCTCATAATGTTGTGAGATTTGTGACTAAAATGAGAACATGCTAGACAATCACTATAAATAGTTGTTATTGCAAAAGAGCATATAGTTTTATTATGAGCTTTCAAAGGGCATTCAGAAGCTTTCCAAGTTCTCTCAATATCTAGGATATATCTCTAAGCATCAATCGTCCTAATTTTTTTTTCCCTTTATTGTAAGATCATTATGCTGATTCTTTCATGCCATACTTTGGCATCATTTCGAATTCTTGATCTTGTGAGCATCCAAACATTCAGATAAAAGGGACAGGAAAAGACATGATTGCCTTGTATTGTTATCATGTATTTGATCTACATATCAATATGATCACGGTATTTCTCCGAGTAGGATAAAAGCAAACAAAAGGATGAAATGACATGACCAAAAAGGCTTACATATCACTTACTTACAAATCTATTCTTACAAGTTTGCATCAAAAAGCTTACAAGTTTTATGCTTTCCTCTCAAAGATTTCGATGGCACAGAGGGCAGGCTCTAGTAGTCTCCATTGCTCCAGCCAGACAACAGAGCCAGCTCTTGCAGCAGAGGTCATAGCAGAGGTCAGAGCCGAGCTACTGCAGCAAAGGTGTTTCGTTCGAGAATGAGAGATAAAAGAATGACGAGTACTCTCTGGATTGCTAAAATGAATTTACCTTCCGAGTTCAGAGTTTGATAACTGGGCAACAGGCTCCTCTAGTCCAAAAGATATAGTACGCTCCTTCAACACTTTAGTAGCAGTAGTCCCAATCTGACATCAGGCCACAGATCCAACACCAAGCCATCAAACGCCACGAACAAGGGGAAAAAATAGCTTTTTTTTTGGTATTTCGACACTTTTTTTGTTGTTTCTTTGTAAATTTAATGCTAAAAAAAAATTGCTACCAAGAACTCAAGTTCCCATTTATGGGAACTTCGTCCGGAACTTAGTTCCCGGTAGCACATGTAGTGGGAACTTGGCTAGGAGTTCCCGGAACTCTGGACTCTCGCTGCCCTACGTAACCCCCCGTGTGAATATGCACCTAAACCAAAGGGGGATTCAGGGGGATTTTAATTTAAATGCGTTGGATGCAATGGTCTGTGTTAATAATATTAATGGTAGTTGTGTGTTGGTTGTTATATGAAAAAAAAATTTGGGCCCTTCGGGCCCTAAATAAGGCAAACATAGGTAAACTTTCTGGGCCTAAATATTAATTACTAAGAAGCACAATAATATTAAAGACAAACAAATTATTTCCATTGCAAACAATATTTTGTGTAATCATTAGGACAAGAACACGTTCTTGGAATTGAACACGTCGAAATCTAGCAACAACAATATCGCTGATAATTTTCTAAGTCAGTGCTCCCATGGTTTTTCTAAGTCAGTGCTCCCATGGTTTGTTTGGTGCACGTGGAGCTTGCTACGCTTAATCAAGATTAATACATACTTCCCAATTGAACGAGCTTCTAAAGCTTCTAATGTTAATGTTGCATAGTGGTCCACACACGCGGAATACTCTCATTTCCTTGACAGTCTTAAGTTAGAATATGATTTACCAAATAGTTTCCCAAAAACGTTGTTTTGAATCTTTTTCTGCTCCATTTTCTAAGACACATGTCTCCTTGGTATCATGCTTTTGGCTCCACATACTCATACATTAATTGTTCATGCTGTGTGAAAGTAACACTCATGCCGTCCTCGATTATGTTCGTCCTCGATTATGTTTGGATCATGCCAGTGAATACATGGCTTCAGCATTAATTTTTTGAGCATACTAAACTACTAAAGTACAAATGCATAACAAACTAGTCAACATGGTCAATTGCTAAAATGAGTTTGAAGTTGAAATTACCGCTGGACATGACTTTGCATCAAAGCTCTGTGCAAATTTAACAAGTGGATCTGGATGATCGATAGACATTCCTCGCTGGCTTACTATCAGCTTGATCTTGTTAAGCGTTTAAAGTAACGCCTGCAGACATAAATACGTAACCTGCAACCATGGCAGTCTTTCTGAACCCATCCCTTTCAGTCCATCTGAACCCATCCCTTTCAGGCATCTACTGAGAAAACATTAATGATTTTTTAAGCTCCCCATGCCTGCCATATGTATAAACTGTGGCATTTCAGAAATCAAATCATGGTTGGGCAATTCCCTAAGGCGCTCAATTGCTATATATTCGTCTTCAACATTCCTGCATGAGAATATATAATGGTTCCACCAGTAGACCACTTGCTTAACAACAAGTAAAGCAGATCTGTTTGACCACTAAGAATTAGTACATGAGAAAAGAGCTGAGCTCTCAATTGCAAACAAGTATGAGTTAACACAGAATTTTCTCTCATTTCTGTACATGGACACAAGTCCAGACGCAGCCAAGGTTGTGGCAGATGCTATAGTAGAAACCAAGAAAATTATTTTTGAAGCTTAAGGCATTTGTTCTTTGCGTAATTCCAAAGCCACATCAAGATCTTGTACGTCCTTACTCAGGACAACAAGCTCTTTTGTTTGCTTCTGTTTTCTTAATTGACACAGGTCATTCCAAGAAGTGAATGTAAGGAATAAGGATTTGCAACATACTGAAAAAACCAGATGATATACCTGAATCTCCTTAGAGAATCCTGCTGCTTTGCATAAGATGCCAAAGATTCTCACTTCGTTTTGAACAAACTTGTGCTTCAAGAATACCGTATCAAAGAGAAGAGGTGCCATGCTGGTAAAATTTGACTTCTAAAATCTGTAGCTCCAAGGCAGCAAAATGATCCAAACGCAGGTGCCATATCCGGCTGGATGGAAGCTAGTTCTGGCCATGCCAAGTCGCACCCTAAACCGCATCCCTAATCCAGATCCCGTTAGGGTTTAGTAACGCATGCTTTGTACTTAAGAAAATCCCGATTTCAAAGATTTGGCCATGGCGTAACAAGGTGCTACAAAATCCCTCCTCCAGAGAGCAAGAACAGAGAATTTTCTTCTCCGGAAGCAAATCTGGCTGGCAACCGTAAAGCAAACCCTTTCCTAAAGAACCCTAAAATAAGGGACCTCGATGCTTGCATGTCTGTCTGTTTTGGGAACTTATAAATAATTGATTTTTAAGGAAAAATATGCAAATGCTAAACCATTGCAAAATCATAGATAATATGTCATTTAAATATGAGAATACAGTGCGCACTCTAGATATACTAAATAGTAGGTCTCGTGCAATACGCCCATCAAATCATATGAAAACCATAGAAAAAAACGTACAAAAATATAAAAGAAACCCCCTGTTATTATGCTACATATTGGTAACAGATTCTCAGACAGTGTGTGATGAAATTCAAACTGGAGATACAAATACTGAAATGGTACCAGACACTTCAATAAGGGAAATCATTGATGAGGTTGACATTCTCAAGGGAGATCATTTACTGGAGATGCTTGAAACCAGGCAAGATCTAAACCCCAACTATATTGATAATTTGGATTCTAATAAACTAGTTTCTCAAGATCAATATAAATCTAAATTTTTGGAACAGTCACCCTTAAATCATATTTATTGTGATAAGGAAAACTCCAATCCCAATATTGATTGGGAGGATGATATCTTCCTTAATAAGACCCCTGACTCCATTCTAGATGGCAATAGCACTGTCAAAATAAAGACCTCTGGAAATAAGAGAAAGAAAAAGACAGCTTCTAAGTTGATAAAAATCTCTGGAACCCCTGCAGCCAATACCGGACATAAAACTAGCAGAAAAACTAGAAGCCATCATTAATTGGCCTTTTTCCTTCTGCTTTCCTTTCTTCTTCCTGTAAATCTTCAAGGATGAAGATCATGTCCTGGAATTTAAGGGGGATTAAAGGTCCTCTAAAAAGAAGAAGAGTCGTTGCCCAAATAAAGCAATATAATGTTGATATCATTCTCCTACAGGAGCTCAGATTGCCTCTGTTTGAATGCTCCAATTTGGCTGACTGGATTTCCCCCTGGATATTCTTCAACATGGATTGAGGCCAATGGAACCTCAGGTGGCCTATGTATTATTTGGAGAAATCTGTGTCATACTGCTATTTATAATAGCCCTTGCAGATCTTGGCAAGCTGTATCCTACTCTCTAAATGGTATGGATTTTGGAATAATAAACATCTATGCCTCAACCAATCCCAAGGTTAGGGAAACTACTTGGTCACAAATTGATAACTGGTTAAATGATCAGAATATTACATCTTGGATCCTTGCTGGAAATTTGTACTCTAGGCTTCCAAAGGTTAAAAGCAATGATAATCACTCCATGAGAGATTTTTATGCCAATATCAAAGCTGCAAAATCTTGGATCAAAGGCTGGTCCAAAACAAATCATGCTCAGAAAAACAGAGAAAAGCGATCTTTGCTTCAGGAAATTAAACAAGTCAGAATTCAGCTTCAACATGATCCCAAGAACCTTGATCTTCACTTGCTAGAGGGCAACCTCGAGAATGCCATCAAAATTATAGAGGAGTCTGAAGCAAAAGGTGCTGCCATTAGGTGCAAGCTCAAATATCATTCCAATATGGATAATGGCAATTCTAAATTTTTCTTTCGATTTGCCAAAAATAGGCTCCTGAAATCTAGCATTTCCTCTGTTCTGAATGATAATAATTCCATTATTGATAATTATGATGGCATCTCTTCTTTCTTTAATGGGAAATATAGAGCCTTATTCTCTGACACTCAGAAAGATTCTCAAGGTAATTCTAAGCCCAATTCTAAGGCTGATGAATTTTTCAAAATGGTTGACTCTTTGCCTCATATGTCATATCCTTCTCAGAATTTTTACATGGATGACAATTTGAACAATCTCCCAAACAGTGATGGGATCTTTGCCACTCTCAAATCTTTTCATAAAGGTAAGAGCCCGGGTCCTGATGGTTTTCCCCCTGAATTTTACATTGCCTTTTGGGACACTATCAAATCTGATTTTGTGCACATGATACATGGTTTCTGGAATTCAAATCACCTTCATCCTGCCATCTCTGCAGGATTGATATCTCTCATTCCCAAAACTGATGATCCCAAACATTTCTCGGACTAGAGACCTATATCTTTAACTAATTCTTCCTATAAAGTGTGTGCTAAGATCATTGCAAATAGAATTAAAGGTCATCTGCAAGATATGATTAGTCCTTGCCAATCTGCATTTCTTCCAAACAGATACATTTTGGATAATTATATTGCTGCCATGGAAGGCCTCCATTGGAATAAGCACACTAATCAGGATTGTATTCTCCTCAAACTTGATTTCTCAAAGGCCTTTGACTCTGTGCATTGGGAATTCATTGATTTTGCTCTAAGGAAAATTGGCTTTTCAAATAAAATTATCCAGCTAATTCTTGGCCTTAATTCCAGATCTCAGTCCTCTGTTCTTATTAATGGTTCTCCAGGTGCATTCTTTCCTTTGGCCAGAGGAGTGAAGCAAGGCTGTCCCTTAGCTCCCTACATCTTCATTGCTGTTACTGAAATTTTGACTAGAGTCATTAATCACCAACAACAAATTGGCAATATTAAGGGCTTAATTCTACCTGATAATACCTCCAATATGAATATTTTGCAATATGCTGATGATTCATTCAGTTTCCTAAAAAATAATCTTCAAAACATTGGGGCCTATCTCAATATTATTAGTTGCTTTGGTGCTGCTTCTGGCATTAATCTGAAATTAGACAAATGCTCTATCATGGGGGAAACTAATCAGCAATCTATTCTTGGAATTAAGTGCTATCAAACATCTCAAGCTATCAACTTGTTGGGGATGCCATTATCTTTGGACACAAATATTAAGGGTCTCTGGTCTCCTATTCTTTCTCGAATCAAAAGGAAATTAAATAATTATGGTAACTGCTTGTCTCTTGCTAGCAGATCCATAATTGCAAATGCTATGATTGCAAGCTCTCACATCTACTTCTCCTCTGCCTTGCTTGCTCCAAAAAATATCTATCTTCAACTTGAGAGAATAGTTAAATTTCATTTGGGGAAAGAATCATTTGATCAGCTGGAATCACATCACTAGATCTAAGTCTCATGGTGGTGTAGGATGCAAAAATTTGTTTCTTCAAGGAATTGCTCTAGCTAGCAAACATGGAGGGCAATTTTTCATAAAGATAATCCAGCCTCTGTATTTATTAAATATTGGTTTCAGAATTGTGGAATTACAGGGCATCCCTCTATCAGTCATCAACTTCCCTCCTCTATTTTCTTTGGTATCAGTCCAGCTAAGAACATCTCCCCTCTCATGAGGAATTTGGTTATAGCCTGGAACAAGATTTCTAAACTTCTGACTCACAATAAGCCTGATCTATTTCAATTGACTACATCTTTATTCTGGAATCCTTTCTTATCTAAAGAAAATGACATCCCTCTTGATATCAATCATCCCAAGATCTATAAAAAATGGTCTCTGTGTGGAATTACTTCAATTGGGGATCTTAGAATAGATGACAGGTGGACCTCATGGACTGCTCTCAAAAGGAAAATTGGTGGAACTTCTTCTGATAGGAGCCTTTTCAAGCATCTAAAAGCCAAATTATTCTTCCTGAACATGAACACTATGAACTCTAATATCGACTGGTCTTGTAAGAGGAAATACATCTATAAAGTTTCCATGATTTATAAATTGTTAGCTTACAACAACACTCCTTCAAAAGCTAAAGTCTATTGGAGCCTAAATGATGAGGAAGTTTATAGAGTTCACAAGAACACCTGGTTATCCCACTGCCCTCCAAAAGTTTCTTATTTCATTTGGTTGCTGGCCAACAAGAGCTTATCCAATCTAGAGAGCATTGCAAAGCATTATAATCCTTCTAGATCGAAATATGGCCTTAATCCTATTTCTGACAACTTCCCTCTTGGCTGTAATTGCACTGAGTCTATGGTCTATATTTTCAACTGTCCCAAATTAGAACCTCTTTGGACATAGTGTCAAAATGTTTTATCCATCAGTAAGCCAAATAATTTGATTGATCTCATGATGAATAGTGACAAGTTTGTTAATACCTTATTTTTCACTGTTCTATGGAACATATGGAAGCGCAGGAACAGATGCATTCATGGGGGACATGTTATTTCTATTTGTTGGATTAAGGTCAATATTATACATGACTTGCAAACATCTGCAACTGCTCACAGGATTCAAAATGAAGAAAACAGCTATGATAACAGATGAAATTCTGTTGGTTCATTTTGTGGTCAATATAAATTATTTAATTTACATTGTTCTCAGGCACATACTAATTTATCTTTTGATGTTGATGCTAGAGTACCTGAAGTTCTGTGACCGTGTACTGGACACAAGCTTTGACTGCTTTAAGGCTGAGAGAAATCTGAATCACTTTGACACACAGGTCAATGCTTTTGCTGATTTTGATTGGAAATCCAAAATACCAGACAGATTGTTCCCAAAGCTTCATGAATTTCCAGTCAGGGAGATTCACCATGAGTCTGTAAGAGCACTTATCAAATGAATATCTTATTCTAGTTTCTGGAGATAAACAACATGCAGATGACAGATAGCCAGTTCGAGTTTTACAGGGAATGCTACTATTACCACAGGGGCAAAGCAGATGCATATGGAAATCTCTTGCTTATCATGGTCACCTCTTGTGTGAATGATCTTCTGGAGGTTCTGGATTGGGGAAGTAATACCAACGATATTCTACAGCCTGCCTTCACTGACCACTTCACCTACCTTGATCACTGAAACCAGCTCATATCATAATTTTCTTGATTCTCTTACATTTTCGCTCAATTGTGTCTACACAGGTTTTGTTCAGTTGATCATCTGATTTGATCAGTTAAAGGAGAATAAAAAAGGAGAATCGAAAGTCTACTACTATTTTAGCTGATGCTGCCTTTTATTCTACTTTTAAAAGCATTTTATGCTAAAACTATTAAGACTGGTTTTGCCTATAATTTCTGGTTTTAATAGCTATTAAGCTTAGTATCTTTTATAAATCCTACAGCAACAACATGTTGCCCAAAATGTACTTTTGATCTTTAATTAATGGAAAAAATATCTCATTCTCTCTTCAAAAAAAAAAAAAAAACCTTTTAAAATCTGTTCAAACAGACTTTTACCTTTCATGACCACTTCCGGCCAATATGCAGCCTTAAGCCAAAATAGGTGTACATTTGACTTAAGCCTTAAAATGGTTAGCATTTATCAAGGCAAAAGCACTTACCATATTCTACAATCTACAAGAAGTTCCCAATCATCTAGAGCTTATAAATATGATTTCATTCAGAACTAAAGTTCTCCATAAATCTTTGTATTACTAGTGTTAGAATACTTTTTGAAGTCAAAAAGACTGTTTTTCTAGACTGGGATTAAAATATCCAGCAAACTTAGATTATATAAATTCTCAAACCTGAATCATAATTTATTACATACAAAATATCTTTTAATGCCTAGAGGTCACTACCATGTTACTGAACCAACGAAGTAGTAGATTGTTTTATTGTTTCAGCTAAATCTTCCATCCTTTGTCATCTTGTCTTGTAAGCTTTTCCAATTTGAAATAATGGGAAAACATACATAGGAGCAAGAAATCCCGTTACTTACCAGAGGACAGTTAGCCTAAGAAGGGTCAGAGCCTAAGTCACTAACAGGTAAGCTTTAGATTTCTTGAGCTTATCGCCCTTCACCTCGCATGTAATAATAAACATATAAATTTATTTATGCAGCTACGCATATCTATTTAAATAGCCGATATCCTATTCATATTTCCTCATACATTTCTGTTTAAGTTTCTCATCTTTAGAACCCTTTTAAATCTGAACATTCCTTAACTTGGCGGCGTCCTGCTTAATCTGTAGCAGTGTTCAGTAGGTTTAGTACTTGTAAAATATAGCAGCGGCCATATATTCTGCATAAGCCTTAATAATTATGTAAATTGCTGCACCCGTCTGAGAAACCATACTTTATGCCTTAGTTAAGAAAAACAAATTCTCAGCTATATGCAATACCATGAATGCAGGATAAAGTTTCAATAGCACGTCTGCACATATCTGTACTATTCACAAAAGCAAAGCATTGTCTCAAGCATCCATATGCCAAAACAGTCTGCATGCTTGTAAAACAGTGCTTGCATGGTCATGCATGTTACTTAATATCATCAAGAACCGCTTAAAAAATCGCTTATCCATTATAATATGTTTGCCTCTACATATCTACACTCCAGATGTGGTAAACATTTTGCCACATGCAGTCTTGAATTCTTACCAGTGACACTTAATGATTCTAACTGATGCAGATGCAGTTCTATGGCTATACATATCCAGACAAAAGCCTTAAGAAATCTGATCTTCACGATTATTCAGGAAAATTCACTAGCCCAATGCATAGATCAATGCATAAATCAGTCTATACTAAGTCTTTGCAAGCTTGTTCATTTATATACAATACTAGCAAATATTTTTCAAGCAAATTTACAAAGAACTCATAAACCATCTTCCATAGTCAGATCTATCACTGTCCAAACTCAAAATTGAAAAAAATGCCTCAAACCTTAAGAGTTCGTTGGAGATAGAAAGATTTCTCCATGGCTTCCATTCTGGTGCTGCCTTCAGCTTGCTCCATGCATATATCAGATTGCTCAACTAATTTCACACCAGAGCCTGCCCCACCAGGGATCTGACCAATGGCTTCAATCTCGAAATAGACTATGGCATATCCAAATTTAAATTCAACTACTTGCCGGCAAGGCTGAATGTATTTCTGTGTTTCCAAAGACCTTTAATTATCACATGGTTAGTAGCAAGATGATTCTATCTTAATAAATCCGTGCTAATGCGAAAGCTAAACAATTCCTTAGACATCTAGTCTATTAATGTCTAGATCTGTAAGCTTACTTAGTATTTAACCAGATCTACGAATAATTAGCTCAGACTTCTACAAATCCAATGAGAGCATAATTTTTTGCTTATATCCTTATTTCAGTTTCTACAAAAGGAACCAAATCAAATGAAGATGCATAATTTTATAAATGTATTTCAAACCTGATGACTTTGAGTTTTCAGGCCAGTGTCTTGCGCAGCAGCTTTCATAGATCTTTTTCTCATCCATATGGTCTTCTATATATACTGAAATTGCTACCGATTGCTTAATAGTTTCCACAGTTTTGACCACAGCAGCCTTTCTAGATAGCAATCGACTATTACATCCGGATCTAGCCAATTCTTCCTCACTTCATTGTGGCCATATTCCGATAATACATTCGTGTAAACCACGGCAAATATGTAAATGGCAGTGCATCATCCCTGTTTCTTGAATTCTTTTATAACCCATAGGCTTGCCCTTGCTACCGTCAGTACCAGCGTGGGAGCTTTAGATCCATACCTAAAAACAAGATCCGATTACCAAATCTATTTTGCGTGCTCAGTTCTTGGTCGGAACCCTAAATTTCGCATATTAAAATATGTTCATATTTTCTCTTTTGCATGTTGTCGCATTTCCCTAGCTCTATTGTTAATTTTTTAAGAAAACCATATACCATTATCTACATACTGTCCCAGCTTTAGTCATACAGTGCTTCTATCTAAGCAACTTGTCTTTGAGAACTTTGCGTTGCTAAAGCTGTAGATATATTAAAATCCAAAAACCCATGTACCATTTACCATGTTCCAATTTCAGTCTGCCAGTTACCTTTATCTGGGCCACCTGCACAATCACTTTACTTACATTAATGCCTTATCTTTGGAACCATTGTCTACAAGATGAGCTTATTGGACCAGGAATTCACGAAGTTCTTTAAGATATGGCTATATGAAGTCTGTGTATGAAGTCATGTATCAAGTGTATCGTGTAAATTCATACCTAAATAGGTTAATCTAAACAGGTCGATTAACTATATCTGGAAAATGCCCTGTATTTTTTCTTCTGCTACATCTTGGCCAAAACCCTAATTCGTTGAATTTACAACCTTTAAAAAGTTTTCTTTTCCAATTTGTTATTTTCATGCTTGTAGACTCAAGCATTGAATATACTAAATGTGGTATATTCCTTGCTATGCTTTATATATCTGTTCACGCCATGTATACACAAAGATCTATTTCAAGTATTCGAGATATTGTTTCCTTAGTTTCCTTAGTCATGCTTGCGCTCAATATATATTCTAAAAATACCAAATAGTGTTACATTGCATCATCGTTCAAATTCCATGGTTAAAAGAAACCTTACTATTTAGCAATTATGCCAGGAACATTCCCTAATCTTTAAAAGGACACACGTTTTTTATTGTTGAGCATAATCTATTTCTATAAAGCTCCCTCTGTCTTCATGCTTTATCTGTTCATATACATGTACAAAAGTCTAACTGCATTCCACGTTATTCACGTTAATTAACACAACCATTGGGTCCAACACATTTAAATTAAAATCCCCCTTAAATCCCCTTTTGGTTTGGGTGCATATTCACACGGGGGGTGACGTAGGGCAGCGAGAGCCCTCATAATTGTATTTTGCACGTACGAAATCAACACCATATAGTATTCCGCTTGAAATCTTATAGTATTTTGCGAATCTTGTTATACAGTATAGCAAATTTTGTACTTGCATACCCCACAAACGAGGAACTTTACGTACGGTGTAGATTAAGGAATAAGGGGTGAATATGCCTATCCAACAACTCTCGTTGCCCGGAGTCACCCCCGTGTGAATATGCACCCAAACCAAAGGGGGTTTAAGGGGGATTTTAATTTAAATGTGTTGGACCCAATGGTTGTGTTAATTAATGTCAATGGTAGTTATGTGTTGGTTGTTAATGTCAATGGTTGTTATGTGTTGGTTGTTATGTGTTGGGGGATTTAATTTTTATATGTTGGATGTTAATGGTTTGTGTTACAAAAATTTTTTTTTGGCCCCTTCGGGGCCTTAGGGACGTCACCCCCCCTGTGTGACACAAATTTTAGAATTCAAACCAGAAAAAAACTAGAATTCATTTGAGGCTTTCATCACCTGTAGCTTTTGAATTTCATCGCAATAAAACAAATAGAACATAAGTAAAAGTTACCATAAAGATAGAGCAGATTGATCCCGAAAGTCATAAAGTTTGCAACACCCATACACAAACATTTTTCAACTGAAATTTAATAGCAGCCTTTGGCCTCCATGGATTCTTGTGGTGAGAAACCAAAGTGGGATGCTTGTTAGCACAAGGATCTAGAAGCCTCAAAATCTAATAATGCATGGTAATTTTTTGCAAGCTTCATTCGGAATGAGCCATAAAACAATATCCAATAGCGCAATCCTGTATTAATTAGCTGGTAGGATGTGAAAGCCTACCAAACCCGGCCGAAAACTTGTTGTTTTAGCATAGACAACTTATCCAACGCAATAAAAATCATCTCAAATAGAGCTCTGGATCAAAAGTTATGATAAGAAATGTGTTGCCGACGGGGAAACTGCACTACATGCACCCTTCAAGCCCTTCATGTGCCCATTATGCACCACACACACCAAAAAAGGGCTTTTGTTGTGAGCCATTGGTTGTTGACCATTATGCACCACACGCACAAAAAAGGGGCTTTTGTTGTGAGCCATTGGTTGTTGACCATTGGAAAAAAAAAAAGGCTAAAATCAATGGCTCAAAAATGGTGCACTCTAGATGTACGCATTAGTACATCCATTTGAATACATCACGAAATCATAGGAAAACCTTAGTGAAAAGCGTACAAAAACACAAAGAAAACCCCCTGTTATTATGCTACATATTCATAGTAAAAAAAAAAAAAAAAAAACTGGCCTAAACTAGCATACGCTAGATCAGCATCTACCTCGGTCAATCCCTTGGCAGTATTATCATCCTACTATCTAAACTGAACAAGCCAGTCTAGACTAGTACCTCTTTTTCCAAAGCCTAAGTAATTTGAAGACCATTGATTACTGACAAAAAATTGAAGCATATGCCTTATGAGGCTAAAAATATATATTTAATAAGACATAGGCGAAAAAGAATTCCATCTTTAAGACTAATATCAACGTATCACATCATATTTTTAAAGCTGAAAATAGAGCCCTCAACTCTAAATTACCCTCTATCATATTTCATGTTTGAAATTCAGAAATACAAAAGCATTCCAGAAACAAAATTTGACATTAATAACCAGTTTTTGGCTCTGTTTTTGTCATTCAGATGAACTGCTGGCACCAAGATCGGTTCTCAGCTACAGCTATAGTCTCTTCCACAACTCCATCATTCTTCAAGCCTAGTCCAACTACAAAAGCAAAAGGAACAATGGGAAGAAAATCCCGTACCTGCAGCCAATTAGTACCCTGTTATCGTAAAAACGGTATCAGGGCAAGGGCCAAAAGGTACATTGGGATTTTCAGCTCTTCGCTGATTACCCATTGTGCCTCTTGCCCTGCCAGTTAGAAAAGTCTAAAAGAATGAACGGAGAATAAAATGCAACTGCATAGACATTTGTCAACCATTAATGCACACATTTTACATGACATTTAAAAGCATGTTTTCGATTAGAATAGAACAAGAATGAATATATATGTGTGTTTTTTGTTCAAAAATGAAACAAAAGCATTTGGTAGAGTATACTCATCGAAAAAGCAACATGCAATAGGCATTTCCAAATGCCATAAATTACCTATTTGCAGATCTGCTAACCCACAATTTGCATGTGGCACATTTAAAATATAAGGTCATAAGCTTTAACATGTATTAGATCCAGTAAATTATTATGCTACTGGAATAAACCTTTAGACAGTAGAGAATCAAAGCTTTCTAGAAAAAAGAGAATCATATTGTTCATAAGAACCTGTTCTTTGGATTCGTCCATATTTTTAGTGCCGAGTTTGAGGAAATTCAGGTGCAGTATCTGCCAAGCTGTGTATACTCCTCCTGGCATTTCGTTTTGTATTTCTGCTACAGAACTTAGGTGTAACCTTTCCAAATGAAGATGAAACGTTGCTCATGTGAACCCAGCTCTTGATTTGAACAAAAAGAAATGAAGCACCATCAATCTCTTTCGGGTGTCTTCAGATGAATAAGAATAAGCATCAGATCTATCCTTTGTATACTGGCAGGACAAATCGCTGGAATAATGCAGCTTCACCTTAGAGCTCTGCTACCAAATCAGCGTTTTGTTAATCAAAGCTGGATGGATAAGAAACCTCTACTGAAGCAACCAACTCAGGATTTGAAGGGAAAGTAGTAAAGCCAGGGTCACACATATTAGCAGATCCGGATATCCAAAGCATGGAGATTCCTATTTGATCGCCACTTTGCATGCACTTAACAGATCCATGCGCCTTGCTCACTGTCAAACAGTCTTTAGGTATATCGATGCACAACTGTTCATTTCGGGCATTTGAGCCACAACCCCATTAGGGTTATCCATTAATTAATTAATGAATGGAGTCTTAGGCACTGGACTCCAAAAATATGGAGATCCAAAAAATCTCTCTGCAATATTAATCCGCCATATCCGCCTACTATTCTTTTTAAGAACAAGGCTGACTCTTTGCCATAAATTATAGATGTATTAGAAGAAAAACTATTATTTTTTCCACGTATATGCTAGGACCACCTTTCGGCCACTGCCATAATGTTAAAATCCAAGTCATAATTGCACATCTAGCTAAATTGCCGTAGTGTGACCAAGGGACATCCTGATTCCAAATTTTTGTCATAATTCTATTGCCATTACTATGGCTAAGGCCATCACTTGGCTTGTTCTACATTTTCCACTGAACAATAAATCATGGTATTTGCCCAAATTGCACGCCCTGCATCATTGCCATAAAGCCTCCTAATAGATATTTGCCTTAGAATTGACAACAAGACTAACATGCCTTGCTCAGATGCCTTGCTTAGTTGCCCAGTTGCACAACCAGCAAAATTGCCATAATTGCAATAAAAAAAAAAACCCTACCACCTACCGTGGAATGAGGGTAAACGCGCCTTGATAGTATCAATCTGTGACCATGGGGAGAGCTAACCCCCACTGCCACAGCAGGGGTTAAGCCTCATCCCATAGTTTAAAGCAAAAGAAGATTCTAGATTTAGAACATACCTTGTTAATGGAGTTTTTAAAAAATATAGCACCAACTAGAGCACCACTGTGCTGTCGTGTGCTGTCATATTGACATAATTATATAGCCAACTGGCATATGTAAAGTAGGCAACTATAGAGCCAACTGGCATAAGTATAGTGTCAAGCCTCGTGGCTAGTTGAAAAATGTATACCTAACTAGAATACACTATAGAGCATGGTACAAATAATGTAAGCATTGACATTTCACTCTGCTTCATGTATAACTCAGAGTGTCCAACTAACTCAGAGTGTCCAACTGCTTATTCCAAGTGAGGCAATGCCTCATATGCCTCATCCCATACTTTAAAGCTTAAGAAAATGATTGAATTAAAACATACCTTGATTATTGAGTTTTGAGATATAGCAACAGCACTGCGTTGTCATATTGAAAAATTTGTATAGCCAACTGGCCACCAACTGGCATAAGTATAGTAGGCCTAGTGGCCAATACTATCTTTATTGGAACTTGCAGGTTATTGCTGTCAAATTCTGCTATTCCATGTTGGAAATATAATCTGAGATTATCTCTTATACGTGTATGTGGTATGATCTCATATTCTTCCTCATCATCACATGCATCATCACATGCATCATGGTAGAAGCAATCTGCATCACCTTGCATGGCACAATAAATGTACGCATTGACATTTCACTTTGCTTCTTGTATAACTCAAAGTGTCCAGCATTGACATTTCACTCTGCTTTTTGTATAACTCAAGAGTGTCCAACTGCTTGTTCCAAGTGAGGCATTGCCTCCTATGCAATCTGCACAAATATACCATAATGTAGCTTAGTCTGGTTAAATAGGAAAGCCAAATAAACTATGTAAAGGAGATTTCCCACGAGTGCTTGATCTTCTAAATCACTTAGAGCAAAGGGAGAGAGGCATCACCAGGTATCCCTAGTGAAATGAAGTGTCTAAAAAAACCTGTCCTAACCTAGCATACGCTAGATCAGCATCTACCTCGGTCAATCCCTTGGCAGTATTATCATCCTACTATCTAAACTGGACAAGCCAGTCTAGACTAGTACCTTCTTTTCCAAAGCCTAAGTAATTTGAAGACCATTGATTACTGACAAAAAATTGAAGCATGTGCATTATGAGACTAAAAATGCTTCTTCAGATATTTAATAAGACATAGCCAAAAAAGAATTCCATCTTTAAGACTAATATCAACGTATCACATCATCTTTTTAAAGCTGAAAATAGAGCCTTCCACTCTAAATTGCCTTCTATCATATTTCATGTTTGAAATTCAGAAATACAAATGCATTCCAGAAACAAAATTTGACATTAATAACCAGTTTTTGGCTCTGTTTTTGTCATTCAGATGAACTGCTGGCACCAAGATCGGTTCTCAGCTACAGCTATAGTCTCTTCCACAACTCCATCATTCTTCAAGCCTAGTCCAACTACAAAAGAAAAAGGAACAATGCGAAGAAAATCCCGTACCTGCAGCCAATCAGTACCCTGTTAGCGTAAAAACGGTATCAGGGCAAGGGCCAAAAGGTACATTGGGATTTTCAGCTCTTCGCTGATTACCCATTGTGCCTCTTGCCCTGCCAGTTAGAAAACTCTAAAAGAATGAACGGAGAATAAAATGCAACTGCATAGACTGTCAACCATTAATGCACACATTTTACATGACATTTAGAACATGGTTTCGATCAGAATAGAACAAGAATGTAATATATATGTGTGTTTTTTGTTCAAAAATGAAACAAAAGCATTTGATAGAGTATACTCATCGAAAAAGCAACATGCAATAGGAATTTCCAAATGCCATAAATTACCTATTTGCGGATCTGCTAAACCACAATTTGCATGTGGCTTAAAATATAAGGTCATAAGCTTTAACATGTATTAGATCCAGTAAATTATTATGCTACTGGAATAAACCTTTAGACAGTAGAGAATCAAAGCTTTCTAGAAAAAAGAGAATCATATTGTTCATAAGAACCTGTTCTTTGGATTCGTCCATATTTTTAGTGCCGATTTTGAGGAAATTCAGGTGCAGTATCTGCCAAGCTGTGTATACTCCTCCTGGCATTTTGTTTTGTATTTCTCCTGGCAAATATTTGGCCATTCTAAGCCAGATGTCATTGAGGCTAGGAGAGGGCAAGAGCCAAGACTATTGCAGACCAGATATTTTGAACTCAAAGCAAGTAGCTATTTTCAGCATGAAATTTCCTTAATGTCTGATAGCAATGTTAATAATCAACATTACCACATCCACTATCAAAACAACATGCCAGCAGAGAATGTTGTTACTGATCATATCACATCCAATATGAGGACAATGACATAAGTTCATGGCCATCCAAGATCCAAGTGACACTTGCTTGCTATGCAGCCTAGTGAAGACACATAATTCTTGGGATGAGAAGTCGAGGCTATTGTAGGATGGACCGACGAGTACATATAGTTCTCTTGGGCCTGATGTAGCCCAGGTTCAAATCCTAAGGGGTATATGACAATTGCGTATTGTCTCATATTTTTATACATTAACTATTTCATTTTAGATTTTTACATCATGTGAAAGTGGACCATTGATCCAGGAATATCCTGGACGTCATGGTCCCATAGCCTGATTAAGCTTCATGCATTTCAATTTTGAATGTTTATAATCCTAAAGTAACGACAAATTTTTCCGTGCAAAATATGGAGAATATGGAGTTTAAAGTAGTAAATGAAAGTGGCAATATAGGCATCAAAGTAATCTCTTCATTTTCGTTCTAAGAATACCTTGAAATGATCACCATTACTATCTACAATATCCAATAGCTGCTGTCCACTTTCCAATTTCCCATTCAAATTTACTGCTGAGTTCTCCATTGCAGCTCGCAAGTCCAATCCAGACACTCCTGTGTCATTTAAAATGCAAATGCTCCTCAATCATAAGATGACAACAAGGGTATCTATTTTCTTAGAAACTGATGTTAACATTACCAGTCACTATGTTTGACAAACCATCCAGAAAACCAGCCAGAAGACAATAGGTGAAATTCCCAAGTCTTAACATCTTTATAGAAGCACACTTACTGGGATCCGAAATCAAGCTTGACTTTGCCATTATTTGCTCAGACCACTACCCTAAAAAAACGTAACCATAGTCCTGAGAGAGACCTCTGATTGTCTTCTTCAGTCATAGTCACAATTTCCGTTTCTGATTGTTTATGTTCATCAATTTCGGTATGCTTAACGGAGTGTTGCATGGTGTGGACTGTTCCGCACTTGAGAAGGATACCATTGACTTTTCTGTAGAAGTAGAAAATGTTATTCAAGGGATGGAAAATGCAAATGATTACTAATAGCTTTTTTGACAACAAAGGTTGTTCAACCTTTACTGATACCTGCAGATGATATAGGATCCACATATAAAACATAGTGCTTTGCATCTTCGTAGTACTGATTAAACCCCACTATTTCTTTGATCTCCATAAAAGATGGCATCATGCTCGGCCATGGGAGGCGTCCACCCTTGAGAGCATCTAAGACATCCTGCAGATAGCTATGAGAGTGACTGCATCCTTCTATGGTAGCAAATTGTGACCATTCAATCCATTACGTTTTTGATAAACTACTCTTGTTGGTGCATTTAGACACCCAAACTCTCTGAATTCAGTTAAAGTTTATTTTCATGATGCTGCATTTAGTTGCTATTGCAACGTGATGCTACTATTATCATCGAATCCAAGGTGTATAAACCAAGAGACCATTCGGCAGACTCACATGGCATGTTCTTCTTCTTCACATGAATGCGTACTCCAGAACAAAAAGAGAACTTGCGATGAGTGTAAAAAAGGTGCCCTACGGAAATGGAGCAAGCTTAGGGGCAGTTATCACATAAAGGAAAGAATCTAAAATTAAGTACATGACAAATGCTAATAGAACTGACAGAACGTGGTATTTCCACAGAGACTGTGATGTGGATCAACAAGAATAAAGAACTAATTCATAATAATTATTTTACAAGCTATTCCTCAAGTGAAAGTCGCCTCCAAGCATTGAAAAAGGCCATGCTGTCGAATTAATGTAGAAGCAAACGTTTATATGGCCTATTGTTGACTATGAGAACCACTAATTTCCACAGATAATAATGTCAAATAAAGCTTCAAACTGTAAATGCTCTAAATTTGAATCACTTGCCTGCATGGCACGTATAGACACTCCAATCATTGAAAGGGGATATGCCACAAGTTTATAACCAAATTCTTGAAGTTCCAAAGGTGTCAAGATCGGGGTTTTTCCACCTCCTTCTAGCATATTTGCCTGCCAATACTCAATATCATTTTCTAGATAGATAGAATAATCCATTACTTGTTGACAGAAAAAGCCAACCTTTAGCTTTTATCAGCCCTTGTAGCCTATGTTTGGATATCAGTTAAAGGATGCTGCGTTGGATGTCATCTTTGTTCTAAATAGCATAGCCAGTTAAACTTTTCAGGCTAATTATAGTGCATTAATCATATTGATAGTGCATCCACCTTTCTGCAGTTCATCCATATCTACGGCCCTCATCCCAAGCAAAAAGATTATTGTGCCTTCAATTCAAATTTACATCCTGAATGCCTACCATTTTTGGCACCTCTGATGCAACATTACAAAATGCACGCATTTCATCTTTTGAAGAAAGAACATCAATAAATAACACATCTGCCCCTTCATCTGCAAATGCTTGGGCTCTCCATAAGGCTTCCTCTAAGGTCACAGCCTGTTGGGCATCCGTTCGAGCAACTATTACAATGTCATGTGGTCCTTCTCTTCGAGCATCAACTGCAGCTCTAATTCGCATAATGGCTTCCTCTCGTGACACAACTTTCCTTCCCTCAGTGTGTCCACAAGCTTTAGGTGTCACCAGCATATAGATGTTAAAGAAAAAAGGTTGGATGTTTTATACATATCAAAAAAAAAAAAAAAGCAAAACATATAATGATTGAAAGCCCTCAAGAATTTAAGCTGGGCCACTCTAAAGGGTCATTAAAAAAACCATACATGCATGATGACGCATATTGCCTCTAGCTTGTATCACGCATGTTGCCTCTAGCATGTCTCACACGTTTGCGAAAACATTTGGGAATATAGAAGCATGAAATGATGGATTGACAAAGAGGATGACATATAAGATACCAAAATCCCAACACACTTCTGGTAATAAACTTGAGAACATTTTGTGGTGACAAAGGTCTTTCTTGAATCCCCAATAGATTGCAGGTACACTTTAATGTACTTTACTGCCTTCATCCCTTTTAATGTCTAATTTGTCCATTCTGTATAGCATCATCTATTCATATCCAATCAAACGACTCCCATTAACTTATGTTCACTTATGCTTGGCAATGGCAAACACCAATACTAGTTATTTATGGTAGTGGGATGTGACACCATTACTAGATAAGATAAGATAAGATAAGATAAGATAAGATAAGATAAGAATTTTTACGTCCACGGGAACCCAACGGGTTATGGGACGGCACATGCAAGGGCAACAGCCCATCTAAAACCTGGGGACTAGGCCCCATCACCAAACACAATAACCAAATATTAAAAGGCTACCAATAATAAGATAAGATAATGCTAATGCTAGCGGTAAATTTATGCTTCTAAAATTATCTAGACATAGCCAGTCCAAGGATTGGAAGGCCATTGATCTAGAATAATTGCTGCGCCTCCCCTGTACACTGCACTAGAGCTTAGCTCTTACTCAAATGCCTAAACAAAAATATAACTAAGCATAAGATACTTGGCTTCACTACAATCATAGCATTCATTTCGATCAGCTTCACTGCTACAAATGAATGCTTCAATCTCAAAGACATCTTCAAATTCTACAACCAAGCTTGGCTTGCTCATGTGGCATTATATGCAGCGAAAAAGAGGATGCCACCACAAGATTCATCTTATAACTCCTTGAGAGATTATGATATTAAACAGAATGCATGCAAAAACCTGCTAACATAAACTTCTGCGATTTTAGTTTGGTATTTGGGAATCAGTGGTTAGGACTATGATTTTGATGTCGTATTGTATGAAAAAGGGTACATTTTGCCATATTTGAGCAGCTTAATTGCGTTTAGTGGGCAGGTTGCTATTTTCGTGTGTTTTTGATAATTTCTTTTCTATGATTGGAAAGGAACATGTGGATAAAAGGACACGCTCCTTTCTAGAAACGGATGCTCCCTTCTTTTTTTGGCTGGGGTAGCGGAGCAGAGGCGGAAGCACAGAGGTAGGGAGGTATGGCGATGAAGAGAGGTAGAGAGCAGAGAGCTATGGCGATGAAGCCCACAGATAACGACCTGGAATTATAATCCTCGCCCTCTTCGCAGTCTTCTGGATCTACGTCTTCCGCCAATCTTGCCTTCCCAGACATGCTGTTTCTGCTGGTTGTTTCCGCAAAAAGCAAAACCCAGATTTGAAGCTTGGGAAGATGATTTGAAGAATGGCTTGAGGAAGAAATGCTAAGCTGGTAAGAAGCCAGGAATCTGCGATTGTCAGGGATTGAAAAACCAACCGAATGGGGATGAAGAATCGATCGTCGTTCTAGGTCTGATTACATCCACCGCTTTCTGAAAAAAGAAGATGAAGAAGAAGAAACGATGAAGCATTCATTCTGCAGACTGCTGTTTGTTGTTTGCATGTCGGCTTGTAGCATTTATGCATTTATGCAGGATAGGTAAGATGGCAGTAGAGTAGAAGGGTTCTGGTGAGGCCTACACAGCCAAACAGTTCTTCCACGTTTAAGAGCTAAACAAAGGATTGATTGTTGCCAAACAGTGGCAAAGGATTGATTCTGCCCTCAAATATGTTGCACAGCCGGCTGATTTTGCCTCCAAATTGCCCTCTAATTCTCTGTTTTCTTCTATTTCTCACCTTAATCCCCTGTTTTTAGCCTTTTTTTAATCGTTCTCCTTCTGTTTCCTTCTCCTGCCTCCGATTTACTGCGCTTTTAGAAACGTAAATCCCGGCGCATGTCCCTGGCTATGGTGTTTTAAACAGAGATTGGGGCCGAATCCCATCGGCTTGTTGCGGATGACCTGGCCTGTGTCAACCTAGGAGCTTGGTTTTTATTTGTTTTGTCTGTACCATAGGTTTGAAAGTGACCTAGAAAGTGCCAAAGAATTTTTCTGCCAAAAATATGTTAGCCATTGATTTAGTATGATGCTCTGGATATGCTGGAGATCAATGGTTCATATTCAATCTTAAAAACGAATCCCATAAACCCTTAAATAATCATAGAATGCATGCAAAAACCTGCTAACATAGTGTTTGAAACATGTAGTATTCCATATGCAAATGAGGAGGATAGTCCCTAGGATTTATTATGATATTTGGAGACAATTTTGTCTTAAAGCTTAAAGACCCATTCTAACCTGGCACAGATCCGGACGAGACAATTTGAAAATCAAAGGCTGAGATGTATGGCAAGCGAGATAGTCTACAAATTTATAGAAGGATAGATTATAGATTTTCTACAAATTTATAGAAGGATAGATTATAGATTTTTTAGCGTCCACGGAAACGAAAAACTTAGCCAGGCAAAAGGCAAAGCTCATGTTCGGCAGCATTGAAGGACCCCATTGTTGTTGGAGACACAGTTGCTGAAAGCGAGAGTGGTGAACTGGCCTTGGCCATTGGCCTTTTTACAAGTGGCACTCATGGTAGTGGAAGTCTGGTATTGGATGCTGGAGCATGAATTTGCAAAGGCAGCACCACAGACAAGGTTTCCGTCAGTGTTTCCAATGCAAGAGTTGAGATCGATGGTGCTGCGCGTACTGCTCCCGCTCGTAGTGCGGCAATTCGCATCTAGCTCATTTCCTGAGATGCCAATATTGCTGCATGAATTCTGGAAGTCGCAAACTCCCTGCACAACACCCAATTTCAGACGTTTCAATCTAGGAAAAAAAGCAATAGATTACCACAGAATTTCTCTACTTACTTGTGTTTCTGCCACACAGAATACCAAGATAATCAGAGACAGAATGGCTCCGTTTGATGTCATTTTAAGCACAGCCTGTTTCATTCTCCCCCCCATCCTGTGCCTGCCTTTATAGCAAAAATCCCCTTCCCATTTCTGCCCTGAAAAAGTCAGGGGCCTCAGAATCAGCTGACCCTTTTTTTGTTTCTTTTCTGACACCGGATTTGCCTATGATATTTCGTCGTGCCGTTACTCTGCCATGTAATATCAATCAACATACAGATAAAGATTAATTGGGAGTTTTATATCTCAATTGAAACCAAAAAGATTTTGGGCACCAATTTCAAAAAGAGTCCCATCTCGGCATAAACAGCTTAAAAATTAGCATCTCTGGATAGCCACCATAAGAGCTATTGTTTTTTAATCAAACTTGTGATGCCCATCTTCTATTCTTCCATTCTGCGCTGGGTATTAAGGGCCTACCAGCAGATAAAAGCAACTCTGTGAAATTGGGTGATAGAAGAAACAAAACTGTGATAAAACTGTGAAAATGTAGAAGAAACAAAACTGTGATAAAACTGTGAAAATGTAGAAGAAACAAAACTGTGATAAAACTGTGAAAACGTAGAAGAAACAAAACTGTGATAACTAGGAAAAACGAAATATAAACGGGCAAAAAAACTGAGATACTCAGATGAAGTAAACATGATGATTAATCTGAAGGAATTGACACCCTTGGACAATTCTGATCAAAGAAAATTGTACTACTAATTCTTCAGGAAGGCTGCAACGGCAATTTATTTGTAATAGCCGAATTGCACGGCCATATTGTTATGAAATAGAATTCTGCAGAAAATTGTATATATCCAGAGTTAATCAAGAGTTAATCCAAATAGCTTGGATTGTGACTTTACATAGTATAGTATAGTCTGTGAAGAGATGTGAATTGTGACTTTACTGTGACTTTACATAGTATAGTATGTGAAGAGATGTGAATGGCATCTCTTTGAATGGACACATTCCACATCATCATGTCCTTTCACATAGATTGATGATGTGTACAAGCATTATATCACTTGTGTTTGTTCAGGGAGATTAAACACTTATTCATTCCCCCTTAATCTTCATGAACAAACCTTCAAATCATCTTCTTCTTGAGACTTTATAGTGGCTTCACATTTTGGAGTCTTCATTGCTCCTTTCTATACTTGCAGCTTCGTCAATATAAACATTACCATCATAATGTGGTCTTCACTACTATGGGTGTCATCAAGTGTGGTCTTATTCCCGAAAGTACAAGTTAGATGCCACTAGGGTTGTGGACTTATCCTTAACTTCGTAAGCTGGAATACTTGAACTTATCCCAAGTCTTTGGAAGTTTATAAGATCGAACTTCCAAAATAACTCCAACTACTCTTCGCACATACAATGGGTGCCATTTGCATATGGCTTTTCCCTAACTTCTCCCCTTTTTTATCTTGGGAACTTCCAACAAGCTCTAGATTGGGAGTACTGGGCCTTGAGTGAACGTCTTCATCTTCAAGGATCTAGAGTTAATTCCCTATGGAGTACCAAATGTGGCTTTAACATCATATAGATGACCATTAATTCGTGGGTTTATGCATCCGATTTATGGATGACTTTTATTGCAGATTTGAATAACTTTACTAGAGTTTGATGACGCCGGATACTCTTGAGCGCCTGATGTGGCTGCTTCTGGAAGTTGGCGATATTCTTCATCAGTTGCCAACAAAAAATCTTCATCTTCAGAATTGTGAGTGCTAATGCTTGAGCAATCTGTAAGATGCTCAGAATAGTGATATGGGGATCTTTCAAGATCAGAGGAATCACCTTCATAAGACTCGATTGCCAGAATAGAGGAATCACTTGAAATTTCAATAATAGAAATGGGAGATGCAACACTCGCATTATTTCCAATGGGAATTGGAGCGTTCTCCTCTGAAGTGATCTCTATGGGACTCTCATAAATCCAGGGACCATTCAAGGAAAAAGATTCCTTGGTATCTCCCCCTATATGGTGTAAAATATACACCTGTTGCTGGAGCTCTTTGAAGAGCAGCAATATGAGTTAAGTCCAGATTCAGATTATGTGAGTTTAATTCACAATCCATTATTTTAGCTCTTTTGCTGGAAGTGTTAAAGAGTTCTGGCATTATGGCAAATTAGTTCTGAGAATACTTCACCGTTCATTTTGGAAGCGATGACTGTTTGGAACTTCCTTCGGAGTTCGAATATTTGTTGGATCTGGTGCCTTCAGCAAGTCCTTTGCCTTTATCCATTATGCCAAGGAAATCTTTGAAAAATTATCTTACTAGTTGGGAATGGCAAGATACTCCAGAACAGAATAATTTTCTTCTATAAAATTTGAATCTTTGAGGAGGTGATCAGGCTCATCAAAGATCTTGTCAAAGAGAACAGAGAAGGAATTGAATCGATTTTTGGAGCGGCTGCCTTGGTCGGAAAGGGTGCATCTGTTGAGGTGCAGGTTCTGCGTGGAGGCCATGTGGCAACTTCTTGCCAAATAATTTGCTGTCATAAATGTTTGACGCCCGCTGTGTCGCGACCTGTGCTGGGTCGAATTTGCTGTATTTTTCATTTTCGTGACCTATTCTTGGTCAGTCGAATGACAACAAGTGGTTGTCTTTGTAAAAGAGGAAGGGTTAAATTTGGTGCCTTCCATAATAGATTAGATTGCTCCAAAATAAGAATTGCACCTTTGTTATGTCGCTTGTCCACAGAGAAACCTCCAGTGGCTTACTGAATCTTGTTCTTCTGCAATTTCCTTCTACGGTATGGTTCTTCGTAGAGGCATCTCGCTTGGAGATCTTATGCAATTTGATGCATGGTCTTCAGTGTATTGTTCACTGACATAACAGTTGAGCATAATATGATTGCTTCAACAATACATATGTCTACTCAGCCTTCATTGCTGCGACCTATGAATTTGGCAGGGGCAATGCCAATTCAATGAAACTTGTATAGAAGTCGTAACAAATTTCTTGGATTAGCAATATGATGGCAACATGATCTCGGTGCTCGTTGTGTGCTTGCTTAAGATAGATTTAGAGAGAAAAAAATTAAGATTTGAGAAAACCTTAATTTTTTTTGCATAAGGTGTCTAGGATCGATTGCTTCCATTGCTTGGGTTGCTTGGCTACTCTACAAGGCAGCCTTTAACGAGTTCTGATACCATGTTATGAAATAGAATTCTACGAAAAATCGTATATATTCAGAGTTAATCAGAGTTAATCCAAATAGCCTGGATTGTGACTTTGCATCGTATGTGAAGAGATGTGAATGGAATCCTTCATGAATGGACACATTCCACATCATCAGGTCCTTTGACATGGATTGATGATGTGTACAAGCACAATATCATTTGTGTTTGTTCAGGGAGATTTTATTACTGTTAATACATATGTCTAGCTTTTTGTTTTTATGAGAAGGAAGGAAGGAAGGAAGGAAGGAAAGAAGGAAGGTTCTTTTATCGTCCGCGGAGGCCAATCGGCCTATGGGACCCAAGGGAATCTTTTGTGACAAAAACTGTAAGTTCCTAGGAGTTGCAAGTTTTATTATAATCTGGTCTGTTTCCTAATTGGTATTAAGCTATTCATCCGTTGTTTTATATCTATTGGTAGAACATGGCACATGGTGCATCTTTAATGATTCCCTTAAACAACCAGTAATTTGTACTCATGTTGATATTCTCTAATCATTTTTTCTGATGATTTTTTTTTTTCTGTTTTCTCTAATTTGTATTATTTATTTCATACAGCTACTGAAAGTAGGACTTGGACTTATCAGAGAACCAAGTTGTGGAGTAAAGAACTAGGTCTGAATTAGTTTGCAAATTTTGCTTGTTTGGAGTTTCTCGTCGCATTTATATTTATGATGTGACTTTTTTAGGGGAAAGGGACTAGAGTGGGATCATGTCCTAATTGTTAAAGAAGCAGCTAATTCTAGTCAAGCCCGAGCTCGTTGCAAGTATTGTAAGGACCATGGACTGGAGGAGCGGATAGAATCCGTGTACACATTGTTGGGGGTGAAAGGAATTGATGTTGCAAAGTATGATAAAGCACATATCCATGTTCATGATCAAATGGCAAGGATACTAGAGAAGAAGGAGCTAAAGAAAGCAAAGGATGCGGATGCCTCATTTGAACCAGAGGATGCTAGAGCCGCTATACAAGAACTCCGACAAGAATCATTAGCTTCTGGTAGTACTGTAAGAAAAGATATCATGCTAAAGCTAAAGATCTGAAGTGCAGGTGAAGTATAAACATGAAAAAAAAAGGGGGAAGTTAAACCCAAGGTTGAGTTCGTGGATCATTGAAATAATAAGGTTAATATTTGAAGGCATTAGACCATTGAAATTTTACACAGCTTATATCAATGCAAATATGAAGTCGAAGGTAGTCATTTTGGAGGCAAACAAGTATATGAAAAAGGTAAGTCCGACGATCTGTGAAGCGGCCGAGGTAATCTCCTAATCGGCCGAATCCATACCAGGCGGTTGGATTGGCCCTATAAATAAAGAAGTAGAATGATATTTTAACTAGGCGATCAAGGATAGCTCATTGAATATGAGGCTCGGGCTCTCGAGATAAGGCAGAAATATTTCAATGGTCTTTACCATTGAATTTGTTTGTTAAGGATTTTCATATTGTCATATGATTATCTTCATATTGATATGGTGCTTGTAGTCGAATATGTTATTGTCTAGTTAGTCTATGATTTATGAATTGAAGATCTAAGTGCTTGGACTATCATAATTCTTCATTTGGTATCAGAGCTGGTTTACTAATCATGACTACTAGATTGGGTGCTTCATTATTGAGTGCAGTTGAGGTGTTCAAGGGAACAGGAGGATTCCAAGTGTGGAAAGAAAAAATTAAGGAGGTACTTGAAGTGGAAGGCTTATGGCCATATGTTGGTGAGGATGCAGAAATGAATGAAGAAGTTAGTGAGTCAAACAAAGGCAAGGAGAAAACAAGTGACAACACAAGTTCTGAGGTGACCAGCAAAGAGGTTAGTACATCTGCAAGGTTAATAGAAGCTAAAAGTATAATTACTGTCAAATTGGGATCTAGCATTCTGTTGAAGGTTAGAGGGATGAGTCCCAGGGCCATTTGGAAATTTTTGATTAAAACATATGAAACAAAAACCTCCTCTCAGCTCGATGTTCTGGATAGAGAACTCAGATCACTAAGGTATAGTGAAAAGGATGATGTGACAGAATTTTTCCAGAAATTTGATAATCTTATTGCAGATTTGGAGGCAGCAGGGGGATTACTATCACAAATGACCATCAGGTAATGACAATAGCAAGGGCTTTTTCAAACTATGAGCAGCTGTCTACACTAGTCAGGAATGTTGCAAAAAACAGAGAGAAGGCAGAATGATGGTTAGAACTGAACTAGAACAGAAACTCATAATTAATGAACATGAAGAACATTCTGAAATATTATATGCTGGAAAGGGAAAGGCTAATGAGAAGAAAATAGGGCCTTGTTATCATTGCAATAATTATGGTCATCTAAAACATAACTGTCCAAAGTTGGCAAGAGAAAACAAATGTTACAATTGTGAAGGTTTAGGACATCAAGCAGCAAACTGCTCAAGTCCAAGGAACTTTGCAAAGGGAAGAGGAAGAGGAGAATTCAGAGATGAATCTAGAGGAAGATTCAACAATAGAGGAAGAGGAAGGGGAAGGAGTGTTGCCAAAATTAATTTGACTAAGGAAGTTAACAGTGAGGATGTGGAAGAGGTGGACGAAAATACTGAGGTATTGCAAAATTCTGATTTGTTTCAGACTTTAAATATCAGTGAGACTAAAGACAAAAATGATCTTTTTATTATAGATTCGGAGCTGAAAGATGCGTGATCAAAGATAGCAAAGACCTAAAGGAGAAAACAAAGAGCATGTCTACATATATTCAGCATGGAGATGGCAATTTGCAGCAAGTAGAGGAGTCAGGATTGTTGGAAATTTATGATCTGAATGGTTAGCCAGTTGAGCTTAAAAATGTACTGTGTGTACCCTCAATAGTGAGGAATTTGATTTCCGTTAACCAACTTGTAGACTTAGGCTACAAGATCTGTTTTGAAAAACAGCATTGTAATATCTTCTTTAAAGATGAATTGAAGTTTATAGCCAAAAGGGTTGGAAATTTATTTGCACTTGATAAAGCAATAAGAGAAAGGTCAATAAATTTTACAGCATTATTATCAATCAGAAAATGGCATGAGAGGTTAGGGCACACCCATATTAATAACATTAACTATATGATTAAGAAAGGGATGATTGTTGCAGAAATGGAAAAACATGACAACTTCATTTGTGAGGGATGTATGTTAGGGAAACATACCAGACTTAGCTTCAAGAAATCCAACAAAAGAGCACGAGGGGTACTAGAACTTATCCACACTGATTTATGTGGACCTATTAATGTTACAAGTATGACAGGGAAAAGATTTTTTATCACCTTCATTGATGATTATTCAAGGAAGACAAAATGCTACACTCTTAGACACAAAGATCAAGCTTTTGATGCATATAAAATATTTGAGCAAGAAGTTGAACGAGAAACAGGAAAGAAAATAAAATGCATAAGATCAGACAGGGGTGGAGAATTCTTGTCAGGAGAGTTTAACAAATACTGCAAAAATAAAGGGATAAGAAGGCAATTAACGTGTAGATACATCCCTCAACAAAATGGAATTGCCGAGAGGAAGAATAGGACAATCCTAGATGCGGTCAGATCCATGCTCAAGCAATCAGGTATGCCAAATTATTTATGGGATGAAGCAGTAAAAACAACAGTAATGATTCAAAATAAGCTTCCTTCAGCCTCCATAAAAGGTATGACACCAGAAGAAATGTGGGATGGACATAAACCTAACTATGATATGTTCAAAATCTATGGATGTGTTGCTTATGTGCATGTGCCAAAGGAAATGAGGAAGAAACTTGATGGCAGGTCAATCAAATGCTATCTTGCAGGGTATGACGAGCAGTCCAAAGGATATAGGTTATTTGATGCAAACAAAAAACAAATCTTGATAAGTCGAGATGTGGTCTTTGATGAGACATGTGTCTACAAAGATAGGAATATCAGCTCAAAGATAAATGAGTCACAAAAGGAAAAAGGTAATGTACAAAAGGAAATAAACTTTCAGAACACAGAGGCATATGAATCAGATGGAGAATTAAATGGGAATGATACACAGGGTCATGTAATGCAAGGGGAAATAGAACAGCAAGAACAGTGGCTGCAAGGGGAAGTTGGAGACAACAATATTGAGGAGGAAGGTCAGATTGTAGCTAAAGATAAAGGAAGAAGAAAAACAGAGTTAGAAAAACTCAGGGAACAAAATGGGAAAAGTAGAAGGTTAAACAAAGAGGCAGTTGACATTAATTATGTACTTGCCTTATTAGAACCTACTATTCCTCTAAATTATGAAGAAGCAATTAAATCAGATTACTCAGAAGAGTGGAAACAGGCCATGTGGGAAGAAATGCAAGAATTTGCAAGAACAAACATATATGAAGTAGTCGAGAAGCCAAAGGACAAGAATGTTATTGGAAGCAAATGGATTTACAAACTAAAAACAGGCTTAAATGGTGAATTGAAGTTCAAGGCCAGACTTGTAGCACAGGGATTCACCCAAAAGAAAGGATTGGATTATGAGGAGACTTTCTCTCCAATAGTCAAATTGACAAGCATAAGAATTTTGTTAGCATTTGCAAATGCAAATTGTCTGGAAGTACATCACATGGATGTGAGTATTGCATTCCTAAATGCAGAGCTTGATGAAGAAGTTTACATGAAACAAGCATGTGGATTTGAAGTAAAACAAGAAGGGATGGTGTGGAGACTCAAATGAGCAGTCTATGGACTAAAATAGTCCCCAAGGATGTGGTATAATTGTATTGATCATTATCTGCAAGAACAGGGTTTTAAGAAATTTCTAAATGATGGAAATGTTTATATTTTGAACAGGAGAGATCAGTTTTGCATTATTGCACTATATGTGGACGATAATATCACGATTCCAAGTGATCCAGAGATATTGGAACATTGCAAGCAAATTCTTAAGAACAAGTTTCAAATGACAGATCTAGGACCTTTGAAAAAAAATTTAGGGATGGAAGTAAGCAGGGACATGTTTGGAAAAAGGCTAACTATTACACAAAAGGGTAATATTGAAGGCATGCTCAAGAGATTTAATATGACAGATTGCAAGGTGACAAAAACAGCAATAGTACAAGGCCATAGACTGTCATCAGACATGAGTCCAAAGACAATGGCAGAACAGGAACAAATGGAAAGGGTACCATATAGAGAACTGATGTTTGTAGCCAATAGTACCAGGCCAGATATATCCTTTACTGTGAGTTTGTTAAGCAGGTTTACAAACAATCCAGGTTATCAGCATTGGGCAGCTGCAAAGAGGGTGCTTAGATACTTGAAATATACTCAAACACATGGACTAACCTTTAGCAACAGTAATTTAACTCTCACAGGGTATGCTGATGCAGATTGGGGAAGTGACATTGACTCTAGAAAGTCAACCTCTGGATATTGTCTAATGATAGGTGGAGCCTCAGTTGCATGGAAAACCAAAAAACAGTCTTGTGTGGCAATGTCTACAGCAGAAGCAGAGTACAATTCCACATCTTTGCCTGCTAAAGAAATAGCTTGGGTAAGGCGTTTGTTGGATGAATTGAAGATTTATCAAAAGGGACCAACTATCTTATTCTCAGACAGCATGAGTTGTATTGCCATTACAAGGAATCCAGTGTTACATCAGAGAACCAAGCATATAGAATTACATGTTCATTTTGTCAGGGATCTGGTTGCAAAAGGAATCATAACAGTGGAGTACATCAGCACAAATGATCAAACTGCAGACATTCTAACCAAGAGTTTGTCAAAAGTTAAGTTCACTAAGTTTAAACAAGACCTGGGAATATTAGAACAGCCACAAGAGGAAATGGTGCAGACTGACTAAGGGATTTTATCTTCCCTGTTGCAAATTTTGGAAAAAAAAATGAAGGTTGATTATGGGATTTTATCTTCCCTGATGCAAAGGTTAATTATGGGATTTCATCTTCCCTGTTACAGAATAAGTTTTGAGAGAAAGTTGAGTTGAGTTAAAGGATTTTATCTTCCTTAACTTAACAATCAGTTGTGGTAACAGAGCTGAACTTTAGCATGAAAGGGGAATGTAAGAAAAGATATCATGCTAAAGCTAAAGATCCGAAGTGCAGGTGAAGTATAAACATGAAAAGAAAAGGGGGGAGTTAAACCCAAGGTTGAGTTCGTGGACATTGAAATAATAAGGTTAATATTTGAAGGCATTAGACCATTGAAATTTTACACAGCTTATATCAATGCAAATATGAAGTCGAAGGTAGTCATTTTGAAGGCAAACAAGTATATGAAAAAGGTAAGTCCGACGATCTGTGAAGCGGCCGAGGTAATCTCCTAATCGGCCGAATCCATACCAGGCGGTTGGATTGGCCCTATAAATAAAGAAGTAGAATGATATTTTAACTAGGCGATCAAGGATAGCTCATTGAATATGAGGCTCGGGCTCTCGAGATAAGGCAAAAATGTTTCAATGGTCTTTACCATTGAATTTGTTTGTTAAGGATTTTCATATTGTCATATGATTATCTTCATATTGATATGGTGCTTGCAGTCGAATATGTTATTGTCTAGTTAGTCTATGATTTATGAATTGAAGATCTAAGTGCTTGGACTATCATAATTCTTCAAGTACTCCTTTGGAAGCTGCAGGTAACATCTTTTCTCTCGTTTCTATTGTCTAGTTCTTTTGTATGATTGTCTTCCAAGTTTCATTTTTCATTAAAGTAGTTCTATTCCTACAGGTGGGCTCTCTTTATCATCCGCCTATGATAATAATGTTTCACGTACAAGAGGATGATGTTGAGCGTGGATTGGCTGTGGCAAAACTTTTAGGCATTCTGATAGGAATGCTGTGGATGAAGCACAACGCAGGTTGTTTTATGGTTGTGGGATTGCATACAATGTTGCCCGTAGCAAGCTTTTCAAGGATTATATTAAGGCCGTTGTTAAAGCCAGAGTGTGATACCAACATTTGAGCTATGGTGATTTGAAGGGTAAGCATCTAGAAGCTGAATACAAACTCGTGGAACAAATATTGAAGCCTGTGAGGGAGACATGAGTGAGTATGGGGTTTCAATTTGTTTCGATGGATGGTCTAACGTAAGAAAGAGGCTTATTATAAATTTTGTATCTTCAAATTGATTTGGTTCGATGTTCCTAAAATCTGTTGATGTAAGTGATAAAAAAAAGATGCAAAATTTCTCTACGATGAATTGGAAAAAGTTGTTGACTCTGTTGGCTTTGAAAAACGTTGTACAAGTGATTACAAACAACGGATCAAATTGTGTAAAAGCGGGAGACATATTTGTAAGGGATTACCCTTCTATCTTTTTTACAAGTTGTGCATGGCATACCTTGGATCTCCTCTTTGAAGACATAGGCAGATTGGATTGGGTTCTTCCCATAGTGAAAGGAGCAGAGAAGATTGTCACCTTTCTTATGCGCAAGGAGTCAGTATCTCATCTTATATATATATATATATATATATATATATATATATATATATATATATATATATATATATATATATATATATATATATATATATATATATATATATATATATATATTATAAAAATATAGCGTGTGTCTTCCATGGAGACCTAGATCGAACGGTTGAGGATTTGATCGACCAACGGTGAAGATGGCATGTGCACGACTTTAACCAAAATTTCATCTTGACTGTTGCTTTAATATGATTCACTCAATCCGACAGCCACGGGGTGAAATGGGAAAGGGAAAAGGGAAAATAAAAGGAAAATGGAGAAAAACGAAAAGGGGAGGGGAAAAGGGAAAAAAGACAAGAGGAAAAGTATAAAGGAAAAAGGGGAAATAGGAAAATAAAAAATAAAAAATAAAAAAAAGGAAAAAGACAAAAATAGAAAAAGGAAAAGGGAAAGGGAGAAAAGAAAAAAAAGGTGGAGAAGGAAAAAAAGGGAAAGGGGTGGAGAAAATGAAAAAGGGAAGGCAAAAGGGCCGAAGGAAAAGGGAAGGAGAAAAGGGAAGGAAAAAAAGAGGAGAAAAGGGAAGACAAAAGGGTCGAAAGAAAAGGGAAGACAAAAGGGCCGAAGGAAAAGGAAAGGGGAAAAGGAGAAGAGGAAAAAAGTGGAGAAAGGGAAGACAAAAGGGTCGAAAAAAAAGGGAAGACAAAAGGGCCGAAGGAAAAGGGAAGGGGAAAAGGGAAGGCAAAAAGGAGAAGAGAAAAAAAGTGGAGAAAGGGATTGGGAAAAAGGGCCTAGGAAAAGGGAAAGGGAAAGAGAAAAAGAAAGGGCCAAGGGAGGGGGAAATTGACGGGAAAGAAAAAGGAAGAGAGAAAAGGTTGGAAGAGGAGGAAAAGGGAAGGGAAAAGGGCTATCGGAAAAAAAAAGGGAAAGGGGAAAGGGAAGCGAAGGGAAGGAGGAAAAGGAAAAAGATAAAAGGAAAAAGGGAACGTGAAAAGAAAGTGGAAAAGAAAAAAAGAAAAAAGGGAAAAATGGGGAGTCAGAAAATGAAAAAATTGAGAAGGGAAAAAGAAAAGGAGAATGGAAACGGGAAAAGGGAAAAGGAAAAAAAGGGAAAAAAACGGGAAAATAAAAAGGGGAAGGGAGGAAAAAAAGAGAAAAAAGGGAAAGAGAAAACACGACGAATGGAATAACAGAAAAGGGAAAAGGAAAGGGAAAAAAGGGAAAAGAGAAAAAGTAAAGGGCAAAAAGAAATGCGAGAAAAGGAAAGGCAAAAAAAGAAAAGAAAAAACGAGAAAGGGCAATGGAAGAAATGGGATGGTCGAAAAAGGTAAACAAGAAAATAGAAAAAGAAAAGAAGGAAAGAGGGAAAAAAAAGGTGAAAGCGGAAAAATGCAAAAGGGGAACCTTGGGGGACTGGGCAATGCAGTTGAATGCTCTTATGTGCAATCTTAAAAATGTGAGTTCATTTAACAATTGCTCCAATGTATCATTTATAGTTCCTAGCTATGCCCAGCAACGCTGGGCTCCATTTCTAGTTATGGTTTAAATTTTGCAAGAGAAAACTATTGAAACTAGCTGCTACTAGATTTGCATGCATGTTCATTGTCATGGAGCAATTATGCAGTGAAGAAGTTGAAAAAGCATTGGTGAAGATAATAATGAGTGATGAGTGGAGTGCTTGGAAGCACTCAAGGAAACCTGCTGGTAAAGAAGTTTATGGCCTGATTTGAAGTGTTGAATTTTTTACATGGGCCAAAGAGATAGTTTATATCCTCACTCCTTTATTGAAAGTTCTAAGATTAGTGGATAGAGAGGGATCATGAGTGCATGGACCACTTGGTCGAGGTTCTTTATGGAATGAAAGGTAAAGTGGATGCTTCAAAAATTCAGGCCATCATTAATTGCATCAAATTACCACATGATGGATTGGAAGCAAGATAGGAGATGATGCATAGTCCTTTGCATGGAGTAGGGTATCTAGTGAACCCTCTTTTTAGAGAAGGCCTTGAACACGCGGGAGCTCTATATGATGAAGACTTGACGAAAGATTGGTGGAATTTCTTACCAATGTATGTGAGTTTATATTTTCAAATAGTTAGGTTTATCTTTGTAGAATTCATATAACCATATGTTATTGAATATGTGGAATTGTTGATTATGTGTAATGTGTTATTAGGTACACTAATGATGACCTTCAACTGCAAACCAAGCTAAGTGCGCAATTTACGAGCATTTAGAAACCCAGTGGGCATTGGAGGGCTATATAATTTGCCAGCATCAAAGCTACAAGAACAAATGCTAGCACCATTGCAATGGTGGTAGAGCTTTGGAGGTTCTCTTCTGGAGTTGAGGACATTAGCCATGAAAGTTTTAAGGCAAGGAACAAGCAGCAGCCCATGCGAGCGCAAATGGAGTTCATATGCGGGCATTGTCACTATGAAAAGGAATAGACTTCTTTCCTTTAATGCTGAGAAACTTCATTCATACTAACCTTTGCTTGCTTGAGAATTTGGAGAAGAGTGCAAGTGAAATGCTTGAAGGAAATTATGATAAAATTGACCTTGAAAAAAATGAAGAGAGGCTAGTAGTTGTGGAAGAGAGGGTGAATTATATATTGCAAAGTGCCATGCCAATCAGCCTGCTCTCTTATTGCAAATGGATCCTTTGTCTGAGGAAGAGGATAGTGAAGAAGATAGTACATATATGAGGAGGTAGATTCTCCTGTTCATGATGATGATCAATATTCTAATCATGACGATCCGAAATATGAATCTCCAATCGAAGATAATGTTAATGAAAATGTGGATGAGGATTCGCCAAATTCGATGCACACGAAGCATTAGAGATCTAACTTGAAGAGTTAAACGGTATGCATTTAGAATTTAGATTTGAAATTTTAATAGATTTTAGAATTTAAAATTTAGATTTGTCACTTTGGATTCAAAATTTGTAATGTGAGCTCTCTCATTTTAGATTTTCTTTTCTATCTTGTAGGAACATATAGTTTGGCATTTATGGGAACAACCATCTCTTTCTTTATGTCGTTATAGTTTTGTTTATTATTGCGTACTCAATGTGGCAATAAGATCTCAAAGACAAATGTAATTTTCTTAAGTTATTACTAATAACAATTAAGTTTCTTCACTATATTTTTATAATGCTTTTTTGTTGTTCCTTGAAGTAAAATTGTTGGTAGATGTGTACTTCTATTGGAGGATAAGCTATGGACATTCAGCACATAGAACGAATTCTATAAGATGGCGCGCAACACAGGTTTGGGTACTAAGGTGAAGTTTTAGTAGGTTAAAGTAGGCTCTTGAGAATTTTGATTGTATATTTGAATTCAACGTGTTCGAATTAGTCAAAAACAAGTCTCAAATTGTTAAAAAATAATTTATTTATTTATTTATTTATTTGGCAGAAAAGTAACATGTCATCACCTCTGTTGATAATCCGTTATATGTGATTTTCACGTTAGCCATTAGCTAGCCACTAACTAGTAACTGCCAACCATGCTTTTAGTCTTGTTGCCAGCTCTCGATTCTTGCTTTACTGCAAGAGAAGGCGTCAATTACTATATTGTATGGTCTCGAGTGAGTTGTAATTAATGAGTTCGTATTTCTGGTATATGGTAAGATCCTAAGGCATGAATGTGTTTGAATGCTTTCCAGCATCTGAAATGTTGATTGCAACATTTCATAACTGTGTAGGCTAGGCTAGTTCATACATAGAAATGCTAAGAGCTATATTCTACCATTGCAACATTTCTCTTCATGAGCTTAGATTGTTCCATTAGAGAGAATTGTATTCTATACTGAGGTTTTGTCATATATATATTAGATGGATCCGCTAAGAGAGTTTTAGTTTGTTTTACTTGTAATGGATGTTATAGTTTGTAAATTATGAATTGGAATGACAAACCAAGTTGGAATAATAATATATTGACACTTCTATATGTTACTATCTTTCGAAAAAACTTCTGGGGTGAATCCTACGTAGTAATGGACTTGATGTGCTCTCGTTCTTGTATTGGGTGCCATAGACTTTTTGGTTTCCATGGACGATAAAATGCAATACAATTTAATTCAACGATTCCATCTCTTTAGCTTCTATGCTAGTGGCAAACCTCGAGAATTCCCGCGTAACCAGTGGTTCGATGCCGAGTGCAAAGAACAGAAATGCTGCCTCTGCCAAGTCAAAGATCCTACTATACGCTCGGATGTAGTCAAGCAATACCGCACTTTCCTTAAGGCTAGAAAGGCCAAGTACATTGTGGCCCATCAATATGAAATGTTCTTCCTCCTAGAACATCATCCCGAGACCTTCTGGCAAAGGGTGCTGAGGAGGCCAGTGCGCCCACAGAAAACATCACTCCAGACCAATGGGGGCAATATCAACAGCAGCTCTACAACCCTGAGGGTGCATGGGTGACATTACCCGGGTGTATTTTCATTTGACATGTTCAAAAAAACATGTCGCGACACTGGTGCTGGTGAAGTGCTGTTCGGCCTTCTTCAATCCTTTACCAAAAACGTCACCCTTCTTGCACGTCACCCGCCATAGCTATTCCGGGGAGCGGGAGAATTCGTTGGCCTTCAAGATCAATCAAGGACCTTGATTGAAGCCAACTCAGCGATCCTGGAAGGGTAGGTTGCTTTCGAAATGGAAATTGGCGGAATTAACATTTCTTTGATGCAGAATTGTGTTTCTTGCTTGGAGCAGGAAAGCTATGGTTTCCGACTGGAAAAAAGCTTTCCTAGCTTCATTAGCAAAGAATTCAATCGAGTTTGATGTAGGGAGACTCTATTCCGGTTTGCATGAATTTGTAGAGCAATCAAAGCACTTTTCCAATTGCTGCTCAACATTCTCAAAGAATTTTTCTGAGAACAAAATACTACAAACCCAGGCAAACACTTCCTTACCTGCAGGTATAAACATTCCTCAAATGTAACGAGGGAATCCGAACCCAATTCAGCACCTGTAAAGGATTGTGCTGTTGTGGTGCTGAAAGATGAAATTTAACTTTGAATTTATTTGATGCAGAATACAGTTATTTGGAAGATGATGTCGATAATTACAGACCTTCGTTTGATTTTGGGGAGCTGCCAAATGCTTCTTGTCCAGATTTCATGCCTTTAAATATTTTTGATGGAGATGTTGCTGGGCATACCGTGGATTCACATTGTTTGGAACAAGAAGGTTTGTTTCCTCAAATATTTTTTGACTTTTACATTTGTATTCTATCTAGGTTGACTACATTTAAGAATCTTTGCACTTTCAGACTTGCAAGAATCAGAGCTTGGAAGACAAGATGCTTCAAACAATTCAGATAACACCTTTTCCAAGAATTTTGACTATGTATGTTCTTTAGTCTTAGTTGTGCAAGTTCCATAAATTGTAAACTTCGTGCACATAACTATGCTGACTTATTTTTCTACACACTTGGTAATTAAGATTAAATTGGATGATTACTGATTCCTGCTTGAATGAAGGTTGTGAGAACATGTCCTGCCAACATTCATTTGAAGTTATGTTCAAAAAACAAGCTGCTGAGATAAGAAGGATTCAAAGGTAGAAAAAAAAAGCACAAAGAAGCTGGTGCAGATGATGCAGTTCTGGAAAAAGGTTTACTTACCTCAAGGAAAAAAAAGAAACTGTCCAAAGAAGTAGGGAAAGTATTGAATCAAATTTTTGAAAAAGCTAAACCTGCTGACAGAAAAGAAATCCTAAGTGGTGCTGCCAAATGGGTGTCGGAACTTGGTGTTCCATGCACAAAAGAAGTGAAAACAATGGAAATGATTGTTAAAAATCTGAGGGATTCTTTTGAAGCTCATAAGTACTCGAAAACCACTGATACTTGGAGAGCCAGAAGTGCTGCAATGTCTTTTGCAGTTAGTGCTGATACTAACAAATGTGCTTTTGCCAAACAAATGAATCTAAACAGGAAAATTGTTACAGTTGCAGTTAATAGAATAGAATAGAAGATTAGCTGCTGAACATGGTGATGGCCCATGGTCCATGTTCAAGAAAAGCACAAGATTTGACAAGCTTTCTTATGATGAAGAAAATTAATAGTTGACTTTTGGAGGAACAACACTAGAGTGTCTCCTTCCAAGAAACATGTTTTAAAGATCAGATTATCTAAAAGGAAGAAAATTATGCATCCACTACGCTTCTTAGAAGAGACTCAGGTTAGAATATTGTTTGTATTTTATTCATACAATTATTTTCAAACTGTTTTCAATCTGTCTGCTGGACTGTTTTCAAACTGTCTAATGCTAATTGTTGGTTGCATGTCTTGCAGATCACTTTCTACCAACGTTTCAGAAGTGAATATCCAAAGTTTGAGGTCTCTTTTTCACTATTCCATGCATTGAAACCTCCCTATGTTAGGAAGGTTAAGGATAGAGAGACGTGCTGCTGTGTGTATCATATGAAAGCAGACTTTGTAAGAGTTGCAATTAACAAAGTCAGACATGATGAAAAAATACATGGTATTGGTTGCAAGTGCACTTGTGAAGTCTGTGGGCCTGGACCAACATGCATGTCAAGAAAGTGCACCTATGCTTCGACTAGTGAGCTTTGGAGGTCACTAGTATGTGCACGAGATGAATCTGATGAATGGTATGCACATGATTGTTTAACTTTAAAATGCCAAAAATGTGGGCCAAGCAAGTTACCAATATGTCCAAAAGAAAAGACATCTGTGAAAGGGTATCAAGTTGACTAGAAGACATATGACAAGGTGAGGAATATCTATTTCTTACATTGCATGCAATATTTCTATTTAGGTTGTCTAGTGCTGGTTGTGATTTGCTGTTGTTTACTGTTGTAGGTCTATGAGCATGTGGAAGAGCCTGATGATAAGGGAGGTTATAAGACTTCTAAAAAACCAGTAACCAAATTGGTTTACAAATCAACAAGTGTTGCTGAGATATTTGAGAATGCAAGGACAGTCTTGAAGCAGTTCATTCCACACAATTATGAGGGGAGGTGGCAGGAATTGTTTGGCAACATTACCAAAGGATTCAATTGTTTCAGTAATCGACTTTGCTGAGGATTATACCTTCAAGATCCAATAAGAAATCCAAAGTCTTCATTGGAGGAATGATCAGTGCACAATTTTGGTACACATTACATACAGACATGCAACAAAATTAGATGATCCTCATTTAGATGAGAATGAAAGAAGAATTATCAAAGAGAATAGGGAACATGATACCTTATTTGTGCAACACTGCTTGCTCAAACATGCAAATTTTTTAGCAGACAGAGGTATCAAATATAAGCAGCATATTATGTGGTCTGATGGATGCTCTCATCAGTTTAAAGGTGCAAGGCCATTTTATTTCCTTGGTAGGTACTATCAAAACTCCAGCATTCCAATAAATTGGAATTATCTTGCTTCATACCATGGAAAAGGTATTCTGAAATGTTTTGTTCTTTTCTTGTTGTATTCCTATGCATGATCAGTGCTATTTCTTGAGACAGGTGAACATGATGGTGCTGGAGCTGTCATTAAGAGGGCACTAACTCATGAAATGTTAAAGAGGAATTCAACACCATTGAGAAATGCACATGATGTAGTTGTTTTTTGTACAAGACATTTCAAAGAACATTCCACAATTGAAGGGAAGGACAGATATAGGTATTTTCTCAAAACCCCTTTTTATTAATTCATAGTTTGTTTGAATGTTCTATGTTTGTGAAACTGCAGGTTTTTTTGGGAAATTGGAATTGATGAAGTTGACAGGAGTGAGAGTTATGATTGTGCAATTCTGGTTGGATCAAATCATTTCCATGCCATCAGGCCTATTCAAAGTACAAACCCTACTCAAGTAGCACACATGAATTATTCTTGTTTCTGCCACAATTGTTGGCTTGGTAAGTATGGCAAGTGTTTAAACAGGGAGAGAATAGGCACATGGATTTTTCCTGAACTAAAACCAGGTGCTGAATATAAAGATGAAGCTGTTGATGGTCCTGTTTATGAGGGAGATCCTGAATGGAAGTCAGATATAATTTCAATTGGAGATAACTTTGCAGTCAATGCCGAGCCTAACAACAAAGAAAGGGTAGATTTTTATATTCTGAAATGCACACAGGTGAAACATGTCATTGAGAAAGCATATAAGGATCCTTGGGGGCAGAAGTTTGGTAGGAATGAAGTTGTTGTAACAGGAAAGTACTACAAGTTCATTGGAGGCTGCAGATACGAGTTGCTGGAGCATGATCCTGAATGTAGTGTTTACAGTCATTTAGTTACTTCAGTGAACTTTGTCATGCATCACATGGGAAATAACCAGTATGAGATTGATGAAGATGTGCATGATCACATCATGGACAGCTTGCCACAAAACACTACCATCTTGGCACAAGATGCAGTTGAGTCCAAATCACAAACTCAAAGCAGTGCAAAGGTTGCAAAGAAAAGAAGAAGAAAGAATGAAGACAATGAAATATAAACCATTCCATGCAAAGTTGTGGAATTATAACCATTACAGGAATTACAACCATTACAGGTTTTTGGAATTATAACCAATTACCATTGAAAACCATTGAATTATAACCTTTGACACAATCCAATTGCTTTCACAAAACAACCCAGTTAACACAATCTTATTTACAAGTAAACACAATCCACTTTCACGAAACAACCCAATTGCTTTCTAGAGTACAATCTTATGTACAATTAAACACAATCCAATTGCTTTCTAAAACAATCAAGTAAACCAAGTCATTGGTTAAAACTGTAGATCATATATTAATAGGTGCTGAAGGGTTTACAAAAATACAAAATGTACAGCTCCATTTCACAGAAATGAGCATGTCATAGAAGTACTGTTAAGTAGTTATAATTTAAAGTTTCAAGTCATAGAAAACCACCTACAATTGAAAATTGATGGTTTTCTTTCCTAAAGTAAGAGCTCACTTCTTTTCCACTTGTTTATCCTGGCAATACTTTGCCAAGGTAATATCAGGGTTCACTTCATCAGAACTGCTACCTTCTGAATCATACTGCTCAGCCAATTCTCCAAGTGCTGGTGACTTCAGCACTTCCTCAATATCTGCTTTATCATGAGCTTCATCAGCAAGGTTCTGCATTACATTGTAGCATAAATCAGTAAGGAATGAAACAAACAAGTTAAGCATACAAACATTTCATAAATAAATAAGTTATGTTACCTGTTGAACCTATTTTCTTCTTTTCAGGAGTGGTAACATCACCTTTCAGCAGGTTGTCATTCAACCTTGGTGATTTCCTTGTGCTTTTGGGAGGGCTGACATGAGCAAATTTCACTGGACTTAACTTGTCCACATTAATAAAACCTGCATAATATTTCTACAAGCTAGAGTACATGAAAACTTTTAAAACAAATTAAAAATAGAGTCAAAGTCATTACCTTTCTCCAGTTTGAGCTTCTTTACAGATTTGGTCTTCTTCTTTGCAACTCTCTCTGGAATGAAGTCAGCAACAGCAGGTAGCGTGTACAGAGAAGTGCTGCTGTCATCTTGTTCTTTACCTCTTTTCTTGGTCCTCAGCACCTTGTTTTTATTGTCTGCCTTGCTACTTTCATTGTCACTATCATTCTCACTTTCTGTGTCACTTCCAACAGGATGGTATTCTTTATATACCAATTCTTGCAATATGCTGCCTGGAACCTCTTCATGACAGCTAGGTACAGTGCAATGCATACAGTCCAAAACAGCAGAAAAGCAAAAAACATAGTATTTGTGACCACATGTTAATTTGACATGCAATTCATAATCTTTGCAGAACAAAAGGCCACATGCTTCACATGCATCCTTATTATCCAAGAAAGGCATGTCATAGGAACCCATACCTAGGTGCATCCGATTTTTGTTGGACTCAGACTGCAGAAAAGCAACATGGTTACATTTGGCATGCCAAGTCTTCATATGCTTTTCAATAGCATCAACTTCTTCTTTGAGCTCGAAGATGTCAGTCTTTAAGGTCTTCAATCCATTCTTATCCACCTTTTTTATGGTGCTGGTTAACAGTTCTCGCCACATTTCTTCTTGTGCTTTAAGCCTTTGAATAGCTTCTTGTTCTTCTAGCAAATCTGTTTCTAAAGCCTCTCTGTCCTTCATTTTTTCAGATATCTGCTCTTCTATTGCAGAGATGGTAGAGTCAGCTTGAGTGAGAGCACCCTCCTTCCTCAAATAATCTTCTTCTTTCATCAAAATCTCGTTTTCTTTTTCAGCTTTCATGGCAGCAAGCTTCTTAAGCTGATTGAGTATAGCATTGCTGTTGTTGCTATAACTATTACCCTCTTGCTTAACTGTCAACTGTCGCTCAGAAGTCCCAAAAGCATCAGCAGCAAAGGATGCCCAATTGATAGCATATTCTTCAGGATTTGCAGCTGCTCGAGGGGAATTAGCCCAGACAAAAGCTCTAGCAAAGGTCACTCTAACTTCATTGTTAGTGGGCTTGGATTTTTGGTAAATCCGTCCAAGAAGGTCGTGCAGCTGAGTTTCATAGGCAGGCCGAATAAATTTTAGGTTAATCTTCCCTTTCCTCAGTGGCATCTTCTAAACTCGAAGAAAATTGGCCTCTGTAACATCTTTTGCCTTGATTTCTTTGGGCTTTTTCCCTTTGTTAGAAAGAGCCCGGTTAACATGGAATTCATATTCTGTTCTCGCCATCAGTAGGTCCTGCATGCACAAAAAAGGTCAGAACTTCATAGGCAAAAAGAAAATTTGAGAGCTTCACAAAAGGGAAGGACAGCAACCTCGCCAGAATTGAGCGCCATCACAATTCTGTTTTTGCTGGATGAATTCAGAAAATAGAGAATAGGAGAAGGTTGATCGATTGAATAGATTAAAAGTAAGGATGGCAATGATGCATTTGAAATTATGTAAAAACAGGAGATGGCTCGAAGAAAATTTGCGCTCAAAAATCGATGACGAATGATGAAGGGTGTACCTTTCACTATAATGACGGACGGCCTGCCCTTGAGACTTGACCCCCTCGCTGACGATGTCCTGCAGCTACGTCCTGCAGAGGCAACCTGGCCACGAGGATCGGATGACAGCCAGGTCACTCGCTTTGGCAGACAGTTGCTCCTGCTATGTGGTATTTTTGACTTGATAATTTGCAATGGCCTATCACAGTGGCCCGATTCTCGCAAATGCACATGCAGACATGACAATCAGGGGGGGAGGGTCTAGTGTGGTGGACTATGTGCTCGTAGTTGCGCAAGATATGCATCTCATCAGTCGTTTCCGGGTGGGCACCGATAGTCGGGATGAGGAGGTCGACTCAAATCACCTCCCACTTTATTTGGACCTGGTTTGGCAAGCCGCCAGAACCCCCACTATGCCAGCCCCTCGCCATCCTCAGTTGCGACTAGATTATGAGCAGGCGAGGACTTCACGTAGAGATGCTTATGGGCGCCCTCCCGGCAATTACTGCGGACCCCCACACTAGAAGCGTGCAGCACCGGTGACTTCTCTATTACGGGATGTAGCGGGCGGAGTGCTTTGAGACCCCCCTCCCCGATTTGCCGTGGTCAGCAACATTTCAGCGAACCGATGGTTTGATGCGAGTGTAAAGAGCATAGCGGCAGCTCCGTCACATACGGATCCAGTACCCGCCAGGCCACCACACGATTCAGCGCCCATCCGGAAGGAGACAAAGGCGCAGATACCTTGCCGCATCGGGGGGAGATGTTCGGCCTGCTGGACACTCATCCTCGAACCTTTTGGCAGAGAGTGCTTGAAGGCCAGCCCAGCCTGGGGGACATCACCCGAGGCGGTGGGAACAGTACTGCAGCAGGCTCTATGACCCACCCAGGGGGGCAGCGTGCGCCCATACCCCCACGGGATGGCCCCCATTGGTTCTCGCGGAGGAGGATGTTGTGGAGGGGCCGCACGGCCGGTGGTTAATGGGAAGGCGGTGACCCTCGATGGTATGCAGGCCGAGTTACTCAAATGGGCAGGGCAGCCGCTGGTGCCGATCCTCACTACCCTGTTCAACAGAGCATTGCAGGAAGGTTTCCCCCGACAATGGACCACAAGCAGGGTTGTCCCCATTCACAAGGCGGGCGACCCACACTGTCCGGCCAATTACCGGACGATCATGGTCAGTTCAGTATTTGCCAAACTGTTGGCTGGCATTCTCGAGCAGCAGTTGACCCACTGGGCAGAGGCAGCAGATGTGCGAGCCCTCACACAAGCAGGCTTTAGACCCCGCCACTCAACGATTGACCATATCTTTACACTGCGGGCACTGAATGAAGACAACTGGAACCATCGGCAGGACTTGTATTGCTGCTTTGTGGACTTCGCGAAGGCTTTTGATACGGTCCCCCGAGAAAAGCTATGGGCTAGACTGCGTCAACTGGGGCTGCCGCTGCCTGTGCAGAATGCCATATACAGGCTGTATGAGAGTTGTTTTGGCAGGATGCAGCCGACGGGCCAAGCATTCACCAGTAGTATCGGGGTCCGGCAGGGTTGCCCCCTCTCACCAACAGTTTTTGGCCTCTACATTGATCAATTAGAGCCCTGGCTTACTGAGCATGGGGGGGATGGCATACAGCTTTTGCACCAGGTCATCTGCCAGCTCATCTATGCGGACGATGTTGACCTTCTGGCCCACACCCCAGAAGCTATGCAGTCTCATCTAGATGCCCTAGACACATTCTGTCAGGCTACAGACATGCGCGTGAATTTGGCCAAGACCAGGGTGGTTCTCATATCCTCTTCACGCCACCCCACGCCTCCTGCACTCACATATCGGGGACAACTTGTGGAGGTCACGCCCACCTACAGGTACCTAGGGGTGGAGTTCCCCTCCTCGCTCTGTTGGGAGGCGTCTATCCGCTTGCGGGTGACAGCAGGCTGGAAAGCGCTTTATGCCATGCAGAACAATAGTCACCAGGCATAGCTCTATGATTGGGGCCATCAGTCACATCTGTTTCGGGCTGGTCGAGCTTTGTCCTTACATGACGGGTCGAGGTTTGGAGCCCGGCCGTCTCTTTGGCGACTGGAATGACTTGGGCAGGTGCGAAGGCATTTTTAACACGGGCGCAGGGTGAAACCTTCAGTCCCCTATCGGGTCTGCTGCGAGGCGGATTCTTGCAGCCGGCGGGCAGCCCTATGATAGACTCCCGCACCGGCTTACGCTATGGCAATGGGCCCCCTGCTTGCCGGGGAGCTGTTGGAGGGGTAAGAGAGATCGGTGGTTCGCCCGGATGGAGCGTGCGAGGGGGAGCAGTGCGTCGCGGTGGACCGAGGTCGATCGTGACAACTGCGGGAGTACGGGCGCTTGCTTCCTTGGCAAGCTCACGGGATCCCGGCTCTAGAGCAGGTCAAAACGGCCCATTACAAAGGAGCACATCAACCCGTGTTAGCCGGGGCCACAGCTCTACCCTCGCATTCCCGGTTGCCCCTGAAAAGCGAGACTCATTGCCTCCATTCGCACGAGGTGCCCACCATCTTTGCATCGAGGCGGGCGGTGGATTGGGGAGCCGGAGGCCGGAACTCTGTCGATCTTTGTCAAGCGGGTGCCATTGAGGATGAGTCTCACACTTTCGAGTTGCCCAGCGTTGATCGGATCCGGGCGGATACGCTTTTTCTTAATACGGGCGGACTTGTCCCTACATTCTTTGATGAACACACCGCCGATGTCGTGCCACGGGGTCGTTACATTGGGGAGAATGCTTGGACCTGCGAGCTCACCTTTGCCCCCGTTGGCTGCCCGTGATTAGGCACTACGGGTCGCGGTGCATGAGTGTATATATTTGTGTGTTTTGCATTTTATATATTAGGGACGGTTTGTCGCCAGGGTGATTTCGCCGCGGTTTTCCCTCGAAAACCCTTCGGGCGGGGGTTTTAATCCGGGTAGTAATCCGCTTCTTTGCGCTTTTTGTATTGGGTCCCATAGACCGATTGGTCTCCGTGGGCGATAAAATTAATTAATTCATTCCTCCCTCCCTCCCTCCCTCCCTCCCTCCCTCCCTTCCTTCCGGCCCGGTCGCGATTCAAGGTCTTTGGTGGGGTCTTGTCGAACCAAAATATGGATATGTCAAGCATAAAAACAAGCAGGGCCCAGTGCTAGAAATCACGGAGGCGGAGGTAGCACAGGGGCTGTAACATCTAGCCAATGGAAAAGCACCAGACCTTGACGGCATGCAGGCGGAGTTACTCAAATGGGCCGGACCATCCATGGCACCGGTACTCACTGACATGTTCAACAAGGCATTGCGGGAAGGTTTCCCTCGCACAATGGACCACTAGCAGGGTTGTCCCAATCTACAAGGCAGGAGACCCGCATTGCGGGGCCAACCATGGACCATCATGATCATTTCGGTGTTTGCAAAGCTCCTGATCCCGGGATCCTCGGCGGCGGTTGCCGGGATGAGCCAGGCGTCGAAGTGCGGGCATCAGGCGGGGCGAGATTGGGCGAGACACTCAACCATAGATCATATCTTCACGCTGCGAACTCTGGTTGAGAACAGCAGGAACTGATGGCAAGAACTGTATTGCTGCTTCGTAGACTTTGCCAAGGCCTTTGACACTGTGCCTCAGGAAAAGCTGTGGATAAGATTGCAGTAGCTAGACGTCCCTACTGAACTGCAAAAAGCGGTGTACAGATTATATGAGACATGCACAGACCGGCTGTAACCAGCGGGCCAACCATTCGAGAGCAATATCGGGATCCGCCAGGGATGCTCTCTCTCCCACACTATTTGGCCTGTATATTGATCAGTTGGAGAGATGGCTCGCTGATAATGGAGGCACTGGGGCTCAACTACTACATCAGATTACCAGGCAGCTGATCTATGCTAATGATGTGCACCTCCAAGGGGGCGTCACCTTGTGGAACCTGTCAAAACCACGTGCATCAATGGGAGGGGGCGATTTTTTACCCTTTTTCGTATGTATACTAGGGGTCATAGGGGTTTTGGGATGTTCTTCTAGTTGTAAAACCATACAAAAAGGGGTCAAATTTGCCTATCAGAAACACGTATACTAGGGGTTTTTCGGCTACCCTATGCACGCAGGTGGCATATCCCTTATAAAGAAGGTGGATCCCCCGGGTGCACCTCCTAGTATACGCTCAGGCAGACATGCAACGTCCTCTCGATGCCCTGGACACATTTTGCCAGGTGACTGACATGCGCATCAACTTGGCCAAGACCAAGGTAGTTCTCGTATCGTTCGCACGCCAGCCAAGGGCCCCAACCCTCACTTATCATGGCCAAAATGTTGAAGTGGTGTCCGCTTACAAATATTTGGGGGTGGAGTTCCATGGACTGGGACAATTTCATCAGGCTGCGAGCCGCAGCAGATTGGAAGCACTCTATGCAATGTAGAAGAATAGCCACAAGGTAGAGCTGTATGATTGGGCCCACCAATCACACCTATTCAAAGTGCTAGTAGAACCTGTGCTTTTGTATGGGGTCGAGGTCTGGGGCCCGACGATTTCCATCGCCATTTAGAATGACTTGGAGAAGATGCAAAAAGCTTTCTTGACACGGGCCCATACCAGCTACTATTGCAGAAAACAGGTTTCTTGCCTCTTCAAGGGAAGGCCTTGACAGACATATTGTCTACTTCCAGAAGGTGGTCAGCATGGATGATACTCATCTCCCTAACCTCGCTTACACTGTGGCGATGGGGCCTCAAAGCCTGATAGCAAGAAAAGAGAGCTCAGAGGTTGGACAAATGGAATGTGCAGGAGTACAGGTGCATCCGAGTGCAGACGGAGGCAGGTCGCCTCAGTCTCAAACAGTGTCTTCATGCTTTCTCTGCAAGCTATGGGATGCCAGCACCCTCGAACAGGTCAAGACGGCACATTATTAATGCCATATAAATCCCATGTTGGTGCGGGGCTCGTAATACCTGCACACTCTACCTATGAAAAAGCGCAGAGCCATAGCCTCTATCCGCACAAGTGTACACCATCTCCGGATTGAGATGGGAGATGGATTGAGAAGCCGCATCAAGAGAGGCTTTATAATAAACCTGTGGTTGGTAGACTCTAAACAAATGTTAGGATTGTCACAACGTTAAAACTACTTAATGTTTATGCATGCAGCTTTGCAATTCCCCTACTATCTCCATGTGGTCCTTTACCTCCGTAAATTTTAAAATTTAATGCCTTATATCCTTGCTATCAATGCTACAATGGTGTCGAATGCTTGCCTTACCACATAGCACATTGACTGTTCAGTTCCATATGGCGCACATCGATTATTCAAAGCATGGATTGTTTCTCTAGGGCATAAAGTGCATGGATGTTTTGGTTGTATGATATCCTTCCAAGTTGCCAATGTTACGTAGGGTGCATATCCAATTGTTTTTCTATGGCGCAAAGTGCATGGATGTTTTGGTTGTATGATTATCATTCTGAGTTTCTAATACTAAAGGACATAGAATGCAATTGCGTGGATGCTTTAATCCTGTGAATATCATTCCACATTGCATACATCAAAGAACATGGGGTGCAATAGTCTTGAACAAGAGGCATTATGGTAAATTTCTCTCTCGGCCTCCTCGATGAATATCATTCCACATTGCCAACATTAAAGAACAAGGGTGCGATAGTCTTACACAAGAGGCATTAAAGTAAATTCCTGGTTTGGCCTCCTTTCAAAATTAATAACGTAGTGTAACATGTGTCTACAACTTCAAGGTCATGCATAGCAAAGTTGTTTATGTAGTCTATGACTCCAGGCAGAATGTCAATTGTAATGCTAGATATTCTCTACATCATACATATAGAAAATTATTGCATTAAGGTTCGAATTCAATTGCTATAGATATTCTCTATATGATATACATGGAAAAAATTGCATTAAGGTTGGACTTAACTTCTCCCCGTCATTTATTTGTGGTAGAGGCCTATTGCATTTTATGTACAAAAGTAGCTATCCTATTTATTTATGCTATAGGCTGACCATGTCAGTTTGTGACATTCTTTTGAGTTTTGTATACCAATTGAATTTCAATTTTTCTATGTCGGTCTATGTATTTTCTATTATTTTGATCTCTAAACTCTCTTGCAGCTATTCTCAATCTCAATGAGCAATCTACACACATTGGGCTGGGAATATTTTTGTTGAATGGCATGAAAGCTTTTCTTAAGGAACTCTCGAAACTCTTATTTGCCATCCATCCCTTGGGTCAGTCGCCTCTGTTTTTGCCATTGATGGCATGTTGAGACAAAAAGTATATAGACACTCTAATTAGAGTTCCACCATAGTAGATGATTATTCTAGACTGCCAATAGTATATGCCTATCTAAGAAGTGTGTGTTGAAATGTTTGTTGGGACAATGAGCAACACATGCCATCATTGTGAGGCAGTGTCAAGGAAGAACGACCTTGATACATTTTGTTGCAATGTTCCTTTAAATGGAGCGATGGTATTGGCATTACAGTAGGGCAAAGTACCATTCACATCTTAGTACTCCATTCCGTCTAAGGTAGGATTAATTCTACAATATTCCTTCAACTTACAAACTCCCATCTACCCATTTCATGTCCATGAATAATGCCCGGCATCGCCCGGCACACGTTTCTAGTGTATACGTAATAACATTACTGAAAGAAAGCACCCGGATTAAAAAATTCTGTAGATGGTGCGAGAAGTGTTTGGCGTCATTCAGCAAGTCAGCACCAAGATTAATAACATCTGTAGATAGTGCGAGAACAAGGGCATCGTTCAGCAAGAGCTAGTCTTTCTATTTCTATTACAACAGAATTTAATGATGGAATATAACTAGTGGGTGGCAAATTTGCCAACTAAATTTTTGGCTCCACACTATTGCCACTTTTTGGCTTTCTTTAGTTTGTCCATCCGTTTGGATGTGTTCTTCTTTAATGAGAAACAAGAAATCTAAAGAATACATGAGGGGTCAAGTCTCGGCCTTTTAACCATTCCCATGGATGTAGGGTCTGGGCGTCCTTGCATACTTGGTAGCCAGAGTGTAATTTAGCCACCTAAATGATGACATAATGCCTTCCACAACATGCATCTGTTTAGAAACAACCCAAATTATAGTCCATTATTTCCCCATTAGCATGTGACTGAGCATTACTCTAATAAGTAAAGTTCTCGATTTCTTATGTATTAGATAACTTTCAAGCGGAAGGGATTCTACCTGAAAATTTTGAGGTGGCGCCGCCAGCCGAAGCGGCGCACGAGCGGCAGAGCTGGAAGTGCTTCACCGAGGCTGGTGGGGCCGCCGAAAAATTTTCAGGCGGAATCCCGACCGCTTGAAAATATCAAATGTAATAAACACTAGCCGGGATTACGTGCCGGAAAAAATTCCAACTGCTGATGTGGCAAAAGTTTTTAAGGCATCCTTTGACGTGGCATTCTTCCCCTTTTTTTATGGCAGCACTATTTTGTTTTTTCTTGCTTCCAGCTTGGCGTCATCAAAAGGTAAGTCGCTGCTTGGTAATGCAGCTATTGCTTGAGTGTTTTTTTTTTTGTTATTTCATCTTATTCTTAACATTTGCTCTGTTTTTGTATTTTAGGCCGAGTTTTTGCTGCTTTATGTCGATAGTGGATCATTCTAAGTGGCTTCTTAGTTGGAGGCAAAGTGTTTTGAAGCTCGATAATGGTGGTTTTGCTTTGTTTTATTTTTTCTTGCTTATGGCTTGGCGATCTTCGGCGTCAGGACCGATTTTGCAACTCAGTCATCAAAAGGTGAGTCGCTGCTTTGGAATCCAGTGATTGCTTGAGTCTTTTTTGTTATTTCATATTAATCTTAACATTTGCTATGCTTTTGTGTTTTGGGTGAGTTTTTGCTGCTTTACCTATTTCATCCAGTTGAGGGCCTCATATTTGCAAGAAAAAAGAGAAGAAAGATGTTCAACAACAGACACCATAGCCTCGCAGAGAACATTAGCGAAGCTAGAGTTGCAGGCTATGGGCCATGGCTATTGTATTAGTTATGTGTAGTGATTTATAATTTGTCTGTATACGCTGTCGGGTTATAATCTGTGTGTAAGAATTCATGTGCAGAAATTGCACTCAAGAAAATTGTTTAAAGTGGTGGAAAACATTCCTGATGGACGTGAAATTCCGTGTCTTAATTTAGACAGAATATTACAGTAATCCCAGGCTAGTGGTTATTACGACTATGCTGCCCTATCTTGGACCAATGTCCTAAAAGTGATCTCATCAGACCCATTGTTCAATGCGGCCAACATGTTAAAGTCATGCAGAACATAATATTCACATATTACAATGCATGTAAAAATACATAGTCCTCTACATGTAGTTCAAGAACATATTTTTTTTTCTTTGAAGGACGACAATCTATTATCAAGAAAAATCAAGATACATACAAGGGACCTGTGACATGGGACTCAAAACCTAGAGGACGAAATAGTCCACTAAGCAAAACCACCCATACATAGTATATACTTAAACTCCTTGTGCCACCTTGAGGCATTTAATGGCCTCATCATAATCAACATGGTCTACCACATCGAGATGATCATCAACAGACATCAAATTATCATGCCACTGAATAGAACGAGGCGGGATAGCCTCGTGAGATGACATAACAGACTTCTTCCTTGCCGCCTTCTTTCAATTGACCTGCTGCCATGACTCTTTTGCGCACAGAAGATTAGGACCATCAGCCATAACAACCTCAGAAACATGAGAGGAAGAAGCATCAACATGGAGAGAAGAATGAAATATAGGTACAGATGATGGCTCTAAAGACGACACTGTCGGACCTAGAATTACAGCATCCTCTATGGATGAGGAGTGCAACACAACTAGTGAAGGTTGATCATGAATAGATGAAGAAGTAACAACGGGAGCTTGAGCCTGAGAAGAAGGTTGAACAGATGCCTGAGACGCACGAGCGCCTCGACGAAAGCTAGCAAAAGCCTCCTTGTCAGAAAACAAATGGGCTAATTCTGGACCATTCAGAAGCTTAAGATCCAACTTCTTATACCAAGGCCCACTTTTCACCACTATACAATCTAGTAAAGCTGAGTCCACTGGCATTGAGACACAAATCCTCGGACCATTCATGATGGAATGTGAGATATGAACCCCAAGACCAGTTGCAATTGCAACTAGAAATTGATGGGCAATTAGATCAGGAGGAAGATTAGGTATTGAGAACCAGTGCACCATTGCTAAATAGAATTCAAAAAAGAACATCCTTTGTATCATTATGAGATAGACAATCCGAAACAAGATGCTGCGCACGGAGGGTTGCCCTCCGTGACCCGAGAGTGAAATGGCTTAAATCACACTTCAAAGTCATGTTTTCGAGCATATACTGACATATATTTGGAATATGCCACAAACCCACATGGATGAGGGTTTTCCCCTTAGGGGCAACCCAAAAAACTGGACACATGGATGAGGGTTTTCCCCTGCTAAAATATGATACATGGGACAGTGCAAGCTCCCTCCAAGCAGAAAGCTAGTACCTTGCAAGTGAGTTTGTAAAGTAAAGTACAATGAAGAAGTAAAGATCGACGTGTTCAAAGCTCGACTTGTTGCCAAGGGATACTCATAAGTGCTAGGTATTGATTTTCATGAAACATTTTCCCCCTGTTGCAAAGCTAAGTTGAGTTAAGTTCATTATTGCATAGTAGCTGAACATGGTCTTGGTATCAAGCAGATGGATGTCAAGATTGCTTTTCTTAATTTAAAATTAGAAGAGGAAGTGTACATGAGGCAGGCACCTAGTTTCATCTCAACAGGGCAAGAGCAGCTTGTTTACAAACTTCAGAAAGCCATTTAAGGCTTAAAACAGTCTTGTCGTCAATGGTACAAAACCATCCATATATTTCTCTTCAAAAAAATATTCACAAGGAGCCAATCAGATTGGAATATGTACTAAGTCTTCTCTCAATTTGTAATATTGGCCGAACAACCAAATATATAAAATGAACTATTCTGTTCATATTTGCTAAAGATTTATAAAGCCACAGTGTACCCAGCATATGCTAGGCATATGCCGGCATATACCTGGATATGGCCACAAACCCACATAAACTTGGGTTTGCCCCCCTAGGGGCAACCCAAAAAAGACTACATTATATATGTTGCGAAAACTGCCACCAACTATATAGCTTCACCAAAGCGTGATGATAAATGAAATATCATGATTTCTAGACCATATTGAATGTTTATTCGACTACAAAAGAGACCAATGTATGCAATGAATAGCAAAAAAAAACAAAACATTAAGAAGCTTGTAGTGTTTTTGAGTTATGCGGGATGCACAGATTCTTACTTGTTACTTGTCTTTATCATGGGCTGGAGCAAGTTGGAGGTTCAATTTTTCCAACGCATAGCGGGGGTCTCCACCACATATGCCAAATAATATGTGGCATTTAACATCGGGTCCAAAAGTTACAAGACAAAAATAAGATGTAAGATATGTCCACATGAATAAATTTCTAACATTTATCAACACCAGCCCTAAAACCTTGGCTACTAAAATCTGTAGTGCCTTTATAGCTTGTTGAATCAATGACCATATTGCATGGTAATACTACCAGGGAATTAATTAGCAGATACAACTGTCACCTAACACTAATAATCCTTTTTAATTGAACACTTCATATGGCCATCTCACTCGATCTATCCATGCCAAGTAATAAACAGAACATTTTTGTATCCACATTTATCTTTGTTAAAATTGGAAAATTTCAGTAGCATCAACTCAATGAGTTTATCCATGCCAAGCAACAAACCATAATCCACCATTATCTCAGTTAAGATTGGAAACAATTAACAGCGTATATTGCTCAATAACAAAAATGTTGATCCTTTTTCCATTATCTGATCAACTACAAAAACACTTGCCTCCAGATATAGGAGAACTTACAAAGATACAAAAAGAAAGTGATCTGATGTCAAAATAAGAGCATGAAGCTTTTCACATGTTTCAAAGACATCTTGTGCTTTTGTTGTATTTTGATGCCACGTTGGGGACATCAAAGCCACATGCAATACCATCCAATTCGTTAACACTAGATCACTACATGCAAAATAACCAAAGCAAGAGAGATCTGAAGTGCCTAAATAGAGCAGCTGCACGTTGCTTCTCTTCTGTCGCCCCTATGACAGAGACAATTAAAATGAACTCCTTCCATGCATGCTCAAAGAGGCCGCCTTCATTTTTCAATTCCATTAAAAAATGTCTTATCTAACCCCAAAATTTACTTGCAAGGTATGAGAAAACTAAATCATTAAATGTCCAGCAAATTGAAAAATATCCATGTTTTCCTTTTTTTCAAGATGAAACAATACGCAGTTGAAAAGTTGATGGCTCTCAAGACAATGACCAAAACTTCCAAATCGTTTTTTCATTATTTGCTAAACACATTGCACGAAAACTGCTGCACTTATGTTGCGAAACCCAATACCAATCCAAAAAGTGTTGTTGTTCAAGGTAAACAAGCCTTATATCACCAAAGCTTGAAAGTTTTGACCCCGGCAATTGTTGATCTGGAATATTATAAAGCAAAAGTGCAGCTCCTCATGCTTCAATTGCTTGTCTACATGTTTCTCTCCATCATTCGAATGGACAGGAGCTTCTGCCAACATAGGTTGTTCATAATTGTAGATCATTTATCATGCTCACACTGTAAAAGGAATATGTAGCATAATAACAGGGGGTTTTCTTTGTGTTTTTGTACGCTTTTCACTAAGGTTTTCCTATGATTTCGTGATGTATTCAAATGGATGTACTAATGCGTAATCTAGAGCGCACCATTTCTGAGCCATTGATTTTAGCCTTTTTTTTTTCAATGGTCAACAACGAATGGCTCACAACAAAAGCCCTTTTTTTGTGCGTGTGGTGCATAATGGGCACATGAAGGGCCATTGATTTTAGCCCTTTTTTTCATGGTCAACAACCAATGGCTCACAACAAAAGCCCTCTTTTTGTGTATGTGGTGCATAATGGGCATAAAAAAGCGCATGTAGTGCAGTTTCCCCGCCGGCAACACATTTCTTATCATAACTTTTGATCCAGAGTTCTGTTTGAGATGATTTTTATTGCGTTGGAAAGCTCTCTCCGAGATCTTTTTGATAGTGTATGATATGGATATGTTTGGTTAAGTTATCTATGCTAAAACAGCAATTTGTTGGCTGGGTTTGGTAGGCTTTCACATCCTATCAGCTGATTAATACAGGATTGCGCTTTTGGATATTGTTTTATGGCTCATTCCGAATGAAGATTGCAAAAAATTACCATGCATTTTTAGATTTTGAGGCAGTTATTAAGCAAATTCCAAGGCTTCTAGATCCTTGTGCTAACAAGCAGAAAAGTTTCCCACTTTGGTTTCTCACCACAAGAATCCATGGAGGCCAAAGGCTTCTGTTAAATTCCAGTTGAAAAATATTTGTGTATGGGTGTTGCAAACTTTATGACTTTCAGAATAATGGGATCAATCTGCTCTATCTTTATGGTAACTTTTACTTATGTTCTATTTGTTTTATTGTGATCAAATTCAAAAGCTACAGGTGATGAAAGCCTCAAATGAATTCTAGTTTTTTTTTTTGTTTGAATTCTAAAATTTTTGTCACATCGGGGAGGGAGGGGCGTTCCTAAGGCCCCGAAGGGGCCAAAAAAATTTTTTTGCAACACAAACCATGAACATCCAACATATAAAAATTAAATCCCCTAACACATAACAACCAACACATAACAACCATTGACATTAACAACCAACACATAACTACCATTGATAATAACACAACCATTGGGTCCAACACATTTAAATTAAAATCCCCCTTAAACCCCCTTTGGTTTGGTTTGGTTTGGTTTGCAGCTGAAAAAACTTGACTTGGAAGAGGGCATGTAGAAAATATAGATGATTTTAAGCTTATTCAAAGCTTTGCAAATTTCCACAAAAAAAACCACAGAAGCTTGTAAAATTAGCAAACAGGGCTGTCAAGTGAATTTTCATAGGATATCCTATAAGTAAAAAGGGATGGAACATGTATAATCCACTAACAAAGGAAAGGACATGTTTATTTCTAGAAGTGCAGATTTTGTAGAGAGTGCATCATACTATGATGAGGAGCAATATGGATGCATCAAACTAGTACAACATCTATTTGCCCACATTAATATTCTGATAAAGATGAGCATGGATATTGCCCACATTAATATTCTGATAAAGATGAGCATGGATACTTATCTTCAGATTCAGATTCTTCCATTAGTTCACTGGATGGAGGTAGAGTACACTTTGATGATGACATTGACATCCTTCCTGCTACTCAGTCCCCTCATGATCATTCAACCTTGGAGAATCCATCATTAGATGTTGCTTATGACTCTGCCTTGCAGGAAACTATCTTTTCTTGAAAAGATCAGGAAGGATTCAAGCCAAGCTCAAACTTGCATCGAAGCCAAGTGCAGGTCATTATGCATTTAAGACAGAAATCATAGACATTAAAGCTCCTGTCACATTTAAAGAAGCAGCTTCCAATCCACTTTGGGTGGATGAATATGGAATGCTTATGAAGCAAAATACTTAGCAGCTGGTTTCAGAACTGCAGATCAAAACGTAATTGGAAACAAATGGGTTTTCAAAACCAAGCACAATTCTGATGGAAGCATAGCTAGACACAAGACTGGGCTTGTAACTAGAGGATATGCCATATAATGACTAGAACTCCCATCGTAACTCCTAATACGAGAGTGATGATGGGGATGATAATCCATATAAAACCGAATAAATCTCTTGGAAATCCTAATCTATGGAATAGATTGATAGCTTGTTCCAAAAAAGTAGCTAACAAAAGAGATCGTTTACCATATTTGTCTGTTAATCCGGTCAAAATATCAGCAACATAGGCGCTTGATAAAAGGAAAAATCTGCATGTCCATTCAGTCAATACATCAGCAACATAGGCGCATGATAAAAGGCTTAACTTGTCTAAACTTAGTTTTCCAACTGGTTTCTAGACAACGACTCAAGATCTGAATATCTTAAGTGTGTTCAAATTCTAAACAGAAAAAAAGGATTACTTGTAAAAATTGCATTAGGAAGGGCTTTTACCAAATGACTTGTGGGATATTAGCACAAAAAGGGCAGGGCCATTAAACAATAGCTGGTTTCTATGCGAGGACTGGGCGCTGGAAAACTTGCATCTACAACTCCCCTGCTTATCATTTTTACATACTTATAATCGCGGGAAATTCTAATGTTTGAAGAGTAGAATCATGGTACAGAAGGAAATCTAAATCTAAAAACTTTTAAGCACAAAATCTGAGCACTTTCTTTGATCAAACTGAAACTTTGAAAATAAGAACGATACCTGATTAATTAAATATCTACGAAATGTGCTAAAGAAGCCAACAAGTTAACAATTGCTTCAATTGCTCCAAATAGCTCATGTTAACAAAATAAATGCTGAAGTAAGATAAAAAAAGGCAAGAAAACAAACGTACAGAGCAGAATATAGACAAAAAATCATGGAAAGCTTCTCACTTACTGGCTGATCAGACCCATGGCAATCCAAATCTTTCCATGCGATGCAGAAATGCTTGGAGAACAGTAATCATGAATTTGAATCCTTATATGCAAGTATCGCCAAAGCTTTACGGGTAGAAGCATGAAAGGGTGGGCAAAAAAAGTGCCCGTATTTTACATTTACAAATTCAAAATGTAAGGAAATCCCTCCCCCCCAGAAATTATTATTCTTGGAATGAATCATTAATAGGGCAAATAATTTTGAACTCTCCTCCCGCGCTCTGTTCAACCTTCCTCCCGCTCGAACCTCCATAGCCGAAAGCTTGACATCCATATTCGAACCTCCATAGCCGAAAGCTTGACATCCATATTCGAACATCCATAGCCGAAAGCTTGACATCCATATTCGAACCTCCATAGCTGAAAGCTTGACATCCATATTCGAACCTCCATAGCCAAGATCAGGACCAGGGAAAAAATTAAGCATATTATATATTTTTTCATAAAAAATGGTTTGGCTATTTTTTAAAATTTTACAGGATTTTATGATATTAATTTGGCTAAAGTTATTATTATTATTACATTTATATATATTTGGACTTGGCAAAACTTTTGAATTATGTTTCACTTGGCTATTTTTGGGTTGCCCCTAGGGGGGCAAACCCTTGTTTATGTGGGTTTATGGCATATCCTAGGTATATGCTAGAATATACCTAGGATATGCTGATGACTGCTAAAAACCTACTATTAGCTGTAAATGCTAGGTCACCTGCATTCTGGATCCAGGATGCTTCAACCGAGTAACTGGCAGGCTCCCAAACTCCCGAGCAACGCTTGTTTGCAAATCGGAAGAATCTGTCACACTATCGAAGCCTGTGGTCCTTTTCTTTTCTGAATCCCTAATCTGCTATTCACAAAAGGGATTGATTATAAAAGCTTGTGCTTGTTATTCTTCTCGTCCTTGCAGCTGTACAAGGCTGGATCGACCTGGGTAGAGCAGGGAAGGTTGAATGTCTGAATTATGCATTCTGCAAGCTTTTCCGACCCAGGAAATGAAATTTCTATGAAATTTCTATGTCTGATGAAGATCTTAATTTCCACTTTCTGTTTTTTTAACAGAGGCTTCCTTATTCTGCACCATAGATGTGTCCACATGGTTTTATTACAAAAGAGGTCTTTTCAATCGATGCATACAGGTTGTACTCCGATATGAATCTATTGATTTTTTATCTCCCTTATGCTGAGGATATTCGTCCAGCTGAGAAGGCGAGCAATGTCTTTACTGGGTCATAACCATCAATGCATACGCTAATTCTGTTTACATACAGTTCCACTCCAATCCGAAGGCTCCTGTAGAACGTGCAACCAGTGAACAAATAGATAAAGCTATAGCAATGGTGAGAAGACTAGAATTGAAGGAAAGAGGGCAACATGTCATTCTTTTGTAGGTAACATGTAGCATATTGTAGATATGGCAATTGCATATTAGATGAGTAACATGTAATATGTGCTTTGATCATTGCTCAGAAGTGTTGCTTCATGTCATTTTTGCAGGCTATTAATGGAAGCACATGTGCGTTTATTGCTTTGCATTCAGCAATGTTAGAGTTGCAAAGGTATTGTTGTTCTATTTATCAGGAATACGCTAAGGAATGCTCTTAGTTTGTATACTGCAGATATGCTTTTGCAAATACATAAAGGAATGCGCGTATTTTGTATACTGCAGATATGCTGTTGCTTTTTATGGGAAGTCAGCTTCTCCACAAATGGTTGCATTGGTTCCGCAGGTGTATGATTAAATAGTTCTGTTCTATAGTTGTCACCGGGCAGTGAAAGTCTAGCCTAGGCATTATCCTTCAGCATATCATTTGATTCATTTATGTGTCCATTCGCCTTCTCACAGGAAGAGATCACAAATGAATCTGGTCAGCTTCAACCACCAGGGATGCACATGATTTATCTCCCTTATGCTGAGGATATTCGTCCAGCTGAGAAGGCGAGCAATGTCTTTACTGGGTCATAACCATCAATGCATACGCTAATTCTGTTTACATACAGTTCCACTCCAATCCGAAGGCTCCTGTAGAACGTGCAACCAGTGAACAAATAGATAAAGCTATAGCAATGGTGAGAAGACTAGAATTGAAGGATTTCAGTGTGTATAGTATTGAGAATCCAGGTAAAATATTCTTTTCAAAAGTCTGTGCTTCCGTTCCACATCTAGCTAAATAGATAAAATACAAGCAGCATTGCAGACGCATTATTCGATACTCCAAGCTGTTGCCTTAGATGAAGATATGCCAAAGATTCAAAACACTAGTTTACCAGATGAGGAAGGAATGAAAAAGTAAGTTGGCTGTTTACTGTGGAATGTGGCTATCTTTTTGTTAATCGTTTATTTATCTAGGCCCAAGGTAGTTGAGGCTGTTCAGGCATTTAAAGATGCAGTATATGGTCCTACACATGATGCGGAAGAAGCTGAAGCAGAAGCTGAGTGCGCCAAGGGAAGTGTAACAGCACAAAAAAGAAAAGCTGCTGCTGAAGTAATGGCTCTGATGATGTTCATGCTATTTTTACTTGTTTTCAGCTTAAAAATCTTACAGTGGTTGAGCTGAAGTACTATCTTATGGACAAGAAATTACCATTGACTGGGAAAAAGGAAGTATTGATAAATCGCATCCTCACACACATGGGCAAATAAGGAGACTGGAGACTACAGGATATGGAAATAGGAAGACAGTTGTGAAGCTTCGAACGGACATATATTGCAGTATCGGACATTGTCAATTCAAGTCAATTTTAAATGGTTCTATTTGGATGGGTGTTCTCCACCATATGCAAAGTCAGCTGGAATCTGTACCGCCGGTGTGAAAAATGTTCAAGATGAGGTCTTGTAAAGAGCAGAAACCAACTAATTACCTAGAACCACATTCCTCATGTTGCTTAGGCTATATGCATTGACACATCATGTCAGGACGATGGAGATGTTTCAGTGAACTCCCCCTTTACCCCTAGCAGCAAAGTGAACTGGATATTTCAGCAGATGCAAATGATAATATGGCTGTGATATATGAATTTGTATAGTAACATGTTTTACAAGAGAAGGAAAGGGGTTGTGAGATATCCTCTTGTAATACATTTTCCTAACAAGATCACCACATGTCTTCACAAGTACACAAACCGTTCTTAAAATGATGGACCCAGTTGGTCTCAAGCAGAATGATTTCTCGTCTTTCAATCTTAGATATAATCTTGCTTGCATTGTGACAATCGTTGCACATTCTTAAATTTCTTGTCACTCGCAATGATTGGCCCTGTGGTGTATGGATGAGCCCGAAGGCAATGGCCACTTTCTCTGCATGTCCACACAATGATGCCTCCTTATCCTTGTCCAATGTGTGCTTTACAACAAGGTCCAAATTTGGCACATATCCAGCTTCCTTCATGCGGAAGTTCAGCATTTCTAGCAGCCCTGAAATTTCTTCTGTCTGAATGTCACCCACAACAAACTCATGAACATTATTGTTCACCTCTATCGAAGCTCTTGCAGCTTGCACCTGCACTATTTTGCATCTCCTCAATTTTCTTGGCCTTATCCCACTTCAGCAGTTGCATAGATGCTCTCCATAAGCACGTAAGGAGCAGCAGATTTTGGATTCATTTGTACTAACTGCTGAAAGCACCTGGATCCCAGTTCAATATCTCCAAAGGTTTTGCATGCACTAAGCAAAGATGTCCACATTTCTTCAGGCAAGGAAAATGACATAGAATGCAACAGTTTCTCTGCCTCATGCAAATTTCCTGATCTCGCAAGGAGGTCAACCATACAAGTATAGTGATCCATTGTCGCTACAAGGCCATATTTTATACTCATCCACTTGAAATACTGTTGACCCCTAAAGAGCAAGCTTCCACGACTGCATGCACTGAGGAGACTTTTGAATGTAATGGAATTTGGCTTTATATCCTTAAAACATTGTATAGCCATGCTGCCCTCATGATTGGTGCCGTATCCTCTTATCATAGCATTCCATGACACAATATCTCGAATTGATAGTTTGTCAAAGGCCTCTATTGCTTCTGAAAGGGAGCCACACTTGGCATACATGTCAACCAGTGTGCTGCCAATCAAAGGATTTCTTTCAAGACCTTGTTGTCTAATTTGAAGATGTATTTCCCTACCTTTATCTATTGTCCCTATGCTGCCACAGGCTTTTAAGATGCAAACAAATGTAGCAGCATCAGGAAATAAACCATCAAGCTTCATTTGTTCATAAAGTTTTGTGCTTCATTGCCAGATTCACATTCAGCATATCCAGCAATAAGAGCGGTCCAAGACACAACATTACGGATAGGCAGACGTGCTTCGGAAAGTAAACCACATTTTGCATACATGTCAACCAGAGCACTTCCAACAAAGATATCTTTTTCAAATCCTCTTTCTACAATCTAACCACATTTTGCATACATGTCAACCAGAGCACTTCCAACAAAGATATCTTTTTCAAATCCTCTTTCTACAATCTGTCCATGCATTTCTCGACCTTTTTCTATGGCTCCTATGCTCCCACAAGCTTTAATCAGAACAAATCACTTTACATCAGCCAAGAGCATAATTGGTATAGTATATTATCCCTGGAGGCCTTTAATTTGTTATATCCTAACCAACAGCTGTTGCATATGGAGTAAGCATAAATAGGGATTCTAATGCCTCGAAAGACACAACAGGAATGAGAGGAATGATCCTACCTTTCCAGCCCCTATCCATAGCTTTTCACCACATAAATTACTATGTGGATATGCCTGCAGTATGTATAGCATATCACTTCTACACAGATTGATCACTTATGAACAATGCATTTGGTTTCCATACTGCTCTGATTGATGTTAGTGAAGCTGGTAAAACTACTCTCATGGATGTTCTGGCCGGAAGAAAAACTGGAGGCTATATTGAAAGCAGCATCAACATCTCTGGATATCCCAAAAGACAAGAAACATTTTCACGCAATATCGGTAACTGTGAGCAGAATTATATTCACTCCCCACATGTACCGTGCTTGAGGCAATTACATATTCTGCCTGGCTCCGCCTTTCAAAGGATATTGATGAGAAAACTAGGAAGGTAATATTTTTTACCTCCCAACTTTGCTAACTTTACATATTCAGCCAGCTTTACCAAGGAGAGTTTTGCAAGTACAGGCATTTGTAGAAAATGCACAGCCATTACCCATTAGGGATTTTTTGAGATCATAAAAGGGCCTTCTAAGAACTGCTGACTAAGCGATATGAACTACCAATCAAAAAACAGAACTGGTAATCCAGTCAGCAAAACAGTTATAACTAACTCACTGGATCACATTTTCTAGCATAAGTGTTGATAGAAAAGTCCAAATGAGCTCTTGTTTGGTGCAATAGATAGATCTCATTGAGATCTTTCCAACCTTGGGTGGTTTACATATCTTTTAGCCCCGTAGAATAGTAAAAAATGGTAAAAACCATATTTTTTGGAGTTTTGACAATCATAAGTGGTTAAAATATGTGCAAAGCACCTAAGGTTGGAAAGATCTCAACGAGATCTATCTATTGCACTAAACGAGAGCTCATTTGGACTTTTCTATCAACAGTTATGCTAGAAAATGTGATCCAATAAGTTAGTTATAACAGTTTTGCTGACTGGACCCGTCAGGCTCTGATTTCTTATTGGTAGTTCATTTATCTTCATTTGGCTTAGTTGGCATGTTTTGAAGGCCCTTTTTTAATCACAAAAAAACCCTAATGTGGTCAGGTGTCTTGGCATAACATTATAACATGGGGGAGGGTGTTCAAGAAAATGAAGGAACATGATGTCACTCCGCCATCTCTATCTTTTTTTTTTGTGGCATCACTGCTTCCAAACATGAGCTGAGAAGACTTCTGGAAAAAGTGCTGTTTTTTAAAAATGCTTATGCCATCCTACTCTTATACTTTATCATTACCATGGGCCTAAGATTTAGGACTGCATGCTAGCATTGGCCTTATCCCTATGTCCCTCAACACTAAGAACTTTGCAAACCGGTTCTTAATGTCATACAAAGATGAGTGCATAAATTTTCTTATAATGTTTATGCTCATAATCATGCCTAAGTTTTTGCTCTTTTCAGACTAGAGCCAATAATCATAAAACTTGGGAGGCAATGCGCCCCTACAGTTATGATATATGCTGCAATTATGGACATTTGGGCTTGGAGTTTGTCAAAGATCTCCTTCATGCTACTAGATTTAGCATTTAGACTGGAAATGTAGTTGCCACGATGTTTTCATATTCAAATCTAGCCTTCAATATCTGCCCATGAATGGACCAATAATGATCTAAAATACCAATGGTGCTATGTCTTTATGCAATGATCCTTTAAAATACTAACAATACGTCCTAAGAGAACTATCCCCACTAGTAGGTACCCCCAATAATTCATGGCATCATATACTCATATAAATCGATAAATGGTGACCGATCCTCCTCTACACGTTGCACCAGTACCAGATATATAACATACAATCGCGCCCTGTGCACCCCTGCTAGTGGAGGATTGCATTATTAAAACAATTGATGCAATTTGTTGATGGTTCTCAACTTCCTTCAATAATAATAGATTAGCTAACATCTTTAATAGTTTCATGGCCTATCAATAACAATCATATTTACAATATCGTTGCACATCTTCTAGTTGTTTCTTTGGTTCCTTTGGTGAAACCTACATACGTAAACATGGGTAAAAGCTTGCAAGTCCAATGCGTTTGGAGGATTGTGAAATGCAATTTTAGCATTGAGGAGGGGTAGAAAACTGCAGAATGCTATTTCTTAGATTGGGTTTACTTTCAATGATAGCTATGCATGGGTAGATCATGGCAAATACTTAGCAAACATTGACAAATGTTACTTGCATATATGTTATGCAATCCTGGTTTAGCAATGTTGAAAAATAGTTCTCGAAATATTAATAAGTGTTACGCATTAAATATTGGACAATTACTTGTTGTAAAAAATATAATGTCAAAGAAAATGTTCTACAAATATTAGCCAACATATGCAAAAAAATGATGGGAAAGTGTTAAGAATATATAAATGTTGGGCATATGATGGATATATGTTGGACAAAATTTTAAAAACGATATTTTATATTGGCTATGTAGTTATTTACTGGTTATGTAGTTATGTACTTGACTACATAGAATGTGGGTCAGACCAAGAGAAAATTGATACAGGCATGTCTCATCACATAATATTTTGACAGATTAATGCGCACAATGGAGACAACAAACGCCCCTTCTTCTTCTAATGTGTACTCTTGGAGTAACAAGAGGGCAGGGAATGATAGGGTGGTACTGTCGTTGTCAAACTGTTCCGAAGCCACTTCACCCTCCGGCCATGGAGGGCAACCCTCCGTGCGCAGCACCTTGTTTTTTATTGGAAAAAGCAAAAAATGTAAATTAAATTCTGTAGCTTTAGATATATTGTACTACAATTACAAATAATAATTAACAATCAAGGAACATACAATAATATTGAAAAACTTTTAACAGAAGCTCACAACATAGCTTATAATATCCATAATCTGAACTACATTCAATACAACGACATCTTGTAGATATGGTGATCAAATTGCACTTATCTCTAACCCTTGAAGGAAGATGTTATGCAACCAACTCGGGCATCTAGAGGGATATTGGCCATCTCTTACAATTCCTTTTTGAAGATGCATATGTGGTATATATAATAGAAATTCATAGTTTGAAAAACTGATGGTAGGTGGGGATGTGTAAAAGTCTATAATAAGAATTCATTTTTATTTGGCTATTAATGATTTAATATATAAATATCATAATATAAAGAAAGGCTAATCCCCTTTTCTTTAAGGAAAAGGGGGGAAATAGTTTGGCTAATCCTAAAAAAGTAATGGAGTACTTGTTTTAACTATGGCTATTTTTTATTTTTTAAAAAGAAATCTCTCTTCATAAAATTCGCCGCAAAAATTGCCTAGATGCCCTAAAAAATCGCCATTTGGCTATATATAGCCACTAATTTTTGCCATGATCAGGACCTCCATAGCCAAAAGCTTGCATTTTCAGAGAGCTGAAGCACCAGGGAAGAGATCATGACGAAACAGCTTGGAACAAAGACATCTCCAAGGAAATCTCCTCGCAACAAACCTGTAAAGCCCATGCCAAGGTCTCCCACTAGAACTGCCGCCCGAAAACTCAAGAGTGGGTCTTCTTCAGATCGGGAGCCGCCCGAGTTTGACAAGGTAAGCATCAGGCAGCTTAGGAGCAACAATTTTGATAGCATGTTTCCAGGGCTAGTGCAAATAGTGCAGCATGTTTGGGGTTCTGAAGCCCCTGCTGTTAGGGGTTATCAAGAGTGCAGGATTAAGCCTGGTTGGATGGTAGATTTTTTTTCTGTGTATGAGCACGTTTTTTGTAGGAGGGACATTGCAAATCATCACATTCCATTGTATTTTGCCCGAGCATATGCACTTCATTACAAAGGAGTAAGCATTGATTGGGATGAGGTGAAAGCAAGTGCAAGTCTTCATTCAAAAGGCTCTCAAAAAGAATCTGACCTGACAGAATTAGCTACAGTAAAGTCTTCCAATGTTAAATGTATGCCTCAGGTAGAATTGGGGCAGCAGTTGGAAATGATGAAAAGGTGGAGGGAAACAAGAGCATTAGATTCTGCCTCCATGCTTGATGAAATCTGAGACTTTAAAAAAGAAAAAGGAAAACAATGGAAATTGAGCTGTTGAAGCATGAGAGTGATAAGAGCTTCTTGACAAGACTTTATGCGAGTAAAGATGCAAAAATATGTGAGCAATTCAGCATTGTGGCAGGTTTAAAAGCAAGCGGGAAGCCAACTGATGTGCAAATGGCTTTGGCATCCCATTTAGAGGAGGAGAAATCAAGTTATATTGCTGACTTAGATGCTCTAATGATTCCCATTAATTGTTTAAAGGCTGATTTGCAAGAATTAGAAGCTGCCATTGAAAAAATCAGCAAGGATTTGGAAGTTAATTCCAACTGTGAGAATAGAATAAAGGAGATGACTAAGCATTTGGAAAGATCAGACCGATAGGGCCTGCAGCCCGCTCCCATACTCGCATGACAAGGCGGGGGCTTCATTCTCACATATAAGCAATACTTGCAGCAGCTGCAATGATTGCCTTGACTCGACCATGGTAATATCCACTTTGTGGTCATACATATTGTCTATTTTGTCTTATATTCAGGGTTTCAACGACGAATACATGTGTACATGATCGTTCATGGTCCGAGGACCTGCGACATTGCTTAGGAATCCCTTCCGAAGGTACATCTATTTTTATTTTGATTACATAATTAGTTTGAGTACTTAGATGTAGTTAGTTTCCATCATGTACATAACTGTATTAACATTTGATTTGTTGTGGTTTTGTCTTTACTGTAAAGAGGAAATGTATTTATACGTACTTTACATTTACATGTGCCATGAAGTGCTTTTTCGGAATTCCTTTCTGGGGTGTATTAATAGGGTGTATTGCATTGACTGTACTTTGCATTTACATGTGATCAGAAATGCATATGAATTTGGTATTTGACTTTCCTTTACATTCAATGCTGAATGATGTATTTGATAGGGTGTATTGATAAAATATTTTGTTCTGAAATACATTTGAATTTAGTATTTGGTTTTCCTTTACATTGTGATAGCTATGTACACTAATGTACTTCTATTTTGTCGTTACATTATCAGCAGAAAGTTTGCCTGTAGTAAAAACCTACTTGCATGTAATTAACATTTGTTCTGTTTTGATTTGCATCTGATTGTTTTTTCTTCAGATTTTGCTTCTATCTACTCTACATCTCCCCTTGATTCTGAATCAAGTGTTTACATTTCTTATTGACACCCAATTGTGTCAATGCAGACATGGGTAGTATCAAGAAAGGAAGAAGTAAAACTGCAGGTAAACTAAACAATTCATGTTTCGTGCACTATGCTTAAGTTCTGAATATAGCAAAATTTCATGTTGTAGGTGAAAAGAAGAATGTTATTGAGGGGTTGCATTTACCATTCTCAGACATCCCAATTGCTGAACCTGGCACAAAAGATGCTGCTGCTATCGATGTTGGAAGTCCATCCACATCTACATCACCTTTGAGAATTGCAACAACTCATAAGCAATCAGTGCAGGATTTGGAGACAGAGGGGTATGTGGAAGGTAGGGTGATTACATTCTGATTACATTAAGATTGCATCTGTTGTAGTTAGAGTTCACTAATGTTCAATATTTTGCAGCAGAGGTTGTTTTCCAAAAAGAGATCCCACCTGTTGAAGCCGAGCTGCTATTATTGGAGCAACTATCTGAAAGCCCAGAAATTAATTCTCTCTCCTTTTCAGGGTTTCTATTTTTTTTTTTTTTTGTATTTTGAAACTTACGTTGACGTGTTTACAGATAAAATTACTGAAGATGTTGGTGACGACATTGAAAACGATCTGAAGGCTGCTCTTTTTTTCAAGTTGAGGAAAAAGGCTTGTTCTTTGGCAGTGCGTGTTTTTTTTTGTCTTGCTTTCAAAACATTAGAATGAAGCACTTTCTTGTCTTGGAGACTTGCGGCGATTCAAAGGAGCTAGATGATGTTGAAGAAGCCTTGGAGATTGCAGCCAAGGCAACGACTAAATTTATGGTCAAAGGCGATGCCAAACAATTTGGAAAAAAAAAAAAGAGTGCAAACCAGGCGGGGACATCCATTTGCCAAAGCGGTAATTGCTAGCTTACATTGACTTACTTATACTTCAGTAGCTTATTATATTTTACTCGTTTTGCAGGTCTAAACCCTTTGAAAGCGAGAGATTGGAAGGTATCAATTTATGCTTTATTGTCATGGATCAATTGTTAATATGACACTAACATTGACTTACTTATACTTCAGTAGCTTATTATATTCTACTCGTTTTGCAGGTCTAAACCACTTTGGAAATAGAGATTGGAAGGTATCAATTTATGCTTTATTGTCATGGATCAATTGTTAATATGACACTAACATCTTGGATCGACACTTGAGAAATGATGACAAGGATAAACTTATGGAATTCACGCCATTCCGCCATTCAAGAACCGTCCGTACCGGCTGAAATGAAAGTGGTTGCATCGACATAGCAATTTTATGTGCAACTAACTCTAAAATGAGTAGCCGCTTAGTGGATCTTTATGGCGGGGTAATAACTGGTTGTGTAGTTTGTATTTGTTGCTATTCCTTGTCTCTAATGTTAATCTTAATCTAATCCAGGTGCTTGTATGAGACATTGCCTTTCGAGTGGAAGAGCAAAATCTTTTTTTATCCTGCTTACAACTATATAAGGTTTAGAGAAGCTACCAGCAGCAAAAGAAAGGGTGAATCAGCTGAAGGATCACTGAATGTCATTGAAATAGTGAAATCAGGGATGAAGGGGATTGTGGTAGCTAAATGCCATCATATCCTTGCACCTATCCTTGAGAATGACCATTTTGTGCTGGCTGTTTTTACGCTCGCACCATCTGATTCCAAGATCCTACCTGCACCAGGAATTCACGTCTTGAATCCTCTTACAAGTTATGCGACGAACGAGAAAGCAATCAAAGGGTATGTAATACTTTAAGTTGTTGCTTTGCTTTTCTTCGCTAATTCGGTCTGCTAAATTTCGTGATATGTAGGCTGCACACACAAATGTTAACCACATCGATCGGTCAAGTATCTAGAGGCGTCGATTTCATGAAGAGAAATAATGTTAATCGGATTCAGCAAGTAGAGGTGCCACAACAGCCCGATTTAACATCATGTGGGTTGTATGTGATGGGATTTATGCACAAATATGTTGAAGCTCTTGTCTCTGGTAGAGATATGGAAGTAAGTTGTATGCCTTCCCTTGTATGTACTGCATCTCATGTTCCTTTAAATATTTCTAACCTTATTTATGGATGTCACAGATTACATCTAAATGGTTCTCTCATGAATACGCCCTGTCACGACGACAATTTCTAATAGATGCTTTGGTCATGCATTGTGATGCCAATCCGAAAGAACGTATCAGCTAGCAGTCCTCTGATTTCTGAGCTGATCATGAGTCTTAGTATCTGATTTTGCAAGATGAACTATGTAACAGGCTTATATATATCTTTTGTTCACATTTGTGTTCACATTTCCTATCATAAGGAATGTGTAAATGACACTATCGAGAATAGTATACTCTTGATAGTATACTTTATGACTATGTAAGTTTTTTTTTTTTTTTTTTGAAGAAAAAGATTTACGATTTAAAGAAGCCTTGTACCCTTTTTGGTCAATCAAAACAGTTACTTGATTGTTTCGACTGATATATTTTGTGACCTTGTACCACACCACACCCCACAACACCACACCACAATCCACAACACCACACCACCACACCACATCATACCACCACACACCACTACACACACCACCACCACCACCCCCCACCACCACACCCCACCACCACCACACACCACACCACCACCCCCCACCACCACACTCCACCACCGCTCCACACTCCACCATTTGGTGTATGGTGTATGGTGTGTGGTGAATGGTGTGGTGTGTGGTGGGATGTGCTCGTTCTGGTGAATATGATAGTGTGGGGCATGGTATGGTGCATGGTTTGGTGTGGTATACACACCCTAACAGTTTAGTGTTCATTTCATGCAGATGGTATTGTTCAAGAGGTTTCTGGACCAACATCCAGAAATTTTTGGCAGGTGCTTCAGATGCTTCAAGATGCATTTAAAGAAAAATACTCTAAACTAAGTACCAAACATGTTTCTTATATCTATACAGAAAAGGATAGAAATAGTTCAGTTAACTAAAAGAACAGTGGAAACTCAGAGAACAGTTAAAGCAAAAAAAATAGTCACAACAGCTGTAGAGAAGAGGAGTTCTGTCATTAATGAAAAAGCTTTACAAAAAATGGAGTCACAAGGACTATTGCAAAACAAGTTGAATTAAAAAGCTTTACAAAGAATAGTCACAAGGACTATTACCAAAAAAATTGAAACCAGGGATTACAAAAAACAAGGCTTGATCTTCAGGCCATCTTCAGCTCTATATGAAGGTCGTCCTCCATGGCATACATCTTCATTTCAAGGAGTCGCTCCTCGTCGAGGTAAGCCTCATGCACCCACTCGATCACCCGCAACGAAGCGACAGCCTGATGATCCATGATGAGCTTCTCCACCTCTGGTGGAGTGAACATACCGATCAGAACCCGGGTGGCCTCCGGAGGAAGACACGGATTCTCCGGAGGAAGACACGGATCCTCTAGAGGAAGAGGAGGACCGTGCTGGCGGGGGAGGAGCAGGCACAATGGCCGGGATAGTGTTCCTGCGGAGTGTGGTCTTGAACTTGGCCATGGCGGAAGTGAAGGAGATGGATGGAATGGGGAAGGAGTGAAGGAGATGGCGGAATAGACGATGGGGACGGAATGAAGCTGCAGGGCAGAATTTTGGGAATAAAAGGGATGTTTGCATGCATACGATTTTTGTTTTGGGAATTAGGCGAGAAGAGGAAAGGGATGTATCCATGCATAAGATTTCACACCTGGGAGCCGATCCACCCACCTCAATATTTTTGCAAATGTAAAATGTATAGGTTGAACCATATTATGAGACCAATTGCTTGGTATGCGATTAGCACAACCCTAACACAAAGTTAGCAATATCCCACATGCATATATCACAAAAAAATCGTGCGCATATATAAATAGGGTTTTTTGCTTCATTGATAAGTGTGGATAGAGATTAGATGTTGAAAAGTTATGGCTCGGCTTGTAATCTTGATTCTGAGGCCAGCGTGTCATCTTGGCCCAAGATGTAATCCTAGTCCACCCCTTTTTTTAGTAATGGGCTCAAATATCCCACATGCATTCAATGTTCCACATGTTACCAAATCAACAATTGCCAAATCAACAAATGCCAAATGAATGGATTATGTTAAGGCATATTGTGTACCTATGCATATTGTGTTTGGTAAAGCGTGAGTCAACAATATAGAGATAACAAGGAATATTCCTTATTACCTTGAAAGGAATATTCCTTATTGCATTGAAAGGAATATTCCTTAGTGCCTAGTTATCAGGAATATTCCTTATTACCTTCAAAGGAATATTCTTTAGTTTGTTTAAGTGCACCCATAGTTACAAGGAATATTCCTTATTACATTGAAAGGAATATTCCACATTGAGTATAGCCCTTTCATTTGAGCTAGGCTTGTGGGATATATGCCAGCATCAACCATTGGCCAATTGGGTCAGAAAAAGAGGACAGTGGGATAGATTTTGAGAAAAGGATGTTGAACAAATCATTGGCACAAATCATTGGTTAAGGAACAAATCATTGACATGGTACGAGCCATATCGTAAGCAGGGGAGAAGGGAATAGCGGGGATAAAAATTCCTTTTTACCTGTGGTGGCCGGGTTGATGCCGATGGCGGAGGAGATCGAACGACTAGATCACAATCCATATCCCCAATTCAAATGCAAACTCACCCGGCGCACCCGATTCTTGAGGAGATCAATGCGAACAGGGGAAACCAATTGAACAAAATCAAGCGGAGAGGGATCCACGAGTTCGAGAGGTACTCCTATTCTTAAACATGCTTTTGTTCCTAATCTAACAATTGCTTATGATGTTCTACGGATGCTGAGAGGAGACTTAACAATGTTGGAAGCATGGATCGAGCTATGGGAGTAGCGGCGGACAAGGGGATGAGGAATCCCAATTATCTAAAAGCAGAACTAGAGAGTATTCTCATTCAACTTAAGCAGGAAGTTGTGCATGCAAAAGCAATCAACAAAGTCTTTGAAAAGGGTCGAGGTTTGGAGATTCAATAGCCTCAAACCATACTTTACCAATCTCTATCATAAATGGCAATGAATGGTAGAAGCACATGTCTTGCTTACGTTGGAGACTTCACCAACTTCCAAGCGGTGTCCTAGACACTCTTCTCACAATTTTTGAACGGGACCATTGCTGATCTCACATCTGCAGACACCTTTCGGATGAATCTTGAGTCTTGAATCTTGAATCTTGAGACCTTACGCCACGGTGTTTTTACAACTTACACTAAGTATAACAGTCTTGGAACTATATAAACAATATATTAATGTTTGTGTTTTAATCGGTTCACATTACGATTACATTAGGTTTGCAAGTCCATGCCTTAGTGCATAGAAAAGTTACTTCAACAACAAGGTTAACGTACATTAGAGATTCTACAATCTACGGCAAATTTCCCAACAACATTTCATGCCAATAGTTAGTCAGTTCATATGCATAAGATGTACCTTTAATCTTATGTTTGGGTGGCTCAATGGAAATCTCACCCCAACCATCGACTTCGGGATGGACAAGAACTTTCTTTCCTTGAATAAGCCCTGTACTTTTGATGGCAACCGGGGAATCAATTCAAAGTAGTTACCAGCTATAACTTCATTACCACAATAAAATTTATTTCCATAGTCATCCTTGGTGTCTTCTTCGAGGGCATGTTTCACTACGTACCTTTGGATGAGATAATAAGGGACCCTTTCATAATAATCCGAGGATGTGAATGATGCAAAATAATCTCCAACCGTGACCTTTGTCTCATCCACATTGTCCACGTCATTTGCCCACAAGTCCTGCCTCGTACCCATCTTCTTCAACATTGTCCCCGTTTGTAGGCTCTAGTTTTCTCAACTCCCACCGCCACAATGATCGGCATTCTCACAAGCAGGCCAATCAAAATTGATGCATGCCTTACAAAAACATGAAAGAGATCTACACATTAACTTTGTTAGATCATTTGGATCTATGGATGATAATGCTAATGAAGAGATTGCACCCCTTTCACTTTGGGAGCACATCAAATCTTTGGGAACGGTCAATGTCAGACACCTTCCAAAATACCCTTTCCACATCAGAAATTTTCTCTTCAAGAACCTCACATGCAGTTTCTGCAATTTTTATCACTTTCCCATCCTTTTTTCTTTGTTCGCCTCGAGCCATAGTTTGGCTATGGCTCCTTCTCGATCATGTGTGCCCTTCCCATGTCCCGAGCCAAAGAAATTCAGTGCATTCTGATCTTATGCTCTTGATGATACCTAGTTACATGATAGAAAGCTCTTCTCGACTTGAATTGGGCTGCACACCCGTCCGACCAAACTAAGTGGTATTTCATATGACCAGCACCATTTTCTTTCAGCCAATTGAGGTGCATCTTGAATGCTTTTTGTACAAAGTGAGTATCATGTGTTTTGTCATCTGAAATAAAGAAGTGCACACATTTCCTCATTTTACCCTGTACCTTGAACATCGTGATGTGGACCAATATCTTTGATTTGTTCATTGTACCAATGTTGTGCTTGAATCTCGTTGAATGGCTTCAAAGTATAATTCTCCGAGAAATCAACAAGCGATATCTACGGTATCATCACGAAGACTCTTCATGGATTCCTTGAATTGTTTGCTCTACGCCAATGTGCCACAAAGTTATGATATACAAACCCGACATATGATCAAACATGTATCCAACATATTCTTTGGAGCTGCCTTTCTTGTCAATTAGCTTTAGTCTTCGGGAAGTTCCTTTCTTGAGGGCTCATTAACGTAACCATAAACTTGCCAATCAAGCGTTTGATAAATGCTCCTTGTATTCTCTTGGACACAACTCAATTAATTGTTTCCCCGTTTTCACAATCTGATTTGATACATTGTAGCTTATGCCCCTCGTTACTGCTTTGCTTTCTGTCACATACCATAGCCGTCCAAAATGTGCTAACATTATCAAATGTCTTGTCCTTGGCTTGACATATTCTAGCATGAGCTTGGATGCGCACACACCACAATTGCCTGGCGAACAATTTTCATGGAGTCTTGACCTCATCAAATTAAATGCCCAGCTTGTACAGATCGATTGCTCATGTTTCACGCAACAACATGTGTTTCTTTCCTTTAGCTTTCTAATGCAAGAAGGTTTTAAGTATTCAAATTGCCTAAGCCCAATCCGAACCCACGGATCTTGATCCACAAAATTCGGAATAATTCACCAGAAAATTACGATTGAAATAAAATTAGTCACCTCATTACATTACATTACATACAAATCTTTTACATATTCAAGACCCTAAACTCCCACACATACATGTACATTCGACATGAATTTTATTTCATTTACTATGAAGTCACATAAATTTTTGACAATTAATACATCTCCACACTAATTTCTTCTTAGTTCTTTGCCTACATCTACAATACATCCGAATATACATGTAAACAAATATACATCCGTAATATACATGTAAACAAATATACATATGCGTGTTGCCATGAAATAATTTGACATTTCCATGTAGAACAACTAGGGGCGATCGTGCATCTACATTACATTCAAAAAGTAAAGAAATCATTTACAAACTTTACATCAAGGTGTTACAAAATAAAAGACATCTTTATTCCGCCAAAAAGTAAAGAAATCTACAAACTTTACATCAACGTTACAAAATAAAAAACATCTTTATTTAGAAAAACAAGATGCAATTCTGACTAAATTACGGTCATTGCATGTGTAATGTCAATATATTGAATTGGTTGTGTCCTCTTCTTCATGACATCTCTAATTTTTGGTGAAACCTTTGAGTTATCTAACCAAAACTGAGCAACCATATCCTTCATAGCCTGATCTATCGTATTTGTTCTTGGATTTCGACCTGCTAATGCCCACAGATTTGTTCCACCTAGTGACATTCTTTTCCTTCTCTCCACTGCTAGTTTCATATTTCTAGGATGTATTTTCAGCAACTTAGCTGTTAGTGAAGTCTTCTGTAATTCTCCTTCCTCTCCAACCACCATAGATAGTACAGAATGCTTTGCAGCAAGTCTGTCATTGCTATTTGCATTTTTGACGTCTTGGAGGCCTTCCAATGACGATAGCCTCTTGAGGCCTTCCAATGACTGGCTCAAATAGGAATTGCAATCTTTTGTCCTGCAATAATCTTCTTGCAAATATACTTTGCTGTTTTGGAGTCAAATTAGATACCTCATTCATTATGAGATTCTGAAGCATTCACCTTTCTTCTAATTGGCTTTGTCGCATTATCCACCCTACAAACCCTCTGTTTTTGATTTTCTTTGCACGCTTGTAGCTTGATTGCTTTCCGAAACTTCATCAACAGGAGGATTGAAATCTGAACCCGATGCTGACCTCGAAGTGCTTGCATGAGAGTCCAATCCTTCTTCCATAGGTGCTTTAAGACATCGATCCATTCTGCAGAAAGGGGATACAACATCCTGCACAAAAAATCAGATTATTAACCAGATTTATATTACTGCTTGAAGGGATTTGTATTACTGCTTGAAGGAAAGGGATTTCAATTTCTTCAAGATACATTTGTTTCTTGAAATGCATTCGATTTAGGAGCAGCTATAATCGATTCGGGCCAAGTTTTCGTTGAGGTAGAATCTGGAGCCATGTTTGATCGATTGAGGAAAGTTCAAAATGTGCGGCAAAGTTTTTTTTTTTTTCGCAGGCAAGATATTTAGATTTTATTGATAGAGAAGCTAGTACAAGATTTCGAGAGGATTTGGTATAATTATGGAGAATATTGTACGTCAACTGCCTTTATTAATGATAGGCAACTCCATGTAAAATTCAAAATGTACATTACAAACACTTTAACCCAGTTCAAATTTTTACATCAATATACAAAAAAATTCAATCACCCTTTCATGCTTCTACCCTTACAGCTAGAATGTTGTACCAGAGGAAAAAAGAGCCCCCTTTTTGGTGCTCCAAAAGGCTTTGTTTTCCAAAAAGCCTGTGCATAACATGTAAGCAAATGTGAAAACCAGAAAAATAATAGAAATTACTGCATGCAGACAGAAAATCACCAAATTCAAACTTTGTTTTTGCAAATGTCTCATAGAAAAGAGCTTCTTTGCTGAAGAGTTAAACATAAAACGTGTAAATTTGAACAAACGGAAAGCATTTGCTACCTGATATCAGGTGAAGATGTTGATTTGCCCGAAGAAAGAAGTTGTAGTGGCTGAAGCAGCTTCACACATATTTAAACATGCCAAACGAAGAAATGGAGTCGTCGAAAGCATTGAGAAATCTGGTATCTGATGTCGGATGAAGCTGGTACTGCCTAAGATCTTTGGGATTCAGTTTGCTCTCTTCATTGTGAAACCCTGCAATTCCTAGTCTAGCAATTTTAAAGTAGGATCGAGTGCAAGCGACTTCTCTCATAGCTAAAGATGGCCGCTTCTGCTGATGGGCGTTTCTAAGATTGCATACTTGTGTATGTAGAATGAAAGACAGCCTAGATAGATTGACTCCACATAGAAAATGAGTTGTCATGAATGTACATCTATTGCATGTGATTCAAAATCAAACGAAGTTGTTAGCAGAACTGCCTAAGTAGCAATCCAAACCTAGGAACAATTTCTTGTCTTTGATCTATTTTAGATAAACATAAGAAGTTAAACAGTGCTTTCTGTTCTGTATAGAACTTGGGGTTGTTCAGATATCCAATAATAGTTGAAATTGTGATGGAATTTTAGACAATGTAGATCCCATAAGCATGGGTCACTTTGAACCACAGCCTACATTTTCATGGCATAGCATGTTCTATACAAGTTAGGCTGATTGCGGTTGACGACAAAATCTTGCTAAAATCATGGAACTACATTGTTCTTAGAGAAGTTATCTCGGGCTTTCCATAGTTCCCATATACACGTTCTTGCTCCATTTTCCGCAGGAGACATGATACATGAATCATACCCTGTCGACATTACATACCGTGCATTTCTGTAGAGTTTGCATGCATTTCACAAGAGCGGTCCCTATTCTTGCATCTAAATGTAAACCTCTGTCCTTTATTCGAGTATAAATCTGCCTTTCTTCAGGAAGTGCTGCATGACCTGCGCATCCAGAAAGAGATCTATTAAAGTGGCGTTGTCAGGGATTCTATTTTACTGCTGTATGGTCAACAAGAGGCTTGGAATTGGAGCTGTAGAATGTGGAAAACACATTCATTTCTGTCGGTGTTACTCTAGACCATATAGTGATGTACTGCTCTGATTTGACTGGGTGAAGTTGACTGGGGGATCTTTGAGGCTCGACTGGGGGAAGAAGTTGTATTGGTGTCTTGAGAGATCTGGTTTAGAAAATACATGTGTTGTGGATAGTGGCATCATTGGCAATTCTTCTTTCTGCTATCTCCAGTGCCATGCTAGCTAGCTGAGGCCTCTTCATTTTTATGCATGCAGTTGTAAACTGCATTCAACATCTTTAATCAACTTAAGCAAGCTGTGAGACCAACTCCGAGATGACAGAGACAACCGAGTTATTAAATTCAATTGTTCAAAGGGATGATATAGACAGAATAACGATATTTCAGGATGATATTAAACAAGTCGGGTAATCTAAAGAATGACCATGGAAAATAGAACTACTTCTTAACTCTGAGAAGAATCGAGTAGCTGATGTTTACGAAGGGATAGATTATAAGAAAAGCGGCATAATCATGTGTCAGAACCATATTATAAATTTCATCTGCTCTGCTGCCTGCTGAGATGCCATGCAAGCTAGAACTAATAGCCAAAGTAAAATGTGTCAGTCAAGCATAACTCTGATGAAACCTTGATAATGTTGTCTAACAATGATCAAACACTTGCTGCTTTTTTTCTTTTGCAGGATTAATGCAGGTATTCATACAGCACTATAAACCTATAAAGAGTGTATGCACCTCGTAGTCAAATAACATAAACTAATTACTAAAACAAGATTGCATGTAAGGAGAGTGACATGACAGAGAGAGAGGCTTACGTGTTTTTGAGTCACTCCCTGTGACAATATGCCCCTCCTCCTTCAAGCGCTGGGAAACAAATCTTAACATGCATATCACCAACAAAATCAGACCACTTAACTTCAATAAGATCTAAGATCGCTTCTGCTTATTCCTGCATGGCTAAAGAGCTGACTGTTGACCATAAATTCCCAAGGGAAAAGAACCTGAAATCCATGTGAGCTGGTTGCAGATTCCTAATAAAGGAACCGCCCTAATCGGGCATCCAATCCACCAACCAAAGTGGTATTTGATCTAGATAAATATTGAATTTATTAAATCGAGTGTGTTGTCCTCTGAAATGAGCATTTCACGGGCACATCTTAAGAGAGAATAAAACAGTGCCTTTAACAACAATATAGTTGTGTCATTTCACGCAATTCACATCCATATTGAAACAAGTCAAAATATTTGATAAATCCAACACTGTCTTTTTTGTATATACAGGCAAGGTAGTTTCACCATTGTACATCTTGAAAGCTCTTCTATAATTGGGCAAAGTGGAGAAAACATATGCACTAAGACGACACATACTGGAGAGGCGCATCTAAGACCAAGTATATTCACAGTATGTCTACATCCTCATGAAACAATAAGAGCTGAGGGACGTCAGTACATATTGCATAGAGTGTCAATACGATAGTGTGCAAGCCACATATGGAAAGCAATCTCTATGTGGAGCATGATAATACTGACATTAGCACCTTTTGATACTTTAGTGTACAAGTGTCAGTTGTGTCCTGATAATGTGCAGTCTGCACATTCACACTCCATTCCTAGGTGCCTCACCGTTCAGTCATGTCCTAAATGATCATTATGTTTTGAATGCATGCCTGAATCTCAAGAGGATGGCCATGAATTCCCATGCATGGATCTATCATGCAGGATCCATCTGTAACTAGTAATGATGGGAACATGTCAAAACCATCTGCCAAACATAGCTTCAAAATCATTTTCCTTCCTGTTTGCACGTCCGTTCTTTCTTGCAGAGACAGATCCCCTGTATTTTTCCCATAAGCTCTCAAGAGAATTATCCATCAGAGGCCTGTAGGGAAAGTTATCAATCAAAGTTTTGCCAGCTTATCAAAAATACCATCACGTTATCTGAATCTACTGGTGCTACCCTGCCAATTGCTGCTTCGCCAAAATCAGAATCTAGGATATCTTCTGTTCCACTGGCAGAATCTCCTTGGTAGATTCAAAATGGCTGAAGAACCCAGGTTGGTTTTGGGAGTCCATTCCAGATGCTGACATAGAAATGAAATATAAGATATTAAAAATACATTATCTATGCATATCAAAACATGGCTCTATGCAGACTCTATATGGTCCTGTTATCTTCCACACTCCGAGCCAAGCCTTCTTGTCTAATTGACGTGTATCAAATGCGTCTATGTGCGTGAAGGAATTGAAGGCTTGTAGCACATTTAAAATTATGGTATGAGTAAGAATAGAATAGAATAGAATAGAAGCATGTTTAAAGGACAAGGTTTTAAACTGATTACCTGGCTATTTGATGAGAATATATGTTCACTTCCATTGCTATATTAAGGATTCGTCTGCTTCCGCTGGTGTTTCTTAGGAGCAGAATAACCACAAATCCAGTGAGCAACCATTTGGCTTTCGCATCTAGTTCTTCTCAAACTATGGCCGTGCCGGTTACCCAGTTTCCACACCGCTGCCCAGCCATACTGGCCACCGCCAATTTACAGGGTCGAGCCAGTTTTTAGCAGTCACCAGCATATGCTAGGCATATGCCGGCATATACCTGAATATGCCCACATACCCACATAAACGAGGATTTGCCCCCCTAGGGGCAACCCAAAAATAACTGACTTCCAACATACAGGGGAGTTGTTAAAGTGAAATTTTCGCAGCGGCCAAGGCCGTAGCGATAACTTTTTTGTAACTATAATGGGAATAAAATGATATGGCAACCATTGAGAATTAGTCAAGCAAAAAAGAAAAAAGAATGACATGGCCTTGTAGACTTGGGATGTAGACTAGCGAATTGGATAAACATTGATAGATTGGCTATGCTTATGCCTTTGAACATTTCTTCCTCCATAAGTCTAGAACCCTAAGTTTGGACGGTGTCTTTCTTGAGGACCAATCTATCTTTGCTTGAAGACTTTTGTCTATAAAAGACTTTTGTCTTTTGTGTTTAAATAATCTATAGAAGTTATCAGTCTGAGAGAGTTGATTCCCACATTTCCACCCCCTCTTTGAGTGTTTTGATGATAAGGATATTTTAGCTTGTTTATGCGATTTCTCCATGCCTTGTGCATTCCAGACTGCTAGGCTACCATACTTCTTAAAAACCAAGGTGCATGAGCCCAAAAGATGTGCAAGTGGTGCATGACTTTGCTCTCTCCCCATGCATCTATGTAAGCCTTAATAAATTTGTTATTTGCTTGGACAAACATTTCTACATCTTTTTTTGTGAGGTTCATTCTTTGAATGTATGAGAACGATTCAGACAATGCATTCCATGCTTTTTTTTTCCCTCAATGCGGAAGGAATGCCATCTGTGCGGTCTTGTTCTGCATCAACCAACAATTTTCCATATTCATAGACCTTTTCATCCATACTGTTTTTGTTGGAAGCCTCTTTACAATTCTTTATAAAGCGGCATGCTTCCACCCCTCCAATTGACACCTTACGAGGCACACTTGTTCTTCCTGACCTTTGCTCATCGAGTTCTAATTTGACATTCCCACCATGCAAACCTGCTTCTAATAAAACCCATTCAACTCTACGAATTCCTTCCTCTCTTCACTTCTTGTCTGAAATGTTCCACACAAATATACAGCTCAAAGATATCATCTTGTCCATGATTCTCTCGAAGCCGTACAAAGTGCAGATATGGATTCTCTCCAATGGAATGGGAAAAATACCATGGAAATTGAGATCCTTTTCTCCTCTATTAGGAGCATTTGCTTGATTAAGGGACAAGGTTAAAACCATCCTCCTAATACCTGACTTCCTTACATGATTGCAGTAGAGACAACTTTTGCAAGTTCCTTGTCCTCTGCCGCTTGTACATTGCTTTCTTAGTTTTTAAATCGGAGGAAGTGAAAGATGACTTTGTAAGAACCATATTGATCTACTTGCAGTTTTTCCCCTCCCTCGAATCGGGATATTATATTCGGGATGTCAGTTTGGTTAAACACCCATTTCAGCACCTCATGTGTCTCTTTCTGAAGTTTAAAGAGACTCAACCACCAGGTGTCATCTTCAGATTGACATGAGAACCATTTCTCGGCAACCTTTTTCTCCGCGTCTGTCGCCTCTACATCTTTCTTGTTATTCATGTTGCTCTTTGACTTAGCATGTGCAATTGCATTCTCAATTGCTCTATTCATGATGACAATGGTTACCCTCTCATACTTCTCAAACTTGGTGAGTTCCGTGAACCATTGGTTTCCTCAATAAGTCGTAATATTTGACAAGGAATTGTAGGAGACCAACTAGGCCAAGTCAAAGATTATTGCGTTCATTCATCCCAACTATATCACAACAATATTTGCCATTCTTATCCTTTATAGCTATGGCAGGTCCAGCACATTCAACGTGGTGCATCTCTCCTAATGCAACATACACCATCTTTGTCCTAGTAATCCTTATATTCTCAACAATTTGTGGAAATGGAGCAAATGCGTTTTTTGTGCCCATTCTTTTCAATGCTTCGTGGAATGGCTGGAACAGAGAATGGTAACCAAGCCTACTAATGCCTACATCGTCACAAACAGTCTGTGCATCTTTCGCTTCTAACTTCTTGTATATCTCTCCTAGTACCATTTCCAATACCATCTTCTTTAGAGAAGAGTTGTAAGGCTGATGAATCATGTCCACTATCTCCTTGTTTGTCGCTGGATTCTTCAATACGTAACCAAGATTGCTTCTAGTTTTGCCACATCTTGATTGGCCTTTGCTAGTGTTGTAAACACACCTTGTGGCCGTGACCCTGCTTGTGAATGCACCACTATCAGTTCCTCTATCGATCGAAAGTTCTTCTTCCTCTCCCGCAAGCCAAGCGGTGTCTTCTTCAAATTCCTTAACTTACATTAAAGCCGAAAGTTTGCTTTTTCGAGCCTTTGATCTTTTCCTGTAGCTGCCCTATTACTAATTTGGACTTGTCCACTTTGTATCTCAGAGAGTTTTCTCTCTCGAGGCCATCACTCCTTTTCTTCATTACAGCGGAGTAATGAAGCGAGAGAAAAAAGAACTGCTGGTTTAAGTTATAACTCTCTTGTGACAATTCAAGAAATTGTATTCAATTCTGAATGCCTTCATCGTCTCTAAATCCCTCACAATACCCAAGGAGGCCAGAATTACCGTCACCACAAAATCGGACTAAACCTGATACGTCCTAAAATGACGGCTTCTTACCACTCAACGGATCCAATGGATATAAACTGCCATCGGCCCAGATGTCGACACTTTTTGAGCCTGCAAGACGCAACATGTGGAGGTCTAAGTTCTTATTTTTTAGACCTCGCTTTTTGCGATGAAGGCTGGAGCATATTCACGAATTAGTTGAATTCTTATCTACACATCATTTGGAGCTATCATACTGTGTGTATCACACGACGCGAAATTAAGGTGTACAGTTTGTATGCCCTATACCAATTCGCGTCGTGTGAGCCGACTGTCCGTACAAATCCTATTTTTGAAATTTGCAAGGTGCATATGGAAATCAAAAAGTCAATTCTCTTACAATCCATACTTATATACGTTAAGCAAATTCAAATTTCGAATTGTAGGGAGCAGGAAGCCTATATTAAAGATCCTGGTTTGTGAACTTATGGCGGCGAAATGAAAGTCGCTGCTTCGGAATGCAGTGATTGCTTGAGTTTTTTTTTTTTTTGTTATTTCATATTAATCTTAACATTTGCTCTGCTTTTGTGTTTTAGGGTGAGTTTTTGCTGCTTTACCTATTTCATTCAATTGAGGGCCTCATATTTGCAAGAAAGAAGGGAAGAAAGATGTTCAGCAGCAGACACCATAGCCTCGCAGAGAACATTAGCGAAGCTAGAGTTGCAAGCTATGGCTATTGTATTAGTTATGTGTATAATTTGAACGTGATTTATAATTTATCTGTAGATGCTTTCGGGTTATAATCTGTGTGTAAGAATTCATGTGCAGAAATTGCATTCAAGAAAATTGTTTAAAGTGGTGGAAAACATTCTTGGTGGACGTGAAATTCCGTGTCTTAATTTAGACAGAATATTATAGTAATCCTAGGCTAGTGGTTATTACGACTTTGTTGCCCTATCTTGGACCAATGTCTAAAAGTGATCTCATCACACCCATTGTTCAATGCTACCAACATGTTAAAGTCATGCGTAACATAATAATATTCACGTATTACAATGCATGTAAAAATACATAGTCCTCTACATGTAGAAATATACAGAATATCATCTTTAATAAATTTGGGCATAATATTATTGTGGAAATGCATATTCGAGTCTTGCATGTTCAAGAACATATTTTGCACCATTGCTAAATAGAATTCAAAAAAAGAACATTCTGTGTATCATTATAAGATAGACAATCCGAAAAAATAACTGACTTCCAACATACAGGGAAGTCGTCAAAGAGAACTGTTCGCGACGACCAAGGCCGTCGCGATAAATTTTTTCTAACTATAATGGGAATAAAATGATATGGCAACCATTGAGAATTAGTCAAGCAAAAAGGATGACATGGCCTTGTAGACTAGGGATGTAGACTAGTCGAATTGAATAAACATTGATAGATTGGCTATGCTTATGCCTTTGAACATTTCTTCCTCCATAATGTGTTCTTCCTGCTTGCAAGCAGAACCACGTCATCAGCATATAGGAGCAGCTGGATGAGATATGTACCTAGTTTGGTTCCTGCCAGTGACCTAGCTGAATGAGAATAATATGATATGGCAACCATTGAGAATTAGTCAAGCAAAAAAAAATGACATGGCCTTGTAGACTAGGGATGTAGACTAGTCGAATTGAATAAACATTGATAGATTGGCTATGCTTATGCATTTAAACATTTCTTCCTCCATAAGTCTAGAACCCTAAGTTTGGACGGTGTCTTTCTTGAGGACCAATCTATCTTTGCTTGAAGACTTTTGTCTATAAAAAAACTTTTGTCTTTTGTGTTTAAATAATCTATAGAAGTTATCAGCCACCAAGCATCGAGGTTCTGGCTATGGCGGAAGAAGAACTTGATCGCTGCCATATTTTACTTGTTACCTTCCCAATGCAAGGCCACATTAATCCTTTTATGCCTCTTGCAGCCCGGCTCCGAAGCCTCGGATTTACTCTTTCTGTTTCCATAAGCGACCGATTCTGCGCTTGTCTTCCTCAATCCCATGATTATCATCTCATCACTTACCCTGATCCCCATCTTGATGAGAAAAATTTGCACGATTTTTTGCTATCTGATCAGCTCGTCATCCGCCGGCCGATTCAAGAGACCGCACAAGAGCGCTCTTTCTCTTGTATAATCTTCAATCTCACATGTATTTCTTGGGCACTAGATCTGGCAGAAACTTTGCAGACTGCTTCCGCTGTTTTTATTCCTCTTTCAGTCTCAAGTTTTCTTCTCTATGATAAGCTGTCGATTCTGAAGTCGCAGGTTTTAGGAGGTAGGAATGGAGCATTTTTCAAGTTCCTTTGCGTTGCTAAACTTTCTTTGATGCATTTCAGATTCATTTGTATTTTTTCTTTAGTTGCTAAACTTTCTTTTATGCATTTGATTCCTCAGATGCCGAGGAGCAAAAGCAGGTTATTTTTCGCATGCCAGGTTATGTGCCTTTGAATTTTAGGGATATTCCACAGTTTCTGCAAACAGTATTAGTGTCTGATTCAGAATATGAGAAGATGATGGAGCGGAGGAAGCTGCTGGACAGAGTTACTTGGAAGCTTGTAAACAGCTTCCAAGAATTAGAGCATGATGTATTGAAAGCGCAAAATGTTCCAAATCTGATTCCAATAGGTCCGCTCATTCCAGACTCAAATATGAAGTTAAGAGGAAGCAGTTTAGAAGAGGATTATTCATGTCTTGAATGGCTAGACAAACAGGCCCCTGCTTCAGTGCTCTATGTCTCATTTGGAAGCATAAGTACCATGTCTGTCCTTCAAGTTGAAGAATTAGCACAAGGTTTAGAAGCTAGCAACCAGCCATTTTTGTGGGTTTGGAGACCTGATTTTGTAACAGATGTTCCAGATTCTTACCTGCAAATTTTAAAACAGAGGATTGAAGGGCAAGGGATGATCATATCATGGGCTCCTCAGTTGCAGGTTCTGAGCCATGAAGCAGTAGGAGGATTTCTAACTCATGGAGGATGGAATTCTGTCTTAGAGAGTATAAATATGGGGGTGCCTATGATAGGTTGGCCTTGTAGAGCAGAACAGAGTCTGAATTGCAGATGTGTAGCAGATGCTTGGAAAATTGGACTTACCTTTTCAAAGGATGGACTGATTGAGAAACAGGAAATTAAAGAATTTATCAACATCCTTATGAAGGGGGAAGAGGGCAAGGAAATGAGAAAAAGGACTATGGAGCTTGGGGCTATGGCCAAGGCATCTACCATAGAGGGTGGATCTTCCTTTAACAACCTCCATAATTTCAAATGTATGCTTCTTCCATCATAATTATAATCTGAGAAAATGCTATTGATTATGAAAATGCCCGAAAGTACTTCAAGACGACAACCAGTAAACCTTCATTCATGTCTTGGACCTATGTATATCGAGAAACTTTTTAAACCCTAGCTGAAAATCTTCCTCTACTAATTAGTAGGAGTCAAGTTTGCAACCAAGAATACTATTTCTATCCAAAATAGCTATGGCCAAGGCATCTACCATTGAAGGTGGATCTTCCTTTAACAACCTCCATAAGCTCAAATCTATGCTTCTTCCATCATAATTATAATCTGAGAAAATGCTATTGATTATGAAAATGTCGAAAAGTACTTGAAGACGAGAATCAGTATTATGGATTATGCCAATGAAACGTTCATGTCTTGTCCCTATGGATTATACCAATGAAACGTTCATGTCTTGGCACGTTCATGTCTTGGCCCTATGTATATCGAGAAATTTTTTAACCCTCGCTTGAAAATCTCCCCTCATTAATGAGTAGGAGTCAAGTTTACAAGCAAGAATTCTATTTCTATCCAAAATAGCTAATATTTTTCCACTCAAGACTTTATCTAACATACTAATAGGCTTGTTTCTAGGTGCCTCAACATTCCACTTGCACTCTAATAGGCTTGTTTCGAAGATGCCTTACCACTCCACTTGGACTTTGTCTCATAGTGTCAACTACAAATTAAGTCCAATATTTCACATGGCCCTTGGTGTTCTTAATGGTTATAAAAAATTCTCTCTATTTGGAAAAAAAATTCTCTATAATTTTCATATCAGGGTTCATGATATTTTATAGGATGCTGTGATAAAATGGTATCCATGCATACAATTTATGCACAACGTCTAAGATGCCTCAACATTCCACTTGGACTTTGTGTGACACGATAATAGGCTTGTTTCTAAGATGCCATCAAAGTTGATAGCATCAACTACAAATTAAATCCAATATTTCACATGGCCCTTGATGTTGGTTATAAAAAAATTTCTCTATTTGGAAAAAAGTTTCTCTATAATTTTAATTTCAGGGTTCATGGTATTTTATAGGATGTTGTGCTAAAACGTTATACATGCATAGGATCTTTACACAACCTATACCACTTATCTTGCAACCTTTTACCTGAATATTCTATGTGTGCATAGAATTTTCACATGTCTATACGATTTGCATGAGTACATGTCTATATTTATTTGATGTGACTATAGAAGGATGCAATTTCATGGAAAGTTTGTCGTAACAATTCTTTTACAAAAAATCTTGAAAAGTGGGAGCCAGGGCTTAAATTTTCAATGACTGGGTGCCTACAGCTGATTAGAGTCCCTATTTTGTTTTTTTTTTTTGGGCTAAACTCTTATGTTACTTGATATTAGGGTTTGTACATATTCTTATACGCTGGGTATTTTAATTTTAGGGTTTATGAGCATTCAATACAGTCCAAGTGTATGAATGGCCATCTCTGACTTTGTTTTTTGCTATTACATTATTGCACATTATTTTTTGTTTTATTTTGCTATCGGCCCCTTTTTTTTATATAAGGATAATTGTTTCACTATAGGATTTGGTGAGGCTGTCATCCAGATATTGCTCAATGCATTCCCATGGATTCATTTATAATAAAAAGAATATGCCATTTTCATTCATATTGTGGCTAAAAATACCTCTGGAATACTAGTTTTGAAAGCTAATTTAACCCCAGTTTACCCAAATAGTGATGAAAAAACCCCTAATGATAAGTATAGCTATGAAAAATGGTCGAGAAAACCCCCTATTGTTGAACTCACATGTTCTGTACACCCGATAGATGTGAATCTCCTGTGAATGCATTGTTTGTTGAAGTAACATGGTGCCGAAATGATGATGGCCATCATCATCGCTTCTTTTTCCTTGTAGTTATATAATGTAGTGTTGGCGAGGTGATGGCACAACACCACAAAAAATTTTGCTCTGTGTTGAATCCTCTTGAAAAAATTTTCTTTTTTTTTTGAACAATCTTGAAATAGTGGCCATTGAATTCTACTTGTATTGTTTTCTCTTTCTGCATGTACTTCTATGGAGGCATCATTCCGACATTAACATGGACCATTAGATATGTCAGCCATTGGTCATATCCAAGTTTAATTCCTAGTGCATTTAGTGGCTTTTATTGTTGTCGTTGTGTTATCTAAATAAATTTTAATATTAAGGAGATTTCAATGTTTTCAATGTTAAGCAATGTTCCCAATAATTTGGAATGTACATATTAGAATATAATTTCCCGGTTGTTTTATTTTTTTATTTTTTGAAAGACGGCAAACTATATTGAAAATCTAAGCCAAAAGACAGATACAACTGCATAGACGTGATTAAAATCTCAGAGAACAATCATGATCCAATGAGTAGGACCAACAACCTATGCATAAGACAACACACTCAAATAAGTCTCAAAGATCAACTGACGCTTGGCAGGAGCAAGCGAAGAGCAATGATAGGCCTTAGCAATTCTATCTTGAGCATCCTGGAGGACAACAACAGGAGGAGTATCCAAGCCCTTAAAACCACACAACCTTCTGCGCTTCCAGATAGACCACAACAACCATTCTGACATCCAAGTGAAAAGCTTGACTTCTCACAGCTTATTCCAAGTATCCGGATAACTAGCCAAGAGCACTTGATGACTTGTCAATGTCACATGAAAAAGAGCCAAGACCAAATTAGCTGGAGGTGATCACACAAAAAGAAACATTGCTCAATAGTCTCGTCCGTTTGTTTGCACAGTGGGCATAATGCTGACACTCGAGGATCAATTTTGTAGACGAGCACATTGACACGAGGGCATCTACGGAGAATCTACCAGCATAGCACAACCACCTTAGAATGAAGTAGTTTATCCCAAGCCCAAGTCCACATACGTCCAACTAGGAGGCGGGAGCTGAAGGGACCACTTAATGGATGGTGGAAGGATATCATCATTAACAAACAACTTATACATAGAGTTCATTAGCATGTGCTCGTGAACAGTTTGGTGAAAGATCCACATGCACCCTTCAATAGGCTCTGGAGCAACAAGTGGCAGAGAACCAGCAATCTTTTGTCAAATAGGTTTGTCCCATCTAGATAATAAGAATTTGGTTTGAAAGACCTCTCGGGTCATTAACTGACCAGAATCATATCATGTCGCAACTGTCAAGATTCTTGCTAACCTCCAACGTCACTGAGTCAATAGATGGAATGCGAGAGATTAAGCGGGAGATTATTTTCCATAGGTACCCGCAAACAAAGAGCACTCAACATGATAGGCAACAGGATTGATACAAAATAAGTTGATTGGCAATTGAAAATCTAGTTGAGTGTCCCTTGCTTGAAGCTCTCAAAGCAAATTAACAATATATTTTCTATTATTTTGAACCATCATATCAATAGCAGCAGAGACTCGAGCAGAAGATACTGTCAAAGGCATATCTTTCTTAATCCAATCATGCTCTCATGTGTTTCTGTTGGCAGTGGCAACTGATCTCCAAGGTAAGGCATGCGGTGAGGCCAACGATGGAGGAATAGAGGAAGTGGATGCATTACCAGAAGATGCAATCTGGCCCGAAATAGAAATAGAAGGAATAGAACTATTTGAAACATGACCTCGTGGAGGCAACTGAGAGAAAACTGCTGGCATGAATGAACAAGCTTTAGGCGGCATGACCTTAAACCCAATCATAAATTCAACTTTGAGAATTTCTAGTTTGACTTTTTACAGGGCTTTGAAGATGTTGAGCCACATGCGTCCCTTCAATTTAATGACTTGCTAAATGCGTTGCTAGGCTATACGGATTTATGCTTATCAAGATCGAGAGTGTCATGCTTTTGCGAATTAATTGTTCAAAAGGAGTAACTAGTAAACAAACTGAAGAAAATGGGACCATATTCTCATTTCACGCTTTTTTGATGATCTGGGCATAAGGTACATGCCACTTTTTATCACATGCTTCAGGGGTTGTGAATTATGCAAGAAGTGTATGTACTTTTTGTTTTGGATTGAGTTTTATGCTTTTGTTCACTAAGTACATTATTGAATTCATGTTTTGGGCTTTGTGCCAAATAAACTGTTTAAGAAATGAAAATTAAAAAGCAACATAAGTATTTATGATATCTGTCAAATGCTTCTTCATAGCTCTTCACGAGCTTGGTGCATGCTTTCCGCAATATTTTGAACCAAATCTATTTTTTCTACAGAACTTTGTTGTTCCGAACCAAACTCCTCATTTTCCAAACCTAATTCTATTGCCCTTGTAGATTGCTTCATTGTTGTTATGCTTGCTTGAATGGTATTCAAACCATTACAAAAATAATCCTTAAATGTCTCAATCCTTAAAGATAACAATAAGACATCAGAATCTATCACCCGGGTCGTGTTCAAACGGTCTTGCATTTCTTGTTATAGAACTTTCTTGTCACAAGACTTTTACATGTTTCGCTATCTTATTCTAGTGTATTTGCTAGGATATTTTCGTAAAAAGCTTTATATTTTCTCAATAGACCTTGAATGTAGTGCCTAGCACCCGCACGAAGGTAGCTTGGTAGATCCACAAGGACTCCTTTGCAAACAACCCATTAAATTATCTCAGTCTAAGGACGTCACAAATGCGTATTGACTTGTGGCCATTTGCAAAACATGGAGCACATCAGAATTAGAATGCTTTTATAAGCATTTCATCCAAAGGAATTAATTCGCAGGCACACATTAACAGAAAGAATTGACCTTTATATATAACCTTATAATGAATTTCAGCACACTCCTATATATTGCGTTGAGAGGGGGTTAGATTTGAATTTAGATACATTGAAGAAGTTACTGTCTAGAAGCTCCAACATAATACAGATAGCCAACAACTCCACCAAGAAATTCAAAACGGAAAATAAAATGTTGCATGCTTTTTTTCGGCCAGACATGAATAACAGAGTACACAAATATTTTTATATTAATCCTTGAAGCAACAACAATCACTTTCGTCATGATTGTCGAAGATCGAAAACGTTTCCAAGTCAAACTTCTGCTTGCAGAGAATAAAACTCCATATAATGGAAGGATACATTATCTGGATCCCACAATTTGCCTCTTTATCAGAAAGGCCATGTAAAGGAACGTGACAGAACTTATCTGTACGAGAATCACGACCAAAAGCTTCTTCTTCTTTGTTTCAATAGCACATTGGCATTACGAAGCCAACCTGCTGCAAACCCTTATCCTATCATATTATTCATGTCAGCTACCTCTCATTCAAAACAACAGGTAGTTTACTATTTAAAATTTGTTGGCATGCTTAGCTTCTGCTCTGAGGTACATAATTTATTCACCAGATGCAAGACTGTTCCATGCAAATAAACAAGACTAGAACCAACCACGAAAATGCAGGTGCATGAACTTAAGCATGGAATAGACCCTGATGCATGGAATAAAAAGAGAGTAGCGATATGAGGTAGAGGCGAAAAACCTTCCAGCAGTGAAGAATGAAAAAGTAGAGTTGGCCTTTCCATGGGGCCAAATTCGTGTCCATTCAATACGTGCCTAAATTTCTTTCTTTAAAAGGTACAGGGGCATGGTGAAGAAACAACAGCCTTCCGGTCGGTGACACTGAGATTCGTTTGGGACTGTAGTTCCATCCATCTCAGAACCCATCTTAGAACCCTTTTTGAAGACAAATACCTTCAGTGCTTGATCAATCTAGACAGAAAAAACCCATCTCAGAACCCCAATATGAGCAGATTAACAACATTTGGAAGGTCTAGAAGGGCAAATAATAAGAAGACGGCTTTTTAATCTTTCTAGCAACTGAGGCAACATTGATTTTAGCAGCAACTCTGAATTGCTTATAAGAACTTTTGAGCTTATCGGGATGGAAGGCCTTGGATTTAAATGATACATGAAAATAATACCCCTGTGGTCTGAGGAATTTTAACAAAGCAGAAGTAACATCGCCATAGCCATAGCTAGAGTACACTGTCTTTGGCTTCTTACCGGGGCAAAAGCACGGGCCATGGGATAAAGGGAAAGGACTTGCCCTACCACGTGTCGGTGGGAGGGCTCTTCAAACAAACTCTATCAAACAAATAAGGTATTAAACAAATGCATTAGATATGAGTGACTGTATGTTGGGGCCTCTAGGCACCTCTCATTATGCTTATGTCATTTATGATTGGGTGGGAGCGCCTACGATTTTGAACTATGAAATACGAGTTTGGCTACGTTAATGGAATATTGAATCTCTATACGGCTTCGCCTAAGGTTTTAGAATATGAATTATAAAGGCTCGAACCTTAACATAACTCGATGTCTGTATATTGGGGCCTTTAGGCATCTCTCATTTTGCTTACAGCCATTTATGATTGGGGGCACCTACCTCTAGGCACCTCTCGTTTCGCTTATGGTCATTTATGATTGGGGGCGCACACAATTTTGAAATATAAAATACGAGTTTACCTAAGGTACCCCTACCAAAATAACTCAATATCCTAATAAGACTACTTTGACCAATATAACCAGTGAGTCTATTATTTTTTATGTTGAGTCTATATTTTTTATAACAACCCATTCAATTGTTTTAGAGATATGGTCTATGGTTTTAGGGATTATCAATTTTACATCCATATCAAATCTCCTTGGAACCCCTGTTATATGCTACATATTTTAAATGAGGTGCACCTTGGATTATTACAGTCGTCAGATCCGTTGATCCTATAGCCTAGACCCTATGTGCTGACCTTTCAATCTATCCCAATATACACCCTCATAGCAGCAGCCGGGTTGTTTCAAGTGCACCTCCTTGGTAAGAAGTCAGATTGAGTAGGAGAGATTAAAGTAGCCAAAACATCACGTACTTTGTCTGCAAGGGCCTTAGCAAATGTTTTATATACAGAAGACAATAATGTGATAGGGTGCCAGTCGGATATTGTTTTCGGCTTCTTACACTTGGGAATAAGAGATGTAGCTAGTATTTAGAATCTTAACTAAGCTTCTGGATCTACGGAACTCACAAAAAAGATTGTAAAGATCGCAACCCAATTAATCCCAATATTCCTGAAAACATTCCACTGGGTGACCATCTAGACCAGGGCACTTGCCTTTATTTAAGAGAGAAGCAGCTGAATGTAAGGCATTGATGGTGATGTCTGATTCTAGGTATGCATGTTGCTCTGCTGACACTATAGAGTGTGCCTTTGAGAAGGCTAAAGATTACATATCGTGGAGATATTGCTTCAATTGGACCGGCTCAGAAATCTTTGAATCATCAGGCAAAATGAGGGAGTTAATAGAGGCCATTATACGCCTTCTCTTAGCAGCCCAAACAAAAAAAAGAGTGAGAGCATCGATCACCAAACCTAAACTATTCCAGTCTAGCCTTTATCCTGGCTTGATTCACATGAGTTGTCTCAATGGCTTTAATCTATGTCAAGGTTGCTTTCTCCCTAATGCACAAGAATGGGCAAAAGACCACATCTTTGTGACTCTTGATACAACCTCGAACAATTGGCCTCTAGTCTGGACCACTTGCGCATGACCCCATTTCTTTGCAAAGGACTTGACAGCAACACCAGCCACACCATCAATACAAGAGAATTCATGAGATCAGACATTCCTTACAACCTCCAATAGAATCACTATCCTTCAAGTGTTTAGTATTGAGATTGAAGTAAGTTTTTGTAGCTCTTCAATAGAGAGGTTGTCTAGTAGAGAACCTATATATAATGATCTGATACTGCATTATCCAACAAATTAGTTGTCTGTAACTGAAGAAAATCAGCAGCTACATCCATTACAATAGCCTCGATAAATGTTGGGCATAAGCTGCCGCTATAAGCACATTGTAATCACGTCCCAAGATGTTAGCCAGTTTTTAAACATCACCTTTATGACACTTGTGCTTCTGAAGACAACATAGATTCATAGAAAACTTAGATACATAGAGATAGGGAATAAGCCACTCTCCCAACATTCCGAGGAAAAATATTCATATGGGCAGTTGAGAGTGCTCTACATCCATCCCATTGGCATCTGAGATGTCTACCCATCGTGTGCAAGTAAGTGACAAGGGGAAGCCTCCTCTATGTTCCACCTTTTCGTTGTGTCATGCAGCATTTGGCAGAGGGAAGGCTCCGCTCTACTCCATCCTCTCCATGTTATGTGCAGATTCTGCTCTGGCCTTCCACAGGTTGCCTCCGCATCTGATAAGGAAATGATGGCCTTCCTGTTGTGCCCTTCCATGTTCATCTTCACAAGGATGTGCCGCTTGAGAAGCAGATTGAGCAAACTTATTACGAGTAACATTCTTCAAATTAATTTTTGTTTACCCATCTGGAGCTCTTTCTCATCGTTCCTGCTGCTCTTGAATCATTTGCAACTTAGTTCTAGCATCATCACTAAAAACAGGTGCAGATTGCATATTAGAAATAGAAGGCATATAAACATTCTTAAGCTGTATCTGTAAAGGACATGGATTGAGGAGGCACAGGTCTGGGAGTAGCAGAAGTGAGAGGAGAGGAGGAAGAAGGTATGTGGACGATCCCGCTTAGCACGAAAATTTGCAAAGAGTTCAAGTTGGAAAAACAAGTCAGCAAGCTGAGGACCATTTGGTAGTTGCAAACCAAATTTCAAGAACATAGGGCCACTATTAATGATAATTAAACTAGGAAGAGCTCGACCACAAGGTAAAGAAACACATATCTTAGCACCGTCAACAATAGACTGAACCAAGTGAGTACCCAAATTGTTAGCAACGCTCATAAGAAAGTCCATCATAAGCTAGTCCGATGGAAGATCTAAAAGAGAAAATGAACAAGGCAACTTTAAAGCATTACTCGTACCTGATGAGAAGGGGGGAGAATAAGGTTGGTATAAAACGTAATCACTCCACATAGGTTTTAGGGTGCAATACGCAGGGAGACCAATCCTACGAAGATGGCCCTTCAACTAGTACCTAAGCTTCCTAATATCCAAATATGCCTCGATATAATGGCCCGAGCAGCTCAAGAGATCCGAGCAGCTCAAGACAGATCTTTCTTAATCCAGTCACCAAATCGCTCTCTTGTGTTTCTGTTGACAGTGGCAACTATTCTCCAAGGTAAGGCAGGTGGTGAGACCAAAGATGGAGGAATAGGGGGAGTGGATGCCATGTGGCTAAAATAGCAAAATTTTGGCCTTATTTGGAAAAAAAATGGCTAAACTATGGCCCTTTTTGGGCTAAAAAATTTAAAATTTTAACCAAGTCTATTTCACGCCCCACCTCCATTTCGTCCGACTTTAGCTAATTGCAAGAAAGTGTAACTGCCAAAATTTGGAAAATTTAGCCAAAACTTAGAAGCTTTTATGTCAAATTTTAGTGTACTTTAGGCAAATTATCATATCATATAACCTTTATATAGGGAACGCCGCATGCAGCATAACTTGCAGCATTCCGCATTGCAAGATGGAAATTCAACACTTCAGAGCCACTCTAGAAGAAGAAGCTCGCATTGGCATAATGGCCAAAAATTACAACAGCAGATCCGGAAGGTCTATTGACACAAAAGTAACTGGTACAATGCATTTCAGAAAGTCCTCGAAATCAGCTTTCCAATACACCAAAGATCACTGGATTCTGACACTCGAGGAGAAAGTTACGACAGAACTTGTGCATGGTGTCACTACATGGCGTTTAGGGTGGTTCTTGCATGATACCTACCTACCTACAAAAAATGGGTCTGCTCGAAGTACAAAATGGAAGTTCGATTGACATTGACGTGCATTCCCTTTCGATCATTGTTTTCCCTCTATATCTGCTTAGTCCATAAAAAACAAGCATTTAGCAAGTAACAAGGGGTGGAGAGTGTCTTAAGGCTTACTAGACTTCCAAACCTGTGCCTGAAACTATGCCAAATCTGTGCCCTAAACAGAAGAAATCTTCAATCTATGCCCTAAACTTTGTCAAATCTTCAAACCTATGCCAGATTTGTACCATGAACAGAAGACATCTTCAATTTGTGCCCTAAATTGTGCCGAATATGTGCCATAAGTTGCAAAATCTTTAAGATTTGCAAGAACAATATAAAATGCCTTTATCTCAAACTCAAAACATCTCTCGAACTTCCATGTTGTAGGGAATGAGGTCTGGTCTGCCATTCTGCCACTCCAAAGGACCCGCTCCCAGCTATTGTCGATCACGGGACCCCTCCCTTCGTGGATGGCGTTCCGACCACTTCCAAACAGAAGGACCTATATTCTCTCTATATTCCCTCAACATGTGAACTTCGTCAATCAACAAGTAAAAATCCGGTCGCCCATTCAAGGACCACGTAGGTCGAAACACCCCCTAGAATTCTCATTTTCTCCAGGCGGAATGTTCTGGAATATTCACCCCACACATTAAACAGGTTCGGACAACCATTAAAAAGTGTTTTTGATGTGGCCATACTCATTAGGGTTCATCCGTCAACGGATTCAGGAGATGACACAGCCACCTGATTTACCAGCCGAGCAATGGGCCCGGATTATGCATCCTTCAAATGAAAATCAGATATCTGGTTCCCAAAATTTTGATTCAACAAAGGACGCACCAGGTATCTACTGTAGTATTACTACTGTATCTACACCTTTGATCTGTTATAAAACCTTTACTGCATGCAAACATGTTTAATTAGAGAAATTCTTATCAGCGTCAGTGCTAGAATTATGAAAACTGAGCTATTTAGCGTTGACACTTGGATCTGGAACTGTTAAGTGTTGGAACTTATGTATGTCCCGCACAGCTAGATTGTGGATAACAAAGGGATATTTATCAAGCTTTCGTCTGCAAGTCTTAATTAAATACTAAAACTATTTTGTTTTGGCATACTGTTCAGGAGAAAACTCTGCAGATAGATTGTCTCGTGAAGCTGGGACGAGTGATGATGTTCCTTCAACATTAGAGACTACCTTTTCTGCTATTGCAGCTAGTCTAAGTAATAGTATTGCTGGGATGAGTCGTTGGAGCGTCTCTGACCTTACTCTGGGACTGTATAAGTTGTCAGTTCGGCATGCCATGGAGAGAGATGCTGATACAATCAGTGGAACTCAAGTATATTCTATGTAAGCATCTATGTTTTACCAGTCTTGAGTTGTTGGCAATCAGTGGATTTAAGCCTATTGCACGTTAGCATTTTGAATTTAACGAGGCTTGAGGTTCTAATAATCATATCATACCTAATAGTATGCCAAGTCAATTCATAGGTTATGGAAACTGTATTTTACTTTCAGGGAAGAACTTAGGGAAATTCTACACTGGTTTAACTGGGCTTTTGCTGCCTATGAGGAGGACAAACATGGGGTTGCAGTAGCTTTACAGGTTTGAGAGGTGTTTTGTTGCATTTATTTAGTATCATGGGCAACTTGGTAGTCGTAATAAGTTCATAATAAATTGTTTTGGTCACATTTTTTGGTGCCGTGGGACATACTATATCTTAGGATTTCTGACAAACTTTTGCTTGGACATGTGTAAAGGCTGGTTCCCATCATGTGATGTCCCATTGCAAACTTCTTTTCTTCGCTCCACAATTTAAGAGAGTCCGAAATATGCTGTAACCAACTTAGTTGTAATTATTTACATATTGTGCATCCGCTTTGGATTTCTTTTTCGCTATATCTATAGAAGCACACACTTTGATGTTGTTTTGCTGTCTTTAGGTGCCCGATGAACATATTGTGAAGCATTACAGTATATCTGAGGTCTTGAAGCCTTCCTTTTATATTGCAATTGATGATATCAAGCATTGCATAGTGTTGAGTATACGTGGTACGCTCAGCACCAGAGATATCTTGACGGATTTGAATCCTCACAGTGAGCAGTTTGAGAGCGGGTAATTAGTCAAATCTAAGTTGTTTGTTATATTACTATATGATATACAAACCGAATCCTCTTGTAGTCATATAACTAGAGGGTGCAGATTGAAAAGAGCTTGGTATCATGGAGTAGATACATATGTGGTGGCAATTGAGGCTAATGACAGTTTCAATCACCAACTAGAAAAGTTGATAGTTGTTCATCTATACCAAATTGCTACTATATATGGCGTGAATTATTGTCTGTTGGACTTTCATGCTCAAACGTGATAACCAATGCGTATAGAAATAATAAGAGCATATGCAATAGTCGAAAGAACAACATGGATGGCAAGATTTGTGAAATGTCTATAATGTCTGGAAGATTCTTATGCTTCAAGGAGGGCATAAAGATTACATGGAGTTAAAATGATTAATGCTAGAAAGTGGATATGGATTTTTATAACATAGAGAAAAGTGGATATAGGATTTCTTAATATTGAGAAAAACAAAGAACAGGGTCATTCTTTTGATACTCATTGTATCGAATCATTATGCAGTTTTTATGTGAGTCTTGGGCATTGAAGGTGGAACATATTTCCTTACAAAAGTTAAGACCTTAGAAGTTTTATTTTACATGAGAAGGAAATAGAAAGAGCAAGTCACAATAACAGAATTATAAAAAGGGTATGATGGACTGGATCAGTCTTGATTTGAAAAGTTTAAATCTTCTGAGTTGCTCCAATAGAGATGGTAGAAATAGCTCCTGAATTATTTTTGTTGTTTCTGATATAAAACTTTTCATGTTATGTTACATACCAAACTTTTCTGAACAGTGGATCCTGTGCCAGCATCTCTGCTGCCTTTTTGATGATGAAATCAACACTATCTTATACCATTCTGCATGATGGGATTCAAAGATAAAACTGCCACAGAACAACATAAGTTAGGTTCCTTTCACGTTCAGTGTATCCAAATTTTCTCTTACGAATCCCAAAAGATAAAAACCAAGTTGCTGCATTGCATTGAGCTGCTGAAGTAGTACATTGAACAATATTTTTTTTTGAAAGGGAGGTTTTGATTCTATTCTTGTAAGAAAACAGAGCTATGCAAAAGAATAGGATGTCTAATGGCTAGCATACCTCCCTCTTGAGTGTTGATGTATAATTGAATCAAAGGTTATCTTCTCATTATCCATTATCGACCTTCTGCCGTTATCTCTTTAGTCTCTGTGAGTGACTTTGTGTAAGGTTCTTGGGCATTTATTTGCTTGAGGTTTACTTAACTTTGATGCCAAATAAGATCCATTATTCATTTTCAGTTATGCGCATTCTGGAATGTTGGCGGCCGCAAGGTGGCTGATGGATAATGAACTACATGAATTGCAAAAGTTGCTTGCAACAAATGAGGTAAGCTAAATATAAGGCAACATGATTTTGCCAATGGTTTTGCAAAAGTGATAGATCTGTGTGGTTGCAATAGGTATATTGTGAAAATGACGTATGTTTGCTCAGAAAAAAAAGGGAAAAGATGAGGTTTTAGATGTCTCATATTTTGTGCTAACAGGTCCTACAGCTCTAACATTCTTGGGAAATGTTATGTAATAAAATGCCATATTTAGTGGAATGGAACATGCATGATGGTAGTTTGTGCTAAGAGGGGCTAGGTCATGTTAATGAAAATGGTTATCTAACGCGTCTGGAATGAATGTTACGTGCTTTAAAAGCACATGCTTTGATCAATTAGTCATCCTGCAGTTTCCATTGTTCCCTTTACCCAAATGTTTCTTTTCAATCTTCTGCAGGGTTATGGACTTGTAATTGTTGGGCACTCCCTTGGAGGAGGGACGGCTGCATTGCTTAGCATGCTTCTGCGTGAGGTTCCGGATGCAGGGACTAGTAGTTCAATGACAAGACTAGGAATTCCTGCTTCACGAATAACATGTTGGGGTTATGGTTGTCCACCATGTGTAGATAAAAGGATTGCAGAACAAGCATCTTTCATCCATAATGTTGTCCTGCAGGTACTAGACCAGTCTTTATCTAAATAAAGTAGTATTCTTAGAACTTACTGTTACTAACCAGGTTGCCGAAAGAAAGCCCGGATGCATAAGAGCTGATCTGGGCAATGCTGACTAAAAATTTATGCAGTGGTCTGAGGAACTGTATAACCATGTCCTCTCTCCCCTACACCATTTGGCCTTATAACGACGAATTGGAAAACTTTGTTCAGGCCTTTTGGAGGAGAGAGGTACCTGCTTGCTCATGAATGCACACCAATCTTGCTCTAGGCCGATGATGTGGTCCTAATTTCATTGTCTTCCCAAAGGCCTTTATAGACACTTGACTACTCTAGAAGCACTTTGCAAAGCAAAGAGTATATACATACTTGTAAGTGGATTTTCCAGGTGCTCTCTTTAAACTAGAGCATGCAGGCTAAACCAGGATCAGTATATGTTCCCGTGACCAGTTAGAAAAACAATCAGGATGCTTATACAACTGAGTTTATTTGATATGCTTGCAGCTTTATATGGATTACAAATTCGGGGAGTTGATTTATGCAGTGGCAAACGAGCTCAATTAGAAAGGCTTTAAATATCTCTCGTTTTTAGAATGCTGAGACGTAAACCTTCAGTGCGTCGCGATTTAGTGCTTGCTGACTTCAAAGCATAACCCTCTTGCTGCTTGAACTAGCCTTCCAAGCAGTGCATATTTGCATAAGTCATATCACTTCGGAGACACACAATGCCAGAGGAGAATCCTTGGCTAGCTTAGCTCTCGTCAAAATGCTGATCAAGGTAAGTAAAGAATGCTGGGTTTTAACAACTGTTCGGATCCATGGGCTTTTCACTGGATAATATCCGCCTTTCTAGTACAACTTATGAGCCGCTAATTTGAAAGTGATGCCTGTTGCGTTGCTGGCTTTTTTTCTTCGAACATGCTGTATTAGATGCTGCCTAAGCCAAAAAAGTTAGAAATTTATTGGCTTTGAACCAGTTATGAGGGTCTCACCTGGTCTTTCTGGATCGAAAGATTCTTTGTTTTTTAAGTAGATGTTATATAAAATAGCTGCCCGATTTACTAGTTCAATGAATACAGAATTTTATTAGAATTTTTATGTCTCCAGGACGATGTCATTTCTCGTTTAAGTCCAGCAGCCTTGGAAGATCTTAGAACTGAAATTTTGAAAACTGACTGGTAAGATTCCATACACCATACAACCTTCGGATTTCAGTGCCTTCTTATTTCTGAAATCGCTTTTAATTTACGTGCCTATATTGGCCTAAAACTAGGAGTTGTGGGTTCTTTCAACCTTTGAACTTGCAGTTCAAATTGGTGCTTAAATTATAATCTGCAGGTCCCATGTGTTAACTGATGGAAGCAAAAGCAAACGGATGATAGAGCTTGCTCAGTCGACATATTCTGCTTTGAGAAACGTTGAACCAGCTTTGGGGCTTCAAACTGGCTTCTTTTATGGCCAAGCTCAAAAGTTTGGCCAAGCTGCTCTACTTGCAGCAAAAGATGGAATTACATCAACGTATTCAAAAGCTCAACAAGGTGAACATGGTAGTAAAGCAAAACAAGCTGTAAATCTCTTGACATTAGGTATGCTTCTTTGCTAAATTACCGTCTTTTAGATTGTTCATCTTATATTCATAACCGCTTGCTTTTATTTCCGAAGCACTTCGTGTGGGCAGTTTGAAGATAGCATCTGCTAGTGAGGATACCAGTGCGGATGGAACAGTAGTTACAGAACAAAACAAAAATTCTAAAGATATCCTTGAGGTAAAAAGACTATTTGTACCGGGCATATTGTATCATGTTATTCGGAAACCCATTAATGTTGGGGCAGCTGAGTCAAAACGTGACATCAACGAGAGTAGCAACATAGATTTGGAGAGTGAAAAGAAGGAATCTATGGATAGACGATTTCAATGTATTGTAGTACGTGGAAATGACCCATCCTCGAGATTTAGACGCATAATTTTATCAAGGACGCTATTGTCAGATCACAGTTGTATACGTTACAAAGAAAGCATTGTAAATGCATTGCATGTGCATAAAATGTAAGCTTTTATTATGTGGTGGGGTAGTGATTTTTCCTCTATGTCAGTTATGATTCCAGTATTGTATATCGCAAAATGGGCCATTTTAAGCATCCTTGTCCAACGGAGAGTATAAATATGTTTGCACGTTAATATTTTGGTGTATTATTTTTTGGGGTGTATTTAGAAGTTTTTTGACCATTGGATGGGAACATATTTCGTAAGATATTTCTTGTAGAGGCATGCAGATAGGATCAAACAACCATGTTATAACCCCATGAGGTCAATGGACCCCCGAATGCCCACAAAGTCGGTACACACAAATGAGAATCAACCTCTCAGTTGGAATGATGCTAAATTCGCCTATTATCAACAGAAAAAATAAGTGGAGGAGTCAATCTGTAGTATACATCACATTTCAAAGAAGGTGCACAACGGCATATACTGTAGCTTTTGGAAGCCACAACTAAATTAGGCAGCAATAAGAAGTATTGCATATACTGTAGCTTTTGGAAGCCACAACTAAATTAGGCAGCAATAAGAAGTATTGCAACTACCACCAAGTTGAGCCCTCCATAAAACAGGCATGTGCTCTTTCAAGCACTAAAACAGCAGGACATAAAACATTAAAGCTTAGAAAGGTATTAACAACATTAGAAGCAAGAGTCATATTGACAGCATAAGAACTTAGAGCCACATGGTCAACATGACGTCTTAGAAAGAGCACGCATTTTGCAGGTTTCTCAAGGCATTCCAGTAATTATGCCTTTGCATTCCTAGGCCCTTTCAAATTAGCCTATGGGAAGGCTTGAGCAACCATAGATGCATAGATGGCTAACACAAATATTCAAAATTGCGCAACTCCAATTTGTAGCTATATCTCAACATTGTCGATATGCGTATGCATAGCTTTTTGCAAATGCTTTGGATTACGGATTAATGTAGAACAGACACCTAGGCTTGAACTCGAGGCCTCTATGGTGAAGTGCTCAGGAGCTAGCCAACTAGTCCATTATAGTTTTTAAAGTTTTAGGGTATTTGTATTTGAAGGGACTTGCCCCCCTCTAGTTCTCAGTTGTACAATGTGTGCCACCATTAAAGATACATGGACCACCATGCACCATAAGAGTTTGGATTGTGGATCATCAATAGTCCAGGCACCTGGCTAGAACTCAAGACCTACGATGCGATGTCAAAAAATATTTGTGAGCTGATGTTTTATATATTTCTATAATGTTACATGCAGTATGCATGCGCGCACACACAAGTATGGTAAATACCACTACAGATTGCCCATATTCTATATAATATAATTTTTAGCTTGGGGGCATGCATATGGCATAGTTTCTAGAACAAGTATTTAATTAAATTCAATTTCTTTTTTAACCAAAAGCATTTCTGATACTCATTGAATGGGTTCTTTAACTCTACCCAATGAAAGAAATCAAGAAATCAACTTCAACATTTTAATTTTCATTGTCAAGAGGATTTTGTTATTTCTTCGTATCTTGATTAATCCTAGATCTTTATCATTGCCGTAGATGATATACCTAATAACATGTTCTCGGTTTGCCTAGCTAGTGATTTCTAAGATGTGAAGTAAACAAAATCTATTTTTAGGAGAAATTATATCTTGAATTCTAATTCAATCTCAAATTGAACGCCAGGTTCAGAGCAGATTCTAAGACATCTTCATTATTTTATGTGTCAATTTGGACAACAATTTGTGGTCTCTCAAAACATGCCATTCACATTTGGCAATCGACTATCTTAGCAACAAGACGTGAAGTTCATTTAAATGATTGGTAACGAAGTTTAGGGGAAGGGAAGAAGAGGCTCCCCTTCCGCAAAATCGATAGGTGCCCTGCGATTGGCGGCAATCGGGCGCGGGTCTGCTGATTTTTATAGAAGGGGAAACCATGCTTCCCTTCCCCTACAATACAGAAGTTGGGAATCGAGTTCCTGAAGCTAATTCCTGAATCGAGTTGTGGTATCTCTGCAACATACTTGCTCTCAAGGTCCAAAATTAGAATTTGCCCTAACCATTAAAAATGCCTGCTTACATTTAAGGCTTCCGGAAATATATGAAATGATAGTGCACTTTCCTGGAAATCCTTGGATACTTCTATGAAAATAGCCTGAAAAACGTCAGGAATATTTTTTGGCTATCGGAAATTTTTTGGAATGGCCGAATTTTTAAGGGTCGACCCCCTCCCCCCCCCCCCCCCCATTTTGAACCTTACTTGCTCTTAGATAAAGCATCTCTGCTGCAAGAACAAGCTTTGCGATAAGATCTGACAAGAAGCTCTGCTCAAAAATCTCTGCAATAAGATCCCGCGAGAACAGAAGCTCTATAGGAAGATCCGAAAGCTTTGCGAGAAACTCTGTAAAAGACTCACCAAGAAGTTTTGCGATTGTCTACCCTAACCGACTATTTACCTGGATGGAATGGATGCCCCGATTCCATTCCGCATTATTGGCACATGCCACATGGCTGCACAGAAATAAGTGCCAACATAAAGTTGGGTTAGGTGCAATTCAGGCCTCTCGCCCAACCACGCTCTGCCACATAGGAAGACTTCTTTTCAGGAACGCTAGTAATATTTTGAACCAAATGCGGATACCTGTTTACGAGGGCATTCATCAGTTTCTGTTGTTTTACGAAATGATTTCTGCAGTTTTACTCCGCTTTCTACTGTTTTACTAAAGAGTTTTGAAGATTTTACCTCAAATTTTTGCCTGCATCGCACCTAACCCAACTTTACGTTTTAAGCAATTTCATTCTAGTTTCAATTCTGTTGTGGCAGGCATGCCTCCGTGCTAACGTGTGTTGGCAAGCCTTCCACAACAGAATTGAAACTAGAATGGAACTCTTGTATACAGAAATCGATGACACAACTTCTATATTGTATCATAATGTGCTTGGCATGTGATTAGTAAATAATAGCATTATATGATCTCATTGGTGCCAAAAGGTTCCATGCACCTAAAGCGCCTTGAGTTGGATATTTATTTTTTGACCGAGGTTAATTTTAGCTTTTGTTCTGATGTCCATTTCTTTGTGGGTGAGCAGAAAATATATCATGCGAAAAGGTTGATTGGAATGAACTTTGTCATGCTGGTTTTAAAGTCAGGAAAGAGAAAAATATCAACAAGAAAGACAACTTCTAATGCGAATGGTTTCTTGTGGTAAAAAATCTCGTGAACTTGCAGGTTTTTGTTTGTGTAGAACTTGTGTCCTATCTTATGGGCTAATAGACGTTTGGAAGATTGGAATGTCCTAGTCATTTTCATGTTCAAAATTATACTAACAATCTATGACCCATTTGAGTCTAGTGCATGCGATTCGACACCGTCGGATCGCCATTTTGGGGAGAGACGAGTCTATTTATATCTTATTTGGGTTCCTTCTTCCTCATCGGCGTCTTCTCACAGCAGTTGTCTGGTCTTAGTTCCCTCCCTACCCACCCTCGGTTGTTTACAGTCATGCTTTTTCATTTTTATTTGTGATTCTGATCATCCTTTTTTCTTGAAATATTTGTCATTTGTCGCGTTACACACGTGAACAGCCCCTCTGTATTTGAGGTTATATTGTTTCGAGATATTATGCTATGTCGCGTGGCTCACGTGACCAGCCCCTTCTATTATTGAAGGATTGTGATTTGTTATGAACTTGTCCCCTGGGGGGGCTTCACCGAGCCGGCGTGATGGCTTATATTTTTGAGTTAATTGCTTCTTTTTACGTTGTTTCTTTTTAGGTCATCTCATCCAACTGTGGTGAATTCTGACTTTGTTAAGTTACTTCTCTAACGTCTAATGCAGTTTGTTGTTTTCTTTTATCTTCAGTTTTCAGGTGATCATGGCTATTTATTTCTTTTAACGACTCTCCCATTGAGTTCGAGATGAATCGTTTAGTGTGCGACCTCCATCTTGTGTTCCCTTGACTTTTTCATCAACGATATCAACTTTGACGACCCGGTTTTCATTTGGAGCCATGGGGTGATAGTTTATCATTAGGGTTTTCCTCGAAAACCCGAAAGGGCGAGGTTTTTCATCCCGGTAATAAACTTTCGCACGTTGGCTCCTATTTGCCTTTCTTATTTTACGTCATCTTAAAGGGGTCTGGATTGTTCCTATGGCAGGTTCCCTTTATTATTAATGGTTAGTCAGATCAAATTGGTGTGGTCGACTACCCCCTTAGATATCTTTCAAAAAATGTTTGTACACTGCTGTGATGAATGATATGCCTATGCCAGTTTCCCCCCTTTAGATGAGTCTCTCACCAAAATATATTATATGATAGAAGATTGGCGTTTCCTAGTCATTTTGGAGTTTATGATACTAAGAATCGACCACCCATTTTGGATCTAGTATGCCACATGGCTTTGTTTCATTTTTGGAGTTTATGATACTAAGAATCGACCACCCATTTTGGATCTAGTATGAAACATGGCTTTGTTGTGTTTCATTTGATGAAAAACACTGGGAAACGTGTAAGATTAATTGATTTGAAAAACACTGTGGAAAACGTGTAAGGTTAATTGGTTAAGTCAAAAGATGCCATGCAAAGAAGCCTTATCTTTTAGAAGTAATATATGATGGAAAGTCCCTACGTAGCCAAAAATGGTTAATAAACCATGTTGCTTTGACGACCCCAAAATTAAAAACGAAAATGGATGCCACCCATTTTGGCAACATGCATGGAGTTTTGTAAGAATCGACCACCCATTTTTTTCTGAAACAATGCAGTGTGTAGCTATCTCACACAAAAAGTGATTTTGTCAAAGGTTTTAAGATAGATAGATAGCCTTATCTTTTTTTTAATGTCCCTACACAAAAATGGTTAATAAACCATGTTGCTTTGACGACCCCAAAATTAAAAACGAAAATGGATGCCACATGGCAACATGCATTGGTTGTTCCCTTTTTCTACAATGCAGTGTGTAGCTATCTCACACAAAAGTCTTTGTCAAAGGTTTTAAGATAGATAGATAGTAGTTTGGGCCCAACCCCAACCACCTTTGCTTGGTTGGGCGCGCCCCAACCGCCTCACATGCGGGATTGACCCCCAACAAGCATCGAAGTCTTGATTCAAGGCGGTCTCGAACTCGAGACCACATTTCTAAGGAACTAGTGTATTACCACTAGACCAAATGCCCAGATGTCCTACTTGGTTCTTTGTTTTAAATAAAGAACGTACAAGTAGGCATGGAAAATAATATAAAAATCAATTTCATGTGTGAGTATTTAAGGAGATCCTATCTCCTGAAACATAATTGTGGAGATTGAGCGACTAATTATTAAGCAATGGATTGGTTACTGAATCTCATGAATCTGTGGAAGGATTTCATCAAGTCTAGCAATCTGATCGACTCGGATTTGTATGATGCCTACTCTAAGATGACGCTTCTCCACAAGCTCTACTTCATTGTAAGAATAGATATACCCATTATAATTCTTACCATGTTTCTAGTAGATTTTATAGAAACAAACTCAGGTCTCGCAAAAGAATTCCAGTTCGGCCTCATTTTTAGTTGTGTGCCAAGGATCTTTGCTTGCACTCTGCAGACTGGAACCTGGAATATTTAGAATTAACTTAAGAAGTGTCGAATTTTTAAAGAGTTCACTTGTATCTTATATTTTTTAAGTTTCTAGAATGGAAGGGATGACAGAGTTTCTTTGCGCAGATCGTCCATCAAATTGATCGGCATTACCCATGGCACAAGCTGCCTGTGTTCTTGGGGCTGGTGTATCTAGCACTCAGACGAACTTTGCATCAAAACTACAATCTGGTGAACGTGGGAGCAAATTCGCCGACTCTGAGAGGAAATCCAGAGAGCGTTCCTTACAGAACCGCAAATGGTGAATTCAACGACCCATTCAATCCAGTTTCAGGAGAGCGGGGCTCCTTCTTTGGGCGAAATATGCAACCATCCTCTTCTTCTGACGACCAGGTAGAATAAAACCCTCCAACTTCGCCCTCGACTATATATATATATTTTTTTTGCTGAGATACCATTGCATTTAATTCACATGCTGTACTATTTAGGGAATTTTAATTGAGTGGATTTTTTTTTTATTTTTTTATAACATTGCATTTCATTCACATGTTTCACGCTTTTAGGAATTGAATTGATTTTTATCATCCACGCATCTATTGAGAAATTTTCTGGCTATTGTTAGAAATCAAAGATAAGGTAAGATAGGTTTTTTGTGTCCATAGGAACCAAGTGGGCCATTGGAGAGGAAAGGCACGTATGACCATAGTAGCTAACGTCAATCCAAAAATTTTGGTTTGTCATTTATAGTATGGTTACGAGGGCTTTTACATTGTGTTTCCTCATTGAAACCCTACCCATTCTCCGAGTACCAACAAATGTAATGCTGATCAAGTTCAATTCATAGTGCATGTGCCATCTCTTCCATCTATATACAACACATTCTAACAATTCTATTACTCGAGGTCTTGTTAAGCTTGGAATAAATTGTGACATTCCGTAAACCATATCCTAGCCTAATGCTATTAAGATTTTACAATCGTACTAATGCTATTATTGTTTTAGTAGAAAACCCACTCTATTAAAATGCTTGATATATACATTTTCGCCTTACTATAGATTATGGATAGGAAAAGGACGTGATAGCTAGTTACTATACCACCTTTGTAGGCTCATTATAATAAAAAATTGTGTAAATATTTCAGGTTGACCTCTTTGGAAATAAATAGTAGTTGCACCTACAACAAATTTTTTTGTTTGTTTAATGCATTCACATTACTTGTAATTTTATTTGAAGGCAAAACTCATGACATAAACTTTAAATAAGGATTAATTATCTTTGCTTTTGTAGACCAATTGGGTCATTTACTTCATTTTGGTGCAAAATTATAGATACTAAATCCTCATCCAAGCATAGTAGCCACAAAACTTCTGGCACGGAGAAAGCTTATTGATAATGGTGATCAATTTAATGTGTTGGCTGCCTCTTGGATCCAATTTATGATCCATGACTGGGTTGATCATCTCGAAGGTACCAACCAGGTAAAATACATCTTTACAAAATTGCCATTTTTCAATTCATTAATAAACATTGAAATCTTCTACAACTTGAAAATAAAGTTTCATTGCCATACTTGGTCGTCTAAAGCTTGTCATGGATAATGTTTGCCATCATTGTTTATGCAGGTTGATATAATTGCTCCAAAAGAGGTAGCTAGTGAGTGTCCCTTAAAAAAATTTACCTTCTACAATACAAAAGAAGTTCCCACTGGATTCTACGATATTAAATCTGGACATATCAACATGAGGACTGCATGGTGGTATGAAATCTTTCCTCATGTCTTAGCCTATGAAGCTTTAATCTTCTATTTGTTTTCCTTCTTATATAAAATAAAACATTGTATATAACTATAGGGATGGAAGTGTTTTATATGGAAGTAATGAAGAAAAGCTTAAACAAGTAAGGACATTTAAAGGTGGTAAGGTTAAGCTCTCTAATGACGGTCTTCTACAACATGATAAAGATGGGATTGCCGTTTCTGGAGATGTACGGAACTCTTGGGCAGGGGTCTCAACTTTACAAGCTCTCTTTATGAGGGAGCACAATGCAATATGTGACATGTTGAAGGTAAAAATTCAAAAGAATAATCGTGAGTTTTTTAGATCTTTTGCCCCCATATATGATCATCATGTCCCCTCGTCTTCAGTCCCCTCATATACTTGTCTTGTTAACTGCTAATAACTACTAAAAAAATATGCCATCAAAACTTTCAGCAACATCATCCAAATTTTAGTGATGAAGAATTGTATCGCCATGCAAGATTGGTTACATCAGCGGTGATAGCAAAAATTCACACTATTGATTGGACAGTGGAATTGCTCAAAATGGATACATTATATGCTGGTATGCGAGCAAACTGGTGAGTTTCTGCATGAAACTTCATTAGATCTGATATTGTTATGTTGCTAACATGTTTAATGTCTAGGTACGGCATCCTGGGCAAGAAAATCAAAGATGCGATTGGTCATACAGGAAACTCAATTTTGAGTGGATTTGTTGGCATGCCAAAGCCAAATAATCATGGAGTGCCATATTCACTTACAGAAGAATTTGTATCAGTTTACCGAATGCACGCACTACTTCCAGATAACATCATTATCAGGGATATTAGCAAGATGCCTACAAAGGATAAAACTCCAAATGTGTTAAAAACGTAAGATAGTCTCGTTTATCACTAGTATTTACAAGCTCTATATTTATGTTTTTTCTTTCCTTTTTAGGTTATCTATAACTGAGATGATAGGAATAAGTGGAGAAGTAACATTATCAAAAGTTGGAATAGAATCTATGATAACATCGATGGGACACCAATCAAGTGGTGCACTTACCCTTTGGAATTCTCCTGTATGGCTAAGAGACTTGGTTCCTCAAGATGCTAACGGAAAAGAGCGTGTCAATCATATCGATATGCCTGCACTTGAAAGTATGATCTTAACATTCCAAAAGCATGTTAAAATCTCGTAAGCTTTATTTTTATTATAATTACGAATTTTCTTTGTTTAGTTTATCGTGATAGAGAGCGCCATGTTGCTAGATATAACGAGTTCCGACGTAACATGCTCATGAGACCAATTCGAACTTGGGAAGACCTCACAGATGATAAAGAAGCCATTCGGATACTTAAGGAGGTCTATGATAATGATATTGAAAAAATGGATTTGTTAGTGGGGCTTATGGCAGAAAAGAAGATTAAAGGATATGCTATTAGTGAGACGGCTTTTTATATTTTCCTTCTTATGGCATCAAGGTAAGCATAAAATGATGTCCTCGATGTTTGTAATTATCTAACTGTACTAATTGAAAATTTCTTACATGCAGACGTTTAGAAGCCGATCGCTTCTTCACTACAGATTTCAAGGAGGAGGTATACACAAAGGAGGGTTTGGCATGGGTAAACAACACTGAGAGCCTAAAGTATGTCCTCCAACGTCACTTCAAGGACATAGTGGATAAATGGCTAAATGCGTCTAGTGCATTTTCTGTATGGAGTGCACAACCTACATCTAAAAATCATATTCCATTGTATTTACGAGTTCCTAGTTAATTTGCATCAAAACTTTAACTTGTAGCCATACTATATATGCAAATAAAACATTCAAAGGTCTTAGTAAATATGATTAAGATTATTTGTTTTATTGAAATATGTTCCTATGTCTTGTAAAATTGAGTAGAACTGAATTTTATGTGATATCACTCCATCCAATATCCATATCGAGTATATGGAGGTAATCCTATAGTAGAATTATAGTACTTATTTCACAACTTACCTCAAAGAACTTAGAGCTCCTGCGAAGAACAAACTCACCTGCGAACTGATCTGCGAAGAAGAGCCCGGCGGCTGTAAATCCTAAGCAAACGTAAGTTGAAACCTCTGCAGCTGGCCACGTGGAATGGATTAACCCTATTTCCATGCCGCAATGGAGGGGAGTGCCATGTGGCAGCATGTAAATGCAAGCCACCAAAAAAAACCGACCCAAGTTCTATATTTTGAATTGGAAAGCTAAGATTACGTATATATGGTTTGTAGCCATATATCCTTATAGGTTATGCATGCTTAAACCTTGCTATCCACCTTCCTATTTTCCTCCATATTCTCCTTCTAGGTTACGTTCAATATATATATTCATTATATCCATACACTTTTTTATGCTTCATGTGCACCCAGTAGTACTTTCACAATTTCTGCTTAGCATCAATCATTGATTTGATGACATTTCTAGTTCCTACTAGATACTTATTATTCAACTATAGCATATTATTCCGATTTAAGACTATTTTTTAATTTCAGCCCCTTGACCAATAAAAACCAACAAAAACATACAGATGCCTTTTCTTCCAGTCTATGCCTAGCATTTAAGATTTGGTACATAATTTTGGATCAAATTTTTGGTACATACCTTTTGTAGATGCATGGGCGCCATAGCCATTTCTTGGAGCAGGAAGGATCTCTGGTCCCCATCCATTTCTTTGGTAGATCTATGAAATCCATAGCCATTTCTTGGAGAGGAAAGAGGAATCAGGTGCCATGCAAACCTGAATAGAGTGGAATGGAGTGGCCAGAATCGAAGGTGTTCCTTGCCATAATCTTGAGCTTTTTTTTTTCGTAGACCTGAATGGAGTGGAATGGAGTGGCAAGAATGGAAGGCATTCTCTGCCCTAATCTCGAACGATTTTTTCCCTACAGAAGGAGCTCTGGAAAAGCAAGACTCCTTGCCGTAATCTTGAGCTACTTTTTTGCTGCAGAAGGCGATTCATTCTGGACTGTAAACATGGCGACTGCCTTCCTAGAAATATTGATATTCAGAATATGGCAAAGAAAAGAAAAGGGCAGAAAGAGTTGGCCAAGTAGAGTTGTAATTGGGTGGCTCCAAAAGTAAGGATCTGTAGCCTTCCTCATTCTGAATTGATCTCGTTCTGAAGACGACCCCTTCTGAAGGCGACCCGAAGTGAATTTGAAGGCAATTTGGTTCTAAAGGCTTTTTATCTATTCTCGACTACCATGTCGAGAAGTCATTATTAGATTAATTAACTCATGTTTAATTAATTTAATTTATGTCTACATAAATTAATTATTTAGATCTTTTTTATTAATTTAATTTATATCTATGAGGGGGGATCCACCCCTTACTCTTGGTGGCTTCCTCCCCTCCCCTCTCCCCAAAAAAAAAAACAACTCTCGACTAACTTCTTGGTTGGCTCCCCCTGCCCCCTCCCTAACTTTTCCCCTTCCCCTCAGCACCCCCCTTCCCTAACTTCCCATGCTTTCCCTTGCACGCCCTCCCCTCCCCTCCCTTGCCCCTTCCCCAACTTCTTCCCTTCCCCGGCTTCCCTCCTCTGCCTTCCCCCCAACTTCTCTGCTCATAATAGAATAGAATAGAATAGAATAGAATAAAATAGAATAGAATAGAATAGAATACATTATTGTCCCTTGTGCCCTGAGGCCCCTGGACTTATGTAGCATGGGCGAGCTCCCTGATGGGTGCTACTAGCACATCACGCTGGTTTTATTGTAGCCTTTTCTGAAGGCTCCCCTTTTTTCTATTAATACCGGCACCCCACTTTGGATCGACTTCAAGGCCGTGCAGAGGTGCGTCGTTATCAATCAGCTTTTAACTGAACAATTTGTGTGGGGTTTATAAGTCGCCTCTTGTGCGGTTCTTATTACAAGCCCTCTTTTCTTGTGTACTTCTCGATGTCTGATCATCATTCCCTGGATTGCGTCTGCCATATCTCTCATTGATTCTATCCTTGTCATCAGAATGTATATTTCTGTATTTGTCTCTGATATCTTCGTATATCGGGCGCTGATTAATCATGTGGTTCTCATCCTCCACTTTCCCAATGTCACAGATTCTACATATTTGGCACTCCCTTTCTATTCCCCTCCACCTGTCCTTTTTCAATTCTTAGATCATGACTCCCCATTCTGAATCTTGCCAGGATGTCTCTTCTGGCCTTTCCTATCAGGTTATCTCGGTACATCTGGTGTCCTATCTGTTGTTCTGGATTGAAGACTGTCATGAGCCACGAGTGTCTTAGGTCCTGTATATTTTTGCAACCATGCTCTTGTAGCTCTATCAGCCCATTCTTCATTCCACTTTCCTTCTTGCCGAGAATAATCGCACTTGACCAATCTATATTTGACCAATCTTCTATATTTGACCAATCTTCTGCACAAGTCCAAGAAGCTACGAAGCGATCTTTTGCTGCAAAAATCATGTTTTCAAACACTTCCTCTTAAGCTGTGGCTGTAGCTATAGGTGTTCATCTCATCTATAAGCACTTTTGCCCTCTGCTCCTTGTCATCATATATTTTCTGGTGTTTACTGTCCTTTTGGTTTAAAGCCCTTTGATGTCTTTCAAGCTATTAACTGTTGTCTCTGGCATCCTTATCATCAATGGATCTGTGATCTCGTTCTGTATCCAAACTGCTAGATTTCCCTTTCAACTGTTCGGAATCAAGGGTGTGCCTCTCTTTCTCGATCTTAAATATGTCTGCATCTCTACTTTCTCCTGATTTCTCCCGTCTTCTATTCCGTTCTTTACCATGACCATGGCTGACAGAAATAGCCACCTCCCCGTCCAAGACCTCTTTCATTTGCTCTCTGCTCCAATTCCCCATCCAAGAAGTGCATTTACAGGTTGCACTTCTTACGCATTCGGCCGGCTTGTCTACTTTGTCCTGTTATTTCATTCGCTGCTTCCGGAAGAAAAAAAACTGGGATCATAATATTGACTGAGATCACTATGTATACCCAACTCTTTATACACCCTTGCTGCCAATCTTTAAATTCAGATGACTCGACTTTCAAGTAGATCTCCAGTATTTGCTATAATTGGTATTTATTTTTTGTTCATATTGAATGCTGATGGGGCTAAGCCACTCTAACAGCTTGTGGTTTGATAGGAACTGATGGGGCATAGCCGCTCTAGCAGTCCTATATATTGACGTAAGTTGATGGGGCCAAGCCGCTCTAACAACTTACGTTTGGCACCGGGGATAGAACCACACCGTCGTGCCCAAGGCTGCTGGGGCTGTGCCACTCTAACAGCATACACTAAGATAGACGCGGCAAAGCCACTCTAACCATCCTGGCGGGTCAAGTATTGTCGGCATGTAAGTATCCATCAGCATTACAACTTCTGAAACATTTTGTCCTTTACTACATTCATATTATGGTACTAGCATCTTTAAACTAGCAGCATACCCACACTCTATTATCTAGCTCTGACAGACACTCAGCCTAGCACTTAAGCTTGTACATAGCCATCGCCATATGCACTAGGAAATTCTATGGCGGACCAAGCAATATGCATAAACAATTGTGTAGAGTGCACTATTTCATTGTAGCTAATGGCAAAATTCCATACAACAAGATCACGACAGACTCGTAGCAAAACCAATAGTATGGCACTCCCTAATTTATGTATGCAATCTTGAATAACCCAGAACATCTCTTTCTAAACCTATACAGTGATCATCCTTAATGCACAAAGCAGCCATCTATCTACACATCTATCTGCACAAAATAACCTGAACTTTGCCATCTATACCTTAAGAGCCTAATAATAATCCATCAGTCTTCCTATTCAAACTTAATTTTAAATAGCGAAAATAAAAACCTGTATATTCGCACTTTTTTTTGTTTGGAGCAGCAGCCTCACACTTCAGCGCTATATTTTCGCACTTGTTTCTGTCTAGAGCAGTCCGACTATGAGGTAGCCGCCTCACACTCCACCGTCGCAAGTTCATACCACAAAGAACTGCTTGAAGTATCGCAAAATCTATACAGAGCCATCCTAGCAGGTTCCATATGCCAACTTGAGAGCTACAAATTTTCCAATTCATCCAAAACTGCTCTGTCTCAAATTCAGATTTGATAGAATATAAACTAGAAATATTTGATATGTAGGAAATATTCGCTTTTCTCTGCGTATGAGAAAATATGTAGGAAATATTTGCAACTGGTGCTTTGTAAAATATTGTGTGAAAATATCACAAGTCAGTTGATGTTGTATGATGTGGAAAACTAATAGTGATTCAATACAAGAAAACAAATACGTATAAGTTTCATTTTCCTGCATGAGGCCCAAACATCAGGATTTGACCAGCTTTAATTAAATGCAACTTAATTGTAGAGTATTTAAGTGAGAAGTAAAATATACTGGTAACTTCTAAATCAAATATATACAACCCTAGAAAAGGCCTTCACATACTGACATATTCCAGATGATACAGGGGGCTAACATATTTTGAGACTCATTCTCACACCTCCATTTTCAGACAATCCTGCTTGCACCTCGTCAACCAAACATTTTCTCATTAATTACACCATTCTCACGGCTTACAAACTCCGGTTAAAGGAGGCAACTCAACATGATTCAAGCTTGACCTTCTAACCTTAATGTTGTAGTTGTACACGTAAAACCATATGCCTTTATACCCCACAAGGTGACAGCATTCATGCCTTGAAAAAGCACACCCAATGTCTACATGGTAGGCAACAAGAACACCAGTAAGACTTTCCACTGAAACCATATCCTCAAGATTGACAAGTATAAACCTGCATAAACAATCATTTAATAAATTTATTCAATGAAAACAAATAGCAAAGAAAAATCACACGACATAAAAAATTCATCCTTCCATTCGCATAGTGAGCTTGCAATTCACACTATGTGATCCACCTAAGAGGTTACAATTGGAGGGCAAATTCAGGAATGCTATTTTTCTTGATATGGGCTTCTTTGGCATGTTGAAAGGAATACATGCATGTTGTATTGATATATCTTCAACTTTTCGACCATTGTTACTCAATTTAAACTCCTTTATTTCCCCTATCAAAGCGTCACATAGCTTTGCCACTTTACTTAACTCTATGCTCATCTCTCGTTGATAGTAGCATTGTCACTTACGATCTTATGGAGACATAGACTCCCACTGCCTGTTAAATCAAAAGTGGAGAAGAGAAAATGAACGTAGTAGTAAGTAAAGGCCAGGGATGCTAGACTTTGGCGCCAAAAAATGGACAATTGAAACATTGGCGATTGGGCACGTTCACTTTGGCGGACTTGGCCATCAATTTGTCAGCGATATGGTTTCCAAAAGCGGGTCATTCTCATGAGGACTCTCATCATGCATCCAAACCGCCGAGTAGGTAGGCTCCTTCATTCATTCATCTCAGCAGGTGTTTTACATTGGCTGAGAGCGGGTAGTCGCACATCGCAGGCTACACAAAAAACTAATTATAAAGTATTACAGTTATGTAGCTAAAAAAACTCCTTGATGGAGTTGTTAAAATAACAAAGAACGATGAGATGTTGGATGACGTACCTGCTGAAGACTTATCACCAGGATTAAAAAACCCCGCCCTTTCAAGAAAAACCCTAGTGATAAGCCCTTAGCAAGGGGCTTGGACAATCATCAGGCTACTGTCACATTTAAGGGTCTGAACGGGACTTGAATCCACTACCTCTAGAGTGGTAGCTGTGCATCCTAACCATAAAGGCCACGATAATTTGGATGAAACCGAATCACATGCTCCAGACCTGATGGTTAATCGTCACCCTATCCTCCCCTCAAGGGCTGAAACCAAGGAGTGTGACGACAACCATCCGGACCCCCAACCCTATTATGGGTTGCCCACACCACTAGGGCATGAGTTATTCAAATCATACTGTCACATTTAAGGGTCTGAACGGGACTTAAACCCACTACCTCTGGAGTGGTAGCTGTGCATCCTAACCGAAAAGGCCACGATGATTTGGATGAAACCGAATCACATGCTCCGGACCTGATGGTTAATCGTCACCCTATCCTCCCCTCAAGGCCCCCCTCCTTGAAGACTTGCAACTGGAAAAATTTTGGGCGGCGGACCAAAATCGATCTGCAAGGGACTGAAACCAAGGAGTGTGACGACAACCATCTGGACCCCCAATCTTATTACGGGTTGCCCACTCCAGCTTCAGCTCCAGCTCCGAGGACTCGTCGCAGTCGTAGGAGGGGGATGGTGTGACGACCATACGAGCATATGGTCGTCACATGAATGCAAAAGCGTAGTTGCACTAAGCAAGGTTTGAACTCGCAACCTTCTAGTTGGAAGTCGAACACCTTTGCCAAGTGCACTACCAAGCGTTCCATCACGTCTTTGTCATGTATAGATTTGTTCCCAGGAGGTCCTAGAACATTCTAGAACCTGCATGCATGCACGACACATGGCGTGATCTCATCCATTGGAGTGGCGCGATCCTGAGCGTCGATCTAGATATATAAGGAGGGCATCTCCTTCTTGTCGAACCATTCCGGTTCAACGCCAGTCTTGAGCCTTCTAGGCATCTGTCTCATGTTCCTACTTGCCTTCGGGCCATTGTACTCTTGATTCATGTTCATATATCAGATTCTTTGCCGATCTTGGCGTATTTCTTCCGTATTTCTTGCGTAATTTCCATGTATTTTCCTCGTTTTTGCATAGGTTCATGACAGCTACTGCAACGGTTTCCAAAAAATATGAATATTGACGAAGCCAGAAAAGGGCACGTTAACTGAATCCCTGCACAACATAAACACTAAAACATATGAGATTAAAAAAAAAAAACTTTCAAAATAAATAGGGTTGGTCATGCGTGCCACGCGAAACAATAAACATAACATAAATAGAGAGAGAAGAATTAATTAATTATACATACTTCCGAGGGGAGGGGGTTTCAAGAGGAAGAGAAAAGGAAACTGCTGGGACGAAGAAGAAACGTCGATTTGAGAAGCTGAAGGAGATTCCTGTTATAAAAACCTAAACCAGAGGTCCAAAACTGCATGCAAAACATGTATGCATGCATCTCCTCCTCCTGAGAATCTTGATCCTACGGAGTAGATCGATTCGCATTCTCATGAAGACTCGCATCATGCATCCAAATCGCCGATAAGAAGAGAACTCTGTTTAACTTTTAAGAATCGCAAAGGACGAAAGAGAATTGCCTCAATCCAAACAACCAGACTAGAGTGGAAAGAGGAGAATGAAAAAAGTCAAGACTTGTCCATCCATGCAGGAAGAAGCCCCTCCCTTGCATGGTTCAAGAGGAAGAGAAAAGGAAACTACTGAGATGAAGAGGAAACGCTGATTTGAGAAGCTGAGGAAGACTCCTGCTATAAAAACCTAAATCAGAGGTCCAAAACTCCATGCAAAACATATATGCATGCATGCTCCTCCTCCTGAGAATCTCGATCCTATGGAGTGGATCGATTTGCATTAATGCAATGACAATGAATGCACATGTCACATCTATCAAAACCCACTATGTAGATGCCAAGGAAGCTTGCTTTTTCCACATAAAATTAATTTTGGTAAAAAAAAGGCCGAGATGACAAAGAATTCTTTAATCTAAGTTTTGAGCCATTTTGAGATTCCACATCTGTTCTAATGTTTTCTCTATTTCGTTTGACCATGCCTAAAGCTCATGAGCTGAGAATAGAGCCTCTGTTTTGAATTGGTCATAGGATTCATCGGGACTTTTGTAAACAGACTGGTCTGCATAAATAACTAAATAAAAAGTTTTAAATGCTTTCCGTCGTGCAGCTTGTGTTGTAGTTGCTATAAAGTTGGCAATCAAGCTAGCTAGATTGTGTTGCACAACAAGTATATGATGCCATTCTAGCATTGACAATCGATCTCATTTCTAATGGAATGTTACATCAACTATGAACATACCATTAGAAAATGTTGAATTGAATGCACATGAGCTACTATATGAGCATCAGTTACAAGGTAATAGTTATCATCAATGATGGGACAATCATACTATTAGTGGAAGGTAACAAGATTCATAAACATGTAGGAGGCATGGTGAAAATAAAAAAGTGATGGAAGTACGATACATTATTTGTCATGTGTACACAAAACTAAAGAAAGGAAAGTATGGTCTAATTATACAAGATGCTAATGCATCAATATTTTCTGTAGAATGAATTCATTATTGCTAGAAAAAACATGAAGTGCAAGTAGGAATATGGCAGAGGCTTCGCCTGCCTATGGCTGTCATGAACCTACGCCATGGATTCTAAAAGTCAGTAGGAACACTTTTATAAAGAAAGACAAGCTAGAATGACTTTAGCACCACTAGATTAATAAAAAGCAAGAACAAACACATATATTTTTTAATAACTCACTTCCTTCCATCTAAGAAAGGCCCCCAAATGAACTTTGAGATCATGACTTGACTTTGAAGATGAAAGCCAACATCCTAAGGTCACTAGCTGCCTTAGGCTTAACACAATCAATCTAGGATACTTTAACAACAGCACATTGTGTTGTACCACCCCAGATAAACTTCTTGACAGTGCACACTATCTAATTCATCTTAAATTAAGGAGCTAGTAAGGTAGATGCCATGTAGACTTGGGTATTACTAAGGACTTCTGTGACTAATCCTATCAAGCAGAGATAACTTAGCCACCTTCCACCAGAACAAATGTTTCTCTAGACCTGTAATGATCTCAAAGCTCAATGATCACTTCTATGTTTTCCCTTTCAAGACAACTATAAAGCCTAGCCTCCTATAGGCTTTGTTATACCTACTGCATTCATATCCAAATACTTTCTATTTCTAAAAGGACAACTTGCATCTTGAGGTGTGGTTAGATCCTTATTCCATGTTAGATCTTAAATCTGTGCTTCATTCTCAGTGTCATGCTGGTGGATTTCCTTGCAAGGTACACATAATCAGTAGCCTCTATGTGCATTTGTACATCCAGAGACCCAGTGGTGTTGGCAAGTAGGTAGAGTTTTAACAATTACAAACATATAACAATCCATAAATCCAAAGAGGAAGGTCAAGTGACATCAGCACACTATTGTTTCAAAGGTGGTTGTTTCTTATACGTCACCATCTCAAAAATCCATGTACCATAGCAAATTCATTTAAGCCATTAGAGTCCATGTCATCACTTTCACATTCTTCCAAGGGTCACGTCTATTGCCAAAAGCATTGAATGTGTTGTCAAGTGTTCCATTGTTATCACCCTCCAAAATCTTAAACCAATCTCAATTTTCATATCCACAGCATTGTCGTTACTAATATGAAATGAGGGATGTTTGCATGTATAAAATAAATCCTCAGTTAGTCCTTTTGGTGTATTAGTCATAGGTAACACTTGGTACTAGAGTCAAAGGTTTAATTTCCCTTAAACATGGTTGTCTCGAGGAGGGAAGGAATGATATGAATTGAGACATGCTTGTGGATATGGGGTAAAACCTTGGAGAGCTTAGCCGCAAGGATCGGCCTTTTTGGTGTATTGACTGGCATTATGGGATTAGTGCATTATAGTTGCCTCTCCAACGTTTCCTGTCTCTATTTCACTGTCAATCCCCAATCGCCCTTATAGCGCCTATATCCACAAGTTTTCTTGCACTATATTGGGTGATGTATGCTCGATCCAACATAATAGCTGCTCAAGTTGTTTTGGAACGCATGAAGTCCCAAAACTTTGTAAAGCTTCGCTTACCCATTAAGTTAGAAGCACTGGTGATGTCGCGCCATCTCACATATGATAATCAATTTGAAATTGGATAATCATAGTTTTGTGTTTGGTATATAGCAATCAAAGAAGCTCTACAAGTCTCTATTGTCAACCATGACTGCCAGTCTCGTTGAGCGCTCCCTAGAACATTATGTATCTCCAAAACTTCAACCACAAATCCTTTTATTGCTTCCTTGAATAATTTCTGTGATTTTTAGGAGCATAAGTGTCACAGGGGTGATATGTCTAGGCTCATGAATATGGTTGGTAGGCAGTTTGCCTCTATTGCTTCTTCTTCTGGGCAGACTAGTGGGGGTACTCTTATTGCTTGGAGGATGGATGTGCAGGTCACGTACTCTGCAGCAGACAGGTTTGGTCGGTGGGCAATAATTAAGTGGTTGGAGGGAGGGCAAGAGTGGGGGATTGTTAATGTTTATGCCCCTAATCAGCCTTCTCAGCGGGGTGCTTTATGGGCCACAGTTCGGAATAAGTTGCGAGCTCTTGGTGGGTTGCAGGTCGCTTGGTTGTTGTTAGGGGACTTCAATATGGTAGAGCGAGTAGAGGATTGCTCTGGTTCTGGAACACAGAATTGTGCATGGGTTTGAGAGGGATCAGTGGTCTCGTTTGCTGCAGGATCTGGCCTTGGTTGAGGTCCCTGGGGACTTGTCTTTCACCTATTGTAATAGGCAGATTGGTGCGGGCCGGGCGTATGCTAGGCATGACCGGTGTTATGCTTCCCCATGCGCACTGGATGGTGTGCCCTCTTTGCGCTGGAGTAACATTCTGTCTACCTCCATTTCTGATCATTATCCTCAAGTTTTGTCCAGTCAGGGTGCAGTTGCCTCTCGGCCCTCTAGGACGGTGTTCCGTTTGAACACCCGGCTTCTGGCTGATGCGGATTTCTCGGCCCAATGCCAGGAGTTGTGGCTTGATACCTTTTCATCTCTGAAGGGTATGTCTGGTATGGTGACTGCCTTGGCCAGGGTGAAGCGTTTTGCCAAGGTCTTTGGTAGGCGCCGCGGTGCGGCAGAGCCGGCAGGAGTTGCATGGTCTCTATCGAGTTGGAGAGGATTCGCCTTGATCTCCTCGATGGCATTAGGGAAAATGCGGTGTTGCAGCCGTATTGTTGCTCTGCTGAGCGGGTTAAAGCGCGGGAGGCACGCGTGTGAAGGCGGCCCTTACCGGGGTTGAAGGAGGGGGATACAAGTTCGCTTGGTGTTCTTGAGAGGCTAGGACTAGGCAGCGGCGATATCAAAGATCTATGGCGCCCCTTGCTTTACCTCGGGATGGCCGGACTTTGGAGGATCCCGCTGATTTGCGAGAGGTATGTGCATGCCCATTTCTCGTGGTTTTTCGCCTGGCCAACAAGACTCTTCCCTATGAGCGGGAGATGCGAGGAGCTTGTTTTGGGGGTCGTTAAGCCATCTATTCGCCTCATCATCAAGATGAGAGCTTGGAGCGAAGCTCTCGAGAGAGGATTTAGCTGTGGCATGTATGTGCATGGCCAAGGATAAATGTCCCGGCTGGATGGCATCCCCCGTGGAGTTCTTTCGGACTTATTGGGAGTGGGCTGGTGAGTCGGTGTACCGTGTGTATCTTGAGTTCTTCTTTGATCTTCTCAAATGGATAGGATCTTGAATACCGCATGCATTTCCTTGATTCCTAAGGTTGCTGACCTTTCTACTATTAATGATTGAGGCCTATCTCCTTGTTGTCCTCTGTGTATAAGATTATTGCGAAAGCCCTGGCAGAGAAGTTGAAGCCGGTGTTGACTTCTTCCATTAGTAAGGGGTAGTCTGGGTTTGTCCCTGGGAGGAACATTTTGACTAATGTTGCCGCAGCTTATGAGGGCCTTTATTGGGCCAGAAGAACAGGTGAAGGGATTGCCTATCTTAAGCTTGACTTTGCCAAAGCTTACGATAGTGTCCGTTGGGAGTTCTTGTCTGCCATGATGTTAGCATTGGGCTGTGGTCCACGCTTTTACGAGAGCGATCATGAAGTCATAAGATAGGCAAGACGCCACCGTGGTGTGCCAGGGTGAACCCTCCGCCTTTTTCTCCTTAGGCAGAGGGGTGCGTCAGGGGTGCCCTTTGGCGCCGTTTTTGTTTACGATTGTGGCGGAGGCACTGTCTCAGTTGTTTTTGGCGGCAGTGGAGGAGGGAGTGGTGGATGGGCTTCGGATGCAGAATGGTAGCCAGCAGATTATTAACCAGTTTGCCGATGACACTCTCCTCTTCTTGGTGGCAGAAGAGAGGAATTTGCGGAATGTGAAGGGTTTGTTGGATACTTTCTCCTTGGCCTCGGGCATTCTTCTGAATTGGGGTAAGTGCTCGCATTATGGGCCCGGTGACTCCGCCTCCCCTTGTTTGGCTCTATTCCCTTGGAAGGTGCTTCCGGTAATGTGTGTACTAAGTTGCTGGTATTCCCTTTGGAGGGATGTTTCCATGGGGAGGGTGTGGGATGAGATTTTGCGGGGGTTGCGTAAAACACCTCAATTGGTGGAAGGGTAGCAAGTTGTCCATGGCGGGTAGGATCACTATTGCCAAGTCAAGACTTTGTAGCACTCATGTGTATACTGAGATTCGTGATGCTAGCTCCCCGAGGGTAAGATACGTGCTTTGGATAAGATTGTTCAAATTTTTGTGGGGCGGGGGATGATGAAGGGGCGGTTGTTAAAGTGGCTTGGTGGACGTGTCTCGCCCCAGGAGGATGGGGGCTTGGCCATTCCGATTTGTTGCCTGCATAGTAAGGTGTTGGTCTCCAAGTTTGTTTGGAGCATTCTCGCAGATGGAGCATCTTCTCTGGTGCTTGTTGTTGTTTGCGATCTCTTCGCCATTGTGTGGCATTTGGGAAGCCGTCGTGCATGTGGAGTTGCCCACGGGCTTTGTTGTATGGTCTCCGGCCTTTCCCACATGCATCCCCTTTTCTCACAGGAGTGTTGCGGGCTTGGGATCATGTGTGTGTGCTCTTCCAGCTAGATTATGCCTCAATTTATCACCACTCTTCTCCTTTCTTGTGGGTTCCTCTACCCCTGCAAGACTTGCCCTTGGTCGCATCGTGCATGCTCTGACGCGAAATTCGCTGGAGGCGTTGGAAGCCGCCCGTGTGCTCACCTTGGAGGATTGGTATTGGGGTGGTCAGCTAGCTTCGTGGGAGTTCTTTCGAGCTTGCTTTCGCCTGAGGGGCAGTGACCGGGCTATCTGGGAGCACGTGGCGGGGAGTATTCCGCTACACATACCTATAGTCCCTCGGGGATGATGTGGTGGTGCAGGTTTGGAAGGTTCATCCGGGATGTTGTGTCTTCTTGCTTTGTGCGGTCTTCTTACCGGGGTGGCGGCTATTCATGACACACCGCCCCTTCGGATAAGTGGTCTTTGCGGCTTAGGGTTCTCGATGGCTTTTCGGTTTGGACGTGGACATGGAGCTCACTTCCCCACCAAAGGTTAGGGTGCTTCTATGGCGGGTGGTGCACCGACGTCGGTGAATGCCCTTGTGAGTCGGTTTAGGCGGGTGTGAGCCCTCTACGCCCTTTGTTGTGGCCTTCATCATTGAGACTGTGGAGCATTGTCTAGTTTTATGCCCTCACTTGCAGTCAGGATTGGGTTAGGGCTCGTTTCGTGAGATTGACTAGCCGCCAGCTTGTTGCTTCATGTGTATCTCGGTGCTTGGCGCTCTTGCGGCAGCAAGCCTTGCATCTGGCGTGGCTTGGTTGGTGTGGTTGATTTGGAAGCGGGCGGTTGTGGATCTTCGTGGGGATTCAAGAACTCTGCGGCCTCTCCGATTTCGACTTCGGTACAAGCTATTTCAAAGCTTTCTGGTGTTCCCGGGAGTAGTAGAGCGGAAGTTTGCCATTTGGCGGGACTTCTTGGGTATTGTAGATGGTGATGGTCGGTTTGTACAGCAGTAGAGTTGCAGTTTCTCTGTGAGTTTGTTGTGGAGTGTCGAGGTATCGCTGTCTCTTTGAGGCAGTTCTCCTTCCTCCTCACTTGCTTTGTAACATTACCATTCTTTTAATATATTGATGACACAGTTCTTCAAAAAAAAAAAAAAAATTCTGTGATTTTTGTCCTTTATAGTATAGCATTAAGAATTTCCGAACCAGAAAAATGAGAATTCATCTATTGCTTATGTCAAGAGCAAGTTACATTAGGGTTTTATGTCGATTAGGACATTTGAGGATGTACTCAGTTCTATTGTAGCAAATTGGAGGATCACCAATAATTGCAAGCATATGGAAAGGGAGCTAAGAGGTATAAAACTACTGATCTAAGTTTTGCAGAATTGCATCATTTTTATAACTATATAACCCATGTAAATTGTATCATCACTATCCCAAATTTTAAATAGTAGATTTTACAGGACTCCAACTTAGCCCAGCATCGCCAAAATTGCACGTCATAATAACAAACGCATGTGCTTAAAATGGATTTGAGAACTATATGTTTTGCATTCGGCAATTCGAAGATGATAATGATAGATCGGAGCAAGCTTTTCAAGAGAAATTGCAATACTATTAATTTTACATAACCTTTCATTGACACCCAGTGGTAAGGCATCAAAAACAAAATACAAAGCTTCTCACTAAAAGAGTGCTTATTTAACATAACCTATCATTGATACAAGTTGGTACAAGCATTAATGGAAATATAAATGCAGTAGAGATCCAATTATTGGGTTAGACCTTTTATGCATAGTAGTGTAAAGTTTATGACCAATTACATCTTATATCCATTGTATATCTCGCCCCACAATTTTGGTACAAACACGAGGAGGAGACTTTGACTTAGTGCCAAATTTGGTACAAACATACGAGTAGTGCAAAATTTGATACAAACGTAAGGAGGTGTTTTGACCAAACATATGAGTAGTACCAAAGTACTAACATAAGGATGAGACTTTGACGAAACATATGAGTAGTACCAAATTTAGTACTAACATAAGGAGGAGACTTTGACGAGGTAGTAGGTAATCACAACTCGTTGTTTCCTACTTTTGACATATAATAATAAATTTTTGCATTCTAATTTTAAAGCATTGCAAGGAAAGGGCCGCTTGGTTTATAGGGTTGTTTATGTGAGACCTGTTTTTTTTAGGTTTTCGGCTGGCTGAAATCTGGAGAGCCAATAATCTGTAGCAGTTGAATCTGTGGCTGTTGGTTAAATACATATAAGTCGTTTCAACAAATGGATAAACAGAAAGCTTGTTCCAAGCTAGACATTAATTTTGAGGCTTAAAGCCTGCCAAAAAGCCTAGCAAAACAAAGCTTGTGGATTATAATGGTACCAATTCATTAGATTTCCCAAACCACTTTTTTCAGCTTTAACATCACTGAGGAGCATTCAAACTATTGAAACTATTGCCGTTCCAGTTTTGCTCTAATTTTGCTGATACTAATACCCTTGCTTACCAATGAGAGATATAAATTAAAATATGCTTCTCAACGTTTATGCTGAGCCTATCATTGTGGCCATACCTTCCATTAATGATGTTCATATTCCTTATACAAGGTCTCTAGCTCGTAATACTTTAATTTTTTCCATGCTTGTCCAAGGTTATCTACGTTGACAAAAGTTATCTCCGTTGACATATACTCTATTTTCACATATTTCAAAGCATGCTTTGATGGATTAAGGCTTGATTACAAGCATTTCACTGAACTCATCAATAGCAGAATTTCCAGATTCTTGGCATTCAGTGTCAGAATCTGGGATGTCTTGTGAATCATCAGAGTCACTTATTCTGTCATCTCCGCATGCATTTTGATCACCTTTTTTTAAAACTACATTAATCCCCTTTTCGTTACCTTTGCTCATCTGCACAAGAAAAATCTTCAAACTCAAGAAATTGAAACAAACAGGCAAACAAAATAGACACCATAAAAACCAAACATACTGCTCGTAACAATGTTCTGCGGTCCCGTTCACGTAATTCTTTCAGTGCCTGTTAAACAAATTATGATTTGAGTGGACGAACAAAAGGATTAAAAAGGGTACATGAACACAAAAGAAAGAAAGCTAGAGCTCATGAATTTGTTGACCTGACCTGTTCCAACACCATGCGCTCGTTCTCCTTATCTTCTGCGCCCCTGCAAATAGGAAAGGAATAAAATAATAACAACCTTGTCACAAGAGATGCTCCAAAATACTCAAGGTCTTTGGAAATACCTATCAATATCAGCAGGATGGCAGCATTTACCACAAACATTCCGCTCCCGTGCACAACCTGCATAGAATATATGTTATTTATTTGTTTTTGTTTTTTTTTTTTTTTGGGGGGAACACTGAAAGAAGAAAAAAGGACCTGCACAAATAGCATGATAAGCATCCCGTACTGTACGCTTCCCACATTGGTTACTGTCAAATGCACAAACTGAAGTTAAGATGAACACCACCTGACAATCAGCACATTTGCTTTTATCAACAATAAGTATTATCTCACTGCTTATAAATGACTACAGAAAGCTCACAAAATATTAGAGGACCATCTGGCGACACATTATACTGTTAAAACTCTGAATCCATCTCTTGCACATCGTCAAAATAATGATGTCTCATAAACTATCTGAGCATGCAGGAGGAGGCATACGCCGCTTTATGGTGGCCTAGGACCAGACAAGCAAGAGCCATAAATGATATTACCAACCTCTTATAATATCTGCAATAACATCTCCCTCTATCTCAGTTAAATCTTTAGCGCTTAAGAGTGCTTAAGCTCTTTAGTGGGCATCACACCATTGTCGTAACTTCTTAACTGGAGGAAATGCAAGAGCAAGTGCAGCAATCCCAATTCTAAATGGCATAAGGGGCCTCATTATCCACTAGTGCCATATCCATCAATCTAATGATTTCAAGACTGGTCAATGAAGCAATTCCTCATCTGCAGCCATATTAAGTGGCATTTGCAAAGAACCATTGTTTGAGCTTACGTTCCAAAAAGAATTCTCATAGAATGTAATTCAATTTGCTAATGCATCATTTTGTGCCATTTATATCTCTTGACTTAGTTTACTGACTTAGAGTCACAGTCAAAAGAAAAAAAGATGAAATCTTCTTTGGGCACATGGAATTGGAAGCTCAAATTCATATGGTAGTATGGTGGACGCAAAGCTAGCGCACGTACTACTGGCTACCCCAACTGGATCGTTTACCCTATTTCTGCAAGGAACATCTAGAGCCAGACAGGATAACAAATATTTACAGAAACAATTTATGAATTTCCTATCAGAAAGTCAACATACCACTTTGCAGGTTCGGTCAGCGGCTTGTACTTTCCATATCTACAATTGATATAAAGAATGTGTATTCACAATAGTCAAGCAGGTCAAGACCGAATTGAAGCCAAATAGGAGAGGATACTTGCGCCTCCATAAAATTTGATCTTTACATCTAGTACACACTCCATTTACTGCAGGATAAGGGTGCAGTTTCCCTCCTAGCTCCTGGAAAAATGGTTGCATATCAACGGCTACTCATACCACGTATTTAAGCCGATACTTACTCGATCATTTATTTTCACGGCAGCATTTGGCTTCCAAGCTGTTCTGCAAATAGGAAAAGATCAGATGAGATCAGTCATATTTCAGATAACCCAGAAAGCCTGCATACCTGTTTTGATGCTTAGGAGCGCCTTTGCTGGTGCTGCCTCTGCGCGTGGACATCGGAAGGGTTAAGGGTTTTGGTTCAAACCTGGTTTGCGTTCAAAGAAATCACATCAAACCTAGTTTGTTAAAAAACGGGATCCATTATCACCATTTTGGGACAACTTGTCTTTGAGGTGTGGGCTACGACTTGTTTATTGTAAACAGGAAAGTCAATTTACATACCATTCATGCCATTCATGGTATGTCAACAAGGCTCCGTGCAAAAGAAGCGTGGAGTCTTGTTGACATGCCATGGCATGTAAATTGCCATTCTGTTAGGGACGCCTCATATGTAACGTCTCCGGCGGCCCCTTAATGTCAACGTGTCTGACAAAAATTTTGGGGTGTTCATATGCTGGACGTCGTCATCACTCACATAGATCAATTCCGTTCTCCATTGCTCATCACTTACATCGCCATTGCAGTAGCTATCTTGCTGGCATCAGTTGCAACCGCCTTGTCCTTCTGAGGATCTAGTAGCATAAGAACTGGTGCTGTGTTCAAAACTTCCTTTAACTATTGGAATCCTGCTTGAACTTTGTTCTTCCAATAAGTTGCCCAATTCTCGACCTTCTCATGCTTGGTGAGGTCAGTGAGGGGTGTTGTGATCTTGACGATGTCCTTAATGAACTTACGATAATATCCCGCTAAGCCTAAGAAACTCCTAACTTCAAAAACATTCGTAGGAGCTGGCCATTCCTTGACTACCTCAATCTTAGCTGGCTCGGTAGTGATGCCATCAGCAGAAAGAATATGACCCAAGTACTCGACCTTGGTGGTCGCAAATTTACATTTTGGAGAACTTGGCGAAGAGTTGTTGGCACTGCAACTTTTGGAGAGCCTGTCGAAGGTGGCGTTCATGGTCCTCCAAGGTCTTACTATAGATAAGGATGTCATTGAAGAAAAAAATGACAAACTCGTCTAAATAGTCTCAAAAGACATACCGAAGCACACAGGTTGGACGAAGAACACCAAACAATTGGATGTAGCCAGGGGCATTAGATTGCACCTGGCCAATCATTCCAATCATATGCAACGGTCGAATGGTGCAATAGCCATAAAATATCAGCCTCCTGATGACATTTTATACATGCTATGAACGTATGGTATAGATATATTGTATTTATATTCATGATATAGATATATAGAATTTGTACATGTAGTGAAGTGATATTCTCATTGAGCTCCTTAAAAAATCATTGAGTACAAATTTGGTTCCCCCACTAGGATTAGAAATTTAAAAACCATTGATACATAGAGAATGCTCCGAAACTAGACAATCATCGAGAGCATATCAAATTGATAATAAAAGATAAAAGTATAATCCATCTGCTATAAATATCGAAGCAAACCAAAGGTCGTGGCGAAGGTAGACCTTCTCTATATGATAACCAATAGACCTTCAAGAGCCCTTCGCACCATACTATCATGACCCCATATTCATGTTTGTGAGGAACATATGTGTGCAATCAGAGAGTTAAGTGCTAATTGAGACTACTTGAAAAAATTTGCAAGTTCAAAATTGCTCACCCAGTTAAATGTTAGTAAGTGATTTAGGGACTCTCATGATATAGCCAAGTAGAAAAGATATCCACGAGGGATCTGATATGAATAAAGCCCTCCACTCAAATAAAGGCTAGAAAACCATTCAGAAAAGAAACATAGTTGAACTAGAAGGAACATCCATATAATGCTATCTCGGAGGCTACAGTGTCATGCCAAGGAAATAAATAATAAGCAGCCGACAAATTGGGACATGCCCGACACGTGTCTCAAAGATCATCAAATGCCACGCCGAAAAAATATACAAAAAGAACAGCCGACCAATTCCAATTGGTGTTGCCTCAGAGGCTGCAATGCCACGTCGAGAATATAGAAAACCCTATAATCCAAACACAGCTAGCTGATCATGAACATCAAATAGTGCTAGTCAGAGCTTCAATGCCACCCTAAGAAATAAAGTTCACAAGTACTACAATTGAACAAGAAAAGCATCCAACTGTTTACAGCATGCTCAAGAGAATGCCTATGATCTGCAATAGCATAATAGAGCCAACATGAACAGGCGTCCCCATCCAAAGAATATTGCTATTGTATGGTAAAATGATGTTCAATGTTTATGCATTCAATTTTTTTCAATTCTGATCAACATTGCTATCCCAATTCTTTTAATGTACATGAGATATACCTCTGATGTACATCAGATGTACATTTAAGCACATTGATGTTTTGATTTGTGGAATCCAAATATTTTGGTAACCATTCACCACAGCATGGCCTATAAAAAAAGTCCATTCAATTCAATTCAATCAAATATTGTTTTTTCAGGATTTAGCCAATCGAAGTTCGTGTAAGCATCACATACACACGAGAATGGTCTATATAGCTACTTCATTGAGTCATTTGGATTTATAGTTGATATATAATGGTATCTATTGAGTACCAGGTAAAGTTATGCAATTCAATACTTAGTGCCTGTTGACATTAGTTTTTCCAACCTCCCAAACATCCTTTCACACTCTGAGTCTTTGGTCCTTAAAATTGCGCAAATTGTTCCTGCACTTGTCACAGGCATGCCATTTTGTTTTCTCTGCTTGCTCTCAAGCCACAACTTTATTATATTAGCCTCTCCATCATCTGTGACTTTTCCAAGGCCAGATCTCATGAAATTCCATATCACTTTAATTTTGTTTTCATTATGGTATAGAGTTGAATTAAGAAGCACAACCATCTGGACATATGTAATGAAGACATATGTGCATGCGCCTGGACCTTTGGTCTACTGGTAACACGCTAGTCCTAAAACCTGTAAGTCTTGAATTCGAGACCGTTTAGAGTCGCACTATGTATAGACCCATCCTATGGCTCAATGTAGGTAGTTATAGGGTTCCCCTGGATGTTATATTAATACCTATCTATCTTTTACACCTAAGTAATTCTAATTGTACTAGATAGATAGATAGATAGATAGATAGATAGATAGATAGATAGATAGATAGATAGATAGATAGATAGATAGATAGATAGATAGATAGATAGATAGATAGATAGATAGATAGATAGATAGATAGATCATATTTTTACGTCATGCCACATTGGCAGCGTCACAAATGTTGTACAAAAATGGTTGTTATGCAGCATGTGCTGAAATATAGAAATGTAATAACTTTTTTCGCTTGCCTTCTTTCTTTATCATTGAAATATGTACCAGAATAGTAATTTGGTCCGAAGTCTAGTGCGTTGATTTCACTTTTGTCCCTAACATCAATCTATAGTTTCTCTGCAAAGTCCTCAACAGACAACACACTATTGTTCGAGAGTTTCTCAACACATCTTCTAAATTACTTTCTCAGTGAAGTTATGATCTGTAAAGTTAACAAGCTGTGATCTTTCATATTTTTTTTTGCCATTTTGATCAACTAATCTGAGCCTTCTGGTATACCATTTTTAGAAGGCTCGTTGACATATGCATATACTTATCAATCAACATCTTGAATGAATGTTCTATCTTCCTCTGTTGGACACGTATCTATCTTCTTTACTCCATATTCATCACATTCACCTTTTATATATTTTAGTTTATCCCATTCATCTGTCACATATTTCTTACAAACCATTGACATCCACTTGTTCATCTTTGACACAACAACATGCTGTTGATAAAGCTGAGACTCCAATAAGACAAACATTTTGTACAATGCATCCCATGCTTTCTTTTTCCAAAAACGAATTGCACTCCATCTGTGTAGTCAACACTTCTATATATTCATAATGATATCATTTGCAATGGAAGGTTCTCTATAGTTTTAAATGAACCGCCAAGTTTTGCCCTCCAATTGAGACTTTACGAGGCACAACTATCCCGACTTCTTATCAACAAACACTAGTCTGACATGGCCACCATGCAAATCTGCTTTTGATAGAACTTTTTCAACTCTATGAACTCCTTATACTCTCCTTTTTTGTCTGCAATATTCCCCTTGCAGCTCAAAAAAAATCATCTCCTCAATAATTCTAAAACAAAAGCATATAAAGTGCAAATATGCACTCTCTCTAAATGAGAAAAACTGAATGGATCCTAGGGTCTTTACTTTCTCTATTACAATGAAGTATTTGATTAATGGATAAGGCTGAAATTGTCCTCCTTGTACTTGACTTCCTTGCATGAGTACAATCATAGTTGGGCCGACCCACCGACTTAGCCGACCTCCCGACCTAGGTTGGAAGGCCGACCTAGGTGGAAATTTTTTACCGACCTACCGACCTATTTTGCCAAAATCCAAGTCCCTTTATTCCTGCAAGTAATGCATAGACAACATCCAATACATTATAAATAGTTAATATAGACAATATTACACTTCAAATAACTTCAAATCAGTTGATTTACGTTATTAAACTTCAAATAAAGCAAGTACATTACCTTTTGAGGAAATAAGCATAAAGAAACTAATAAACAGTAGCATCAGACCCAATAATAGCATCAAATTCAATGCATGATTCTAATCTTTGTCTTCATCTTCATAGGCATCTTCATCTTCATTTTCAACATCTGAATCCTCATCATCCTCCAAATCTTCTCCATCACTTGATTCAATGTCTTTATCCTCTTCATCTGTATCCTTGTCATCCTCCCCTTCCTCTTCTGCCCCCTCCTCGTCCAATTCCATGGTCTCCTCATACAACTGATTCAAAGCATGCACCCTTTGGTGACAACGGCGAGAATGTGGATGTTGAAGCACTTGTGGGAGCTAAAAGATCATCCTTTCAACTTGAATTCGTTCTGATTCAGCTTGAAAAATTAACAACCGTTCCTCATCGTCTTCAAATACAGTTTTATTTGGATCATGTTCAAAATAAGTCCCATTTCTATCTCCTACCTTTTCAAGTAATCGAAGGTTAGTTTGGATGTAAGCTAACTTATCCAAGTTCTTCAAAAATATGGTTCCAGTTTCTTTGTATGAACTGATGGAAATAAACTCTAATTGCGCTCACATGGAGAGGCAGAAGTACAAAAAGATTATGTACAAAAAGATGAAAGAATATTATATGTCACAGACTTTTGATGTTGCTCCCTCGGACCTTTTTGCATGTTCATGTCATTCTTTGTGTATCTAGCATATTTGTATGAATCATTCATCATTTGATTGGACTCAAGTTGATTAGAAGATGCATACAATGGACGAAGCAAGAAAGCAATATAAAGTTGAGAATGCAACATTGAGAACCTTTCTCTGATTCCATCGTCATGATCATGGATCATATTCTTTAGAATTGTAACTCCCGATGGATCTACGTTATTGGTAAGCTTATCTAAAGACTTTACCATAGAACTCATGATCTCATAAATCAGGCCCATCGTTGCACCTTCTCAATCACAAACTTTCAACAAGATTAATAATGGACTTAGAAGAGTAAGGGTGTTTCTTGCCTCCTTGAAAAAGCTTCCACTATGCATGGGCTCATACATCCATACACCTAACAAATTGGAATACAAATAAATAGATACATAAACATAGAAATGATACAATAAAATGAGTAATGTTAAACGGAATACATAAGCTAAATATAGTACCTTTAGAGTGCTTCCAACTTGCCCATATAGGATCGGTGACCATACAAATAAGACCTTGGTCCACATCTTCTCTTGTTAGTTGACGAAGAGTGATATACATGTAAGAAAATCGTATAGCAGAGGGGTTGATAAGGGCTCGCTTGCAAAACCTATGAAACAATGCAAGACTGCTTTCTTTTATAGTGATGAAAGTCACTAATTTAACAACATCAATTATGATTGGCTCCACCCAATCCAATTCCCCAATATCTTCAAATAAAAGATCAAGGTAATGGCAAGCATATATTGTGTAGAGGAGAGTAGGAACGCAACTGGAGGCATTATCAGTGATAATTTAAGCCACATTCTCTACACTCGCTTCTTGAATGACTTCCTTCATGTGGTTAAAGCAAGAATTCTCCATCCTTCATATGACCACTCACACAAAATGTTGAGGGAGAACAACTATGCAGAAATGGTAAAGCTTGCGACAGTGGGTCTGATACAATGTTCAAGTACAACAATTTGTGAAAGGGAATTTAACCAATTGGATCATATTAAAGATAAATACCGTAATAGGCTAAAAACAGGAGGATTTGATTCATTAATGAGAGTTGCAATTGAATGAAAGCAATCAATGAGTTTGATTTTGGAGAAGCCTTCAAGATTTGAAAATCTGGAGCCACGTATAGGCACGTATATTCAATCAATTCGAGGTCCAAGGCAACTCGTGAAAATAGGAAGAAGAAGAATTGGATGAATATGGTGAGTAATCTCTTTTGTTTGTTTTCTTTTTGCCTTGAGGGAAGTTCACATATGTTAAATTTTATTTTGCAGAAAAATTGCATGTTGATTTTATTCTTGCAGAAAAAGGTAGGCTGGAAAAAATTATAGACATGTTGATTCATGAGGTGTAGAAAATATTCCTAGAACGTGTAAAATATTTCTCGAACCAAGGCCTAGAGACATCCTCCTTCACTGGGAACACTAATGTTGCCTCCAAACTTTAGAGATTGGAGCATAGCTTTGTTGCGTGAGATCAAAATATGTCAGAGCTACGTGTAGCAATTGCTCAGCAAGGCAAGGGACTTCATGCATATGCTCGTGAGCAGCTATGACATTACGTGCACGAGTTAGCGAAGTAGGATTTGTGAGCTAAACTCTCAGCTCTTGTGGATGAAGGCTACTCAACATATTACGACTGCCGCCCATGTTCACTTGCCTGAGACCCACCAGCCCAGACAGGCGAATTTCACCCACCTCGACAACCCTTATCGCCTCATCCCTAGTGCAGGAAGCACCCGCCGGAATGGCAGACATTGCTCTACTGCTCAGAGAAGAAGAAGAAGAAGAAGAAGAGATTTTAACGTCACGCAAAAAAAAACACGGGTAGGGGTGCGAGGGCAACAATGTAGTGGTCCGAGGCCTCTTTGAAGAAGGAGGGGAGAACCTCATTGCGCAGTTCCAGACTTTAGTCTTCTTCCACATGAAGTTCTCTCGTGCACATTGTCAGGGTAACTCGACTTGGTAACCAATGGCCTAATCGCCTATGCATTGTGAAATTCACAGTCGTTGACGCACTGATGTGGGACGCAAAGTTGAAGGGCACCTCACTGTATGTCAACCACAACCTCAAGTCGCTGCAATAAGAATCCCATACGAATATCTCTGTTGAAAGCTTATTAATAACCCAATTGACAACCCCCCCTCTCCCATTTTTTCGAAGGACAACAGTTTTATTAGTCAAGAGCAAAGTACACAAAAGCAAAATTTCGCCTTGTAACACAAGCATAGCATATGCCATCAGACTTAGAGCCTGAAGCGCAATGTACTTGCCCCATAAGAGAAACTAAGGATACGAAGAAACAGGGAAATACTAGATTCAAATACAATCTCTAACTATTGGCTCAATACGAAAGCACATATAAGCCATCACTATTTTGGTTTGGCCACAAGATACAAGATCATGAGAAGAAGAAAAAGTGTCTTGAAAACTGTGGACCACAAAAGCCAACTAGAACCAAGATGAAATGCTTTCTTCTTTGCTGAGGGCCATCTATCAAAGTAGGAAGCTAGGAGAATGTGTTGGCCATCCAAGACACTATGGAATAAACCCCGCGACCAAGTCCAGACTAATTGGACCTCAGGACATGCAAACAAGCAATGTTCAAGTGATTCACTCTCCACCAAGCAAAATGGACATGATGCAGAAATGCAAGGATTGCATTGATGATGGAATGCACTAACACGCAAGCACTTGTGATGATCTACCACCAAAGCACAAAGCACCCAAATATGATCAAGAAGTTTGTATGGCCATTGAGGTACAAATTTTTCCACCATTCTATAGTGTGTTTATTCACCTCAACAATCAATTTACATCACATAAATCAAACGTAGGAGGGTGATCAATTTGCTCTTGAACTTACTAAATGTATAAAAAAAGGCTCTCAAATTGGCAAACCTATTGATATTTTAAATGCATCAAAGAGGTAAAACTTTTGAAATTGTGACATGTGAAGATATGTTCTTTGCAAACATAGTTGCCAAAGCATTATGTGGCTCACTTAAAGATTTGTCTTGTTCATTGTATTTCCACCTTATCTGGTATGAGAGCCAGAGAAAGCTGAGGATGAGTGCTATACATGGGATAGCAAGAATGGCAGCTATCATGGCATCCAACTATAAACCATATATTGGTGAAGGATTGCATATACCCCTCCCCCTCTCCCCTTTTTTGAGGTTAAGGCAGTGGTTTATATTACATGCAAAGGGAATTGATATGAATATATAGTAACTTCAAAGGATAAAAATAAACCTTTGGAGTTACGTACTCATCCCATAGAAGGAGAGTAAAAAAGGTAACTGGGACACAGCTAGAGATTAAAAAAATTTGTTGTGTCTTTAATAGCATTTTAAATGTTTAAAGGAAGAACCTTTAGTCAAAAAGTTTCAGCATCTTAATCAGAAATCATGCATATCGCAAAGTGAACTCCAACGGATCAACCTGCACAATATGAAAGAGAGTCTCCAACTCATCAAATCGAAGGGCGTGTGATCCATGAACTGCAGTATAAGCTTGGAGGTAATCTCAAAGTGTTCCTTCCACTTGGATTCTCTTTCGGTTCCAAACCTTACATTAATAACTCAAAAATGTTTTTATTATAATTGGCATGCTGGTTGACAGATCATAAAAAAGCTTCGTATCCCACATCTTGGTAGGGTGGGAGGAAAGTTTTCTATCGCCATTGCTATGCCACTCATGCTCCATTGGATTCTTGGTAGAAACAAGTACTTCAATCGAAGGTACCATGATCGTTAGATTCACATTTTTCGTACTCTAATCTTGGATCTTCAATTTTGTCAGTGTAGCATTGGAAGGTAGAGTACCTTCATGCAAATTAACTCACAAGGTAGCTTAAAAATATTTCTTTTGGAAACAGCCATAGAAGCAAAGTAAGTATATATATTCATCCATCTCTCAATTTTTAAGTTTGTATTCTCTATTTGAAAATTATAGGTTAATGGACAAGAACAACCTTTTGCAGTTGGTACATCGGGATAGGCTGCCACCACATGGGGATGTAATAGAAAGTGGCATGAAAGTTGTACAGATTTGTAGAAATGCCATCGATCCGAGCCATCGGATCGATATTCTCGAATGGGCGAGCATGCATCTCTCCCATGCATGCATGCATTGCACGCATTTTCTGGGGCTCTGGTTTGTCTGGGGATCGCTATTTCTTGTAGGTTCTTCATCGACTTCTCGTCGGCATTTTCTCCTCTCTCAGCAGTTCCCTTGATTCTCTTTCTTTGATACCAGGCAAGGGAGGGGCTTCTTCATGCTTGCTTTGCCATGTTCTTCCCTGATCTTATCCCCTTTTTGGCCATCCTTCAACCTTTGACCTTGGTCCTGTTTTATAAAGAAGTTCTCTTTTTGTCGGGAGCTTTTGTCTGTTTTCATGCGAGCACTTATTCGAGAATGCCATCGATCCGAGCCATCGGATCGGTATTCTCGAATGGGCGAGCATGTATCTCTCCCATGCATGCATGCATGCATTGCATGCTTTTTCTGGGGCTCTAGTTCGTTTGGGGATCGCTATTTCTTGCAAGTTCTTCATCGACTTCTCATCGGCGTTTTCTCCTCTCGCAGCAGTTCCCTTGACTCCCACTCACTCTCCCTTAATGTGTATATTATTGTAAATGTTGTTTTTTGTCACGTGGTACGTGTGATCAGCCCCTCGTTTTTTCAAGGTGTAAATGTTATTTTTTGTCGCGTGGCACGCGTGACAAGCCCCTCGCTTTTGTCGAGGTTTTTTCTGTATTGGTTTTTTTGTTGATGATGTATAGGCCTAGAGGTGATGGGCAACTTCAGTATTCTCTGTGAAGCGTGCGTTTTTTTGTGGGAACGTTTAACAGTCTTGCATTGTCCAAGCTCCTTGCCGAGATTTTATCGCTAGGGTTTTTCGTCGAAAACTCAAAAGGGCGGGGTTTTTTAATCCCGGTGATAAGCTCTCGACAGGTACACTAGCCAACATCTGTAGCACAAAATTTATTTGGGGTCCAGGTGTTATAAGTGGATATTCCCTATGTTCTTGATTTTTTGGGTAGCTTGCGATATGCAGCTACTCACTCTATACCATTGTAGAAACATTGTTGAGATCAGGGATAGGTTCTGTACGTACGAAATTATTTTTCTAGACGTATAAAGTCCAAAAATATGTATTTTTAGGTTAAATACGTATTTTTCGTATTTTTAACCTGCCGACAGGAAAAAAAAAATTCGCGTAAGTGAAACCTTCAGGTTCGCTTACGCGAAAATCTTTTCGCATAAGCGAAACCTTAATTTTCTCTTACGCGAAACTTTAAAAAAACTTCGCGTAAGCGAAATCTTCAGGTTCGCTTATGCGACCCTTTTTTCGCGTAAGCGAAACTGAAGGTTTCGCTTGAAACGTGTGAAAATGAAGAGGTAGGACTTCCTGACATTATGGGGTTTAAAATGATGCATTCAGTATGGAATAAAAAAGAATGGGTTCTTAAAGGTTTTGGCGGAATTGCTTGCTATGTTAGACATGAATTCACACATTTAGTGACAGTCTTGAATAAAATGGCATCACTTTAGTATATTTGGATTGAAATATCTAGACAATTTAGAAAACTTTATGTTGCTGGTTGTTACTCTCCACCAAGAGAATCTCGTGTGTACAGTTCTGATAATTTAGACAGGGATGATCCGTTTTCTCATTTGGAACAAGATATTCTAGTATTTGGTTCCACAGGTGATGTGCTTTTGGTAGGGGATTTTAATGGATGCACAACACAAAAACAAGCAGCTATAGTTAGTCCAGATGGAAATTCAGAATGGATGAGGATGCTTGATGAAGATGAGCTATCAATTTCTGGATGGCGTAGACACTCTAATGATAGGATTAGATGGCCTAATCCACAAGGATACCATGTTTTGGCATTATGTAGTGGTCTTGATATGATTATATATAATGGCATAGTAAAATTTCCCATCTCTAAAAAATGCACTTGCAGGAATGCAAGTGTGGTGGACTATATTTTAGCTAAGCCAGCATTTATTAATCAGATAGTCAATCTTTCTATTGGCAATGAAAGGATTGAGTCAGATCATGTGCCAATTTTTGTTGCTATACGTGCTTTAGGCACATTGGCGCATGCTCCTCTATCTATCCGAGCTCCAAAAATCAAGATGAGATATGATAAAAGCATTTTGTTTAAGGAATCATATGAGGAAAAAGTTTCATTGATATTGTGGCCACAAGCAGCATCTGAGATCAGTGACACTTTGACACGCTTGGTAATTGATACAGCACCCATGTGCTTTAGTTCGCATAGGCAAAGGAAGGGATTACCATGCAATGGGTGGTTTGATCAAGAATGTAGAGAATAAAGGCTGAGGTTTAAGAGGGCAAAAGGGGATGCAAAAATCAAAGAAAGGAAAGAATATGTCAAATTGGTTAAGAGGAAAAAAAAAGGCACATCTGCATAAAAAGCATCAAGAAATGGTGATGGACCTTCTTAAGCATCCAAAAAGAGGTTAAAGCCATATCAAAATGTTGGGGCTACATTGAATGCTACAGCTCTTTTTGAGCAAATACAAAAATTGGATGATGTAGAGTATTCTTATTCACTTTGGATGATATACATTGTGGTTTATAAAAGTTGTCTAATAATAAAGCTGCTGATGCGGATGGTCTAGTAGCTGAAATGTTCAAGTGGGCGGGTGATGGAATTGCTGCTATCTTGTTAAAATTGTTGAATGCAGTGCTACGAGAGGGCTTCTCACAAGCATGGCAAATAAACAGAGTAGTTCCACTCCACAAAGCAGGCGATGAATTGGATCCAGCCAATTATCGAATGATCATGGTTAGCAGTTTATATGCTAAACTTTTTGCAGTCATTCTGGATTCAAAAATTAGCATATGGGCTGAGGATAATAATGCTAGGGCAGTGGGACAAGCTGGGTTCAGACCCAGATGCTGATGCCAATATGTAGAATAATAACAGGGGGTTTTCTTTGTGTTTTTGTATGCTTTTCACTAAGGTTTTCCTATGATTTCGTGATGTATTCAAATGGATGTATTAATGCGTACATCTAGAGTGCACCATTTCTGAGCCATTGATTTTAGCCTTTTTTTTCCAATGGTCAACAACCAATGGCTCACAACAAAAGCCCTTTTTTTGTGCGTGTGGTGCATAATGGTCAACAACCAATGGCTCACAACAAAAGCCCTTTTTGTGCGTGTGGTGCATAATGGTCAACAACCAATGGCTCACAACAAAAGCCCTCTTTTTGTGTGTGTGGTGCATAATGGGCACATGAAGGGCTTGAAGGGCGCATGTAGTGCAGTTTCCCCGCCGGCAACACATTTCTTATCATAACTTTTGATCCAGAGCTCTGTTTGAGATGATTTTTATTGCGTTAGAAAGCTCTCTCCGAGATCTTTTTGATAGTGTATGATATGGATATGTTTGGTTAAGTTATCTATGCTAAAACAGCAATTTTCCGGCCGGGTTTGGTAGGCTTTCACATCCTACCAGCTGATTAATACAGGATTACGCTATTGGATATTGTTTTATGGCTCATTCTGAATGAAACTTGCAAAAAATTACCATGCATTTTTAGATTTTGAGGCTTCTAGATCCTTGTGCTAACAAGCAGAAAAGTTTCCCATTTTGGTTTCTCACCACAAGAATCCATAGAGGCCAAAGGCTGCTGTTAAATTCCAGTTGAAAAATGTTTCTGTATGGGTGTTGCAAACTTTACGACTTTCAGAATAATGGGATCAATCTGTTATGGTAACTTTTACTTATGTTCTATTTGTTTTATTGTGATGAAATTCAAAAGCTACAGGTGATGAAAGCCTCAAATGAATTCTAGTTTTTTTCTGGTTTGAATTCTAAAATTTTTGTCACACCCGGGGGGGGGGGGGGGTTGTGACGTCCCTAAGGCCCCGAAGGGGCCAAAAAAATTTTTTTGCAACACAAACCTTAACATCCAACATATAAAAATTAAATCCCCCAACACATAACGACCAACACATAACAACCATTGACATTAACAACCAACACATAACTACCATTGACATTAATTAACACAACCATTGGGTCCAACACATTTAAATTAAAATCCCCTTTAAACCCCCTTTGGTTTGGGTGCATATTCACACGGGGGGTGACGTAGGGCAGCGAGAGCTGTTGGATAGGCATATTCACCCCTTATTCCTTAATCTACACCGTACGTAAAGTTCCTCATTTGTGGGGTATGCAAGTACAAAATTTGCTATACTGTATAACAAGATTCGCAAAATACTATAAGATTTCAAGCGGAATACTATATGGTGTTGATTTCGTATGTGCAAAATACAATTCAGTGGATGGCAAGATGGGGGATGAATATTTATGATTTATCTTTGTATAAAGATGATATCCGCACATGGGTCAAAATGAATGTTCTTCATAGGACATGGAAAGATGCAGCCGTAAAAAGGGAGTTTTATAAGACGCATATTAATCCTACATTGCAGGAGGCAAAGTATTTGGCAGAGGGGATTTCCACGAAGTATAGACATGCCATCTGCAGGATGAGGCTGAGCTCACATATGTTGGGTGTTGAAGTAGGCAGGTGGAATGACATTCCTCACGAGCTTAGATTGTGTAAGATATGTGAAGCAGGGATACTTGAAGGTGAGGAACATGTACTTCTACATTGCCATGCTTACAGAGATATTCGAAAGAAGTATGATGTATGTGCTGACACATTGATGGCTTTCTTTGATTACGTATTGGGAGATGTATCATTGATATTTTAGAGTGTAGGGATGATGTTTTAAGAACCTTAAAAGTAGATGAGTTAGAGATAGGAGAGACTAATGCATTACTATCAAAGGATGCATTAGATGATTTGTTTTATAATGTTGAATGTACAAGTTGAACGTCTTATAGACTTGGCGGTCTCACAGACGTAATAATCAAATTTCATTTCATTTCATCCTACTATACTGTCAGATGTAGGAATTCTAAACCTCTTAGAACCTGTCTAATTGAAAATCCTATACTCTTACTAACCTCTTCTAAGATGTTAAACAATGTTGCTCCGTCCATTGGCCTCTATTCGATGAAGGGTTCTTCATAGCCATGGTTTTTCTCAGGTGTTTGTGCTGTTTTTCTTTTCTACTGTCTCTTTGCCCTAATCCTGTTGATGTTTGCAGGGGCTTGGATTGGCTGAGGGGTGCCATGGACATACCAACAGTAAAGTTCCACTCAGATGATCCTTGTATGGGAATATGAAACAGGGGATGAATTTAAACCAAATCGATTGAATTCATGCAAACATTTGCGCAAAAGAATTTTCATATGCCTACCAACGTGAAAGGAGGAGCTTGATGGACAAAAGAGAGATATGGCCAGATCAATACAGGATGGAGTCTTGGTCGACCCCCATGAGGACATGCTACGATAGCGACATCCCGTACAATGGCGTCGCGGTGGGGGAAGGGGGCTTGGGATATACGAAACCACGACCATGGGGAGTCGCGGTGGCGGGCGACCCCAATCTATTGCATGGCATGAAAAGCTTTAGTAGATTTTCATGTATTTTTCTATAAGAGTTAGTACTAATTTCCAGTTCATAACTTAAAATATCTGACTATTTAGGAAAACATTAGAAGATTTTTCGATAGGCTATAAAAATTGCCCTATATTTCCTTTGCATTTGCCAAAATGCAATATTTCCCATACATGGTATCTCTTCGAATTCATGGTGGCAACTAGTAGTTAAGCTATTTCTAAGTAATTCTAGTTAGAGTTAGTTATTTTTTTCATAAGAAAATTTATCGGAATGCCTCATGTTTTGCTCAAATTACTATAATGCCCCAAACAAAGGGCATTTTGGACATGGTAAATAGTCATCAAATTTGTAGACTTTCCAATAAAATTAAATTCATCAAAAATGGAACTAAAATTTACATTATGCTACTTTGAGTAGTTATTTAAAACACACATTAAAAATTTCGTAACTTGAATATTTTAATTCTATCTCAAATGATCTTAATGTCTTTGGAAAAACATCTTTACTCTTAGTAAGGGCACATTTTTATTTGGTTGGTCTTCATATTAGCTAAGCACCTCGTTTGTGGAGACATTTTGGTAATTTTTAAATGGATATATACGAACTAAATTTATCTTCGCATTATGCTTAGTTAACTTAGCAAAATTAATACAAAGCTGGCATTGAATAACCATACGTGAACCCAAAAGAATCTACAATTAACAATGATGTTACATAGTTCAAAGGTCATCCGCCTATGGAGGTGACAATAGATCATAACGCTATGTCAAGTCACCTAAAATGCACCTTCACATTGTCAATATACCATCAGTATTTGTCACATGTGTAGATCAGTTTACATATTGTCGGTTGCAAAATCCCACACCACATGTACCAAAAATGTTATTTCATTGGTGGACCTATTATTAACTTGATCCTTATGGGAGGAAGATGAACCCTAAAGTTAGCTTAGCACGTTGCTTTTATTAACACACTTTGATTTTATGTTATTTTTTTAGCCAAAGTTAAGACAAATATTCAATGGATGATTCTCCTATAGTTAGGTTCCATGATGTTCCCAACTACAGTGTTGGAGGAGGGAATATTAAAAACTAAATAAATAAATAAACCAGCCCAAAATATGATCCACTTGTGTGAAATGGAGGCATTTATGCATGGGACAAAGGTGGTGACCTACTCTATCAAGGGACAATCACACATATGTATTGTTGATGTTTGGTAGCCTTTTGCATATCCTCCATTTTTTGTCCTCTCAAACATGTTATATAAATGGATGCGAGTCTAGAGTTTGCAAGGGAAAAATGAAGGTCTTCATAGGTTCTTGCTTCTATCCCTGGGGTTTTGCTACGATGGTTATTTCCACGAGCCTATTCTTCATAACCTACACCTCGTCGGTAGATGGCTTACAAACTTGTGAAGCAAGTAGGATTGCAACAGTGACAGGTTTTTGTTTACCTATGATAATGAGCAATGCTACTAATCCTTCACTACCTACTTGCTGCAAATCCCTATCTTTGCTTACTTCAGATTGCCTATGCACATTATTGGTAGACAAAGTGCCATGGGTAGTCCCTGAGCTACTACGACAAATTCCTTCCCGATGCCAAATTCCTATCATTGATTGCATTTGGTGATTATACGATGTACAAGGACAATGTTAGAAACCATTTGCAAGGTTTTCTATTTGGCCTTTTTTTTAATTACACTATAGAACGGCTTTACTTCATCTAATCTCTGACTTAAAGATTAATTGTGAAGTTCGTGGATGCACTTACAAAGTGTATTCAATCCTCATTCAGATGTTTTATTCTATGCTAATAATTGATAATCGACATTGATCAAGCTTATTGGAGAAAAGCTTATCTTATTTAGCTTTCGCCAAAACAACTTAGTTTTACAAGATGTCAACCAAGATTATGTAGGAGAGTAACATTTTTTCTTTCTTTCAAGACTATGAAATTCTAAATGGAACTAACAATCACACAAAAATATAGTTGTTTCTTAATACTTGATTTGAAACTGTATTGGCAATGCGGGTATTGATTGTCATCTAAAATTGTATTCTTAACCAAAATAAAGATGATGAGAGATTATATAAAAGTGTCAATACTCATTGAGATGTTTTTATTCTATGCTAGTAATTGGTAATGGGTATTCATCAAGCTTACTGGAGAAATGTTGTATTAATTTTTTTTATATTTTTTAGGATAAGAGTATCGATTTATAAATACATAAGATAGAATACATCAAGTCCCCATGAAGGGAAGATAGGAAGAATTCTAGTCGCGATAAATGTTGAAGGATTCACATAAGTTGTGTATTCTAGAGAGCGTCATCTCTTCTTTCCCATCACGTGGGATGGTAGGTACCATAGAATAAAGAAACTCTTTTTCCATACACTCCCACCTTGATGCAATTATTTTTGAATAGCTAAAATACTTGGACCCATGGTATTAACATTATGTGCATCTATACTATCCATGTTGAGCCAATGACACCTAAAGAAGAAATGCAACCCTTCCGATGTCCCTCTGTCAAGTTCTCTATTATACCTCTCATACGCTTCTATCTATGATGTGATAAAACCATCAATGCAACTTCCAAATTGAAGAAGCTTTTAACTTTACTATGCAGATCTCTAGTTCCCCCTAGAACTACATCACAATGGTGTTTCTATATTACCCAAAGTGGAATGTTTCTATGCAATTTCTGTCCATAAGCATTGCCAATCCATGCCATACCAATTGGTGCATTGACATATCAATAATGGGGTTGACACAATGCCATGACTCTATAATCATTGGGCAGAAGAAAAGATGTCATAGACTCCAGATCTGATATCTAGCAGCATTTATCTTCATCTATATTACTTTTGTTATAGAGATTTTCATCTACTCGGCCCTCTTTGAAGGGTAGTCCATCTAAAGAACTAAATCTTCTTAGACATATAGAATTTCAAGAGTTGGCTAGGATTGCGCCATTGCATTACTTAGACTGCATCTTGTCTCTGTCGTTAAGGATTGATGGTCACCTTTCTTGTAGCCATCTTTCTTCAAGTAGCCACCTTTCTTGTGGTCCCTAACCCTTGACACAATAGTGACCCTTTCCAAAATCTCCCTTAACACTAGCTTGGTCCCCTTCCCTAATTGAGTTGAACTTGGTCCAACTAATCCATCTACCATTCTCCCAAAATTGATGCAACTGTGTGGTCCCGGAGTTCTTCCACTTGATGAAGATACGAGGATGACAGAGATCTAAGGGAAGCCCACTTGTTTCCCATAGCTTTGTATTCCAAAAATGCTAAATCCTCCAGCCTCCCTACGTGGGTTCAATTGGGAAATAACGATTTCAAATATTCAAAGTAGAGAAACGGATATTGAGAAGTATTTTGGCTTATATTTTTCAACACAATTTTTCTAACGTTGTGGAAGAAAATCACAAGGCACATTAAACTTGAAACATCATTTTTGAGAATGCAAGATGAACATATTTATTTGAATAACTCGAATCATGGATTGCACTATCTGAAACTCTTAAAACAATATTGAAACAGATACGAAATTTTGATAATGATGCAAGTAGAAATACAATGATTTTGAATCAGATGGTTTTTTTATAAAACAGATCCCTCTTGTGAAATTTGGTCGTGGCTCCCACTGTGTTTCTTCTGCCTTAAATAATTTCCAAAAATAGACCAACAAATAGAGCAATATCTGGCATTCTAGTAACTGCAATTAACTCTTCTTTACAAGTTTGGTAGAGAAGTAATTCTGAAGCTCTAGTTCATTCAACAACCCATTGGATATTCTTGAACCTTAATTATTCTTTTTTTTTCCTTTCTCTTTCTCTTTCTTAGCCAATGAAAAAGCACCAGATCTTGATGGCATGCAGGCAGAGTTACTCAAGTGGGCAGGACCATCCATGGCACCGGTACTGACAGACATGTTCTACAAGGCATTGCGGGAAGGTTTTCCCCTGTAATGGACCACTGGCAGGTTTGTCCCAATCTATAAGGCAAAAAGATCCACATTGCCCGGCCAATTACCAGACCATCATGATCAGTTCAGTGTTTGCAAAGCTTCTCGCCGAGATTTTCGAGCGACAGTTGACAGGATGGGCAGAGGCAGCAGGAGTTCGGGCACTCACACAGGCAGGATTCAGGCCGAGGCACTCAATCATAGATCATATCTTCACGCTGCAGACTCTGGTTGAGAACAACAGGAACCGTCGGTAAGATCTGTATTGCTGCTTCGTAGACTTCACCAAGGCTTTTGACACTGTGCCTCGGGAAAAGTTGTGGGCAAGATTGCAGCAGCTAGTCGTCCCTGCCGAATTGTAGAACACGGTGTACAGGTTATATGAGACATACACCAGCCGGCTGCAAACAGCGGGCCAACCATTCGATACTAGCACCCTTGAACAGGTAAAGACGGCACATTATCACTGCCACATAAATCCCATGTTGGAGCGGGGCCCGCAATGCTATCTGCGCACTCATCTATCCATGAAAAAGCGCAGCTCCATTGTCTCTATCCGCATAGGTGCACGCCATCTCTGGATTGAGACATAGATGGGTTGGGGAGCTGCGTCAGGAGAGGCTTTGTCAATGCTGCCAGGTTGGAGTTGTGGAAGACGAACACCCTTTAGAAGTGTCCCGCATATGATGACATTCGGATACGCTATGCTGAGCTGGTCCGTCCCGGCCAGCCCCTGCATGAGATGCTGAGCACGAGCTCGGTACGGAGGTTGGGCTCATACATTCAAGAGGTCATGGATCACCGAGATCAGCTTGATCCTCAGGCACCTACTTGATACATGTACATATTTCTGTCTATATTTGTATTTATACAGTTTGACAGCAAACCTATTCCTGTCACGGTTTTTCCCCCAAACAACCCTTTAGGGCGGGCAGGAGGGGGGTTTTTAATCCCGACAGTAATACGCTTGCTGCGCCTCCTGTTTGGATCCCATAAGCCAATTAGTCTCCGTGGATGATAAAAATCCTATTCTATTCTATTCTATTCTATTCTATTCTATTCTATTCTATTCTATTCTATTCTATTCTCTTCTATTCTATTCTATTCTATTCTATTCTATTCTATTCTATTCTATTCTATTCTATTCTATTCTATTCTCTTTCTCTTTCTCTTTCTCTTTCTCTTTCTCTTTCTCTTTCTCTTTCTCTTTCTCTTATTAAAGGTCTCAAAATAACTCAGCAATAAATTAATAAATATTTCTACAAGTCTATTCTCACATCCATGAACCATCTTAATATTACAATTGATTTCTAGATGTCTCTTTTTTCCTTAAAACTAACACAAAACTTGCAGAAGACTTTGTTGTAGCTTCTCCTCCACAGCCTTGATATGCACTTCCATGAGGTGTTTCTATACACTAGGTCCTCCTGCAATAAAAAAAACTTACTAGAATTTATGAACATGAAATAATAACATAAAATTTAGCCTGCACTAACGATTGTTCTGTGGCCACCTTCCCACAATTTTGGCATGCTCAAAAGCATTACCAAGAGGTGTTCATACCCACCGGACCTTCACCATCATTTGATGCCCAAAAGGGAATACCGTAACTGCTGCCCAGAGGGAAATATTGTAGAAGATGTTGCCTAACCAACGCCACACCTATATGCGTATATCTGACTCTACTGCTTGCCATGAGTCGTCAGCAATCCCCACAGACCTCTTACTTTTGGAATTCATAACCGAGTCAACAATCAACTATAAGAGTATAGTCCATCTTCAGATAGACACAATCATGGGGGTAGCAGTTATATCCTCCGTAGATTGAATAGACTATATTTGGTGACAAAGTACATCTTGAATAAAATACTTTATAAGATCCTGTGGAGTAAACTCGTAGTGCCCATATCGAGTTTTGCTATGGCATTTTAGTGTAAGAACAAAAAAAAGGAATGGTAAAAAACTAAATAAGAATGTGTTTAGATCGGCATTGGCAAAGGTCTGCCTTGATCTCTCCAGGATAAAGGTATCCAAATCATTTTGAAAAATGTTGTGCCCAGGCATACGGTCATGGTTGGAGCTGAAAAAATTGGTGCGAGAGGTTAGCAAGGTGATGGTCAGAGTTTTTCTCATGAAGTTTGAGAGAGTTTGCTCTATTTGGGTTGCAAAATACATTAGTATCACTTTTTATATGGGGAGGGCATCAAAGGATAGAGAACGAGATGGGAAAAGGATGATGGCAATCATTGCTACAAAGCATCAACTTTGAATTTTGAGGCACAATCATTTGGCATCTGGGTATGAAACTAATCTTCATTTAGCCGTGCGACTATGTGAACAAATGGAGGTATTTGTATACTCTAGAGAGGCCATATTCACAATAGACAGGTAGGGATGGCCATTGGCAAGTGTATTTTAAGCCAGAGAATGTATATAGGGAATGTATCATAATATACATATCATATAGGCCTGCAGAAAGAGCTATCATGTAGAAAGAAATGGAGAGCTGGATTATTCAACGGAGGGGTAGTTTGAATATAACTGATTTGTGGGATCAGAAGATTGGGTTGCACAAAAGTTTGTTAGATTCAGACGACTCTACATAGAATCCATTGCTAAAGAATATACTGCTTGCTAGACAGATTCTGTATGACTAGTAAGTCTACATGTTTAATGGACAAATTCTATGTAGAAGGAGAACTGGTCTTCTCTCATTTTGATCATACTTTCTAGCGTATAATTTTTAGAGGTATTCCTATGGTAGAAAGTCCGCGAATGTGCCATTCAAATTCAAGACATCTCGGTTAGAGAAAGAGATATTTTGCAACCCTTTAGATGGCTTGTGTCTTCTCTCAATAGTGCTGAAAATTGTCCTATTATGAAAGTCTAGGTTAAAAAAGCTTAGTTTGATGAAAGACTGGGCGGAAAATGGTGGAGTAAGAACCGAGCTTTAAAATTCAAAAGGGAAAAGAATGGGGTATATAATCAATTGAGATTGATTAAACAGGAATTGTTAGTACATTCATGTGATTTTGACATCCCACTGGCATGTAGCTATTGAAGGAAGAATTAGAAGGGAAAGATAAGGTGATTGAAAAAGTAGAAGCCAGAGGTGCAACGGTTCGATCTAAAACCAAATGGTATGCTGAGGCAAGATTAGCAGGTAATTTTTTTTATGAACGTGGACCTTTGTTACTCAAAAGAATACAAAGAGTGCATGGGGGGAACTCAAAACCCAGTGGAGAAGATATCCACTAGAGCAACACTACCCACCACATACATAACATAGAAAAGCAGAGAATACAGATCACCATGAGCACAACTGTTTGCTATGAGTAGGTGTGAATCTGAAGATATTGCTCCCAAATGACACTTTTGATGTCATCCTTTAAGGAAGAACAATTGTACGCCTTCACAATGTGACTACGGGCATCGCTAAGCACTTGCATATCTGAAAAGAGCTGTCCCTTGAAGATGAGGGGATTTCGTCTCTTCCAGATGGACCAGATGATCCAAGCAGATGCTAAGTGGAAAGCCCTCTTTGCCAACTTGTCCCTCTTTGCAGGTAATGACTTCTTCAATTAAGGGTGATAATTCAAATACATTGGAAGACCCTCAAGAGATCTCAATTCTGTTCCAGGAAGACCCCTTCCTTTCCATATTGCTTCGTGGATGAAGAACATTGATTGGAGTGACATGGCCGTTCGGGAAGAAAATCAGTTTCTGCTTCGCATTTCCAAGGGAGATGACATTTATAAAACCTTTTGTTCTCCAATAGTTGAAAGCCCCTCTGGAACAGATGGCTTCCCTCCAGAAGTTTTTGTTGAGTTTTGTGAGGAGCTAGGGCATAAGTTCATTTGAGCCGCATGTTGGCTTGGAAACAAGTTCTCTACACCCAATGCTACCAACGGGATTTATCATTCTTCCTGAAGGTCTCCAAATCTCTACGTCTTAGTGAATGCAGACCCATTGCACTCACTACTATTCTATACAAAGTGGTCATAAAGTTATCAGGAAGAGCGTATGCATTCTTAGCAGACAGATATATTCTGAATAAGTACCTGACAACTACATAGAATTGGTGACGTGCCTCTACACAGAATTGTATCCTTATCAAATGGATTTTAGAAAGGCCTATGATTCTCTAAGATGGGAGGGGTTGTGAGAAGTAATGAACCACATAGGAATTTATGTGACTGGCCATGAGGATGAATAACTTAGCTTATGCTTCGATGCTAGTCAATGGTCAACTGGGACATGAATCTTTAATCTTAGGAAGGGAATCAGGTAAGGCTGGCCATTTGCTCTATATATGTTTCTGATTATAGCGAATGGTGTCGATCTGAGCCATCGAATTGGCATTTTCCATCTATATATATATGCTATCATTTCTAATATAGCCAGTTGTCGACATCTTCTCACAACAACATTCCTTCATTAGTCTTGATTCCCTCCCTACCCACCCTTATATATTTCATTTGTGTTTTTCTTTATGTATCACCCTTCCTGATTGGTGATGCTCTTACTATTTTCCATCTGCTGGGTGTTGCTGTTATTTTTTTATATATATGGTAATGATATGCATATTACCCATTGGATGATGCTATTATTATTTTATACCCATTGGATGATGTTTTCATTTGCCACACGCTGAGTGATGCTGTTATTATTTTACACCCACTGAGTGACTTTTTTCTTTTCCACCTGGTGGATGATGCTATTATTCTCCACCCCCTAGGTGATCATCTTATTTTCCACCCGCTTGGCGATTCTATTTATTTTTCCACTTGCCAATGAAACTTTTTTCCATTTGTATACTTCTTGTTGATACTGATGTTTCAGGAGTACTTCCGACCTCATGGTTTTTCATTTACTTTAGGTGATTGCTTGTCTGCAATGTGCATTCCTCTCTTTTCTTATTATTCCTAAATGGGTATTTTCCATGTGCTTGCATTTTTAGGTATCGTTCTGCAAGTTCCCTACATATTGCGTTCGGGTTCATCATCCTTTTCATCTTCGATTCCAAGGCATCCATTTGAAGTCGTTGGCGCCATTTCCTCATTAGGATTTTCCTCAAAAATCTAAAAAGGCGGATTTTTTTTTATCCTGATAAGAAGTTGTCGTCACAATGCCCTTACTCTTGCCTCCTCATGTAGTCTATTATTTCATTTTTATAGGGTGTCTCAGCTTTATTCCTATGGTCAGCTCCCCATACATCCCCTTCAGACTATTGTATTATGCTGTTGTGATGAATGACAAGCTTATCTTGGCAGTTTTCTACATTCCTTTCAAGTCGCTTACCAGAATCTGTTAACAAGAATTATACAACTAAAGATGTTAGAAGAGAACTTGGAAGGCCTGTCATTCCCTGATAGTGCAGAGAAGCTGATAATCTTGCAGGTTGATGACATCTCTAAGTTCCTCCAGTGTGGCGATAATAGTTCAAGAATTTTGGCACATTCTACTTTCTTTTGAGATTAAATTAGGAATAGGCCTCAAAGCTACTAAGTGCTCAGTACTTTAGGCAGTGGAAAGGGACATTAATCTGTGAGCCAGCGGTCTAGTTTCATGGTGGTGATCGCTAGGGAGTTGATTGAGCTACTTGGCCTTTTCCTTATCCTTTTTTACAGTATGAAGGATGTTGTAGACTCTAATTTAAGACAAGCTCAAAGAAAAGGTAGGATTGTAGTCTTACAAGACCTTGGCAACAGCGAGGTGAGTCACAATAGCCAATGTAGTTTCTAGCTGCCTCTCATGTATATGATTGATCTGTCATGATGGCATATAAAGGAATGTAAAATCAAATGCAAGTAATTATTAGGAAATATATTTGGAGAGTATGGCAAAAGTTGGCTTGGAATGAGATGGCAAGAAGAAGGGGATTAAGTCGCAAAGACCCTTTTACACAAACTCAAGCCCTAGTAGCCAAACTTGTCTATATGGATTTACAGGGTGACTTGTCTCCATCTTTGAGGTTTGTATCTTATCGGCTGAAGCAAGGCAAAGCATTGTGCTATAGATTGAAACCCGATCCTAGGGCATCCTCAGTCATGAGAAGGATCCTTCAGGCTTGTATGGAAGTGTAGCATGTATTTTCCCTCTAAGCATTTCCTCTAGAGAGGTATAAATCCCTTTTTACACTAGATTTGGCCATTCTTTCCTTTTAAATGGAGGGTTTGAAGTTGGGCTTAAACTTGTTCTTTTCTGTTGCAATTCTTTTTGAGAAAGAGGCAAGGACGTTGTTTTTTCCAAAATTGTCCACTTGAAATAGAGAGGGAGAAGTTTGAAAGATCTCAAAAGAAATAGTGGCATAACAGAAGGAGACAATAAACACCAAAGGAAAATTAATCCAACAGTTGCCTATAATGACAATAAGGAAGGGAGAAAGTATTCTTTTCTTTGTAGAGACATCCAATACATCTTTATTGAGATGCCAACAAGAAGAAGAAGTGCACCCTCCCACTGTCCATCTTGTCAACTTCTTTGTTTTGGGACTAAAGTCATGTTTTAAGTTGTACAAAAGAATGTATAAGTTTGCCTTAATATGCTAGTTCTGAAGGCTCTGATTATATTGGAATAGTTGCCTCAAAGATGCGTAATTTGAAGCAACAAATGTAAAAAGCAAGATGTTTAGGTAGGCATGACACCTCGCAAGCGAGGATCAGCAACCTCAAGATCAACCTAATGAACAGGACCATACCAACCTAATGAACAGACCAAAGATTCCTCAACACCGATGCCCGAACCATGACCTTGAGAATAATAGGGGTTGTAGAGATAGAGGCAGAGGCTATTCGAATATGGATAAGGCTCTGCAAATCTTTATTGATGTTATACATGTGAAAATAGATGGAGTTGTATCTATGCTAGTATAATGGGAGCAGCAAGGATTGATCATCCTTGCCATATTTTAGTTTGGTTTCATGATGCCCTCAATCAACTTCATGTCCTAAAGCATGGAAACCACCTCAAGGGGACTACTTTCTTAGTGTATTTATCTTGTTGCATTTTGTTTGATATTCGAGCAATTTTTTTTTCATGTTCTCTTGTTTGGGGTTCATGCCCACGTCTCTGCTTCATTCCATGGCCCATTGTTGGTCTCTGCAGACATTACAATTCTATCTATCTAGTTTGATGATGTGCTAGTCTATAAGTCAATAAAACAATATGCCAAGGATCTGAGGGAATCTCTAGAGTAATTGACAAAGAAAAAATTGGAAGGGAAAGCAAGTGCACCTTTGTTACAGAGACAATGGAATATTTAGAGCACATCACTGTGTCAGAGGGTTTGTCCATGGGTACAACAAAGATTTATACAACAGAGAAGTGGGCAACTCTGAGGAATGTGAAGGATTTGAAAAGTTTTTTGAATTTTGTGGGTTACAGTAGAAAGTTCGTCAAGAACTTGAACATGGCAGCTCTGTTCCAAAGGCTCAGAAAGAAAAACATTTCCATATGGAAGTATGGATAGAGAAGTTAAGAATGAAAGGTTGCACTAACATCAACTTCAATCCCCTCCCCCTCCCTCCTCTCCCCAACTTAAGAAAGCACGTATGAGCTCATCATGGATGCATGCGATGAAGAACCGAAGACAGGGTAGTAGTAGTAGTGCTTATGCAAGACGAGAATGTGATAGCATATGACTCAAAGAAGTTCAAGGCCACAACACGTCCAAGTACCCACCAACACATAAGAAAGAACTTTTTGCTATCAAAGAGCTTTAGAAAATGGCAGTACCACCTTATGAGCTCATTCTTCAATATTGACATGTGTTACAAGGGCCTTGAATACTTTTTGATGCAACTGCTATTGGCCAATGATGTTGGTCAAACTCGACTCAAGAGTGAGATCACGTATAAGTTCGACAAGCTAAACGTAGTGGCAGACGCCTTATCAAACATTTTAACTAGCACCATATTCCAGCAAGGAGATGCTAGATGTCATCAAAACAGCAATAATTCTGGATTTCTTCTTAAAATATATTTACAATAAGCTCAGTGCCAAGTCCACAACAAGACCTAATGAAAGGCTATAAGCTAGAGGAAGGACACCTCAAAAATATGAACGAACTACTTATAGTCAAGAATGAAGTAGTACACCACCAAATATGCTGGCAGGTATCAATCGTGCTAAAGTCTTAAGGCAGAGAAAATCAAAATTTGTAAACATTTGCAACCATTAAAAGTATCTATACACAAGTTGGGCATATGTTCCATGGATTTTATGATAGGGCTTCCATCAATAAAGGAAATGGTAGCATCTTGGTGGCCCTATCAAGGAAGCTAACATCAAATCTTATAAATTGATAATCACTTCTCTAGAAATGGCAATATTTTTCAAGAACATCATATTTAGTGTCTAGCCAAGATCTCAAGTTCATGGAAGAATTTTGGAAAGGCATATTACAAACAATTGGTACAAAGCTCCACATGAGCATGGCCTACGACCCTTAGATGGATGGACAGACCAAGATATTCAATAGGGTACTCGAGGATATGCTAACAATGTATGTATGGGACCAACAAGATCAAATGGAAAAGCTTTTTGTATCTTGCAAGAAGTTACTTATAATACTGCACAACATGGATATCCCCCTTTGTGCTCACTATGATGTTTGATGTCTGCAACGTGGCACGATCCTATCTCAAAGACATAGGTGGCATAACTACAAGATATGGAGACTAGCTACAGCAAGAAGCTAGAAAATGCATCCTCAAAGCACAATCAAGGCACAATGCTTATATGACAAATTAATTTTTTTGAGAAGGATGACATGCGAGAGGAAAATGTCAGACCTGGAGCAACAAAGAAGCCAGTTCCAAGATAGGATTACAACATTAAGAAAAGTGAAAAAGTGGAGAATCTTCCTTATGAGCTCACACATTATGTTAGCTTGTTTCCTAGCGATTGATCACCAACTTTTAAGTACAAGGATGTGGAGTTTTTTCTAGAGCCCAAGGAAGGTTTGCAAGCCAAATAATCTACAACTAGAAGGACGACCTACAAGAATTGCCCCAAAAATTAGGAGTTTGCAAGTGAAAAGAATGCTACTTGGGAAATGGAGACCAACCTGAAGAAGATTTTCTTTTCTTTTCGCCTTTTAGACCCTGGAACTATGCTATTTAATTACTCATTTTTGTCCAATGTTTGATGAAATAACTCTTTTCAATCCTTAAATTTGTAACAAATTTAAAGATTTAAACGAGTAATAAAATATTGTCATGTACATGTAGTATACTTCATAAATAATTTAATTAATCGTGTGCAGGTTAGCTTTTGTTCGACGATGAGAATGATGTTCTTCTTCTTAAAGGAAGGAAGAGTGTAACATGTCGCTGCCATAAAGGGTGATACCATGTCCAAATAGCATAGAACAGTTATCTATGTATGATATCTCTCTCTGGTGAATTATTACCTTGTTCTTGCTTGTCCTCAGTTGTTCTTATTTGTATATTGTCAATTCTATGGTCAAGCAAAAGATTGATGTTAATTTTGTTCTTTTACGAATGCTCTCTCTAATATGAATTGATCATGATGCATGTGTGCAAGAAATAGAAATCTAGGTTAGTAGCTCCCTGGTCAAAAAATTAGATAGTAGATGCATGAGACCACTGTTAGTCTAGAGACTACTCCCAGCCAAGTCCATCTATGATCTACATATCAATCTTGGAGGAGGGTATGTCATATGTATGATCATAATTGTAGCTGGTCCCAGCCATGACCAAGAATGACGACGTGTCTGGATGTCATGTAGAGGGCAAGGTAATCGTAGTAGTTCTCGACTTGGGGCAGGACTGAATAAAGGCCTCCTCTCCTTAAAGGATCTAACTCAGGGGGTAAAAGTTGGGGAGATCCTCAGGCTTATTCCTAGTGCACTTATAGTTGCACTCAGGTTGGGTCATCGAGGTAGATGCTGGACTCTTCGGGCAGCAATATGAGATATGTTATATGAGAATAATGGTCTTCAAGCCTAAAGTCCCATCTCCAAGGTGATTTGTTATCATGCCACATATTCTAAACGAGGTGCACCCTGGACTGCCACAATCGTCGGGTCCATCGATCATATGGCCCAGACCATATATTGGAGCCTCTGGGCACCTATCATTTCGCTTATGGTCATTTATCATTGGGGCTGCTATGATTTTGAAATGTGAAATACGAGTATGCTTAAGGTTTTAATGGAATATCGATCCTCTATACGGCTTCGCCTACGATTTTAGAATATGAAATACGGAAGCTCGAACCTCTACCAAAATAACTCAATGTTCTAATAAGACTACTTTAACCAATCTAATCAGTGAGCTAACATGATTAAATAATATCTTCAATCTATGTTTTTTTTTATAACATCCCATTCATTTATTTTAGGGATATGGTCTATGATATCAAGAATTATATTCATATCAAATCCCCCTGGAAACCCCCGTTATCCCTGTTATTGTGCTACATCTTCTAAACGAGGTGTACCCTGGACTGTCAAAGTCGTTGGTCCATCGATCCTATGGCCCAAATTGTATGTTCGAGCCTCAGGGCACCTCTCATTTCGCTTATGGTCACTTATGATTGGGGGCACCTATGATTTTGAAATGTGAAATACGAGTTTGCTTAAGGTTTCGATGAAATATCGAGCCTCTATACGACTTCACCTAAGGTTTTAGAATATGAAATACAAGGGCTTGAACCTCTACCAAAATAACTCAATATCCTAATAAGACTACTTTCACCAATCTAACCAGTGAGCTAATGTAATTATTTTCATCTTAAATCTACGTTTTTTTTATAACATCCTATTCATTTATTTTAGGGATATAGTTTATGGTTTCAAGAATTATATCCATATCAAATCCTCGCGGACATTTTCGTATTTATACAGATAATGATACACCCCGGGACACGTCACCAAGACATATTGGGCCTAAGGGTCCAAGTGAGGGTCGACCATAATGGTTTTATTTAGATGCTAATAAATCCATTATGGATAATTATAAATTGTAATGGACTAATTAGCTAATTATCACTACTAAGGGAGCGCCACCTGGCCCAAATCGATTGGCTAAGAGGACTTTCCATTTTGGGCCTAGGAAAAGGGGTCCTACCCCATTTTCTCTCCCAAATTCGAATTTGGGACTAAGGAGGAGCAGCAGCCAGCAGCCTAAGCTTGATTTGCCAACAATCACCTACCAGTTTCGAGAGATGGACTCTTATCGTGACCATGGCTCTAGCCAGGACACCGGTTAGTCAATAGATAGGTTTCTTTTCTGCTAACACTTCTTTGAGTAGATGGAATGGTTAAATTCTCTTTATGAATTGTTCCGAATAGATGAATGATAGTTACAATAGTTCTTTCTGCTTCTTCCGTGTATTGGGAATTAAGGGCAGGGTAGAGGCCTAAAAGCTTCCTAGGAATTAGAGATGTCTCTAGCTAGATCCCTTAATACCCAATAATTGCGACCTGTGCACAAGAGCCTACCTGGCTGTGGATGCTACAATGTGGTTCAACACCAGACAACGAGTATGAGGGTGAATCGGGGGTGGGGTCTTGCCTAAGCGCTTCTGGGACTCCTACGAGTGTGCTAGGGCTTAGCAGCCGCGGCCGGAGTGTGTGGGCGGGTATGGGAATACGACACTCTGGCGGGCAGAGGGCGTGAGTCATATGTGATCGTCCTGGGCTCGAACGGGTTGGTGAGCTGACCTTTAGATTTAGGAGAGTAAGTCGGGTACGGATGGGAGGGTCACTAAGGGGGCACGTGTTCTCTAGCACACCCAGGGATCCGTCATACTCGGGGAGGAGATGCCTCTCTGACCTGCCTCATCGGACCGGGGAGATGTAACCCGGAGTAGTCCTGAAGGGTGATTCTTGGGATTGCGCAGATGGGAGGGCTACGAGCATGTCATAGCATGATTCAGCCTATCTGCAAAGTGTGCACAGGAGGGGCGGGTGGAGTGGACAACCCTAGCCATTGTCTTATGCCAGCCAACGCCATGTTATACTTCCGTCTGTTGATATCTTGAGACCCTGGCCGTCAGTTGATCCCTTGGAGTCTGAGCCCAGGGTAGTGCCTTGTTATTGTGTCATTTCATGTTGTTATGAATGGTTTATCTTTGCCATGATGATGAGGATGGGCCACCCTTCGTGGTGGTATATTATTATGCATTATGATTGTATGCTGACATATATGTATGCTTCCGCTGTATAGGATTCCCCATAGAGGACGTGGGGCGAATGACACCTCCGTGATCCTCGCCCGGATACTTGGTCATCCCAAGTAGTCTGAGTACGACGGAGGGCCCTGCCATGGTGATTTAGTCGCCATGGGAGGGGAAGTCCCGTATCTATACGATGGGAGCATCGTATGGATTCTGGGAGCGTCACAGTGGTATCAGAGCAATGGTTTTGGTGGACCAAAATTGTTGCACTGGCCATAGTCTAACTCGATAGTTCCCAACTCTGCAATTAATGTTTTAGTTAGCTTAGTTATGGGAGGAATGACCTAGTTGTGGAGGAAGTGTTCTCTAGTGAAGTGGCTAAGGTCAGAAAGTAGAGTTAGCAATTCGAGTTTTGTAGTCGCCATAACTTTTTCTACATAGCTCGGTCGATGAGATTTCTCCAATGGATCGGGCGTACTCCATATACCCTAGGAGGGTTGTTAAACGGCACAAAAAGGTTGAGCAAAGGGGCGAAACCGAACAGCGGCGCCCTTCCGGGTTTTAACGCCTTTAATCGGAAACAAAACATTTAAAACCCGGACGCCAGCTCGTATATTCATGCGTATAATTTTTTTTTCCGCCAGTATTTAAAAATTTTTAAAATTTAAAAGTTAAAGCGGTTGTCTCTTTTCTTGCTTCTCTCGCCCTTTGTTCGCCATCCGCCATAGCCCGGACTTGAGGTCACCCTTGTGCCTTGGTTGAGCCCATACCACCCCTACCTCGGCGCCTCCTTCTCGCCTCCTGTCGCCCGGCGCCTCACCTATAGCCCAACATTAAGAGCACCATGGACCCTTCTAGCCTTACCATAGCCCAAATCTATGCATTGATCGCAAAGACATGGACAGGCTTGGCGAATTGATTGACAACCTCTAAATGAGTTGGGTACAGCAATTTGCTAACGACACCTAGGATACCTTATCCCATCTTCTATTATTCGAGCAATTTTGATAAAGTTGAACCTCAACAAACTGCCATACACTATGGTCGAAGCAGCCTGACCAAGTTATGGGTGTTGGATTGCGTTTTATCCCCCCAGGTGAGGAACATTCCGAGGAGGAAGCCATTAATTGAGGAAGCCCGCATCCAGGACATTAGCCCGAGAAGACGCTGACGGTCGGGGAGGTCGAGGGTACACCAAAAACCAGTGTCCTGAATGAGGATACTTGGGGCATGGGATGGCCATTATTAATTGTGAAGCTTTGAGCTACCCATATACCACAAAGGCGCGAGCCTACCCAAAGTTTTATGTGGACTCGGATCCTCGATATCACGGACTACTTAACAATAGTCCAGATTGATATGACCCGCCTACTCGACCGCCACCTTTGAACTGATCGGGCGGCGCGCCCGGCCGGTTGGCTCAGGTGGGCGACATGGAGCGAGCCGTGAGGGAAACAGGGGAGCAGAGAAGGCCGGCAGAGAACAACAAGACCGGAAGAAGCCAATAGGGAAAACAAGAGAATCAAATAGGGACCTAATCCTATGGGACAAACACCAAAGAAAAAGGCTGGAGAAGAAATTTTTAACCCCATAAGTCCGCAGCCAATACAAGGAGATTGAAGGTTATGTCGAGAAACATTGGGAAGAATATGAGCTCAGCCGGAGGCAAGAGCTGGTGGATGCCTCACTGCCTCATCCTAGCGGGCAAGGCGTTACCCGGAAAAAGGGGCGCCTCCCAAGCACTGCTACCTGGGAAGCCTCGCCAGCGTGGGGCCCAGGACGCTTCACGGAGATCGTAAGTATCAGAAGTCCGCGAGGCTTCGATAAGAGCTGCCCTTCCAGGAGGTTGGTTAGGAGATAGCACAAAATTCAAGACCGACCCAAAACTTCGGACTTTTGCAATTTTAGCGCAAAGAAGGCTCTTTGAGGCCTACGATAACTCTTTTAGTGGCCGCAAACCTTTGCGCCATTCATGCAAAAGAGGGAGATGATTTTTGTGCGTTAGAAATGTCTCTAGAGATCTTTTGATAGTGTATGATATGGATATGTTTTGGTTAAGTTATCTATGCTAAAACAGCAATTTTTCCGGCCGGGTTTGGTAGGCTTTCACATCCTACCGGTGATTAATATCTGAGGATGCAATATTGGATATTGTTTATGGCTCATTGAATGAAACTTGCAAGTACCATACATTTTAGATTTTGAGGCTTCTAGATTCCTTGACACTTTGCTCGCGGAAAGGTTTCCCATTTTGGTTTCTCACCATGAGAATCCATGAGGCCAAAGAACAGCTGCCCAAATTCAGGTTCGAAAATGTTTACGTATGGGTGTTGCAAACTTTCACGACTTCGAATAATGGGATCAATCACATTTATGGTAACTTTTCTTATGTTCTATTTGTTTTATTGTGATGAAATTCAAAGGCTACAATTGATGAAAGCCTCAAATGAATTCTAGTTTTTTACGGTTTGAATTCTAAAATTTTTGTCACAGGAGGTTGTAATGGCGTCCACAAGGCCCCAAGAAATTAAGAATTGCAACACAAACCTTAACATCCAACATATAAAAATTAAATCCCCAACACATAACGACCAACACATAACAACCATTGACATTAACAACAACACATAACTACCATTGACATTAATTAACACAACCATTGGGTCCAACACATTTAAATTAAAATCCCCTTTAAACCCCCTTTGGTTTGGGTGCATATTCACACAGGGGTGGGAAGGTGAGTAGTTGGATGGTATATTCACCCCTTATTCCTTAATCTACACCAGCGTAAAGAGTTCCTCATTTGTGGGGTATGCAAGTTACAAAATTTGCTATCTTGTATAACAAGATTCGCAAAATACTATAAGATTTCAAGCGGAATACTATATGGTGTTGATTTAAGTATGTGCAAAATACAATTCGGTGGATGGCAAGATGGGGATGAATATTTATGATTTATCTTTGTATAAAGATGATATCAGCACATAGGTCAAAATGAATGTTCTTCATAGGACATGGAAAGATCTTGTTGTAAAAGGGAGTTTTATAAGGCGATGGCTTAATCCTACATTGCGTGGAGGCAAAGTATTTGGCAAAGAGGGATTTCCCACGAAGTATAGACATGCCATCCAAGATGATGAGGCCGAGCTCACATATGTTGGGTGTTGAAGTAGGCGGGTGGAATGACATTCCTCACGAGCTTAGATTGTGTAAGATATGTGAAGCGGGGATACTTGAAGGTGAGGAACATGTACTTCTACATTTGCCATGCTTCTGAGATATTGAGAAAGAAGTATATGATGTATGTCTTGCGACACATTGATGGCTTTCTTTGATTACATTATTGGGAGATGTATCATTGATATTTTAGAGTGTAGGGATGATGTTTTAAGAACCTTAAAGTAGATGAGTTAGAGATAGGAGAGACTAATGCATTACTATCAAAAGGATGCATTAGATGATTTGTTTTATAATGTTGAATGTACAAGTTGGAACGTCTTATAGACTTGGCGGTCTCCGCGTGGCGTAATAATCAAATTTCATTTCATTTTCATCCTACTATCTTTGTCGGATGTAGGAAATTCTAAACCTCTTAGAACTGTCTAATTGAAAATCCTATACTCTTACTAACCTCTTCTAAGATGTTAAACAATGTTGCTCGTCCATTGGCCTCTATTCGATGAAGGGTTCTTCATAGCCATGGTTTTTCTCGTGTGTTTTGTCTTTTTTCTTTTCTTGTCTCTTTGCTAATCCACTGTTGATGTTTGGGGGCTTGGATTGGCTGAGGGTGCCATGGACATACCAACGGTAAAGTTCCACTTTCGATGATCCTTGTATGGGAATATGAAGCGGGGATGAATTTAAACCAAATCGATTGAATTCATGCAAACATTTTAGCAAAAAGAATTTTCATATGCCTACCAGCGTGAAAGGAGGAGCTTGATGGACAAAGAGAGATATGGCGGATCAATGGGGATGGAGTCTTGGTAGAGCCCCCATGAGGACATGCTCGATAGCGACATCCCCGCAATGGCGTCACGATGGAAAGGGGCTTGGGATATCTGAAACCCGCGACCATGGGGAGTCGCGGTGTGAGGCGACCCCAATCTATTGCATGGCATGAAAAGCTTTAGTAGATTTTCATGTATTTTTTCTATAAGAGTTAGTACTAATTTCCAGGTTCATAACTTAAAATATCGACTATTTAGGAAAACATTAGAAGATTTTTCGATAGGCTATAAAATTGCCCTATATTTCCTTTGCATTTGCCAAAATGCAATATTTCCCATACATGGTATCTCTTCGAATTCATGGTGGCAACTAGTAGTTAAGCTATTTCTAAGTAATTCTAGTTAGAGTTAGTTATTTTTTTCATAAGAAAATTTATCGGAATGCCTCATGTTTTGCTCAAATTACTATAATGCCCCCAAACAAAAGGGGCATTTTGGACATGGTAAATAGTCATCAAATTTGTAGACTTTCAATAAAATTAAAATTCATCAAAATGGAACTAAAATTTACATTATGCTACTTTGAGTAGTTATTTAAAACACACATTAAAAATTTAAGTAACTTGAATATTTTAATTCTATCTCAAATGATCTTAATGTCTTTGGAAAAACTTTTATCTTTACTCTTAGTAAGGGGCACATTTTATTTGGTTGGTCTTCATATTGGCTAAGCACCTCGTTTGTGGAGACATTTTGGTAATTTTTAAATGGATATATCTGAACTAAATTTATCTTCATTATGCTTAGTTAACTTAGCAAAATTAATACAAAGTTGGCGGCATTGAATAACCATACGTGAACCCAAAGAATCTACAATTAACAATGATGTTACATAGTTCAAAGGTCATCCGCCTATGGAGGTGACAATAGATCATAACGCTATGTCAAGTCACCTAAAATGCACCTTCACATTGTCAATATACCATCGATGTTTGTCACATGTGTAGATCGAGCCTACATATTGTCGGTTGCAAAATCCCCACACCACATGTACCAAAAATGTTATTTCATTGGTGGACCCTTATTAACTTGATCCTTATGGGAGGAAGATGAACCCAAAGTTAGCTTAGCACGTTGCTTTTTATTAACACACTTTGATTTTTATGTGTTATTTTTTAGCCAAAGTTAAGACAAATATTCAATGGATGATTCTCCTATAGTTAGGTTCCATGATGTTCCCAACTTCTGAGTGTTGGAGGAGGGAATATTAAAAACTAAATAAATAAATAAACCAGCCCAAAATATGATCCACTTGTGTGAAATGGAGGCATTTATGCATGGGACAAAGGTGGTGACCTACCTATCATCAAGGGACAATCACACATATGTATTGTTGATGTTTGGTAGCCTTTTGCATATCCTCCATTTTTGTCCTCTCAAACATGTTATATAAATGGATGCGAGTCTAGAGTTTGCAAAGGAAAATGAAGGGTCTTCCTTAGGTTCTTGCTTCTATCCTCAGGTTTTGCTACGATGGTTATTTCCACGAGCCTATTCTTCATAACCTACACCTCGTCGGTAGATGGCTTACAAACTTGTGAAGCAAGTAGGATTACCAGTTGATGGACAGTTTTTGTTTACCTATGATAATGAGCAATGCTACTAATCCTTCACTACCTACTTGCCGCAAATCCCTATCTTTTGCTTACCCAGTTGCCTATGCACACATTATTGGTGACAAAGTGCCATGGGTAGTCCCCGAGCTACTACGACAAATTCCTTCCCGATGCCAAATTCCTATCATTGATTGCATTTGGTGATTATACGATAATACAAGGACAATGTTAGAAACCATTTGCAAGGTTTTCTATTTGGCCTTTTTTAATTACACTATAGAACGGCTTTACTTCATCTAATCTCGACTTAAAGATTAATTGTGAAGTTCGTGGATGCACTTACAAAGTGTATTCAATCCTCATTCGGATGTTTTTATTCTATGCTAATAATTGATAATCGACATTGATCAAGCTTTTCTATTGGAGAAAAGCTTATCTTATTTAGCTTTAAGCCAAAACAACTTAGTTTTACAAGATGTCAACCAAGATTATGTAGGAGGTAACATTTTTTCTTTCTTTCAAGACTATGAAATTCTAAATGGAACTAACAATCACACAAAAAATATAGTTGTTTCTTAATACTTGATTTGAAACTGTATTGGCAATGCGGGTATTGATTGTCATCTAAAAATTGTATTCTTAACCAAAATAAAGATGATGAGAGATTATATAAAAGTGTCAATACTCATTGAGATGTTTTTTATTCTATGCTAGTAATTGGTAATGGGTATTCATCAAAACTTCTTGGAGAAATGTTGTATTAATTTTTTTATATTTTTAGGATAAGAGTATCGATTTATAAATACATAAGATAGAATACATCAAGTCCCATGAAGGGAAGATAGGAAGAATTCTAGTCGCGATAAATGTTGGAAGGATTCACATAAGTTGTGTATTCTAGAGCGTCATCTCTTCTTTCCCATCACGTGGGATGGTAGGTACCATAGAATAAAGAAACTCTTTTTCCATACCTCCACCTTGATGCAATTATTTTGAATAGCTAAAATGCTTGGACCCATGGTATTAACATTATGTGCATCTATACTATCCATGTTGAGCCAATGACACCTAAAGAAATGCAACCCCTTCCGATGTCCCTCTGTCAAGTTCTCTATTATACCTCTCATACGCTTCTATCTATGATGTGATAAAACCATCAATGCAACTTCCAAATTGAAGAAGCTTTTAACTTTACTATGCAGATCTCTAGTTCCCCTAGAACTACATCACAATGGTGTTTCTATATTACCCAAAGTGGAATGTTTCTATGCAATTTCTGTCCATAAGCATTGCCAATCCATGCCATACCAATTGGTGCATTGACATATCAATAATGGGGTTGACACAATGCCATGACTCTATAATCATTGGGCAGAAGAAAAGATGTCATAGACTCGGATCTGATATCTAGCAGCATTTATCTTCATCTATATTACTTTTTGTTATAGAGATTTTCATCTACTCGGCCCTCTTTGAAGGGTAGTCCATCTAAAAGAACTAAATCTTCTTAGACATATAGAATTTCAAAGAGTTGGCTAGGATTGCGCCATTGCATTACTTAGACTGCATCTTGTCTCTGTCGTTAAGGATTGATGGTCACCTTTCTTGTAGCCATCTTTCTTCAAGTAGCCACCTTTTCTTGTGGTCCCTAACCCTTGACACAATAGTGACCCTTTCCAAAATCTCCTTAACACTTAGCTTGGTCCCCTTCCCTAATTGAGTTGAACTTGGTCCAACTAATCCATCTACCATTCTCCCAAAAATTGATGCAACTGTATGTGGTCCCGGAGTTCTTCCACTTGATGAAGATACGAGGATGACAGAGATCTAAGGGAAGCCCACTTGTTTCCCATAGCTTTGTATTCCAAAATGCTAAATCCTCCAGCCTCCTACGTGGGTTCAATTGGGAAATAACGATTTCAAATATTCAAAGTAGAGAAACGGATATTGAGAAGTATTTTGGCTTATATTTTTCAACACAATTTTTCTAACGTTGTGGAAGAAAATCACAAGGCACATTAAACTTGAAACATCATTTTGAGAATGCAAGATGAACATATTTATTTGAATAACTTTCGAATCATGGATTGCACTATTCAAACTCTTAAAACAATATTGAAACAGTCTGAAATTTTGATAATGATGCAAGTAGAAATACAATGATTTTGAATCGGATGGTTTTTTTAAAAGCAGATCCCTCTTATGAAATTTGGTGCATTGGCTCCCCTTTGTGTTTCTTACGCCTTAAATAATTTCCAAAAATAGACCAACAAATAGAGCAATATCGGCATTCTAGTAATCGCAATTAACTCTTCTTTACAAGTTTGGTAGAAGTAATTCTGAAGCTCTAGTTCATTCAACAACCCATTGGATATTCTTGAACCTTAATTATTCTTTTTTTTTTTTCCTTTCTCTTTCTCTTTCTTAGCCAATGAAAAAGCACGGATCTTGATGGCATGCGGTGAGTTACTCAAGTGGGAGGGACCATCCATGGCACCGTCTTGTGAGACATGTTCTACAAGGCATTGCGGGAAGGTTTTCCCCGTAATGGACCAAATGGCGAGTTGTCCCAATCTATAAGGCAAAAGATCCACATTGCCCTACCAATTACTGCATCCATCATGATCGGTTCGGTGTTTGCAAAGCTTCCTGGCGAGATTTTGAGCGACGGTTGACAAGGATGGGCAGAGGAGTTAGGTTCTAGCACTCACCGCGTGGCGAGGATTGGTGGTGGCACTCAATCATAGATCATATCTTCCGCGGCTGCGGACTCGGTTGAGAACAACAGAACCGGGGTAAGATGTATTCTTTTGCCGTGGACTTCACCAAGGCTTTTGACAAGCATGCCCTCGGAAAGTTGTGGGCAAGATTGCAGCTGACTAGTCGTCCCTGTAGAATTGTAGAACCGCGATTATGCGGGTTATATGAGACATACACCCGGTCTACCAAGCCCGGTAACCATTCGATACTAGCACCCTTGAGCGTAAAGGCGGCGCATTATCAACGCCACATAAATCCCATGTTGGGCTGGGGCCCGCAATGCTATCTGCGCAAGACTCATCTATCCATGAAAAGCGCTTGACTCCATTGTCTCTATCGCATAGGTGCACGCCATCTCTGGATTGAGACATAGATGGGTTGGGGAGCTGCGTCAGGAGAGGCTTTGTCAATGCTGCCAGGTTGGAGTTGTGGAAGACGAACACCCTTTAGAAGTGTCCCGCATATGATGACATTCGGATGCAGCTATCTTGAGCTGGTCCGTCCCGGCCGGCCCTGAATCTTTGAGCACGAGCTTCGATGCGGAGGTTGGGCTCATACATTCAAGAAGGTCATGGATCACGGGATCGACGATCCTCAGGCACCTACTTGATACATGTACATATTTCTGTCTATATTTGTATTTATCACGGTTTGACAAAGAACCCTATTCCCCGCGGTTTTCCCCAAACAACCCTTTAGGGCGGGCAGGAGGGGGGTTTTTAATCCCGACAGTAATACGCTTGCTGCGCCTCCTGTTTGGATCCCATAAGCCAATTAGTCTCCGTGGATGATAAAAATCCTATTCTATTCTATTCTATTCTATTCTATTCTATTCTATTCTATTCTATTCTATTCTATTCTATTCTATTCTATTCTATTCTATTCTATTCTATTCTATTCTATTCTATTCTATTCTATTCTATTCTATTCTCTTTCTCTTTCTCTTTCTCTTTCTCTTTCTCTTTCTCTTTCTCTTTCTCTTTCTCTTTCTCTTTCTCTTTCTCTTATTAAAGGTCTCAAAATAACTCAGCAATAAATTAATAAATATTTCTACAAGTCTATTCTCACATCCATGAACCATCTTAATATTACAATTGATTTCTAGATGTCTCTTTTTTCCTTAAAACTAACACAAAAACTGCATGAAGAAGACTTTGTTGTAGCTTCTCCTCCACAGCCTTGATATGCACTTCCATGAGGTGTTTCTATACACTAGGTCCTCCTGCAATAAAAAAAACTTACTAGAATTTATGAACATGAAATAATAACATAAAATTTAGCCTGCACTAACGATTGTTCTGTGGCCACCTTCCCACAATTTTGGCATGCTCAAAAGCATTACCAAGAGGTGTTCATACCCACCGGACCTTCACCATCATTTGATGCCCAAAAGGGAATACCGTAATCTTCTTTGGGAGGGAAATATTGTAGAAGATGTTGCCTAACCAACGCCACACCTATATGCGTATATCTGACTCTTCTGCTTGCCATGAGTCGTCAGCAATCCCCACAAACCTCTTACTTTTGGAATTCATAACCGAGTCAACAATCAACTATAAGAGTATAGTCCATCTTCAGATAGACACAATCATGGGGGTAGCAGTTATATCCTCCGTAGATTGAATAGACTATATTTGGTGACAAAGTACATCTTGAATAAAATACTTTATAAGATCCTGTGGAGTAAACTCGTAGTGCCCATATCGAGTTTTGCTATGGCATTTTAGTGTAAGAACAAAAAAAAGGAATGGTAAAAAACTAAATAAGAATGTGTTTAGATCGGCATTGGCAAAGGTCTGCCTTGATCTCTCCAGGATAAAGGTATCCAAATCATTTTGAAAAATGTTGTGCCCAGGCATACGGTCATGGTTGGAGCTGAAAAAATTGGTGCGAGAGGTTAGCAAGGTGATGGTCAGAGTTTTTCTCATGAAGTTTGAGAGAGTTTGCTCTATTTGGGTTGCAAAATACATTAGTATCACTTTTTTATATGGGAGGGCATCAAAAGGATAGAGAACGAGATGGGAAAAAAGATGATGGCAATCATTGCTACAAAGCATCAACTTTGAATTTTGAGGCACAATCATTTGGCATCTGGGTATGAAACTAATCTTCATTTAGCCGTGCGACTATGTGAACAAATGGAGGTATTTGTATACTCTAGAGAGGCCATATTCACAATAGACAGGTAGGGATGGCCATTGGCAAGTGTATTTTAAGCCAGAGAATGTATATAGGGAATGTATCATAATATACATATCATATAGGCCTGCAGAAAGAGCTATCATGTAGAAAGAAATGGAGAGCTGGATTATTCAACGGAGGGGTAGTTTGAATATAACTGATTTGTGGGATCAGAAGATTGGGTTGCACAAAAGTTTGTTAGATTCAGACGACTCTACATAGAATCCATTGCTAAAGAATATACTGCTTGCTAGACAGATTCTGTATGACTAGTAAGTCTACATGTTTAATGGACAAATTCTATGTAGAAGGAGAACTGGTCTTCTCTCATTTTGATCATACTTTCTAGCATTATAATTTTTTAGAGGTATTCCTATGGTAGAAAGTCCCACAATGTGCCATTCAAATTCAAGACATCTCGGTTAGAGAAAGAGATATTTTGCAACCCTTTAGATGGCTTGTGTCTTCTCTCAATAGTGCTGAAAATTGTCCTATTATGAAAGTCTAGGTTAAAAAAGCTTAGTTTGATGAAAGACTGGGCGGAAAATGGTGGAGTAAGAACCGAGCTTTAAAATTCAAAAGGGAAAAGAATGGGGTATATAATCAATTGAGATTGATTAAACAGGAATTGTTAGTACATTCATGTGATTTTGACATCCCACTGGCATGTAGCTATTGAAGGAAGAATTAGAAGGGAAAGATAAGGTGATTGAAAAGTAGAAGCCCGAGGTGCAGCGCTTCGATCTAAAACCAAATGGTATCTTTGAGGCAAGATTAGCGGGTAATTTTTTATGAACGTGGACCTTTGTTACTCAAAAGAATACAAAAGAGTGCATGGGGGAACTCAAAACCCGGGTGGAGAAGATATCCACTAGAGCAACACTACCCACCACATACATAACATAGAAAAGCGGAGAATACGATCACCATGAGCACAACTGTTTGCTATGAGTAGGTGTGAATCAAGATATTGCTCCCAAATGACACTTTTGATGTCATCCTTTAAGGAAGAACAATTGTACGCCTTCACAATGTGACTACGGGCATCGCTAAGCACTTGCATATCTGAAAAAAGCTGTCCCTTGAAGATGAGGGGATTTCGTCTCTTCCAGATGGACCAGATGATCCAAGCAGATGCTAAGTGGAAAGCCCTCTTTGCCAACTTGTCCCTCTTTGCAGGTAATGACTTCTTCAATTAAGGGTGATAATTCAAATACATTGGAAGACCCTCAAGAGATCTCAATTCTGTTCCGGAAGACCCTTCCTTTCCATATTATTAGCTTCGTGGATGAAGAACATTGATTGGAGTGACATGGCCGTTCGGGAAGAAAATCAGTTTCTGCTTCGCATTTCCAAGGGAGATGACATTTATAAAACCTTTTGTTCTCCAATAGTTGAAAGCCCCTCTGGAACAGATGGCTTCCCTCCAGAAGTTTTTGTTGAGTTTTGTGAGGAGCTAGGGCATAAGTTCATTTGAGCCGCATGTTGGCTTGGAAACAAGTTCTCTACACCCAATGCTACCAACGGGATTTATCATTCTTCCTGAAGGTCTCCAAATCTCTACGTCTTAGTGAATGCAGACCCATTGCACTCACTACTATTCTATACAAAGTGGTCATAAAGTTATCAGGAAGAGCGTATGCATTCTTAGCAGACAGATATATTCTGAATAAGTACCTGACAACTACATAGAATTGGTGACGTGCCTCTACACAGAATTGTATCCTTATCAAATGGATTTTAGAAAGGCCTATGATTCTCTAAGATGGGAGGGTTGTGAGAAGTAATGAACCACATAGGAATTTATGTGGTCGCCATGAGGATGAATAACTTAGCTTATGCTTGATGCTAGTCAATGGTCAACTGACATGAATCTTTAATCTTAGGAAGGGAATCAGTAAGGCTGGCCATTTGCTCTATATATGTTTACGATTATAGCGAATGGTGTCGTCCCGAGCCATCGAATTGGCATTTTCCATCTATATATATATGCTATCATTTCTAATATAGCGGGTTGTCGACATCTTCTCACAACAACATTCCTTCATTAGTCTTGATTCCCTCCTACCCACCCTTATATATTTCATTTGTGTTTTCTTTATGTATCACCCTTCCCGATTGGTGATGCTCTTACTATTTTCCATCTCTTTGGTGTTCTTTGTTATTTTTTTATATATATGGTAATGATATGCATATTACCCATTGGATGATGCTATTATTATTTTATACCCATTGGATGATGTTTTCATTTGCCACACTTTGGTGATGTTTTTATTATTATTTTACACCCAATTGAGTGACTTTTTTTTTCCACCGGTGGATGATGCTATTATTCTCCACCCCTAGGTGATCATCTTATTTTCCACCCCGCTTGCGATTCTATTTATTTTTCCACTTGCCAATGAAACTTTTTCCATTTGTATACTTCTTGTTGATAATTTATGTTTTTGGGTACTTCCGACCTCATGGTTTTCATTTACTTTAGGTGATTGCTTGTCCGCAATGTGCATTCCTCTCTTTTCTTATTATTCCTAAATGGGTATTTTCCATGTGCTTGCATTTTTAGGTATCGTTCTGCAAGTTCCCTACATATTGCGTTCGGGTTCATCATCCTTTTCATCTTCGATTCCAAGGCATCCATTTGAAGTCGTTGGCGCCATTTCCTCATTAGGATTTTCCTCAAAAATCTAAAAAGGCGGATTTTTTTTTATCCTGATAAGAAGTTGTCGTCACAATGCCCTTACTCTTGCCTCCTCATGTAGTCTATTATTTCATTTTTATAGGGTGTCTCAGCTTTATTCCTATGGTCAGCTCCCCATACATCCCCTTCAGACTATTGTATTATGCTGTTGTGATGAATGACAAGCTTATCTTGGCAGTTTTCTACATTCCTTTCAAGTCGCTTACCAGAATCTGTTAACAAGAATTATACAACTAAAGATGTTAGAAGAGAACTTGGAAGGCCTGTCATTCCCTGATAGTGCAGAGAAGCTGATAATCTTGCAGGTTGATGACATCTCTAAGTTCCTCCAGTGTGGCGATAATAGTTCAAGAATTTTGGCACATTCTACTTTCTTTTGAGATTAAATTAGGAATAGGCCTCAAAGCTACTAAGTGCTCAGTACTTTAGGCAGTGGAAAGGGACATTAATCTGTGAGCCAGCGGTCTAGTTTCATGGTGGTGATCGCTAGGGAGTTGATTGAGCTACTTGGCCTTTTCCTTATCCTTTTTTACAGTATGAAGGATGTTGTAGACTCTAATTTAAGACAAGCTCAAAGAAAAGGTAGGATTGTAGTCTTACAAGACCTTGGCAACAGCGAGGTGAGTCACAATAGCCAATGTAGTTTCTAGTCAGCCTCTCATGTATATGATTGATCTGTCATGATGGCATATAAAAGGAATGTAAAATCAAATGCAAGTAATTATTAGGAAATATATTTGGAGAGTATGGCAAAAGTTGGCTTGGAATGAGATGGCAAGAAGAAGGGGATTAAGTCGCAAAGACCCTTTTACACAAACTCAAGCCCTAGTAGCCAAACTTGTCTATATGGATTTACAGGGTGACTTGTCTCCATCTTTGAGGTTTGTATCTTATCGGCTGAAGCAAGGCAAAGCATTGTGCTATAGATTGAAACCCGATCCTAGGGCATCCTCAGTCATGAGAAGGATCCTTCAGGCTTGTATGGAAGTGTAGCATGTATTTTCCCTCTAAGCATTTCCTCTAGAGAGGTATAAATCCCTTTTTACACTAGATTTGGCCATTCTTTCCTTTTAAATGGAGGGTTTGAAGTTGGGCTTAAACTTGTTCTTTTCTGTTGCATTTCTTTTTGAGAAAGAGGCAAGGACGTTGTTTTTTCCAAAATTGTCCACTTGAAATAGAGAGGGAGAAGTTTGAAAGATCTCAAAAGAAATAGTGGCATAACAGAAGGAGACAGTAAACACCAAAGGAAAATTAATCCAACAGTTGCCTATAATGACAATAAGGAAGGGAGAAAGTATTCTTTTCTTTGTAGAGACATCCAATACATCTTTATTGAGATGCCAACAAGAAGAAGTGCACCCTCCCACTGTCCATCTTGTCAACTTCTTTGTTTTGGGACTAAAGTCATGTTTTAAGTTGTACAAAAGAATGTATAAGTTTGCCTTAATATGCTAGTTCTGAAGGCTCTGATTATATTGGAATAGTTGCCTCAAAGATGCCAGAATTTGAAGCAACAACAGAAAAAGCAGTATGTTTAGGTAGGCATGCAGACACCTCCAGAACAGGATCAGCAACCTCAGTATCAACCTAATGAACAGGACCATACCAACCTAATGAACAGGACCAGTATTCCTCAACACCTGATGCCCGAACCATGACCTTGAGAATAATAGGGGTTGCAGAGATAGAGGCAGAGGCTATTCGAATATGGATAAGGCTCTGCAAATCTTTATTGATGTTATACATGTGAAAATAGATGGAGTTGTATCTATGCTAGTATAATGGGAGCAGCAAGGATTGATCATCCTTGCCATATTTTAGTTTGGTTTCATGATGCCCTCAATCAACTTCATGTCCTAAAGCATGGAAACCACCTCAAGGGGACTACTTTCTTAGTGTATTTATCTTGTTGCATTTTGTTTGATATTCGAGCAATTTTTTTTTCATGTTCTCTTGTTTGGGGTTCATGCCCACGTCTCTGCTTCATTCCATGGCCCATTGTTGGTCTCTGCAGACATTACAATTCTATCTATCTAGTTTGATGATGTGCTAGTCTATAAGTCAATAAAACAATATGCCAAGGATCTGAGGGAATCTCTAGAGTAATTGACAAAGAAAAATTGGAAGGAAAGCAAGTGCACCTTTGTTACAGAGACAATGGAATATTTAGAGCACATCACTGTGTCAGAGGGTTTGTCCATGGGTACAACAAAGATTTATACAACAGAGAAGTGGGCAACTCTGAGGAATGTGAAGGATTTGAAAAGTTTTTTGAATTTTGTGGGTTACAGAGAAAGTTCGTCAAGAACTTGAACATGGCAGACTCTGTTCCAAAGGCTCAGAAAGAAAAACATTTCCATATGGAAGTATGGATAGAGAAGTTAAGAATGAAAGGTTGCACTAACATCAACTTCAATCCCCTCCCCCTCCCTCCTCTCCCCAACTTAAGAAAGCACGTATGAGCTCATCATGGATGCATGCGATGAAGAACCGAAGACAGGGTAGTAGTAGTAGTGCTTATGCAAGACGAGAATGTGATAGCATATGACTCAAAGAAGTTCAAGGCCACAACACGTCCAAGTACCCACCAACACATAAGAAAGAACTTTTTGCTATCAAAGAGCTTTAGAAAATGGCAGTACCACCTTATGAGCTCATTCTTCAATATTGACATGTGTTACAAGGGCCTTGAATACTTTTTGATGCAACTGCTATTGGCCAATGATGTTGGTCAAACTCGACTCAAGAGTGAGATCAATGTTATAAGTTCGACAAGCTAAACGTGAGTGGCGGACGCCTTATCAAACATTTTAACTAGCACCATATTCCAGCAAGGAGATGCTAGATGTCATCAAAACAGCAATAATTCTGGATTTCTTCTTAAAATATATTTACAATAAGCTCAGTGCCAAGTCCACAACAAGACCTAATGAAAGGCTATAAGCTAGAGGAAGGACACCTCGAAAATATGAACGAACTACTTATAGTCAAGAATGAAGTAGTACACCACCAAATATGCTGGCAGGTATCAATCGTGCTAAAGTCTTAAGGCAGAGAAAATCAAAATTTGTAAACATTTGCAACCATTAAAAGTATCTATACACAAGTTGGGCATATGTTCCATGGATTTTATGATAGGGCTTCCATCAATAAAGGAAATGGTAGCATCTTGGTGGCCCTATCAAGGAAGCTAACATCAAATCTTATAAATTGATAATCACTTCTCTAGAAATGGCAATATTTTTCAAGAACATCATATTTAGTGTCTAGCCAAGATCTCAAGTTCATGGAAGAATTTTGGAAAGGCATATTACAAACAATTGGTACAAAGCTCCACATGAGCATGGCCTACGACCCTTAGATGGATGGACAGACCAAGATATTCAATAGGGTACTCGAGGATATGCTAACAATGTATGTATGGGACCAACAAGATCAAATGGAAAAGCTTTTTGTATCTTGCAAGAAGTTACTTATAATACTGCACAACATGGATATCCCCCTTTGTGCTCACTATGATGTTTGATGTCTGCAACGTGGCACGATCCTATCTCAAAGACATAGGTGGCATAACTACAAGATATGGAGACTAGCTACAGCAAGAAGCTAGAAAATGCATCCTCAAAGCACAATCAAGGCACAATGCTTATATGACAAATTAATTTTTTTGAGAAGGATGACATGCGAGAGGAAAATGTCAGACCTGGAGCAACAAAGAAGCCAGTTCCAAGATAGGATTACAACATTAAGAAAAGTGAAAAAGTGGAGAATCTTCCTTATGAGCTCACACATTATGTTAGCTTGTTTCCTAGCGATTGATCACCAACTTTTAAGTACAAGGATGTGGAGTTTTTTCTAGAGCCCAAGGAAGGTTTGCAAGCCAAATAATCTACAACTAGAAGGACGACCTACAAGAATTGCCCCAAAAATTAGGAGTTTGCAAGTGAAAAGAATGCTACTTGGGAAATGGAGACCAACCTGAAGAAGATTTTCTTTTCTTTTCGCCTTTTAGACCCTGGAACTATGCTATTTAATTACTCATTTTTGTCCAATGTTTGATGAAATAACTCTTTTCAATCCTTAAATTTGTAACAAATTTAAAGATTTAAACGAGTAATAAAATATTGTCATGTACATGTAGTATACTTCATAAATAATTTAATTAATCGTGTGCAGGTTAGCTTTTGTTCGACGATGAGAATGATGTTCTTCTTCTTAAAGGAAGGAAGAGTGTAACATGTCGCTGCCATAAAGGGTGATACCATGTCCAAATAGCATAGAACAGTTATCTATGTATGATATCTCTCTCTGGTGAATTATTACCTTGTTCTTGCTTGTCCTCAGTTGTTCTTATTTGTATATTGTCAATTCTATGGTCAAGCAAAAGATTGATGTTAATTTTGTTCTTTTACGAATGCTCTCTCTAATATGAATTGATCATGATGCATGTGTGCAAGAAATAGAAATCTAGGTTAGTAGCTCCCTGGTCAAAAAATTAGATAGTAGATGCATGAGACCACTGTTAGTCTAGAGACTACTCCCAGCCAAGTCCATCTATGATCTACATATCAATCTTGGAGGAGGGTATGTCATATGTATGATCATAATTGTAGCTGGTCCCAGCCATGACCAAGAATGACGACGTCCCGGATGTCATGTAGAGGGCAAGGTAATCGTAGTAGTTCTCGACTTGGGGCAGGACTGAATAAAGGCCTCCTCTCCTTAAAGGATCTAACTCAGGGGGTAAAAGTTGGGGAGATCCTCAGGCTTATTCCTAGTGCACTTATAGTTGCACTCAGGTTGGGTCATCGAGGTAGATGCTGGACTCTTCGGGCAGCAATATGAGATATGTTATATGAGAATAATGGTCTTCAAGCCTAAAGTCCCATCTCCAAGGTGATTTGTTATCATGCCACATATTCTAAACGAGGTGCACCCCGCGACTCGCCACAATCGCGGGTCCATCGATCATATGGCCCAGACCATATATTGGAGCCTCTGGGCACCTATCATTTCGCTTATGGTCATTTATCATTGGGGCTGCTATGATTTTGAAATGTGAAATACGAGTATGCTTAAGGTTTTAATGGAATATCGATCCTCTATACGGCTTCGCCTACGATTTTAGAATATGAAATACGGAAGCTCGAACCTCTACCAAAATAACTCAATGTTCTAATAAGACTACTTTAACCAATCTAATCAGTGAGCTAACATGATTAAATAATATCTTCAATCTATGTTTTTTTTTATAACATCCCATTCATTTATTTTAGGGATATGGTCTATGATATCAAGAATTATATTCATATCAAATCCCCCTGGAAACCCCCGTTATCCCTGTTATTGTGCTACATCTTCTAAACGAGGTGTACCCTGGACTGTCAAAGTCGTTGGTCCATCGATCCTATGGCCCAAATTGTATGTTCGAGCCTCAGGGCACCTCTCATTTCGCTTATGGTCACTTATGATTGGGGGCACCTATGATTTTGAAATGTGAAATACGAGTTTGCTTAAGGTTTCGATGAAATATCGAGCCTCTATACGACTTCACCTAAGGTTTTAGAATATGAAATACAAGGGCTTGAACCTCTACCAAAATAACTCAATATCCTAATAAGACTACTTTCACCAATCTAACCAGTGAGCTAATGTAATTATTTTCATCTTAAATCTACGTTTTTTTTATAACATCCTATTCATTTATTTTAGGGATATAGTTTATGGTTTCAAGAATTATATCCATATCAAATCCTGTGACATTTCGGGTATTTATACGGTATACGTATACACCCCAGGACACGTCACCAAGACATATTGGGCCTAAGGGTCCAAGTGAGGGTCGACCATAATGGTTTTATTTAGATGCTAATAAATCCATTATGGATAATTATAAATTGTAATGGACTAATTAGCTAATTATCACTACTAAGGGAGCGCCACCTGGCCCAAATCGATTGGCTAAGAGGACTTTCCATTTTGGGCCTAGGAAAAGGGGTCCTACCCCATTTTCTCTCCCAAATTCGAATTTGGGACTAAGGAGGAGCAGCAGCCAGCAGCCTAAGCTTGATTTGCCAACAATCACCTACCAGTTTCGAGAGATGGACTCTTATCGTGACCATGGCTCTAGCCAGGACACCGGTTAGTCAATAGATAGGTTTCTTTTCTGCTAACACTTCTTTGAGTAGATGGAATGGTTAAATTCTCTTTATGAATTGTTCCGAATAGATGAATGATAGTTACAATAGTTCTTTCTGCTTCTTCCGTGTATTGGGAATTAAGGGCAGGGTAGAGGCCTAAAAGCTTCCTAGGAATTAGAGATGTCTCTAGCTAGATCCCTTAATACCCAATAATTGCGACCTGTGCACAAGAGCCTACCTGGCTGTGGATGCTACAATGTGGTTCAACACCAGACAACGAGTATGAGGGTGAATCGGGGGTGGGGTCTTGCCTAGCGCGGCTACAGGACTCCTACAGTGTGCTAGGCTTATAGCCGGTCGCCGTGTGTGGGCCGGGTATGGGTCTGACACTCTCTGGGCCAGAGGGCGTGAGTCATATGTGATCGTCCTGGGCTCGAACGGGTTGGTGAGCTGACCTTTAGATTTAGGAGAGTAAGTCGGGTATGGATGCGGGGGTCACTGAGGGGACACGTGTTCTCTAGCACACCCAGGGATCCGTCATACTCGGGGAGGAGATGCCTCTCTGACCTGCCTCATCGGACCGGGGAGATGTAACCCGGAGTAGTCCTGAAGGGTGATTCCTTGGGATTGCGTCTCCGGAGGGCTACGAGCATGTCATAGCATGATTCAGCCTATCTGCAAAGTGTGCACAGGAGGGGCGGATGGAGTGGACAACCCTAGCCATTGTCTTATGCCAGCCAACGCCATGTTATACTTCTGTCTGTTGATATCTTGAGACCCTGGCCGTCAATTGATCCCGTGGAATCTGAGCCCAGGGTAGTGCCTTGTTATTGTGTCATTTCACGTTGTTATGAATGGTTTATCTTTGCCATGATGATGAGGATGGGCCACCCTTCGTGGTGGTATATTATTTTGCATTATGATTGTATGCTGACATATATGTATGCTTCCGCTGTATAGGATTCCCCATAGTGGACGTGGGGCGAATGACACCTCCGTGATCCTCGCCCGGATACTTGGCCATCCCAAGTAGTCCGAGTATGACGGAGGGCCTTGCCATGGTGATTTAGTCGCCATGGGAGGGGAAGTCCCGTATCTATACGATGGGAGCATTGTATGGATTCTGGGAGCATCACAGTGGTATCAGAGCATGGTTTTGGTGGACCAAAATTGTTGCACTGGCCATAGTCTAACTCGATAGTCGGGGTACTTTCTCCTAGGTTAGAGCGTCCCAACTCTGCAATTAATGTCTTCGTTAGCTTAGTTATGGGAGGAATGACCTAGTTGTGGAGGAAGTGTTCCCTAGTGAAGTGGCTAAGGTCAGAAAGTAGAGCTAGCAATTCGAGTTTTGTAGTCGCCATAACTTTCTCTACATAGCTCGGATCGATGAGATTTTTGCTCCAATGGATCGGGCGTACTCCAAATACCCTGGGAGGGTTGTTAAACGGCACCAAAAGGTTGAGCAAGGGGCGAAACCGAACAGCGGCGCCGCTCGGGTTTTAACGCCTCAGAATCGTGAAACAAACACGAAAACCCGGACCGGCGCCGCTCCGTATATTCATGCGTATAATTTTTTTTCTGCCGTATTTAAAAATTTTTAAAATTTAAAAGTTAAACGGTTGTCTCTTTTCTTGCTTCTCTCTCCGCCCGCCTGTTCCGCCATCCGCCATAGCCACCGGACTTGAGGTCACCCTTGTGCCTTGGTTGAGCCCATACCACCCCTACACCTCAGCGCCTCCCTTCTCGCCTCCCTAATCGCCAGCGCCTCACCTATAGCCAACATTAAGAGCACCATGGACCCTTCTAGCCTTACCATAGCCCAAATCTATGCATTGATCGCGCAGCACATGGCCACCGACGGCGAATTGATTGACAACCTCCTAAACGAGTTGGTACAACAATTTGCCAACGACACTAGGATACCTTATCCCATCTTTCATTATTCTGAGCAATTTTTGATAAAGTTGAACCTCCAACAACTGCCATACACTATGGTCGAGCAACCTGACCAAGTTATGGTGTTGATCATGTTTTATCCCCCTGAGTGTGAGGAACATTCTGAGGAGGAAGCCATTCAGAGTGAGGCCGCCCGCATCCGGACATTAGCCCGAGAAGACGACAGTCGGGAGGTCGAGAGGGCAGACACCGAAACCCGGAGTCGGGAATACAGATACTTGGGGCATGGGATGGCCATTATTAATTGTGAAGCTTTTGAGCTACCCATATACCAGTGGCACGAGCCTACCCAAAGTTTTATGTGGACTCAGATCCTCGATATCAGTCTGGACTACTTAACAATAGTCCAGATTGATATGACCCGCCGGCCCGACCGCTACCATGCTGAACTGATCTGAAGGATCGCGGCCCGGCGGTTGGCTCAGGTGGAAGCCGACATGGAACGAGCCCGTGAGGCTTGGGAACAGGCAGAGAAGGCCCAGCAGGAACAACAAGACCAGCAGGCCAATAGGAAACAAGAGAATCAGCAGGGACCTAATCCGGCGGACAAGCCGCCCAGCAAAAGGCGGAGGAAATTTTTAACCCCATAAGTCCGGCAGCCAATACAAGGAGAAGTTGAAGGTTGTCAGAAACATTGGGAAGAATATGAGCTCCAGCCGGAGGCAAGAGCGGGTGGATGCCTCACGGCCCCATCCTGCGGGCAAGACGTTACCCCAGAAGAAGGGGCCGCCTCCCAAGCCTGCTACCTCGAGGAAGCCTCATCGCGTCAGGCCGGGCACTGGCCTTACGGGAGATCCGTAAGTATCAGAAGTCCACGAAACTCCTGATAAGGAAGCTGCCCTTCCAGAGGTTGGTTCGGGAGATAGCACAAGAATTCAAGACCGACCTCCGCTTCCAGACTTTTGCAATTTTGGCACTGCAAGAGGCTGCTGAGGCCTACCTGATAACTCTTTTTAGTGACGCAAACCTTTGCGCCATTCATGCAAAGAGGGTCACTATAACGACCAAGGATCTAGCCCTTGCCCGGAGAATTCGGGGAGAGCATCCATACTTGCCCTGGGGGCATTTGCATTGTAACCAATTTTGTTATAATAATAGGAAAAAAACCCAATTTTGTTACTATGTTTCTATCATAGATTAGATAGCTCCATTTTCGTACTTCTTTTTTCTAAAAATAAAATAAAATAAAAATAATAATACTAATGCTGACGTCAGCATAAAAGTTATAAGGGTATTTCAAAAGTTTAGGGTTTCATTCTCACTCTCCAGCTTTTGTTTATCCTCTTTCCTCCTTCCTTCCAGCGCCTATGGCTGCCCTCGACCTTCTTGCATGGTACCAAGATGGGGAGCACTGGGACCCCCAGGTGTCCTTTGATCTCTTGAAGCCCTTGCTACTCCAGCACATCGACCTCGTCTTAAACATGCAGAATCATCCGGATTATGCCGGGTTCTTACAGTTCTATACCGAGGAAATGCTTCCTCTTTGCATTCCTCTGGGGCAACCACCACAGTTATACATTGACCGAGTTGTGGTAAAGGAGATGCTGGGAGGGGGCAAGAGTGGTTATGAGGTGCTCAGGGGCAAACTCTGGTGGGCCCGGAATCCACCTGTCGTGATGCACGAGGGACAAGAGCTCCTCGAAGTATCATTTGCCCTGGCCATCCTCATGGACCAGTATGTGGACGATGAGACCTTGGCCGCTGAGAAGGGCAAGGTTCCTGAATACTCGGATGAGGAAGAAGATGAGCATATTGGAGTGGAAGATTTCGGCCGTTTGAAGCAGCTAGCCGAAGAAATGCCGCCACGACGGGAGCGGGGAGGATGTTTAACGGGATTGGATGTTCTTCCCGTCATATATCACCAGGGCCAGGAGTTTCTCCTCCTGGATGATATTTTATGGGCATACCATGTAGTAGCCGGCCTCAAGGGACGGGAGAAGGCGCAGGCTCTCTATGAGCTGGCCGAATATTGCAGGGACGACTTTATTGATTTCTCGTCCATGGATCTTCCTCCTGAGGTACAGCACCTGCTTCACTTCCATCAGCAGACCATTGAGACGGCTGAGACCCTTCTCAGGCTTAGGGATCTTGTGCTCCAAGATCCTCCATCTCAGCCCCCTCCGGAAGCCTTTATGGCTATGGGACCTCAAGTCCCAAATATCAACATGGTCGAGATTCCCTCCGACTCAGATGAAGAAGGGGAGGATTTGTATCACAAGCCGAGCCATGCTGAAGAAGAACAGGAGGAGCTCGAGGAAGAGGAGGTGCCCATGAACTTGGAGAGGGAGGTAGCCCCTTCGGTTACACCTCAGGGGAATGCAGCGGCAAACCATCTTACCCGCTTCTTCCTGTCAACTTTTAGGCATGGGCAAGTTCTTTTTGTGGCCCGTGACATGGGCCCTGAAGCAGAGGCATTGTGGTGGAGCCTCCGTGCCCTATCCACCTTGGCGGGGCACAAGAAGTTGCCATACCGCGTCTTCACTTACGTGTTGGTGCGTCGCGACCTAGCCCTGACCGCTTTAGGTCAGGATATAGCACCCTGGATGAGCATGAAGCTCCTCACGGCGACCCCACTAGCTGTCGCCTATCCTCCAGAAATTGCTTCCATTGCGGCCGCCACCGTAGATCCAGGGGTCACTCTGTTACGTCATCCGCCGCCACCACCACCTCCTACACCAATGGATCAGGATGCGGGGCCTAGCTCCTAATCATTTATATTATGTATTGTCGAGTATAGCCTTGGCTACTCAAAAATATGTAATTTTTGCATTGATCTTCTATGCATTTTTGAATACAATCAAATTGTCTTTTTCCTACAATACTTTCTTTCTCTTCTAGAGTTTGAAGTATAAGGAATCATTCATTTGTTGTACATTCATTCTTGCCGTCTTACAGACGATGAAGTGGAAGAAGACAAACAGGAAATACCTGAAGAACTACAACAAGAGGACGAACCAGCCCCAGAGCAGGGCTATGAAGAAGAGGATGGGGAGTATGAGGATGATGATGACGATTATGAAGAAGAGGAGCCCGAGGATGAAGGAGAGGCATATGACCCCATCAAGGGTTTTGAGATTGTTAATATCCTTCGTGAGCACGCTTTCGAGCACTTGCAGCAGACACTCCGTCGCACGTGGAACTATTGGGATATGACTAAACAAGAAGCCTTTGCTGATGCAAATGATCACCTGGCAGATGTTTTATGCACTTCGAGACCTCGTTAACTTATTGATCATCAGCTCTACTTTGGATTACCAATATGTAATCATTCAGGCGTGGGCTAGGTATAAGGTAGTCCGGGCCGTGAGGGAAAGTATTCGATATTCCATCTTATATCCCTTCACACAGCCCTAAACTTGTTGTCTTTGTAACCTGTCTTGTCTACATGTAACTTTGTTGTCCTTGCTGTTTGTATAGCCAACAATTTTTGTAACCGGGAGTTATCTTAATGACAAATGTGTTTCCTTTTTGTAATCTTCTTTGTTATACCAAATGCAATGGGAATGCTTATATTTGATTTGTTCTATCTAGACGGTGCACGCCCTCCCCCTTGGGCGACACCCGTCCAACCGGGCCGTCTTACCCCGGAACAAGAGCTTATGATTATGAAACGCCAGCTTACCGAACTTCAAGCGTATATATTGCAGCAGAATCCCCCACATGAATATGGACCAGAGATTCCTGTTCCACTGAACCCGCCGCCGCCGCCACCGGCACCCGCACCTGCACCTGCAGCCGCTACGGCAAGTCGATCTAAGAGGACATACCCTAGTTCGTCCTCGGATGCCGCCTCGGAGTCTTCTGACTCTTCTGATTCCTCGGAGGATGAGGCTGATCATGCCAAGGCCAGTAAAAAGGATTACTAGAAGACGGTGGATTCCGCCATCACGAGTATATGGAAGAATCGGAAACTCGCGCAGTTCTCGGGAAAAACCAGGAATGGGGTAGATGCCGAGTCATGGCTAGATGAAATGCAGGAGTTTGGGAAGTCATATGGGATGACTAAAAAGGACATTGGAAAAGTGGCCACCACTAATCTTACAGGATCGGCGAGGATTTGGTGGAAGGGGTATGCCCGCTCTCATGGGCTTACAAGGGGAAGGTGTCGTTACAAAGTTTTTGCTAAATCCTTCAAATCACACTATGTGCCAAAGGCTCATCGTTGCCAGTAGATCCAAACTTTCTATCGCTTGGAGCAGAAAAACATGACTGTCCAAGCTTATACATATGAGTTATGCGCTTACGCTTATATGTCCCAGGGATTAATGAAAGATGGGCAGTTGAGGGCTACATAGAGGGCCTATTCCCTACTCTCAAGAAAATGGTTCGGGCCATAGATCCTAAGACGGTTGCAGAAGCAGAGGCGAAGGCGCTCAGCCTAGAGGAGGACACCCCAAGGTATCAGCCGCCACGACCCTCTTCGTTCACTCAGAACAAGGGGTATACACCTTACCGAGGGCGCTCGCCTAGCCCAGGGCCTCCTGCCTCTACCGGCTATCAGAAGAATGATAAAAAGGTTTCCTTCCCATCTCTAGGGATCAACGTGAACAGTTACGTAGGGAGAAGGCCTATTATCGGTGTTTCCGCCTGGGCCACCGTATGCAGGAATGTCCTGTCATCACCCAAATAGTGCAGGCTGCTCTAGCAGATATGGATTGGGAGGACCCAGAGAATGCCGTGGAGGATGATGCGCCTGACTATATAACAGGTGAGTCTCATATATATGCTGCCATTGAAACAGGCCAAGCCAACCACCATCCTTCTGTTATTTCTACGGTTGGTCAAGTAGATTGTAAACCTTTTGTTATTCTTATGGATACGGGTAGTACTCATAACTTTGCATCTCCTAGAATAGCAGAAGCCTTACAGATCACCCCTTTGAAGTCTAAGCCACGTCCAGTTACGTTGGCAAGTGGTGCCATACATCACACCCGTGGTCGTCGTATCAATTTGAATATTCAATGCCAGGAGCACCAGTTGCTCTCGGAGCGGAGTTAATGGATATTGGCCAATATGACCTCATTGTGGGGATGGAATTCTTGGCCGCTGCCAAAGCCAACATTGATTGTGAGAAACGGGAGGTCACCTTCAATACGGCCAATGGATCTAGAGTTACAATAGCAGGTAAGCCGGTTAACCCTATTATGCAATGCATTTCCTTACGCCAGTTGCATAAGGCTCTCAGGAAGTCACAGATTATGGGCATGATCCGACTTGCTTCCGTAGAAGCTAAGTCTAAACATGATGAAGTCCTTGATGCCTTGCCTCCAGCAATAGCCATGATTCTTCGGGAATACCATGATCTTTTTCCTGATGAAATCCATCGGCTACCACCTTTCAGAGGGGTAGAATGTGAAATTACTTTGGAACCAGGCACTAAGCCTACTAGTAAGGCCCCATATCGGATGAGTCTTCCTGAGTTAACCGAGCTTAAGAAGCAGTTACAGGAACTCCTCAAGTTAGGCTTCATCAGGCCTAGTGTTTCACCCTTTGGAGCCCCAATACTCTTTGTTAAGAAGAAAGATGGCACCATGAGGATGTGCATTGACTACAGGCAACTAAATAAGCATACTATTAAGAATCGCTATGCTTTACCATGGGCCGATGATCTTATGGATCAGTTGCAAGGGGCTAAGTATTTCTCCAAGATTGATCTTCGCTCAGGATATCACCAGATAAGAATTAAAGAGGATGACATCCATAAGTCTGCTTTCCGGGCTCGTTATGGCCATTATGAATTTGCAATCATGCCATTTGGCCTGACCAATGCTCCTGACCAATGCTAAATGATTTGGTATAGCCACCGACCTAGCTAAAATCGAGGCAGTCAAAGAATGGCCCATTCCAACCAATGTGTCTGAGGTTCGCAGTTTTCTAGGCTTGGCCAGGTATTACTGTAAGTTTGTCAAGGACTTTGCCAAGCTCGCTGCACCTCTAACTGATCTGACCAAACATGACAAGGTCAGGGATTGGCTGGCACACTGGAAAGACAAGGTACAGACTGGCTTCCAAGCTTTGAAGGATGCTTAAACAACAGCTCCTGTCCTTATAATGCCAGATCCTCACAAGGATAAATGGGTTGCCACAGATGCTAGTAAAATAGCTACTGGGGGTGTTTTAATGCAAGAGGGTCGGATAATTGCTTATGACTCCCGAAAGATGAATGATGCCGAGCAACGATATCCCACGCATGACCAGGAATTACTTGCCGTTGTGCGTGCCTTGCATATTTGGCGGCATTATCTGCTTGGACGACGATTTCAGTTAGACACTGATCATCAAAGCCTCCAATATATCTTTACGTAACCCCATCTCAATTTGGGACAAAGACGGTAGATGGAATTCCTTGAAGAATATGATTTTGAGGTCATTTATAAACCCGGCAAGCATAATGTTGTTGCCGATGCCCTTTCCAGGCATCCATTTGTCACTCGCACGCATTGTAATGCTATTTCCACACTCGAGTTTGGGAAACAGATCCAGCAGACCCTTCCTACAGATCCGGAATTCCAAGAGGTATGGCAAAGTGTATGTAAAGAAGCCAGAACGGATAAGGAGTTATAAGAAGAAAGCTGAACTCCTTTATTATAAGGACAAGTTATGTGTTCCCGAAACGTCTGGAGTTCAGAAACTCATTCTCCATGATACATATAACAGTCCGATAGCAGGGCATGCGGGATTTATGAAAATATATTTCAAAATCCGCTCCAGCTATTTCTGGCCAGGCATGAAGAAGCATATTGCCAGGTATATTAGGCAGTGCCAGACGTGTCAACAGACAAAGGCAGAACAATTGCGTATTCCAGGTGAATTGCAACCACTCGATGTATCCAATGCTAAATGGGAAGTTATTACCATGGATTTTATCGTGGGGCTTCCGCGGACATTAAGAGGGTTTGATGCCTTAATGGTAGTGGTAGACAAACTATCTAAAATGGCACATTTCCTGCCATGTCGTACCACGGATACTGCATTGGATACTGCCTTGCTCTTCACCAAGGAAGTCTTCTGTCTGCATGGGATGCCCTGTACCATTATATCGGATCGGGATCCTAAGTTTGTTAGTGCCTTCTGGAAAGATTTCTTCAGAACTATTCAGACTAAGCTTGCCATGAGCACAGCCTATCACCCGCAGACCGATGGTCAGACAGAGCGTACCAATCGCATCATTGAAGATATGCTACATAACTATGTCTGGAATACGCAATCTCAATGGGCAGACTACATTTACTTGGTAGAGTTTGCCTACAATAGTACCAAACAGGAGTTCTCCAGGATGTCTCCTTTTATGATTAATTAGTGCTATCAATGCCTTACACCAGACACATGGCATAACCCGGTTTCCAAAGTGGAGGTTTTCCAGCAATTACTTGCCGACATGCAGGGCCTAGTCGAAGAGGTGCAAGCATATTTGTTAGCTGCAAGAGCTCGGCAAAAGAGTCTAGCAGACCGCCATCGTTCTCCTCGAGAGTTTCAAGTTGATGAGTCAGTTTGGCTAAAGATCAAGATCAAGCAAGCCAAGCTTAAAATTGGCAATTGTAAGAAGCTTGCACCTAGATGGGCGGGACCATTTCGGATAACCGAAACGATAGGGCCTCAGGCCTACCGGTTGGATTTGCCTACACATCTAAAGATCCATAAAGTTTTCCATGTAAGTCTTCTCAAGAAGCATCATCCGGATCCAGAAGAGGTACTTGACATACCAACACTTCTGGAGATGACTGAGGATCAGTTGGAGATTGTTCCAGAAGCTCTCCTTGATCGTGCATATAAGCAAACCCGTCGAACTCAAATTTTGCAATACTTGGTCAAATGGAAACATTTACCCACAGAGGATGCAACATGGGTTCTTAAGGCGGATTTGGATAAGACTTACCCAGACTTTATGAAGAAGTGCCAAGGCCGAACCATTCAAGATGCAATCATCTCCAACCCGAATGGTAAGCACAGTGTCTCTTAGTGTGACAGGGGTCATATGAGTGGGATTTGGCATGGATCAATGTAAGGGTTGGGATACATGTATCTTAGTTGGGGAAACGGGCATATAGGCATTCCTGATAGAACGCATTCGTCTACGGCCATTATGGGAATATTGCCATTCCTTACGCCGAGGCGACATGCAAGCCCTAGACATGATAGGACCCTTGCATTCATATTTTAATTTCTTTAAGGGGGTGGTCCCTTCAACCACACTATTTCACTTAATATTTAAACACTAATGCCTGTCCTTCTACAGGCCAGTAGAGCGCACTTGCAAGCTGTAGAAGACGGGAGGCCTCACGTAGTAGGCCAACTTGTGTGTTTGAATTTGACTTGTTTTGGAATGTGTTTCAAAATACTTCTTACTGTTTTGATAGACGGGACTTTTTGTCCTATTGTTTGCCTATGTAAACCTTTCTTAATTCAATAAACTAAACTTATGTTTGCAGCAACTTCCTCTCCACTAACTCTAATGCTGAGGACAGCATTAATCCAAGGGGGGGGAGAATGTGACGTTCTGGATATTTATACGGTATACATATACACCCCAGGACACGTCACCAAGACATATTGGGCCTAAGGGTCCAAGTGAGGGTCGACCATAATGGTTTTATTTAGATATGCTAATAAATCCATTATGGATAATTATAAATTATAATGGACTAATTAGCTAATTATCACCACTAAGGGAGCGCCACCTGGCCCAAATCGATTGGCCAGGAGGACTTTCCATTTTGGGCCTAGGAAAAGGGGTACCCCATTTTCTCTCCCAAATTCGAATTTGGGACTAAGGAGGAGCAGCAGCCAGCAGCCTAAGCTTGATTTGCCAACAATCACCTACCAGTTTCGAGAGATGGACTCTTATCGTGACCATGGCTCTAGCCAGCACCGGTTAGTCAATAGATAGGTTTCTTTTCTGCTAACACTTCTTTGAGTAGATGGAATGGTTAAATTCTCTTTATGAATTGTTCCGAATACATGAATGATAGTTACAATAGTTCTTTCTGCTTCTTCCGTGTATTGGGAATTAAGGGCCGGTTAGAGGCCTAAAAGCTTCCTAGGAATTAGAGATGTCTCTAGCTAGATCCCTTAATACCCAGTAATTGCGGCCTGTGCACAAGAGCCTACCTGGCTGTGGATGCTATGATGTGGTTCAGCACCAGACAACGAGTATGAGGGTGAATCGGGGGTGGGGTCTTGCCTAGCGTGGCTACAGGACTCCTATAGTGTGCTAGGCTTATAGCCGGTCACCGTGTGTAGGCCGGGTATGGGTCTGACACTCTCTGGGCCGGAGGGCGTGAGTCATATGTGACCGTCCTGGGCTCGAACGGGTTGGTGAGCTGACCTTTAGATTTAGGAGAGTAAGTCGGGTACGGATGCGGGGGTCACAGAGGGGGCACGTGTTCTCTAGCACACCCAGGGATCTGGCATACTTGGGGAGGAGACGCCTCTCTGACCTGCCTCATCGGACCGGGGAGATATAACCCGGAGTAGTCCTGAAGGGTGATTCCTTGGGATTGCGTCTCCGGAGGGCTACAAGCACGTCATAGCATGATTCAGCCTATCTGCAAAGTGTGCACAGGAGGGGCGGATGGAATGGACAACCCTAGCCATTGTCATATGCCAGCTAACGCCATGTTATACTTCCGTCTGTTGATATTTGAGACCCTGGCCGTCAGTTGATCCCGTGGAGTCTGAGCCCAGGGTAGTGCTTTGTTATTGTGTCATTTCACGTTGTTATGAATGGTTTATCTTTGCCATGATGATGAGGATGGGCCACCCTTCGTGGTGGTATATTATTTTGCATTATGATCGTATGCTGACATATATGTATGCTTCCGCTGTATAGGATTCCCCATAGAGGACGTGGGGCGAATGACACCTCCGTGATCCTCGCCCGGATACTTGGCCATCCCGAGTAGTCCGAGTACGACGGAGGGCCTTGCCATGGTGATTTAGTCGCCATGGGAGGGGAAGTCCCGTATCTATACAATGGGAGCATCGTATGGATTCTGGGAGCATCACAAATCCCCTGGAACCCTCTGTTATTGTGACGCTCCCTGCTAAACATACGGCGCCCAGCCGTATACTTGGCAGGAAATCCCCCGTCCAGCTCATCAACCGCACAGGCCCTCCGTCTATCCCGCACTCTGGAATCCTCCGTAGTGCGGGAAGGGGACACGAAGGTGTCTTGCGCGCCCTTCCCCTATGGGCTCCTATCACAGCGGAAGCATAACACGTCAGAACTAGCAATACAATACAATATGCTACCTCGAGGGGTAGCTCAATCGCATATCCATAGATGCAAAGAACATAATCATATGCCATAAAACATGAGAGGTCCTACCCGTGGGTCCGGACATTTAAAGGAAGTCGGCCGGACCGGATAGGCCTCAAGATAGAAGCCCGGCCGAATCATAACAATGGCGGGGCTGGCATAAGACAATGGCTAGGGTTGACCACTCCATCCGCCCCTCACATGCATACTTTGCGATGGGCTAGATCAAGCTGTGGCATGACTCTAACCTTCCCATCACGCAATCCCATGGCATCACCCATCGGGACTACTCCAGTTGCATCTCCCCGGTCCGGCCGAGGTAGGAAGGGTTGCATCTCCCCTTCCCTGGGTCTAGAGGCTCCACGGGCGGCTAGAGAATCGTGGCGACACCGCGATTAAGTGCCCTGACTGAACCCCCAAAACAAGAGCCAAGCCGACACTTGCAACTCTTGAGAGGCAGGCAACACCATTGCCCCGTGAGGTGTCGGACCCATGCTCGCCCACACAAGTGACCACCATAAGCCTAGCCCACTTGTGGGATCCCCCCGAAGCCCCCACTCGGTAGGGATCCACCCTCCATCTTGCCTCTAGCCCCCTGTATGGTGCTTGAGTCACATCATAGCTTCCATAGCCCTAAGTGGGTTCCTATGCACAAAGTCAAGAACTAATAGGAACTAAGGGATCTACACTAGGAGCATACTACATATGGCCCTAGGTCTCTACCCCCGATCCCAACACAAGAGGAACAACATGATCAACCATCATCACATAATCATCATGAACAATATCATATGAACATCTTAACTTAATCATACATATCTAACTATCAGTTAGGGTTCCTTGATTAGGGTTCAAGATGTTCATCGAAGGATCTAGGGTGGCTCTACTCTAGACACGAATCACTAACCCATCTGGAGTGCTAACTTCCAGATGAACTAACACCTAACTCTACTCAACCTACCTCCTCGGAGGCGCTTCCTCCCATCCCCCAGGCGTCTCCATGCTCCTAGGCGTGGTTCAAGGCTTGCTCCTTCTACGATCATACACACCCTCCGTGGGCCGCCTCCTCCGTGCTAGACTATGATCGGGGCCGGTGCTTTCAAACGGGGTTTCGGGCACGTGGATGAGAGTTCAGGTGCTAGGTCAGAGAAAAGGGGCTAGGGTTAGGGTTAGAGCTCATATAGGTGTGGGTCCACGTGGGATGCCACGTGGCACCACTAGGATGAGGCCGTGTGGCGGTTGCTCCAATAGGATAAGGCCATGTGGAAATGGGCCTTATCCTAAGGTTATCTAAGTTAAGCAATTAACTTAGATGTGCACCCCTTGCCACTTATCCAAGGCATACAGGGCCACCTAGGTAGGCTTGTATGGTGACGGGTCCAGGAATATACATATTTATGGCGTATATTCCCTTGGAACGTCACATTCTCCCCCCCTTAGGACGATGCTGTCCTCAGCATTGCGCTAAGGTGACGAGCCTATCTATCCTGCAAAACACATAAGATCATACAGTTAAGTTTAATTAAAACGATCAACTTCCTATTAAAGTTAAATGTCAAAATTTAGGCTATATTTGTACTTATACAAAATTATATAGCCTTAACAAGGTTACTTCCTACAATAATTCAAAACATTATTATAAGAGTTATTAGGGTTCATAATCTAAATTATGGTTCCCCCCATCTTCTCGTAATGTGTCCCACCTCGAAGCTCCTTCTCACTTGCCTGCACATGGAGCACATTACGTTAGTTTATAATTAATAAGTTTGTGGTTTTAGGGGACCACCCCCCTTACCATACCTTGCACTCGATCATGGTCCTTTCGGATTTGAGCTTAAGGACCATTTAAGATGATCCCATCATCGCCCATGATCAAGTGCTACCTTGTACTCGGTTACCCGGTGCCGAGTACCCCTAGTGCATCATGCCCCAAGGGTTTTAAGCTAGGGAACGTCTCACGATCCCATCATCGCACATGATCGCTTTGACCTTCACCATGACCCCCCTATGGCCAGGTGTGCGATCCCCACATCGTGGCATAGGGAGCATCCGACCGATGTCCCATCATCGCGCACCATGCCTTTCCTTCTCTCTCTCGCATGACCCTAGTGGTCATGCGCACCTCTTGGTGCATGTTGCCTAGGGAACGCCTTAAAGGCTTATCCCATCATCGCCCACATGTTCCAAGATTCTGGCATATGTATTCCACTAACTAGAATACACCTGCCAGAGCTAGAGGCTAACTAAGAAGCATACTAAGCTAACCTCCTGGCGAGTCGGGGTCGACCAAGTCGGAGACGACTCGCCCATCAAACTCCTTCATAAACTCTGGGTATTGCTTCTCCAAATCTTGCTTCAATACCCAAGTTGCGTCTTCCACGGGCAAGTGCTTCCACTTGACCAAATACTGGAGAAACTGAGACCTCCTAGTCTTCTTGAATGACTTATCAAGAAGTAGCTCAGGCACAATTTCCACTTGCTCTTCCGTCATTTCCAACAAAGTTGGAGTATCCAAGACCTCCTCAGGGTTAGGATTGTGCCTTTTCAATAAACTTACGTGGAAAACCTTGTGAACTTTGAGATGGGCGGGGAGATCCAACTTGTAGGCTTGGGAGCCCACTCTCTCCAAAATCTTGAACGGACCAGCCCATCTAGGGGCAAGCTTCTTGCAACTCCCAATCCGAAGCTTAGCTTGCTTGACCTTGATCTTCAACCACACGCTATCGCCTACTTTGAACTATCTTACGGTCCTGTGCTTGTCGGCTACACTCTTCTGCCGACTTCTTGCTGCTAGGAGGTAACCCCTCACTTCTTCCACTAACTGCTGCATATCTCCTAGCATCTGCTGGGACACTTCAACCTTTGACACGGGATTGTGCCAAGTGTCCGGGGTTAAGCACTGGTACCCGTAATTTACCATGAAAGGAGACATCTGGGATGACTCTTGTTTGGCACTGTTGTAGGCGAATTCCACCAAGTGGATGTACTCATCCCACTTGGACTGCTTATTCCACACAAAGCTTCTAAGCATATCTTCAATGATTCGATTAAGTCCTCTCCCGTCCCACCATCATCCGTTTGGGGATGATATGCCGTGCTCATGGAGAGCTTCGTCTGAATGGTGCTGAAGAGGTCCTGCCAAAAAGCACTCATAAACTTGGAATCTCTATCCGATATTATCTCCCGAGGCATGCCATGGAGCCTAAAAATCTCCTTCACAAATAGCTTGGCAGTATCTAATGCTGTGTCGGTAGTTCTACAAGGCACAAAATGTGCCATCTTAGACAATTTGTCTACTACGACCATCAATGCATCTTTGCCTCGAAGAGTCTTGGGAAGTCCTGTGATAAAATCCATACTTACCACTTCCCACTTCGCATTCGGCACTGCTAGAGGTTCCAAGGCACCTGGAATTCGAAGCTGCTCCGCTTTGGTTTGCTGGCACAACTGACACTCGCGAATATATCTTGCTATCTGCTTCTTCATTCCCGGCCAGAAGTAGCTACTTCGAATCTTGAAGTAGGTCTTCATAAACCCTGCATGCCCTGCTATTGGGCTGTTGTGTGTGTCATGGAGAATTAGCTTCCTTACCCCTGATGATTCGGGCACACACAACTTATGCTTATGATACAACAAGTTGCCTTCCTTCTTATAATGCTTGAAGGCTTCTCGTTCCTTATCTGTTCTAGCCTCTCTAGAAAGGCTTTCCCATACCTCCTTGAAATCACCATCGGATGGTAATATCTCCTCAATTTTCTTGCCATACTCACTCGAAAGAGTTGATATAGCATTACAATGTGTTCTCGTCTCAAGGGGTCTTCTAGAAAGGGCATCCGCAACCACATTCAACTTACCTGGCTTATAAGCAATCTCAAAGTCATACTCTTCTAGGAATTCCATCCATCTCCTTTGTCTTAGATTCAGGAGTGGTTGGGTAAAGATGTATTGGAGGCTCTGGTGATCAGTATCTAACTGAAACTTCCTCCCAAGCAAATAATGCCTCCAAATACGAAGAGCCCTGACAATAGCTAGAAGTTCCTGATCATGGGTTGGATAGCGCTGCTCGGTGTCGTTCAACTTCTTGGAATCATAAGCTATCACTCTTCCTTCTTGCATAAGGACTCCACCTGTTGCTATCTTACTTGCATCTGTTGCTACTATCTTGTCCTTGTCTGGATCTGGCAGAACTAGCACTGGTGCTGTTGTTAAGGCCTCCTTAAGCTTTTCAAATGAAGCTTGAACATTTTCTAACCAATGTGTTCTCCAATCTTTCACCTTAACACTCTTAGTGAGGTCCGTCAAGGGGGACGCCCACTTAGCGAAGTCCTTCACGAACTTTCTGTAATAACCTGCCAGACCTAGAAAGCTTCTTACTTCCGCCACATTCTTTGGAGCTGGCCAATCTACTCTTTGCCGATCTTTCTTGGGGTCGGTGGAGATTCCTTCCTACGATATGACATGGCCCAAGTACTCCACTCTTTCAAAGAGCAAAGTGGCATTTGGAGAGCTTTCCATACAAACGATGCCGCCTCAACTTTTCTAACACCCTTCTCAAATGCTGACTATGATCTTCAATGGACTTGCTGTAGACTAGAATGTCGTCGAAGAAGACAATGACAAACTCGTCTAGAAAATCCCTGAAGACGTCGTTCATGAGGCGCATAAAAGTTGCTGGAGCATTCGACAATCCAAAGGGCATTACTGTAAACTCAAAGTGACCATACCGCGTTCTGAATGCGGTCTTATGGATATCCTCTTCTTTTATTCTTATTTGGTGGTACCCCCGACCTCAAATCAATCTTAGAGAATACCTTTGCTCCTTGGAGCTGGTCCATTAAATCATCTGCCCTTGGCAATGCATACTTGTTCTTTATCGTCTGCTTGTTGAGCTGGCGATAGTCTATGCACATTCTTAAACTGCCATCTTTCTTCTTCACGAAGAGTATGGGTGCTCCAAAAGGACACACTTGCTCTAATAAAACCAAGCTCAAGCAATTCACGGAGTTGCTTCTTGAGCTCAATCAACTCCGTGTGCTCATCCCGTATGGTGCCTTGCTGGTAGGCTTAGCATCCGGTGCCAATGTGATCTCACACTCCACACCCTATAAGGTGGTAGCTGCGATTTCATCCGAAATACATCCTTGAATTCAGAAATAAGCCTTGCTACTGGCTTGGGCAATTGCTTTCCCTTTTGATCATTTCCATCCCCGCTTATTGGGCTCAATTGCCTCAATCTCAAAATGTAATCCACCTTATTTCTTTCTATACTTTTCCTTAGCTGCTTCAAAGAAATACACCGCATAGAAGAAGTCTTCTTCTTACCTCTCACTATGAATTTGGTGCCGTCCGGTCTTTGTCATGGCGACTTCATTCGCGGTCGCTTGATCGATCATGGCTTTCGGCCGGCTTTTAGGAACTCCATTCCTACTATAAAGTCATACCTTCCAATCTCCATAACCTCTGCCCCCATCGGCCACTTACTTCCACTAAGGTCTATGTCGAATGTGATCCTCCTCCCCTTAGTGTGCCGAATGGCGCCGTTTGCCATAGCAACTGGCCTTGGCTTAGACTTCAATACTTTGTTCTTCATTAGGGCAGCCAGCCTAGGAGAGGCGAAGTTGTGCGAGCTACCTGTGTCTATCAATACTAGATATGGACTGCTATCTATGATCCCCTCAGCCGCAATGACAGTTGACTGACTTTCAATGTCATCTGACTCAATGTTTGCACAGATATGGCACTCACCATCTATGAAGTCCTGGGCCTCATGCTGGTCGTCGTCTTCATCTGCTTCTGTCGGCGAATCCCAATCCATAAGCTCTGCCAAAGCTGCCTGCATGACGAATGGGCAATCATGGGTTCGGTGCCCTGGCTGGAAGCACCTGAAACAAAGCTTCTTCTCAATACATTCCTGTCTCTTTTCTTTCGTCAGGCTGTCTAGAATACGCTTTAACATGCTGCCCCCTGATGCATTCTGCGGCTTACGGTCCCCAAAGTTCTTACCCTGAGCTCTTCCATGCTGCTGGCCTCCTGATGGCGTAGTTGCTGATTGCTTACTCTGTTGCTGCCCTTGGTACTGTCCCGTTGACTTTCCTTTGAAGGCCGATTGTCTCTCACCTGGCGTTGTTGGAGCTTCTTCCAAACTTATGGCTTTATCCTCGGCTTCTGCCACTGACTTAGGTTTTGATATTGCTGTTCAATCCCTCAATGTAAGTTTCGACTGCTTGCCTTTCCGACACTCCAGGAACATGGAGTCTAAGTCGCATAAATTCCTCTGTATACTTTGCAACTGACAATGTACCCTGGTTCAATCTATAGAACTGCTGGATCTGCCTGCTAGTATGTGACCTAGGCACATAATGTCTGCGAAAAGCCTTGCTGAAGGTCTTGAATCTGCAACTGTTCCTTTTGAGCTTGTTGGACTTCGCATAGCCTTTCCACCAGATTCTAGCTGCCCCTATCAAGTTTGCTGTAGCAACCTTCCCTATATCTTTATCCTTCATGCCATAAGAGTTGCCGAACTCTTCCATCTCGTCAAGCCAGGCTTCTGCCTCCATACCTGATCTGTCCTTCCCTGAGAACTGACCCAACTTCCTAGTCTTCCACACATTGCTCATAGCACTGTCAACTTTCTTTTGATAATCATCTTCCTTCCTTGCCCTGGCTCTTACCTGTGGAGTGTCGGACTCACTTTCTGAGCTAGAACTGTCATGACTGTCTGAAGTGTCTGATGAGCTGGAGCTAGGTGGTGTTGGACTCCTTCTGTTTCTCCTTTTCCTCTTCCTGTCTCTGACATTCCCTTGATTGTCCTGCCCCTCCTGCTGTGGACCTTCCTCGATGCCTTGCTGAGGTAGCGGTGGAGGTGGTGGTGGAGCAGGTGCATGTTCTTGGGCATTCATCAATGGGGTGGCCCATGGATCAGCTGATGCATCTGGTTCCTCATCTGGACGAGCCTTGCGTTGATTGCTTCCGGCATCATATCGTCGTTGTTGTCATCTTGATCACGTCCAAATAGGTTTCTGGGTACCCAGTGGTGGTGTCGGCCTTGGCCTTGAGAACCTGAGCCTGTGTTCCTTGCTGCAAGGATTAATCATCAATGCTTGTTATTAAGTTACACAGTATTGATTTTTGCTTACAATTAAATTGTTTGTTAGGTACAAAAGAAATCATATGAAAATTCCACTTACAAGTCAAGATCATGGTAAGACATTAATTAGTATTTAGAAGTACATTTCATGAATTACATGATAATAGCGAAAAGAGAGTTACAATACACTTTAATTAATTAACAAAATAAGTCTTCCATCAACGATGTCGCTTGAAGAAGTTCTTGATTTTCTTGAATCCTGTGCCCTTGCCCATGTTCTGCAAGATTCTGGCCGCCGATCCTCCCTCCAATGCTCTTGCCACATGTGGTGCTGGGAGTTCTGGTGCAGTTGCCGCCACTACTGACAAGTGCGCATCCCTGAGGTGGCCCCTTGCTACAGATCTTTTGAAGAGAATCACATGGTCCATCCCGAAATCTATCCTGGCGTGGTGTCCAAAGCCTGAGAGTGCTATGAGGAGCGCCACGGATTCTTCACCCCTTGGGCTGAACTCCTTGTGGAAGACTATCATCTGTCCTTGGCTAAGGGCCGGAAGATAGTACTGAAAGATTTACCCCAATGCGGCCCCCTCCGCGGGTTTCCTTTGAGCTTCCTCCTTTGAACACATCTATTGCGGTAAGATCTTCGTGGTCTCTCCACATAGTTGTTGCGTTCTCCAAATTGATGCTGCTAGATGATTCACGCATGCTTATGGAGCGCATCGGTCGGCTTGAGCTTGGGCCTCTTCCCGGCTTGTACAACCTGCCTTGGATCTCCTGGAATTCCTCTTCTGGAATGTCGGGTTGCTGCTGTTGGAACATCTGCCTTATCTGTTGGTATGCCTGAATGTCCGGACATAGTTTCCCCTCATTAGGAGTGTCGCTCGGCTACCTCCCGTGGAATCTCTTGGTAGGAGTAGTCGATGAAGTCACTACCCTGCTCTTGTGCCATAAGGCTTAGGAGCTCATCGATCCTGAGGCCCTCCTCTCAACAATAGGGAAGATTGAGGATATCGGTGGCGAATATATATTCCTCGCCGTCGATGATCACCGGGGTGAGGGCCGTGATACCCATTGGTGGCTCGAAATCCCGCCTTAGTGCTTCCTGTTGTCGAGCTAGATGCCTCTCCATCCTTCTTGCCTCCCTCATCTCCCAACTTGGGTTCTCTTCCTCCTCCTCTTCGTAATCTTGCTCAATCTGCAACATAGGTGCTTCTGATGTGGAGCCGTAATGCTCGTACGCTGTAGTCTCGATCTCATGGATGCTTATCTGGGCTGCCCGAGTGTCGAGAGGTGCCAAATCCAAAGGTTGAATTGACGGCTCCCCGGTTGGTTAAGCGCCTCTATACCGCATGAACAATGCTAAGGTCGCTGGCTTGAGAGGTACCTATGCCTATGATGCTTACAGGTCATGTAGTCTGGCATGTTTCTGGTTCTATCCCACAGCTTGTTCTTGCCCCTGGATCCCCCACCTATGGCTTGAGCAAGAGAGTCTAGAGAAACCCATTTCCCTCCCCTAGGTGGCAAGCTAACTTCCGAGGGCAGAATTTGCTGATCATATTGGCAAATGATGTCAGTGTAGTAAGGAGTTCTGGTCAAAGTGGCATGAAGATCAAAGAGATGATCGAAGACATGAAAGGCTTGCTCCGCAGGGAGTTCACGGATGTGATTAGAGTCATTGTACCATCTAACAAAGCTTGATGGCGCCATTGAGCAGAGGTGGCTATAAAAAATGGCTGATGGAAATAAGCAAAGGCCTAGGAAATCGCCAAAGGGGCTGAGAGCAGTTCTGATGGGGAGAAAATGACAAATGAGGGCCCTTTTTATAGACTAGGGGGTGCCTCGGGTTCCGTGCACAAAGGTTCTTGGTGGGGCAGACTTCGAGTCTATGGCCATGGTTGTCCAAATGAGCTACCATGAAGTACAATTCTAGACAAAGCAAAGCAAGAAACACTACATGAGAGTTTGTTGGGTCAAAATTGGTCAACTTAGGGAAAATTAGGCTTAAATCGGGTGGCGTCGAGAAATAGCTCGCGGCCGAGGGCGCAGACAGGGTTTTCGCGATGCGACCCGGTTTCGGGTCATTTCTATTCCTATGAAAGGTTTTTGGGAATTTAAACATCCTAATATGACTTTTCCGCATGCTTCTAACCTAACTAGCAACTTTTCTTACTTAAATTGGACACGCATTAGTATCAAAATGCCGAAATCAGGTGGCGTCGCGAGAAATAGCTCTGCGTCGAGGGCGCAGACAGGTTTTTCGCGATGCGACCCGGTTTCGCCAGTTTGGCAATTTTTTGACTAATTAAGCTAGGGTTTCTAACTAATTAATTTTTCTTTCAACATTCCAATTTCAATGGTCAAAACTAAAGTAAAATTTGAGCTACTTAAACACATTTTCATACAAGAATTAAGGTCAGTTTACCACAAAATTTTGTATTTATGGGAAAAACTTAATAATTACATTAATTTTAGACAAAACTGCATCTTCAAGGGTATTCCTTAGCGGATCGCGGCTTAGCGTAAGTATATGTCCTTGGGCATCAAGGTCACCCTCTTATGGATCGTCGCGGAGGTTCCCTTCCTCGAACAAGCTGGGTGAGCTTCGGCCTCGGCGACCACCTCGGACACCAGTTGTGGCGGCGTCACCACGTAGTGGGTGGCGAACTCTGCATCACCTCCCGAGCCAGGCATTTCGAAGGGTGCCTTCCCTAATCGGGGAGATTAGTGCCTTTGTTGAAAGTGCTTAATCTCGAGGAAGACCTGCGGGGAGTGTATCGAATTAGGCCCATTGATGGACCTTCTTCCCGGCTTCTCGTTGGTGGCGGCGGTGGCTTGGGCTGGTTCTTCTTGGGTCCGGCCCCCCTCCACATAGCGCTCCACGATACGCGGCGTGACCGGTCATTATACCTCGTCCAACGACGGAGGTATTCCTGGTACGCTTGAAGGCGGCGTTTGAAGAGTCTGTCCTCCTTCAAGGCGAAGGATCGCTCACCCGCCTTCTGCTTCTTAACCACCTTAGGTGGCTTGGGCCACTTTGGGTAAGGTGGTCTAGCGTCGGGGTTTGAGGGTTCCCCGGCGCGCTCGTCCTCCTCGTTTTCTTCCTCTTCGACCTCCTCTTCTACCTCCTCCCGCTGCGGTTCTTCAATAACGACGGTCTTGCGAGGCCGGTCGTTCCTTCTCTTCGTTCTTCTCTCTTGCTGCCGCAACTCCCGCTCCCGTTCCCTCTTCTTCCTAGCGGCCCTCTCTTCTGGCCACTCAGCAACCTTCTCCTTGCCCTTCTTCTTCGGCACTGAAGGGCCCGCCTCTTGGGTCTGGTGCTGGGGCTGCTCTTCCACCTGTTCTTCCACCTCGGTGTCCGAAGGCCCGAAGTGACGGGATTCTCCGGTTCTCTGGGTGCCTGCTGATGACGAGCTACTGCTAGGTGCATCCTCCTCAGCGTCGTGATAGGTTGCGTCGCTGCTGCTGGAGGGAAACTCCTCTTCGCCCTTCTTAGGTCGGAGGTGCTCCGGGATTTTCTTCGTGTGGCGTCCCGCTGCTACCTGCGCCATCGAGAGCGTGGGTCGCTCGCCGAACTTCCTAGCTGTCTGCTTGGTTCTTGCCATACTTAACGGTGGGGAAAACAGATGACGTAAGGCTGATCAAGAGAGATAAGGTGGAGGAAAGTTTGGAGGGAAAAATGAGGTGGCAAGACTATTTAAAAGGAAGGGTCCCTGGGAATATTCTCCTACCATTAATAGGCCTACTTATTAGCCCCCTTTATTAATTACACCATAGTACCCTTATTATTAATATATGTTTAATTTCTAATACATATACTAAAATTCGTATTATACCTTTAGAATTTCAAATTTCCTAATAGTTTGAAGTATTAATTATGGATTTGCGCCATTTTTCACCCAGGTCTCCGATTGGCATGATTCTTCGACCCATTTTAGGTGAAATTTGATGCAGATGCATAATTTTCACTACAATTTTACTAGAAGGTGAATTTGACTCATTCACTTCTTAACCTAATTTCGGACCCACTACCTAGGAGAAAAATTTTCCCCTATTTCCGAGGTTCGATGGTGGAAATTTCTATTTCTCACCCCTATAGGCTTGTTAGACTACTTTCATGGTTATGGTCGGAGTGCTAGTTCTTGGTCAACCAAGAACATCGCTCTGATACCATTGTGGACGCCCACTCTAAACATACTGGTAGCCCAACCCATATACTTGGCGAGAAATCCCCGTCCGGCTCATCAACCGCACAGGCCCTCCGTCTACCCCGCACTCTGGAATCCTCCGTAGTGCGGGAAGGGGACACGAAGGTGTCTTGCGCGCCCTTCCCCTATGGGCTCCTATCACAGAGAAGCATAACACGTCAGAACTAGCAATACAATACAATATGCTACCTCGAGGGGTAGCTCAATCGCATATCCATAGATGCAAAGAACATAATCATATGCCATAAAACATGAGAGGTCCTACCCGTAGCTCGGACACCTAAAGGAAGTCGACCCGACCGGATAGGCCTCAAGATAGAGCGAGACCGAATCATAACAATGGCGGGGCTGGCATAAGACAATGGCTAGGGTTGACCACTCCATCCGCCCCTCCTCATTGCATACTTTGCGGATGGGCTAGATCAAGGCGTGGCATGACTCTAACCTTCCTGGATCGCAATCCCATGGCATCACCCATCGGGACTACTCCGTGTTGCATCTCCCCGGTCCGGCCGAGGTAGGAAGGGTTGCATCTCCCCTTCCCGGGGTCTAGAGGCTCCACGCAGGCGGCTAGAGAATCGTGGCGACACACGATTCGCACCAGACCAACCCCCAAAACAAGAGCCAAGCCGACACTTGCAACTCTTGAGAGGCGTGGCGACACCATTGCCCGGGAGGTGTCGGACCCATGCTCGCCCCACCGCAAGTGACCAGACCATAAGCCTAGCCCACTGTGGGATCCCCCGAAGCCCCCACTCGGCAGGGATCCACCCTCCATCTTGCCTCTAGCCCCGTTGTGTGGTGCTGAGTCACATCATAGCTTCCATAGCCCTAAGGGTTCCTATGCACAAAGGCCAAGAACTAATAGGAACTAAGGGATCTACACTAGGAGCATACTACATATGGCCCTAGGTCTCTACCCCCCGTCCCAACACAAGAGGAACAACATGATCAACCATCATCACATAATCATCATGAACAATATCATATGAACATCTTAACTTAATCATACATATCTAACTATCAGTTAGGGTTCCTTGATTAGGGTTCAAGATGTTCATCGAAGGATCTAGGGTGGCTCTACTCTAGACACGAATCACTAACCCATCTGGAGTGCTAACTTCCAGATGAACTAACACGAACTCTACTCAACCTACCTCCTCCAGAAGCGCTTCCTCCCATCCCTGGCGTCTCCATGCTCCTAGACGTGGTTCGAAGGCTTGCTCCTTCTACGATCATACACACCCTCCAGGGGCTGCTGCTCCAGGCTAGACTATGACGGACGGTGCTCGAAACGGGGTTTCGGGCACGTGGATGAGAGTTCAGGTGCTAGGTCAGAGAAAAGGGGCTAGGGTTAGGGTTAGAGCTCATATAGGTGTGGGTCCACGTGGGATGCCACGTGGCACCACTAGGATGAGGCCGTGTGGCGGTTGCTCCAATAGGATAAGGCCATGTGGAAATGGGCCTTATCCTAAGGTTATCTAAGTTAAGCAATTAACTTAGATGTGCACCCCTTGCCACTTATCCAAGGCATACAGGGCTACCTAGGTAGGCTTGTATGGTGACGGGTCCAGGAATATACGTATTTATGGCGTATATTCCCTTGGAACGTCACAGTTATTGTGCTACATATTCATCAAAGAACTTCACAGAGGAGCAAATGGATGTGGAACTTTGACATTATTTCTCTTTAAAACTAGAGTTGTCCACTAGACCATCTGTGGTTCATGGACCAGAATTGGTCCATCGTACCTTCGCCACTTAAACCCATATATCTAGAGAGGAACTTCTCCATTTTGCAATCTACAATCACCTTTTGAACCTTCACTTGATTTTTTATGATCTACAAGAATTTCATGACCAATGGATTCACCCATATCTTGAGGTGATTGTCCAAACCTCATACAATTTAGCAGTTTTCGTAGTAGTCCAAAACTGCATTCGTGATATTAAGGGGTCCAAACCTTGCTAAAATCAAAGGCAAATGATTTTTTATGATAAAATATATTGATTTGCATGTTCCCAAGATTTTTTTACTATTATATGACATTAGATAAAGTCACCGTACCCAATTTTGCTCAAAAGAGCTGTTTGAGGGTATGAACTATTTCTCTCTTACTATTACAAGTTTTGACCTAATTCTTATGGTCATAAGTTGTTGACTCTAAGAGCTACAGTTCGATTTTTTTTTGAAGCATTCATAAGTTATGATTTAAATGTTGACTAAAGAATTTCTTATATAGAATTCAGGACAAAAATAAATCTAAAATGATTTAAAAAAACTCGTATATCATCTTTAGAAGGGTAATAAAAGATGCATGCTATGCACAACACGTATATCTACGTAGATTATAATTTTTATCAACTTATATGTAGTAGCTAATCATGCATTTTCTACATTTGGTTGTGTTTGTGACTACACGGTATTAAGTATGCTAATTGTACATATAGTTCATTTTTTAAGAAATGCTATATTTTTAATGAATAGAATAGAATAGGTTTTTAGCATCCACGGAGACCAATTGGCCTATGGGACCCAAACAAAAAGAGAGCAGCAAGCATATTACTGACAGGATTAAAAAATCCCCGCCCCGAAGGGAAAAACCTTAGCAGTAATAAGTCTGCTGGCACACTGTACAATTGCATAGGACAGTTCAATACCGTCCCGTAGGACACAAACGAGTCCGTGCATCCATAACCTCCTGGAGGTACGACCCCAACAAACCCACTGATGCCATAGTCAATAACTGATGCAACGGCTGGCCAGGCACTAGTAATCGAACATATCGCTCTCGGATATGGGCAAATGCTGGGCAGATCTGGAGGGCATGACATTCATCCTCAATCGCGCCCTGGTGGCAACACTGGCAAGCTTTCATTGGCAATATAGATCTCAAATTTCATGTGAAAGTGACATAGTAGTTGCAAGATTTAAATATAAATATCCATAACCCATTAATTGTCAATACTTAGACTTGTCAAAATTTGAATCATTCAATCAAGATAACACTCTTTTTCAACTCATATATGATAACACATGTGCATGACGTTAGGTTGATAGGGGTAGCAGAGAAACCTAATGAGGACACATATCGAGTGACTGCAGAAGTAATAGAGACTGTCTTCAAAGAGCACCGGAGCATCGTCGTCAAAGGTGTACGGTCAGGCCAATGGAGGGGACGGTCGAGGCACATAAATCTGACACTCAGGGACTTGTCAGCCAAGGAGAGAATACTGCTCATGGGGTCCAGGCTGAGGAATGGGATCAAAGTACAGGAAGCTCTCACAGTCATGCAACGCCAAGGGCTACACAGGGAACTGGCCAACGCCACGGAACTGAATCAGGCAGGGATACATGCGGGTGTCAGGAATGGCAAAGTGTACCTACACAAAAGGGTACGAGAACACGTAGGCTCAGGACAAGAACAGAATGCGGGGGCACCGGAGCCAGGAAAGACGACATGTGTGGGGAAGGAGAATATCAACCCCTTGATGATCTTGACACAAGGGCAGGAAAACAGGACACTGGGGAGGGCGAAAATAGTAATAGCCCCAGAAACGAGCCAGCACAGAGGGGAAGAAAGAAGTGAAAAAGGGGACGTCGCAGACCGAATACCCCCAGCCGAAAACATGGACCCAACCCCGATCAGAAAGACCAAGGGACGACCGAGGAGAATGGGAAACGGAGCAGAACACACAGAGACCCCGAAGGAGCAGCCTCGAATGAAGAGACGCTGACGATATGTACTGGAACTGTACCGGATATCCTTGGGATGACGGGGAGAGGCTTGAGGGAGCACACAACTGCGATATAATATGTCTAGTAGAGACATGGGAACACAACATAAAGCGGCTGCCGGAGGAGGAGGGGTACCAGCTATTCACGTGCTGGAAAGATAAGGATTTTAAAATAGGAAGAGGAAGCGCAGGTCTAGCCTGCTATGCCAAAGAAAATGTAGCAAACAGTGCATGTATTTTACATTCAGATATCAATAAGAGATACATGATACTAAGTATTCAATTCCAAAACAAAAAAGATTTAATTCTGATTATAGCATATTACTCGCCGAACAGTGATAAGCTAGAACTTTTAGAATTGGGGGAGAGTATGATGAAATGGAAGGAACATGGACCAATCATATTACTCGTGATATTAATAGGAGATCTAAATGCCAGAATAGGTCAGGAACAAGCACAAAACACAAGCATAGATGAAACGAATGGACAATGGACCCACACGCAAGATCACAGGACTGGAAAAGAAACACAGAAGACAGGTCAGAGGTCAATGCCAAGGGGAAATTACTGCTCGAGGTGTGCACGGCTACAGGGGTCATTATAGCTAATGGGGTACAGAAATGGAAAGGATCAGGGAATTTCACGAGCCAGAACACACACGGGAGAAGCATAGTAGACTACGTGATAATGAATGATCACGCAGTGGAAGTAGTCTCGGGACTTATGCTCTTAGAATGGCCGATTGGGAAAAGGGAGAGTCATAGACCCATACAGCTGACACTTAGAGGAAACGAGCAGACTCAAAATGTCAGACCACAGGGAAGAGATAAAGATAAGGGGAAACTGAAAATACACTTTCAGGTTAAGTACGCAGATACATTTGTGCAAGCAATCAAAGAGGAAATGGGGAAATGGGAATGGGAAGGACACAGGGCAGACGAAAATGGGGACATGCTTAATGATATAACGGTGAAAGTGGCAACAGAAGTGTTGGGGAAAAGAAAAAGATCCAGGGGGAATAATGCCTTTAAGGCCTCAATATGGTACGATGATGATTGCAGGGAACAAAAAAGAAAAGTTAGAGCACATAAAGGCAAAGAGACATACCAAACAGAAAAAGCGGTATACTTAAGAATGCTGAAGGCAAAGAGGAACAAAAATTTGGCACAACACCAATGGGGGCTGGTTAAACTACTAAAAAAACAACCCCAAAATTTCTGGAAAGGATTTAAAGGGAAGGGACAGGGGAATAGGAAAAATGAGAACACACATGGCAGCATTGGAGCATCCAGATGGGAGAAATACCTTGAAAAACTGTATAAGACCGGGGCATCCCCGGCGCCAATACCAACACTACAAGAGATGGACAGACCGTGCTTCAGTGTACAGGAAGTGATGATGGCACTAAATGGGATGGCTAACAACAAAGCTCCAGACCTATATGGATTAACTCTGGAATTGCTAAAGTGTACAGATGTTGTGATAGGGAAACATGTTACAGATATTTTCAATGGCATAATACACACGGGGCTCCCGGACAGATGGGCATACAACAAGGTCATACCTCTACGCAAAGCGGGGAGCAGACAGGAACCTGGAAACTACAGGACAATAATGGTGAGCTCCATTTTTGCAAAATGGTTTGGAAAGGTACTGGACAATAAATTAAAACAATGGGCAGAAACAGGGAACCTGAGGGCACAGGGGCAGGCAGGCTTCAGGCCGGAATACTCAACCACTGATCATCTAGTAACCCTTCGGATGTTAATAGAGCAGAATAGAATTCAGGGGAAGAAAGTAATATGCTGCTTTGTGGACTTTAGAAAGGCTTTCGACACGGTCCCGAGGGAGAAGCTCCTACAGAGACTCATAGATATGCACGCACCAAGAGATATGGTAGGAGCAATTGCAAGATTGTATCACAATGTATATGCGAAAATGGAAGAGGAGGGAAAGGCAATAAACTGCGACACGGGAGTCAAGCAGGGATGCCCATTATCCCCAACATTGTTCGGAATATACATAGATGCATTACAAGAATATGTAGCATAATAACAGGGGGTTTTCTTTGTGTTTTTGTACGCTTTTCACTAAGGTTTTCCTATGATTTCGTGATGTATTCAAATGGATGTACTAATGCGTACATCTAGAGTGCACCATTTCTGAGCCATTGATTTTAGCCTTTTTTTTTTTCAATGGTCAACAACCAATGGCTCACAATAAAAGCCCTTTTTTTGTGCGTGTGGTGCATAATGGTCAACAACCAATGGCTCACAACAAAAGCCCTTTTTTTGTACGTGTGGTGCATAATGGTCAACAACCAATGGCTCACAACAAAAACTTTTTTTTTTTGCGTGGGGCGATAATGGTCAACAACCAATGGCTCACAACAAAAGCCCTCTTTTTGTGTGTGTGGTGCATAATGGGCACATGAAGGGCTTGAAGGGCGCATGTAGTGCGGTTTCCCCGCCCGGCAACACATTTCTTATCATAACTTTTGATCCGCTGCTCGTTTCGGATGATTTTTATTTTCGTTGGAAAGCTCTCTCCGAGATCTTTTGATAATGTATGATATGGATATGTTTGGTTAAGTTATCTATGCTAAAACAGCAAATTTTCGGCCGGGTTTGGTAGGCTTTCACATCCTACCAAAATGATTAATCTGATTGCGCTATTGGATATTGTTTTATGGCTCATTCCTAATGAAGCTTGCAAAAATTACCATGCATTTTTAGATTTTGAGGCGGTTATTAAGCAAATTCAAGGCTTCTAGATCCTTGTGCTAACAAGCGAAAAAGTTTCCCACTTTAGTTTCTCACTACAAGAATCCATGGAGGCCAAAGGTCAGCTGTTAAATTCCAGTTGAAAAATGTTTGTGTATGGGTGTTGCAAACTTTATGACTTTCGAAATAATGGGATCAATCTGCTCTATCTTTATGGTAACTTTTACTTATGTTCTATTTGTTTTATTGTGATGAAATTTAAAAGCTACAGTGATGAAAGCCTCAAATGAATTCTAATTTTTTTTCGGTTTGAATTCTAAAATTTTTGTCACACCGGGGGTGGGGAGGGGGTGACGTCCCTAAGGCCCCTAAGGGGCCAAAAATATTTTTGCAACACAAACCATTAACATCAACATATAAAATTAAATCCCCAACACATAACAACCAACACATAACAACCATTGACATTAACAACCAACACATAACTACCATTGACATTAATTAACACAACCATTGGGTCCAACACATTTAAATTAAAATCCCCCTTAAACCCCCTTTGGTTTGGGTGTATATTCACACGGGGGGTGACGTAGGGCAGCGAGAGCCCTCATAATTGTATTTTTACACGCATGAAATCAACACCATATAGTATTCCGCTTGAAATCTTATAGTATTTTGTGAATCTTGTTATACAGTATAGCAAATTTTGTACTTGCATACCCCACAAACGAGGAACTTTATATACGGTGTAGATTAAGGAATAAGGGGTGAATATACCTATCCAACAGCTCTCGTTGCCCGGAGTCACCCCCCGTGTGAATATGCACCCAAACCAAAGGGGGTTTAAGGGGGATTTTAATTTAAATGTGTTGGACCCAATGGTTGTGTTAATTAATGTCAATGGTAGTTATGTGTTGGTTGTTAATGTCAATGGTTGTTATGTGTTGGTTGTTATGTGTTGGGGGATTTAATTTTTATATGTTGGATGTTAATGGTTTGTGTTGCAGAACAACAAGGGGACATGGACGCTCCTACACTAGGGGAAACCAAGGTACCCATCATGTTATATGCTGATGACCTAAGCATGATGGCCACAAAAAACAAGGGAATGCACAGGTTACTGAAGCTGCTAGAGACCTTCTGCGAAAGGACAGGGTTAACAGTAAACCTTGCAAAGACCAAAATAGTCATCTTTGGCAACAGAAACAGACACAGGCCGTTCAGGTACTTGGGAGTAGAACTAGAAGAATCAACAGAGTACGTATATGAGGTATGACACACACGGCATAGGGAAATGGGCTAAAGGGGCAGATACGAGATTCCAATCAGCCATTGGGAGCTACTTTAATATGAAAAATTTCTGTAATAAAAGCAGAATAATAGACTGGGAGATCAAATGCTATCTGTTCAGTGCAATGGTCGTGACGACGCAGCTATATTGGGCGGAAGCTTGGGGACCGGGGTTAACAGACAAGAAATGGGAAAAACAGGAAGGGATCCTCAGACAATGACACAAACAGGAATTTAAACTGAGAACAAATACACCACTAACAGCCATAGTATACGAGACAGGGCAGAAACCAATGGAGGTGAGGGCATGGGAGAAGACTATCAGATATCTCATAAGAAACAATGCAGGTGGGAAGCCAAATAAATTATCCAGTATCGCAATCAGCGAATCAGCAAAATCACACATCATCGCGAGCAACAGATGGTTTAGGGATGTGGCAGTGTGAACTAGAGAAATGGGGATGAACCTGAGCGACCTGGTAAACGAAGGTAGATGTACCGAGATAATCTACTAGGGAAGACAAGGAGAGATATCCTAGCGAGATTTAGGATGGGGAGCCATGATCTAAGAATTGAAAAGGACAGATGGAGGAGAGTAGAGAAAGACGACCGGATATGCAGAATTTGTGACAGTGGGGAAGTGGAGGATGAGAATCACATGCTCAATGAGTGCCCAATATATGGAGACATCAGAAACAAATACAGAAACATAAGATGGGGTCAGCCCGTACATGCCATGATGGTAAGGACAGAAACAATGAGAGCAATACGAGAGATGACGACCAGACACCGGGAATGAGCCGCCCGAGAGGCGAGTCATAGCTGCCCAAGAAATGCTCAGTTTAAAGCTGATTGATAACAACACATCACTGTACGGCCATGATGCCGATTCAAAGCAGGATGCCGGTATTAATAGAAAAAAAGGAAGCCTTCAGAAAAGGCTACAGTAAACCAGCGTGATGTGCTAGTAGCACCCATTAGGGAGCTCGCCCATGCTACATAAGTCCAGAGGCCTCAGGGCACAAGGGACAATAATGTATATTCTATTCTATTCTATTCTATATTTGCAAAAAACACAAAAAAACCTACTTCTCTCTTGCTATCATAAATGTACTACTATGTTTGCTGCTAGAAGTATTGTAGATTATGGTAATAGTGTATGTAGATCATCTTTCATGATGAGCTAAATTTTTTTTATGGATGCAAGCCTTCTTTGGTAATATAAATCTCTAATTTCATGTTAAAATAAATTTTTATATGCAAGAGTTGAATATAAATGGCCATTGAGTATTTATGGTCCACAATTAAACAAATTGCTATACAATATCATCTCTCTAATATTATCAATAATGATATTTATTATTCGTCTATTATTTATACAATGATAATGATGAATTCTTATCTTCTATAGCATAAGGGATGAGTAGAAATCCACATGGATTCAATTTGCTTATGCGTCAATATTACTCCTAATGAGGCAATTTCACAACCATCTAATATTATCAATCAGAGTACTATGCATGTGTCTTATGTTCTGAAATTGAGATGGTGGCGCTCTTGGTTTTATAACGGGCCTAAGCCCTTTGGACCAGTAATGGTCACAGATATAGCAGACTATATTTACTTTTTTTATAATAGTAGCATTCAATAGTATCCCTTCTTTCTTATTGCACTGGTATTGCACCTTGTTATATTTTAAGAATATGATTTTTGAAGGTCACAACTCAAAGCATATACTTCAAAATTCATGAAAGATATAATTTAGCAAATAATTTGAAGTTGATGCTAAAATGCTTAATAGAAACAACAAGATATCTGCATTACATATTTTTAATGAATAGCATAGCTCATGAACTACTTATCTCCCAAAATTCACATTGCGATTGATTAACATGAATTTTAAACAAATTGTGGACGAATAATGGTCTCAGAAATATTTTTTGATTTTTTGAGGACAAAGGCTATGCTCATTTTGTGTGCTTTTTTGGGTTGCCCCTAGGGGGGCAAACCCTCGTTTATGTGGGTATGTGGGCATATCCAGGTATATGCCGGCATATGCCCGGCATATGCTCGTGACTGCTCCAAACTGGCTGCTGCATGTAAACTCTCGGTCATCCAGCCCACCGAACTTCCTGCACCCGAACTGGCCAGCACTATCAGATAAGCCCTAACCCTACGTTGCGCTCAAAATCGTCAGGGGTATTGGAGACGTTGGCGGCCATAGCTTCTATTCCTCCTTCATCAAACTGGCCCTCAGAAAAAAGGGTAATGGAAACTCTTCTGAGCGTGTCTTTCGAGATGGAACGAAAGCAATAGCAGAAGAATAGGCAATTTTCCATCCACACCTGCATAAGTCCTCTGCCGTCTGGAACCATTATTCAGGAAAATCTGTGAGCTGTGGCTAAATCTGACCTGAATATAGCAAAATATGGCATTTACGATGTCAAGTTTGCAGCTGCTACAACATTGCAATGATCTGTATAATGTGTGTTGGTCTATATTTATGGAGATTTGCTCATACTCTGGATATACCAATCTTCAAGAAAAGCTCCGCTTTGCATATGTGCATATAGATATTTCTACATTTTGGGCTTTTGATTCAAGCATGGAGCAGTTACAGTTTGGATATGTTGAAAGAGGAGAGGACGAGCTTGCTCTACAATTATTTGCAAGTATGCAAGATGAAGGTTTTACTCCAAATGCACAGACTTATGTTGCTGCACTCAAAGCATGTGCTGTTGGTGCAGTAAAAGGAGATAATAAGTATGGTCAGAAGAAGCTTGTGAAGATAATGAGCCTGGAGAAAGTTATCAGTATCCATTCTCAGTTCTCTAAGAGCAAATATGAGTTGAATGTTTTTGTCTCAAGCACTTTGGTAGATGTCTATGCCAAATGTGGCAGCATAGTGCAGGCTCATCAGGTATTTGCTGCACTTATTTGTTCTCATGCAAGATAAAGGTATTAAACCAAATGGTAGATGTTACGTTGCTGCACTGAAGGCATGTGTTAGTTGTGCAGCAAAGGTAGAGAGTGAAAAAGAAGAGGGAAGACTTTGGAGATTGGGCTATCTTGAGAAGGTTATAGCTATCCATTCCCAACTTGCAAAGAACAGACTTGAGCTGGATTCTTTTGTAGCAAACACGCTTGTTAGCACGTACGCCAAATGCAGGAGTATGATACATGCTTTTTATATATTTTGCAAGATGCCACATCGCACTTTAGTGGCATGGAACACTTTGATATTTGGATTTACAGAAACTGCGGAGGGTGAACTAGCCCTGCAGTTATTTATGCACATGCAAGATGAGGGTTATATGCCTGATTCCTTCACTTATATTGCAACAATGAAGGCTTGTGCTAGTTGCACATCAAAAGAAATGGCCACAAAAATGGATATATATTGGAGTAAAGTAATGCCTCTTGAGAATTGTCTAGCTATTCATTCCCAACTTGAAAAGCGTGGGTGCAAGTTAATCATCTATGTGGGAAGCACCCTTGTAGATATGTATGCCAAATGTGGGAGCATGATTCATGCCCGTCGGCTTTTTGACAGAATGCTGTATCATGACATTGTGTCATGGAATGCTCTGATATTTGGATATGTCGAGAGTGGAGAGGGAGAATTGGCCATGCAATTATCTGCGTGCCTGCAAGAAGAAGGTTTTGAGCCAGATGCGTTAACCTATGTTGCTGTGGTGAAGGCTTGTGGCTGGACTTCAAACCAATATGGTTTTATCTAACTGCTTGATTATTTTTTATGGGAAATGTGGTTGCATGTTTGATGCTGAGCGGATATTCAATTCAATAAGCAGAAGGGACTTAATCGGTGCTTTGATCGGCCCCCGAAATTGAGTTCGGGAGCCAGCCGGGTTCGCCCGAGCGAACCCAGGAAATTCGCCCAGGCGAACCCCAGGGATTCGCCCAAGCGAACTCGCCATGTTGACATGGCGTTGCGGTGGCACTACCCACCGGATTCGCCCAAGCGAACCCGAACCAGGGTTAAGCCAACCGTGCGAACTGGCAAACGCAGGGGCATTTATTTCCCCCTGCCGGGTTCGCTCAAGCGAACCCACCGGCTGGGTTCTGTATTAGATCAGAGAATCCAATCAAACCGGCACATTTGATGAATTTTTTGAAGGTTTTCTGCAAGGATCAGGAAGCCCCGACGCCCAGAAAATCGATAAATTTGATCGGAGATGGTTGATCTGGATCGGCAGCGGAATTGGGCATGGCAGAAACCCATGATCCGGCAGAAGGATTCATCATCATATTCATCATATTTTTCTGGTCTGTGTTTTCGGAGCCGGGTTTGATTACCCACATCAAATTCGCAGCATTAGAATGATGAAGCATCATTTCGCCAGACATGGACATGGCAGGGAAGTCATGGAACAACGATTTGCTGCAGTTTCGAACCTTCTCGCATCCAAAATTGGGCTCGGGCTGCGATCTGGGGAGCAGATTAAGCCCAAACTTTGCAAAATCTGCAGGAGAAACAGGAAAAAAATCATCAATTGATCATAAAGAGGACTGGATTCAAACAAACAAATTTGGATAGGAAAAAACCCAGAAACGAAACGGAAAAGAATTCCTACCTTTCAATGCCACAGGAGCGGAGAAGCAAGGAGGAGCGGAGGAACCATTTTGGAAGAAATTGGACCCAAAACCGAAGATTTCGTGCTTAGAAGGGGGAGTAAAAAGGGAAAGATCAGGGGAAATTTTCGCAGGATCAAGTCCGGCGAGGCGTTTAATAGGAGAATCTTCGGAAGTAGGGAGATTTTTTCAAAACGAAATATGATGAAATCCATTTTCTGCCCCCTGCCACGCTTTTGGGTTCGCCAAGTTTAACCCGGGAAGGGCCCCTTACGCGATGCGTCGACCGCCTGCGCACTCCGCCACCGACTTGTCACGCTGATCTGACTGGGGTTCGCCAGCGAAACCGGTGGAGTTCTGGTACCGCACCGTCGGCGCCCACTTGCGCATCGATCCGCCCCCGCTGACGCCTGACACTTAACCGGGGTTTGGGTTCGCCCAAGCGAACCCGGCAGCAATGCCACGCAGGCGATTGCGCCCGCGAACCTTGATGCCACGTCCCCAGCGGGTTCGCCTGGGCGAATCCGGCGGGTTCGCCTCGGCGAATTTTCGGGGTTCGCTTGGGCGAACCCGCTTGGCAGTTTGACTCAATTTCGGGAGCCAATAAAGTGGGCGGGACTTAATGGCATGGAATGCCTTGATAGCAGGATATGCACTTCAAGGGGACAGCAAGCAGGTGTTTGGTGTGTTTGTTAAAATGCAAATAGAACTTTTTAAAGCAGATAACTCCACATTTCTATCCGTTTTTACAGCATGCAGCCGCACTGGTCTCCTTGACAAGATGAAGGAATACTTTTGGGCCATTTGGGGGCGTTATGTTGTCAATGAATAAGTTGCAGGAGACTGAAAATATATTTTATGAAGTGGCGGATTAGGATGGATGCAATGATGCAAAGATGGTCTTTGGGTGCGAGATGCATTTGTCCATCATTATTCGAAATCATGATTTCTTTGCTTTGAGCGATCACGATCTCTACACGTGAATGAAATGCTTTACAAGAAAGTTTTGTTCTTTTGTTGAGTCTTTCTCGCTTATTCATTTCAAATTCAAAGGCCAAGAAAGAATGTCTTTGTCTACTCTAAAGGAAAGGTTTTCTGTAAAGGGCGATATGATTTTGCCGTTGTGTGCGGTCCAGTTAACACGGTCATGTAATTGTGGTTTTCTCCAATGGTCTTTGCTGCTGCCAAGCAGTTGTCTATCGGTCATTCACCCAAGGCTTTGATGATTCATATTTGGATGGATTTTGTAGGCAATGATCTGCTAATCCAAAGAATGCTCCACCGGTATCTAAATCTTGTTTATTTAAATCGGATGAAGCGGCTAAACTATTGTATTCATTTATTGAGAAGTCCCAGATATGTTTGCTTTTTTCTTTTCTTTTTCGTTTTGCTTTCCTTTTGTTAGAGTAATGCTTTGTGTTGTTAGAAAGATATTTACATTGCTATGCGAAAACGAGGGACTAAGATCTTTATGAAGCGTAAGACAAGTTGTCTCGGTGAGTAAGAACTGCAAACGCGTTATTTAGCACACTTGCATCTTATAAGAGGCAGAGACAAACAACAAGGTTGTCTAAATGTGTTGTCATTTGAGAGGGAAAACTTAACATCAACAGTCTATTAGATAAAATGTCCATGGCGAGGTGCAATCCTGACTATACAAGGTATTATTTTAACTTCTACGAAATCTGTTCTGGGTTAATTTTGAGCATCATGTGTTTGGGCCATTGGTGGCAGGGGGTTCAATTCCCCTCGGTAGGTAAATGCTTTATCTAAACCATATTTCCAAAGGCACATTGATGACCCATTCTAAGGTGGTTTTTATATTATACAACCCTTATCCCGAGGAATTTTGCTTTCTACATAAGATTGAGAATAATATGATTCTCAAAAGAACTTGGCCAGCTACTCTTTAGTTCTGTAAGTGCAGCCAGTCTTTTTTATTGAATCACTTACGTTTTTGGTTAAGACCTGGCTCATATAAAGGATTTTTTCAAAGTATCACAACATATTTGGCCTTATCTATGCTGAAGAGGTGGGTCATGCATCTTGGAAAAATGGCAAGCAAAGCATTGAACTTAATGTCGTGAGGTTTTATATTACTCTTTTCTCTGATTATTGGTCAAAACATAATCTGATGTTTATCTGATGGCTAAAATGAGCAACTACATACATACATCCATATATAATTTCTCCCAAAACCCTTCAACTCAACTCAATGGACAAAATTCCAAGTATTAAATGCTTCTCACAGTCATGTCTCTCTTTTTTCAGGTCCTCAACATAGGCCCTTGAGAGGAAGAAACCTCAACGTTTTTCGAGCTCAATACTTCATTTTGGACAGAAACCTCAACAGAAACCTCAACGTTTTTCGAGCTCAATACTTCATTTTGGACTTGGTAGCTCCCTTATGTAAACGCAATGCAAGAATACACTTTTTGGTAATTGTAGATTTGGAGAGCGGATATGGCATATACGACTACAATACATAAATTATAATGTAATTAATTGATTGTGCAATATAGACCTTCGACAAAGAAGACCAGGCAGTAAAATTCATAACCAAATGCACAATCTTTAATGGGGATGTATATTAGAGACTCTCAACTTATAAATAAACAATATACACTTAACTTACAAACAAACAATTTACAAAAAAAAAAACAATAAAGCAAAAACAATACAAAGCTTCTAATAATGATGACGTCTATATTGAGAAAATGCAAACAAGTTACCACTTTATAAATGTTAATCACCATATGTTCCACATTACAATATGGCATGACCTTTTTCAAACATGTTGGCCAGAGATAAGCACAGGAAGCTCGGTTGAAGAAACAACTAGAGGCAACAGGTTCTCAAATTGTGCCCAACAACGTTGGGCACCATAACTGTTATTAACTAACGTGCTATGCCCACGTGGGATTCGGTCCGTTACCACCCCACACGCCCGGGTGTACCACGTGGCAGGGGTGATTGGACGGGGGAATCTAGGCCAAGGGGGGAGTAGATAGGATTTTTTTTTTTGTTAATGGAGTCAGGCACGTTTCCCAAGAAACCTAAAATGAAGGTCTAAATGAGCCCCTTTTTGAAAATTCTTTTTTGCAAAAAGAATCTTTTTGATGCTTTATACCATGAAAGAATCTTTTTTGCAAAACTGGTTTTTTTTACTTTTGGCTCAAAAAGGGGTGTGGAGATGGTGAGGTGGCAAATAGGCAAGGTGAGTTGGCAAGATGATGATGACATGGCAAAGAGAGGTAATGAGGTGTCAAACAAGTTGGAAAGGTATATTTTTTCTAGTCAAAACATATGATGAGGTGGAGGTGATGAGTATGACACGTGGGTGGTGATGTGGAATTGTTGATGATGATGTGGCAAGACAACATGTCCCCTTAATGATCTAAACAACTTACTTTGAAGAACCTTGAGGGGAATGGAATTTTCAATGGGGGTGACATGCGTGTGGTGTGACATGGCAATGTTGATGATGTGTATGATGACTTGGCCATTTTCAAGTGATGACATGGGTTAATTTGATGCTAGTGCATATAAATTGCACACTTTAGGCAAATCTTTGACTTTTGTTGCTTCCCTTAGGAATTTTGCACTTTCTCTCTCCATTTTGACTTCTAGTGAGAGAATTTGACCCTAGACCATGGATGTGGCCAAATCAAGTTAAATGTTTTGCTTTTACAAGATGGTGATGGTGTGATGGGTGTGTGAGGCGTGAATGATATATGAAAGAAGAAGAAGAAGATTTTTAACGTCCACAGAGAAGTTTTGAATAGAAAAAATTCCCTAAGCCAATTTGCTATAGGAAATGGAAGCTAGGCATGGAATTTGAGCTCATGTGGGAATTTTTTCATGAAAAAGGGGATGGAAGGCTTGAGATGAGGATCATAAGAGATAGCCATGCCAAGAACTCAATAGAAATGTCACATACCATGAACACTCAAGGGGTCTTCCAAACTTCAAAGTTGCTTTCCTTGAATCACCTTTCCTAGCATGCTTGTGTGATCTTTCATGAATGTCTTAACCTTGGTCTTCAAGTGTCTACTTCATAATCTTCAGGGGTGTGTTCTCTTCACATCAATGGTGTTTGTGTATCTATGCTCAAATCAATATGCAAGCATAAGTGAATCAAAGTGAATCTTGCTCTTCTATGCTGCCATAGCATGGCAGCAAATATGGATTGTAATATAAGTGCATCGATATTTGCAATAGCGATTATGTGCTATTGGCATTGTGATATATGGACCTTGCATACTTGCAATTGTGTCTCAGTGAGCTCTATTAATTTCTTCATTTGATTTCTCTAATTTATTAGCTTGGGCAGGCTCACGGCCCCTAAATTGAGGCATGCTTGCTGTTGTGTGAGTGTGAAACGTGTTTGCTGTTGTGTGAGCATGTGAGAAGCAGAGGCAAATACAATTTTAAAATGTGGGCACCTTGCATAGTATTCATTTTCATGCATTGTGTATTCCCATACGTTACTTTCTTTACCTGGAGACTCCCCCGGATTGTATGCTCTGCATCACCAATCACCAAGAGAACAAACATACAAACTAAGAAACTAAGAACATAATTTCTTGCTTCCAAAAATGGTTCGTCAGATCTGCAGCATCCATTGAATTCCCTGTATTTATGAATGATGGGTGTCGTGGACCGAAAAACCCTCTTAATTTTTTTTCCTTATGGAAACCTTTCCGAGCTTCAATTCTGGAAACCCTTCCGAGTTTATAGGAAATTTGGAAGGGTTTCCACGTGAAGCCCGGGAGGGATTTTCTGTTTTAAAAATTATAACCCTGATCGGGCATGAGCGCTGTATTTTGGTAATTATGAAACTCATAAGGGCATTTTGATAAGGGCAGCTTCCCATGAGGGCTAAACCCTGTACCCCAAGGTTCTCGTGAGGTTTACTGGAGCCAAGATATCCTCCATTTCCATGGATTTCAAACCTTATCCTCACTTCTTGGTATGTAGCACAGAATCAGTCCTACAAGAAGACAAAATGAAAGCTACAAGAAGACAAACAGAGCCTGGCAAGAAGACAAAAGGAGGCTCAAAACCTGACGTTCATGGGAACATCCAAAGCCGGTGACCTGACCTTCGAAAAACCTCCAGGTTTTTCCCTCATGGGAAACGACCCTAATTAAAGTTCTGCAATTCTTATTGCATGTCTGGTTTAATTTTGGAATTCTAAAAAGGGCATGGCCGTTCATTTTTTTTCAATGGCTCTCATCTTTTTTTCTCCTAGTTTTACAGTTGTTAACAACTTAGTTCTTAGGCGACAGAAGCATGCCCGTTGTGTGGTCAGCCAGCGCATGGAGATCTGCAGCGGTTCTGCACATGGTTTCCAGATTTGCTCCAGTGGATTCAACCTTGTAGTTTTAGAACCAAACAAATGTCTGCACACTTGGGTGTCTCATTTTCGATGTCCCTTTTGTCCCCCAATTTAGTACTAAAATCAATAAAGGTGGTTGGAAATCTTGGAGGCAATTTCAAATTTAGAAATAGCAATAAAAAATCGAATTCCTTGAATCTTGGAGAACCGGGCTACAGTGCGTGCATGTGTTGAGCCCCGATAAAGAAAACTAAAACACCAACGAAATCATCATTCTTGCTTCTCATCTCTCGATATGTTCAAGGTTTGAATGGAACCAATGGATTGTGTTTCTTTTTTCTATTTGCAACATTCAATTTGTGAGTTATTAGCGTATTTGAATGCCTTGCCTTATGAATTATGAATTAGGCATGGAAATAGCATTCCACTGGTATGTTTGAGTCTAGTTTTTTGGGTTACCCCTAAGGGGAAAACCCTCATCCATGTGGATTTGTGGCATATTCCAAGTATATGTCAGTATACGCTCGAAAACATGACTTTGAAGTGTGATTTAAGCCATTTCACTCTCGGGTCACGGAGGGCAACCCTCCGTGCGCAGCACCTTGTTTTTTTTTGCATTTGTCTCATATTGTTGTAAGCTTTTATATGATAATTTTTTGAAGGACAAACTTGAATCATTCTTCTTTTTCTTCTTCAATATAGACATAAATTATTAGTCGATTGTATTAGAAATTGTATGAAAAAATTAAAACATAGAAATCAAGACCAATAAATATTTTTCTGGATGAAACAAGTTGTTTACTATTTATATTCCAAATTCCAAGCCAAAGTTCGTTTATTGGCAAAAGTTAGAGATTTGATTCAAGAACAGCCTTCTGGGAACCATTATTGGTCCACAGAAGACAGAAAACAGTTTTGACCCTGTCATGTTTGATGAACCCTATCTTCCTTCTCGTACCTCGAAATGAGGTGAAGTTTTTATGTTGTACTCTCTAACTCGCATAGTAAAATAAGAAAAGACTAAAAAAAATCAAAAAAATAATTTCATTAAGACAATTTTACCTTATGTAAATATAAGGCAGTCTTGGCATGACCCCCTTGGATTCACGTAAGCATAACTTTCAAGAATGATTTTTAGGTATTTTTTATATGGAATATGACTGCCATGTATGAGCTTATAGGAAGGGTTTTGTTGAATTTTGAGCCATTGATTTTATATAAATTTTAAAGTGAACAGTGCAAATGCACCATTCTTGGTCCATCGCTTGACAATTCTAGTGTTAACTGGCTAACTTTATTAACAAGTCTCTCTTTAGGATTTAGTTTTATAAAAAATGTTCTACTTTGGAGCACTTTCAAGGTTTGATAATTTGGTCGAGATGGGGATGATGTCAACCTCTAAATGATCCTCGGCAGAGACTTGCATGCTAGTTTGACAACCTTCCAAACGGATTCAAACATAGATTGATGAGATAATGACATAATTGTCGATAGTCCTTGGCAGACCCATCTTTCCTAGTGTCCTCACTTACTTGATAATCTTTCTAGTTTTACGTCCCTATGTTCTTTGTGCTAAGAGATATAAGTGTAATACTTACTTTGATGAGGAAGAAGACGAGGAAATCTTCTATAATACTTATCTTGGTGGAGAAGATGTTGACAATCTCTAGCAAAGCTGGATACTTGAACTTATATTATAAGGATTTTAGGTATTTGATGAATTAGAGCAAGATCTATGGGATGTATAAAGTTATAAAGTTGCCTATAGTACCTACCTTGATAAGTCATTGAGCATGTCAAACTTATATTAGTAGGGAAGATGTCGAGGGTCTTTAGGAGCAATCTATGCATGTTATAGTTGTTGACCATATTCAGGCACCAGCACTCAATTTTTACACCATGTTACAATCACTTTTGGGTTTGGGTTACACTTTTGCAACTTGGCTTCTATTATGAAATCCTTATATATTAGTTGCCTATGTCTTTGACCTTTCTTTTCATTCTCTATGCACCTACTTATTAGCAGCACCAGGTACTTGAGGAAGAAGATGGAGAATGGCCAAAGTGCCAAGAGACATACCTATAATACATGCCACTATTAAAAAAGATGTCAAGCAAGTCCTTTGTAGTACTCATTTAGGTGGAGAAGATGGGCGGTCTCTAGCAGCTGAACATTTTAGCAACTTTAGCATCATTCTTTTTCTGTGGTACTTCCTCACCTGGTGGATCACCATATGTACAGGATAGAGCTTGATCAGATAGGTTTGAGATCCAGACCTCTATACTATAAGCGTCGACTAATCATGTCTGTAATCTATAATATTTTTTTGCAATATGTTTATTACTATTAAGGTTTTTTCATCAAAAGCCCTTCAGGGTGGGGGTTTCTTTAATCATGATAATATTTGGTGTATTGTTCTATCTTATTGGGTCTCATAGGGCTTTGTCACCATGGACATTCAAATTTAATTCTGTTCAATTCTTCTTAGAAACATCCTCGGACTCAATACTTCAACTCTTTTAGTACCTAAGGATATTCTCTAATGCAGCTAAGGATATTCTTCAACAAATAGGCTCTAGCATCTATCTTCATTATGCATATTCTACGATGTATCTCCATTTTATGTGTAGCTCATTTTCTTCTGTTGCTAATACTGTAGTCCGGGCACATTCCCACCTCTCCATGGTGGACACTACATGAGCATTTTTTTATGGGGAGGGGCTTAGAGAGTGTCTCAATGCATGCAAAGAAATAATAATGTCACATTCCCACCTCTCCATGGTGCCCATATGGGTGTTTACCTATGTGGAGATACTTCCAGAGTGTTTTAACACGTGCAAAGAAATAATAATTTTTGTCATATCCCCACCTCTCCATGGTGGGAAAGACCTCATATCGGTATTTTTCCTCTGTGGAGAGACTTTAAGAGTGTTTCAACATGTGCAAAGAAATAATAATATTTACATCATAGCCACCAAAGAATAGAATAGAATAAAATAGAAGAGGATAGAAATTTTTAACATCTATGGAGCAACAAACACCTATTCATAACCACAATACTCATTTTTCTACTATAGCAAGAGAGTGAGCAAGTCAGAACACTCTTTTAGCTTCATTTAAAGCAAAGAAAACATGGAATTCTGAATTCAACATGTGGGCCAACATATACAAGTTGCACCAAAAAATATACAAGTTGCACCAATATGACGTACATAAAGAACACACACATCGAAACATAAAACCCCCAATACACATAAGAGCTTTTTTGTTACAATAAGTTGCTTGTTATTAGGAAAAATAAAATAAAAGCATTACATGTAACTTAACCTCTGAAATAAGCATGGAAACTATACCAAAAATACCCAGTCAAATACGTCGGAGTTTATTAATTTTATTCTAGAAAGTAAAATTTGGTAGATTTAAACATAAACATATTGAACATGCATAAAATTTCATTTTCTCCGCTTTCTTCTTTCTCATTTCTTTGAATTCAGTCAACTCTCTTTACCTTCGAACTACCCTCAAACATAGGAATATTTAAAATCATGTCATATTGACAACTTATTTACAAGTTTCAAACAATTTATTTATGATGCTTGCCCATTTGCATTACTGATCATATTGTCGAAAGCACATCTTGTGCCCGTGCATTTTTTGCATGAACCTTCTACAAACAATAAAATAGTATATCATCATGATAATAGCACCGAGTACAAAATAAGAATGAGATGAAGATGTACTAAATAGTTTGCAGTGGATAAGTCATTGAGTTTCCAGCTTTGAAAGACAACTAATAACTGCTGTTTGACCAAATCTAAGTTCTATTAAGTGAATCCGCATACATATAGAATATAGAAGAAAAAGGGGCTATTTTTTTAGTACGCGCCTATTAAAGCATATTGACTTCTTGTAGGAGTACAAGAAGACACAAGACATGAGATAAGTTGTTAAACTACTTGTGAAGTGTTGGAAGTCAGGGGAACGTAAAATATAGCAAGGAAGGAAGGTAGGTTAACATCATGAGGTTGGCATTTCTAAATTTAGAAAGAGAAAGCACTGAATGTGTGTTATGAGCATTGGGCTATTTGTGTGAGGTTGGGTTGAGAATGAGAGCAAGCTTAGCCTAAGATGGAGCAAAAGCATCTATGGCGCCCTTACCCTCATGATCAAGCTCGAGCCTTTGCAGATGATGCTACTAGTTGTAGCTCTCATTGGCCGCCTCGTTCTTACTCATGTAGCTTTTGTAATCGCGAGTTTAAGACTGCTCAAGCTCTTGGTGGTCACATGAACGTCCATCGTCGAGAAAGGGCTTTTGCTGGCCTCCTTAAATCTCGCCCCCTTTCCTCGCCAATTGGTTTTTGCTGGTTATATCCCCTGTCACAACCTCCTCAAGTTGATCTTTTATGCCCTTTGCAATCTCTTCCGCCCTCTCCCTCAATTTCATCTCCCACTCCCTCTCATTCCTCTCTCGATTCTTCCACAATTAATAGGTTTGGCAATCTCAACAATCCCCCACGAGGATTCCAACCTTACACTCCCTCAACTTGCAAGCCACCTCACCCCAAAAGCTTGGTATTAACACAAGAGTATGAACACAACCTAGACCTTGAGCTTAGGCTTGGCCCAAAGGGAGGTTAAATTTGTTTCTATCATGCGTTGTTATATGATAATATATATAATATAAAGCTGAGGTGTGTCCCCTCTATTTTTCCTTACAATATAAAAAATGTTCCAAAAAAATAACTGTCACTTGTATTTGCTTACCCATCATTATGTAATATGCAATGAGGAATTTGTAATTTTTCATTTTTTTATTTGTATTTAAATTGCTTGCAGAGCTTTTTGGCAACCTTAAAGAGAATACCGTAAAGAGAATACCAAGTTGAGAATTAGCAAATACATTCTATTGGACCCATAAACTTTTATTGTATTGCTGAATCTTATCTAACAGTTGTCATTGAATTGTTGTGCAACCTAGCCCACATCTAGATTTCATTGTCATAAACATTATTTGCGCAACTGGAAAAAATGAATGTTAGCCAATGACATTGTCCTGTACAGATTGGAACTATTACTGCTAAACTTAGTATATTTTTCGAGGTTTTTCAGAACCATTACTTTATGTTGTCAAACTAGCATTCTTTTGTGTTGTTCTCACTATCACTTTACTCCAAATGGAGCTAAATATTTCATGCTCTTTGCGATCTGCCTAACATCCAAAGATCTTGTCATTACTATCGTCATTCAACATTGAAATGCACCATATTCTTTGGAAAACATCTTCCAAACATTTCTTACACCATAGGGTATTACAACATGAGTGGCACGAGCACAGGCCTGAGCTTTCTTTCTCAATCGCATGTTTCTCAATCTCCCTGATATAATGTTCAGCTAATGTGCCATGTCTCAAAGCAAATGCTGCAATGATTGGTGGCAAATTCCAACACAAACCCTCTTTTGATCTCAAATGACCTAGCAAATATTTCTCAACTTCATCTTTCAAGCTCAACGTCCATTTAGAATCGCTAAGGCCACAAGCAGATGCTGATTCTTCCCACCATCCATCAAAGTAACGTGACAATTGGTTGTGTGATGATAAAACTGGATAAGAATGTAAGAAATTAATTAACTTGTTCTGCATTTGTCTCCAGCTTTCTGATGCCAGACACAGACAACAGAGTTCTGCAATATCAACCCATGTATTGGTTTCTGAGTGCTTATTACTTTCAGCTAGCATCTGTTCAAAAACATTTGTCCAATGTGCGCTTTCAGACTTAAAAATGATCATCCCTCCCATGAGCTTGTACATTGTCTCTGCAGAAGTGATATACAGCAAACTCTCTCTAGCCCATTGTTCACAGTGACAGACAAGAAATGTCTCATTGTTTCGCTCCAAGTCTGATCTCTTCCAAATATCCATAGAATCCTTAACACTTGTGCCGCCTTTGGCAAGAGAACTTCCAGTTATTTCTAAGGCCCGACTAAGGGACTCCACCAATGTCTTACAAGAATATCTATCCTTCAATTGTTGCACTACCAAGGAGAATAACTGCCCTTTTATTCCTTCTTCAAATTTATCAACCATTACCCTAGCTGGTAGATTCTCTGGCCTTTCGTCTTCCATTTCATCAAAAGACCGCTTCCTGCTCCGCATTTGGTTTGCATGTGGACATTCTACAGAAGTGCTCTCTTTGTCTAATTCTGAGGCTAGCACAATAACAGGAACAAGCTGTCCATTGCCAATTCCAAATGCACCAGTAAGAGCACTTACAAGAAGTTTCCGGGCCTCCGCGAGCAGGGAAGATGACAAGACTGGCAATCCTGGAGGGTGAGGAGTGGCATCCATGAGATCTAAGAGAGCCAGATCAAAGGCTTCCTTAGATGTTTCACCCTCTTTGGTCGCAGGAAATTTTGCCATGAGATCTTCAAACATGGTGGCCCATTCAAATGCCTTTTTCACGCTTTGAGGCTGCCATAAAACTGGATCTCCAGTAGATTGATAACCTGATGCTAGTATGAGCATATCTAAAAAAGCACCTGCAAGGCTCACCAGTTTCTCGAAGCCGATCAGGGGGTGCGCCCACCAGCCCATCTTCCTCCGTAACAGATTAGGGTTTAAACCTATCAAAAATATAAATTTTACCCAAACCGAAAACAAGGGCTCGTGACAGTATACAGTGAATACCCTGCTCGCTTGGCATGCTTACATATGGAATTAGCCTTGTGTTTATTTGGACACGATTCGCAGCCATGAGGATATAGTTGGCTAGTTCTACATATGGTTTAGATGGTTTTTGGCTTGTATTGTATGAAAGTGGGTATATTTTTAGGGCATAAAAAAATCTTCTGTGTTCCTATATTCAGGGAAGTGCTTGGGACGGGTCGGGTGTGGCGCCTCCATGGTTTGATGCAAGGCCCATCTTTAGAAGCTGCTATGGTGATGGGCAGGCTATGGGTGTCTTGAAAGCAGAGGGCAGCTAGGGCAGATGCGGTTAGGGCAGTTGCGACTAGGGCAGATGCGGGTCGTCTTGCTGCTTGGCAGTAGTTTTGTGCTGATTGTTCAACAGTAGGGCGACTAAAAAAAGAAGCAGGGAAATCCATGATGCCCTAATTTCTCCTTCTAAATTGTAAATGACCGCAATGCTGGAATTGGAAAGTGCTTCTGGTAGTGTCTCTGCATGTATGATAGGCTCATATCTGATGATAGCTTAATGCAGACCGATTATTCTAGCTTTGTCTTTTTAAGCAATAAGCAGGTCAAGAAGTAGCATGATTTAGCACAGTAAAAAACGACATCTGCATGATAGTGACAGAAGTTGAAGGCCAGATTCCTCAAGTCATACATGCTCCAATGAGAAATCCATCACAGACTTAAGAATAAAGGAATGATCACTCCGCATGAATTGTTTACCCTGACATTCCATCCTGGCAAATTCTCAAGAATTAGATATTTCTGCAAGGCGTTGCCTCTTAAATCAATGATGAGAAGTCTGAAGTGTTTATTAGAAGTAGGCAGAAGGAATTATCGGGAACCCATTAGCAAATCTTCTATTGAAGCAAACATTCCTGCAAATATCCCTGGATGCCTTGAGGGCATTTAAAAGAACAGATTCCTGGCAATTAAGTCTTAAGTAGAGGCGTAAGGTTAATTTTTCAGTTTCATTACAGAAAGCTAGAATGTTTTGTATATGTGATGAAGCCTTTCAATGTTTTGTATATGTTTCGTATATTGCAGGCGCTGTAATGCTGCAGGAGAACATCAGGGAAGAATGCATCAGCAATTGTAGGGAAGCAGTGTGGCCTTTGTTGTGGCAGAAGTTGGACGATTCATATAAGCCTCATCTTTTCATTGCCCGTATATAGCAAGCACCTAACTTTAGGGATAACATGCTAAGTTTAACTAATTAATTCTATTTTAGAGTCATTGTTGTATTAGAATTGTTGCCAATGGTTGTCAAAGCCCTAAATTATAGAGCCACCTAAGCGTTTGAACCCGTCAAACGATGAGGTGTACGCTTAGGATGGCTCCAGAGGGAATATGACTCAGAATATTCCCTCATTCAAGGGCTGGCAATTGGCTACAGGCCCATCTAGCGATTGCACGATGGAGATGCAATAAGGTCCCCAAAAATCTTTTTGCTTGTTTTTTTAAAGGTTGGGAGGTTTTCAATATTGTGTGCTTTGTTCAGTGTGCTTTCTAAGTTTTATTTTTAGAGAGTCCATGAACTTCCTTTCCTGACAGAAACCAATCTTCTTCCCGAGAGATGGCGGTGAATTTGAGAGTAGATTCAATATGCGTTTGGAGCCTGGTTTGGTTTTGCATGCCACTGGTTTTTATTTTAGGTTGCGCCTCTAGATTACTCCTTCGGACAAAGCTTGTATTTTGGTTTCACCGGGGTTCAACTCCCCAAGCAGTAGATGTGCTGCAAGACCAATTTGGATTTTGTTCCGGATGACGCTGTAGTTGTTGGTTGGAGGTAGATGAATCCGGCACCTGAGGCAGATCAATCCACATATGTTTAGTTTGTTCTTTAGTTTTTTTTTATCTTCTACACCTCTGTTTCTCTAGATTTTTGGCCAGTCATCTCCACTCCAGGCACAAACCTTGCATGCTTCAGATTTGGACGCTTGCTTGTCACGCCGGTTTACGATGGCGGCAGCTAGCTGTGGGTTTTCGCATGTATTTCCACGGCTTTATGTATTCATTGCTTATCTTTCACAATCCAATGGTTATAATCCAATGGTTAAGATAAACAAATAAAAACACTTAGACATAAGGTTGTAAATGACAAGAAAACACACATTTCAGCACCTTTTTTTCCCCTAATAATGCATTTTTTCCACAGTAGTCTTACGCCATTTTTCCATGGTAGTCTTATTTCTAAAAGTCACATATTTTATTGAATCATATTGGCCATCTTCTTAAAAGAAAATCACTTTTCCACTATGAAAATAAAACGTGTCTTATTTAGGTTCGAAATAGGTTTAGATACCACTTTAATGTAAATGGAGTCTTATTTTATTCTGGGGGATTTTCCCCGCCATAAAATAAAACACCTAGTCTTATTTTTTGAATATATAATAAAAAATAAGATGTGTCTTATTTTTTCATTGTTTTTCACTAGTATTTTAATGGTGTCATATTTTATTACTACCATGCAATGGAAAAGCAAGTTTAAACTTGTGTGTCTCATTTTTAGCCCTGAGGTCACAAATGGTGTCTTATATTATATATGACAGCCATATTTGCGACTAGTGTGGAAAAACGTCCTTATTTTATGGCTGACACATTTTTATAAGACATTCTTTTGGGTTCCACGTAATATATAGGACACATGTCTTAAAAAAATAGTTTTCCACTACTTCAATATAAGACGTATTATTCACGTGTTTTATATTCACAGTATTCCACTATGCAAAATAACACATGTCTTATTATTATAAAGACAATATTATAGGCTACAAAACATGAACTTCTCATAAAATAGCATAGTCTGCAGCTGATCTTTGCAAAACGACATGCATGCCATTCTAACAACCAGAATGTGCATGTGGACAACATCAATTTAATACAAGCCTCTTGTAGCAAGTAACTAGCTCCAAAGGGACTCGGAAGACGTTAAATAATTTGAAGCTTTTGGTAGCCTAAGTCCTCAATCAAATAACTGTTTTTAATGTGCACCATTGGGCTTAGAAATAACTAATAAATTGGCTTCACAGAGACTAGCACTAGGAAAAGCAAACAAGATCATATAGTCACCACAGAATTAGAGGATTGGATTAAAGCAAACGAGACAACATAGGTATAGGGCATAAAACTGATTGTTGGATCCAGTTTTCCCACCATAGCCGTAGGTATGTTCAGAAATCAGCACTGTAACTATTGGGAAGTTATCCAATACCCAAATGTTGGCTGAGATCCTGCGTCCACAATATAGACTGCTTCAAAAAAAACCTGCACTTGCTGAGAATCTAAATTTGCTTGAAGCTCAAAGATTCAGACCTGCTTGAAGAATCTGGCCTGCTTGAAGCTGCTGGCTTGAAGAATCTGACCTGTTTGAATGTTTTTGCCTTCTCGTATTTGAAGGTAATTGTCACAAATTCTAATGATTCGATTACCAGTCCGATGATTTTACGATGCCAGACCGATGATGTTTCGATTCTGATGATGTTTCTATTTTCCTTTCTTTTGTAATACCCTTGGATTGTGGTAAATTTGACTTGTGATTGGTTATGATTTGCTGTCTTATTTTGTGGTTGTACAGCATCGATTTAGGACATGCCTGAAAAGTTTTAGTGGAAAAACTACGATGCCAATGCCACATTTGCTTATGTGGCCCAATCATATTAAGCTAAATTTAAGGCATCTGGGTCATGGACAAAGGACCTAATTCCATCTCAAACGTCTTTTTATTTTATTTTTTTTCCTTCTTCTTTTCCCTCCCCCTCTTGTTTTTTGCTACAGCAGACTTGCCTCATGCAAAACAACATTTTGGTTCGATTTGTGAAGCACAAAACCTACAAGCAAACAAGAATAACAAGAACATATATTAGAACAATCAAATCAGCATGCAATAGTCAATTGTTATTCATGACCGAGTTGCCTAGCTAAACGTCTATCCGCTAGAGCCCCCTAAGCAAGATGCCCCTTGCCAAATTCATATGGGCCCTTGATTCTCTTAGACTTCACTTCCTTCCATTCCATATTCTGCACCATTTAATCCAGAGGGGCAAATAGCATACCCAATTGCATACAAAATAGACAAACAGAGGCAGCTACCCTTTCTCCCAAAGTATTAATACTCACATCACTTCCAAAGCTACGTGTACCATTTCTCCAAAAACTGATATAGGAAAGGGAGAAGGCATTGCATTAGAAATAAGGTTCTTGATAATTCATCCCAAATTGTCAGTTTTGTGGTGGTATATCATCCATAGATGCGTGTGCATCAATGTCCATGGATTTCGTCCTGAGGCGCCTGCATTATGCTCTTTATGTGCTCAGAGGGATGAGACAATTGAGCATCGTTTCTTCTTGTGCCAACATCCTAGATTGGCTTGGTTGTGGCTTTATAGTCTTTTCAATCGCAATTTGAGTAGTCAGGAGATCATATTAGCAATGTATCCAACTTCCTTGCACAATCTGGCAAAGAGGGCATTTCATTTGGCTTTAGCATAGATCATCTAATCAATTTGGAACAGAAGAAATATCTTCATTTTCAAGGGCAACAGAGTCCCTAATGCTCAAATGCTCATTGAAGCTAAGCAACGCATTGACAAAGCATATATATCTTCATCAATAGAGGACAATGTGAAGAATTGTATTTGGGTTCACCATCTTCACATTAACATATATGTTGCAAGGTGGCAGATGGTTTTGCTCTAGTGGACAATTTCTCCACTGAGTTTTCAGTCCCCATCTAGATTTATAATTTCTTCCGATTAATAAAGTTTCAGGTTCTTCAAAAAAACATTTGTACTACTTTAGTTGCTACGGAAAGACATAGGCCTATTTGTCTACAAAAGTGGGCAATGTAAATTTTTGTACATTGTTCTGTGGTACAATTGGTCATTATGCAAGGCTGCTACACTGGAAGTCTTTGAAAATACATGGCTTAAGTACATCCATTGAACACAAGAAAAGTGTTGTTGAGAATATATTGCTCATGCTTACTGATGCCTTATGCTCTGAAAAACGTATTACAATAGCACCAAAAATTTTGTGCCTGAGATCACTAGCAAATCAAAAGGCACAAGTAAAATGGATATATACAACTTTGCTAGGATAAGAAATATAATTTATGATGTTAATAGCAAACCTTTGGATGAGAAAAGATCTGCTTTTATTATCCACATGACCTATCGGGCCCAAACAAATAAACAAAGAACAGCTGGCATATTACTGTCCAAGATTAGAAAATATCTGCGGGACATAAGGATGCTACAGTGTACCTTAAAAAGCATTATTAAGGGACCATAAAACTACCTCAAAAAGTACCCAACACTGGGTATGGGCACTTATATAATGCCTCAATAACTAATAAGTGTTTAATTGGATTCATTCATTTTCACTTCCAATAGTACTGTCTCTATCTTGACCTTCAACATTATATGCTTTTGACTTTTATTTTGAACTTTGGGATTAGTTTTGATAGAAAGAACAAGAAAACAGTACCTATCTCTAAAGTGCCCAATGTAGGTATTTTGGCATGTTCCAAAGTGGATAGCTATAGCATGCTTATGCCCTGTCTGAAGGGTTTTCAAAGGAAAAGCCTTAACAGTAAATAAGCTTGCTGATAAACTGTACATTTGTACAATAGTGATGAAGGGTACAATTGAGCCCGCATGTTTAGTACCTCATGAATGTAATATGCCAGTGTTCCTGCTGAAGGCCTGTTCAACATCATATGTAGAAATTGGTTAGATGTAACCGACACAACAAATTATGCCCCGACAGGTGCGAATATGGGGCAGTTCTGAGGAGTGTGGCACTCATCTCCAATAATTCCCAGTTGGCAGCATTGGCAACCCCATTTTCTTGCTCTTTTGGGGCCCATCTTCCTTTCTCAATTCTGAGGTGGCGTGTGCGAATGGACGTGCCATCGCTCTACACTTTTTCAAGGCTAAATGTGTTAATGGATGCCGTTGTAGACCTCTGGCAAGCGTGGGGTTAATCTGGTTATTGTAGTATGATGTATTTACTAGCTCCAAAGCATTGTTATTCCAAATTTTATCTAAGAAACATGTGCCCAGATACTATTTCAAGTGATTGTGATCCTCATTTGTTATTATACCCTTGTTCCTCTAAATTCCATCTCGAGAACTAGATGACTCGTTTTTCCCGCCAGCAAGCTTTAATATGTTGTAGATCTATGGCCATTGTGTAGGCACGATTTGGCAAAGTGAGTCTTCCATGCTAACCACTTTCTCTGGCAGTATTATGTGATGTTCCGGAGAAGCTCTTTGAGAGGTAGAATCTGGTCTTTTACAAAAGGATTTGATATGAGACCGACTTGACTCCATGTGCTCGAGTCAGAAAGACTTTCTGCACCAACTCCAAGTCCTCCCAAATGGAAGCGATATCAGTAACCCCCATACTGCCACTCCATATAGAAGCACCGGCTCCAGAAACACCTTGAACAATTGCGCGGTAACAATCGTTCTGCATTGTATAGAAAGCCTTCCAGCCTATCGTTACCTTGCCAAATACAAGTACCTCAATATGTGGTAGTAAACTCCACTCATAGGTATTTGTATGTTTGCTCTACTTCCACATCTTGACCTTGGTAAGTGCACCAAGGCTACCTCTATTGCCTTGAAGATGATACTAAGAGCACCTTGGTTTTGGCCAAATTGACGTGCATTTCAGTGGCCTGGAAGAAAGTACTCAGTGCATCCAGATGCATACTCGCTGGGGTATAAGCTAAGAGGTCCATGTCATCTACATGTATCAACTGTCGGATAATATAGCGAGCAAACTGACCCCTCCACCTCCATGCTGTGTAAGCCTATCCTCAACCTGATTAATGTACAATCCAAACATCATAGAAGAGAGTGGGTACCCTTGGCAGAATCCAACACTATTTTTGACAGCTCGTCTTGATGGTGACATTCGCACTAAGTATGTTTCATAGATCATGTATACTTCATTTTGCAACTCCTAGGGGGCTCTCAACCGCATTAATTTTTCTCACAGCTTCTCGCTAGAGAAGTCCACAAAGCAGCAATACAAATCTTGTCATTTATTTCTGTTATCCTCGATCAAGGGTGAACAATGTGAAAATATGGTCTATGGCATTGGCTTCAGGTTTGCAATGTTAAAGGCCATCCATCTCTGAGCCACCAACTGCCCTCCTCAGCCTTTTTCAAAATCTAGCCTGCTCCCAACACGTCTATGAGGAACTTGATTATAGCTTGGAATAAAATCTCAGGCTTCTTTGAGCATAACAATTTGAATCTATTTCATGAAGGCAATACCCTCTTTTGGAATCCCAAATTGCCTCATTCTAGCAATCCTCCAGAGAGACAATGGCATCTTGACTCTTGGTCGATTTAGGCTTCAAAATAAACGGATCTCTAAAAGAAAGCTAAAAGGGGCTTCAACTGAGATGAAGCTTTTTAATCATTTTAAATCTAAGTTTTTCATATGAGCACAATTATTAGCTCGTGTTCTGCAGATTGGAATTGCAAGGGCATCTAATGATTCTCCCTCCAAAGTTAAATTGTATTGTAAGTTATTTAGGAATATTTGACACTCTAACTGTTCCCCAAAAGTGTCATACTTCATTTGGATTCTAGCAAACAAAAAAGGCTCCTAATATGGAATCTTTAGCCAAACTCTGGATCCTAGCAGGCAAAAAATGGATGTCTCTTATTTCTTCAAATTATATCCTATGTTGTAATTCATCTGATGTTGTAATTCATCTGAGTCTGTTGATCACATCTTTCATTGCCATAAGTTAGATCCATTATGGGTCTGGTACAAGGAAAATCTTGTACTTGCTAAACCAAATAATATCATTTATTTCCTGATGCATATGAAGGCAGGGGCATATTTCCTGCGGCAAATCCTGTACTGTCCAAGTGCACGACAGATTTTCTCTATCTTACTCTTGTATTTCTTGGCTGGTTCTATGTAAATTATTTTACTCTTTTGTCCTTTCAAAATGGAGAATCAGTTTCATCACCCTGCAGTTGAAGCATTAATATTGCTCTCGATCGCGGGATCTGTGAAGTGTAGAGAAATTTGGTCGAATCTGCAAAAAATCACGGAAAAAATCTGTGGGTTTTTGTGCTAATTTCTATAAACTGCTGGGAGCTGGAACTGTAGGAGCTTGGATTGTAAAACTGGGAGCTTGAACATAAATTCGTGTTAATCTTTGTATTAGGCTGGGTTTGCCTCCTTTCGTGCATGCACCCTTTATCCCCCCTCCCCCCAAATGGATAAGATTTGTTTGCACTATAACAGGGCCTAACTACCACTATTTATGGGTGCAAGTGCGCGATGGGTGGGTCCAGCATCTCTGTTTAGGACACGAACACGTGCATCTGAAAGCTATTTGGAAGGGCTTTTAGGGATGTAAATATTTGCCACGTTTGTTTCTTAAATCTCCTTGAAAAGTTCTGAAGAAGAGGATGGAGACCCCTGCGTGGTACAAGGAGACCCCCTCATGAAGGGGGCCATCAGACCCCTCCTCTTACGCCTACTCTAGTTTTTTGCAGGTATGTCGGAATCAGATGGTTTTGGGTTCCATGAAACGCAAACAGATTAGGAATTCAAAAAATCCATTTTTAAACAATTCTGAGCTTGGTGGGTGGATTCATGGTATGGTGTCTCAATTTTGCTCATTTTTGCACCACAAAAATAGTCCAAAACATAGTTCAAGATTGTGGTTTGTACACACAAAAATTCAAATCATTTAGCATTTATGATAGTGCAAAAATAAAATTCCCTCTCTTTGGCATGATATCTTTCTCGAGAATAGGACTTTTTGAATTTGCCACACAAGCCAAATGCCACGGAGACCAAAATAACGTGGACCGCCAAAAAATAACCAAAAACACCAAAAAGACCTAAATAGAGACCGCCGAAGAATAGCCAGATCTTGTGGATCGTAGCTTGTGGATCATAGCCAAACAGCGGATCTTGTGGATCATAGCCACCAAAACAGTAGATTGGCGGATCATAGCTTGCCAAATCATGGGAAAAGCTTTTGGGAAAAGCTTTGCTATATGCAATCTTGATTTTGTTTCCATTGATTTTTGACCTTGTGAAAAGACCTAAATAGAGATTATGGAAGCAATGCCGGATCTTGTGGATCATAGCTTGTGGATCATAGCATAAAAGATTGTCGGATCATAGCTAGAGCTTGTGGCAAAGCTTTTGTTGTATGTAGTGCCAATTTTGATTGATTTTTGACCTTGTGGAGTTGGTTCAATCCTTGGTCTCTTAAATTTCATGGTTGTAGAAATGGAAAAAAATGTCTTGAATGATAGTGGATTATCATACAGGGATTTGTTAAAACATGAGGAAAAGTTTGTGGATCCATTAGAGATGCACAAGTATTGGGGACCAAAGGTGGAGAATAAACAATCCTATAGATTGAGGGCTCTGAAAAAAGAAAAGAAAGAGGCTTTTCTGAGCATTTATAGGGCAATCTATGAGGAAAGGAGTCATGTTCAAAATGGGCAGGTTAGTCAAGTTATGGCTGTAGCATGGTTTTTGCATGATGTTAAAGGTAAGGATATAGATTGGTTGAGTTTTTATAAGCATGCTTCAAAAAGAGGGTCTTCAATGCTAGAAGAAGATAATATACCCATCCAAGAAGATAGTGGGACTAGAAAAGCACTCAAACCTATACAAGATTCAGGGCATCAACGAACCACGATTGGCTTCATCATATTCTAAAACCGTGGAGTCTAAGAGACAGTAAATATGGTAATACAAGTTGTAGTTTTTATTTTGTTTAATTTGCATTTTGTCAAATGAGCTTACGAACACAATGTGGGTGGTTTCAAACAAAGTTGGAGATGCAAAAGGAGATTTTACCTTTGGACATTCTGATAGTAAGTACTTTTTGATAAACATTGTAGAGTCTTAATAATCATTGGTTTGTTCATAGCCTAACCTTTCTGGTTATTGTGGTCATAGTTTTTGTGATAGTTTTTGTCGCCAGTTCTAAATTGTAGTTCTTTAGTAGAATTGTGGTTTGGAGTTCTTAAATTGGAGTTGTGAATTTATATTATTTGTAGTATATAATTGTGATTTAGAGTTTGTGAATTTAGATTGTAGTTTATATATTTGGATTTGTTGTTTGTGGTTTATGATTTGTGGTTTGGGGTTAATGGATTTGGTTTATGAGTTGGGTGTCTTAGTTTGTGGATTGAGTGAATTTTATATTGTGTTCTCAGTAGTTTGTGGTTTGTGGTTGCATGTTTTGGTTTGTGGATTGGGGGAATTTTATATTGTGTTTTGTGGTTTGTGGTTTTGCATTTGTGCTGGTTTGTGGTTTTGCATTTGTGATGGTTAAATTGTGGTTAAGGATTTATACTTTGTGCTTTGTGGATTATATTTTATAGATTGGACCTGAATTATAGTGAGTGGAATATAGATTGTGGATTGAGCCTTTAATAAAGTTTCTTTAGATTGTGGAATATACTTGTATCCCTGTAACTAATTTATGAATTGTTTCATTACAGATTCCTTACGGTGATGACAAAAATGGAAGGAGTCCACTTGAATTGAAGGTGAAAGAGGTTGATTGTAGGCTACAAATAGTCATATAACAAATGGAAAGAGTTGAAGAAAACCTTCAAATCATTGAGGGAGAAGAAGGAGCATTATATGCAAGAAATTGTAGACATCAAATGCTTGATGCAAGGAATGACAAAGGAAGCAGCTGCAGGTGTGCAACAGGTGGTAGATATGAAGGAAGCCGAGGTAGTTAAAGTTGTGGCATCATTGGTTGTTGTAGAGGAAGATCTTGATGCTATTGAGAAGAGGAGGCAAGGGACAATGATGAGATTGCAAAACTCGCACCGTGTCTTGAAAGGCTTATTGAAGGTCGCAATGTCCTTGAGAACGGGATTAAACTAGATCCTTATCTACCCGAGTCTATAGAAACAAATTTCCTATCAGACTCACCTGAACGTGTATGTCCCTATTGTAGAAGATTCTTGGAATATGATGGGAAGCCACTGCCCTTTGTTACTACAGAGTGTAACCATCTTTACCATATTCAATGTTTGGCCTCATTATTAAGGTATGAGCAAAAGTAAATTTTGATCTTAACAATAGTTATATTTTGATCATTAAGCTCTTTAAATTGATGTGTATAATTTCTTGTTTTCAGTTATAGGGATAAGTGTTGTAGCCCAGATTGTAACCAGATCATATCTGCCACTTGGATTGCTGCATTTGGCGTGAAGAAAGTTGTACACTCATATGGTATGTATAAGTGGTTAAGCAATCAACTTCTTAACATCATTTAATGTTGATGGTTTTGTTGGTTGTCCTTTTAGATGTCCATATGAATCCCACATACGCAAGCACAAGTAGAGATAAGGGATATCTATTCTCACAGATAGAAGAGCAAAAGATCCAAGTGGAGAATGCAACACAACCTGAAATTGAGAAAGAAGAGCACACTGGACAATCAGAAAGTGAGAAACAAGGTAATGTAAAAGTTAATAGTTTGTATTAGAATAACTTATGTTATTTTTCATTCTTCTTGTATCTTCCCTCGCATGTGCTTCAAATTGCAGATCAAATCTAAATGAAGAGTCAAGTGCAGTGCAGGCTTCAAATTGCAAATCAAATCTAAATGAAGAGTCAAGTCAAAGATATGCTTTGATGCTTCCAAATTTACGCCAAGTGCGATGATGTCTCCAAAAGCTACAATGAACCTTCTCTATTTGGACCTCCTAGCCCTTCTAGCTTTACCAAGCAGGGAAGTTTCCACCGATCCTAAAACCCACTTTCTAGCTTCAACAAGGAGGATAAGCTCAATAAACCCTCTAGCTCTACCAAGCAAGCGGTCCACCGTGATCCAAAAACCGCTTTCTAGCTTAGCGACAATGAGGAGAAGTTCGTTGCATTAAAAAACCACTTTTTGTAGTAGAAGTCAAAGATTTCATATCCGGTTGGTTTAAGATACTAATTTTATTATTCCTTTGATAGTTCTAATATTATTCATACCTGAAGTTATAATTTCTTTTAGGTATAGATACAAGTAGCAAATTGGAAATCGAAACCTAAAATGTCAAGAGATATCTACTAGAAAAACAAAGGTATTCTTCCTTCACTTTTGTTCCATTACGCTTAGTAAATTAGTGTACTAATTCTCTAAATATATAGCAATTCTCTTGGCTCAAGAAATACAATTTGATGATGACAATGTAATGTCAAATAGCATTTTACCTCAACCACCATCCACAAAACAACCAAGTAAGATACCGCATTGATTGAGTTAAAAGGTTTCATTTTTTTCCTAGCTTTTTTTTGTCTCGTTCTTCCTCAATATTTGACCGTTGTATCTTGTTGTTTTTTACTAGTACCCCACAATTCTCATGGAGAGTTCAAAGAGAAGAAAATGGACCTTATTATACCCGGAAGTGATTGTGCATCATCTCCACCATCAAGAGAATCAAAGTTGTCTAAAAACTATTGATCTTTGATTTCAATGGTGTGCTTGGAAAATTCTACGAGCAAACTAGTAGGAATGTCATACCAAGGGTGGATCCACCACTAGAACTTTTGTTGCTTTCCAAAACAAAGATGTTGGTATTCGTGAAAGATTTATTCGAGTTTCTTGGCTGGTGTATAAACCGGTTTGACATTGCAATATGGGCTGATTTTGATGGTACCATCTTGAACCCGATAACTAAAAAGTTCTTTCCAGAAGATATAAGGAGTGCATTAATATTCCATTGGGGTCTAAAGGAACTCACTAGAGCATGCACTAAAGTTAATAAAATCAATATTAACTTCAAGATTCTAGAGAAAGTGTACAATCACAAACCTCTTGCAGATCATATAAAGTGGTCAATACACTCTTGGTTGATGACCATATGTACAAAGGTTACAAAATGCCCGACACACTATAGTCACTCCTATCACCTTCAATCCCGAGCAAGGTGATCGAGACTATTTTACCAAAGTTTTGAAGCCATGGTTGTTGGGCCTTTCTTCAGCGATAGTGTTGCTACATATGTACAAGATCATCCAATAGAAAATTGGTTGGATGATATCTCCAAAAAATTTATTGTGGCTATGAAGAAGAAGAACAAGATTTGATTATTACTAGAATCTATAAACTATTTTAGATCTAATTTGTTACAAAACATTGTGTAAGATATCTGAAATCTACTTTGAAATCTAAATGTGTTAAAATGCATTTGTTTCCTTGGATTGTATTATTTACCTTAATAACAGTTTGAGGAAGAGGAGCAGATCCCTAGTAGAATTGCTCGACAACTTTCTACCCATGGTGTATTGCTTGAGTCCAACCCAATCACTATAACGAAACGCACGACGTAGACATTCGGACAATGAGACACGATGGCTTAATAATACGATCATTGATCCGTTCATGAGGTAAATTGTTGTATACCTAGGATTGTACTTTACATTTGTGATCTCTTTATAGCATGGTGTATTTTGCTTAGAAATGGTGTATTTTGCTTAGAAATGAGTGGCTACATTTGGATGAGGAACGAAGAAAACAAGTATACATATGTCATGCACTAACATATGGATATATAAAAATGAAAAAAGAACTTGTTATATCCAAATTGTTGCTGGGATTGGATATGGACCATTGTGCATGTTTGATTATTCCTATGTGCCATAGGAATCATTGGATGCAGTTTGATATTATTGGGTCTTTTAGCCCCTAGCAATTACACGATCCAGTTATATTGCACTTTGATAGCCTTGGTTGTCAAAGGTATGATTGGACACCTATAAGGTGTAAGTGGTCAATTTGTGAATTCAAATGTAAACTTATTTTAATTATGTAGGAATTGACTTTCCTCTCTTATAACAAAATAATAATAGAAGCTTTGGCCAAGCTTTCCCCACGAGCAGCCCAATTCAAAGAGAATTTGCGGTGGTGCCATCTTAGCCCTCATCCTCTCCAATCAAATGGTTATTCATGTGGATTGTATATTTGTATGTTTGCTAAAATCATCATGGAGGAAGATGCTGCCATACAGAATTGGTTACACTATTCAAACCGATGTTTTACACCACAGGCTGTGTCTAGTATAAGGGATTACTTGATTATTTGTATATGTAATCAAGTTTTTAGAGATTATGGACATGACTTGCTTATTCAGATTTTGAATATATTGTAAACACAGAAGTTTGAATTTATGTAGTAACAAGCCACAAAGAGAATTGGAGTTTTAGTTTGTGGAGTTTAGAGTTTGGAAGTTTGAGTTTATGTAGTAACAAGCCACAAAGAGAATTAGAGTTTTAGTTTGTGGAGTTTGTGTTTGTGTAGTAACAAGTCACAAAAGAGAGAATTTGAGTTTGAGTTTGTGGAGTTTGAGTTTATGTAGTAACAAGCCACAAAGAGAATTGGAGTTTTAGTTTGTGGAGTTTAGAGTTTGGAAGTTTGAGTTTATGTAGTAACAACCCACAGAGAGAATTGGAGTTTTAGTTTGTGGAGTTTGTGTTTGTGTAGTAACAAGTCACAAAAGAGAGAATTGGAGTTTTAGTTTGTGGAGTTTGTGTTTGTGTAGTAACAAGTCACAAAAAGAGAGAATTTGAGTTTGAGTTTGTGGAGTTTGAGTTTATGTAGTAACAAGCCACAAAGAGAAATGGAGTTTTGAGAAATGGAGTTTTGAGTTTGTGGTTTGTTTGTTTTTTTTTCAAAAGAGAATTTGAGTTTGAGTTTGTGGAGTTTGAGTTTGTGGAGTTTGAGTTTATGTAGTAACAAGCCACAAAGAGAAATGGAGTTTTGAGAAATGGAGTTTTGAGTTTGTGGTTTGTTTGTTTTTCTTTTGACGCTTTTGAGTTGTATAGTATAGTTAGTCCGAGTTTGTTTGTTCTTTTTTGGAGTTGGAGTTCGGAGTTCATTTTCTTAAGGACACTTTTTTTAAGGACCTCTCTAAGGACTTAGTCTAATGCTTTGCAAAGTCCCTCAATGGGGGGGAAGCGCCCCACCTCACTCATCCTCACCGCTCGAGGGAAGCCCCCCACCTCACCTCACTCATCCCGCTTTCGAGGGGAAGCCCCACCTCACTCATCACTCATCGACCTCACTCTCTCGGGGAAGCCCCCCATCTCACTACTACCTCACTCACTCACTTTTTTTTCTTTTTAGTTGTTGTTTGGGATTTTATGCATGGTACCATTTTGGATGTAGATTATACATACTTTATACATACACAGTAAAGCCCATGTTCCATGTCTCGGCTCTCGGATGTATTCAGATGTATTCACCATCATTGTCCTGTAAATTCAATTGTCAACACATGTATCATTCACAACACCCCCCACAAGCATATCATTCACAACAAAGATATCATTCACAACAACCCTCTAAGACCTCTAAGACACTATACTATACACCCTCGAGGTTACACCCTCTAGGAGGCCACCCTAGAGGTTAGATCATGTGAGCCATCATAGTGGGATATCCACTCCGACTTTTATTGGGACCTATCTCGGCCTCTGCCTTCCGTAAATCTCCGTACGGAAATTTCCGTTTAAAGAGAACCCTCGAATTATATCCCATTCGAGGTCGTTAGATCTCGCACCAATGTGGCTCGACTAATTGTAGGGCATCCCCCACGCCACGCACCACAGTCCATCCCCTTGGATGTCTCCAAAGGTTCGTCAACAAGGCCCAATCACATGATACTTAATCACTTCTAGGTGCATCTTATATACACATGCTACTTTTGCTTCTTTGGCATGTGGGATATTGGTGTGGGATATTAGGTTTAGGGTTTTTGTATTGGACTACTCTACCATGTAAGACATAGATCCAAAATTATCAAAATTCAAACTTAACATCCTTGGATTTGAACCTAACACCTATTCATTCAATATCTATCAAATGAATAAACCAACACACCTTTTAAACATATGTTAGTTATGAATGAAACATTAATAACATAAAGTCTAAACAATAACATTATCATACAAGCACGTAAAACACAAGTAGAAGAATACAAGATATATCAACTCATCATCATCATCATTATCTATTAAAACATCAATACATGAAAATCATCATCCGACAACCCGGATGGCTTTGATCTGTTCATCATCATCATCATCTCTCACAACAACAAGTGTTCACTCACTATCACCATCACCATCACCATCAGCATCACCATCACCATCACCATCACCATCACCATCACCATCACCATCACCATCACCATCACCATCACCATCACCATCACCATCACCATCACCATCATCACCATCATCATCATCATCAACCGACAACACAGTGGTAAGTTGGCTCGATCCGTTCTTCATCCTTAGGATCTAGAAGGTGAAATACTGGGATGTCCTTTGATAGCATAATTTCCTTTCATTAGTGGAATTCTAACACCACATACTTGTGTAGAGTAAACCTTTGCAGCTCCTTCTTGAGAACATAATTCATAACCTCTCTTTGAACTTGGAATTTTTTTGAAGTAAGTTCCTTCTAATATACTTTCACCTTTTAAGAACCACGTTCCATTATCTTTGAAGTCTTTTTCCACTACATACTTCTCCCTTGTACATGCAAGCAACCAAAAGTCATCCCCTTCGGGGGTTGTTTTTTTGGTGTCGCCACCTAAAAGTAATCTCCACATCGACCCGGTCGGCAATATTAACACCGAATATAAGGGCCTTTGTGACTTTCTAACCTCAATTGCATCACAAGTAGATGAAGAAGCAGGTTCAATTTCCACCAGTTCCCACTTATTCACATATGCCGTATTCTCGATCTATCCCAATGTTCATCTAAACAAAAACTACAAAAGCATGAGAATCTTGAACCTCAGAATTGAGTTGTTGATCCCAAGTGAATCTTGGCGTACACTATGAATTTTTTGAGTATCCTTCAATCGTATGTGCTCCCCATTCCTTACGCCTATTGACTTCTCCCCTTTAACTTCCCAAAAAAATCTTTTAATATCTTTCTTTTTTGTTTTTGGTTCCTCTTTAGAAGAAACTGTACTTAAAATAACTCCTTGGCGCCTCCACAATATCATGTGCATTCTCTATCTTAGTATCAGGATATAGGAGTTGGACCATTCTGATCCATCTCTTTAATTCAGCAGCCTTGCCATCATGTTCTCCCTTTCCGTGGTTTGAACCAAAGTAATTCCACATCATATGAATTAGAGTCTGATAAGAGTATCTAGCAATAAAATAAAATGGCCTTGCAGCTTTTGAATTGTGATGCAAAGACCATCGAAAAAACCCGGTGCCTCACGTGGTTTCAGTCCTTGCTCTTCCATATAATTGAAGTGCATATTAAAGCAATGTTTGCATTTAATAAGGTATCATGTTTTAAGGTCATTTGATATATAATAATGTGTTTCTTTTACTACTTCACCATTCTTAGCCACATGATAAGTAATGTGGACAAGAATGGTCACCTGCACGCTTGTCCAGTATTGAGATTGCACCTGTGTTCTCTCTTTCAATGTGTAATTTTCCGCAAAATCTACCACTGACACTATGACATCTGAAGGGAGATTATCGAGCATTTCACGAAACTGTTTATCTTGCCATTTGTATTTGAAATTGTGGAGGGGAAATTTTTCCAACCTGTCTTTGAGTTTGCTTATTAGCACTGCTGGTGTGGTCTCTTTGTATTGGTGTTTCAAAACTTTCTTAGGCTCTCCACGTTTATCCACACCTCCATGTTCATAGTCGATGTACTCCCATTTCACAACCTCCTCACTCTCTAATTCCTTGGGGCAGATTTCAAACTTCTTTATCCCACACTCACTACAAGTACCGTCAAGACAATCCTTACTATAGAATTCATCAATCTCACCCTTCTGGCAAACAATACATTTCCAAAGATCACTGATGTTCAGAAAAATCTTGCACTCACAAGTACATGACTTTGAGTGCTTCTTCCCTAATTTAGTTAAACCATCCAAAGCAGATTTGTAACCCGACATGATGTATGCAACAACAAGTGTTATACTCGCTAGCTTCACTACAAACCACGGCTTCAAATTTTGAAAAGTCTGAAGCTCCAACTTTGACATTTGGATGTTTTGCTTTGAAAGCTTTATAGAGTTGCATCTAAGAACAAAACAATAGTTGATTATCAATCTCAAACCCCAAACCGCAAAACATGAACCTCAAACTATAATAATGAAATTCCAAACCACAAAATAAAACAATATCCATTAGAAACCTTAAAATCACAATCTAACCTAAAACCACAATCCATCAAACCATAATCTAGACCCACAATATAATCCACAACCACAATCACAAGAAAATTGAAACCAAAACCACATTCCAATCCAAAACCACAATCTAATCAAAACCATAATCTAGAACCACAATGTAATCTACAACCACAACCAAGTTTAAACCACAATGCAACGAATCACAATATGACTTGAACCACGTTTTTAATCTAACCACAATGTAATCCAAAACCACAATCTATTCCAACCATAATGCAATCTATCTTGGATCTAAAACTATAATATACTATCTACAATACACAATCTATAATCTGTTATAGAGGATCCGGAGAAAACCGTGATCAAATCAAGCTTGAAAGAGTAGATAGATAATAGAGTAGTAACTAACTTGGCTTTGCTCTAAGTAATGTGTAGCATGCTCTTCTCCTGATATTTCTTTCAAGTCTCCTAGATTTCACATCCTTTGTGTTTGGAGACCCCCTAGTATTAGAAATCCAAAAATCTGTACAAGAGCAATGACGAGATCGAAATGGAATCACATCTTCTTCACCCTTCTATAGTACACCCATTTTCCTGAATTGCAATTTATCTCAAATTTGTCTCTCTTTGCAGCAGTCAAATTTCTTGGATGAACATCAAGAACTTTTCCCATTTTTCTGTAACTGCTTTTCTGCTCATTGCCTATTGCCATTGCTAAACAAGATTTTTAGCGACCATACAATCTAGACTAGTTGATTGCTTCATGATATGGATTGAATCTCTGATATTATCTATTATGGTTGTTTTTGCTTCCAGATTCTTCAAGAGATCCCCAACTATCTCTTCCATAGCTTTATGTTCTAGTACATCAATCAATATTTCTCGTTTAATCTGGAGATTCATTGTTTTTGTTTGCCTCAAGAATGAATTGACGGTGTTTAACACTACTCTCCTTTTTGTTGCACCACTTTTATCCAACCCATCTTGACCTCCAATCTTCACCAATGCCTCATTAGCTTCTTTTTGTCTTTTTCTCTGTCTTTGTTTCTTCAGACGTTCTTGCTCTGTATCTCTCTTTTTTCTCTTCTTGATATTCTTTATAGTATTGTCCACAATACTAGGATCATGACCGATTGATATATCATCTGCATTCTCAAGATTGACACTAGAAATAGTTGCATGTTCTAAACCACAATCTAAAACTTCCCCAGATTGAATTTCTTTCAACAATGATCTCAAACTCACTCTAACAAATGGATCTTCATTCTGGATGTTCTGGATTTCTTCATCTGCCATATCTAAGAATACATCTTTCTCCTCCATTTTTCAGAAATGTGCTTCACACTGTAGACTTACCAAAATAATACTGAGCAAAAGAATGAGGAACAAACTCCCTCTACGTTTCCACCGTTTGAGCATTTGAAAAAATTCCCTCCAGCATTAATGAAGTGGTTGGTTATTATTAGAATTACTCATCGGTTACTGGAAAAGGCATCAACGTAATCAATGTTATACAAATTCTCAAACCACAAATGCATTTCTTAAACCACAAATACAAGCTATACTTTTAAGCTATTTGGGGGGGGACATGGGGGACACCAAAACTGATCCACTATAGCGTGAATCCACCCTGGTTGTGTCTCCATTTTTATGATCTGCTCTTAACCGGCAGGCTTTCAGATCAGTGCATCCCTGGCCGTTCCTGTGATAGGGCATAACAGACAATCGGAAACAGGGAAAGGAGCAGCGGCATTGCAACTTTGCTCTGGATTCAGCTTCGGGAGGATTTTTTTGCCCTGGATTCAGCTTTGGATGCTTATAATCCAGGCTAGGACTTGATAACCAAGCTTTGGACTTCTGATAACTGATTTTTTGCCCTCCGAAGCTGTGATATCTGAGCTTCGAAGCTGTGATAACCGAGCTATGGAAGCTCAGATCCTAGGTATGGATGAGGCAGCTTGCCTGCCCGGTTAAAGGGGATAAACGCCCCTGCTCGCCCATTACCTCTAATAAACGGGCTCGCCCATAGCTCGGATCCTAGGTATGGATGAGGCAGCTTGCCTGCCCGATTAAAGGGGATAAACACCCCTGCTCGCCCGTTACCTCAGACAAAGGGGCTCGCCCCTCCGGGCTCGCCCATTTATCTGAGGTAATGGGCTCTCAGGGGTGTTTATCCCCTTCTTAAGTGCGCGAAACATGGTAACCCCACCCTACAGGGAGAACACTGTAAAGTTTTAGTTGCTACGGGATTGTTGTGCCCCATTCCATTCCGTATTGTAAGAACATGGCACGTGGCAGCACCTAATAAAGCCTTTGACAAAAATGGCGACCCCGTTTCCATGTTGTTTGCCAAGAAGAGCCTTCAGCCAGGATGCAATCTTGTTCATGTCAAAATGTTGGCCAGTCCTCCAATATGCCACAATATGCCACGACAGTAAGCGACCAAATTCTGTAAGTACTTGGGATGATGGTTCGGATCCAGATCAATCAGCCGAGTGTTGTGGTACATACCACCGGATTGAACTTGGCTAATGTGTTAGAACAGAGGAAGAGGAAGGTGCTGCATTTGCGGGCTCATTCATATCTATCTTATTACCCCTCTGTACAAAGGCAACAGCCTCAGATATTAGGTCAATCTGGCAGTGTGGCAGATTTTGCATTATCCAATTATCCAACTGCAGAAACGTGATTGACAGACTTGTTGAACAGAATCCTGGCGCTTCCAAGCTCCACGACCAGGTGCTTCAGGAAGATTTGAACATGAAGCGGACAGACCTGGGTTTGCTAAATCGATATGAACAAGCTTGGACCTCCGTTGTGGAAAAAGAAGTCTATCACTTCTGTGAACAGAATTGCAATGTAAGTAATAAAAGATGTTATATTTCGATTACCCTTCCGTATGCCCATGAAATGGGTAAAAAGGTGGGAAAGGGTTCTGTTGCAAAAAGGCCGGAAAAGGCTTTGTTGAAGTACAACCCATATAAGAGAATCGAAAGACGAGAGCTATGCATTCCCCAGTTGTACCGTCATGGCTTCATCTTCTCAACAGAATAATTCCACTGCAATTTTGGAACGCAAGAAGGCTTTGAATCGACTTGTTGTGGACGAAGCTGTTACTGACGATAATTCTGTAGTTTCTATCCATCCAGAAATTATGGAAAAATTACAGTTTTTTAGAGGAGATACCATTCTCCTCAAAGGTAAGAAGAGAAAAGATACTGTTTGCGTTGTTTTGGCAGATGAAAGCTGTGATGTTTCAAAAATTCGAATGAACAAGGTTGTTAGGAGCAATCTGTGTGTCAGGCTTGGTGACATTGTTTCTCTTCATCAGTGTCCAAATGTAAAGTATGGAAAGCGAGTTCATGTTCTTCCATTTGATGATACTATTGAAGGTATCTGTGGAAACCTGTTTGATGCATATTTAAAACCCTATTTCAAGGAGGCCTACCGTCCTCTTAGAAAAGGAGATAGATTCCTTGTGAGGGGAGGAATGACAAGTGTTGAATTCAAGGTTGTTGAGATTGACTCGCTTGAACCCTATTGTATAGTTGCACCAGACACTGAAATTTTTTGTGAAGGCGAGGCCATCAAGCGCGAGGATGAAGAAAGGCTTGATGATATTGGTTACGATGATGTTGGTGGAGTTAGAAGGCAAATGGCACAAATTAGAGAACTAGTTGAGCTTCCTCTTAGGCATCCTCAGCTTTTTAAATCCATTGGAGTAAAACCTCCTAAAGGAATTTTATTATATGGACCTCCTGGTACAGGCAAGACATTACTTGCAAGAGCAGTGGCAAATGAGACCGGGGCCTTTTTTTTCCTGATCAATGGACCTGAGATAATGTCTAAGATGGCAGGGGAGAGTGAAAGTAAATTGAGAAAGGCTTTTGAGGAGGCAGAGAAAAATGCACCCTCTGTTATTTTTATTGATGAAATTGACTCAATTGCGCCGAAGCGAGACAAAACACATGGTGAAGTTGAGAAGAGGATTGTGTCACAATTATTAACACTGATGGATGGCTTGAAAGCTCGTGCCCATGTGATTGTAATGGGAGCAACAAATAGACCAAATAGTATTGATCCAGCTTTGAGGCGGTTTGGACGGTTTGATAGGGAAATTGACATTGGTGTTCCAGATGAAGTAGGAAGATTGGAGGTCCTTGGTATCCACACAAGAAATACGAAGCTTGCTGAGGATGTAGATCTGGCAAAGGTTGCACGCAACACACATGGCTATGTTGGAGCAGATCTTGCAGCCTTGTCTACAGAAGCAGCACTTCAGTGTATTAGAGAAAAAATGGATGTTATTGACCTAGAAGATGAGACAATTGATGCTGAAATTCTAAATTCCATGGCAGTAACAAATGAACATCTTCAGGCTGCTTTGGCTACAACAAATCCTTCTGCTCTTCGTGAGACCGTAGTCGAGGTGCCAAATGTGACATGGGAGGACATTGGTGGTCTTGATGATGTGAAGAGGGAGCTACAAGAGACTGTACAATATCCTGTTGAGCATCCTGAGAAATTTGAGAAGTTTGGAATGGCTGCATCAAAAGGTGCTCTACTGTATGGTCCCCCAGGTTGTGGCAAGACTCTCTTGGCAAAGGCTATTGCCAATGAATGCCAAGCCAATTTTATAAGTATTAAGGGGCCAGAGTTACTTACAATGTGGTTTGGCGAGAGCGAGGCAAATGTTAGGGATGTCTTTGACAAGGCAAGGCAATCTGCACCATGTGTGTTGTTTTTTGATGAGTTGGATTCCATAGCTACTCAGCGCGGAAACAGTTTTGGTGATGCTGGAGGAGCTGGAGATAGAGTTCTTAATCAGCTACTTACTGAAATGGATGGCATGAATGCAAAGAAGACTGTTTTCATCATTGGCGCCACAAATAGGCCTGATATCATTGATCCTGCATTACTTCGCCCTGGTAGACTAGATCAACTTATCTACATTCCTCTACCAGATGAGGCTTCTCGGTTGAAGATATTTCAAGCTGCTCTTAGGAAGTCTCCACTTGCCAAGGACATTGATCTGGGAGTTCTTGCAAAATATACTCCTGGCTTTAGTGGTGCTGATATTACAGAAATTTGCCAACGTGCTTGTAAGTATGCTATTCGAGAAAACATTGAAAAGGACTTGGAGATGGAGAAGAGAAAGGCTGAAAATCCAGATGCCATGGATGAAGAGGTAGAGGAGATTGCTGAGATCAAGTCTGTGCATTTCGAGGAGGCAATGAAATGGGCTCGTCGCAGTGTTAGTGATGCTGAAATTAGGAAATATCGAGCATTTGCAGAGACATTACAACAATCGCGCGGTTTTGGATCTTCATTTCGTTTTCCTGACCGACAGCCCGCTTGCATAGACACAACAACAGAAGATAACTTGTATAACTGAGGCATAGATGATCTGTATATTGTTCTGAGTCGATATTTGTTACTTATCAGTTGATTGCTGATAGTCATATCTATACTTTGTAATATAAAAAATATGGTTTAGCTTCTTTTGTCCTCTTGCCTGTTTTGCTGTTCTTTTGTTCTTGAACAGTAGACAATCACGAGATAATGGTGGTAAATATTTAGGAAGTGGAATTCAATTTAACCGGGCCAAAAACATACATACCTTTCTTGTAAAGATAAACTGGTTGTGGAGATAAGTGCATAACTTGGAGTCTTCTGGAAAGACGAGTTGTAAAGCTTGGAATTTTACCAAAAACCTTCAGATTAGTCTGCGCTTCTTTGATATTTGAATGTTTGCATTTTCAGACGAGGCAAAGGTTGTTAATGTATAATACGTGAACATTTTCAATTATCTTAAAACAAAAAGTTGAAACACATTGTGTCGGAGGTGTGTTAGAGGATGCCTTATAGTTAATATTTCCAAGTTTAGACATGACAACAAAGATAAGCTCACTGTGAGTAGGTTTCCCAATGAAAGTAGTGGTCGGGCGGGGGGAAATTTTTTTTGGTGTTAATTTTGTTGGCCCTGCGATTGGGTTCTGGACGAACTTGGACGTCGGGATGAGAGGGGCCTGAAATAGCAAGAACATGTGCCTGAACTGATGGCATGGAATGGACGATGCCAGAAAGACCAGCTCCGGGCTGGGAGGATTTGGTGACGCCGGGCGATGCTGCTGGGCTGAAAGAGACTGGCATCTTGCAACTCCTTGTACGTTTGTTATTCTGTCTGAGCGCCATGCCGAGCAGCCAAGGATCTGTGGAGGCCAACACAGGTATGTTCCACAGTGTTTCTATGTTGAAGAGAATTGCTAGGACTGTTAGATCAGGACAGGGCATGCAGGGCATGCACGGTTGTCTGGACGAGGAGGGGAGGCCTCCTGAGAGCAGCAGCGTTGGAGCTGCTAGAGGGAGGTTAGATTACATGTTTTCTGCTGGACCGATGAATGTTGTGGCTAAGCATAACGATGTTTCCCATGAATTGAATTGCATGCCTTCTGCTGTGCCCATAAATTTTGTGCCTGAACATAACTCCCTGTGCCTTGATTCCCATCCCATATTCCATCGTAGTAATTTTGTTGAAGTGCCTTCTGAGCAGCTCCATCTATCACCGAAGAGAGGCGAATATAATTTGGGTCTTCTAGCTGATGCCTGCAATGCGTGTGAGCCGTCTAAGAAGAGAGGCAAGCCAAGGAAGGACAGTGGCATTGTAATTAGAGAGCAGAATGACAGGGATGCGCAGAAGAAGAGAAAGCAGTTTGAGAGGGAGGAGAGAAAAAGATTTAAACAGGTGGAGAGAGAGAACAAGCAGGTGGAAAGAGAGAAGAAGCAGAGAGAAAGGAAGGAAGAGCGGGAGAAACTGAAGAAGGAGAAAGAAGACAAGAAATGTATGGAGAGAAAGGAGAAGGAGATGAGGAAGAGCATGCAGAGGGAAGCTAAAAGCAGCGTGTTGGACATGAGTGTGACAGTAACTATCAGCGGGTCTGATATAGTAGAAGATCATTACGTCAGAGTGTGCAGGTTCTTGGACTCAGATTGCCTTGCAGGCATGGTGGCTGTAGAGCGGGGTTCTCAACTTGATCACCTACACCTGCAGTGCGTATTTCGAGTTGCTGTAACCTTGCCAGCAGCTGTGAATATTCGTCTGAGGCAGGCGGACAAATCATCGTCCGCCAGGTGGAGTGATTATGTGTAAAGCGTTGAAGGACACGCGTCTACACTGTTTTGAAGGAATGCTCGGCTACTTCTGAAAGATGTTGGCAAATTGCATTATAGAAATCACATGAAGGAGGTAACTGCTGAGCAGCTTGAGCGTGGGAAGAACTTATATGCACTATACGGTGCGGGTGAGATCAAACACTGCGTGGTTTTGGATAACAGAAATTTGCTCAGTCGTGGGAGCCACTTTGTGTTATATCATGGGAGGGGGCAGAGAACTCCCAGTCTGTGCTACACGATTGCATGGATGTTGCGAACTGGGAAGTTCATTTTGTCTAGCGCGTGGGTCCTCCCTTGGAATTCAGCCAGAATCAGTTACTATAGAGTAGAGGCTGCGTGGAGGCTTACCCTGGATCCGAGGCATGCTTCTATCAAGGACGTGCGACGCGTCATTTATGGATTGCCTCCTGGGGAAGAGCCCATAGAGAAAGTGGGTAGAAGGCGCCATAGATTTTGGGATGATGCTCTGGCATGTGCGGAGCTAGACAAGCTGGACGCAATGCTGGAAAAGGATGAAAATGGGAGTGGTGCTGACGATGATGGAGTAGACATCGTGGATTATCCTCCAGATGAGGAGTATCATGAGGAGGCTCCGGCTTTCATTTCCCCTGTAGATGGTAGCCTGCCCTATTTCCAGGACTATATTCCTTTAGATATGCCGGATCCTGCCTTTGATATTGGATAGTATGAGCTCTTGAATTGTTTGTTTATATTCACATTGCAGCTTCCTAATCAATCGAATCTTGTGTTACAGGGCCGGATGTTGATGGCGGGGCTGCCGGGGGAGAGAGGGATGCCACTCCTCCTCCTCCGTTCTCTACGTTTATTGCGTTGGACGTTGAACCTTTAGAGAGGCGTGCCGTAGAAGGGGTGGTTCCTGTGTTTGTTGCTCTGTTTTTTGATGCTGAGTGGATGAAAACGCAGACTTGGCGAATTGTACATGCATTGTCTGTTGCTTTAACTAATGCTGTAGAGATCCTAGAAGAGGCTTTGGTTGCAGTAGATGATCCAGGCATTGAGGTTTCAGTGTGGGACAGAAGAGTATTTAGAGGGGAGGTGAATCATGTCCGAGCGATGCTCTTGTCTAAGCTGCGGCAGCTTCATGAGCTTGCAGCCTCTCATCCTAGCACTATGCGAGCATGATCAGACTTTGTCTTTTGTCGTGATGGAGCCTCTTGTTGTCTGTATAGTTTTGTTACTTTGGTTGCTTGTGTGGGAAGCGAGGTTTCAGCAGGATGTGGAGTTGTGTTGCTTTGGGTGACTTAGAGAACAAGCTTTGTATATGGGATTTCCATGAATGCTATGTTATCAGAAATCTTGTCTTATTTCGAATGAATGCAATTATCAGAAATCGTGTCTTATTTCCTCTGTAATGTTTGGATCAGTTTGTTGACTTTTATTCTGTGTTGTTATCGTCTATCTGTTTGTTGTTAGATTGTGGTCACGGCACATGTGAGGTTGAGATGGATTTAGTTTCTGTCAATGGTTGAAATATGGGACGACTGAATTTTTTTTAGATGGAAAAGGGTAGACCGATTAGATGGAAAAGGGTAGACTGATTTAGATGGAAAAGGGTAGACAGACTCCAAAGGAATCCACGAGGAAAAGTGAATTTTCCAGTAAATTGTCTTTTCCTTAACAAACAACAAGTCTACCACATCTAAAAAATGACATATAAGCATTTTTTGTTTTATCATAAATATCGCTCAATTTTTTGTTGTTCGAGTCAATTTTCATATTTGTGTTCCCTAGCTAATTTTAATTTTCTTTCCAAAGCTGAGATCGAGTCTTTGTAGTTTGGCCTTCCCAATATGGGAAGAGATGTTGCAATAAGATGATGTTATCTAGCAAGTCCTCAAACTCTTATATGAGTTGACAAGTTACTATCATGGTTGCCAAATGCTGGAGTCTTGGACATCAAATGCACAAAGAAAAATGATGTTATCTAGCAAGTTCTCAAGCTCTTTTATATGAGTTTACATGTTACTATCATGGCTACCAAGTTCACATGTTGGAGCCATATGCAGCAAATACACAAAAAAACAAGATGTTGACGCATCGAGAGGTTGCCCTTTGAAAGGAATGATAACTTGTACATTAGATCTACTGAATGTAGATGGTAATAGATGTCATCATATTTTATCCAAAGGCCTCAAATCAATGAAATAAGCCAAAAATAAAAAGATGGATACATTCACAATTTCTTGTTCTTATGAATATGCACCCTTGGGGTGTATAATAGCAATAACAACATTTCACATTTCTCTTACTAAGTTGTGCTTGATAGGGTCCGTAACTTTCCAACTTGTTAGTAGAACCTTTGTAAATAAAATATATGGCCACACAAATATATGATCACTTGTTCTCACTTCATTGTAAGACCAATTGTAAACAAAATTAATATCACCACATGAGCATGTTTCATCTATAAAATGATTAAAACATATATGTATCTCTATTGTAATCTCTCTGCTAGTAAAGCTTTTCTATCTATATGTAGAGATTTGCCTTTTATGAGAATGTGTGGGTTTGCAACTAGCGGGTTACGAAGTAAAGCCTTGTATATTTTAAAATAAAGATATATTTTATGTCGGTATTGCGACAACATTTATAAAAAAGATGTCTCAGAGTTTGGGGAATACTGATGGGGGCTTAATTTCGTACCTTTATGTACCCATTCATTCATGTGTGATATCCTTCAAACTAGGTTTAAATTCTTATTTATGTCTTCTATAATGCCATCGATCCGAGCCATCGGATGGGGATTCTAGAATGGATGAGCATGCATATCTTGCATGCATGCATTGCATGCATTTTTTGGCCCTCTGGTTTATCAAAAATCACTATCTTTTGCAGGGTTCTTCATCAGCTTCTCATCGGCGCTTTCTCATCTTTAAGCAGTACCTGTGATTTTCAATTCTTTGAAACCACATAGGGAGGGTCTTTTCCCTGCTTAGCTTGATCATTTTGGTGTCTCTTTTCTTTTATAGCTTGTCCTTTCTCGGCCTGGTCTCTTCTTTGGACAATTCCTTCGACCTTCGCCCTTGATCTTGTTTTATGATTGAAGTCCTTTTTTTTTTTTTTTCGAGAGCTTCGTCAGTTTCTAGAATGCCATTGATTCGAGCCATCGGATCAAGAATCTAGAACGAATGAGCATGCATATCTCACATGCATGCATTGCATGCATTTTCTAGACCTCTTATTCATTTGGGAGATCGTTATTTCTTGTAGGGTTCTTCATCAACTTCTCATCTCTCAGCAGCATCCTTGATTCCCACCCTCTCTCTCTCTTAATTTTTGTATATTTATGTAAATATTATGTTATCATGTGGCACATGTGACCAGCCCCTCGCTTTTCGAGGTTTTGTGGCGTGACATGCTTGAATAACCCCTCACTTTTCGAGGTTGTTTTCTTATCATTGTGTTCTAGTGTTGGTGATGTGCAGGTACAATGGGATACACGACTTTGATTTCTCTTTGCATCGTGGGTTTTTTTGTGGAAGCATTTTTGCAGTTTTATGTTTTGTCCAATCCCCTAACTGAGGTCTTATTGCTAGGTTTTTCCTCGAAAACCTAAAAGGGTAAGGTCTTTTTTAATCCTGGCAATAAGCTTTTGGCAGGTACACAAGCCAAAATTGTAGAAATTTTATTTTTGAGGTCCAAGTGATAGAACTGGATATTCCCTGTATTGTTTATTTCTTTGGTGGGTAGCTTGCAAGTGTGCAGCTACCCACTCTAAACCATTGTAGGGTACTGCTGAGATGAATGAAAAGCTTATCTATCGGGAGCTTTGTTGGTTTCATGCGAGCCCAATTCTAGAATGTATGTTTGCACATATGCTAGAATGTGAATGCAATGCCTTTCCAGTGCCCATTCAATTACGGCTCAAGCTCTGCAAAATACTTCCTCTATAATAATACTAACTCAACTTTATGTCAAAAATACATTGCACTTTAGACTTCCTTTGAAGACCATAGCTCCAACAAGGTGGACTTAACAAAATATTCCTCTGGGACATCTTTAGGAATATTTAAGAAATGAGGTAGAGTTGTCTTTTTTTTATCCATTCCACAATTACAAAAGACATATATTGTAGTGGACATTCGAGAGCTCTTTTCCTGTGCTTGGCAAGCTTTCTTCTCTCGACTGCTTGTTGTTCACGATGTCTAGCAAGGTTCTGCTGCACAATATCTGTAGAAAGAATGAGGTCAAAACAATTCTGGGAAACAACTGTGAGATTAGAGAACTTGAACTTACTTCTTTCGACCTCTGTCTTTGCAGATTCCCGTTGACTCTTTAATTCTGCACATCTTGAGCAAACTGATATTCTATGTCTTCTGGGAATTTTCACAAGACCAAATTCAGTTTTCCATAGTCTGGTGAAGTGTGAGTAAGAGGGACTGAATACATGTCTCTTTGTATTCTTGGAAGACATCCTTTTTTGTGATGTTGTCTGTCAAATGGTACATGTTACTGTTAGGCAGCTTTTTACATGTCTCTCTGAAGTATTTTTCCATCCAAGACACAACAGCTAGAGCATGCATTGTTATAACTCGCCTTGGCCCACAATGATCATCAATTGCAGGGTTTTTATCCAGTCTTTTATGTATTCGAGACATTCTAGTGGCCCCCAAACGATGAACAACCATAAAGCATTTCTGGCACACTTGTTCACGGTAAATATAATGCAAGAAGGTGTGGCGGTCTGGTCTAACATGATAAGCCAAGTAGGCATTCTGGTCAGCCATTGTCATAGAACTATAATTGTCTCTAACCGCACGAAGTTTAGCCATGTTGAATTTGTTGATGCAGCCCAATGAGCAGCATGTAGTTCTTAGAATTCTTCTCATTTTCTGTTCATCCATAAGATTTTTTCTTCTTACAGAAGCACATGCTCTCGAGCTAAAATCCACTTTAAATTTCTTAGAACTTTGGGTGGAGAATATATAATCCCGTTGCCTCTCATTGGTGTCTTCATCTTCGGATGACAATTCAACTCTAGATGTGACCTCCTCTGTTCTCAAAGGTGTGCTTGAAGAGGAAAAAAAACCACGTGAAGTTGTACCCCGATATATCGGAGGCACGGTGTTAAATGTTGGTGAATCCATAAGAAGTTGTAGCAGCAGTTGTTGTAGCATCATGATGAGGAGTTCTTGCAAACATCTCCCTCATAGCGGACTGAAACTCTGCAAATCCATGGGTCACAACAGTTGTATGAAGAAGAGTAGATGCTGTAACATCATCCTCATTTGTAAAGAAGTCCTGATGGGAGAAGTTATGAAGAATCTCGCATTCTACTGATCGTAGTGTAGTGCTTGTCTGTCTACTTGAAGCAGGGGAAACTACAAGTGGTGCGGGTAACCTGTTCTGCAAAATCTGTTGATGTGGAGCATGTGTAGTTTCGGGTTTCACAACCCGAATGGAATAAATGGAGGGGGCAACCTGTTCCTAACTGGGCTTGGTGACGGTTGGAAAGGGGGTGGCAGTCTGTTAGTTGCTAGACTAGGAGTGTCATCGAGAAGCAAGAGGGATGTTGTTGAGGTTGGAGTCGGAGAATCTTGAGCATCAACATTTTGTTCTGCAGCAAGATAACGTGAAGAAATATCAAGAACAAATTAGAGACCGTTGGACCTTCCTATTCGAGAATACATGGCATGCAGGAAGAAGAAGTACCTGGAAACAAAAAGAGGTAGAAGGAAACAAAATGCTATTCCAGAATAGACAGTGAACGGTAATATATAGAACCTGTATTCCACTATACATAGAATTGGTGAAGGGACTATGTGCAACCTTTAAAAGGAAATTTTAGCGCCTCACTTTTGTATTCCGTTCCAAAGAAATTCAGTCGCCCGACACCGACCTCGATTATATTAATATATTCTTTGTATTCCAATTCATGATAGACAAAATCATGGGCGAGGTGAGTCACGAAAAGTACAAAAGATTATCACGTTCTTTTTGCTTTTCAACTAAAAGATAGTGTATTCCGGAATACACTTCTCCCTTTCTAGAGAGGCAAAAGTGTATTTCGGAATACACATCTTCCTCTCTGAAGAGGCGAAAGTCTATTCTGGAATACACTTTTGCCTTCAGTTAAAACGAAAGTGTATTCCGGAATACACTTTCATTTTAACTGAAGGCGAAAGTGTATTCCGAAATACACTTTCGTTTTAAGCGAACTTTAAGCCGGCTAAAAGCGAAAGTGTATTCGAATATACTTGTTTTTTTTAAGGCTTTAAAGTGTATTCCAATATACACCGTAAGCCTCTTGAGAGAGAAGATGTGTATTCCTAATCTGATTGCTCTACTTCAAAGTTTGAGAAGTGTATTCTAGAATATTTTTTTGGTAATTTTAGATGTTTTTATCACATTTTAGACTTGTTTAACCATGTTTTGTTGTCAAATCTCAAGTCTTTTATTGGCCTTTTCGTCCTGTGTTGGCATGACATTTGGATCTTTTATATTCTGGAATAGTCTTTTTGCTTGTGTTTTTGCGAAAAAAAAAGACGTGCTAAACACATAATTTATACAGGCAAGACGTCAGCAAGAAACAACGGAAGAAGCCCATCAAAATTACTCAGAAGGCACACCAATAGAGAACGGTGGACGACACCTCTGCCACCTGCAATCTACGAGAACTTTCAAACGCAATGGTTGTTCACACGGGGTACAGCTGGAAAGTACAGCACCCTTACGTTTTTACATGTTTGTCGTAGTCCTGGTGCAAAAAGATACGATGACAGAGAGTTTGTCTGCATGGGCACCATACATGATGTGAGTGAGATAGCAGGGGAGTCTGGACAATGAGGGAGACTATCCTTTACGACATCCCAAGGTTTCATACAGGTTGATGAGTCCTTTTTTAAACTTGTCAAAGTGCAACCACCGGCACTTTACAAATATGTTTCCCACTATATCAACAAGAGAAAGCCGCCATTATAAAATTTGGGTTCGAAGCACCGAGGCGAAGACTTAAACTACGGATGAATCGAGAGAAGGAAGAAGAGGAAGAACAAAGGAGTTTGAGTAGTCCATCAGGAGAGGAAGAGGAAGAAAAAAGCACAAAAGGGTCAAAAGAGCAGCAAGCACCACCTCCAAAAAAGCAGAGGCTGACTATTACTGCTAAAGAGCCCAAAAAAAGAAAGCCTGTACCAATTGCCATAGAAGATGCTCCTGAGGAAGTTGTCAAGAGGAGGAAAGGGAAGGGCAAGGCACTTAGAGTTGCAATTAAGGAAAAAAAGATAGACAAAACTTCAAAGAAGATGGAAGAAAGTAACCTGCACAAGTTTGTGCAAGGTGTCATCTACTTGCCTGTCACTTCAATGAAGCTTCCACCTACAAATGAAGCTGGAGAACGACCCCTACAGGTTCGGAAGATTTACGCAGATCATTTGTGGAACCTGAAGGATAGAATTCGGAGCAAACCTAACGCCCATATTGTGCCAATTGTGGTTCTGGTTGATAGGGAGCAGTGCACAAACCCAGCCGAGTACGATAGGGAAAATGCGGACACATATACGCACAACACTCACAACGCTCACAACGAATACAAGTTGAAAATGAGCTTCGGGGACAAAATGAGATTTATGCACAGAGAATACGTCATCTTTAAAGACAAGTATGGGGAGGATCTGAAGAAGCCTCAATATTCACTTGAACTAAAAGAAGCTTGTGCCATTGAGTGTTGCCTCAAGTACGATGAGGTGAACAAAAGGGCATCACTCATTGGTCACGACAATTGATTTCAGTATAGCATTCAGGGATGGCCGGGTACGTCTCCAATGTATTCTAGAATAGGATTTTGTGTACTGCAGCCTTCTTTGTAGATAACTAGCTGACGAGAATCTTGATTTGTTTGCAGATCTGGGAACTTCAGAATGAAATATTTAATATGTTTGAGTGTGATGAACTAAAAAGCAAAGGCAAAGTTTCCGAGAAAAAGAAAGGCTCCAGCCAAAAAAAGAAATGACCATCACTGTCTAGAGGGAGATGCAGGGCTTCTATAGAATTGTTGGAACGGCTCCTGCAGAAGGTCGTGGACAAGGAGTTCACTCTCGAAGAAATGTCAAAGGAGTTGTTACAAGTAAACGTTGCCATCATTGATTTCTTTTCTGCCTGACAAACAAGACAAGTACTATTCCAGAATACTGCCCGTTTTAAAATAACAGCAAATGGGTACTCCGAAAAACACTTTTGCCCCTCAAGAGGATCGAAAGTGTATTCCAAAATACACTTTCGCCCTTGATGAAGTGGAAAAGTGTATTCTGGAATACACTTTCGCTCCTACACAGCAGCTAAAGTGTATTCTGGAATACACTTCTGCAATTAATAAAAAATTAAGCTTAAGCCACTTGTATTCTAGAATAAATTTTTCCGCAAGAAGTTGGTTGATTTTTTACCGTTGTAGTTTCCAACCTTCTAAAACGTTTAAGGTTTTCTTCTCAACCAAAAAAATGTCATCACCTGTCAGACATGTTTGATGGAGCAACTTAACGTGGAGACGTGGGAGAGATGCAAAAAACTTTATCCCATTGCTACATCCGACGAGCGTATTATTCAGTAGCTCCAAATTTTGAAGGATGGGTACGCTGACTAAACTCGCGACTCTTGTTTTATCTAGGTACTCAATTTCCCTTTTGATTGCAGAACAAGGGGAAAGGGACTAGAGTGGGTTCATGTGCTAATTGTTAAAGACGCAGCTACTTTTGGACAAGCTCGACTTCATTGCAAGTATTGTAAGCACCAATGGATTGGAGGAGCGGATAGAATCCGTGCACACGTTATTGGGGTGAAAAGAATTGAAGTTGCAAAGTATGATAAAGCACATGTCCATGGTTATGATCAAATGGCAAGGATACTAGAGAAGAAGGAGCTAAAGAAAGCAAAGGATGTGGATGCCTCATTTGAACCAGAGGATGCTAGAGCTGCTATACAAGAACTCCGACAAGAATCATTAGCTTCTGGTAGTACTCCTTCTTTGGAAGCTGCAAGTAACATCTTTTCTCTCGTTTCTATTGTCTAGTTCTTATATTGTCTTCCAAGTTTCATTTTTTCATTAAAGTAGTTCTGTTCCTACAGGTGGGCTCTCTTTATCATCCGTATATGATAATAATGTTTCACGTAAGAGGCGACAAGAGGATGATGTGGAGCGTGGAGCAACCGTGGCAAAACTTTTTAGGCATTCTTATAGGAATGCTGCGGATGAAGCACAATGTAGGTTGTTTTATGGTTCTGGGATTGCATACAATGTTGCCTGTAGCAAGCTTTTCAAGGATTATGTTAAGGCTGTTGTTAAAGCCGGAGTGGGATACCAACCCTTAAGCTATGATGATTTGAAGGGTAAGCATCTAGAAGTTGAATACAAAGTCGTGGAACAAAGATTGAAGCCTGTGAGGGAGTGGGCGAGTATGGGGTTTTAATTTATTTTGATGGATGGTCTGACGTAAGAAAGAGGTTTATTATAAATTTTGTATCTTCAAATTGCTTTGGTTCGATGTTCCTAAACTCTGTTGATGTAAGTAGTAAAAAAAAAGGATGCAAAATTTCTCTACGACGAATTGAAAAAAGTTGTTGACTCCATTGGCTTTGAAAAACATTGTGCAAGTGATTACAGACAATGGATCGAATTGTGTAAAAGTGGGAGAAATGTTTGTAAGGGATTACCCTTCTATTTTTTTTACAAGTTGTGCATGTTATACCTTGGATCTCCTATTTGAAGACATAGGCAGATTGGATTGGGTCTTCCCATAATGAGAGGAGGGAGAAGATTATCACCTTTCTTATGCGTAAGGAGTCAGTATCTCATTATGGTTTAAATTTTGCAAGAAAAAACTATTGAAACTAGCTGCTACTAGATTTGCACACATGTTCATTGTCATGGAGCAATTATGCAGTGAAGAAGTTGAAAAAGCATCGGTTGTCATGGAGCAATTATCCAGTGAAAAAGTTGAAAAAGCATCGGTGAAGATGATAGTGAGTGATGAGTGGAGTTCTTGGAAGCACTCAAGGAAACCTGCAGGTCAAGAAGTTTATGGCTAGATTCAAAGTGTTGAATTTTTTTACTATCCTCACTCCTTTATTGAAAGTTCTGAGGTTAGTGGATAGAGAGGGATCAACTATGGGGTTAGCATATGAGTGCATGGACCACTTGGTCGAGGTTCTTTATGGAATGCAAGGTAAAGTGGATGCTTCATTTCAGGCCATCATTAATTGCATCAAATTACCACATGATAGATTGGAAGCAAGATAGGAGATGATGCATAGTCCCTTGCATGGAGTAGGGTATCTAGTGAACCCTCTTTTTAGAGAACGCCCTGAACACGCGGGAGCTCTATATGATGAAGACTTGACGAAAGATTGGTGGGATTTCTTACCAAGGTATATGAGTTTATATTTTCAAATAGTTAGGTTTATCTTTGTAGAATTCATGTAGCCATATGTTATTGAATATGTGGAATAGTTGGTTAATTTGTAATGTGTTATTAGGTACACTAATGAGGATCTTCAACTGCAAACCAAGCTAAATGCGCAATTTACGAGCATTTAGAAACCCAGTGGGCATTGGAGGGGTATATAATTTGACCGCATCAAAGCTACGAGAACAAATGCTAGCACGATTGCAATGGTGGCAGTTTTGGAGGTTCTCTTCCTGAGTTAAGGACACTAGCAATGAAAGTAATGGGCAAGGAACAAGCAGCAGCCCATGCGAGTGCAATTGGAGTTCGTATGCGGGCATTGTCACTAAGAAAAGGAATAGACTTCTTTCCTCTAATACTGAGAAACTTCATTCATTGTGGAATACCTCGATCGTCGGATCCGTCCATCCTATGCTCTAGATCATATTTTGGGGTCTCTGGGTGCCTCTCGTTTCGATTATGGTCATTTATGATTGGGGGTGCCTATGTTTTTGAAATATGAAATACAGGTTTGCCTAAGATCTTAGAATATGAAATGTAGAGACTCAAACCTCTACTAAAATTATTCAATATCCTAATAAGAATATTTTAACCAATGCACCAGCGAGCTAATGTGTTTATTTTTTCTATGGAATCTAGGGTTTTTTTTTCTAATAATAACCCATTCAATTGTTTTAAGGGTATGGTCAATGGTCTCAGGAATGGTAATTTATACATCCATGTCAAATCCCCCTGGAAACCCCTGTTATTGTGCTACATATTGTAAACGAGGTGCACCCTAAACTATCACAATTGTCGTATCCGTCGATCCTATGGCCCAGAATGTATGTTGGGGCCTCTGGGCACCTCTCATTTCGCTTATGATCATTTATGGTTGAAGGTGCCTATGATTTTGAAATATGAAATACGAGTTTACCTAAGGTTTTGAGGGAATATCGAACCTCTATACGGCTTTGCCTAAGGTTTTAGAATATGAAATACGGGGGCTTTGAACCTCTACCTACATAACTCAATATGTATCCAGTGAGCTAATGTGATTATTTTCTATCTTGAATCTATGTTTTTTTTTTTTTTTAGCACACCAGCCCTACCGGGCCTACAGCCTTTCCTCAAATTCTAGCCTATCCACGTGTAATTTCCATGTCATCAAAATCTGATGTGGTTTATTTTGCACCATCAGATCTCTACTTTTGCAAATCTAAGGCCACGAAAATTAGAAAATCAGTAAAAAATTGGGCACGGAGATGGGAAGAGTCAGCAAACTGATTCTTGCGTTCCTGCCCATTGGAGCTGTGATGCAGATTCCTGCCCATCTCCTATTTAGAGCTATGCTCCGGCACTCGTCCTAGGGCCATTTGCCAAAAAATTGGGAGGCCATTTTCTGGAGACTGTTGACTATGCTGACTTTGCAGGTGAATATCATATCTCCGAGTATCGTTTCACGTTTCAAGATCCATTCTCAAATTTTCTGCAACATAGTTCCTGCCTTTATAAAATGGAGCCAGTGGAGGGCGATTTTGCCCTGATATTTTTTCACTCGACATATGTTAGCATCTTGCGAAGTTCCATTCTCAGGTGAGTCTGAGATTTCAGAAGAAATTTAGACGGAGATACAGAACGACGTCGCTTGAGGGCTCCCAAGTTAGTTTTCTGCTTAACCTTTTTGTTGCATTTCTTGTCAATTCTGATACCTAGAAATACAATTCATACATGGTTAGATTCGCACTATTTTGTAATTGTTTTTATCTAGGCAGAAGATCCGACAAAGATTTAAAGATGTCTTTTTGTATTTAGGATAAGGAGACCCGAAAATGCAGTCCAAAGACGTGGTAAGTCCGGTAATTTTTGCACATTCTTTCTACCTTTCATATTCCTAAGCTCATTGCGGAACATGATAGCTAGAAACTTTTATATCTCAAGCATCATGTTCAGCAGCATGAATTAAGCAGGATTTTAGGCGCTATTTTGGTTCTTCAGACTATGGCTATGTTGCCTGCACATCTCTTAGTTGAATTGCAAAGACACACCTTACCATTTTAGAGACATTATTTCCTTCCCTTATAGGTCATAAATTTCAAAAATATCTCATAGTGCACTAAGAGCAGTTCATCATGATCCAAATCACTGACATGCTTTTATTGAATGCATAAATGTTTCAGCTGTGTGCATCCTATTATGCTTCTTTATAACAATTAACATTTCATAGTCTGAGCTTATGCTATGGAATAAAGTTGCAAGTCTATTATGAGCTAATGTTGTTTAGTTTAACTCTTTAATGGGTCAAGCAATGCTTTTCGTGTGAAGAAACATGTGCAGCAACAGTTTGATGATGGCCTCACTGGTGCAATCAGACTTGTAATGATGGCCTCTAAGCAAGCAAGTGTGCAGATAAGGGAATGATCAGTTCATTAGGACATATCACATATGTGTGCACTTGTGGATTACTTGCATTGCTAAACATGTTCTATTGATGGCTGCCAGAGCCTGTACATGTGACAATACAGAGCCCGTTATTTATCTGTTTTATGTGTTTATGTCATTTATGTCTTTTTGAAATTTTTAAAAGTGCAGGATTTGGTGCAAGACTGCCTGCTTCCAGCAATGGACAAACAGGTAGTGCATTACCCTTGGGTTCAGGCTATGCTTATTGTCTATCAAATTCAATTGGACCATAGCAAGCCACATGCATTGGCATTAAAGTCCCTAGCTTGCTTGATTTATGTTGTACAATCTGCTTCGAGAACCTCATGTGGCAACAAAGCCAAGATGTGATGGCAAGTGCTAGCCATGTTACATATTCAAAGAACTCCGAGTGGTAGGCACCGGAATCACAAGCGACATGGACTTGAGAGCCCAAGACATGATTTCTAGTCTAAAAATGACTTAAATTTGATACCATCTTAGCCTGTTGTAGCAATAGTGATATTATACTGGGAGCTTAAAAAAAACAAACTGAAAGCTAATGCACGAGTGGCATCCTAGATGCATTTGTATTGAAGATGATAATGACCTGACTCATTTCTTGAGTACCTTTGTATCCAAAGTTAACTCTCCATCCTTTTTTTTATGCCCTTGATGCTATATTACCTTTGTAGATCTGATCGATCCCTTCTTTTCCGTAGTAGGGTTTAAAGTACCACACATGTACAGCAAATTCACAGCAAGTTAAAAGGAACTTGGATATCTATGTTCACATATACCAGGTATAGAACTTTGTATAATCTATAGATGCTTCTGTTACAAACAATTTGGAAAAAACATGATTCAAAAATGTTGCACTGACAATTGTTGCAGGCACATACTGTGTAACTATGTACCTTTGCTCACTTTGTGGCACTAGAATTTGGTGGTAAGATTTGCATTTTTTAGAAGATGATGATCCCATCCTTGCATTTTTGGGAGACCACTGTCATGCCACCTAAATGTTATCTTTCTGTTGTAAGCAGGATGTTGTATCAGAACAGTTAATAGGTTGGAGTCAAGCTGCTATTTCTTTAAAATTCTTTGACATGGTATGCATGCATAACTTTGGTATATATACATCAGCTAGAAGGTACACATGTCTCATACTTCTAAAACAAGGAACTCTTTTTATTTCAAGGAACCCTAGAGAACTCATGTCCGTACTTTAAATGTGCATGTGGCTAAAATTATGGGGAAGAGGAAAAGGTAGACTATGATAATCAAAATAACTTGGCATATGGATTATGTCAAAACATATGGAACAAGTCTTCCCAAAAGTATCAGCTTCTGCTACGATGTTGTTATCTGTTATTGTTTAAGCAAGAAATTAAAACCTGATCTCTCTTATTGGGAAGCTAATGAAGCTGCAATGAGGTTTCAGAAAGCTGTACGAAGTGCAAATATCTATGCTTTATGCACATGCGAGATCCAGATCAAGTTGGACTTGATAACTTAATGCTTTATGAAAATGGCACTTAGACTGAAGATGGTCACATACAAAACTAGAAGGCAGCTTAGTACTCTTCTATGGAAGGGGCATGATGTTGATGCACAGATGAAGCCCAAAGCTAGTCATATATGAGTGGACAGATGCACGCTATCTAATTGACACGACAAACTAACATAACAATTTCCAGCTAAATGATGGGTCATTTAAGCTGGATGTTGATTGAAATTCGCATCCATTCCAAATCACAAATGTACCATCTCATTTCAAGTATCCCTGTTGTATTTCCTTGTTCTTTGTTTTTGCCATTTACAAGTTGATTTTTTCTCCCACTAGCTATTACTTTCTTTTTCTTTTTAACTTCAACTCTCAACATTCTTCATGAAGTCTTCCCTTGCGGAGTTGTGTAAACTTTTTGGCAATATGCTTGTATATATAGCAATAATGCTTACATGTTTGAAACGTGACTAATAATTTTATTCGTAATTGATCTGGTGACATTGTGTGGCAGCCTGCCATATGCAGCACACCTGCATGGATACAAAATGGTACAGGTTTAGAAATGGTTGGATCTGCGAAGTCTTCTTACTTGCTTCTGTTACTGGGGAGATGTGCAAACTTTTTGACAAGGCACTACTTTGTTGTGATGCTTTAGTATGAACTTTGTCCTATAAGCAACCATGAGTAATGAGTAGTCATCGATAAATTGATCAAAGCCATCATGCATGGAGGAGAACCCTTGTGTCAAATTGCACTGCTCTAGTTTATGCAGCACATTCATAAATTTGTGTTAGAGCATCTCATAGGTCTTCAAAAGAGTGACAATAAGTGCTAAAATGGCAATAACAGTTTTTGTAATTGATTAATTCAGCGAGCATAACTTGTGGATTTTGATTGCAAAAAAAAATGTAAAGAAAGAAAGCCTTGTGAATTTAAACTCTGATCTAGATGAATTTGATCTTGTTAGGAAAATGTTACCCTAATCTATAATGCTTCCAAAGACAACTTTTGAACTTGAGGAGCCTCAAAAACTATATCACCATATTTAAGAAAAAAAACTCTTCATTTGAAGGGTATTTTTAAATACTTGCAAACTTCAAGGGTATTATTATAGTTGGAACTTTCCCATTAGATATCTGTAATATGCCATCTCACAGAGCGAGCAATATAAACGACTTAAACGTCATCTAAAAGTGTTCCATATATGGTACAAGACTTATTGAAGTCAACCTTATCGATCATTAACAATGGTCTCAACAAAGCATAACAAATTTGGTCTTGCCTACACCACAGCCCTCTGGTGTGCCTTTTGCTAGTTTTTTTTTTTTTATATAACAACCCATTCAATTGTTTTAGGGATATATAGTCTATGGTTTCAGAAATTGTCATTTTTATATCCATATCAAATCCCCCTGGAACCCCTGTTATTGTGCTACATATTCTAAATGAGATGCGCCCTGGATTACCTTGGTCGTCGGATCCGTTTATCATATGTCCGGATCATATTTGGGACCTCTGGACGCCTCTCGTTTCGATTATGGGTCATTTATGATGCGCCTATAATTTTGAAACATGAAATGTAGGTTCGCCTAAGATTCTAGAATATGAAATATAGAGACTCGAACCTCTACCAAAATGATTCAATATCCTAATAAAAATGCTTTAACAAATGCAACCAGCAAACGATCTTAAAAAAAGTGATTTATACACTCATATCAAATCCCCTTGAAAACCCCTGTTATTGTATTAAATCTTCCATTTTGGAATCCAAACGTCATGCTATGGTCGATGAAAGGTTAGGAGATAATTGCATTGTTGAGTTGTGACATAACAACCAACACATAACAACCATTGACATTAACAACCAACACATAACTACCATTGACATTAATTAACACAACCATTGGGTCCATTATATTTAAATTAAAATCCGGTTTGGGTGCATATTCACACGGGGGGTGACATAGGGCAGCGAGAGCCCTCATAATTGTATTTTGCACGTACGAAATCAACACCATATAGTATTCCGCTTGAAATCTTATAGTATTTTGCGAATCTTGTTATACAGTATAGCAAATTTTGTACTTGCATACCCCACAAACGAGGAACTTTACGTACGGTGTAGATTAAGGAATAAGGGGTGAATATGCCTATCCAACAGCTCTCGTTGCCCGGAGTCACCCCCGTGTGAATATGCATCCAAACCAAAGGGGGTTTAAGGGGGATTTCAATTTAAATGTGTTGGACCCAATGGTTGTGTTAATTAATGTCAATGGTAGTTATGTGTTGGTTGTTAATGTTAATGGTTGTTATGTGTTGGGGGATTTAATTTTTATATGTTGGATGTTAATGGTTTGTGTTGCAAAAAATTTTTTTGGCCCCTTCGGGGCCTTAGGGATGTCACACCTCCCCCCCCCCTTCCCGTGTGACAAAATTTTTAGAATTCAAACCAGAAAAAAACTAGAATTCATTTGAGGCTTTCATCACCTGTAGCTTTTGAATTTCATCACAATAAAACAAATAGAACATAAGTAAAAGTTACCATAAAGATGGAGCAGATTGATCCCATTATTCTGAAAGTCATAAAGTTTGCAACAACCCATAGACAAACATTTTTCAACTGGAATTTAACAGCAGCCTTTGGCCTCCATGGATTCTTGTGGTGAGAAACCAAAGTGGGAAACTTTTCTGCTTGTTAGCACAAGGATCTAGAAGCCTCAAAATCAAAAAATGCATGGTAATTTTTTGCAAGCTTCATTCGGAATGAGCCATAAAACAATATCCAATAGCGCAATCCTGTATTAATCAGCTGGTAAGATGTGAAAGCCTACCAAACCCGGCCGGAAAATTGCTGTTTTAGCATAGATAACTTAACCAAACATATCCATATCATCACTATCAAAAAGATCTCGGAGAGAGCTTTCCAACGCAATAAAAATCATCTCAAATAGAGCTCTGGATCAAAAGTTATGATAAGAAATGTGTTGCCGGCAGGGAAACTGCACTACATGCGCCCTTCAAGCCCTTCATGTGCCCATTATGTACCACACACACAAAAAGAGGGCTTTTGTTGTGAGCCATTGATTGTTGCCCATTATGCACCACACGCACAAAAAAAGGGCTTTTGTTGTGAGCCATTGGTTGTTGACCATTGGAAAAAAAAGGCTAAAATCAATGGATCAGAAATGGTGCACTCTAGATGTACGCATTAGTACATCCATTTGAATACATCATGAAATCATAGGAAAACCTTAGTGAAAAGCGTACAAAAACACAAAGAAAACCCCCTGTTATTATGCTACATATTCTATTCTATTCTATTCTACTATATGATTACCTCCATATACTTGATATGGAATATGTGGATGGAGTGATATCACATAAAATTCAGTTCTACTCAATTTTACAAGACATAGGAATATATTTCAATAAAACAAATAATCTTAATCATATTTACTATGACCTTTGAATGTTTTATTTGCATATATAGAATGCCTACAACTTAAAGTTTTGATGCAAATTAACTAGGAACTCGTAAATACAATGGAATGTGATTTTTAGATGTAGGTTGTGCACTCCATACAGAAAATGCACTAGATGCATTTAGCCATTTATCCACTATGTCCTTGAAGTGACGTTGGAGGACATCCTTTAGGCTCTCAGTGTTGTTTACCCATGCCAAACCCTCCTTTGTGTATACCTCCTCCTTGAAATCTGCAGTGAAGAAGCGATCGGCTTCTAAACGTCTGCATGTAAGAAATTCTCAATTAGTACAGTTAGATAATTACAAACATCAAGGACATCATTTTATGCTTACCTTGATGCCATAAGAAGGAAAATATGAAAAGCCGTCTCACTAATAGCATATCCTTTAATCTTCTTTTCTGCCATAAGCCCCACTAGCAAATCCATTTTTTCAATATCATTATCATAGACCTCCTTAAGTATCCGAATGGCTTCTTTATCATCTGTGAGGTCTTCCCAAGTTCGAATTGGTATCATGAGCATGTTACGTCGGAACTCATTATATCTAGCAACATGGCGCTCTCTATCACGATAAACTAAACAAAGAAAATTCGTAATTAGAATAAAAATAAAGCTTACGAGATTTTAACATGCTTTTGGAATGTTAAGATCATACTTTCAAGTGCAGGCATATCGATATGATTGACACGCTCTTTTCCATTAGCATCTTGAGGAACCAAGTCTCTTAGCCATACAGGAGAATTCCAAAGGGTAAGCGCACCACTTGATTGGTGTCCCATCGATGTTATCATAGATTCTATTCCAACTTTTGACAATGTTACTTCTCCACTTATTCCTATCATCTCAGTTATAGATAACCTAAAAAGGAAAGAAAAAACATAAATATAGAGCTTGTAAATACTAGTGATAAACGAGACTATCTTACGTTTTTAACACATTTGGAGTTTTATCCTTTGTAGGCATCTTGCTAATATCCCTGATAATGATGTTATCTGGAAGTAGTGCGTGCATTCGGTAAACTGATACAAATTCATCTGTAAGTGAATATGGCACTCCATGATTATTTGGCTTTGGCATGCCAACAAATCCACTCAAAATTGAGTTTCCTGTATGACCAATCGCATCTTTGATTTTCTTGCCCAGGATGCCGTACCTAGACATAAAACATATTAGCAACATAACAATATCAGATCTAATGAAGTTTCGTGCAGAAACTCACCAGTTTGCTCGCATACCAGCATATAATGTATCCATTTTGAGCAATTCCACTGTCCAATCAATAGTGTGAATTTTTGCTATCACCGCTGATGTAACCAATCTTGCATGGCGATACAATTCTTCATCACTAAAATTTGGATGATGTTGCTGAAAGTTTTGATGACATATTTTTTTATTAGTTATTAGCAGTTAACAAGACAAGTATATGAGGGGACTGAAGACGAGGGGATTGAACATGATGATCATATATGGGGGCAAAAGATCTACAAAACTCACGACTATTCTTTTGAATTTTTACCTTCAACATGTCACATATTGCATTGTGCTCCATCATAAAGAGAGCTTGTAAAGTTGAGACCCCTGCCCAAGAGTTCCGTACATCTCCAGAAATGGCAATCCCATCTTTATCATGTTGTAGAAGGCCGTCATTAGAGAGCTTAACCTTACCACCTTTAAATGTCCTTACTTGTTTAAGCTTTTCTTCATTATTTCCATATAAAACACTTCCATCCCTGTAGTTATATACAATGTTTTATTTTATATAAGAAGCAAAACAAATAGAAGATTAAAGCTTCATAGGCTAAGACATGAGGAAAATGATAACATACCACCATGCAGTCCTCATGTTGATATGTCCAGATTTAATATCGTAGAATCCAGTGGGAACTTCTTTTGTATTGTAGAAGCTAAATTTTTTTAAGGGACACTCACTAGCTACCTCTTTTGGAGCAATTATATCAACCTGCATAAACAATGATGGCAAACATTATCCATGGCAAACTTTAGACGACCAAGTATGGCAATAAAACTGTATTTTCAAGTTGTAGAAGATTTCAACATTTATTAATGAATTGAAAAATGGCAATTTTGTAAAGATGTATTTTACCTGGTTGGTACCTTCGAGATGGTCAACCCAATCATGGATCATAAATTGGATCCAAGAGGCAGCCAACACATTAAATTGGTCACCATTATCAATAAGCTTTCTCCGTGCAAGAAGTTTTGTGGCTACTATGCTTGGATGAGGATTTAGTATCTATAATTTTGCACCAAAATGAAGTAAATGACCCAACTGGTCTACAAAAGCAAAGATAATTAATCCTTATTTAAAGTTTATGTCATGAATTTTGCCTTCAAATACAATTACAAGTAATGTGAATGCATTGAACAAACAAAAAAATTTGTTGTAGGTGCGGCTACTATTTATTTCCAAAGAGGTCAACCTGAAATATTTACACAACTTTTTATTATAATGCATTTGAAAGGAACTAGTAACACCCTTAGAAAGATAAATTTCCATGTTCAAGCCTACAAAGCTGGTATAGTAACTAGCTATCACGTCCTTTTCCTATCCATAATCCATAATAAGGCAAAAATGTATATCAAGCGTCTTAATAGAGTGGGTTTTCTACTAAAACAATAATAGCATTAGTACGATTGCAATCAGAAGGTTTATTTTACCTGGTCATCAGAAGAAGATGATGGCTGCATATTTCGCCCAAAAAGGAGCCCCGCTCTCCTGAAACCTGGATTGAATGGGTCGTTGAATTAAGCCATTTGCAGTTCTGTAAGGAACGCTCTCTGGATTTCCTCTCAGAGTCGGCGAATTTGCTCCCACGTTCACCAGATTGTAGTTTTGATGCAAAGTTCGTCTGAGTGCTAGATACACCAGCCCCAAGAACACAGGCAGCTTGTGCCATGGGTAGTGCCTATCAATTTGATGGACGATCTGCACAAAGAAACTCTGTCATCCCTTCCATTCTAGAAACTTAAAAATATAAGATACAAGTGAACTTTTTAAAAATTCGACACTTCTTAAGTTAATTCTAAATATCCCAGGTTACAGTCTGCAGAGTGCAAGCAAAGATCCTTGGCACACAACTAAAAATGAGGCCGAACCGAAATTCTTTTGCGAGACCTGAGTTTGTTTCTATAAAATCTACTAGAAACATGGTAAGAATTATAATGGGTATATCCATTCTTACAATGAAGTAGAGCTTGTGGAGAAGCGTCATCTTAGAGTAGGCATCATACAAATCCGAGTCGATCAGATTGCTAGACTTGATGAAAGCCTTCCACAGATTCATGAAATTCAGTAACCAAGCCATTGCTTGATAATTAGTCGCTCAATCTCCACAGTTATGTTTCACGAGATAGGACCTCATTAAATACTCACACATAAAATTCAATTCAATTCCATTTCCTTAAATCACTAATGATTTTTATATTATTTTCCTTACCTACTTGCACGTTCTTTATATAAAACAAAGTACCAAGTAGGACCTTCTTAAAACTTCTGACACAAACCTTTTCTACTTGCACGTTCTTTATTTAAAACAAAGTACCAAGTAGTACCTTCTTAAAAGCTTTGACACAAACCTTTGTGTCAGATAGCTACACACGACATTGTAGAAAAGGGAGCAGCCAATGGCATGTTGCCATGTGGCATCCATTTTCGTTTTTAATTTTGAGGTCGTCAAAGCAACATGGTTAAATGGTTTATTTTATTAACCATCAGGTTTTTGGCTATGTAGGAAGGGTCTTTCCATCATATATTACTTCTAAAAGATAAGGCTTCTTTATATGGCATCTTTTGACTTAATCAATTAGCCTTACACGTTTTCCATAGTGTTTTTCAAACCAATTAACCTTACACGTTTTTCATAGTGTTTTTCATTAAATGAAACACAACAAAGCCATGTTGCATACTAAATCCAAAATGGGTGGGTCATAAACTCCAAAATGGGTGAGTATCATAAACTCCAAAATGACTAGGAAACGCCAATCTTCTATCATATAATATATTAGACTCAAATGGGTCGTAGATTGCTAGTATAATTTTGAACATGAAAATGACTAGGACATTCCAATCTTCCAAACGTCTATTAGCCCATAAGATAGGACACAAGTTCTACATAAACAAAAACATGCAAGTTCACGGGATTTTTTACAACAAGAAATCATTTCGCATTAGAACTTGTCTTTCTCATTGATATTTTTCTCTCTCTTGACTTTAAAACGAGTACGACAAAGTTCATTCCAATCAACCTTTTCGCATGATATATTTTCTGCTCACCCACAAAGGAATGGACATCACAACAAAAGCTAAAATTAACCTCGGTCAAAAAATAAATATTGCACTTAAGGCCCTTTAGGTACGTGGAACCTTTTGACACCAACCAGATCATATAATGCCATTATTTGCTAATCGCATGCCAAGCACATTATGATACAATATAGAAGTTGTGTCATCGATTTCTCTGTATACAAGAATTTCATTCTAGTTTCAATTCTGTTGTGGAAGGCTTGCCGATGCACGTTAGCGCGGAGGCATGCCTGACACATCAAAATTGAAACTAGAATGAAATTACTTGAAAAGTAAAGTTGGGTTAAGTGCGATCCAGGCAAAAATTTGAGGTAAAATCTTCAAAAGCCTTCGGTAAAACAATAGAAAGCGGAGTAAAACTGCAGAAATCATTCCGTAAAACAGCAGAAACTGGAGAATGCCATCGTAAATAGGTATCCGAATTTGGTTCAAAATATTACTAGCATTCCTGAAAAGAAGTCTTCCCATGTGGCGGAGCGTGGTTGGGCGAGAGGCCTGAATTGCACCTAACCCAACTTTATGTTGGCACTTATTTCTGTGCGGCCACGTGGCATGTGCCAATAATGCGGAATGGAATCAGGACATCCATTCCACCCAGGTAAATAGTCGGTTAGGGTAGACAATCGCAAAACTTCTTGCTGAGTCTTTTACAGAGCTTCTCGCAAAGCTTTCGGATCTTCCTATGGAGCTTCTGTTCTCGCAGGATCTTATTGCAGAGATTTTTGAGCAGAGCTTCTTGCCAGATCTTATCGCAAAGCTTGTTCTTGCAGCAGAGATGCTTCATCTAAGAGCAAGTATGTCGCAGAGATACCGCAACTCGATTCAAGATTAGCTTCAAGAACTCGATTCCCAACTTCTATATTGTAGGGGAAGAGAAGCATGGGCTACCCTTCTATAAAAATCAGCAGACCCGCTCTCGACTGCCGCCGATCGCAGGGCACCTACCAATTTTGCGGAAGGGGGGCCTCTTCTTCCCTTCCCCTAAACTTCGTTACCAATCATTAAAGAACTTCACGTCTTGTTGTTGAGATAGCCGATTGTCGAATGTGAATGAAGATTGTCCAAATTGACACATAAAATAATGAAGATGTCTTAGAATCTGCTCTGAACCTGGCATTCAATGACCCTCAATTTGAGATTGAATTAGAATTCAAGGTATAATTTTTCCTAAAAATAGGAGTGTTTACTTCACATCTTAGGCATATCATCTACGACAATGATAAAGATCTAGGATTAATCAAGATACGAAGAAAAAACAAAATCCTCTTGACAATGAAAATCAAAATGTTGAAGCTGATTTCTTGATTTCTTTCGTTGGGTAGAATTAAAGAACCCATTCAATGAGTATCAGAAACGCTTTTAGTTAAAAAAGAAATTGAATTTAATTAAATACTTGTTCTAGAAACTATGCCATATGACAGATCATATTATATAGAATATATGGGCAATCTGTAGTGGTATTTACCATACTTGTGTATGCGTGTGTGCATGCTGCATGTAACATTATACAAATATATAAAATATCATTTCACAAATATTTTTTGACCTCGCGTCGTGGAGGTCTTGAGTTCTAGCCAGGTGCCCAGACTATTGGTGATCCACAATCCAAACTCTTATGGTGCATGGTGGTCCATGTATCTTTAATGGTGGCACACATTCTACAACTGAGAACTAGAGGGGGGCAAGTCTCTTCAAATACAAATACCCTAAAACTTTAAAAACTATAATGGACTAGTTGGCTAGCTCCTGAGCACTTCACCATAGAGGCCTCGAGTTCAAGCCTAGGTGTCTGTTCTATATTAATCCATAATCCAAAGCATTGTGTCCATGCACCTCACACGGGGTGCATATTCCCCCGAAACCCCCTTTGGTTTGGGTGCATATTCACACGGGGGGTTACTCCGGGCATCAAGAGCTATCGGATGGGCATATTTGCCCTTTATTCCTTGATCTGGACCATACATAGCGATCCTCGTTTATGGGGTATGCCTGTACAAATTTTTATACACGGTATATTGATGTTTATAAAATACTATAAGATTTGAGGGAATGTACTTAATGGTGTTAATTTTGTACATCTTATCTATTAAAAAGTGATGGCATTGGTTTTTGTGTCGGAGAACGCCGCATGTTACGCCGCATGCGGCGTTCCCTCTCCCCCTTGCGGGAGTATTTTGGTCGTATGGTTTTTCTCACATTTTGAATTTTCTTTGTTGCATCTTTCCATGGCTATGGCGGCTGACAGCATGGACGATCTGAACTCTTCACCTTGCTCTCATGCTTTGGTATACTGTCGAACATTGCCCGGAGACGTATTCTCTCACTCTCCTCCATTCTATCTGAAGAAGGCTCCTAATCGGCTGGATAGCAGGTTTGTTTCTTTTAGGGTGGATTCTTGTCGTAAATTTCTTTGCCTTCTCTTAACATGTGCTCTTTTCTTCAGGCAAAACCGAGGATACATAAGAAACAGGTTCACAAACGACCCAATCTTTGGTCTCCAGTGGATCTCAAAATTTGCTTATACGTTATTCCATTTCTTCTTATTTTATATTTGGCGAGCTGGGCAAGGAACTCTTACATTAGTTTGAGCTCCAGTAAGGTATGAGCAGTTGAAACTAAATCCCTAAGTCAAGGTACATAGTTGTTGTTGATGGTCATAATTATATAATGTGGTTTTAGGTATTAGCAAACCCTAGGCTTCATGTATTGTGGCTTCACGATAGCAAGCGCGCTTCAGGTATTAGCCTAACTGTTCTTTACTTCAGAGGTGTAGAGCTCTTAAGTTGATAGTTTCTTCTGAGTTTTTCTGAGTCTTTTTTTGGAGGCGAAGCCGTAACAAGCAACAACCACTTTCGGGCATTTTTTTTTTTTTGGGTAAGGTTTGCTGGTTATTTGCTATCGTGTATCGATTTGCCGTGCTTCGAATTTGAATGTAGTAATTAGTTTTCATCGCATTTTCTCAATCGGGGCATAGGCACAAGGTTCGGATAAGATCCTCCAAAGCGGGGGCGCTATTGTAAGTTGCACAATTATTGAAGGCGGTTATTGATGGCGGATGCAACATGCATCTGAGAAGAATATGTGGCCGGTACTCTATTAGTCACGAAAATACACCGCTTCTGAGAACTATTTGTATTTTGCGTTAGGTTTCAAAATTAGAATCACATTTCAAGATTTATTATGCGGGGACCATTTCCATAAGTTGCATGATCCGTGAAACCCAGCTTGATCTTTTACCTTTCTCCATGTTAATGCTTGCATATGCATCCTTTGATTGTAGTTTTTGAAAGAGCTTTATTCATCTCGGTGCCAAGATATCGCAACCACGACAATAAATAGCTTGACATCATTTTGCTTTTCGATCGGCTCCTTGCCACATTTTGTTGCATCTTCTTGGCGATAATGTGATTTAGCTGCGCTTTTTGTATTGGGTCCCATAGGCGATTGGTCTCTCGTGGACGATAAAAATAATTCTATTCTATTCTATTCTATTCTTCAACTTCTTTGAGATAGGCCGATGATCAAAAGCTTTTGATTTGATGACATGAAGTTATTACCTCTGACTGATGTTACAATTTGGGTTTTTTGTTTTGGTCCCGAATGTCTATTATCCTCAAGATCTCAGGCGTTTTTTTTTTTTTTTTTTTTTGGCGGGTTCTTGGTGCAATATATCTGCTCTGCTTATGCATGTGGTTGGAGCACGAAGTATAGAGATTGACCAGAATGCCAAATACGATTAATTAGACATCAGCTATCTCACCCTTAAGGATCTTGTCTTTCCCAGCGATAATTAAGGTTGGATTTGTTGGCTTTGATAAATTTGGATTTAGCCATCGTAGCAAAGCTATAGATTATCAAACGGTTTTTACAGTCTGATTTATCCATAACTCAGTAAGGTTCTTACAATGCCAAAAGTTTCCTGCATCTCTTGATGCAGGTTACTTAATCCATCGTTCTTTGTATGCTCTTATTCCATAAGTCAGAGGTATTCAATTTCAGAGATATATTGCTTTCTGAGATATTCAATTTATTTGTTCTCTCAAGCAACTATCCATAGATCTAGAGATTTTGTCCTCCCTTTTAGCTTTGTAATTCCTTTTAGTCGAGCATATAATTGGGTTTCTAATTTACATTGAAGCATTGTCTGCTGAAGCCATTGTCTGCATTAAAGTCATCACTAATTTTGAAGGACATGGTTTAATGAAAATTAAATAGTACCTTTATTTGTATTGATTTACAGGAATTGCAAAGACTTTAGCAAGATTTGTAAGTATTTCAGTTACAGACCTTTCCTCAATACACGTTGGTTGCTCTAGTCTTTAGAAAGTTATGTGTAGCTATTTTGTTATATGACATCTTTCTTAACTTTATTAAATAGGAGCAAATATCTTGGGTTTTCTTTAGGGTGCATTAGGAAATCAGCGGTCCATTCTATTATTTATGACGAACCAAAGACAAAAAGAAGTTCATTGGTGAAGCTCGGCAGCAAAGTTGACAGGTTGTATGTTATCATATTTGGCTTTTTATTTGGCTCTGAAGCAATAAATGGCGGATTACTAGTAACCTTTTGCCAAATAGATCTGTCCCATCGAGACAACAAGAATTTGGTTTGAAAGACCTCCTAGATCACTAAATGGCTTGACTTATACCATGTCGCAATTGTGAAGATTCTTGAAGCACAAAGTGGAAGATTATTTTCCATAGGTATACACCAACAAGGAGCACTCAGCTGATGACATGCAACAGGATTGATACGAAATAAGGTCTGCACTATCTCACAAGACTCCAACATAGGGGAGGCATTAGGGAAAGGGTATAGTTGGTAAAAGAGACCCCAACGACGAAGAGGGTTTAATGAAGTTTTCCTAAAAGGAACATAATGTGCAGGCGATTGCTTCACCAATCACAATCCAGGTGAATCAGCCATATCCTTAAGAATCCTTTAGATGAACTTATAAATCATAAGCTTACTTTGCAAATGAAAGTCTATCATATCTAAGCCATCAGCAAATTTTGGCATAGGGCATTTGGAGCATGCAATTATCCCCACCCAGATAAAGTTACAGACAATGGTGATTTATTACCTGAAATTTTGCCTGAGAAGCTAGAAGTGCAGAGGTCTATAAACATGGGAGTTATATAAAACATGCTTACAATAATCATCCCATTTGGTAGAGAGGAAGCTTAGCACTTAAACAAATGCTTTTCGCAAAACCTTTTACAATAATATTCCAAGCATCTCGAAGTAGAAATATGAATGCTCCGCGAAAATACCCGAAGCTTAGTGGCCTTCCCATGGGGGAAGCACCTTGAAGGAAAATCAAGAACATAAGGTGGTACAATACCATCAAAGCGTCCATAAAGGCGAGCACTTCACCCACAACCAGGATATCAAATACTAAGGAAAAAGTATCAAGAAGAAGCTTTTCATTATGAAGATTATGCGCATCAGCAACAAGAAAGAAGGAATGTGTCATCGGCATACTAGTTATATTTCCTCTCGAACCATCCTCCATAGTCGGACCACACTATCCCATCTTACCTTGTCTTAGCAAATAAGCGTGAAAGGATCTCCTACTATTGTAAACAAAAGAGGAGCTAATGGGCAACCTTGATGGACCCCAAGCGAGAAAATACCGGCGGGTTTCTCACGAAAAGGCCAAAATGAACCATGTAGAAATATGGAGCTTCATAACTTCATTGGTGAACCTGGCGACTAAAACCCAACATCAAGAGAGGCTTTTTCAAACATTCCAAATCCACGCTATCATATGCTTTGGCAAAATCTAATTTAAAAGATAGACTATCGCGGCGACCTTTCAATCTATCCCAATATACACCCTCATAGCAGCAACAATGTTGTTTCAAAGTGCACCTATTTGGTAAGAAGCGGTTGATGGGAGAGATTAAAGCGACCAAGACATCACTTGGTTTATGCGCAAGGGCCTTAGCAAATATTTTATATACAGAAGATAATAATGTGATAGAGCGCCAGTCGGATATTGTTTTTGGCTTCTTACACTTAAGAATAAGAGATGTAGCTAGTATTTAGAATCTTAACCAAGCTTTTGAATCTACGAAACTCACAAAAAGATTGTAAAGATCACAATCCAATTAATCCCAATATTCCTGAAAACATTCCGCTGGGTGACCATCTAGACCAGGGCACTTGCCTTTATCTAAGAGAGAAGCAGTTGAATGTAAGTCATTGATGATGATGTTTGATTCTAGGTGTACACGTTGCTCTGCTGACACTATGTAGTGTACCTTCGAGAAGATTACCGTTGCATATCCTCCACGAAAGGAAACTATTGTCCCAAAAAGGAGGAGAAATGGTCGTGGAATCTTTGCTTCAATTGGACTGGCCCAGACATCTCCGAACCATTAGGCAAAATGACAGAGTTAATAGAGGCCATCATATGCCTTCTCTTAGCAGCCCAAAAAAAAAAAGAGTGAGAGCATCGATCACCAGACCTAAACCATTCCAGTCTAGCCTTTATCCTGGCTTGATTCGCATGAGTTGTCTTAATGGCTTTAATCTCTGTCAAGATTGCTTTCTCCCTAATGCCAGAAGAAGTGGCAAAAGAGCATATCTTTGTGACTCTTGATACAACTCCAGACAATTGGCCTCTAGTCTGGACCACTTGCGCATGATTCCATTTCTTTGCAAAGGACTTGACAGCCCTAATAGCAGCAGCACCAGCCATACCACCAATACGAGAGAATTCATGAGACCATGCATTCCTACAACCTCCAATGTAATCACTATCCTTCAAGTGTTTAGTATTGAGATTGAAGTAAGTTTTTGTAGCTCTTCAATAGAGAAGTTATCTAATAGAGAACCAGTGTGGATTATGATCTGATACTACACTATCCAACAAATTAGTTGTCTGCAACTGAAGAAAATCAGCAGCTACACCATTACAATAGTCTCAATTAATGTCGGGCATAAGGTCTACCATTGCGTGTCCATCCATTGTACCATGTGAAAGTCTGATCTCCATTAATCTCCAAAAAAACACAATCATGCAGTAGGCAGTGCCATTGCTCCCACTTAAAATCCTGAACTGCTTGGGATCCCCTATTGCACCTGTCTGTCTTCGTTTCAACCATATTGAAATCTCGAATGAGCAACCATGCCACATTATTGCCTCTTGAGGACTTTGCTAAGAAGAGAAGTCTACAAAGCTCCACTTTGATGCGGATAATTGTGAGCATAAATATTCATTAAACCACATTCCCCCCTCCCCCCCTCCCCCCATTTAATTCAGCGACTAAACGACCACTTGAGTGAAAGTGACATTAAAGAGGGCTTCATATTATAAGAACACACTTTTTAGTAGAATTAGCGGCCGCTATATCTAGCACAATAACGAGGGGTTACTTTTAGATTTTTTATCGCTTTTTCACATGATTTTCTATGATTTCATTGTTATATTGGTTTGAGATGTACTAAATAGTATTTCTAGAGTGCACCCTTTATGGGCCGTTGATTTTTAGTTGGTTGGAACAATCAGGGTTGTTATCTTTCTCTGCATGTGTTTGCGCATGAACACGGCGCATGTGTATGCATGTGCACGTGCATGTGCATGTGTATGCATGTGCATGCATGTGCATGTGTACTGTGCATGTGCAAGTGCAAGTGCATGCATGTGTTGCCTCTTGGATTCTTGTTGTCGGAGTGGATTTTTGCTACCACGAGGTGGATTTTTTGTTCACACTTACAAAGGTATTTGTTTTTTAATGTTTCTTCAGTTAGCATAATGGTTTTTTTTTACAAGGTATTGGTTTCCTGGTTCTACAATGTAGTGCTCCAAAACTTGCCTTTGTTTCCTTCCCTTTATCTATTCTAAGATTTCTTCTTGATTCAAAAAGAGTTTAGAGTTTAGGCCCTCTGTTTGCTTCCAACTCTTGGATATTCCTGGCCTGTTGGATTGTTCATAGCAGCCAGCCTTTAGCTTCAATCAACAAACGGATTCTTATGCACACAACAGGCGGATTATTCCATGCCCTTTTCTGAGTCATGCAGATCAGTCAAACATTGGCCACAAGAATGCATTTATATTGTAGGTTTGGAACTTTAATCGAACTAGAAGAATAGAATAGAATAGAATATGATTTTATCGTCCACGGAGACCAAGGTGAATCATGCATTAACTTTAAGCTAGAGATGGAGCATCCAAAATCATATGGATTGATAAACAATGGTTTCATTGTGAAAGAGAAATAGTTGTAGCTGAAGTAACAACACGTGGAACGCTAACAGACAAGCTTGCTTCAAAACCTACGCCCTTGATCTCGCTTCAGCGGCCGAATTCTGAGGAAACCTACTCCACATCACCAAACTGGCCTAAGTCTCTTCACATGTTAAACCAAAGCCAGACAACCCGTGAGAAAGTGTCACTGGTTCTTTACGAACCTCACCAATTGTTACTACAAAGTAGCGTTGATGTTCATGCAATGGTTTGTGAATAAGCGATTATTGTAGAGCATATATCAATGTCAAAAGTTTTATTTGATTCAATTTTATTTAGCTACTAAAGTTTTGTGAATAAAACATTATTGTAGAGCATATCAGTGTCAAAAGCTTTTATTTGATTCAATTTTATTTTGCTATTAAAGTTCTATCCTTTCCTATGCTATTTTGATATCAATCTAACCAATTTCTTTCCATTATGTTAATGCAGACTATAGAATCTCCCAATCCGTCAATTCCACATGACATTCCTCCTACACCTGAAGTCAACACAATGTTGATGCAATCATTATTACTATACCAAAGAACCCTATAAATGAAGATCAAGTTCAGTTAGTCCATACCATCAAGCAACCACCACGCACATGGCAAGACCCTATTGATCGTTATCATTATGGTTGGTTGGATACATCAACTTTCTTCATCCATCTTTACACCATCCCCAAGACCCCGAAGGAGCCAAAAATTTGTTAGTTAAAACAAACCATTACATCCAATACTTTAAATTAAATTCCCCCTAAAACCCCCTTTGGTTTTGGTGCATATTCACAGGGGGTGACTCAGGGGCGGGCGAGAGCCCTTTATACCCTTAAAGCAGATTATAATACATGCATGAAATCAACACAATTGGTACATTGCCTCAAACCTTATAGTATTTTGCAACTCTCATTATCTACGATTATAAAAAGAACTTGTACAAGCATACCCACAAGCGAGGATCACTATCTACGGTCCAAATCAAAGAATAAGTCGTTGAATATGCCTATCCAACAGCTCTACGTTGCGGAGTCACCTCCCGTGGAAATATGCACTAAAACCCGGTTTTAGGGGAATTTAATTTAAAGTATTGATGTAATGGTTTATGTTAATTAACAAATTTTTTTTGGCCTGGGGCCTTGGGAATAGTGTAGTCAGGATGGATTGAAGAAAGTTGATGTCAACCAACCAACCATAATGATAAATAGAATAGGGTCTTTGCCATGTGCTCCTGGGTTGCGCTGATGGTGGCAGGACTAACTTGAACAATCTTCATTTATAGGGTTCTTTAATTAGTAATCATGTCCCAAGATGTTAGCCAGTTTTTAAACATCATCTTTATGACACTTGTGCTTTTGAAGACAATATAGATTCATAGTTAGATAGATAGAGAAACAACCTACTCCTTTTGCTTAGAGAAAAAGCCACTCCCCCAACATTCCAAGAAAGAATATTCATATAGAGTGCTCCACATCCATCCCAGTGGCATCTGAGATGTCTACCTATCGTATGCGAGTAAGTGACAAGGGGGAGCCTCCTCTGTGTTCCACCTTTCCGTTGTGTCTTGCAGCATTTGGCAGAGGGGAGACTCCGCTCCACTCCATCCTCTCCATGTTATGTGCAGATTCTGCTCTGGCCTTCCACAGGGTGCCTCCACCTCTGATAAGGGAATGATGGCCTCCTATTGTGCCCTTCCATGTTCATCTTCACTAGGATGTGATGCTTGAGAAGCAGTTTGAGCAAACTTATTACGAGTAACTTTTTTCAAATTAATTTTTGTCTAGCCATCTGGAGCTCTTTCTCATCGTTCCTGCTGCTCTTGAATCATTTGCAACTTAGCTCTAGCATCAGCATAAAAAACAAGTGCAAATTGCATATTAGAAATAGAAAGCATATAAACATTCTTATTCTTGCATTTGTAAAGGGCGTGGGTGAGGAGGCATGTGTCTAGGAGTAGCAAAAAGTGAGAGAGGAGAAGAGAAAGAATGTTGGCGGAGACGATCCCACTTAGCACGAAAATTTGCAAAGAGTTCAAGTTGGAAAAACAAGTCAGCAAGCTGAGGACCATTTGTAGTTGCAAACCAAATTTCAGGAATATAGGGCCACTGTTAATGATACTTAAACTAGGAAGAGCACAAACCCGTAAAGAAACATGACACCTTCAACAATAGATTGAGCCAAATGAGTACCCAAATCGTCGACCCAACACTTATAAGGAAGTCCATCATAAGCAAGTCCGATGGAAGATCTAAAATAGAAAATGAACAAGGCAACTTAAAGCATTATTCGTGCAGGAGGAGTAGAATAGAATAGAATAGAATAGAATATGATTTTATGCGTCCACCCGAGGAGACCAGGCCTATGGGACCCCAAGTACAAAGAGAGAAGCGTGATATTACTACCGGATTAAAACCTTGGCCAGAAGGAGTTTTAGGAAAAACCTTGTAAGTAGCAATAAGGATCTTGACATCTTCTGGGATTATATACATAATCTGAAATGCCGGTTGAGGTTAATGTCCGGACGGGGCATAAGCGAGTCCATCCATTACCTCCCGTCTGATCCCAACAAACCTCGTGGAGTGCACCATTAGCTCTCATGCAAGACTGTTAAGGGCACAACTATAGAAACATGAGCAGGATATGCACAAATGCAGCGAACGAACTGGGCGTGACTTTCACATCCTCAATGGCGTCTGATGGCGGAGACTCTGTCCTCGCGGCTCGAAATCCATCTCCATTGTCTCAGTCACGGAGGTGGTGTGCACGCAATAACGCGAGGAATGGGAAGCAATCACCTGCTTTCATGGGTAGATCAGGTGCGGGTAGTGAATTAATGGAGCCCCATTGAGCATGGATTAACCTGCTTGTCAATAATTTACCACCTTGACATGTGGGCCTCTCTGCATCCCAAAGCTTATCCATGAAACAAACATCAAATCTTTGCTTAAGGCCGTAGCGTTCAACCGGTGTATACAGCGGTCCACATCTGTGCTGCATTCCATAAGCGAGAACCTTGGGCTTACGCTTGTCTTTCCAGCGGGCTTTGAGTCGCTGAATTCATGCTTGCCAAAGCAAGGTTGGGCGGCCGGGCTTCATCCATAGACACCACCCATGCGGAAGTAAATGATAATGACGTTCCATTTGAAATACATGTAATGGAAGGGAAGCTTTGTCACAGGTAGAGATGCGATATGGGACGTGGTTTCCTCCAGTGCGAGACCGAAAACTTATACGTACTTTTATCCTAGATGGATTTCCAAGTGGTGAGGGATATCAACGGCCCCATACGCCCCATAGAGGAGGGCCAGGTTCAACCAAGGCCCCGAGCAAGTGTGCTGGTGACCCATGCATCTGACTACGCCTTGTATTTGTTGTTTGCATTGCATGGGGCTTTCGGCCTGCGCGGTGACCCGTAACCTGATGGATGCATCCCGGTGTGTGGTAGTAGAAAACTCAATGCCCAAATACTTATAAAGTGAGCCACCTCCACTGCGCCCCACAGTAAGTGAATGAGGGGAGAGCGTGGAGTGCTTAGTACATCCATTTGAATACATCATGAAATCATAGGAAAACCTAATAAAAGCGAGCAAAACACAGGTAAAGAAACCCCGTTATTATGTGCTACATATTCTATTCTATTCTATTCTACTATATGATTGTATATACTTGATATGGAATATGTGGATGGAGTGATATCATACAAAATTCAGTTCTGTACTCAATTTATAAAGAAGATAGGAATATATTTCCAATAAAACAACAATAATCTTAACTCATATTTATTAAGATTTTTGTAACGTTTTATTTGGCATATAGAAATTTTTCAACTTAAAGTTTATGATGCAAATTAACTGCTAGGAACCGTAAATAAGCAATGAATGGATTTTTAGATGGTCAGGTGACTCCATATTAAAATGCACTATTAGATGCATTTAGCCATTTATCCACTATGTCCTGAAGTGACGTCGAGGACATCCTTAGCTCAAAGGTTGCTTACCCATGCCAAACCCTCCTCAGGTATACCCTCCTCCTCCTTGAAATTCCGCAGCGAAGAAGGGCTTCCGCTTAAACGTCAATAACAAGAGAAGGTAAGAAATTTCAATTATTAGTACAAGATTACAAACATCAAGGACACTATTTATGCTATAAGAAGAAAATATGGTGTGCCGCCTCTACCACAGTACATATCCTCTTTAATCTTTCCTCATAAGCCTCACCTAAGAAAACCATTTTTTCAATATCATTATCATAGACCTCTAAGTATCCGAATGGCTTTTTATCATCCGTGAGGTCTTCCCAAGTTCGAATGGTAATGAGCATGTTACGCCCAACTCATTATGCATTCAAGCAACATGGCGCCTAATGGAGTAAACCTCAAACAAAGAAAAATTCCCAGAATTAGAATAAAATGGTAAGCTTAATAGATTTTAACATGCTTTGAATGTTAAGATCATACTTTCAAGGTGTTATCGAGTATGATTTGTTATTTCCACATTAGCATCTTGAGACTGCCCTTAGCCACAGAGAATTCCAAAGGGTAAGCGCATACTTGATTGGGTGGTGTCCCATCGATGCTAGTCATAGACTTCTATTCCAAACTCGATAATGTTACTTCCACTTATTCTATCATCCTTAGATAACCTAAAGGAAAGAAAAACATAAAATATAGAGCTTGTAAATACTAGGGTAGACAAAACGTAGACTATCTGTGATGCTTCTAAATACATTTGAAAGCTCTTTATCCTTCTCAGAGGCATCTTATAATATTATCCCCGATAAATGATGTTATCCGAAGTAGCGGTATCTTCGCAAAGAACTGAGCATAAAAAACTCATCCTTCTGTATAGAATATGAAGTACCCGGCCATTATTTGGCTTTGCATGCAACAACCCACTCAAAATTGAGCTTCCCGTATGACCAATTCAAGATCTTTGATTTTCTGGCCTGTGATGCAGATCTAAAATACAAAACACACACAATACAACAATAATATCGTATCTGGGCTCAGAAGTTTCGTGCAGAAACTCACCACCAGCCTTTATTAGCATATAATGTATCCATTTCCTTGAGCACCTAACGCCCAAATCATTAGTGAATTTTATCACCGTACCGACGTAAACTAACTGCATGACAATTCTTCATCACTAAAATTTGATGATGTCATGGAAAGTTTTGATGACATGCTATTTTTATTAGTTATTAGCAGCTAATGTAAAGAGGCTGGCAAGTATGGGCGAGGGACCAAGACGAGATCGGTGCCCATATTTAATCAAGTATATATATAAAAGATTCATGCAACTCACGACTATCTTTGAATTTTACCTCTCAAATTACGTCACATATTGTATCACCAGCTCCATCATAAAGAGAGCTTGCAGCTGAGACCCCTGCCTCCAAGAGCTCCAGACATCTCCAAATGCAACCATCTTTATCATGCTGTAGAAGCGTCATTAGAGAGTCAACTTACCACCTTTAAATGTCCTTACTTGTTTAAGCTTTTCTTCATTATTTTCCATGTAAAACACTTCCATCCCCGTAGTTATATACAATGTTTTATTTTATATACAAAAACAAATAGAAGATTAAAGCTCACAGTTAAGACATGAGGAAAATGATACCATACCACCATGCGCCTCATGTTGATATGTCCAGACGATTATCGTGGTGAATCCAAAGGAACTTTTATCAGAAGCTAAATTTTTAAGGACACCTAAATTAGCTCCTTTGGAGCAATTATATCAACCTGCATAAACAATGATGGCAAACATTATCCATGAAAACTTGCATTTACTAAGTATGAAAATAAAACTGTATTTTCGTTGTAGGTAAGATTTCAACATTTATTAATGAATTGAAATGGCAATTTTGTAAAGATGGTTTTACCTCCGCTGGTACCTTCGAGATGGTCAACCCAATCACGGATCAATGGCAAATCGGGATCCAAGAGGCGCGATATTTATATAGTATTGAACAAACAAAAAATTTGTTGTAGGTGGCTATTATTTATTTCCAAAAGAGGTCAACTTTAGCTTTACACAACTTTTATTATAATGCATTTGAAAGGAACTAGTAACACCCTTAAAGATAAATTTCCATGTTCAAGCTGCCAAAGTCGTATAGTAACTAGCTAGATTGCCGTCCTTTCCTATCCATAATCCATAATAAGGCAAAATGTATATATCAAGCGTCTTAATAGAGTGGGTTTTCATTAAAACAATATTGTATTAGGTACGATTGCAATCAAGGTTTATTTTACTCCTCGTCATCATAAAGATGATGGCTGCATATTTCGGGCCAAAAAGGGAGAGCCCCGCCTCTCGAACTGGATTGAATGGGTCGCTGAATTCCGCCATTTGCAGCCTGTGAAGGGAACGCCCTGATTTCTCTCGTAGCTGCCTGTGGCTGACCGGGTCTCCCACGCTCACCATTGTAGTTTTGATGCAAAGTTCGCCTCGAGTGCTGTATACACCAGCCCCAAGAACACAAAATGAAAGCAAGTGGTAGTGCCTATCAATTTGATAAGACGATCCGACAAAGAAACTCGCTACCTTCCATTCTAGAAACTTAAAAATATAAGATATGTTGAACTTTTAAAAAATTCGATAATTTCCTTAAGTTAATCTCTAAATATCCCAAAGTTACAAATACCTGCGTAGTGTACAAAGATCCTTGCACACAAATTCAAAAATGAGGCCGAACCGAAATTTTATAGAGACTGCAGTTTGTTTCTATAAAATCTACTAGAAATGGTAAGAATTATAATGGGTATATCCATTCTTACAATGAAGTAGAGCTTGTGGAAAGCGTTGTCATCTTAGTAGCATCATACAAACTGGAGTCGATCAGATTGCTGTAGACTTGATGTGCTCTCCACAGATTCAGAGCAGAAATTCAGTAAATCAAGCCATTGCTTGATAATTAGTCGCTCAATTCCACAGTTATGTTTCACGATAGGACCCTCATTAAACACTCACACATGTAAAATTCAATCTTCAATTCCATTTCTTAAATCATCACTAACAATGATTTTATATTATTTTCTCTCACTCTACTTGCACGTTCTTTATATAAAACAAAGTACCAAGTAGGACCTTCTAAAAACTCTGACACAAACCTTTCTATCATAATGTTCTTATTTAAATGTACCAAGTAGTACCTCTTAAAAGCTTTGAGCACAAACCTTGTGTCAGATAGCATTAATGACATTGTAGAAAGGGAGCAGCTAATGGCATGTTGCATATGTGGTAACCATTTTCGTTTTTAATTTTGAGGTCGTCAAAGCAACATGGTTAAAATGGTTTATTTTATTAACCATCAGGTTTTCTTGGCTATGAGAAGGGTCTTCCCATCATATATAAGTTATCGAAAGATAAGGCTTTTATATGGCATCTTTTGACTTAATCAATTAGCTCATCGTTTCCAGCAGTGTTTTTCAAACCAATTAACCTTACACGTTTTTCAAGTAGTGTTTTCATTAAATGAAACACAACAAAGCCATGTTGCATACTAAACCAAAATGGGTGGGTCAGTAACCCAAAATGGGTGAGTATCATAAACCCAAATGACTAGGAAACGCTAATCTTCTAGTCAGTATAATATATTAGATCTAAATGGGTCGTAGATTTCAGTATAATTTTAGAAACAGATGAAATGACTAGAGCATTCCAATCTTCCAAACGTCTATTAGCCCAGATACAAGTTCTATATAAACAAAACATGTAAGTTCAACGGATTTTTGCTCAACAAGAATCGCCTGCATTAGAACTTGTCTTCTTCATTGATATTTTCTCTCTTTGACTTTAAACGAGTACGACAAAGTTCATTCCAATCAACCTCGCATGATATACTTCGCTCAACGTTCAGCTGTAAAGGGAATGGAATATCACAACAAAAGCTAAAATTAACCTCGGTCAAAATAAAAATATTGCACTTAAGGCCCTTTAGGTACGTGGAACCTTTTGACACCAACCAGATCATATATAATGCCACATTTGCTAATCGCATGCCACATTATGATACAATATAGAAGTTGTGTCAATGATTTCAGGGTTATTCTTCATAGTTTCACCCTGCTGGTGGAAGGCCTACCGATGCACGCGAGGCACCGTGATACATCAAATTGAAAACTAGAATGAAATTGAAAAGTAAAGTTGGTTATGATCCAGTAAAATTTGAGGTAAAATCTTCAAAAGCCTCAGAAACAATAGAAAGTGAGTAAACCGTAAATCATTCAGAAACAGCAGAACCGGAGAATGCCATCGAAATAGTGTGTATCCGAATTCTGTTCAAAATATTACTAGCATTCCCGAAAGAAGTCTTCCCATGGCTAGGAAAGGTTGGGCGAGAGGTTCCAAATTGCACCTAACCAACTTGTTGGCACTTATTTCGCGGCCACGTGGCATGTGTTAATGCGAATGGAATCAGACACCATTCCACCCGTAAAATACTTGCTAGGGTGTATAACGAAACTTCACGAGTCTTTTACGTAGCTTCCTCGCAAAGCCTGATCTTCCCATGGAGCTCGTCTCAGATCCATTGCAGATCTGGAGCAGCCTGATCCTGATCGCAGTTTCTGTTCCTCCTCGCCAGATATATCCAAGAGCAAGTATGTCGCAGATACCCAAAGAACTCGGGACCAAGATTAGCTTCCAAGAACCCGATTCCCCAACTATTGTAGGGAAGAGAAGGCTGGCCAGCCCTCTATAAAATCAGTACCCGGCCTGATCGTGGCACCTACCACCTTACATAAACTCTTCCTCAAAACTGCCTACCAATCATTAAAGAACTTCACGCCTGGTTGTGGTCAAGGGAGATAGTCGAATGAACGTGAAACGAAGACTGTCCAACTGACAAACAATGAAAGAGCGTTCAGAATCCGCCTCGAACTCGTGCATTCAATGACCTCAATTTGAGATTGAATTAGAAATTCAAGGTATAATTTTTCCTAAAAATAGGAGTGTTTACTTCACATCTAGGCATATCATCTATGACAAATGATAAAGATCTAGGATTAATCAAGATACTAAGAAACAAAAACTCGAATGAAAATCAACAAGAAGCTGATTTCTTGATTTTCGTTGCAGAATTAAAGAACCCATTCATCAGAGTATCAAACGCTTAAAAAAGAAAATTGAACTTAATTAAAACACTTGTTCTAGAAACTATGCCAGTACATGACTGCTGGGCAATTATGGGCAACTGTAGTGGGCATTTACCATACTGGGGCGTGCATGTAATATACAAATATATAAATATCATTAAAATATTTTGACCCTGAGCTCCCCAGCCCACTATTGGGTGATCCACAATCCAAACTCTATGGTGCATGGTAACCATGTATCTTTAATGGTGGGTACACATTCTACAAGCAACCGAGAACTAGAGGGGCAAGTCTTCAAATACAAATACCCTAAACTTTAAAACCATAATGGACTGGGCTAGCCCTCCCGAGCACTTCACCATAGAGGTCCTTCCTAGTTCAGTTTCCAGGTGTGTCTGCTCTATATTAACCATAATCCAAAGATTGTGTCCATGCACTCACACGGTGAAGTTCGAAAACCCTGGTTTGGGCATATTCACATCAAGTTACCCCGCATCAAGAGCTTTACCTGGGATGGGCATATTTGCCCTTATCTTTGATCCGGACCACATAGCGATCCTCGCTATGGGTATACTGTACAAATTTTTATACACCTGTGATATCGATGTTTATAAAATACTAAGGGTGATTTGAGGGAATGTACTTAATGGTGTTAATTTTAAAGCATCTTATCTATTAAAAGTGATGGCATTGGTTTTGTGTTTGAGATCCACACAGATGTTACGCCGTGACAAGTGCTCCTTTGCGAGCTTTATCGATGGTTTTTCTCACATTTTGAATTTTCTTTTGTTGCATCTTTCCATGGCTATGGCGGCCGACAGCATGGACGATCTGAACTCTTCACCTTGCTCTCATGCTTTTGCATACTGTCGAACATTCTGGAGACGTATTCTCACCTCCATTCCATTCTATCTGAAGAAGGCTCCAAATCGGCTGGATAGCAGGTTTCAGATTCAACATGAGGTAGACGATTTTGTTTTTGTGGTGGATTTGTCGAATTTCTTTGCCTTCTTAACATGTGCTCTTTTCTTCAGGCAAAACCGAGGATACATAAGAAACAGGTTCACAAACGACCCAATCTTTGGTCTCCAGTGGATCTCAAAATTTGCTTATACGTTATTCCATTTCTTCTTATTTTATATTTGGCGAGCTGGGCAAGGAACTCTTACATTAGTTTGAGCGAGTCAGCATAAATGAGCAGTTGAAACTAAACCTCAAGTCAAGGTACATAGTTGTTGTTGATGGTCATAATTATATAATGTGGTTTTAGGTATTAGCAAACCCTAGGCTTCATGTATTGTGGCTTCACGATAGCAAGCGCGCTTCAGGTATTAGCCTAACTGTTCTTTACTTCAGAGGTGTAGAGCTCTTAAGTTGATAGTTTCTTACAGAGTTTTTTACAGAGTCTTTTTCAGAGCAGAAGCCGTAACAAGCAACAACCACTCGGGCATTTTTTTTTTGGGTAAGGTTTGCTGGTTATTTGCTATCTGTGTATCAGGATTTGCACCGGCGTGCTTCCGAATTTGAATGTAGTAATTAGTTTTCATCTGCATTTTCTCAATCAGGCATAGGCACAAGGTTCAGGATAAGATCCTCCAAAGCAGGGCCGCTATTGTAAGTTGCACAATTATTGAAGGCAGTTATTGATGGCGGATGCAACATGCATACAGAAGAATATGTGGCTGGTACTCTATTAGTACGAAAATACACTGCTACAGAACTATTTGTATTTTGCGTTAGGTTTCAAAATTAGAATCACATTTCAAGATTTATTATGCAGGACCATTTCCATAAGTTGCATGATCCAGTGAAACCCTGCTTGATCTTTTACCTTTCTCCATGTTAATGCTTGCATATGCATCCTTTGATTGTAGTTTTTGAAAGAGCTTTATTCATCTCAGCTGCAAGATATCTGCAACACAGCAATAAATAGCTTGACATCATTTTGCTTTCAGTCGCTCCTTGCCACATTTTGTTGCATCTTCTTCGCAGTAATGTGACTGCTGCGCTTTTTGTATTGGGTCCCATAGGCCGATTGGTCTCCGTGGACGATAAAAATAATTCTATTCTATTCTATTCTATTCTTCACTGCTGAGATAGACTGATGATCAAAAGCTTTTGATTTGATGACATGAAGTTATTACCTACAGCCTGATGTTACAATTTGGGTTTTTTTTGTGTTTGGTCCTGAATGTCTATTATCCTCAAGATCTGTAGCGTTTTTTTTTTTTTTTTTTTTTTGGCAGGTTCTTGGTGCAATATATCTGCTCTGCTTATGCATGTGGTTGGAGCACGAAGTATAGAGATTGACCAGAATGCCAAATACGATTAATTAGACATCAGCTATCTCACCCTTAAGGATCTTGTCTTTCCCAGCGATAATTAAGGTTGGATTTGTTGGCTTTGATAAATTTGGATTTAGCCATCGTAGCAAAGCTATAGATTATCAAACGGTTTTTACAGTCTGATTTATCCATAACTCAGTAAGGTTCTCTAATGTTAAAGTTTCCTCGTGATCTCTTTGATGCAAAGTTACTTAATCCATCGTTCTTTGTATGCTCTTATTCCATAAGTCAGAGGTATTCAATTTCAGAGATATATTGCTTTCTGAGATATTCAATTTATTTGTTCTCTCAAGCAACTATCCATAGATCTAGAGATTTTGTCCTCCCTTTTAGCTTTGTAATTCCTTTTAGTCGAGCATATAATTGGGTTTCTAATTTACATTGAAGCATTGTCTGCTGAAGCCATTGTCTGCATTAAAGTCATCACTAATTTTGAAGGACATGGTTTAATGAAAATTAAATAGTACCTTTATTTGTATTGATTTACAGGAATTGCAAAGACTTTAGCAAGATTTGTAAGTATTTCGCTTATGCACCTTTCCTCAATACACGTTGGTTGCTCTAGTCTTTAGAAAGTTATGTGTAGCTATTTTGTTATATGACATCTTTCTTAACTTTATTAAATAGGAGCAAATATCTTGGGTTTTCTTTAGGGTGCATTAGGAAATCAGCGGTCCATTCTATTATTTATGACGAACCAAAGACAAAAAGAAGTTCATTGGTGAAGCTCGGCAGCAAAGTTGACAGGTTGTATGTTATCATATTTGGCTTTTTATTTGGCTCAAGCAATAAATGGCTGGGATTACTAGTAACCTTTTGCCAAATAGATCTCATTCCCATCGAGACAACAAGAATTTGGTTTGAAAGACCTCCTAGATCACTAAATGGCTTGACTTATACCATGTCGCAATTGTGAAGATTCTTGAAGCACAAAGTGGAAGATTATTTTCCATAGGTATACACCAACAAGGAGCACTCAGCTGATGACATGCAACAGGATTGATACGAAATAAGGTCTGCACTATCTCACAAGACTCCAACATAGGGGAGGCATTAGGGAAAGGGTATAGTTGGTAAAAGAGACCCCAAAATTTAAGAGGGTTTAATGAAGTTTTCCTAAAAGGAACATATAATGCAGCGCATTGTTTCACCAATCACAATCCAGGTGAATCAGCCATATCCTTAAGAATCCTTTAGATGAACTTATAAATCATAAGCTTACTTTGCAAATGAAAGTCTATCATATCTAAGCCATCAGCAAATTTTGGCATAGGGCATTTGGAGCATGCAATTATCCCCACCCAGATAAAGTTACAGACAATGGTGATTTATTACCTGAAATTTTGCCTGAGAAGCTAGAAGTGCAGAGGTCTATAAACATGGGAGTTATATAAAACATGCTTACAATAATCATCCGCGCTGGTAGAGAGAGCTTAGCACTTAAACAAATGCTTTCGCAAACCTTTTACAATAATATTCCAAGCATCTGAAGTAGAAATATGAATGCTCACAGAAATACCCAGAAGCTTAGTGGCCTTCCCATGGGGAAGCACCTTCGAAGGAAAATCAAGAACATAAGGTGGTACAATACCATCAAGCGTCCATAAGGCAGAGCACTTCAGCCACAACCAGATATCCAAATACTAAGGAAAAAGTATCAAGAAGAAGCTTTTCATTATGAAGATTGTCTCAGCAACAAGAAAGAGGAATGTGTCATCGGCATACTAGTTATATTTCCTCTGAACCATCCTCCATAGTCAGACCCTGCACTATCCCATCTTGCACTGTCTTAGCAAATAACTGTGAAAGGATCTCAGCTACTATTGTAAACAAAAAAGAGGAGCTAATGGGCAACCTTGATGGACCCCCCAAACGTAAAATACACTCCGGGTTTCTCCCGAAAAGGCACACAAGAGACCATGTAGAAATATGGAGCTTCATAACTTCATTGGTGAACCGACTAAAACCCAACATCAAGAGGCTTTTTTTTCAAACATTCCAAATCCACGCTATCATATGCTTTGGCAAAATCTAATTTAAGATAGACTATACCGACCTTTCAATCTATCCCAATATACACCCTCATAGCAAAGAACAATGTTGTTTCAAGTGCACCTATTTGGTAAGAAGCCAGATTCAGTAGGAGAGATTAAAGCAGCCAAGACACGCAGTTTGTCTGCAAGGGCCTTAGCAAATATTTTATATACAGAAGATAATAATGTGATAGAGCCGCCATCGGATATTGTTTTTGGCTTCTTACACTTAAGAATAAGAGATGTAGCTAGTATTTAGAATCTTAACCAAGCTTTTGAATCTACGAAACTCACAAAAAGATTGTAAAGATCACAATCCAATTAATCCCAATATTCCTGAAAACATTCCGCTGGGTGACCATCTAGACCAGGGCACTTGCCTTTATCTAAGAGAGAAGCAGTTGAATGTAAGTCATTGATGATGATGTTTGATTCTAGGTGTACACGCTGTTCTCACGACACTATGTAGTGTACCTTCGAGAAGATTACAGATTGCATATCCTCCCCGAAAGGGAAACTATTGTCTCAAGAAAAAGGAGGAGAAATGGTCGTGGAGATACTGCTTCAATTGGACTGGCCCAGACATCTCCGAACCATTAGGCAAAATGACAGAGTTAATAGAGGCCATCATATGCCTTCTCTTAGCAGCCCAAAAAAAAAAAGAGTGAGAGCATCGATCACCAGACCTAAACCATTCCAGTCTAGCCTTTATCCTGGCTTGATTCGCATGAGTTGTCTTAATGGCTTTAATCTCGCCAAGATTGCTTTCTCCCTAATGCCACAAGAAGTGGCAAAAGAGCATATCTTTGTGACTCTTGATACAACCTGCACAATTGGCCTCTAGTCCGACCACTTCATGATGATTCCATTTTGCAAAGGACTTGACAAAAGCCCTAATAGCAAAGAAAGACTACCATACCACCAATACGAGAATTCATGAGACCATGCATTCCTACAACCTCCAATGTAATCACTATCCTTCAAGTGTTTAGTATTGAGATTGAAGTAAGTTTTTGTAGCTCTTCAATAGAGAAGTTATCTAATAGAGAACCAAAGGTGGATTATGATCCGATACTACACTATCCAACAAATTAGTTGTTCAGAATCAAGAAAATCAGCAGCCTACACCATTACAATAGTCTCATTAATGTCGGGCATAAGGTCTACCATTGCGGTCCATCCATTGTACCATGTGAAAGTCTGATCTCCATTAATCTCCAAAAACACAATCATGCAAGAGGCCATTGTTCCCACTTAAAATCCTCGAATCGCTTGGGATCCCCTATTGCACCTCGCTGCCTTCGCTTCAACCATATTGAAATCTCGGAATGAGCAACCATGCCACATTATTGCCTCTTGAGGACTTTGCTAAGAAGAGAAGTCTACAAAGCTCCACTTTGATGCGGATAATTGTGAGCATAAATATTCATTAAAACATCCCCATTCCCCATTTAATTCAACGACTAAACCTGACCACTTGAGTGAAAGTGACATTAAAAGAGGGCTTCATATTATAAGAACACCTGCTTTAGTAGAATTAGCAGCCGCTATATCTAGCACAATAACAGGGGGTTACTTTTAGATTTTTATACGCTTTTTCACATGATTTTTCTATGATTTCATTGTTATATTCGTTGAGATGTACTAAATAGTATTTCTAGAGTGCACCCTTTATGGGCCGTTGATTTTCGTTGGTTGGAACAATCCGAGGGTTGTTATCTTTCTCTGCATGTGTTTGCGCATGAACACGGCGCATGTGTATGCATGTGCACGTGCATGTGCATGTGTATGCATGTGCATGCATGTGCATGTGTACTGTGCATGTGCAAGTGCAAGTGCATGTGCATGTGTACTTGCCCTCTTGGATTCTTGTTGTCGGAGTGGATTTTTGCTACCACGAGGTGGATTTTTTGTTCACACTTACAAAGGTATTTGTTTTTTAATGTTTCTTCAGTTAGCATAATGGTTTTTTTTTACAAGGTATTGGTTTCCTGGTTCTACAATGTAGTGCTCCAAAACTTGCCTTTGTTTCCTTCCCTTTATCTATTCTAAGATTTGCTGCAGATTCAAAAAGAGTTTAGAGTTTAGGCCCTCTGTTTGCTTCCAACTCTTGGATATTCCTGGCCTGTTGGATTGTTCATAGCAGCCAGCCTTTAGCTTCAATCAACAAACGGATTCTTATGCACACAACAGGCGGATTATTCCATGCCCTTTTCTGAGTCATGCAGATCAGTCAAACATTGGCCACAAGAATGCATTTATATTGTAGGTTTGGAACTTTAATCGAACTAGAAGAATAGAATAGAATAGAATATGATTTTATCGTCCACGGAGACCAAGGTGAATCATGCATTAACTTTAAGCTAGAGATGGAGCATCCAAAATCATATGGATTGATAAACAATGGTTTCATTGTGAAAGAGAAATAGTTGTAGCTGAAGTAACAACACGCGGAACGCCAAGAGCAGCTTGCTTCAAAACCTCTGCCCTTGATCTCGCTTCACTGACCGTTACAGGAAACCTACTCCACATCACCAAACTGGCCAAGTCTCTTCACATGTTAAACCAAAGCCAGACAACCCGTGAGAAAGTGTCACTGGTTCTTTACGAACCTCACCAATTGTTACTACAAAGTAACGTTGATGTTCATGCAATGGTTTGTGAATAAACGATTATTGTAGAGCATATATCAATGTCAAAAGTTTTTATTTGATTCAATTTTATTTCGCTACTAAAGTTTTGTGAATAAAACATTATTGTAGAGCATAATGCTGTCAAAAGCTTTTATTTGATTCAATTTTATTTTGCTATTAAAGTTCTATCCTTTCCTATGCTATTTTGATATCAATCTAACCAATTTCTTTCCATTATGTTAATGCACTATAGAATCTCCCAATCCGCCAATTCCACATGACATTCCTCCTACACCAAGTCAACACAATGTTGATGCAATCATTATTATTATATTAAAGAACCCTATAAATGAAGATCGCTCGCCCCGCCACTATCAACGAACCACCACCCGCACATGATGGCAAAGATCCTATTGATGTTATCATTATGGTTGGTTGGATACATCAACTTTCTTCATTCATTTTACACCATCCCCAAGACCTCTAAGGGCCAAAAAATTTGTTAGTTAAAACAAACCATTACATCCAATACTTTAAATTAAATTCCCCTAAAAACCCCTTTGGTTTTGGTGCATATTCACACGGGTGACTCCGGCAAATGAGAGCCCCTTTATACCCCTTAAAAACAAGATAATACATGCATGAAATCAACACAATTGAGTACATTGCCTCAAACCTTATAGTATTTTGCAACTCTCATTATACAGTATAAAAGAACTTGTACAAGCATACCCCACAAACGAGGATCACTATCTACGGTCCAAATCAAAGAATAAGTCGTGAATATGCCTATCCAACAGCTCTCGTTGCCCGGAGTCACCTCCCGTGGAAATATGCACTAAAACCAGTTTTAGGGGGAATTTAATTTAAAGTATTGGATGTAATGGTTTATGTTAATTAACAAATTTTTTGGCCCCTTGGGGGCCTTGGGGATAGTGTAGGGATGGATTGAAGAAAGTTGATGTATCCAACCAACCATAATGATAACGCATAAATAGGGTCTTTGCCATGTGCAGGTGGTGGTTGCGTTGATGGTGGCAGGACTAACTGAACTTGATCTTCATTTATAGGGTTCTTTGGTGTAGTAATCATGTCCCAAGATGTTAGCCAGTTTTTAAACATCATCTTTATGACACTTGTGCTTTTGAAGACAATATAGATTCATAGTTAGATAGATAGAGAAACAACCTACTCCTTTTGCTTAGAGAAAAAGCCACTCCCCCAACATTCCAAGAAAGAATATTCATATAGAGTGCTCCACATCCATCCCAGTGGCATCTGAGATGTCTACCTATCGTATGCGAGTAAGTGACAAGGGGGAGCCTCCTCTGTGTTCCACCTTTCCGTTGTGTCTTGCAGCATTTGGCAGAGGGGAGACTCCGCTCCACTCCATCCTCTCCATGTTATGTGCAGATTCTGCTCTGGCCTTCCACAGGGTGCCTCCACCTCTGATAAGGGAATGATGGCCTCCTATTGTGCCCTTCCATGTTCATCTTCACTAGGATGTGATGCTTGAGAAGCAGTTTGAGCAAACTTATTACGAGTAACTTTTTTCAAATTAATTTTTGTCTAGCCATCCGAGCTCTTTTCTCATCGCTCCTCGCCGCTTCTTGAATCATTTTGCAACTTAGCTCTAGCATCAAAGATAAAAAACAAGTGCAAATTGCATATTAGAAATAGAAAGCATATAAACATTCTTATTACTGCATTTGTAAAGGACGTGGACTGAGGAGGCACAGGTCTAGGAGTAGCAAAAGTGAGAGGAGAAGAGAAAGTAGGAATGTTGGCAGGACGATCCCACTTAGCACGAAAATTTGCAAAGAGTTCAAGTTGGAAAAACAAGTCAGCAAGCTGAGGACCATTTGTAGTTGCAAACCAAATTTCAGGAATATAGGGCCACTGTTAATGATACTTAAACTAGGAAGAGCTCGACCACAAGGTAAAGAAACACAGACCTTCAACAATAGATTGAGCCAAATGAGTACCCAAATCGTCAGCAACACTTATAAGGAAGTCCATCATAAGCAAGTCCGATGGAAGATCTAAAATAGAAAATGAACAAGGCAACTTAAAGCATTATTCGTACCCGATGAGAATAGAATAGAATAGAATAGAATATGATTTTATCGTCCACGGAGACCAACTGGCCTATGGGACCCAAGTACAAAGAGAGAGCAAGCAGCGATTATTACCGTGATTAAAACCCCGCCCGGCAAGGTTTTTTGGGGAAAACCTTAGTAGCAATAAGGATGCCGACATACCGCACGCTTATATACATAATCACAAGTACAAATTGAGGTTAATGCCTGGATGTGGGGCATAACCGAAGTCCTACAGATCCATTACCTCCTGGAGGTACGATCCCAACAAGCCTACAGAGGCCGTGCTCAAGAGCTCATGCAAGGCCTGTTGGGGCACAACTAACCGAGCATACCGGCCCGATATGCTCGCACGCCGATTGTGCCCGGAGGGCGTGACTTTCATCCTCAATGGCCCCCTGACGGACTGACGATGCATCCTCGCCCTCACGCGGCCCCTAATCCATCTCCCCGCCTCACGCGGAGGTGGTGTGCACCGCGGCGCATGGAAGCAATCACCCCGCGCTTTTTCATGGGTAGATGGGTGCGCAGTAGTGGTGTGGGCCCCTCGTGAGCATGGGATTAACCTGTTGTCAATAATTTGCCACCTTGACATGTGATGTGGCCTCTCAGATCCCAAAGCTTGGCCATGAAGCAAGCATCCAAGTATCGCTTCAAGGCGTAAGCTCCTTCTGTATGCACTGGTCCACATCTGTGTGCCCTGACATTCCATAGCGAACCATCGGGCTTGCTTGTCTTTCCAGCAGGCTTTGAGTCGCCAAGGGGCCCATCGCCACCGCCAAAGCAAGGTTGGGCAGCCGGGCTTCATCCATAGACACCACCTTCCGAAGTAAATAATGTGACGCTCCAAAGACAGCCCTCTCAGAATGGAAGGAAGCCTCGCCTCCCGGAGCAAGATCGGATATGGGGACTGCGGATTTCACTCCCTGCCGGGCCAAGAAAGCCTTCTGCACTGCTTCTAGATCGCTCCAAGTGGTGAGGGATATCACCGCCCCCACACTTCTGCCCCATAGAGGAGGACCGGTTCAACCAAGGCCCCGAACAAGTGTGCCTCGGTGACCCCATGCATACAACCGCTTTGTGACTGTTGTTTTGCATTGCATGTGGCTTTCAAACCGCAAGGGACCGTAACCCGATGGATGCATCCCAAAGGTGTGGTAGTAGAAAACTCAATGCCCAAATACTTATAAGATCCAGCCACCTCCACTACCTCCCCTCGGTAAGTGAATGAGGGAAGACGTGGGTGCCGGATGATGGGACCAGAAGCACTTTGTCTTGGGCCAAGTTAACCTCATGTCGAATTGGCGTAAAGTGTCCAAAGCATCCGTGTGGCGCTGTATGTCCTCCTCGGGGTATATGCGAAGCAAAAGTCAACATCATCGCGATATATGAGTGCCTGATTATGTGGTGCATCAACCGAAATGAAGGCGGAGAATAAGATTGGTATAAAATGTAATCACTCCACATAGGATCAACATATCAAGCCATCAACTGATCAACAACAACAATATCATCATCAAATATAACTAAGAAGAAGTTCCTCCCTAACAGTTTCAGAGTGCGATACGCGGGGAGACCAATCCTGCGAAGATGGCCTACCAACTAGTACCCAAGCTTCCTAATATTCAAATATGCCTCGATATAATGGCCAACCACACCAAATGACATCAAGTTACTGATTGACCTCTTGTGCAAATCATGATCAATCTGCACAACATTGTAGCCAAATGCTCTTAGAGTATCTCTATACATCTCTGTTTGATAGAAGACATTCACAGAAGGCACTTGAAAATCTAGTTGATATCTTTCCTATTATTGTGAATCATCATATCAATAGCAGCAGAGACTCGAGTAGTTGAAGACATATCTTTCTTAGTCCAATCACCAATTCACTCGCGGTGTTTCTCGTTGATGCGGGCAACTATTCTCCAAGGTAAGGCAGGTGGTGAGGCCAAAGATGGAGGAATAGGGGGAGTGGATGCATTTAAAACTTGACCCCTAGAGACAACTAAGGGATATCATTTGTAGTGAATCTAGCTTCTGTTCCTTCATATGCAAGACCCTGAGGAAGAGCCAAAGGATTATTGTGGCATTCCACGATTTATATGCCTCGCTGGCCACTATGAATATTTAATGGTGCATTGTCACCTTGTGGGGTGTAAAGGCATATGGTTTTATGGGTACAACTACAACATTAAGGTTAGAAGACCAAGCTTGAAGCATGTTGAGTTGTCTCCTTTAACCAGAGTTTGCAAGCCATGAGAATGGTATAATTGCAATGAGAAAATGTTTGGTTGACGAGGTGCAAGCAGGATGTCTAAAAATGGAGGTGTGAGAATGAGTCTCAAAATATGTTAGCCCCATGTATCATCTGGAATATGTCAGCATATCAAGGCCTTTTTTTAGGGTCCTATACATTTAATTTTAGAAAGTTACCAGTATATTTTACTTCCCACTTAAATACTTTACAATAAAGTTGCATTTAATTAAAGCTGGTCAGATCCTGATGTTTGGGCCTCATGCAAGAAAAAGAACCTTATACAGATTTTTTTTCTTGTATTGAATTACTATTAGTTTTCCACATAATACAACATCAACTGACTCGTGATATTTTCACACAATATTTTATAAAGCACCAGTTGCAAATATGTCCTACATATTTTCTCATACGCAAAGAAAAGAGAATATTTCCTACATATTATGAGCAGAGAAGTTGGGGGGAAGGCCGAGGAGGGAAGTTGGGGAAGGGAAGAAGTTGGGGAAGTGGCAAGGGGAGGGGAGGGGATGGGAGGCGAGGGGAGGGCAAGGGAGTTAGGGAAGGGGGGAATGCAGAGGGGAAGGGGAGAAGTTAGGGAGGGGGCAGGGGGAGCCAACCAAGAAGTTAGGTAAGGGTTTTGTTTGGGGGGAGGGGAAGAGGAAACCACGGTTAAGAGTAAGGGGTGGATCCCCCTCATACATTTAAATTAAATTAATAAATAAAATATAAATAATTAATTTAAGTAGACATAAATTAAATTAATTAAACATGAATTAATTAATCTAATAACTACTTCTCGACATGGTAGTCGAGAATAAATAAAAAGCCTTCAAAACCATGTTGCCTTCAGATTCACTTCGGGTCGTCTTCAGAAGGGGTCGCCTTCAGAACTAGGTCAATTCAGAATAAGGAAGGCCTTCCCGATTTGGCCTTCCTGCTATCCCCAACCATGCAATTTCTCCTTCGGATCTAGCTCAACAGATCTGTTGATGCTGCTCTCGAAAGATTCTATGCTTAGATTTCACGCATGATTCCATCCATCTTCGTGGTAAAAATCTTATGGGGAAGTAGATTAAATGGACAGCACTTGTGGGTAGCATGAGAAGCAATTTCACACAAGATAACGGCTTCCTTCTATCTTATGCCGATCTTTACACATCTTTACTCAGATCTTGAGATGGCGATCTGGATATGTTATTTGGATGATTCCAAACGATCTTTATACTGCGCAATGCTACCATAGATTCTTACTTTTCGAACCGCCCAGTTGGAGACTCATCAACATTGTTCATACTTCTAGATAAACTTGAAGATCAACACTCTGCTCTATAGAAGAAATGAATCATCTCAAGCCCTCCACAATGCTTCTGCAAAATGCACTTTACCCAACTGAACTTTATAATTGGTCTGTCTTTTGTGCCAATCCAAATAAAATTTCAGACAATGTTAATGCTGAGTTGCATCTTCACTTGCAGTGCCAGTATAACTAAAGCCATATATATCTGTGTGCCGCTAAGAACTGCCCCTCCTTTTTTTTTGGGAAGAATGAAATGTTCTTTCGGTTAATTATATAAAGGGCAGAACTGTGATTCTAGAAAGAATCCAATACACAGGCCCATATAAATGTGCAATACAATAGGAAAGTGTGAGAACCATTGTTATATATATTCTTATTTTCCAAGTGAGGAAAATAAGAAGTAGAAATATTGAGATGGAACTTGAGATTTCCCTTGAGAAAGTAAGAGCTGAAAAATTAGGGCAAAACATCAGGAACCATCATTTGAGCTTAGAGACCAAGCAATATGTCCAGTTTGTAGCGAAGTAAACATCCAAAATGTCAAAATAAAGCAATATGTGCTTATACATAATATTACAAGCTGTAATGTCTTCATTTCTTGAAAATCTTCTCTAAAATTGTGCACACACTAATGAGCTCAAAACCTGTGATTGGAAAAGGAAAAAAAATCAGAGTCATAATTTGTAGGAATTTAGGTATGAGAAATGGTCTCTAAATGAAAGCCGGAGGATGAAATTCGCCTTTTCCTCGGGTTGTAAAATGAATATGAATCCTACATGAAATCTAAACAGGTGGAAGGCTTTGATCCTTCACAGCCTTTAACTATAGATTTCCAATCACCTTTGCTGCAAAGACACGGATCAAAGGATTAGTACTTGGGATCTCATGTTGATGGAAGCATTACCAATGCAACCATCAACTTGAGTTCCCAAAAAAAAAATATGACAATGCAAAACTTGAAGATACCTTAGAACAATTGAACAATTGAACATCACTAAACTTGCATTTCCCACTTTCATCAAAGTATTTTGATCTAAACTTAGCACTTTGTCGCTTCATATCTAATGTCACTTTTTTCGCAATTCCCTTTCCAATCTTGTGACCGCCTTCTTCTTCATATCAAGTTCCTTATCGCCTTTCTCTCTAATTGTATTTTCTTTCTATTCTCTACATGATCCTTTCTTGCCTTAGCTACTTCCTTTTGTTTCTTATCAAAGATCAATTCGAGCTGCAATCATTTCATCACTAGTCACCATTAACTTGCCTCGCTAGCACCCGGGAAGCTTGGATCTTCTAGCAACAATTGGTTGATGGTCGGGCTTGCTTTTCTTTCTTTGTAGGGGCGTGTTGCATATTCACAAATGAGGGAGATGGCTGCATGTTCCCAACAAGGGTGTGGTTGGAGAATAGGTGTAACAGGGGTGGCATGGACACATAATTAGCATTGGTGCAAGAAGGGGGTGGCAGGCCAGCAACTAGAATTTCTATTGCTACATCTTCATTTTCTTGGTCATCCTCCTCCTCACTGTCTTCAACAACCTCACATTGATCAGCATTTGGATCTGCCCTTACAGCAGCAGCATCAAATGGCCATATCCATGTTTTTCTAAAGCCTGCAACAATATTAGAAGTGGTCAATGTTTTTCGCAAGGATGTGGACACAATAGTAGCCATGTCTTCTTTGCTAGGCTCCCCAAAATGTTGACCCCTCATGTAATGGCTCATATTCCTTTTGAATCTAGTTTTGACGGGAGAGAAACATGACACGCCTAGAGGTCGCTAACTGTGGGAAGTGTGTGGAGGTAATTTTAGAATGTGTAAGCCTATGGTTTTGGCATGTTGAATGGCAACCAAGCTCACATGGGATCCATGGCCATCACAAATTAGAAGATGTGGATTATCAGAAGATATGCCAACAGGGACATTGGTTTGGAAGTGTGCAAGCCAGCCATCAAATAATTCATTTGTAATCCATGCCTTTTTCTGGAAGGCCATAGCAGCTCCAGGTTCACATCCCAACATCAGATTTCTATCCCTCATCCTGGCACCTTTAAAGACATACAAATTAGGCAACACATAACCTGCAGCAGATACACATGTGAGAACAGTCAGCCACTCTCTATTCTTTGGTATAGTTTGGGCAACATTTCTTGCTCCTCTCTTTGCAAAGATTCTCATAGATGATCTGCTTTGCAAATTCCAATTCAATCTCATCACGGCCTGGATCTTTTGAGTCGTGGAACTTAAATTTCGCTAGCAGTTTTTCTAATGCACAGTAAAATGCCTCCAGGATATTGGAATTTATGGCTTTAACTCGTTGAATTTCTACACATTGGGTAGACCTAAGACTCAGCTGTGGATGCCTATTTTTGAAGCCTCTCCACCATCCTTTACCTGGCAAGCCATCTTTAAAACCAGTGTTCCTGTTGATGGCCATCTCACTTACCCTTTCCATCAGCAGCTCCAATGTAACTCCTCTTCCTTCATCACACATCTGCACACACCAAGAGACAAGTTCTGCCTCCTCATCTTTTGTTAAACATCTCGGAACAGATCCAAACTTCTCCTCGGTTATGCCATTAATCCAATTCCTAAGAGCTGTCTTAGGAATGCCAAAATGCAAGGAAGCCTTTCATAATGACATGAGGCCATCATCTACAGCATCAATGGCTTCCTCCATTTGTTCACGAGTCCAAGAACCTCTACTCATAACTCTAACCCTCTTGGAACCTGGATTTAACACTGGAAGCTGGTCATGAATCAATCTCTTAGTCCTTGGCTTCGAGGCCTGGTGTGCAGGAGGATCTCTCACAACTCTACCACTCTTTAATTGCATGGCAGCAGGCTGAGAATTCCCGAACCCCCTCTCTTAAAAACTTAATGCAGGTAAATAAAAGTAGTAAGAGAGACAAGCACTAAGAATGAAGCAAAAAACAGACCTCTGATTATGCTCATCTGATTCTTGGCAGCATCTTTTATACCCTGCAAAAGTGCAAATGGGGGTTAGTTTCCGTCTACAAGCTGCTTCCAATAGGGCAAACCCTTACCTAACAGATCAATGGTCTTGGATGCAAGGAGGCATGATCTTGAGGCCAAGATTTGCTAACCTCCATCTGTAGGCTGCCAGAATGAAGGATAGGATTTACAAGGACGAAATCTTTACCTTTGCATTCAAAATTCAAAGTCAGCAGCGTCATAGCTAGAAATCTCGTACCCTGGGCCTTGATTCAAGCTCTTGACGCCATATTTAGCCGTCCAAACTAGACCCTAAACCATGTCTAAGGATCAACCTTCACAAATATTTCTACTTCCCTTCTCTTGCCACCAAGAGCCGGAATCATGTCAGAACCGCCTTCCTCTCGGGTGTGCCCCCGGTCCAAGCATGTGCATGCAGTGGTGTGAAATGGAGCCATCTCCACTGGCCGCCATTGCCACAGCCCAAGATAGGTTCGCCTCTGTGAGCTAGCTGGTCCATTAGGGTTAGGGTTTCGTCAAAGTCTTTACCACGATTGAGGTTTCTTATTTTTATTAAAGTCTAATGGCTTAAAAAAGTGTTCTCATTTTGGGGGGTGGTCCGGACCATTGAACGTCAATGGTCCAAAGACCATGACCTCCCCTTACTCTTAATCTGAATGATTGCTTTACTTTGATCGTGATTTAGATGCAAATCAAGAATGGGTTTATGGGATCAGAGGAAAGGCCATGGTACTCTTAATCTGAATGATTGCTTTACTTTGACTGCATTTAGATGCAACTGAAGAATGGGTTTATGGGATCAGAGGTGGGTCATGTGGGGATTTAATGACATGAAAAACAACTTGTAAAGTCACGCAAAAAAAAAGCAGAGATAAACCACAATAATGATCAAGGCTTATTCCAATCAAACCGCATTTGCTCGCCAATGTTGGAATGACAAATAAGTCTATAGCATCGAGTCGGGCGCATTGTAGTAAAGACAAAAGCACGGAAGTTTTGAGATTGATCCAGAAAGATTGCACTCTTACAAAGGACCAGGTAACATGGTTTATCAAAGTTGCCTAGATATACTGCATGATCTGCACCCTTTTCTTTATTTTTTCTTTATGCAGAATGTGCAGGAGAAGTATTGCGATGTTGGCTGTGTTGAACGTTATCTGAGAGCCGGGGGAGATAATGTCAAGAGGGCTGCCAAGTACCTGAAAGCATCTTAGCATGGAGAGAGACCATTGTCCGTAAGATTCTAGCTTGTTTTAAAACTATCATTTCTGCAAATTAGATAGCAGATCTTAGACCTTTGAAAACTAACAATTAAAATAGAAGGCTCTGCTTTGAATACAACAAGCATAACTTACCAGAGAATATCTAGAAAGGACCGCAATCATGCAAAAACTAGCCTAGGAAAAAGGATGCGTCCATGCATGTCTGAGAGAAGGCATGTTTTCACAGTTGTGATCTTTGCAGAGTCTTCCTTGTTTGATTTGCAACTGTTCAAAGGATCAAGCATAGTTTTTGCTCAGTGTTTTATGCTAGATATTCTTGGTATGTATGGATCTACATCAAGTTTGTTGGCTCTTTTGTTCAAGTTTCTCTTTAAATGACATAAAGAATCCATAAATGGAGCAACCGGGTTTCATATGCGCTTTCTAAATACTCTGACCAAAGAATATTCTTGGATATGGGATGTGTGACATGAGATGTTAGCGAGCTTATAGACAATCTTTGAAGAGGCCTTATTTGGAATTAAACATGCATTGTCAGTGATCTCTGAATTGGTGAAATGGATGGTTTTATAGCTGAAACATGGCTACTTGAGAAAACTAACTCTGCAAGTGGTATGATACTTGAATAATCTAAAATTTGTGAAATTTGTGTATTATTTACCACGTCTGTAGAATAGTAAGTTGTATCAATTATTCTGCAACAATAGCTAAGCGTAACATATGATGATGGATTATGTAAAGGGGATGGACTTATAAAGAAGGATTTTCTTTCTTATTTGCAAGCAACTGCCTTCTTTCTCATCCAAGGATTCTTCTCTATCAAAAATCTAGTTATGCTATCTACTATAAAAAATCTAGTTATGTTCAAAGCATGTGGCATGTGGCAAGTGGAAACATGATGTCCCCGATGGTGCCACATCTGGATCTTGTATCTGGTGTTGGAAATCCTATTAACCTTCTTTTATAAAACCATGAAATAATTTGTGCCTTTTCGGCAGCAAGTACTTCATAGATAATGCCACCATATGTGCTCGATGTTGGGCTCATGTTTCTCGTGGCATTGCATGCATGATTTAACGCATCAATTAATGCATAGTATGGCACACAAAATGCACTTGCAGCATATGTCCCAACATTCAGATGTGAAAATGAGTTGTAACATGTCCAAATATCACGGGTCTGAATTCTTTTATGGACAGAAAGAACATTTCGTGTGCGCCTGTAGATTCAATTAGATGCAAACTTTAGCTATTTATAGAGAAAATACCTGGCATACCTATCATGCATAACATCCTTCACGATTTCACATCCGGCCAAAGTTGAATCAACTCTGAAGATTTTGATAGACTACATCTTTGCTTCTGCCTATGATACAATGATATAATCCCACATATAAGCTATGATGCTATATATTTACATGCGTGTTAATGCAGCAAAAAGCATATGCTTGATCTAATGTAGGCATATGATTACCAGCAAAAAAGCAACAAGCACATGAAATTTAATGACATGATTAAATCATAAGGACATTCATTACCCTATCGAACTCCTATTTGTAAAGCTGATCATCATAATCCGCAATGGTAGACGGTAACTACAGTTTTAACTAGTTTGAAATGCTAAGGTCTAGAAACATTTCGGCTCAACAATTAGAATAATTACTTTGTAAACCCCCTTTTAGCGACAGCAAAATCTCCAGACACTTTTATGCCGAAACCATGAGGTGTTAATCTCGAGAACCCAAATCCAGAATTTGCAGCATGATCACAGAAAACTGACCATGGGACCAAACCCTGGATTAATCTGCCTGGCGGGTTCTGGATAGCTGGAGTTAGCCTTGAAATACAAGAAACTATGAGACCTGTTTGAGACCTATTGCGACCATGGCCAGTTCGATGATGTCCCTGCCTTTGCCCCTTTCCTGCCTTCAAATACAAGAAACTATGAGACTTGTTTGAGACCTATTGCGACCATGGCCAGTTCGATGGTGTCCTTGCCTTTGCGAGCGAGTCGCTACAAAACCCCTTTCCTACACAAACCCTAAAGCAGAGATCGACACAAACCCTAAAGCAGAGATCCCCGATGCTTGCATGCTCTTCAATGAATTAATACAAATAATTCTTTTGTGAATAGGAACTACATAATGCGCAACCATTGCAAAACTATAGATAAAATGCCATTCAAATATAAAAAATCCAATGTGCACTCTATATATACTGATTAGTATGCCTCATGCAATATGCCCATGAAATCATATGAAAAACCATGCCAAAAAGCGTATAAAATTACAAAAAAAAACCTTGTTATAATGCTAGATATTTGTTACGTTGCAATTAACGCTTTTGAATTGTGAAATTTCTAATATTAGTGCCATTGTTATCCTTTTAAATAAAGAGAACGAACATTAAACAATTGTTCCAATCATGCCTGCATCTTGCTTTCCTAATCACGCGACAGATTGATATATGGTAGAAAAATAGTTTGGTGCCAGATAAAGAAAAGCTTAAGGCCTCCCATTCGGATACCCCCCGTTGCAAGTAAATTTATTTTACTCTTGAAACTTCTTGCTTAAAAGTCAAGAAAAAATCCTGCGTTCTCAAAACAAAAAAAAACTTATGTAGACACATACATCCAAGACTCAATGGACCATTTCTCTTGAAGGGATCATTTATCCAAAACTATTAACACATTTACATGTATTTGCTAGCACATAAATAAGAAATTTCGGCCAATAATTCGACAGGACCATATTTTCCACCTTAAACTATTCAAGCCAAACTATTTCATGTACATACGATTGAGTCATGACCATCTAGGTTTTCAACACATTGCTATAGATTTCATTGTTAAGCATTTCTAATCGTTAATGCATGCTTCCAAATGCTATGTTGACTAATTAAGTTTTTAGGAAAAACCATGTGAGATTTTACCCTTCACTTATGTCAAAACTTGAACAATGGCTACTATCTTACAGACTTTGTTGCAATGTTGGTTAGCACAGGGTAAATTGAAAGATTTACAATATGATGCCAAAAATCATGTACCTATAGCATCAGCTGAAGAATCCACGCACTCTACTCTTTTGTGCTATTTTTAATTCCATGTGCACATATATGGATAAAATTTGAGATGACCTATTTGTTTGTAATTCCACATGGGTGCATGGGCCTCAAGATAGTGTCCTTTCATATTGGATTACACGTACAAACATTCATACACACATGCCATCCATTATTTCTCCCTCAACCACTTATTACTTTATCTTCCATAGGATACTAAAATTTCATGAAAAATAGCTATTTTTATTTCAATATATAGAATATATTCATAATTATTTGTACCATGGAAAAACGCATAAATTCAAATACAACACAATTAACTCTCATGCTAGGGCAACTCAACAAACCTAACATCAATAATTTTGCTACATCTACAACTTCTTCGTTCCTTGCAATATGACAGTACTTATGCCTGGCAACGCCGGGCACCATAACTAGTAAAATTCAAATTGGGAGTATGTCATATGCATGTGATGTAGCTAGAAAATGTTGTACGTCCTATATGTGCCTTTGCAAAACTCGTACGCACACTGAATTTTTTTTACTGGGAAATCTTGCAATTTTGGGAACAACCAATCCATCCTCTTCGATTTCAATAATAGGCTGCATGAGCATTTACCTGACTGTCAAACTGCCCCTAATACTTTACTGCCTTAATGTTATTAAAACCTGTGGCCAATTTATGCTTGCACACCTTAGATAGTCTATCATTGACAACAAATAATGAGTTCTAATCTGTAGCATTGCAATACAATTTAAATGAATTGTAAGAACCAAAATAATTTCCAATATTATTCCACTTCCTATTATAGCAATTGTCCACACTTTAGAAACTTGTGACCTGTTGCAATGTCATCCAAGTCATGCATGATGTTAAGTTTAATCCAAAAAATAGATATAGTATGACCACCATGTAAACATCTCTTTCTGTGTTTTCAAATATTCCATAAAAGCTTGAACCAGATGGCACTATAAGTAGCTCAATCTGCACAAAAATTGCCACAGAGCGCCATAGCTCAACCTGCATAAAAATTGCCACAGAGTGCCATAACTCGACCTGCACAAAAATTGCTCCCCATTTCCATGTTGTAGGGGGATGCCCACCGGTCCCACTTTCTGGTGTGGCCGGTGACCCGCTCGCGGCTCCGTCGGTCGTGGGGCCCCACCGGTCCACACCAGAAAGTGCTCCCGGTGGGCATCCCCCTATACATGGCATCCATTCCTTTGAGTGTATTAAAGCTATAGGCAGAGGTTTTTCCTTATCATGTTCAATGACGTTGGAGATGTGGACAAAGTGATGTCTATAGGTGTGGATACACTCGGCTCTTGTCCTTTTCCAAAACTACTATCCTGGCTTTTCTGTCAATCTCCCTCTTTGGGCTCTCTCCCTTGCTAGTTTCAGATCCTTGACCTTCCCCCTGATCTCCTTGTTCCAAAATTCCTTATGTGCAATTTCCAATGTAGGTGCTCAGATTTGTGTGGGCTTACTTGTAGACAAGAAGCTACCCTCCAAGATCATAGTCAGTTGCGATGAATTTTACTCTTGTTTTAAACTTCAGCTTCTCAATGCTTCCAATTTGCGTCGTTGGTTCCCCTCTGTTAAGTTGTCTGCATCTTTTGATCTTCGACCCCGTCAACTGCGACATCTCGTGTTCCTCCACTAGCTCCTACACCCGTTTCCCCTGCCCATTCTCCTCCACCATCCTGTCCGGTAATTCCTCCCAAGGTTGATGTTATCCCTTCCGTTGATGCTCCAATGCATGGACTTCCTCCGAGTTCTATTTCAGATCCACCTGTTTTTTCTTCCATGCTTCCCCTGCTCTCTGGTCCACATGAGACTTCTATTATGTCCACCCAGGAACCCCTTCTCTCCTCAGCTATGGAAGTATTGCCTTCTCCATTGCCCCATGAGTCAAGAATGGACATTGGTCACCACCAAAAGGAACAAGCGTTCCCAAGCTCGTAGGTTGGCCGATGAGGGAGAGGATGCCCCAGCGTTTGAAAGCAAGAACAATGATGCAGTGTCAGGCTCAGTCTCTGAAGGGTAAATGGATGAGGATGTGGAATTGCCTTCAGTTGCATGTCATGATGATAGTGCCAGCACAACCCTTGTCCGAGATTTGCCCTTGATAGCATATGGTGCAGCAACACCTGTGAGGTCTCAGACGAATCCGCCCAAGCGTAGAAGGAGAAAGTCTATTTTGGAGTCTCAACCTCCTCCATGAATATTTCAGTTGGAATGTGAGGGGTTTGAAGTCCCCCTCTATGAAGAGGGCCAGAGTAGCAGCACAGATTCGACGAGTGCATCCGCAAATCATTTGTCTTCAAGAGCACAAATGCACTCTAGGTACTATCCTTGTTTGTAAAATGTTTTGGGTCTTCAGCAGATTGGGTTGGTCAGCGTGTCAGGCTGATCCCCTGGTGGTTCTTTCATTTCCTGGTCTTTGGGTGTCAATGTCACTTTCACACGTAAGGATAAATGGGGCAGATGGACCCCTATTAAGTGGGTACATGATGGGACTGAGTGGGGCATCGTTAATGTTTATGCCCCTAACCGCTCTCGCGAAAGAGCAGCCTTATGGGCTTCTATTCGTAACAAATTGAAGCACTGGCGTGATCAGATCCCATGGCTGCTTTTGGGTGACTTTAACATGGTAGAGACTGCAGCAGATTGTTTAGGGGAAGGAAGGACAGTCTCTGGCTTTGAAAAGGAACAGTGGGACCATTTGTTGATAAAGCATGGTTTTTTAGAGGTGCCTAGTGATGAGGGCTTTAAATGGTTTAATGATGCGCAGGGCACGGCACAGGTAGCGGCTAGACATGATATGTGTTATGCAAATTTGTTCGCGCAACAGCATATTCCAGCTTTGCATCGCAAGAACTTTCTCTTGCAAATAGTATCAGATCGCCATCTCCAGATCATTGAGTCTGTGGATCCGCAAATGTTGTACTAGAAAGACTATATTTAAGCTTAATACCTGCTATCTAGAGAATCGGGAGTTCTTGCAAGGTTGTGAGGCAGCCTAGTGCTCTATACCTCCCAAAGATAGTCCAATGAGAAGGTTGGTCTCTGTGCTTGCTAGTGTGAAATCTTTTGCAAAGCAATGGGATCGGGAGTTCATCATGAGAGGGAGTTCATTTCTCAGAAGTATGCTGAACTAGAATAGATTAGATATTTTGGTGGTATGCATGCACGAGAGGCTCAGCTTATGCAGGAAATTCAGAACCTTGAGGCTATCAGTGTGAGATAAGATAAGGTGAAAGCCGGACTAGCCTGGTTGAAGGAAGGTGACAGGTGCTCCAAAATGTTCTTTAGGGCAGCACGTTTGAAATGCCAACACTCAGCTCTATGTTCTATTCAACTGCCTGATGGTCACTGTCTCTCGGAGCCGGAGTAGCTAATGGCCTTTTTGCCTACACCTTTTGCCCACTTCTTTCAGAAGAAGCCTCTCCCCTTTCAATAGGAAGCGATGGACATTGTTCTTTCTAAGCTACAATATACCTTGAAAACTCTTCGGGGCGAGGGTTTTCAAATCATGTACAGTAATAGGTCAGGTTTGGGTCCCGTAGGCCATTTTTTTCTCCATGGCTGATAAAATTAAATTCAATTCGGTTCTTGATATATTGATGGTGTAATATCTTCTGAACCCATCATTTTGACAGACTAATAAATTGATATCTTTGTGGGCATGCAGTTAATCTCTTAATATGTTCTCAACACAACCATCATTCTAACAAATTGCATACTCCTTATTCCCTTATTGTTTTCTTGGGACCATTGGATCCCAAAAACTTCCTGTGAATATCTGAAATGAATGCACCACGAATTTACATCAGTCCCCCGTAGAAAGAGCACTCTCTGGCATATGTATGCACGTATGTATATGCGAAGACAATTATCAAATACAATGCACACAACCATTGGCAACCAGAAGCGTGAATTTGAAGAGCAGAAATAAGGTAATGATTCCAATTACCACATTGGCAATCACATGAGAATACATGGTTGGCTTTTCCACGTATGTGTTAAAGCAACATCCTATGAACACAAGAAGGCCTCTTTCATCGTGAGATTTGAACCCACTAATCCACCTTCGAACGGATCAATTCACACAGCAAAGTGAAGAGGAATATCATTCACAACACTGATTTGGGTAATAAATCTAAAACGACATTTTGGATTTCACCGTCGATCTACACTCAACATAAACCCACCAAAAGCACTCCATCACCAACTCTGCTCTGGCTCTCACATAATCTGGGCGAAAATAAGATGGCCCATTAGGATTTTGTTTCACAAGAAATTTAAAATGAAAGCAAAACCTAAGTAAGCCCAAATTATGCGAACAGCCCTGCGCACCAATAGAAGGCTGAGAAAGAACCATATGAAAAGCTTTGCATTAAAAAAGCCCTGCCTAGAGAACCTGTTGCTCCGCCAGATGCTGCTCCCTACTATGCTCTGCCGGATGCTATACTATGTTTAGCCTTTCTTCCAGCAGAGGAAACAGATGCCAAGGAATTCTATTTAAGAACCATTCGTTCTAACCCAAAAAAAAAAAAAAAAAAAAAAAAGGGAGAATTTGTGTGGGGGAGGGCAACCCCTTTTTTCCAGCCAACCATTGTTATGGCTGGGATAATTTGGCAACCTTATAGATGTGCGCCGTTGGTTTTGGCTTGCTCCGCGATGGTTTTATGCGGAGGGGTCTAGATGCCGTACAGGTGGCATGGCATCTTACCAACGTGGCAGTCCCATGGAGAGAATGGCGGTGCGGCGAAGTCCTCCGCTATCCAGCCATGGTGTTGAAGCAAGAAAGCTTTAGATTCGAAGCAAGCACGGTGGAATCAAGCTTGGCGCCGAATTAAACTTTCAACGAATTTATTCTGGCTGCCCTACTTTAGAATACAAGCTTTGAATCCTGCTTCGAGTCCTGCTACAAGGAGAAGAAAGAATCGTTTAACTGCAAAAGAGCGCAGACTCTCCAAACCCAGTTCTATTTGATCTGCTATCCTGTCTCACCTTTGTAACCAAGTTTGACGACCAAGCTAGATGGCCGAATGCTCCAAATTTACTCTCTGGCATCGCTACCCATCATCGCGTGTGCAAATTCAGCACTGCGTCCTGTTTATACAAAATCCGGGACAATTCAAGACCTTTAGGCAAACAAACCTATTTGTCCTATCTCTGTCAAGCGCTCCATCTTCAAATCTTACCCAATCGGCCATCCTTGCAGCTGGGGCAATCCATTCTTTGCAAAACAATCGTACGTCTCCTGTCTCCCTCAAGCGCCCATTTCTTTATGTTCCATAGCTAAGATCGAAGAAGAGATGCTTGGTTTTCATGCTGCACAACCCAAAATAGAAACAATATGATCTTTAGCCGCACAAAAAGCACCATTGAAGCAACAAGCCAATCTAGTGGCTATCATGTTTTCCAACAAAAAAAAATAAAACCTGAGAGTAAAAATGATTGCCGAACTCTAATAGATGCTATTGGCACTAAACAAAGTTTCTCCTCGTTGTGAAAGTGGCCATGCAATGTAAAGTTGGTGGGGGAAGGACCCACTTCAGCAATGTAAAGTGGTGGGGGCAGGACCCATCTGGGTGTGTTGTAAAGTGTCACATGTCCGATAGGACGCTGCCTTGTGGCGTGATGTTAAAATCTCTTCTTCTTCTTTGCAAAATTACACAATTAAAAAAAGTTAATCATCCTTAACACTCCGGTCCTCGGGTTTACACGGTTAGATTAAATCTTGATCGTTCCTTGAACAGCTGTTACCCAGTAATAACACGACTGGCCCAAAAACTTTTCACAGTGCGGAGCTCGATTCTCCTATGATGTTACAAGCTGCGCTCGATTCTTCTAGGGCGTTATGCAAGCATCATAGCCCTGATCAAGAAAGCTTTGCCCAAAAACCCACGGTCTATCTAGTCTACTCTGTTCTAAACTTACTTCGGCATGCTTTTCTAGGCTTTTCTTCTCTGTGGTTTTTTTAAAGCTCTGTTTTCGGCTTGAACTAGCTGAAGATTGAGGCAAATCCTGGGACTGGGTTGTGCAAATTTCTGCTAGGATCATCATTTGCGGCACAAGATTTCCTGAAAATCCCTCCATGGATTCAATATCCTTTCTAGTTTTCTTCATATTTCATCCCCAAAACGGCACCTAAAACACAAAGCTTTTCAAAGAAAAAACACTGTTTTAGCCCTAAAACAAAGCCACCGGTAGACCCAACCTACAAACAGCAAGACCTCGCAGATCTTCCATAGCGAGTGTAAACCCTTGGACCGGAGATAACGCCCTGGCCCTCGGGCATTGCCGGAAAAAAAATTCTCGGCCATGTGGCCATGGCCAAAATGGCGCAGGGCGTGCGCTGCGGCGTGCGCTGCGCGCACACCCTCGCCATTTTGGCCATGGCCACATCGCCCTCAAATTTTCTTTCCGGAAACGCCCTCTGGCCAGGGCGTTATCTACACCTTAAAGCACTGTGATATTATTGATCTTCTACCTATTCCAATGTCACCCCTAAAGTAGTCATTCGTCACCCCTAAAGTAGCCATTCATAACTAGGTTTTTCGTGAACAGACTTAGGGTGAAATCACACTAGTGGACGCCCAAGTCTTATAACATCTCAACGAATCAAATTTCAAGAATTATGTTTGTTCGCACGGGGCGCAGTAAATATCGGACGCTGACATGTTATACCCACGGGCATATCCGTGGTATATCCGTGTGTTTGACATGTTATACCACGCCCAAAAAAAATTACACGGCGTTTTTGTGGACTTAGCGGATTTTTTGCCATTTAAGGCTGGGTATAACATGTCAGCGTCCGACATTTACCGCGATGGCGCGCACGCCTTACCACACTGGCGGTGCCCAAAACGCATTAATTCCTGGCATGCCCAAAGAATATGGGCGGATTCTTGGCCACTGCCAGCTCATTGCCACGTTATCGATCAGCTGAAATTAGGGTTCTTGAGGAAACCCGGATTGAACACCTGTAATCATGCTGGAGAAGAGAGAATCGAACTGAAATTGAAGAAAACCTGGACGATTTGTAATCAGTTGGGATTTAGGGCGATTTAGAAACATGATTTCAAAAATATTTAGGAGAATCCCATGCCATTAAAAGCAATTTGAGTCTAATCGCGACAAATTTGGAGCAAAAGCAGCTTAATCCAGAGGTGTATTTGCCAATTTTCGTCTGATAGGGCGAAGAGATTTTGGGCGCAGGTGTGATACGAAAATCCTGGGCTTCCACAACCCCTGCCCAAGTTAGAAAAAAACCTTTCTTGGGCAGCATGTACAAACTGCTATACACTTCTACACTCCATTTTGCAAGTCTACAGCAAGACAGGGAGACGTACTCTCTACGTTCCTTCAAGCTTATACGATTAGATATTTGGATCCAACTTCCAAAATGTACAGAATTCTAGTAGGACATAAAGATGAACCAGCAGCATAGCCAACAAAGCAAAGGATAATAAAGAGAAGTTTGGCAAAAAAAAAGAGCCATTTGTATTTAATCCTCAAACGAGTTCAAGCTAGTTTTTTGAAAGCAAGATGGACCCGAAACAATGAGAACCTTTTGCCTGTATTTACTTTCAATGATCTTTACAGTTGTTTTAATGTACATATTGTCACATAATTACGCCAGCCCAATAGAGGGGCCACTTCAGATTGGACCCTATATAGGGAGAGAGTCACGAAAATAAACTCTCATCCATCACATTGGAAACTGTTCTTGCAATGCATCTAGGTCTCGACTATCACAGGCTGCCAGCAAATCGGATCTTCCAGCACAGCTGTTTGTCAATGGCATTAGAATGGACTTCATGATAAGATAGGCACTTTTAAAGGAAAACTTAAAAACGGTAAGCAATACCTTAGTGAGATTCGAATATACTGCCAAGCATTATCTGCCTTGGGATTCATACAGAGTGCCCGCACATAGTAAGGAATCGACTCCTCATAGTGAGCCTGAAGAAGACCCAAGCATAAGTAATAGGCATATTTCCTGGCAACTAATGGCCATGTTGATTTTGGACAACATTACCTGGTTGGCATAACCAATGCCCATATTCGTCCATGCTCGAACATAGTTAGGCTTCAAATCAAGGGCCTAAACATAAAAATAACAGAAGTTCTGTTGGTTTAGAAGAAAAGCAGTGGTGACAAGGCAGCAACTAGAACTACTGAACCTGTTGATAGGCATATATTGCATCTGAACTTTGTGCACTGTTTGCCTGTGTAGCTCCTAATTTGTTCCATAGAGAATAATCCCTTGGCTTTAGTTCTAGTGCAGTTTGAAATGCCTGTATAGCCTTGTCATATTCTCGGGATAGGTTATACAACACACCCAGAACTGTGTGGATATCTGCATCATCTGGCGCCATTCTGGCAGCATCATGAAACAACTTTGTAACCTGAAAACTAGATATAATCAATCTTATGGACAATAAAATTAAAAACAAATTGGCAGACTTACCTCTGCATGGTTCAGGTGGCCAACCTCCTCTGCTGGCACAAGCGTGGCATATTTAGGATGATATTGCAACCAGCCACGCAAATATTTTAAAGCTTCCACTTGCTCAAGTTCTGCCAAGCATTCAGAAGCTCTATATAAAAAACAATAATAAATTTCAACATATAATCTCACACTAAACAAGTCAGAGCTTTGACAATCTATGCCAGTGCATTATCAACACCAACAATGTTGCTCCCTCTTCCCCTAATAGAACAAGCCTTTCAAAAGTGGTTGCAGACAGACAGGTATCTTTTCCACAAAGTATACTAACGATGCTTGAATATTAGTGATTAACCATGCCATACCATTAGTGTGACTAACACCAAGAGCTAGTAAAACCTCCAAATTTGTTGGATCTGCATCCCTTGCGTGCACCATTGATGCAATCGCCTGCAACAAAAGTCAGCCAACGATTAAATTAAGATCATGTGTGTGTAGTGTGTCTGAGATACGTCGAACCATCATATGTCCTAAAGGAATGGTCATATGTCCTAAACGCACACACTGGAAATGCATGCAGCCTTTAAATGCGCTCTCTAATGTCATTATTCAAAAAGGAATACTTGAAGACAATACCGCATCACAATAGAAATTTAAGACAAGCCAGAATGACCATTTCTTCCCATCCATCATTCCAGAAGTACTCCCTTGCTCCAGCTTCACAGCTCCTAATAAGCAGAATCTTAACTCTCTAATCTATGTTTTAGTTTACTACCTCGAAGCTATCGTTAGCAACTTTGCTTGAGAGATGTTATTTGTGGGTCATGTCATAAACAATATCCAGATTACTGCTACTCACTAAACTACAAATTTCATGTCTAAATAATTTACCTGTCTGTCATCATCATTTTCTGCATGTGTAATTCCAAGCAAACGCCAGCCCTCTGCATTTTGAGGATTTTTTAAAACTTCAGCTTCCAATGCCAGCACTGCTTCACTAAGGAGTCCTTTCCGAAACAAGTCTTGCCCTTCCTTCATTGGATTAGGATGTCCAACGTACGGGTTCTCATCAGAAAACACATATATCCATTTTGAAGTTGAAGATGCCTGGTTTCCTCGGAGCTGTTCCTCTACAAACCTGTACTTTCAAATATGAGGTCGTTAAAGAAACAACAGTTTTATAAAAGGAAGAGAAACAGTTTCAGTTCGTACTTATCGTAAGAATCTTCCCAGGGATCTGAGTTATCTTTGAATCTCTGCTCGTCAAACTCATCAACCCAGGTCTTCGCACTGGATAATGAAAACTCTTCCGCCCAAGAGTCTTGGACAGCCGCATGTTGTCCATGCTCGAATTCCTTCACCCAATTACCATCCTGGTAAGCCTGCTGCATTCAAAACCAAAAAATCCATTGAGCCAGCGCTCTCGTAACATTCTCGCAAACCAGGCACTACCTCTCCAGCTGTAAACTCTGCAGCCCATTTTCCTTCCCAATTGGGATGTTGTACATCGTACTCATTTGCCCAACCATTTGCAGTGTTTTCCTTGATCTGATTGTCTTCAACAATAAGCTCCCCACGGCTCATTTTGGAAACAAAGTGAAGAAACTTGGAATTCTGTAAATTTCAACAAAAGCTTAGGCATGAAATATCCGCTTGACCATTCCAAAATACTAAGAAACACAGTTTTTCTATCCTGCAAACATAAGTGCTAAACATTGCATCCAATAAAACAGGAACAAAACAGAGGTTACCACTTTAGATCAAGAATTGGAAATCTCATTGATTATTACTATAGTGCCCCTAACAAATAAGTTTTATGTTTATTATACTTTTCATAGCAACAAACTTACAAGGTGAGATTTCATGATTTGGTAAAACGGGATTTTGACAAAGGGACCCTTGCATACCAGCATTCTTCGACGTTTTTTTCACATAGACAGAGATGGATGGATGGTGTGGGGAGGGGAAAAACCTGAAATTTTGGATCGTTGTTCCTAGACAAAGTGTCAACTAACTGGCGTGTCTGATCCATAGCCGACATATCTCTTATCTGTCCAGGCATATGACCTTGTGCCTGGAAGATGATAAAGATGCTTAGATTACAAAAAAATCTACACTTGAACCAACACCAATTGATACAATAAGATACTTAAATTTAATAAGGTAAAGGTTGTTTGCCTGAGGCTTTTAACATAGTGCTCAACTAGCTGCTTCCATCATACTGCTGATTGATATCCCACAGAGTCTATCAAACCATGCACACATATATGCTCTTATAATAGCCCATGACAGATCAAGAAAACTTTCAAACCAAAAACCGCGCAGATGAATTCTCTGGCAAAAAATTGGTGCACTTTTTGACAAAACTTAAAATCTACTTTCAGATCAACAGAACCAGACACTCAAAGTTGCATTAATCATTTTATGTGTTGACAAACAGACCATACTAAAGTGGCAAGGCCTTGCAAAAAAGGGAAAAACTCGTTTTGAAAAGGAATAGACAAAGAAATACTAATGGTGAAGACAACTTATGAGACATATGAACTGGGTTATGATAAAAGATTGGACAAAATCTTACAGGTATATCACCTGAGTAAACTGTTCAGCCCAGGAATTTGACTCATTCTGTGCTTGAAATTCATCAGCCCAGCTGCCCTGCTTGTTAGGCACGCCATATTGCTGGCTATATTCTTGAGCCCACTGATTTTTCATAGCCCATCCTGTCCCTCCAGGGGGTGTTCCTCTCCAATATTCTTCCAGTTCCGAAAATCTGTTTCCCAAAGGCTCGCGCATACGTGTGTTATCTTCGATATCCAATGATTGAAGAAGTGCTGTCACCTGTAGCACAGGGGTAGATTCTTATCCTTCATACAGTCACCTGAATTTTTCATTTCAGTGTATTCGCATATAAAAGCACACTAAGCAAGAAAATTAGTCTAAAAAGTGGTGATTTAAGAAGCGCTTAATTACAAACTAATATTGGACATCAGACATAAATAAAAGTCTCTGGTTACCTGTGCATTGACAAAGTCATCGCCTTTCTCTGCAAAGAAATGACGACCCATGATACTGCTGCGATCTAGAATCCGTTGTTTATCAGCTCCTGACAATCCTAACTCCGGGAGCTGAACAGCATGAAAGGGTGCACCCTCCCGGCTACTATTTACGAATGAGCGGAAAAATCCTGAGAGAACTTCCCTTGGATGCTCTGCAAAAGAGAGTATAAATGTAAAATCATAACAGAGATCTGCTTTGTTAATGTCACCTCAAACACATATATAATCTTATTCAGATAATAAATGTAACGTCCAAATAATAATATTCATCTACCATATGCTAGAGCTAAACATAAAACCTTAAGATAAAGAGACCTTAGCATCAGTTGAACATGGATATGCAGAGCTACCATTTTGCCTTTATAAAATGCAAGGAAGTTTTCAATAAGTTGATCACTGAACTAGCTGGTTAACAACTGCAATTCACCACTAGTAGAGAGTACCGTTCAAAAATTCCTGCTGACCACCTTCAGCATATATTCTCTCAAAATCCACAAAATCCTGCTCCCTAGCATGCAGCATCTGATTGCCTGCGGGTACCCCTCCACCAGTAACATCATTCCAAGCACTAGTATATGCTGTTTGGTCAACATTATGAAAGCTGCGCAAGAACTGTGGCACCTGAGAAGATAGAATTATAATGCTGAGAAGATTGATTTCCGAAACAGCGAAATCGATATCTTGTTTATATTAATGAATCGTTCGCGTACAAAGCACCTATGCATATACTATGCCGTGCAAGTAACATTTACTCTGGTGCAATAGAACAAACAGCATGGTGACATTCTTTATTATACATACAAAAACCATACAGTCTATTTCCTGCCAGTTCCAAGCATGACGAGTAGCTCAGCCAATTTGGGAATATCCATGCTCATTATGTTAAATAACCCATTTGCCTTATAATGATAACGACGTGTAACAGCTGATCCATGTTCAAATTGCTAGGATCCAATTTGGTAGAGACTTAAAGAAGTACATAGAAAAATATACCTTTGAACCTGTCTGATGTAAGTGCTCTAACTCCTGCTCAGAACCAGGAAGGGAAATTACAGGAGCAGAAGCAAAATCTGGCGTTGATGAACCAACTTCTGGTAAATTTGGAAGCTCGCGAAGCCTCTCCTGCGTCAGACATAAACAGATGTCATACTCACAATCCAGATTAGAAACGCCTATAAAATCAATAATACAACCAAACAACTATTCGTTTGAGCTGGACAAAATGCAGTGTAATAAGATATTGAAATCCGGAAAATGCTCATAGCCTAAATTCCTCAACTTTAAGTGCATAAATGTACTCTCCATTGGTTAAACAAAGAGAGAAGCAGAGCCAAAGACAACCTGAGTTTTTGAAGTCGATCCCAGAAGGGAACCAGCAAAATTGGCCAAGGGATTGGATGAAGAAGACGGACCCTCTCCAGGGATCGCGCAGACGCCCCCGCCACCCATTACAAGGTCCCTTAGCGCCATAGCCGAATGACCTCCGCAGCTTGGGCAAAAATTCACCGTAAACAGCTAATAATACGTGGTAAATTTTAGACACAAATTCGTTTATCAAAACATATATAAAGCATTCACTTTGATTCTATTCTTCAAGATTCTTTGATGCTCCATTGCATGCGTGCCAAATGTCAAATTTTTTTTTCGGGGAACATTTTTGCATTTTTCTAGTTTTTTTGTGGCTATGGCGGCCAGGGCAGCCACGGCGCCCTTCCAGCTCCGGCTTCTCAAGATGTTCCCTCTCCCCGGAAGCACCAGCAGGTCGGCCACAAAACCTTGCTCAAAAGTGACGATTTTTACAGGGTTTGCCCTAGATCTGCCGTTTCTTGCATTTTCTTTAGTTCGCCTCAGCTATGGCTTTTCGATTCTGTAGTATATCTTGAATACCAGTGTGTATCCTTGCGAGCATCCCGCTCTCAAAGGGCTTCGAGAAATGGCGCCTATGCATAAAGGCCCTTTCTTAGTTCCTTGCTTTTTTACGCCTCGGGACAAGCCGTTAGGACTTATTCTGTTGGCAAGAACACTCTCTCCACGCTCTTCTTTGTCTTTCTTCCAATTCCGTCCAATTCGAGCCTTGGCTATGGCGAATTAACCTCTAGCTTCAACTACTCCGTTTGATTCTCTTATGAATATAACCCATCATCCGGTTTTCTGTTTCAATCCCTCCGTTTTGATTCTCTTTTCCATTTCTCAGTATGCGGGAGCTGTAACCACGAAAGCCACAGGCGGACTTACGATAAGGTTTCGTTTTTTAATGTTCAACCCGGATGGGAACTACGGGATCATGAAGAGGTCGGTGGCCGGCAATGCTTCTAAAATACCGGAGGTTTAAATGCGATTTAGATGGCCCAAAATCATTGGTTGCGAGAGGTTTCGCAGGGATGATACTAAAGGCGATAGTGTTATACAACCCTAGAAATTGAGGAAGAATCTTACGTTTCACGCCTTTCAAGTGAATGACGATTTTTTCCTTCTCAAAAGGTATACGCTTTTGTGCGTGTTTATTCAACTGTTTTCATATGCAATTAAAGGAGGATTTTATGACGGTCGTACTTTCGGTTTTTACAATTGGGAAGGTTTTCAAGAAGGCATATGGCGGGGACTATATTTGGGAGGGTTCTTCGATTTCAAAGCAGGTTGATGAGAGTCAACTGTGTAAAAAAAATCACGGGATAACTAGACATATAGTCCGTGGATATCGGTTATATGCAAGTGGGATCTGTAAATCTTTTGGGCGAAGCATTCCTTATAGAACAAAGCTTAATTTGGAATAATTTATAAATTTGGATGGGGATCCGGCTAGTGCATTACATCCGTTTTTGTGCTAGAGAATTTTGTTTGGAGTTGAATTCGATATTTTTAGCGAGCAACAGTACACAAAATTTAGCTTTTGATTTTGCATGCAAGATTTAGATTTCATCAAGAATCGACCATCTATAAGAAACACATGACTAATCCTCTCGCTTTTCTTTTGCAAAGCATTTAGATTAATGGAACATGGCAAAGAACATTTTTCCGACATGTAGATTCAATGTTTGTCCGGCACATGAACTCAAGAGCAACACAGTATAGACAATCGAACTCAATAGGTACCTTCACGACTCATCGAGAAAGCAAAGATATTTCTCGCCTCGGTCTTTCTATCAGCGGTTTGAAGTGCGGTCTACTATTTAGATTCTTTTTCAATAATGACAAGCAATGTCCGCCTTTTCTTTCTTCTAGATCCGGAGTTCTCTATCAAGTTTTGTGTATCGGGAAGTTGTCATTTGAAAAAATTCTTATTAGGTATCCATTTCCACCTTCGATCGTTAGCGGACAATGAGAGCGAGAAAGGGGTGTATCATCGCTTTTGGTGGCCATGTCTTGAGTAAATGTGTTCTTGCTTCATATGGAGAACCCGTTTTGTTGAAGGACTAGAGTGTAGATTGAACATGTTCCCCTATACTCTCTACATAGAGTCGGTGCCCCGGAATTTTTATGGGGTTTTCTCCATTTACGACTTTTCGGCAAATATCTGATCATCTAGCACCTTCGTGTGAATTTGGTATTTTCTATCTTCAATGTTTTTTGCCCAAGTTGGTTTTCTAATAAATCATAATCTTGCCGGGGAGATACCATGGTGGAGAGGATGCACTTGCAAGATGGCCTAATAGAAGGGGTTGAGAATGTACACAAGGCGTGATTTGAATTATACTTAAAACACTTAAGTAAGCTTTTACGTATGGATATCCGGGGGCATTAGTTTGTTGTGTTGCTCGTTAGAATCAAAGCGCATAATATGCATGATGTTTAAAACATGAGAGATGTTACTAAATCTCAACTTTTATAAATGCTATTGAAAACTTTTATAGATGCTATGGAAAATTTCAATATGTCGGGTTGGAGACAACCCATGTTTGAAAGCCAAGGCTCTAGTTGCTAGTTTAGCAAGATGCACAATGTTTTTACGATGGTCCTAGATAAACATGGTTGATATAGAGAAATAAAGCACGTTGCCAAGCTCTCGAGGTGAATTCCTAAGAGCATCCTCTTAGCTTTGGACAAAGCTTAGGCAAACCTAGCAAGTAAAATCAAACTACGGTTTTGAAACAAAGAGTAAATTAACATGTACTAGAGACATATCCTAGGAGATCCAATGGACACATTAGCCCTTTATCATTTAAGAACATCCTCTTAGCTTTGGCGGATTGCTAGGCAAATCCAGCCATTTAAGAACATCCTCTTATCTTTTGTAAAGTGCAAATCCAAAGCAAGTAAAAGCAAACTATGGTTTTGTAGTGATCGCACCTCAATGTTGCATACCAATGGTGGGTCTAAAATGATCTCTCGATTGGTTACCCCTCTTAGTCATTTTGGCCTTCTCTATACATAGCATGGCATTCTTGGTCTTTAATAAGGGATATAAAAACCCATTGGGTCTAAAAATGATCTCTGATTGGTTACCCCTCTTAGTCATTTTGGCCTTCTCTATACATAGCATGGCATTCTTGGTCTTTAATAAGGGATATAAAAACCCTTTGGGAGCCTATTGGCAACGTTGGTACGATTCGTCATCTACATGCTAGATTATTCGAATCCCATCAGTAGTTGCTACCTTTGGCTAACATAACGCTTCAGCCTACTATTGCCCTATTATTTGACCCCAACACAAATACAAAATCTGTAAGGGCATGACAACCCAATGCGCACTGTCCAGCTTCAATAAGAAAACATGCTTCAATAAGAAAACATGATTCAGGATTTTAAGTTTATAGAGGTCATTAACCCCTCAGTCATGACAATTATCATTTGATTCATGTGCATTTGTATCAAACTTCATTTAGTCAGTCTCGTGGAGGAAATGCTTACAACACTCACTTTATGAAATAGAGAGGAGCCGGGGAAGAGAAATGTTCGCGGCGGCCTTGGCCGCCGCGATAAATTTCTTGTATATAGTAAAAGATAAAAAGATTTTTTTTTTTTTTTAGCAGGGTTGCTTACCTGAGGTGCACATTTGCTGCAATTCTAGCTATGCCATGTGTTTTGCCACGTCAGCAAAACTTAATTTAAGTCATTGGATCTGTTAAAATTGAGATCGACGGTTCAATAAAAATCTCTGAAAAATCTACTTCCTCTCCTTCGACTTGCAACTATCTGAAAGGCTGTGTAAATGATGTTCGTCGTATGCAGCGCACTCTGATTGATTGATTTCGCTTTGCAGAAAAAGATATCAGAGTCTAAATTAACACAGATCAAAAATCTGTTCAGCCTACCGGAGCTAATTTCAAAAAATTGTTGTCTCAAATGGTAACCCAAGCTAAACCCGGGGATTCTCTGTTTTTCCATTACGGTGGCCATGGAGTTATTGTTCTTGCCGAATCTGACGATCTTGATGATACCGGATATGATGAATGCATTCTTCCGACGGATATTCATCTCATCTCATAATAGATTATAGAACAATGGATTCAAAGATTGAAATTTCTAAGAATGTCGGTTTCTGTTTTAGGAAGTAATCCGTAGTAATATCAGGTTGAAAATGCATGAAAGAAATTGCTTTATTTATGTTTGGATGATATAAGGAAAGAGCTATAGTTTGTAGCATCGGATTGAAATTTCTAAGAATGTTTTCTTTTTATGCATGAAAGTTAGCTCTGATCTTCATTACTTTTTGTTTGCAGATGATGATTTTCGCGAGCTTGCTGACAAGGTTCCGGAAGGATGTTTTACAATAGTATCAGATTCTTGCCACAGCGGTGGTCTGATCGAGCAGCTTAAGCAACAAATTGAAGATCAAGGAAGAGGCATGTTGACCGATTTACATATTCTTGATCCAGATACAAGAAAACCTTCAGAGGGAAAGAGCAAGCCAAAATGCCTCTCTCAATATATCATTTCATCAAGATTCTCAAAGAAAAAACAGGCCGCCAAGATCTTACAATCGGAACATCACAGCAACCCTATTCGACATGTTTCGGGGAGAAGCAAGCCCTAAAGTGAAGAAATTTATGGCATATGTGGTAAAGAAACTGGCAAACAAAGCCACAACTATGGCCATAGAATTCTTGAAATCAAAGCTAGATCAATGCATCAATGGGACAGAATATATAAATCCAGCTCTTCAAGCTCAAGATGGAATTACAAACTCAACATCTGTTTATATCGGAATACAGATCAAGAGAGGCAGGAATTTTGTCAAGTGGATGCAAATCTTCATAAACTTCTGCAGATGCGAATCCAACTGGAGATCCAAAAGATGCATATGGAGCTCTAAGCAATGCAGTTCAGATCAGTCTTAACAATTCCGGCAATAAGATTACAAACAGCGAGCTTGTGTTGGGGTTAGAAAGCTTCTGATGTGCCGGGGATTCAAGCAGAAGCCATGCCTCTTCTGTTCTGATAAAAATACAAGTGCTCCCTTCATCCATCAAACCAAAAGAAGTTATTTTAGCTTCCAAAACTTAACGCATGCCAGATTAAATAAGGTCTTGCTTTCTTTTGCCAAGAAATAGGAACATCTATTACCACCTAAGAAGTTGTTTATCCATAATAATAAAAATAATTTTTTAGAAGGGTTGCCTAACCTGAGGTGCACACTTTCGCTGCAATTGTAGCTATGCCATGTGTCTTGCCACGTCAGCAAAACTTAATTTAAGCCATTGGATTTGTTAAAATTGAGATCGACGGTCTAGTAAATCCTAAAATTTCTGAAATACTTCCTCTCCTTTGACCCTCGCACAAACCCGAATCGAATCGAACTGCGAAGCCTTGCTCCTGCCCCAATGGCCTGTTTACTCCATAAGATATACTCATAAACTCTGTTCCGGCGTCTGGCAATATCTCTGGCAGAGGTACTCTCATAAACCCTACCAGTTGGGAAGATGACGAACTTATGGCGAGAATTTCTAGCGTTAGAACTACATTCGGCTGTTGCAACATATGTGGAGCTGCCGATAGATTAAGCTTCTTGTTCCACACCGGATCTTTGCCCTCTTTCTTGACCATATGGGTGGACCTTTTCTGCTCCAGATCTACATATGCCACCACATAGATATGCATTTTGCCGAGTAATTTGACATTCTTTAGCTCCTGTGCTGAGGCTATTATGATCTCCAGGTTTAGCAACTAAGTCGTATTTAATTAAAGTGGGACAAATCTTGAATTTTGGGACTCGGACTGAAAATGGGACTCATATTGACATCAAAATTTCACATCATATAACACGGACTGGTTCATAATATTTTCTTACAGAATTTCCAAATAAATAGTTGAGAAAGTTGAGCGAGGTGAGATCGAAAGGGGAGGGAAGGGGAAGACAGGAGTGAGAAAGGGGGGAGAAGAGGGGCTAGGGAGAAGAGGGGCAAGGGGAGGGGGCAAGGGAGAAGAAGGTGGAAGGGGGCAAGGGGCAAGGGGCAAGGGAGAAGAAGGGGCAAGGGGGGGGGGCAAGGGCAAGGGGAAGGGGCAAGGGGCAAGGGAGAAGAAGGGGCAAGGGGCAAGGGAACATATCCACGCAACTTAAAAATACATATTATCAAAATATAAGTAATAATTAATTTAATTAATTATACAATAATTTAATTAATTTAATTAAATTAATAACTAATAAAAAAGCAGAACCAAACGCATAAAGCAGGATCAAACGCGTTGATTTCAAAGAGAATACAAGGATAAGCTTGCTTGGAATGGCTTTTGAGCTTTTGGAATGCACATGGTGGACGATTTAGTTGGTTGACATCTCTCAGTTTTGGAACATCATCTATTGCCAAAATGTTCACACCAGGTAATGTCCAGAGCTACAAGCTAGAGCTTGATACCATTAGATCAGCTTTCAAATGCTTGGATATTTTCTAAATTCGAAGATCATATCCTATATGTCTTGCCATAGATAGCATGTTGGCATAACTACTTTGCTTTGTCTCGATTATTCTGCTCTAATATTATCATTTGAAGGAGAAGTTGCTACAAATGACCACTCTGCTACAGCTCTGCATGCTTGGTAATTATATCTTTTCATCTATACCATTTACGAAGTGTCTCACTGCCTATTCTATTCTCTAATGCAATCAACATGCTATTCTCTAATACAATCTACATGTTGGGCACATCACAGTTTATGGATGCTGCAGCATGTACTATTTTAAAGCATAATATATATTTGACTGAATTTTTTTCTTTGTAGGCCATCACTATTTCAGAAAGACAGGCTACCACAGTCAGGTTTTAGGATATTCAGAGGCCTTTCATATTTAGGGTGATGAACGGATTTAGGGGTCACAATAACTGGTCACAATTGTTGCTCTTGGCTATGCTGGAGCAAGTTGCTCGAGACCACTATAGATTGCACCAGGCGATGCTTGTAGACAGAGATGGGGCACAACATTCAAATCGGGGCATGCAGACATGAATATTGGCAATAGAATTAAATTGCCAATTTCGTTCCTATATGTCTCACCTATTCCAATTTCCTGATCTATCTGGATTACAAGATAATGTCATCAAGATTTGGCGGCCTGCGGTTAGCAGTGCATGTTTATTCTTGAGGGTGCCCATTCCAAGCCCATATCAATTTTGACAGATGATCACTTTGAATGATACTCTTAAATTTCCCTTGCAAATGCTCTTTCTTTTTATGATTTAGTTTAATTGTTTCTGATCTATCTTGCTCTGACATCTTACAGGTCCTGCAGACATTTTTGTAGCTTAGAGTTACAGTTTATGAACCATTTAGCAGACCACTTTTATTTGCAGCAACAACAGAAGTGTGCAGGAAGCTTACTTGGCCAGAGCATAGACTGTGGAGAGATTAAGAATTAGATACCTTTGTTGCGACAAGATGTTGTTGATGGAATTTTAGAAGCGCTAATGACCATTGCACAATCATGCATTGTGATGCTTCACCAGATACATTTTTATTTTTAGCAGTACCTAGATTGGGTTGAGTAATCTAAGAAAAATATGCTTCCTGCTATTCCCAAGTTCCAGTCATGCTTCTGCCCATTGTCTTGGAGGGTTTGGTACTGGCATATAGTCATTCTGTTAACCTAGTCAGACAGGATTTATGCAAACAAGATTAGAAAGGGAAGTGCAAGATACTACAGGTTTGAATGTATACGTGTATTATAATGTAGCACTTTCTATCTCTGGTATCCCATCTGCATTTGGGTCTTTTTTTATTGGTGGTGTACAATAAAGCAGTGCACGACATAGGGTGTTTAACGGGTGGCTGGCGGACCTTCATCGTGACGTGCTGGCACCCGTCACTTTTTTGTTCCCTCCCCGCCATTTTTTTCCAACCTCTGAAATGGTTGATCTTGGATCAATTTTGGAGGATCGGCCGATTGTTTGTCCAAGTCAGCGATCCCTGGTATGTAGCAATTCGGGTGGTGCTTGGAATTTGCAATTGGCGGGCAAATTTTCCAAAGCTCCGTTTGTTTGGCAGAATGCAGCTGCTGCTTTTCTTTGCAGATGTTTTCCAATGCAAGCGAATTGGAAAGGCGCATTCCTTTTGTCCATTTCTAAGAATGGAACAAGATTTGATCCTAAGAGTTTACTGTCAAGTTTGCATAATCTTGAAGAGCAATCCCAGCAATTTAAGCAGCTATGTGGTCGGCTGGCTTCCAAAATTGCTGAGAGTATGCCATATACTGAGCCTTTTGCAAATGTTCCCGATGTTCCAGAACAATCTTTTTGCTATGAATACATTCATGGTGGGTTGTGAATAGATTGCACAAGCATAAAGCAAAGAAGAAAAGGGGTCGAAAGCCTGTTTCCAGCGGATTTGTGGACACCATGTTTTTCTTAAGTGGAGTAAGAGTAGACGAGATGCAACCTTGGGACAGCAATGAAGTACCTGTTTTATTGAGCTGCAGCTGTGCGAACACAGATCCCCCTTGTCTACAAACTCGGCTTCTCCAAATCCATTTTGCACGTGGTTTTTGCCCAGAGAACAAGCCTTGAAGATCCAGTGACCAGACCTTGAAGATCCGAGCCCATAGCTCTTTCAAGAACGCAGATTTGGCTGCCTTTCCAAGTCTAGCCTCCAGGGATGGTCCCTGCTCGGAATGGTTCGGTGCCTTAAGTTTGAGATTCTCCCTTACTAGAGCTGGACTTTCACGAACAAATTGCCCACCATCTCTTGCCCTATTCAACCTGATTCCTCATTCTATTCAGGGGATTTCTAAGTTCAAGCACAAAATGAAGCAGAAAAGACAGGTTGGATGTCTTCATTGCATGAGAATGTTCCATTGCATATAAATGCTTGTTTACTGAATGCATGCAGGGTGCAGAAATGTCACCAAAAGAGATCGATTCTCTTCTTATAATTCTAGCACAGAAGAAATGGAAAATGGAACAAGAAGAGGCAGAAGTTAACACAGAAGTTCTGCTAGAGTTTCTATGCAGATTGAGACACCAGAAACTGGAAGAATTAAATGAGGTATGTTTAGATAAATTAGTATTGGGTTCAGTTGAAATTATGATTGACATGACTTCTCTTATCATGTTGCAGATACAAGGATACTTGCTATCCCTTAAGGAAGACATATCAAGGGTAGAAAATCAGAGGTTAGAACGTACTTATCTAAATGGCGGTTCTCTCTTGACAGACCTGCTGCACTGAAAAACATATCAAATGGTGGTGCTATTGTACCTTTTGTCCGCAATGGTCAGTTTGGGACAACTGAGCCAGCTCAAGAGCAGAGGAAAATTTTTAAGAGAAAGATCCCCAACATGTCACCTTCTAAAAATCCGAGCAATGTTTGTCTTTCCAGGGATAATTCACTCGATTCAGATTTATCCTCCCCTGCTGGATTAAGAGTAGCCAAAAAGAAAAGAGTACTGTCTCAAGTAAAATGAACTTCCTGGCACGTTTGTGTACGCATGTTATTTATAATATTCCATGCATGTTTGGAGTGCATATTAGGGCAAGAAGCATGAGATCCAAGAGTTTAGTCTTCCGCATTTGTTTTAAATATGCAGCAGTGTTGTCAGGTACGTTTAGTATGGTACGGGTATTATACGTACTTAAGTATTAATACCATATGCATACCTCTCATTTAAAAAGTACTTTAAATACATTTTATAGAATTATAAAATACTTATTAAATACATAAAATACGTACTTTACGTATAGTAGGTTAAGTACTTCGTGTAATTTTTTAAAACTATAATTTCTTGTATTGTAGTTGAAATAGTTGCAATAACAACTAATATGACGAACTTCAAGTTTTAAATAATTGAACCAAAATATATTACTCTAGAAAAATAAGTACAATATATGTACAAAATTAACACCATTAAGTACATTCTCTCAAACCTTATAGTATTTTGCAAACCTTAATATACAGTATGCAAAAACTTGTACATGCATACCCCACAAATGAGGATCGCTATGTATGGTCCAGATCTTGGAATAAAGGGGTTATATGCCCATCCGACAGCTCTCGTTGCCAAGACTATGTCGTGACAATAGTTTAGCTAAATTCTTTTATACAATAGTTGCGAAGCTTCATTTATTGTTGGCAATTATTATTCTAGCATACAGATTTTATACTTCCCATTTAATTGGGTAAGGTTTAACCAACATTTATTCATCATGAAACTAGAGGAACAACATCAAGCTTTATCAATCTTAGCATTAGTCGTCTCAAAAACAAAATAAGAAAGGAAAAAAAAAACATCTGTTAATTTATTATGGCATTGTTTCTCCCTTCAATTTTTTCCTAACCTTTGCCCCAAGCCTCCCCTTCGCTAGGTTTTTGGGTTGCCCCTAGGGGGGCAAACCCTTGTTTATGTGGGCTTTTGGCATATCCTAGGTATATGCTAGAATATCCCTAGGATATGCTGGTGACTGCTTAAAACTTATGATTGGCTGTAAATGCTCGGTCACTTCTGTTGGTGGGCAGCCGCTCTCGAAACCGGGTAACCGGAGAGGTCTCTTCGGCAGATGGCAAGTATGTGGTGGGTTTTTTGATCGGATATCTTGCCCTCAGTGTACCCGCCCTCGATTCCAAGAAGGTTTCTCAATGTGGCAAGGCCAAGAGCGAAAACATGCAGGGCAAGGCCTCTGAATATGTTGGCGATGCCAGAGAAGAGGGTGTTGACGCAAAAACATGAGTCGACGAAGCAGTTGAGGGTGCTGAGGATGCCAGTAAATCTTGGAGAGGTTGGGCCCGTGAAAAGGTTACTGATCCCAGTGAAGCTGCCACAAAGTAAGTTGTTGATCTTTCTATGGATTATGCATTTCAGCCAGTGGGTTTTCAATTAGAGTTTTATCGTGGTTATGCATTTCTGTTAATGGTTCTGTGGCTGTAATTTCTTTTTGCTTTGTGATGTCTCTGTCTTCAACTTTATTATTCATGGTGATAAAAATAATGATAGTTTAACGTTTTTGTCTCTAGTGAGAAAGGAATGGTAGGATGATACAAGATGCAGTAAGTCCTTGAAAGGCAGGACCTTCAGGGATCCAACCACTAATTATTTGACACATTAAACTCTTGCCATGTTGTGGTTCGATTTGCAAAAACTGGCGGAATACTACCTGACAATTTGTTGCTAGAGAAATCAATGTACTTTAGCAAGCTCATTCCTGCAAGAGTAGAGGGAATGCCACCTGTGAGCAAATTGTTCTGCAAGTGTAATAAACCAAGCTTAGTTTTTTCCTCAAATTCTGAAGGAATTTGACCACTGATGTTGTTAAAAGACAAGTGTAGTTCCACTGGTGACATGAACGACCTTCCGGGCAAAGTTTACATTTGTAATCTAGCAAGCCATTTCGGAATCTGCCCTGTTAATTTGCATCTTCTGAATCTAAGAATTTCCAAGGCTGGAACCGTGGCAAGTCCACTTATCTTCTCAAAACTAAGATCATTGTCATTCACCAAAGAAAAAGGCAGAATTCCATCCTTGACTTGGCCTTGTAATTTGTTGGATGCAAGTGAAAGTCGTGGCAAGCCTGTAAGACCATAAAGTCCACCTAGTTTGTCTAGCTTTATCGCATTCTGTTCTAGAACAAGATCAGTCAACCGGTGCAGATTACTGTAATCTGAGTCTACACCTGTTATCCTATTCTGACCGAGGACTAAATCTCCAAAGCTTGAAGGAAATACGTTTGGAATATTACCACTGAGTCCACAGTTAGAGAGACCCAAAATATACAAATTTGGAATTGTTGCAACCCCTGTAATACTATTGAAACTACTAAGGGTGTTGCTGTGCATTAGTAATGAAGACAAACTATTGAGACCACTCATATAAGAATGCAAAGCTGTAATTCTGTTGTGCCTTAGATCTAGGCTATCAAGACCTGGCAGATTTCTAACAAGGCCTGCAGGAATAGCCCCGGAAAGATGATTATATGAAAGGTCTATTTGCCTCACTTTTGACAGCATCCCAAGTGTAGCTGGAATTTGCCCTGACATAGAAGTGTTTGAGATGATCAAAAACTCCAGATTATATAGCTGCCCAAAAGATTTTGGAATGGTGCCACTCAGACCCAAATTAGTAGAAACATCAAGATAAGTAAGATTATGCAAGTTTCCTAATGAGTCAGGGAGGCTTCCACTCAAGTGATTGTTGTAAAGAAGTAATTGTTGCAGATTGGAAAGCTTGCCAAGTGATGCAGGTAAGGAGGCAGATATTTTTGTATTTGTAATCTCAAGGCATTGCAGACTAGAGAGGGTGCCAATGCTGTTTGGAATGCTCCCCGATATGAATGTAGAAGACAAATCCAAGTACTGTAGCTTGGATAGGCGCCCTATTGTTGAAAGAATTGATCCTGAAAATTTTGTATTACTTAACGTTGCAAACTCTAGTCTATACAGGTTTCCCAACCACTCTATTGTTCCACCCAACTCTGCATTAAGATTGAGTTGAAGAATTTGTAAAAGCTGAAAATTCTTGAACAAGGTCGGAATCCTGCCTGTTAGATTGCATCCACTTAAATCCAACTCCTTCAAATTCTTCAGATTGCCTAAGGAGGCTGGAATCTCTCCTCCCAGCTCGAAATTTGATCTTAGATTTAGAACCTGAAGCTTTGACAGCAACCTTAATGAACTTGGAATGGTGCCAGATATTCCAGGGATTTTTATGACATGTCTAGAAACATGCACCCAGGCATTGTGGAATATTCAGATTTTTGAAAACTAGTTATTTTATCAATGGGTGCAGGAACTCCATTAAAGGCGGGAACATTAAGCCGGGTGATTGTGGTGGTACACCCGGTCTTAATGGTAATTCCTTTTACACTTGGTAAGGGCTGTAAATTTGCATCATCAATCGTGACTTTATCAAATGCTTTATCGATGGTTAAAACTCACCGGGTTACACTAACTTTAAAAATGTTCTCGCCTTGCCTTGCCTTGTTAAAAAGTCTTATTTAAACCAGATTTAAACAGCATTAAGAGGCTCGCATTTATAATTTTATCCACCATTCTTGCAAAGCATCATCGTTACTTGTGCACTTCCTGAACCCACTATTTCAATCAGAACCGTAGCACCACTAATCATCTATATGCGGGAACTGTTAAACTGTTTCTATGTTCAAGTGCTTAATAAGTGACGAATAATGTAGAGAAATGTCAGTATTCTTCAAATTGCAATTAGCATCATAATTCTACTTGCACATCTTGTAAAGCTTTTATAGATTGCAGAAGATTACGTCACCAAGTCTTTCCTGCAACATTGTTATAAATTGTAATAATAAAATGAAGCAATGCGGATTGCATGTGATATAAATGAAGACAAGATGACAGCTCTTCGAACGCGTGCAGAAGTTGACATGCGAAATTGTGTCACATTCGTCTCACAAGATCCGAATGAGCTTAAGAGGTCCCTTGGCAGGTTGCAAGTGGAATTAGAGGATTGCATATGTACACTCTTAACATGGAAAAGTCAGTGTTGGCGATTCTTCAAGTAAGCTTTTTTAAATCATACCGCATGTGGAGATGGAGATTTCTCATTTTTTATTTTTGATGTATCAGAATGTAGGCTTGATAGATGTCAGTAAGATATAAAGGTCCCTGCCGTGGTGACCACCAACAAATATTAGACGTGTTCGAGAAGATGTTCGGCTAATTTTCTGGTTTGTGTTTAAAGTGCCAATTGGTGGACATAGAATGTCAGCTTGTCTTGATTTTTACCATCTTCTTTGATTATTTTTGCACGGTCAATCATCTAAGAAGCTACATTTCTAGAACAACAAACTGGCCAATGAATCTCTCCTTTATGTTTCCAATGAATTCAAATGTTTACAGACATTATAAGCATGTTTCTTTTTATGGGCACCACAGTTGCATGGCCACATGCATTCTACACAGGTATCAAGAGGTAGTAAGCATATATATTGGGTCTTGATGGGACAATTTCCAAATATTGGCAAGAACTTGGCAGTGTATTTCAAAAAGCTGCATAAAAATGATGATTGTACGGGGACTCTTTTTACTCAATGAGAAGTACTATAGGTGTGGTGAAGGTTGATAAAATTGGGTTCAAGGATTTTCTTTGTGGAATCTTTCTATTTGGATTCCGCATATATACAAAAAACATAAGCATAGAAATTCGTTGGTACGCAAATAGATGTGGTAACTAATGAAATATCATATTTGAGAGAAATAGAAGATAATATGGGCGAAATATAAAATTGGAACAATAATTTGTATCTCAAACATATGGAGAATCGTTAACTTATGGAAATGAGGAAATAAAAACAATAAACTAATTCTCTGTTGCATCACATTGTGCACCATTGCTATTGCTATGGATAACCATACGTGATAATCTTTTAACTTTAAGTCAAGAAGCATTTTCATAATCATTTGACTTTAAGTCAAGAAGCATTTTGACAATGAAGATCCTCTACATGTGTAATGATATAGTATATGCTAAATTCAAGACAACCACCCAAATATGCATGCCACGTATTTGTGATGTTGTAATTTCAATATTTGCTAAATTTAGAAGACCAACATCCCCATTGAATGGGGTTAAAAACGTAAAGGAAAAATTAGCAAAATGATGTTCTATGGATATTTGCGATGTTGTATATTCAGCATTTGCTAATATTTAGAAGACCAACGTCCCCATAAAATGGGGTTAAAGGCGTAAAGGAAAAATTAGCAAAATGATGTTCTATGGATAATTATGTATGCTAAACATTTATTTTGACAATGACTACCATATGACTTTAAGTCCAGGAGCATTTTCGCAATATGTGTGTAATACTATAGTATATGCCAAAATCAAGACAACTGCCCAAATGTGTGCCTTCTATTTGCAATGGTGTAATGATAGTATTTGCACCCCCTCGCCTCCCAAATAAAGGGTTAAAAACATTCACAGGTTTGCCTAGATTTTCTCATCAATTTTCGACTGCAAATGTGGTTAATAAAGTCTACAACTTTCTCATTCAAATTGTTGCTTTTGTTCCATTTGCATATGTGTAAAGTATCTCAAAGCTTCCATACCAGATACCATTGTCAGGATACCCTGAGACAAGTGCATTTCATGACTCAACAGTCCTAAATTCCTGCTTATTAAAAACTTCATGTGCCTCTGACAGCAAGCCAAATTTGGCATAAAGGTCAATCAATGTGGTGCCCACAAACCAGTCTTTATCCAAACCCTTCTGCACCTTTCTATGTATCTCTTGGCCCTTGTTAATAGCCCCTATGCTGCCAGAGCACTTTAAGCCACAAAAAAATGTGACAACATCTGGTCAGAACTTCATTTCCACATCCATGTTCAATACAGCCTACCAATCATTTCATTCCATGAGACTACATTTCTGATTACGAGATGGTCAGAGATATTCTGTGCCTCTGTAACTGAATGAGACTTGGCATACATGCTGATCAAAATGTTACAACTCTAGATAACCAATATAATCACATGAACTCAGTCAATTTGTGTTAATAAAACCTACATAACAATCACTACATGATAGAACAACATATACAACCATCCCAATGAATAGCAACTTTACTAATAAAAAACACTATTGTTCTTGCGTTCATTCGAACACAAAAGAACGAAACAGAACCCATGAAACCACAACCTCGAGCCATCAGAGGGCAACCCCTCGTGCGCAGCACCTTGTTTTTTTTTTTTTTTGAAATTACTATCAAATTTTTAGCGCAACAGCTCAACTTCGAATGTCACATATTATCTAAAAGTCTAACCTATCCATGTGTCATAAAATCTGACATGGCCTCATTGTAAACCATCAATATTGATCTATAAATATATAGGGCTCAAAATATTAGACATGGATTGGGAAGGGTATGCACATACAGAGGTTCACCCTACCACTCCCGCTACAGGGCTCGGAATGTGAGCTGGCTGGGCATGTTTCTGCTAACAAGGCCTGCATGTAGGCTGGCTGAGCTTCCCATTGTCCCGGAGCTATGGTTACGATGTTTTGTTAATTTGACTATGTTTCTCTGCTTCGAATACTCATGTTTGGTATTTCCTTGGATTATTTGTCATTGGCTAGCACTGTACTCATATAGAATCTGGTGTCTTTGCTTGTGCTTATGTTATTATTATCCAAGGTTTCCAAGATATTTCCATGCATGCAAGGGTGGTCGGGGATCCTTACTTAGTCACGCGAGGACTAACCCCAGTGAGTGCATGTACAATGAATTAGCAAGCAGCGGGCAATGTGACGACAGCAATGCAGCTGAGGATCGTGGTTGAATTGGAAGCTTCCGAGTTGACTTGATAAAGTTGGATGTTGTATCAATTGAAAATATTGATTCCTTTGAATGTTAATATTACTGATTATATTGAACTCATAAGCATTTGTCCATTGAATTTGGAGTATAAAAGTTCAATGGTAATGAAGATTCAATTCTTCACCATCTGCAATTTTGTGTGTCAAGCTTAAGCATATGTCAATTCAGCAGACTCGTCACAGTTTATCTGTTCCATGGTGCATGAGCTGATTCGAGCACATAGAATCTTATGATGTAGAGCAATAACATTTATCCAAAACATAGTAATAATCATTGTTCATTTGAGAGAATGCTGAAGACCATCAACATATTACAATCGATAAGAATATATAATTGGGAACGAAGGATATAAAAATTATTTTTTCGTATGAGAAAAACTAGAACTATATTCATTGAAATACAGGATAAAATAAGTTGCATTGCAATGATAAAAAAAAAAACAAGGTGCTGCGCACGGAGGGTTGCCCTCCGTGACCCGAGAGTGAAATGGCTTAAATCACACTTCAAAGTCATGTTTTCGAGCATATACTGACATATACTTGGAATATGTCATAAACTCACATGGATGAGGGTTTTCCCCTTAGGGGCAACCCAAAAAACTGGACTCAAACATATCAGTGGAATGCTATTTCCATGCCCAATTCATAATTCATAAGGCAAGGCATTCAAATACGCTAATAACTCACAAATTGAATGTTGCAAAGAGGAAAAAGAAACACAATCCATTGGTTCCATTCAAACCTTGAACATATCGAAAAACGAGAAGCAAGAATGATGATTTCGTTGGTGCTTTCTTTAAATGCAAGTTCTAGTTCGAACACAAATACCAGGTATCAAGTTAGCAATCAAGTTAGCAATCGATCAGCCATTTGCAAATATCCTCTTCCATATTACAAAATGGCAATGAGACAAAGTTCCAAATCTCATCTAATGCACCAAAGCAAAGTAAAAATGAGAACTTTATGTCATATTTCTCGAGAGGGAGGCTACATTAAAGCTAAAATCATAGCTACAATGGACATCATAATTGTCATAATTGCTCTTGTCTCAAAGATCTAGCCTTCAATCCAATGTAAAATCATTTATAATGTACCGGGACACCAGAATATGAACCAAGGTAAAATCAACTAGAAATGTAAAACCACCACTTTATGGGTTTGCCATCATGGCAAGCATATGTCCAGGAATGACAAATATTTATTTGTGGAATCAATCACAATGCCTCTCGAGGCTTTAATATAATTTCTTTAGTAACAAAAAAGCACATGGTTATGACTACGATTCCCACACACTTGCCTTCTTGCTAAGACACTTCACAATTGAGAGATCCAACACAAATGGACCTCTTAACAATCTATACATTTAAAATGCAGAACATACAAAAAGGCTAGGGTCTTTACTGTAAGCAAGCATAGAGGACGTATTGGTGGTAATGCATGCATGCATATCAGCACGATCTCAACAAAATATCCAATAAAAGTGTCACATATCCAACCGTTATTCTATTAAGCATGTTACCTTCCAGAGTTTATGTTGTAATGTCCAGAGAAAATTGCCCAGTTTGGGCATGTCTACCACAACCTGGTATGCTCAACTATATACACAGAAATTGCTCTAGTAGATCCAAGCAGGGTTTTGGATAAACCAACATAGAAAACAACTGCGTAGCCTTTTATCTTTAGAATCGTATGCTAAGATCCAAGCATAAAGCAGTACAAAAGCAAAAGACGGAAGCAAATGATCATCTCTAAAGTAACCAAGCAGTAAATACCTTCGAAATGACTTATCAATGAATTTCAAAGGCATCCCAAGAATGATGGACAAATTATTCACGAGAGCAAGTTGCTATCCTTGTCTAAGAAATAGGCTGAGCACAAATTCTTCCTTTAATAATTAAAATATAAGTGAGGTTTCAGGGATAGAGTGTTTGACCTCCAGCGATAAAATGAATCAATTCTCGAATATAATAACACATGCTGCCTTGCTGCTAAGAGCCACTTGAGGATGGCACATCTGCATTCCATGCGCATTGCAAGCACAAAATAATAAGAACATAAGTCTTTAAAATAGTAATAGTGAGATGGAAAGGGTAAAACCTATGCGCAGATGCACTGATTTGCTATTCTTGAGAAGGAGAAATCTTCTAAGTAAGAAGAAAAATATTGTCTCAACTTGTGTTGTGCATATTCTACTCATCAGACTAACTACTAACAAAGGTTGGTTGATTCATTGTACTATCCACACAAACTATATGACCAGACCTGATCGCCTTTGGCATATGGATGTCGTTGGACACATGCCAAATTTCCATACCCTGCAAAGTATGTCTAAAAATAACATGCCAAATTTCCATACCCTGCAAAGTATGTTTAAAAATAACAGCTAAACAATCTAAAAAAACAACAGATCACCAACAAAATAAGAGGTCGGTTCCATAAGCAGCAGATCCACCAACGATGATTTCTTTGGCACAGGAACTATGGATAATGGCAGCCATAACAAAAAAAAAGAGAACAAGGGCTAAGAGCTGCCATGCAAAAACTCCTCCCTGGATGCCTGCCATAGCCGTAAAACTCCAAGAACAAAGGGCATCGCGACCGATATTCCGAGAACAAAGGCATAAACGGTTAGGTCTAATGAAGCTCCCCGAGGAAGCGAAATGGGGGGAGGATCCCGCAAAATGGATTTAGATGCATGTCGCAGTCGCCCGCAATCCCGAAGCCCTTTGCATGCCAAATATTTGCAAAACTCCGATTTTGCCACAAAGACATTCGTAGAGTTGAAGCCAAAATCTCCAACTTTCCCAAACCCATAAGCGACTCTCATACTTTTGGAATCTGTCGGAAAGCAGCATTCCATGGTAGTGGTTCCGGCCATACAGGACCCCCGTAAATTTGATCAGTAACTCCAATTCTCTCGTGTTTTTACTGAGAGGTAATGCAACCACTGCAAGCAATGCTGTATAGTTGATAGGCATCCCTGTTCCAATACCCAAAGTGGTCCATGATGCCAGAATACCACAAGCAAACGCTCCTCACATCAGCATTGAAGGTTTGGCAAATTTGCACACAACTGTAGAAGCCAGATCGGTTCTTCTGGTGCCCAGCGTTGCTGGGCATAAGTTCGGCCTGTAAATGTTTTGGCCGCAATAAGAAGGGCTTGCAGTAATAAGCCAACTTTTGTAACTTATTATAACAATTTTTTTTTTCAAAGCTTTAACAACGTTTTCCATGGATTATGTAAACAATATCAAAAAATGTTGAACCTTTGTATCGATGTCGGTTACTTTATGTATGTTACATGAAGATAATGAATGACACTGGATGTTTATTGCTTATATTATAAGTTACATCAAGTAAAAGTTATACGAAGTAACATTAGCAGAATATACGAAAAAGCAATGCTTGCTCAAGTCTATTTTATGTGAAACAATTGTCATGGCGCCAAACACACTCCATTTTAGAAAGCACTACAACAAATAATAACCTTAAGTGTTTCCTTGCAAGCTCCATGAGTGTCATTATCCATGAGCATTTTCCATATTCTTCAAATTCGTTTTTTCATAAACAACAAAGAAAGTAAAGATGTTTAAATTGGCCGACAAAAGTGAATATTGATTGAATTGCAGCTTCAATTAGTTTCACCTAGCAGTGCCCTAGTGCCCTCGTATTACCACACGGGGTTTAAAGAAGAAGAATAACAATAAATTGATTTGCCATACAAAGTCTTCTATTTGCCTTAGTAGATCCAATATGAAAAGCAACTCTATATTTTCTATCACCATCGTGATGTAATGTTATCCATTTCCCTAGCTCCTCATAGTCATTCCATGGGCGAGAAGTTGATATACCTGGAGCTCATTGTTGGATAAACACATCTCTTCCAAAATATGACAGTGTTACAAAACAGAGCCATCTAGAATATCCAGTTGTTAATAATAGATTCCATTTCCTATTTCCCCGCTCCATAACAGATCGCCATTTCAAATTTTGTATAATAGCCTTGTGCGTGATGCAACACATTTACTTCACGATTTATTGAAGAGAATTATTATACTTACAAGAAGGATCACGTGGAATGATATAAACGGTGAAGAGGGAGCTTATGCCGATGAACAATTGGGCCGAATGAACCCGCTCCATGCTCTAATCGATATCTAGTTCTCTCGATACACCAAGAGGGATGCCATGGAATTCCATGAATTGATCAAGATTGCTTTCTATCTTAATTTTACTCAAATGATGTAGAATAAATCGTCATTTAGAAAGCAAGTGCAAGCTCGCTCCACCAACAGGGCATCCATTTAAAAGCTTAAGGAAAGACCTAAAAAAAATCCTAGGCACACAGTTCTCAAATTCCTAGTCTAAATATGTCAAATATGACAAATTGCATTTGCTGGTCTAGTTTTACAGCAGAGCATCGTGATGTAATGTTATCCATTTCCCTAGCTCCTCATAGTCATTCCATGGGCGAGAAGTTGATATACCCGAGCTCATTGTTGGATAAACACATCTCTTCCAAAATATGACAAGTGTTACAAAAACAGAGCCATCTAGAATATCCGGTTGTTAATAATAGATTCCATTTCCTATTTCCCTCGCTCCATAACAGAACGTTTCAAATTTTGTATAATAGCCTTGTGCAGATGCAACACATTTACTTACGATTTTATTGAAGAGAATTATTATACTTACAATAAGGATCACGTGGAATGATATAAACGGTGAAGAGGGAGCTTATGTCGATGAACAATTGGGCCGAATGAACCCGCCTCCATGCTCTATCGATATCTAGTTTCGATACACCAAGAGGGATGCCATGGAATTCCATGAATAGATCAAGATTGCTTTCTATCTTAATTCTTACTCAAATGATGTAGAATAAATCGTCATTTAGAAAGCAAGTGCAAGCTCTGCTCCACCAGGGGGCATCCATTTAAAAGCTTAAGGAAAGACCTAAAAAAAATCCTAGGCACACAGTTCTCAAATTCCTAGTCTAAATATGTCAAATATGACAAATTGCATTTTCTGGTCTAGTTTTACAACAGAGTAGTAATAGGGTCGTAACTTTAAGAAGAAAGCTCCATTTCCTAAACATGAGCATGCATTGGAAAGCTCAGGGAACAACCTATAAAAGATGCTAGGTATATGTTTTTCAAATTCATAGTACAAATGGGTAAAATAGACCAAAGTACATGAGCCAGTCCAAAAAGCTCAGGATATGCCCTCAAAACTATGTGGGTTCACTTCAAACAAATAAGGGCCTTCTATAAGGGCTGCATTTTTAGCACATATTTCAAGTCGTCTATTTGAACAAATGCGTAAAGCATGATGTTCCAAGTCCTTTTTTTTTAATCAGATCAAACATCTTGCGAGCATCATGCAGAGTCCCACATTTTCCATACATGTTTATGAGGTGGTTTCTTAAAAACATAATGATGTAATCATGTAAGCATTTACCTTCTGAAAGCATCCTTCTGCTCACACATTCTTTCAATTTTGTAGCAATTCTTTCCACTTCCAAGTTAACATTGGGCCATGCTACAGTCTTCTCTTGGGGATTTGAAGGTAGACGTTGCTCTTTCTTAAATCTTCCAACTCCAAAACAACATCAATACTCGGGGCTAAGCTCTTGCAACCTAGAAGGGAAATAAATGCAATAGTTGTTGCTATATCACTTAAATTGACTTGATAATTGTGCTTCTCTTTCTTTTCCAGCCACTTGCAGTTCACCTTTCTCAAGAATCATGCGGTCACATGTAAGAGAACAGATCATAGTCAATTTTAAATGAATCGGGGTCTTCGGTCATGATCATCTCACAAACATAACGTTCATCATTGCATAATAAAGCTTTAGCAAGATCGTATTTGGTGAGAGATTGATTGACCTCTAAATCTGTCTAAGGACTAACTTATCTCTCGTGGATTTAAATGTATAACTTGTCATGATTCCGACGTGAAAACTAAGACCCTAGCACCTCAAGGCAAATTTTGTTCTCATCCGCGGGTTCCAAAAGCTTGAGAAGCTCTTTGGACTTGGCTAGGACCCCCTTGGATACGTTCGAATAGACAAGACGTGATTGAAGAACCTCATCTAAATCCTTTTCCCTGCAGTTCACAAGAGCGAAACCGGTTAAGGCATGATTCTTGCTTCTTTTATTTTCTTCTTCGTATTAGGAAAAGGGAGTAACATACACTCCAGACCGCCATGAAAGGACTTTGTTCTTGAAGCAAGCTATCTCAAAGCGGTTGCCATGTTTCTTCGTGATGCACCATCTGCTGATGTTAGTGAGATGTTTACGCCCCTATGGTGGTTGCAAGGGACTATTGGCGGCCATGGTGGTCTCAATTACCTCTCCGGGTTATCCGGTTTCGAGAGCGGCCGCCCACCAATGTAAGTGACCTAGCATTTACAGCCAATCATAAGTTTTTAGCAGTCACCAGCATATCCTAGGGATATTCTAGCATATACCTAGGATATGCCAAAAGCCCACATAAACAAGGGTTTGCCCCCCTAGGGGCAACCCAAAAAAAGCAAACCTCCTACATAATTTATGATAGTCAACCCAATTAACGGCAACATTATGTTCATTCAAATGCAAAGCATTCTTTTAGAAGGTATGGAAATCAATATGCTTTCCAATCAGTCATATACGTAATATGTCTTCAATTCGTTTCCAATGCTTTCTAATACCACTTGGCAAGTACCTAGACTATCTTTGATGCTAAATTTACAGTTAATAACTCTAATCATGTCTCGTATATTATTAATCATCTATAAGTTAAACAAGGGAGAGCATAACAAATGTGTGGAATTTATTAGACACTATATATACACATCAATCATAAGAAACACATTTAGATGAAGAGAAATGTTCGATGTAGATGTAGCTGTCGCAATAATTTTTTTGTAAAATGACTTTTTAAAGGAAGATTTAGGAACTTTTGGATAGGTCTAAAAAGTTTGCCAAAACAATGGTATATACCTTGACTTTCTTAGTAGAGGTAACAAAGAATGGCAAAGCATACATCGAAATCCAACATCATTGCAGATACATCATTAAATTCTTCTTTTTGTCTGTTGTTTTTTTCTTTCATTTTGTTGGCTCTTAATCTTTAGTATGAAGTTTTATGCAGAGGATTACAACAGATAATGACATATCGAGATGGGCCCTTCAATAATACTCGAAGATGTATAATGAGATATGAGAGATGGGCCCTCCAATAATGTCTTAATACTTGAAGATGTAGAGAGATGCAAGGTCATATTGAGGCATGACACAAAGAATGGTCATGGTGTGATGATGCTAGTTACTAACAAATTTTTACCACACATATCCTTATAGACAATATTCTTGCTTCCATCCACATCAAGTGAAAGCGCCTGGGTCCTTTTTTCGTTGTAGCAAAGTGTTGAGATTTCCCTTGAACCCTAAACCCTAGTGTCTTTTCCACTATACTCTTTCTTACCTCTTTTGAGACGAATGAAGAGCAAGAGCCAAGCCAGACCCAATAAATACAGCACATAAGCCCTCGATCCAATCCTAGGTGCCTTCCTAGCCATGGCCCTGTGAAAAACTGCAACATAATAATGTAACGCAATGCACAACACAATGCTCCACTGCATCAGAGCTCCCACTTTAGCTCGAATTTTATTCCCTGAACAAACTGTGATCAATTTGAAACTGTATAGCAGCAAACATACAAAATAAATTTCCCTGAAGCAGCTGCAGGAATATGAAAATCGAAGACGCACTCTTTTGCAAATATTGTAATGGCTCAGTACCCAGAATTAGATTCATAAATCGCAGAGTTGCTACTGAAGTTATTAGATAAATGTTGTTGAAGAGCAGAATTTTGTCCAGCGAAAAGATGGCCCTGATTTTATCGAGCATAAAGATTAAAAACAGAATTGGTATCAGCAAGATGGAGTAGGAGATTATGATGGCAGCTATGGATGCATATTCGTGCCCTATACCCTTTATGTAATCTGCTGATGTGCAAGATTGAAATAACCCTTTGATTTGTGAGAGAGCTTTCTGATTTTGGGAAGAAGATGCTCTGCTACCTCTGCAACCTGGTCTGCTGTGTCGTGAAGCTTGGAAGGAAGGTCTGACAATTCTTCAACCAATTGCTGATAATCTATGGAATCTTCAAATTCCTTGCTCTGATTCTTTCTCAAATCTGAGTAATCTATAGAATCTTCAAATTCCTTGCTCTGATTCTTTCTCAAATCTGACTTCTCCAGGGAAAATCCTCTGGCTAAATTTATCTGTGGGTGCTTGTTCTTTTCCTCAAATTCCAGCCTCGCAGAAGAAACAGAAGAGTTTTCATGCTTTTCCTCAATCAAAATTGCATTTCCATTCTCTTCTTCATTCCCAATAAGGTGAACTTTTGTGCCAGATTAATATTCTCAGGAATTTCATCCTTTTCTAGAATTTCATCCTTTGCCAAAATTTCTCCTGCTTGCCCCTTTTCAGCAGTTAATAAAACAGAGCTTTCTAATTCTCCTCCTCCATTAAGTTCTAATTTCTCAATAATTTCATCTTTTGCCAAACTTTCTTCTGATTGCTCCTTTTCAGCAGTTAAAACTGAGTTTTCCTTTGCATCTAATTCTCCTCCTCCATTAAGTTCTAACTTCTCAGTAATTTCTTCATTCTGTGCACCCCCTTGCTTCCTCTTCGTCGACTTTTAGCACTTCATTTTCTATCTTACTAAAAAAAACTTGTGGCGGACTAATAATCACAGAAGTTGCATTTGTTTCTAAAATTACTTCAGATTTTACCTCCGCAGCAGTTGAAACAGTGCTTTCTTCATCTCTTGGATCCTTCGCTTCTTTCTGATCAAGTCTTAACACTTCAATTCCGTCATATTCTGCTGAATTGTTAGTCGCAGAACCTGCAACCTTACCTAAAATATCTTCAGATTCTGCCTTCCCAGAAGTTGAAACAGGGTTTTCTTCATGCCTTTCCCCAATTCCTTCACCATTTTTCCTCTCGTTAAAACTTGCTGATTCCTCAACATTGATATGCTGAATTTCCACATCCTCTTGCAGATTCGCGATCGATTCGGATGACTTCGTTTGAATTAATTCTGTTGGATCATCAACTTTGCCATTAAATTTTGTAGTTCCGACCTTACTCTGATCAGCTATGGCGGACCTTTGCTTGTTTTCCTGCAAATATAGAGGTTTATCCGGCATTAATGGAGTGTCTCCTCTTCTTGCAAGCTGTTCTTGATCTCCTGCACTAATTGGCGGGCCAAGATCAAATAAATATTCAACAGATCCGCTTTCTTTTGCCTCAAATTTGGGCGGCGCTTTCTTCTCTTTTCTCTGAATAAAATCTGTCGGATCATCAGCTTTACTTTGTTGATGAGCTTGTGCCGAGCTAGCTATGGCGGACCTTTGCTGAGTTTCCTGCAAATGTAGCGATTTATCCGGCATAATTGAGTATTTCCTCTTTTGCAACCTGTTCTTGTTCTAGCTCGCCTGCACTAATCCGGGGCCCAAGATCAAATAAATATTTACCAGATCCGCTTTCTTCTGCCTCAAATTTGACTGGCGGGAACAGAGCATTGGATTCATTGGCTACAATTTTGCCCTCAACATTTTCTTCCAGTTTCTTGTCATGATCTAATGCCTTCCAATCTTCAAGATTTCTATTATCAGGCATTGAGTCCGTTTCCTCTTCCAGCAACTTTCTTGCAACATTTTGCCCTGCCATTGCTGCTAAAACCGCCGGATCCTGCCATGTTCTTGGATCAAAATCCCCTCCAAGATCGCTAGAAACTGAACCCGGGGAATCCTTTTCGTGATCTGAGGATGAATTTGCAACCCACAGTAATGGCAAAAGCAGAATCAAATCACTCCATAGCCATCGATGCTGTAGCATGATGGATCCAAATATGCGGATATCCTAGAAAACATGCAAGAAATCATCAGAAAGACACAAAAATTTGACCAAAGTGAGGTTTAAAAAAAAATTAGAACGTACCTTATGCTTGTAGACGGTTCCTTTGAAACAAAAGCTTAGAAGCACAAGGAATCAACGGATTTGAAAGGAATGCAGATATTAAGAGACGAAAAATGTGATTTGCCATGCTCCGACGTGCCATAAGCTGTGCACACGATGGCGGACGTGGCATTACGTGAGTCTTTGAATACGACTACATATCCAATGCCATCACACAACAAAGAACTAGTTTTGTCTGGCGTGCATTCTCATGCCCACACCTGGCACCCCACAATAATAGAAGTTCGGTGCTCCATTCCGCTCATCCACCTAAATATTAGGTTGAGCGCCGGTGTTCGAATGTTGGAGTATATGTAATGAGCACACATGAAGAATGACCCAGTAGAAGAATGTCGAAAGTCTATCAATGGGTCGGTAGCTCAGTGATAGAGTACTTGGCTTGCAAAGTAAGATCAAAGGAGGCTCATTTCTCAACACGTCAATTTGCTGCAGTTCGCCCATGCAAAAACGGCAGATCTGTGTAAATGAATCGATTCCCAGCCTATCCACTCAATAAAAAAAAGGCTCATTTTCCAACATGTCGGTTTGTTGTAACTCGCCCATGCAAAAACGACAGAGGATCTGTGCAAATGAATAACTGAAGATCTGTGCAGCCGAATCAAGTGTCGAAAATAGCTGAAGAATAGAACAGCTGAATAATTGGCAGCGGATCTCTGTAAAACGGCAGGAGATCGTCTTCCTTATGCAAAAAAAGTGCCGAAGCAGTTGAAAATTTGTGCAGTCGAATCAAGTGTGGAAAACAGCTAAAGAAGATCGTCTTCCTTATGCAAAAAAGGATGCCAATCAACTGAAAATTTGTGCAGCTGAATCAGGGAAAACAACTGAAGGATTGGCAGTGGATCTGTGCAAAACTGGAGCTGATTGTCTTCCTTATGCAAAAAAAAAAAAAAGTTGAAAAAATGCTTATCTATGCTTATACCGCCGAACTCGCCGAAGTCGAACCCTCGCTAAAACTCACGAATCTATGGTTAAACCTACCGCATCTCTGCTTAAACTCGCCAAATATATGCTTAAAGCTGGCTCCTCCAACTCGTCTGTTGTAGGAGAATGGCATTTAGTATGTTATTCCTTGTTTATCCGATGACTGCTGCGACCAAGCAGCCATGGATAAACAAAAAATGGCATCCCAAATGCCATTCCCTATACCATAGTGAATCTCTAGCATCAAGGTGTCACGACATGAACAAGCTTAGTTTGTTCCATTTTTTCGTGCTATAACCATGTTTTTAGGCCTAGGAATGGTTGTGGTGGAGAAGGGATATGATCGATACATTCACCCTGAATTGTGTAGATTATGGTAGAGTAATAATTTGAAGACTGAGATTGAAATAGAGCTAAAACCAACTTGAAAGTCATGTTTACCCCAGATTCTCTATTTAGAGTGGCAGTTTTCGTTGACAATAAAGAGGTGGAAGTTGAGAGCATCGATTATGTGCCTATGTGTTTACTTCATTTTCCGATGGAGTTTGGCATAGAGTATTTTAGTTTATGAAAGAAACATAACCTTTTTTCAGCATATCAGTGAAGGAAATGTAGCCACTCCCCTTTTTTCTTTAATATGAAATCTCACATCAACATTAGGGACGGCGTCAAGGTTTCGATAGTAGTAGCCTATACCCCCGTATTCTCGCTTGTCTATGTAGTCGAACATCGAGTAGTGCTGATATTCCCTAGATCTAGTGGCATGTGCCTAGTATGCTCCAGGGTTTCCATAAGGAAGACGAAATCCATATCCTCTCATACTATCTCCCTTCCACCAAGGGAAGCTCTTACAATTCCAGGAGACCATACACAAGCATTGCTTCTATTTGAGGGTGTTAGATGTAGACTTTGTAGGAGTTGAAGCAGAACAAGGGAGGCAAAGATCTTGATGTAGTGTAGAAAAAGAAAAAAAGAATCGTAGTAGTAGCACCCCAGGGGATGATGTGGTGAGCGGCTAGTAAAGCGGGGAGCAAAGATGAGAGTAGTGGTAGCAATAGGACTCTGGGGGAAGGGGGGGGGGGAGGGGTAGTAGCAACAAGGTTAGTCTCAATAGCGGCAGCTGAAGCAACATCTCCAGTACCATTCCATAGGGTTGCATCAGCTCTGCCCACCACGTCTACGACCTCCGGGCAAGAAACCCCCACTTTGCTGCAGACCAGCGCAACAACACCACCAGTGCCTGTGGATGTTCCTGATGTGAGCTAGCTCTCATCTATGAAAATAACATCAATTTCAATTTTAAATTGAAGCAAATAAACCAGCCTAAACAGACAGATTCATTAGAACATCCTTTTAAACATGTTTAAGAATTAATGCCATATTAAGATATCAAGCAACATCTGTGCAACATAATCAACCAATGCCATGTCATCAGATTCATAGATCCTACCATGTCAACATAAGAGCCTTTCCAGAACAAATCAAGAGCTTCTCAAAATCTAGCTGGAGGTGGAAGAGTTCATTTAAGGATCCATAAGTTCTGTGTGCAAAAACGGAAAAAAAAAAAGGGAGAGAAAAAGAGAAAGCAGTAAATATGTAGGACCATCTTAAAACAAAACCTAAGAGGAGATGCCAACTCATTTTTTATGCTGCAACTCTATTCAAATATATAAAATGCAAGAAAAACAAGGGGAAAAACTGCATGCCTTAGCATCAGTACCATCAGTATAGTCGCTGGCGGATCTGTGTTGTCCTTAGCAGAACTACAGCCGAACTTAAATATCCTTTGATGCTGGTGGATCTCTATACTTTCATATTTTGAAAACTCTAGTGCACAAAAAATAGAAAGCCATGTGACGCCTCCACTAAATGTGCTAGGCAAGATATCTCAACCTTCAACCAACAACCAAAAAAGAAAAATTCCATAAAAATAGGGGAAAAATCCTAATTTCAGAATAGTAACAAATAGTATACTATCTTAAGTACATGCATACGTTATTATGCCTAAAGATGTTGGGCAAAATATCCCAAAATAGAAAATATAAAAGTTCATACGCCCAAAACCATTGGGAATATGGCCCATGTCTCCAACTTCTGCACAATTATAGGTGTTGATTTAAACATAGGTTGCATACGTTAATGCCTGCCAGCAAAAAAAAGCAACTACATTGCTAGATTCGTAAAATATACCATTAGAGTGCAATATGTAGCATAATAACAGGGGGTTTTCTTTGTGTTTTTGTACGCTTTTCACTAAAGTTTTCCTATGATTTCGTGATGTATTCAAATGGATGTACTAATGCGTACATCTAGAGTGCACCATTTTTGAGCCATTGATTTTAGCCTTTTTTTTTCAATGGTCAACAACCAATGGCTCATAACAAAAGCCCCTTTTTTGTGTGTGTGGTGCATAATGGTCAACAACCAATGGCTCACAACAAAAGCCCTCTTTTTGTGTGTGTGGTGCATAATGGGCACATGAAGGGCTTGAAGGGTGCATGAAGGGCTTGAAGGGCGCATGTAGTGCAGTTTCCCCGCCGGCAACACATTTCTTATCATAACTTTTGATCCAGAGCTCTGTTTGAGATGATTTTTATTGCATTGGAAAGCTCTCTCCGAGATCTTTTTGATAGTGTATGATATGGATATGTTTGGTTAAGTTATCTATGCTAAAACAGCAATTTCTCGGCCGGGTTTGGTAGGCTTTCACATCCTACTAGCTGATTAACACAGGATTGCGCTATTGGATATTGTTTTATGGCTCATTCCGAATGAAGCTTGCAAAAAATTACCATGCATTTTTAGATTTTGAGGCAGTTATTAAGCAAATTCCAAGGCTTCTAGATCCTTGTGCTAACAAGCAGAAAAGTTTCCCACTTTGGTTTCTCACCACAAGAATCCATGGAGGCCAAATGCTGCTGTTAAATTCCAGTTGAAAAATGTTTGTGTATGGAAGTTGCAAACTTTATGACTTTCAGAATAATGGGATCAATCTGCTCTATCTTTATGGTAACTTTTACTTATGTTCTATTTGTTTTATTGTGATGAAATTCAAAAGCTACAGGTGGATGAAAGCCTCAAATGAATTCTAGTTTTTTTCCGGTTTGAATTCTAAAATTTTTGTCACACCCGGGCGGGGGGGACGTCCCTAAGGCCCCGAAGGCGCCAAAATTTTTTTTTTGCAACACAAACCATTAACATCCAACATATAAAAAATAAATCCCCCAACACATAACAACCAACACATAACAACCATTGACATTAACAACCAACACATAACTACCATTGACATTAATTAACACAACCATTGGGTCCAACACATTTAAATTAAAATCCCCCTTAAACCCCCTTTGGTTTGGGTGCATATTCACACGGGGGGTGACTCCGGGCAACGAGAGCTGTTGGATAGGCATATTCACCCCTTATTCCTTAGTCTACACCGTACGTAAAGTTCCTCATTTGTGGGGTATGCAAGTACAAAATTTGCTATACTGTATAACAAGATTCGCAAAATATTATAAGATTTCAAGCGGAATACCATATGGTGTTGATTTCGTACGTGCAAAATACAATTATGAGGGCTCTCGCTGCCCTACGTCACCCCCCGTGTGAATATGCACCCAAACCAAAGGGGGTTTAAGGGGGATTTTAATTTAAATGTGTTGGACCCAATGGTTGTGTTAATTAATGTCAATGGTAGTTATGTGTTGGTTGTTAATGTCAATGGTTGTTATGTGTTGGTTGTTATGTGTTATGCATAATATACAATTTTCGTCTATGGTGGATAAGTATTCCTAAAAAAAATTGACATGATATCTAGTTGTTTTTGGATTGTCTCCTGTTAAAGGGCAATTGGTTTGGGAGAAATTTTGTCATCTTGAAATATATTCTGGGCATATCAAAAGATTTAATCACTACAGTTTCTGGTGAAACAATTACATTTTGTAGCCATTGCCTTCGTGGACGATAAAAAATCTATTCTATTCTATTCTTAACAATATGCAAATACAACATTAATAAGGAAAAACAGTGAGTACCATAGTATAGTAGTGGTAATATGAGATAGTTACTAGGGCTTGCCTTGGCTTGTATGGGCCACAATAGAACCCCACTAAATGGAGGAGTATACGGCTGTATATATTCAATGTCGTCACTGGTTTTTCTCTATTGTTCATGTTTTAGCACATTCTTCAAGAGCTTGTACTAAAAGATATATTATTGCATGTGACGTGGCAAAACCATAAGGGCAACCCGTAGTGCTTGGCAGGTTGTATTTATGTATTATGTAAAAGCCCACAAAGGCATTTTTAAAAGGGAAAATGGATTTTGTCGAAATTACATGCCATAGTCACTACATATATAATGCAGTTTGATTCTCTGTTTGATGTAATATTGTCGTTCCAGGAAAAACCCGAGGGCAACATGTGTACTTAAGAAAGAAGAAAACTAAAAATTTAAAAGGAAAGACTATGTGACATCACAGTACGTCACTGCCATAGCCTACAAAAATTTTGGTATGGGTCTGCATGGAGTTTTAGCCACCTTAGATGGCAAGGTTAAGCAAGCATAGCTTGCCGCAGAAAATATTTAGGATGCTTGCTCCGATGAGGAGGCGGCCCCCCAGATCGTCTCTATTGGCTTTAAGCAGGGTTTAGTCACAAGATTAGGTTTCAACTCAGTCCAAAACCAGAGCCGTTCCTGTGCAGACTCATTGGAATCTTCAGTTCTTCTTGCTCACAACATTGAAATTGGGTCGCCGTTTTGGTCGGAAGATAAACCACATGCTGCCATCTGGCACATCCCTACAATCCGGAATGGAAAGTGGGAAGCCAATTCCGGAGCATACAAAAATTGACAGGCTACAGTCGGTTGCCAACAGAAATACAAGTTTTACACAGTACCCTTTGTATACAAGACAACTAACAGCAAGTCCTCTGTTTCTTGAGAAAAAATTGACACGGATTTCATGCAACCAAATAGGCGATGAAATGAATGGTAAACAAAACTCTTCAGAGCATCATAAGAATCCCTCTGCAGAGAGGCAGTTTTGCACATAACTAAGTTCAATTTCTACCAAAAATCAAAGAGACTGTAATTTCTAGGATGTAAATGCAAGTATACTTGCACATAGAAAGGAGCAAAACCGGCATAAATGGCCGACAGGCCTGTGGAAACAGAGGATACAAGAAAAGATACAGAGGAAACAAGAAACAAGAAGAGAATCCGGCAAACAAAACCACTAGAATAACTTTCTGAATCTTTGCATGACCTATATCCCCATCTGCGTGCATGAAACAACATCCTGGACCTGCATGCAAGGAAAAAAAAGCATCAAAATAGTTTGAAACCATAAAAAGAAGAAAAAATTACATTGGAAGCACAAAAGATCACTACTATCTACTCGCTTTTCCTCAAGAACATACCAGAATCATGAAAGAGCCGCTTTTCCTCAAGAACAGAAGGAAATTGTGAAATAAATCTTCATAAGAAGAAATACAACCAAGAAAATGAGCGCCCTAACTGCTCAGCGGCAGGAAATGCCGAGCGCCATGGCCGTCAGAGCACAAGGAGCGGCCCGAGGGCCATACCCGCAGAGCGCCATCGCCATCGCCGCCAGACCATCGCCATCGCCAGACCAAGAAAAAAAAATGGGCGGCTCCTCATTTCCATGTTGTGGTGGCATGGCCACCGGTCCCACATTCCGGTGTGGCCGGTGACCCGCTCCCGGCTCCGCCGGTCGCGGGGCCCCACCGGTCCACACCGGAATGTGGTCCCGGTGGCCATGCCACCATACGTGTTCCTTACAAGGTAAAATTATTGTAGTGCATTCTATGAAGCAGTTGCCTCCCTTTCTGTATATTGTAGAACCATGTTAGCCTCTCATTTTTTTCAAACATTTCTCGACGACCTGCTTCATCTCAAGCCTCAGCAGTTTAGGCGGACAGTGGGAAAGGGCTTCTGTCTCACAAGAGTCTACAGATGGATCTTTAGATTTCTTGCTCTACAAGCAACCCTGCTCTAGATCCACAAGCTCTACTCTGAACAGAGCCGGTTTAGATATTTTTAAAACCAAAGAACATGCGAAAATAGACCCCTAAAAGATTTGCAAGTTTGAAGGTTGCTCAAAAATCTGCAAGTTTGGAGGCTATAAAGCCTGCGGCCATTCTTGGTTCTTATGTTTATTGTTATAAGAAGACGACAGTTATGACGGAAGCTCAGCTCTATTTTGCTCACTTTGTAACAGATGTAGTTATGATTTTTGTTCAATTCTTTATTACTTTGCTAGCTTACATGCAGATTAAGGGAACCCTACCAAAATCATGGGATTAGAATTAAATGGCTTCTCTACACATTATGCTTTGGAATGTTGGCTATTTGCATGGACACTGCATTTCCCACTCCAGTACAAGAGTTTGCTTGGTCTAAAAGAGCCACATGAAGTCGGCCAAGCAAGCTTCTCATACAAGGCATGCCCAATCTGTGGTTATGCGTATGCTGCAGGAGAAGACAATCATAAAATGGTATATAGGACATTTCATATAAGTTACATCCAAAGTATCTAGTTCAAGATATACTATAGCTTGCATTTCTAGGTACGTAAATTCTGAACCATATGTAATTCCATGACACCAAATGCAGGGAAAGAGTTGCAGCTATGCTTGATCTCAAGGAAACTCAACTAATTTTTGTTTTGCCAAAAGAGTGCATAGTAATGTTCTCTGTCTCTTATGCTATATTTTTTGTTTGGGAAAAAACCATTTAAATTTTGTCATATAACCATTCAGGTCATGAAGGTTGCAGCTGTTATATGAGATGGGTCTTTTGCCAGGATGGTTGCTATTAAAAAATGCAAGATATGCATTCCGTTTTACTTTGCAGCATGCTACTTAAGCATTGCGATGCTACAGCTGAATAGCAATATAAAGGGACGTAGATTTTTAGAATTAGAGGTATGTGGCATTTGTATGTTGTGCAGCTGTACATGAGGAAGGTTATAGGTTATGTGGTTGATGAATCAAATGTCCAAAGTTTTTATGTTACTGATTATGAAGAGCTCCTCATCCAATCCTCGGTAAACAAGAGCACAATTGCACTTGGAAATGAAAAATATGTGAGGGAATTTGGTATAAATCATCATATGTGTGAGATGAGGCTGCTTTGCATTTAGGAAAGATTGTAATATATATTATGGTGACACTCCTGTTAGAGCCAGATGTGGTATCCGAGAAATTTGAATCTTTAGAGTGGAGAAGGGGCATTGCAAACATGCTTCTTGATACCATATGGTGATAAACTGGTTGTAATACATACTTGTCATCTTCCTTGCAGTCCAAAGAATTAGCCGTGCATTCGTGTTGCAGGAAGTCATCTTGCATGGATGCTTTTTTAAATAACATATCGTACTAGGCATTTGGCTCTATTTTATAAGCATGCATTCGCTGCATATATTTTTTAACATCGTTGTATTGGCATCTCCTTGGTATGTTTTGTTGAAACAAGTAGTTTGTGAGTGTCCATAACCATTCAAAGTAGAGATGGAAAAAGAAAAGACAATTTATAACAAACCCTTGCATGGACAAAGACGCGATGAAAAATTTGCACATAAATTTGGAGTCAAATTTTGCAAGCTAATTCTTGGATGTTTTGATAATAAGATAAATGACGATGATGAAGATGCTTGCGACTACATCCAGGGTAAGTGCCACATCTTTGCTGCCATTGACTCCGAGAATGCCGAGAGTCAATATCAGGTCATCTTAACAATAGGGAAAGTCAAAGCCAAATCCTTCATAGTGTTGATAGACACGGGGAGCACCCATAATTTTGCTTCGTCAAGGATGGTAGAATTGTTGAAGCTGAAGTTTTTGAAGGCCAAGCTTAGACCTGTTGTGTTGGCAAGTGGGGCAATCCGACACATAGCGAGAAAGAGGGAACTTCGACATAGACTTGTTAGGTATCAATATTGGAATGGGAGCAAAGGTTACGAACATCGGCAAGTATGACTTGATCATAGGCATGGAATACCTTGGCTCGGCTGGGGCTGTAATTGATTGTGGGAAGCGGAACGTGACCTTAAGGACGCCAAATGGCAAAGTCATTGAGATAACAGGTAAAGAAGTTACCCCAATCATGCAATGCATGTCTATTAGATGCATAAAGAAGATGATGAAGCTCCAGACTATATACAAGGTGAGTCCCACATATATGCCGCCATTGAAACAGGCCAAGCAGATGGTCAACGTACAGTCATATCCATGGTGGGCCAAGTAGACAGTAAACCTTTTGTCATCCTTATGAATATGGGTAGTACGTATAATTTTGCTTCACCTAGAATGGCAGAGGTCTTATGGCTTATTCCTTTCAAATCAAAGCCACGTCCAGCTACGTTGGCTAGTAGGGCCGTGCGTCATATCAAGGCCAATGCATTAATTTGAACATCCAGTTGCCATGAGCACCCCTTGCTCTAGGAGCCGAGATTATGAACATCGGCCGCTATGATCTCATTATGGGAATGGATTCTTGGCTGCTGCAAAAGAAAATATTGAATGTGAGAAGTGGGAAGTTATCTTTAATGCAGCTAATGGAGCTCGTGTAACTATAGCAGGTAAACCAGTTATTCCAATTATGAAATGTATTTCATTACGTCAGTTGGATAAAGCCGTCATGAGGTATCATCTGAATGGGAACGTTGGTGTCAAATCCTGGATGCCAATCTACTTCAAGAATTCTGCAACCTTGCTCAGCAGCCTATGATGTAGCCTCCTCCTCAACATGATACCCTTATGCGTCATTAGAAGTACCTCCACGCCGTTAGTTTCTTATTTCTGACTGGCGCTCCTCGTTTTGGACCAAGCCTCTAGCTGGTCACGCTGATTGGACCTCGGCATACATCTCTACAGACCTTAGGTGGGATCGACGCTTTGTGCGTCGTGATGTCTGGCAGGAAGGAAAAACCCTGGATCATACCCGCAATTGAAAATACATTTCTAATGAACGAGGTTAGCAAAACCCCACTCATGTATTTCGGGGCCTCTGCCACGTCTCTGGATCCGTCCGTGCACCGCCAAGCAGGTTTTTGTGTTGCTTTGAAGTGTCTTCTCACATGTTCAATTGCTCGCAGACATCCTGTTTACTATTGCAATCCCAACGCCAATGCTGGTGTTTTTGGTCTCCAGACTTGTCTGCTCATTAAATGTCAGTATATCCCCGTCGAGGCTCACCATGCTTTTGAAGACATGGCGCAGTCTGGCTTTCTGATAGACGCGTCATCCTCCATGGGGTCAACACTTCGGATGCTCTGAAAGATCGACACGATCTTATCAAGGAATATCACTCTAAGGCTCGTCAGAGTCTGCAGGTTGATTTTAAGAAGATACCAGGCTTTCCACCTCCCGAAACTGTGCCTGCTTTTCTCTCCCCTGAGTGTTCTTTGGTGAGGGAGAGTGTTAGTCCCGTGCAACAAGGCACTGGACTATTCCTCAACACAATACAGGTTAAAGGCAAGGGTCCAGGTCAAGCGTCAGGTAGCAAAGCCCCCGCTAAAAACCACGCAGAAACCCATGCTCTCGTCAAAGAAGAGGACCGGACAAGACAAATCACTGCCTCCGGGGAGTTTGGCCTTAAATTAGCGGAATTTCGGGCACTAATGACGGCACTGCAAAGATTCCTTCAAATCAAGTGTATGATCTAGGAGTTGGTGACTGAGATATATCTATTCTGGGCCTAAGGCCATTGTACTATGTATATATCAGTAGAGTTCAATCTCAAGTTTTCAGATGAGACTTAGTGTCGTCTTGTTACAGTTTTCTCGTCTCAACGAGATCTCATGTACTCTCTTTGATATTCAAGGATTCTTTTCTTGGCTTATAATCTCTTGTTTTTTCTGTTTCATTCCATCTGTTCTAGTCTCTTGCAAAATCTCGCGTGACACACTGTACTAAGATTTGTCTGCTTGATCCACGGCTCCTCATAGAAGGCTGTCTTGATTTCTAAACAGAATTCGAAACAGCCACGTGTTGCAATAAATTGTTTTCATAAACCTGAACACAATACAAGTTCTGGTCATGATAGATGCGATTATTGTCATAAGACTAGTCGTATTGAGGAAAAATGTCACCAAAAAGCTTATGATGAAATGCATGCTATAGCCATTACTCTCCTTGAGTATGCTAGTTGTGCTATGACAGATTATGCCCGAGTGTTTCATGCTTCTGATTTTGCTAATTTTCTTATTGATTCGCGTGCTCATATGGCTAGTTCTATTTAGTGGGTTACAAATCTATCATGCTTTGACTGTCAAAACGTTTGTTTACATGGCTGATCATGGTACACAACAATTTGATGGTATTGGCAATATTGTTATTTCTGCTACTGTAGAAACTTGCATGTTGGCGGAGGTTTTGTACGTGCCAGGTTTAGCTAAGAATCTTATTTCAATGGCACGACTTTTGGATCTTGGTCTTAAGGTTAAATTCATTCTTGAACAATGCAGGATAACACAGAATGGAAAGCTTCTTACTATAGCGCACAGGCGTAATGATTTATGGGAACTTTCTATAGATAATAATTTTGCATATGCCATTACAACTTCTAGTACCCCAGACAGTACTCTGTGGCACTCTCGTTTTGCACATTTAAATTTTCAAAGACTTCTAGAAATGGAACATCTAGCCACTGTACATGGTCTACACTCACAGAGTCATGCCAAATTGGAAGTTTGTAAGTCATGCGCCCTGGGTAAGCAACATTGCTAATCCTTTTCACACTTCGCTATTCGTGCTACCCAAATTCTTGAGTTGGTACATCCTAATGTCTATGGTCCTTTCCCTTTTTCCTTGGGCGTTCTTCTTATTTTTTTATTGTTCATTGATGATTACACATTGTATACTTTTGCCTATCTGTTGAAAAAGAAATTAGATGTATTTGATATTTTCAAAGTTGTTTGCAAACTTGTCGAAATTCAAATTGGCCTTCCTCTTACGATTTTACACACTGACAATGGTGGTGAGTATAAACCCAAAGTTTTTCAGGAATTTTGCGCAGAACATGGGGTTCAACATGAATTTTACTGTACCAAAGACACTACAACAAATGGCGTTTCTGAATAAAAGAACCGCACTGTTTTAAATTCAATATTTGTCAGTGCAGTTTTGTGTTGAAGTCGTTCTCACTGCTGTTTACATTCAAAATCATCTCGCTACATCTGCACTAAAATCTATTACTCATGTTGAGGCTTGGACAGGTATAAGCCATCGGTTTCTCATTTGCGAATCTTTGGATGTATTGCTTATGTACTTGTTCCTCATAAAGATCGCAAGAAACTTGGCCCTAGAGGTCAAAAAGTTGTTTTATGGAATATTCTACAGATTCAAAAGGCTTACAGATTTTTTGACTCTGAGACACGTAAAGTGTCAATTAGTCATAGCACTATCTTTGATGAATCTGCAATGGGTGGAGATGCAGACTAAATAAATCATTCAGATAGTATTCTAACTGTTTTTCAGATGATGATTTTACTGCTACAATTTTCGATGCTCGTCAAGTTTTTTTTTTTTGTTTGAAGGCAAGGTTGGTGGGACTTGCACCCACCCACATCTCCCACCCGATGGCAGCTAGTGGGTTTTGAACCCTGGTGGGTGTCACGCTCGTCAAGTTGATGCTCCAATTTTGCATGTTGCTAATCGAAGTGAGAATGTAGAAGTGCCCCTTGCAAATGTTGATGTTCTTGCTGACATTGATGCTCTTGACAATTTTGTTGATGAAATCATTCCAGAGAATGTTGAGCCTCATCTAGAGAGTAGTCTAAGGCGCACAACATGAACTCGGGTTCCTACTCAGAAGATTCTTGATTATCTCGCCTTGGTTGTTTCTCATGATCCTGTTACATATGAGCAAGCTATCTCCTCACCAAATCATGATATGGAAAATTGCAATGCACGATGAATATGATTCTTTGCTTTTTAAAGGTACTTGGACTATAACTGAGTTTTGCACTTCCAGAAAAGGAGTGAATCGTTTGTAAGTTGAATCCTTCCCTTTATGGGTTGAAACAAGCTTCAAGGAAATGGTATGAGAAAATGAATGCTTTTCTTTGTTCCATTTATTTTCGATCATCCTGTGCAGATCCTAATCTTTATAGTAGGCATCATGGCAAGTCATTCATTCATTGCACTCTATGTTGATCATAATATTCTCGTTTATAATGATACGGATCTTCTAACCTCTGTCAAGAAGCAGGTAGTATCAACATTTGAGATGACTGATCTTGGAAATATCTGTTCTTGTCTTGGCTTCAATATTTATTGGATCATTCAAAGATGCATTTGAGCCACACAAATACTATATTAGAGGTTGTGGACAAGTTTGGTCTGTCGCAGTGCAAAGTTGTAGCATCCCCTATGGTTATTAGTCAAAAAAATTTGCATTTGTCTAAGTTGCATTGCCCCTAAAAGATCAAGAGCAGGATGCAATGGAAGATATTCCTTATGCCAGTTCGGTTGGAGCTCTTCAATACTTTGCACATGCTTCTCACCCAGATATTCCATTTGCACCTAATCTTATGGGTCAATTTTTATGTCTCCTCCTGGTAAAGAACATTGGATTGCTGTAAGCAATCCAACTATGGACTTCTATACTGTTAGCAAGATGGTAAACACGGAGTTATGTCTTCAACAGGTTATACAGATGCAGATTGGGCAAGTTCTGATCATCTAATGTAATCTAAAAGTGGCAATTGTTTTATCATTGGATCATCTTTAGTATCATGGGCATGCAAGAAACAGAATTGTATTGCAAACTTCCACTACAGAATCTGAATGTGGCTGCTTCATTTGCTTGTCGGGAGTTAGTTTGGTTGCGAAGACTCCTTGCAGATTTTTGGATTCCCACCATCTAAAAGAACAATTTCGTTTTGTGACAATCAGGGTGTTAATTCAGTTGCGAAAGATCATAATTCAGTTGCGAAAGATCAAGTGTTGAATTCCAAATCTAAGCACATAGAGATATACAATCACTATAATTCGGACAAAAGTTAAAAAGGGCACTGTTAAGATTAATTATTGTCCTTCATATTTAATGGGTGCTGATATGTTTACAAAAGCACTTCCTAATTATCTGAACATAGAATTGCTTTGGGAGTTACACTAGCTCCCCCATGAGTATACTCTTACTAAGAGGGATTTCGGGTTTTTTTTCTTTTGATTCCCACAAAAGGCTTTTTTTACTCGAGCTAGAGATCGACTGCAGGGGGCATACATCTTGCAGCATTGTGTATACGTCTTGCAACATTGTGCATTTGATCTCACCGTCGAAGGTACATGCTACTCATTTTGTATTACAAAGAGACCAAGATTGCAGGGGGGATGTTTGAACGTATTTATTATACGTCCATAGAATCTTAGCCTTTGTCTATTGATAGTTCATCGTTATTGATAGCTCATGGAGCTAAAAGGGACTTTGCCTATTAGCCCTTCATTATTATTGTATATAAGAACATGTACTCTTCATGAATAATGCATTCACTTTGGGACTAACTTGTGTTCTTTCTCGTCTTGTTGCGTCACTTTATTCCTTGTATATTATATGCATTGGCATTTGAATATATTAAAAACAAATGATGGGTGAGATCATTATGTTCATAGCTTTTGAGCACAATTTACAAATTTCTCCAAAGAAACTAGAGTCTAGGGCATGCGAAAGACAACTGAGCCGGATTTGTGGTATGCAATAAAACTATTTCAAGTCAGCTGAGCCCTAGAATGATGTTATCCAAAATGTATACCAGCCCAGGAGTAAAAAAATGCTATAGTCCATTGGAGCTAGTTCTCATTTAATTAGATTATAACGTAACTTACATGTAAACAACTTGATCCTTCATCCTTCAGTGACTAAACATTTTGAAGTTAAATTATACATATAAATGATTTGAACTCCACTCATGGGAGCAACCCATAGTGCGCCAGCACCTTTTCTACAAAATTCACATCCCTGGATAACCCGATTCTACAGGAATTCAATGGTGGCTAATTTATTAAAATCGGTTGCAAAAACCATTCTGGCTAATTTATTCAAATCTGTTGTCAATACCATTGTGAACTGTGCAATGGCCCCTTCGTGAAAGGGATCGACCTTCACCAGAAATTTGGAGTTTTACATCAGAAAATCCTTCTTTACCCTGGAGTTTGCCCAGGGCTCTTAAATGTACGGCCTTGATAGAACAAATTTTAAGGTCACAAACGACATCTTCAAGCTCATGCTTTGTGTGTGCCTAAAGCCCTACTTTATGCTCCCAGTTTGATTCCCTTTCTAAAATGATTAGTACAACCATAGCCTGCAGAATTCCTTTACCAGGATAGGAAAAGCAAAACGCTTGAGTTCCACTATCAGCATGAAGTATTTACATAATGTACCCAATTTGATCTAATTTTCTCCCTGGAAGGATGGTGTAAAGTCGGATCTTCCAAATTTTCCCATCTTCTGGAATTAACTTTTTACCTCTTGCCGTAGTCCCAGCTATGAGGGAGCAATAAATCTTCCATGTACTGTATTTTACAAGTCTGACAAGACTTCCTATGAGGCATTCAGAAGCCTATATCCTTATTCTCATATTTGCAGTAGCAGAGCAAATGTCTTTCAGCCTCCCCTAGTTTCACATATTCCATCTACAAACTCAAGAGAACATAAAATCAGCATAACTATTACTACAGAAAAACTTAAATGTTATGCTTGTTGACAAGTGAGAAAATCTACCTCACTCCGCAAGCCGCATGTCCAGATTAATCAGTGTTTGGTCAAGGACTGTTAAAAGCTCTTTACAGGGGTCCAAGTAATTGTCAGCCATTTAGAAACAGCTCCCAAAATTCTTCAGGCTCCTGCCCTTGATGGACAACCTGCAGCACAAGACCATGTCAGCTGCCAGCACTTCAATTTGGCATATTGATACTATTCTAGTAGAAGTTCTCACATTTGGCATAATTAAGCTGCAGAACTATGCATGCTGTCTATGTTACAAGGAGCCAATCTAATAGTTTTGTAAATCTAACATCTCCTCCCTCCTGAAAATCTACTGGTTCCTACGCACTCCTCCCCCTTCCAATCTGTTGGTTTTAAAGGGTTATTTCACTTGATCCATATCCATAGCACTATTCATTTATGACCCAGAAGCAGGGGCATAAAAAACATTAAATAATAAAATACTGCATATGAAAAACCCATACCATCATCTGTGAACATGTCCCCAGCTCTTTATGCTCCATAAAAGTCGAGCCTACTTGCACAGGCTTAGGATTCACGCTGATCTTCATATCCTCCTTGCACGATTCCAATGAATTCTCAAATTCAAGCTTTGCATCTTTCCCTACCCAGACAAAAGCATGATCAGTTGACCCTACCAACACAAGGATTGACCCTGATGTGAGATCTTTTAAACCGAACTTCATAATCTCTTTCATTTCAGGCCAGACGTAAAGCCTCGCCCTTTGCTCATGCACATAACTACTTGGTAAAAACTTGTGCCAAGTAGAGGAAACGTAATTTCCAAAGTGATAGTCCAAAAGTTCAAATCCAAAATATTGAGCTACTTTGCGAAAGTAACTTTTAATGTGTATTCCAGCAAGCTTCAGATACTCAGGTTCAATGCTAGGACCACCCACTTCAGTCTGAGATATATTTTGACCACGATCTGCTGAGGATGTATCATCAGAGACAATCTCTGTTTTGGAGCTCCTTCTTGAGCAGTTAGCACTATCCAGAAGCCATTGATCAAGACGATCTCGAAGGGAACCACCACTACCGTTGCTATTACCATCATCACCACCCCCATCAAAAGATTGCTGCACCTCTAAAGTAGGGGTTGAACAGCCAGGAGATAAACTTAGGTGAGAACAAGGGGAAACTACACCAAGATCGGAAGAGAGGTCTGATACGGCAGAATGGAAAGAACATGACTCAAATATATTCGAATAAAAATCAGAAACATCTCGTGTGATTGGATGTTCACTATCCACCTCTGCCTCCTCAATCTGGCTTAAAGTTTTATCTGTTGTATTTGACAAAATCTTTTCCCTCAATAGACCTGAGAAAATCTTCTCGCGGAGCCTAGTCCAGCCACTATCCCTATGTGAAGTCTGATTCAAGGATCTAACTTTTCCTTCTTGAGCTTTTTCATAGAGTTCAAAATCAACATCATAACTATGAACTTTTTTTTCTCCTATAGATTCTTCACTAGAGTTATGCTGCTCATCCTTCACAATGCACAAGCTAGAGTTCATTGCTTCCCAAAACGTTGGAGGTTCAGTTCCCTCTATCACGTTGAAGATTGGTCCTTGGGCCCTTTCATAACGCATAACCTGATAAGCTGCTGCCTTTGCTGCCTTAGTCATATCCTCCTTGCAGTGCATTCCTAACCAGACAAAAATGCCACCAGGAACATGAACAACAAAGGCCCCTCTGGAGTCTAAAGCTGCCACTCCAGGACCATTCACGATTTTCGGAACCAAATGTAATGGGTCATAGGAAGATTGTGGAGCCATGCGATACATCCGTAACAATGAGTTCGGACTTGCAGGAGTTGCATGGACTCTCTTCTGAGCCTGTAATAATTGACAAGCGAAACCAATGTTGGGATTAGTGATACTCCTTGCAGCCTTTACATCATGAAAGGCATCCTCAAAGCTGCGGCCATCTCTCCACATAAGGTATGCAATTACAAGAGAAGTTGATCTTGAAATGCCTTTACAACAATGCACAAAAACTCTGCCACTACTTTCTCTGACCTCTTCGAAGTAATCAAAGACATCATATAACACGCAGGTAATATCCTCACATGGATTGTCTTGTAACCACAGGGTCTTATATGTAAATGTCTCAGGAAAATACTCCTCACATATGAATCCCACACAATTCAGCACATGAGTGATGCCATTCTCTAGCAACTTTTCGCGGTTTCTTGCAACCACATCACTACCAAGATAGACATGATGAGCTACCCTGGAGCATTCCTTCTCAGAAATTGCAATTTCATCTCTCCATAACTGTTCATTAGGCTCAGAGGCATCTCTTGACCGCTGCACTACTTCGAGATCAAGCTTTTCTAATCCATTCTTCATTCGTCCAATGTCTCGCCGTCCCCCAGGTGTTTGAACTGTATCTCTCACACCATCAATTCCCAACTTAGGTGCTGGCAAAAGAGGTGGCAAGTTAAGGTGATTAATTCTGTTAATTCTATGGGGACGCGGAATTCCACTAGCAGCCCAAACTGGATCAACTGAATCAGCAAGCACTCTAGGGCTAGCAGGAGCAGAATGAGACTTCCAATTTTTTCCAGGTGGTAGTTTCAGGTTTACATGTCTACCAAGCTTCCCTTTTTCCTTTCCCCTGCTCTTCTCAGTATCTGCAGTGTTTAGCAATCCATCTTTTGTTTGAAAACCTACCTCGTTTTTAACTGGGGACGAATCGCAGATTGAAGCCAATGGCCTCAACTCTAGCCTGGGACTAGGAGAGCTCCAGATAAGGCTGCTATCTCCAACCTCAGCTATGTCATTCACAAGGTCTTGTGGTTCCATTTTTTGTTTCTCCTGCTAGTTGCTCAATTTTTATATGAAAAGCAAAAAACCTCCAATACCCGGCTTTCCTTTGCCGAGCATAAGTGAAGCCTGATGCGAGTATAAGACATTAAAAAAGCCTATGTTCTTGTGAAAATCATTCATATGGGCATGTACCTAGAATGCACCAGACGAATGCATGAATTTTCCTGGCAATTATGCGTCATACAGGTATCACAATATCCTTGTTCCCGGAATTTGCAGGACGGGACAACGTCATTTGAAATAGACAGTTCAAAAACGCATGTTAAGGGTAGAATTTCTTCACCGGTTTTGAAAGTAAGCCCGTGTCAAATTGTGAGCGATTTAGATTCCACGGAAGTTCCAGAGCTTTAATTTCAATCAAAATTCGCCGCTTATTCGTTTGGGCGATGCATGATGGCGCCTAAGAGAAAAATATATTGAACCATGATCGATGAGAATCCCTAAAATCCAAAACTGCAGGGGGGCAAGGATGGATCCAATATTCAACACAATCCGGCAATGCATGGAGCAAAATCGAGCTCCGGAGGCATGGCGCATGTTGAAGAAGGCGCAGCTCGGCTATGGCCAGGAGGACCAGCTCGTAAATCAAAGGGGGCACACGTGAGAACAACGTCCCTGAGCATTCAGTGCAAGGCCACGAGAAATCCCCGCCGTTGGAGACGCGTGTGACGTGCTTAGTTGGTACAATGTGAAGAGAGTCACAATGTGGATAGAACACCTCTTATTATTTATAATAATTTTTAATACCATATATTAGTGTATTATCTCTACATACTAGATTTCGTATAGAAAAACAAAGCTCTATGGTCTCCATGGATGTATTCCTATGGTTTATGTAACACACATTTAAAAGGCCCTTTTACACATTGGAAGGAGAATTCTTCTTCTTCCTTCTTAAATAGCACGTTATGGCCACTGCCTCTGAACAAACACCCCACTTGTCACATGCAAAAATCTCCTCGGAAGGAATCCCTTCTTTTTTACTAGTTTAAATAACCATGCCCTGCCTGTTCGAGTCCCATTCTTCACATATACCTACTTGTCACATTAGACATTTACTATTTACAAATGCTTTGATCATGAGACCACGACAAAGTCTAATGTTTCTTGAAGAGAAGAACCTGTAGCTTTGGTGTTTTTCTCATTGTCTTTCTGCTTTTTCCTCTTTAACCCATTGCTTTTTCCTCTTTAACCCATTACTGCATTCTTGATTACTATTACAAGTGGTTTGATTGTGAGACCAAGACAAAGTCCAATATTTCTAGAAGTAGCTCCCCAAAAAAAAAAAAAAAAAAAAAAACCACCATTACTGCATTCTTAATTACTTTTTTTTTCAACATTCAGCAAAGAAAATAAGCTTAATAATGTTAAAATATTTGGAACCCAACATTTTCTTGGCTTAAGATATATATGTATGTATGTATTTAGTATGTCCTACGGTGCGTGTTCCAATTTTAGCATGTTCGTACGACGCAAGTTCCTATCGGCACATGTTTCAGAACATTATAAAGAATTAAACTTTTTATTTTGGTCCTAAGGTGCTTACTCATGTTGCTACTCTAGGCCTATGGTGCTTGCGCATATGTATTTACGACACCCTAAGAGATACTTTGTGAAAACTTTCTACTTTGGGCTTAACGTGCTTATTCATGGGTCTCTAGAACATTCTAGAATGTTCTAGAACATTCAAAGACATTCTATCTTCAGTGTTTGCATGTTTTCAAAAAGTCTTTCTACTTTTGAAGAACCTGCTTACCCAGAGCATCTAGAATATTCTAGGACTATCTAGAATATTATAGAGCTTTCTAGAACATTCTAGAACATCCTCATCAAAAGAACTTTCTATTTTAGATTGAGGCCCTTGCCCACGAGCATGTAAAACAATCTAGAACATTTTATTTTGGCTCTTTGCAAAGTTTCAAAAAAAACTTTCTATTTCTAAATTGAGGCACTTCCCCATAAGTATCTGAAACATTCTGCAACATTCCAAGACATTCTATTTTGGTTCTTTGCAACATTTCTAATAAACTTTCTAGATTGAGGTGCTTACCCATGAACATCTAGAACATTCTAGAACATTAGAGAGCTTTCTAGAACTATCTAAAACATTATAGAACATTCTTTGACTTTTCGCAAATTAAAGAAACAAATCTATTTTTAGATTTAGGCGCATACCCATAAGTATATACAATAGTCCAGAACTCTAGGACATTCGAAAACTTTCTAAAACTATCTAGAGCCTTCCATAACATTCTAGAACAACCTAGTTAAAAAAGAACTTCCTATTTTTAGATTGAGATGCTTAGCCATGATCATCCAGAATATTCTAAAATATTATAGAACTTTCTAGAACCTTCCAAACAATCTAGAACACCCTAGAGATATGGGTATGTTTTAATTAGAGTCTTACTCTTAATTATATTAAAAAAAATCAATTTTATTGACAAATGAATGCTTAGTCTAGTGCTTAGAATGGGAGGCTTGGGGAGCAATGACCAGGATTTAAATCCCTAATGCATCTCCTTAAGGACCGAGCATGCAACATGAGCCGTTGGATCTTGGACCCGATCAAGGGTTGAGATCACGCCACATGCCAAATGCCTAGAGCAATGTGAGCCGTAGGATCTCGAATCGACGATCTGGATTCAAATCAACCTGGACCGTAGGATGTTTATATATAATTCGCAAAGCCATGTGCAACATAGGATATATCTCAAGGCAACCTGAGACGTAGGATTTTAAATTGACAGGATCAAATCATTCTGGACCGTATGATCGTATATATAAAATTTATATAAAAACTCCCAAGCCATCTGAACCGTAGGATATGTCCCAAAGCAATATGAGTTGTAGGATCTCGACTGAAGGTCTAGATTGAGCGACGATAAACATAAGAACATAGAAGATAGAAACAATGCATAAAATCAAGGCATGGGAAATATTGTATAGAAGAGAAGATGAGCAACTGTCTTTGACACAAGCTCCAGTCCAACATTCTCCCTCTTCTGGAAATCTTGCTTAAGAGCTTCAACTAAGGGTGAAATCACACTAGTGTTAAACCAAAAAATTTATGGCATTCTTAGATACCCAGGCTTTTGACACAGTGCCTCGGGATAAGTTGTGGGACAGATTGAGACAGCTAGGGACCCCCGTCGACTTGCAGAATGCTATATACAGACTATACGAGGCTTGCTCCGGTCGTCTCACACTGTCGGGGGAGCCCGTTGTTAGTAGCATTGGGGTGCGCCAGGGCTGCCCTCTATCCCCGACGCTCTTCGGCTTGTACATTGACTAGCTAGAAGAATGGCTAGCCGAAAGCACGGGGGGAGGCTTCGGTTGATGCACCACATAATCCGCAACTCATATATGCCGATGATGTTGACACCTTTCGCATATACCCCGGAGGACATGCAAGCGCCACACGGATGCTTTGGACACTCTCGCCAATTCAGCGACATGAGAGTTAACTTGGCCAAGACAAGGGTCTTCTTTGGTCCCATCATCTCGGCACCCACGTCTTCCCTCATTCACTTACCGGGGGGGCAAGTAGTGGAGGTGGCTCAGTCTTATAAGTATTTGGGCATTGAGTTTTCTACTACCACACACTTTGGGATGCATCCATCAGGTTACAGGTCATTGCGGTGGAAAGCCCGTATGCAATGCAAAACAACGATCACAAGGCGTAGTTGTATGCATGGGGTCACCGGGCACACTTGTTCGGGGGCCTTGGTTGAACCGTCCTCCTCTATGGGGCAGAAGTGTGGGGGCGGTGATATCCCTCACCACTTGGAGCGATCTAGAGCAGTCTGAAGGCTTTCTTGGCCAGGGCCTTTGGGAGTGAAATCCACGGTCCCATATCGGATCTTGCTCCAAGAGGCGGGCTTCCTTCCATTTAGAGGGAACATTTGGAGCGTCACATTATTTACTTCCGGAAGGTGGTGGCTATGGATGAAGCCGGCTGCCCAACCTTGCTTTGGTAAAGTGGCGATGGGCCCATAGCGACTCAAAGGCTGCTTTGGAAAAGACAAGCAAGCCCGGTGGTTTCGCTATGGAATGTGCGGGCACCGCAGATGTGGACCAGTGCATACAGAAGGGCAGCTACCTTGAAGCAAGTGCTTGGATGCTTGCTTCATGGCCAAGCTTTTGGGATGCGAGGCCCCTGTCACATGTCAAGGTGGCAAATTATCGACGGCAGGTTAATCCCATGCTCATGAGGGGCCCACACCACTACTGCGCACCCATCTACCCATGAAAAGCGGGGTGATTGCTTCCATTCGCGACAGGTGCACACCACCTCCGCATTGAGGCGGGGAGATGGATTCGAGAGCAGCGTGAGGGCCAGTGCATGGAGTCTTTGTCAACGAGGGGCGCCATTGAGGATGAAAGTCCGCCCTCGGGCCTGTCCGCGTCACGAGCATATCCGGGGCTCGGTATGGTCGGTTAGTTGTGCCCCATCGGGCCTTGCATGAGCTATTGAGCACGGCCTCTGTAGGCTTGTTGGGATCGTACCTCGGGAGGTAATGGATACTGCGGACTTCAGTTATGCCCCCATGGAGATATTAACCTCAGCTGTACTTGTGATTATGTATATAACTGTGCAGTATGTCAGCATCCTTATTGCTACTAAGGTTTTTCCCCCGAAAACCCTTCGGGGCGGGGGTTTTTTAATCTTGGTAGTAATACGCCTGCTGCTCTCTCTTTGTACTTGGGTCCCATAGGCCAGTTGGTCTCCGTGGACGATAAAATCATATTCTATTCTATTCTATTCTCAAAAAAAATCTCTAGGCCGATATCATGTGTATTATGGACTATATGGCCTAAGATTGGCACATTATAGCCAATGGAAACAGCTAGTGTTTGCGTTTTCCATCTCCACATCAACCATCTCGGCAATACAAAGTGGTCTACCATAATTTCTTCTTTCCTCTGATTCTCAAGCATTATAGCTTTTACAGATAAGCTTCATCATTCAAACCCACCATATTTTCATTAATTTCATGGAGAATAATTCTCTATGACATATGAAGTCCATCAATTTTTGAAGTCAGCAATTTGTAAAAGAGATATATGGAGACGCATCGACCCTGTTATAACCTCAAATTATATCCTCCAGAATTTGTAGAAGTTGCAGCGTGGCTTATTCAACATAGTAAGGACTAGTTATGGTGCTCGGCGTTGCCGAGCTTAGTAACAACTTGAAAGCGTGATTGTTTCATTGTTGGCTAGAACATTGGATTTTCATATGAACGTTGAGTGTGTGGAACTTCATACCGATTGTGGCATGCGGTGTTGTTTGACATGAATACAATTCTATTGTAAGTATCTATAAAGTTGTAGACATTTGTACCTTGCTGAATTTGACGTAAAATGAAAGAAGGAAGATGGATGGGTATGTTGTATATTTAAAAAAAGGCTAGTGATAGTATGCTTGGAACTTTGTAATGTGTAATTGATGCATTAAAGCATGAACTTGAGAATGTAGAAAAGATGACATGGAAGGAAGGAAGGAAGGTTCTTTTATCGTCCGCGGGCAAACTACTTGCAAATTTATCAAAGATTATCATTTTATATGCAAGCGTCATTAACTCAATAATATAAAATATTCTTGCACTCGGTACTGTTGGGGGTCAAATCCTAACAGACACAATGTAAGGTGGTTGGGGGCAGGGCCCAATCGAGCAATGTAGTGTGGTGTGTGGTCACATGTCCAGTTGGATGCTGCCTAGTGGCGTGACGTTAAAATACTATCTATCTATCTATCTATCTATCTATCTATCTATCTATCTATCTATCTATCTATCTATCTATCTATCTATCTATCTATCTATCTATCTATCTATCTATCTATCTATCTATCTAGGGCAAGCATGATGCAAGATCCTATGTCTATATGAACTTAGGATGTTGTATTGGAGATATTTGGGTCAAGAAAGGCATTCTGGGTGCTGATGACTTGATAAGAGCTTTACATATGGGCTACGTTAAGATTGCAAGAAGCACCCATGGGAAAACTCAAAAGCATCCATCGAATACAAAGTTTCAAAAAGAGAAACAATGGTTCTTCTCATACATTAGTCTTTTGGGAATTGCCGTCTTTACAACAAATAAATGGTCAGCATTCAACTTTGGAGCTGGCACCTTCAGAGCTTCCATACCATTGTTTGAATTTACATTTTTCATCACGCAAAAAACATGGTAACCAATTACATCAATGGTAATTTCTAAGATGGCATCAAGATAGCTGATGGAAATAGTAGAGCAGAAGGTAATTGCCTCTCTCTCTACTTGTAGTGTCCATAAGTTCATGGGTGGGGTGGTTGAACATAGAAGCCTAATGATGCCAAGCATAAGAAGTTGTATATACCAAGTGTATTGGTCTAGAATGTTGTGTACTTTTATTGGAAGAGCATAGACCAATTTGGCACAAAAGAAAAGAGTACAAAGATGGATCCAATATAAAGGTGGCCATATCGACAATTGTAATGCATAAGGTAGATTTTTTGCACACATAGAATTCATGAGATTAGTTTTTGTGTATATGGCATTTAAGATTTAAAATCAATTATGTTATAGTGGATGTTTCCTTAGATTGAAATGTTTCCCTAGACGTTGGTTGAACAATGCTTCTAAATCAATTGTGATTATAGGGCTCGTGACCATCACTTGCAAACAAAAATTCTAAAACATCCTAAGCATTCATCTCTAGTCCTATGCTGGATGATTAGATTACATTGTGTTTTGAGGATTACCTCTTAAAAGTTTGAACAGAGAGTTGTTCTGAAGATTTCACATTGTTCCTTGCTAGGAGGCATGAGAGAGCTAGGAATGAAATAGAATAAGTTTTTACGTCACGAAGATGAATCGACCATGGGAGCCATATAAAGCTAGATAGAATTACCGTCTACGAAATGCTAGATGGCATATTTGTAGTCTGTAATAAAAATAGTAGTAGCTTTGATATCATTTGAATATATAAGACAGATCCTTACCTTCCAAAAAAAAAAATTATGAAAGAGAATGTCAGTTTTAGTATGGGATGTCGTGGTTGCAAATCAGCATGCGTTTAATGGAATACAACTGCGGCCATAGAATTAAGTTTGTTGGCAATAGAATGTGTTTTAAAAATAGCAAGAAGCTAAGGAAGTAATATGTGCATTTTTTATCCAAAGTAGTTGGTTAAGGAGGAGATTATTGACAACTGTGCATTCCATATCTAGAGCTCTTGGTGGACTTTTGTATATATGATAGGAAAATAAAAATATGGATCGTAGGGGTCTATTTATAGAATGATGATAGTGTTAAAATGGCTTGTTCTTGCTATCATCCTCTTCATGTGATTCTTATTGCCTTCTACATGGAGTAACATCCTCTAATCAGGTTTGACTAATCCTCATATTAACCTACTATATAGCATAATACTTTGATACATGTTGCAAGCAACACCCATTGCAACACCTATTTAGTTTTAGTTTCCATCAAGTGCAGTGTGAGAACTCCTTTGAGTCAATAAAGTATCTCTCTAAGTCGGCAATATGATAACCTGCAGATGGGAGAGGCTTGAAAATGCAGAATGGGAATAGCACTTATCTTACATAAGAGATAAACAAAACCTTACCTCTCTGACTAATAGCAAGGTTCAGTTCTTTCAATCTATATCACATCAGTTTCATGGATCTGCAGCTTCAAAAGCACTGCTTCAGAGACCTTGTTGCTTTATAGAATAGTTGAGATGCTCCAACACAGGCTCAAACTTTCCAAATGCAAAAAAGCGATAGTAATTGTATGCAATCTATGTAAGAGCATATCAATTTTCCTGAACAACAATTCTGCAAATGGAGAGGAACTTCTGCAACCATGCACGAAGCGGGGCATATGTTGCAGATTTGAATGAGTATAAAGCAGTTGTTTCCAAGCTATAAAACATCCTTGAATGTGTCCTGAATGAAGAACTCAATCACTTCAAGCGATCAACATTGAATATAGAAATAGCTTGAATCTGTAAGTGTTGCAATGGATATTTTGCACTCAAATCTAGATCTGTCATGGAGACGGAAACTATATGCGGTATGATGGCTTATATAACATTGCAATGTCAACTTGAGGAATTCCACAACCCCAATCATACATGAATAAAGGCAACATGAACAAAGGTTTCCATCCTTACAAAGAATGCATGTAGTAAATAAGAAAAATACAATAGAGCAGCGTTGCTTTATTTCCAACATTATATGTTACAGGAACAATGATGATGTTACCCATGTTCAATATGTACTGACCTCGAAGAAAGAGCACACTCTCTATGTACACCTTCACAAATTGGCAGGGAATATGTCCATAAGCTCCAGGCTAACTCCCATAACGTGAAGGCTATAAATATGTCCACAAAACTCTTGAAAGCATATGTACTCACCCCATAGATGATAATGGTAAACCATAATGAATCTGCAACATAATGCTACCATGTTTTCCATCAAGAATACAAATCTGTATAATAACACTACAATCATCGAAGATGGAAGATGATGATGAGAACACATCACTGTAAACCAGGAACAACACACTCTTACATGATCTTCACCAACATTTGGACTTCTTCTGCCCCAGAATATGAAATGTCAATAAAGAAGAAAGATGTTTGACAAAGCAAAAGCAAGTATGGTCATTGCCATATCTCAATAGAAGAATAGAAATACGGCTATTCAATACAAAGCATATAACTTCTTATCAATCAGCAAATAATCAAAGATTGTTTCTAAGTTAATGTAAAGCAATCTGGCTGCTTTACATTTCAAAAAACATTCACAAAATATAGTACTAATGGAATCAAAAGCAGCAATTTTAGATGAATACCTCCTGCATCAAAACGTTTTGAATTCTTAAAGCTTGAAAGGTATGCGCTTTTTATGTGGGCCTCTGCAAGCAATTGCTTCTGATATTTTCTTTGCCATATATTTACCTACATCTGTGCAAGCGAAACCCCAATGCTTAAAGTATGTTCCTAAGCGCCTAAGCGCCTGGGCTGCCGCCCTAAGCCTGGGGCGGGGGCGTTCGGTGGTAGCCCAAGTCCGACCATACCAATAGCAGATCTCATGACAGCATTTCGGGAGAAGTAGATCGGTGTATAGCGGCCTACTGATTGGCTGACTTGTCTTCAACCCCGGTTCGGTTGTTTTCCGACTTTCAACTTGGTTTGGCGCCTCTGTCAGAGTTGGGCTTTGCACAGAGCCACATATCTTGCTCCCGGTTTCCTTATAGGTGAAAGTCTTGGTCTGCTCAACCTCAGGTGACTTAATACGATTCCATCTAGCACGATCTTGCCCAGCACGAGTTGCTTTGTGGCCAGTTCAGGTCATCTGTACAAGGGCGGCATCAATCAAACCATCGATTACGCAAGAGGGTTTTGCTTTGCGACGGGCCATGCACCGGCAACCACATCCAGAGGTATCTGATTGAATTCGAATTAATTTTCTATTGCTCACTGTCGATTTGGAGGCGGATTGGGCGGTGGTGGAGTGAAGATCTTGCATCGGTTCGGTTCCGGATCGTGTTTGACCCGGGCATCACAGGCCACGCCTAAATCTCTGCAGGTTGCCACAACCTCCAGGCCCATACAGCTTCTGCCACATCTTTAAGACGCACCTGCACCATATCCTTTGGTTTGCTTGGCTCCCATATCTAGCTCTATCTCTTCTTGCACGGTCGGTTGCTTTGACTGCCTTTGCCTAGCAACCTCGCCTTCTCCCATGACCCCAAGGCCGAGAAATGAAATGGCGGCGACAAATGGAACACCATACCACGCCTGACCGAATTGCTTGATATTCAAACATCGTGTGGTCTCTTGCTTCGAGTCGGAATTGGACCGGGATATGATCGCACGGTTTGGGGCAAGGGATACTTTAACGGGCGGGAGGTTTGTGTTGAGCGGACCTACATGTATGACCACCTTCATCTGCTTTACGCCACTATTTGAAGCAGTCAGGTTTACAGACACCTCGGGCTGTTGATGGGCCATTATGCATTGATGCTAACATACTGACCCGAAGATCCATTTCATGTGCCATCATGTCGCGATGCTAGTGTCGTGTCGGGCAATACATGCATGTTCACTGCTGCGGTACAGACCGACGTACATGAGGGGACGGATACACAACAGGAGGAGGGGCCACGCCATTTGGTTGCAGATCAAGCCCCAGATGCACAAGACCGAGCTTTGAACTTACATTATTATAGGGGTAGAGGAGACGGTGACGAGGGTCGAGGCATTTGGAGGTCGCTAGCGGTTCTTACAATGGGGTTATGCATGTCCCGGCTATTGGACTTGTGTTCGCACTAGCTAGGGTGGGGGTGCGGCGTCTGATCGACCTCGACACCTTTTAATTCGCTTTCGGGATGTGTTGAGTCGTCTAAGTGTTCTTCAGCACGGAAATCATTTGAGGGGCACTACATTTTCATTACTGGGAAGATCTTTCTCCCATCTGACTATGCAATCGGAATGAGTTGTGCAAGGTTAGGGGCGCCCATCAACACAAGAAATGGGCGATTATCTGAGGAGGAGCATCAATTATCCTAGACCGTTGGCCGTCTAATCCGTGGACAGGCTATGTCTAGGGTCTCTCAGCAGTACCATATCATCAGAATAAATAGCATTCATTTAGTTTGGGCACTTGCCCTCAGGATGTATATATACTACTTTAGGCTTCTGTGATGGGGCTTTGCCCCCGAGCTCTTGTTTGGGGTTACACCCCTCTTTCATTATCTTGGTCCCATAACTTAGATTGGGTTTTAGGTGGGGCGTTAAAAAAATCTTCTTCTTCTTCTTCTTCTTCTTCTTCTTCTTCTTCTTCTTCTTCTTCTTCTTCTTCTTCTTCTTCTTCTTCTTCTTCTTCTTCTTCTTCTTCTTCTTCTTCTTCTTCTTCTATTTACATCTAGACTTACACCATATATGCATATAAATACAAAAATATAGTTCCGTTCAAGATGTAAACGTTTCCCACATATCCATCAAGGGTAAAACCCAAGCCACAGCACAAGGTAACCTTTATTTGGTTGGAATTATGATCACATATAGCAAAATAGATGTATAAAGAATATTTTACAATAATTATTTTTCAGTCTAATCAATTTCAAGATGTAACAAATCAGATAGCAATCTTAAGAATGTATAAAGTTTTCCATTTAATTTTCAAGTAATAATCGATTACAAAAATATAGAGTATAAAAGGCGAGAGTATACTTGCCATCTTGTATAAAACACATTTGTCTACATATCTTATTTGTGTCCTTTGTCAAAATGCATTTCGTTCCATCTCTTACGGATCAGCTACTCCAATTCCAAGTTAACGCCAACTCTAACAAACAAAATGGAGACAATTAGAGGAGAGACCCGTACTGCAGCCAATCAATACACAATTAGCATGATAATGGTAAATGTGCAAAGGGCCAAAAGGTACATTGGGTCTCTCGGTTTATCACCGATCACCAATTGTATCCTTTTGCCCCGAGGTGACATTAACTAGAAAAAGAAGCAAAACCTGGAATAGTGTATGTTATTTTGAATTTCCCAAATGATCACAAGCATTCCCATTAGGCGAGAACTAATTTATTAGTCCCAAATCTATTTGGTTAACTTGATCATTTGTTCGATATATCAGTAGTCTAATCAATTTCATAGCATAACATAACATTATTACTATTTTAAATATCCTCGCCACGATTTTAAAAGATTGTTTCAGCATTGCAATTCATTTTTGTGCAAAAATTCTATGGGCATATCCCAAGTATCACCAAAGAATGAACTAAATCAGCTTTGAACATTTCCCTTAAATGAGATGCACATAATATAGTTTGCCATCAAATATAATACATTGATACCAACACATAGTTTAAGTGCTCATGATATTGAAGCAAATAGACTAGAGTAACCTTTTTTGCAGCACTCCAAAAATGTTACGAAGCTCCATTATCCAAGTAGGAAAGCATAAGGTCCACTTGATTTTTTGTAAGACCTGATACCAACATTTGCAAACATATTCTGAAATGCGCATTAAACATTCTTATGTTTATCATACGGTATGGAAAAATTAATTTGACAAGAAAGAAAAATATTTTTTACCATTACAAGGGCGCTTTATCTATCACAGACAGATATATATATAGATCTGGCCATTCCCTTATTGCAGGGACAACATAGATACAAGCAAATATTTGTTTTCGTATGCAACGAAACAAGCACTATGAATCACATGCTGAATGTATGAATAATTATGATACTAGTGTTTTGAATAGAACATGTTACCTCGATTCCATGGCAAGACCTTCATAAGCTTGGCCTTTACTCTTCTTGCCGAGATTCAAAGATTATATGGCATCAAGACTAGCCTTTGGCATCCTGCCGAAAATGCTTCATACAAGCTTTTTTCTACTTTCTATGATCTGCAAAATGTATTTTCAGATCTAAATACGAGTTTCAAAGCCAATATCTTTGAAGATTCAAGACATATATTAACAAAACTCAGGCATCGAAAGTTTCTTGATACCTTAGCACTGCTATCAGGCATTTCTGATGCAGTTCATACCAGTAGTCAAATATAAAACGGCATCTTCGGCCCTAGCTTCAAAGCCCAAGCAGAAACGTATGCCATGATCCAAGCTAGAACCTGTATGCATGTTTTGGCCAAGCCTAGGCATCTACATATGCACACGATTTTTTCTTCATCACTAAATGATCCGCCAAGCTCTTTGTGCAGCCATTTTTGCGCCACAATATTGCTAATCAAACTGTACTTCTAGTTTAGAAAAAGAGACGGCCATTTTGGCGCTTAGCCTCTGTTAGGCAGAGTCCTAAAAATCACATATTAAAAAGTCAAATAATGAACAAAGCCACAATCAGCCCTTTTCACCGCAATCGCCATGGTTATTTTATGTAGACTATCTCTGAGCATGTAAACCCTTTTATTGCTTTTTGCCTTTACCAAAACTTGGCTTTTTGCAAACAATCTTGGCTTTTTGCAAACAATCTATTAAAAGTAGACGAAGCCCCAAATCTTAGCATCCTTTTTATGGGGTCCACAAGTCCACAAGTTGCCTTTTTACATGGTTCCACCATAGCATTAAATAACGTGGTGTACCATTGAAGGGACACTTCCTTCCCATAGGCACTTAGCAATTAGAAGCTAACTTGCACAATGCACATGAACTTTCTCGATTTTCCATGTAAAGTGGGACTCCATCATTTGTCTAAAGAGCCATATTCAAAACAAGCCCGATATGCAATATTTGTCATGATGAACAGGGCATAATTTTCTTAGTAGCTCATGTTGCATTTTTGCATCTTAGCATGGTTCATACCCCATACTACTGAAAGTATAATCATATAACATTCTTTTGCCTCATGTGGCCTTATAGGCTCCATCCTCTTGCATAACATCGTCTGGATTTTCTTTTCTCATTTCAATTATTTGAGGAATCAAAAAAGAATATTCTCTTCTTCTTCTTCTTCTTCTTCTTCTTCTTCTCCCACAATCCCTCCCTCGGGATGTAGGACACCTCTTTTTATAAGGAAAGTAGGACCCCCCCTATAAAAAGAGGGGTCCTACTTCCTTACACCAGAAGAAAGTAACTTACTTTGTCTAGAATCTTGAAACATAGAGTAGACAACTGTTCATTAGACGGAATCTCTAAGCCTTGGTGCAAAGGACCATAGGTCAGATTTAAATTTGAGTTGTACCTACGGGCACAATAGGCCCTAAGTACATGCCTTAGCACAATGGGCCATTGAAGGCAATATAAGAATATAGAGTATCTTGAAACATAGAGTATTACTGTTCAATAGACCCGAGAATCTCTAAGCCTTGGCATAATAGACCATAGGCAAAGATTTAAAGTTTAAATGTACTAAAGGCACAATAGTCCTTAAGTACATGCCTTGGCATAATGGACCAAAGGCAATTTTGGAAGCTATAGATGTATAAAAGCTTAAAGATATTTGTGGCCGTTCAGAAACATCCATCGGGCCCGAACATCATACTTATGGGGTTCTCCAACCACCACATAACCTCGCATCGAAGAGATGTAGTATCCGGATAGTCTTTTTTCGTACATCAGTAAATGAGAGACGTAATATTGTTAGTCCCAAATAAAAGATCTCATATGAACTTCAATATCATAGATATTGAAATCATTCTCAAATCCATCACCCCATCTATGTGAAGTTAGAAAGATGAACCGGAGAATCAACCAAATAAAGTGGAGTTTGTGTTAGTTAGAAGACTCTAACTAATGGAAGTCACATTTTCTTCTTATTCACATATTTACATCTAGACTTACACCATATATGCATATAAATACAAAATATAGTTCCGTTCAAGATGTAAACGTTTCCCACATATCCATCAAGGGTAAAACCCAAGCCCAAAGACAAGGTAACCTTTATTTGGTTGGAATTATGATCACATATAGCAAAATAGATGCATAAAGAATATTTCACAATAATTATTTTTCAGTCTAATCAATTTCAAGATGTAACAAATCAGATAGCAATCTTAAGAATGTATAAAGTTTTCCATTTAATTTTCAAGTAATAATCAGTACAAAATATAGAGTATAAAAGACGAGAGTATACTTGCCATCTTGTATAAAACACATTTGTCTACATATCTTATTTGTGTCACTGTCAAAATGCAGCTCGTTCCATCTCTTACGGATCCAGCTACTCCAATTCCAAGTTAACGCCAACTCTAACAGCAAAATGGAGACAATTAGAGGAGAGAACCCGTACCTGCAGCCAATCAATACACAATTAGCATGATAATGGTAAATGTGCAAGGGCCAAAAGGTACATTGGGTCTCTCAGTTTATCACTGATCACCAATTGTATCCTTTTGCCCTGAGGTGACATTAACTAGAAAAGAAGCAAACTGGAATAGTGTATGTTATTTTAAATTTCCCAAATGATCACAAGCATTCCCATTAGACGAGAACTAATTTATTAGTCCCAAATCTAGCTGGTTAACTTGATCATTTGTTCGATATATCGTAGTCTAATCAATTTCATAGCATAACATAACATTATTACTATTTTAAATATCCTCGCCACGATTTTAAAAGATTGTTTCAGCATTGCAATTCATTTTTGTGCAAAAATTCTATGGGCATATCCCAAGTATCACCAAAGAATGAACTAAATCAGCTTTGAACATTTCCCTTAAATGAGATGCACATAATATAGTTTGCCATCAAATATAATACATTGATACCAACACATAGTTTAAGTGCTCATGATATTGAAGCAAATAGACTAGAGTAACCTTTTTTGCAGCACTCCAAAAATGTTACGAAGCTCCATTATCCAAGTAGGAAAGCATAAGGTCCACTTGATTTTTTGTAAGACCTGATACCAACATTTGCAAACATATTCTGAAATGCGCATTAAACATTCTTATGTTTATCATACGGTATGGAAAAATTAATTTGACAAGAAAGAAAAATATTTTTTACCATTACAAGGGCTTTTATCTATCACGACGGATATATATATATAGATCTGGCCATTCCCTTATTGCAGGGACAACATAGATACAAGCAAATATTTGTTTTCGTATGCAACGAAACAAGCACTATGAATCACATGCTGAATGTATGAATAATTATGATACTAGTGTTTTGAATAGAACATGTTACCTCGATTCCATGGCAAGACCTTCATAAGCTTGGCCTTTGCTCTTCTTGCCGAGATTCAAAGATTATATGGCATCAAGACTAGCCTTTGGCATCCTGCCAAAAATGCTTCATACAAGCTTTTTTCTACTTTCTATGATCTGCAAAATGTATTTTCAGATCTAAATACAAGTTTCAAAGCCAATATCTTTGAAGATTCAAGACATATATTAACAAAACTCAGGCATCGAAAGTTTCTTGATACCTTAGCACTGCTATCAGGCATTTCTGATGCAGTTCATACCAGTAGTCAAATATAAAACGGCATCTTCCAGCCTAGCTTCAAAGCCCAAGCAGGAAACATATGCCATGATCCAAGCTAGAACCTGTATGCATGTTTTGGCCAAGCCTAGGCATCTACATATGCACACGATTTTTTCTTCATCACTAAATGATCCGCCAAGCTCTTTGTGCAGCCATTTTTGCGCCACAATATTGCTAATCAAACTGTACTCCTAGTTTAGAAAAAGAGACGGCCATTTTGGCGCTTAGCCTCTGTTAGGCAGAGTCCTAAAAATCACATATTAAAAAGTCAAATAATGAACAAAGCCACAATCGGCCCTTTTCACCGCAATCGCCATGGTTATTTTATGTAGACTATCTCTGAGCATGTAAACCCTTTTATTGCTTTTTGCCTTTACCAAAACTTGGCTTTTTGCAAACAATCTTGGCTTTTTGCAAACAATCTATTAAAAGTAGACGAAGCCCCAAATCTTAGCATCCTTTTTATGGGGTCCACAAGTCCACAAGTTGCCTTTTTACATGGTTCCACCATAGCATTAAATAACGTGGTGTACCATTGAAGGGACACTTCCTTCCCATAGGCACTTAGCAATTAGAAGCTAACTTGCACAATGCACATGAACTTTCTCGATTTTCCATGTAAAGTGGGACTCCATCATTTGTCTAAAGAGCCATATTCAAAACAAGCCCGATATGCAATATTTGTCATGATGAACAGGGCATAATTTTCTTAGTAGCTCATGTTGCATTTTTGCATCTTAGCATGGTTCATACCCCATACTACTGAAAGTATAATCATATAACATTCTAGAATGGGACTCGCAAGAAACCAACAAAGCGCCAGATAGGCTTCTCATTCATCTCAGCAGATTTTCTACAATGGTGGACAGTGGGTAGCCGCACACATGCGAACTACCCACGAAAAATAAAGGGAAAATCCAATTATATCATTTGGACCCCAAAACAAATACAATGCTAATAGATGAGTGGCTGATGTACCTGCCGAAAGCTTATCACCGGGATTAAAAAACCCCGCCCTTTCGGGTTTTCGAGGAAAAACCCTAGTGATAAGCCTTCGGCAAGGGGCTTAGACAAACGTAAGGCATAGAATCGCCCCAAAACCCCGCATGGAGAAGTCGAAACGGATGCCGCGCCAACCCTGGCTCGCACATCACCAACACAACAAACGAGAAACATACCAGAGAATAGCATCACCCAGCGGGTGGAAAAAAAAAGCATCACCCAGCGGGTGGAAAAACATGATAAACAGAACTTGTACAATAAACAAAGAAGGGGGAGGGTGGGTTCAAAGAGAATAAGGTATCGGGAGAGAAGAGGAAGCGCCCGATGAGACGTGGGATGCGTAAACGCCACCGAAATAGCGAACTCCCCAACCCAAAGCGGGCATGCGCCACCATGCATGCATGACATGCATGCTCGTCCCCATTTTAGAATGGCGATCCGATGTCTCGGATCGATGCGATTCTAGAATGGGACTCGCAAGAAACCAACAAAGCGCCCGACTACCAGAGAACTTCCTTACAAACTAGGATCAAGGACGAGGTCACAGGACGAGGCCAAAGGCCAGTAAAGGATAGCAAGAAAGATACGCCAAATTGGCTAAACCAGGCAGGAAGAAGCCCCTCCCCTGCCTGGAAACAATTCAAAGAGAATAAGGTACTGCTGAGAGAAGCTTTGCCTCATGTGGCCTTATAGGCTCCATCCTCTTGCATAACATCGTCTGGATTTTCTTTTCTCATTTCAATTATTTGAGGAATCAAAAAAGAATATTCTCTTCTTCTTCTTCTTCTTCTTCTTCTTCTTCTTCTTCTTCTCCCACAATCCCTCCCTCGGGATGTAGGACACCTCTTTTTATAAGGAAAGTAGGACCCCCCCTATAAAAAGAGGGGTCCTACTTCCTTACACCAGAAGAAAGTAACTTACTTTGTCTAGAATCTTGAAACATAGAGTAGACAATCTGTTCATTAGACCAGAATCTCTAAGCCTTGGTGCAAAGGACCATAGGCTGTATTTAAATTTGAGTTGTACTACAGGCACAATAGGCCCTAAGTACATGCCTTAGCACAATGGGCCATTGAAGGCAATATAAGAATATAGAGTATCTTGAAACATAGAGTATTCTGTTCAATAGACCCAGAATCTCTAAGCCTTGGCGCAATAGACCATAGGCAGCATTTAAAGTTTAAATGTACTAAAGGCACAATAGTCCTTAAGTACATGCCTTGGCATAATGGACCAAAGGCAATTTTGGAAGCTATAGATGTATAAAAGCTTACAGTATATTTGTGGCCGTTCCGAAACATCCATCAGGCCTGAACATCATACTTATGGGGTTCTCCAACCACCACATAACCTGCATCGAAGAAATGTAGTATCCAGATAGTCTTTTTCTGTACATCAGAAATGAGAGACAGAATATTGTTAGTCCCAAATAAAAGATCTCATATGAACTTCAATATCATAGATATTGAAATCATTCTCAAATCCATCACCCCATCTATGTGAAGTTAGAAAGATGAACCAGAGAATCAACCAAATAAAGTGGAGCTGTGTTAATTAGAAGACTCTAACTAATGGAAGTCACATTTTCTTCTTATTCACATATTTACATCTAGACTTACACCATATATGCATATAAATACAAAAATATAGTTCCGTTCAAGATGTAAACGTTTCCCACATATCCATCAAGGGTAAAACCCAAGCCACAGCACAAGGTAACCTTTATTTGGTTGGAATTATGATCACATATAGCAAAATAGATGCATAAAGAATATTTCACAATAATTATTTTTCAGTCTAATCAATTTCAAGATGTAACAAATCAGATAGCAATCTTAAGAATGTATAAAGTTTTCCATTTAATTTTCAAGTAATAATCAGTACAAAATATAGAGTATAAAAGACGAGAGTATACTTGCCATCTTGTATAAAACACATTTGTCTACATATCTTATTTGTGTCACTGTCAAAATGCAGCTCGTTCCATCTCTTACGGATCCAGCTACTCCAATTCCAAGTTAACGCCAACTCTAACAGCAAAATGGAGACAATTAGAGGAGAGAACCCGTACCTGCAGCCAATCAATACACAATTAGCATGATAATGGTAAATGTGCAAGGGCCAAAAGGTACATTGGGTCTCTCAGGTTTATCAACGATCACCAATTGTATCCTTTTGCCCCGAGGTGACATTAACTAGAAAAAGAAGCAAACGGAATAGTGTATGTTATTTTAAATTTCCCAAATGATCACAAGCATTCCCATTAGACGAGAACTAATTTATTAGTCCCAAATCTAGTCCTGGTTAACTTGATCATTTGTTCGATATATCGTAGTCTAATCAATTTCATAGCATAACATAACATTATTACTATTTTAAATATCCTCGCCACGATTTTAAAAGATTGTTTCAGCATTGCAATTCATTTTTGTGCAAAAATTCTATGGGCATATCCCAAGTATCACCAAAGAATGAACTAAATCAGCTTTGAACATTTCCCTTAAATGAGATGCACATAATATAGTTTGCCATCAAATATAATACATTGATACCAACACATAGTTTAAGTGCTCATGATATTGAAGCAAATAGACTAGAGTAACCTTTTTTGCAGCACTCCAAAAATGTTACGAAGCTCCATTATCCAAGTAGGAAAGCATAAGGTCCACTTGATTTTTTGTAAGACCTGATACCAACATTTGCAAACATATTCTGAAATGCGCATTAAACATTCTTATGTTTATCATACGGTATGGAAAAATTAATTTGACAAGAAAGAAAAATATTTTTTACCATTACAAGGGCGCTTTATCTATCACAGACAGATATATATATATAGATCTGGCCATTTCCTTATTGCAGGGACAACATAGATACAAGCAAATATTTGTTTTCGTATGCAACGAAACAAGCACTATGAATCACATGCTGAATGTATGAATAATTATGATACTAGTGTTTTGAATAGAACATGTTACCTCGATTCCATGGCAAGACCTTCATAAGCTTGGCCTTTGCTCTTCTTGCCGAGATTCAAAGATTATATGGCATCAAGACTAGCCTTTGGCATCCTGCCGAAAATGCTTCATACAAGCTTTTTTCTACTTTCTATGATCTGCAAAATGTATTTTCAGATCTAAATACAAGTTTCAAAGCCAATATCTTTGAAGATTCAAGACATATATTAACAAAACTCAGGCATCGAAAGTTTTTTGATACCTTAGCACTGCTATCAGGCATTTCTGATGCAGTTCATACCAGTAGTCAAATATAAAACGACATCTTCCAGCCTAGCTTCAAAGCCCAAGCAGGAAACATATGCCATGATCCAAGCTAGAACCTGTATGCATGTTTTGGCCAAGCCTAGGCATCTACATATGCACACGATTTTTTCTTCATCACTAAATGATCCGCCAAGCTCTTTGTGCAGCCATTTTTGCGCCACAATATTGCTAATCAAACTGTACTCCTAGTTTAGAAAAAGAGACGGCCATTTTGGCGCTTAGCCTCTGTTAGGCAGAGTCCTAAAAATCACATATTAAAAAGTCAAATAATGAACAAAGCCACAATCGGCCCTTTTCACCGCAATCGCCATGGTTATTTTATGTAGACTATCTCTGAGCATGTAAACCCTTTTATTGCTTTTTGCCTTTACCAAAACTTGGCTTTTTGCAAACAATCTTGGCTTTTTGCAAACAATCTATTAAAAGTAGACGAAGCCCCAAATCTTAGCATCCTTTTTATGGGGTCCACAAGTCCACAAGTTGCCTTTTTACATGGTTCCACCATAGCATTAAATAACGTGGTGTACCATTGAAGGGACACTTCCTTCCCATAGGCACTTAGCAATTAGAAGCTAACTTGCACAATGCACATGAACTTTCTCGATTTTCCATGTAAAGTGGGACTCCATCATTTGTCTAAAGAGCCATATTCAAAACAAGCCCAATATGCAATATCTGTCATGATGAACAGGGCATAATTTTCTTAGTAGCTCATGTTGCATTTTTGCATCTTAGCATGGTTCATACCCCATACTACTGAAAGTATAATCATATAACATTCTTTTGCCTCATGTGGCCTTATAGGCTCCATCCTCTTGCATAACATCGTCTGGATTTTCTTTTCTCATTTCAATTATTTGAGGAATCAAAAAAGAATATTCTCTTCTTCTTCTTCTTCTTCTTCTTCTTCTTCTTCTTCTTCTTCTTCTTCTTCGTACATGTTCTTGCCAAGACTACAGTCACAATTATGCAAACAATTACATTAAAAGAACCTTGTTCAAGGCAAGATCACTTATCCCAATATCCACCCTGGTTTTTTAGGCCAGGCCACATCAGGTACTCTACAAACCTTAGCCCATATAATTTACTATATTGAAAAATATCCAAAAATAAAAATCTTGAGTAAAATAATTCATATCATCATTTCCATATTAGCATATCCAATTTATACATAACGTTTTTGAATTTGAAAGTATAAGGTAATCAATCTTACAACAATAAACTTAAATTTTAACTTAAATCTTACAACTATGAAGTTTTGAATTTGAAAGTATGAAGTGTAAAATAAACTTTGAATCTTGATGTAGCATATTCCATCCTCTTCCGCGTTAACGCCAACTCTAACAGCAAAATGGAGACAATTAGAGGAGAGAACCCGTACCTGCAGCCAATCAATACACAATTAGCATGATAATGGTAAATGTGCAAGGGCAAAAGGTACATTGGGTCTCTCGGTTTATCAACCCGATCACCAATTGTATCCTTTTGCCCTGAGGTGACATTTAACAAGAAAAGGAAACTGGAATACGATATTTTAAATTTCCCAGTTGGTCTCAAGCATTACCATTAGACGAGAACTAATTTCTTAGTCCCAAATCTGGCTGGCAACCTTGATAACCATAGTCAATTTCATAGCATATCCTAACATTTTTATCATTTTAAACTACAACAACAAACCTTGTTGCTTTAGACATAATATGCTAGACATGCTACAAGCATCCAAGCATGTAAGAATAACTCAGTGGGTGCTTTAAATGATTGATGCCTAGACATGCTACAAGCATCCTAGCACATACAGGCCTGTAGAATTAATCAGATAACACAAACTAGTGAATCATTATCCTGCATAAGACTTACACCACAAAGATGCCTATCTGTGCAACCATGTTAACAAGCCAGTTGCATGCTTCTGCAGTTAGAAAACTCAGCCCATTTATTTCGTTCAAGCAAACCCATGTAGCCGTAGTTGCTTAAACATCACAGTTCTGAACCATGCCATTTAGACCAGACATTTATGATCAAGGTCTTCATGTTAGAGCAAGTAAAATATAGTAAACAATTTATCCCTAAAAAGGAATAGCATAGAAATCTGTAGAACTATTGGGATCATGCTCTTTTTACGGCATTACATTTCTATACATCATGTGACAAGAAATATTTTATGCATAAAAACCTGAATATATGCGCTCCACAATTGTATTTCTTGCCGTATGAGCATCCACATTACACTGAGCAGCCTCAGAAATATCTGTTCGTCACAGCTAAGGGAAGCATTTTTGAATTTGAATAGTCAGCAGCTAGAACCATATGTTATGGCATAAAGCCATATGTATTAGGCCTATCTATTTGTATTATACATCTCATTATCCGGGGCCAAAGCATCAAGATAGCATCGATGTTATTTGAGGCAAAGGGGTCTGCTAATAGAATCAAGTATATCATTATAATTTGGGCACAAATCATACCTTTGTTTCAGATATGCACTGCTGCTTGAGACAAAATATAACATGCCAGTGCCAACTCCAAGCATTAGTATTCCTCATAACAGCATCCTGATTTATGCTCAGGTCGTTTTGCATCACAATTTTGGCAGAAAAACATACACGGATATTGCCATATACCATATTGGCGCAGCATATTACCATCCTGGCATCCTGTTGAAATAAAGTGCCATTGTTTGTTGGATGCAACAACCAAGAATCTTAAAGTATGCACCACAAAAATTCGTGATGTAAAAGCAGGAACCTGTATCGAAACCAAATCTGCATTCAGGCATATGTAATAGACTTTTTTTCACAAGATAGGAACCACCAAGTAAAATTCAGTTACAACAAGCAGATCCGGATTGTATTTTTGGTTGCCACGATCAACCGGAAAGCTCGTTTCATCCACATTTGAAACGACCAAAGTGGTAAAACTTGGCGGCGGAAAACAATTTTTGCCCTAACCAATAATATGGATATGCCCTAAATCGATTTCAAAAGGTGACATTCAAATGCAATTTTAAGGTTTTATAGCCAAGGCTATGTAGCCAAAAAAACCCCACAAAAGCAAATTTTGCCTCAACCCATCATACACTTAACATTTACGTAAGAGAAAAAATGTATACGTACTTGCATAGTCCTCCATGCCTTATGTTTCCTTAAAAATTTTTGCATGTAGAGCACGGTTGTGCTTTTTGCCAATGCCTTTGTCTTTTCCACACAATAATAAAGATAAAGAATGTCTAATGTAAAAGTAGGTGCATGCATGCAAAGCCTTCTTTCAAAAGCAACCCTTGGCATGCATGCCATGTCTAAACATTCAGATATAAAAATTACATGCATCATAGCTATGTTGCCAATGGTGGCATTCTAGATAGATGTTCAATCAAATGCCCATTCTAGATAGATGTTCAATCAAGTGCACCTGTTTTAATTGTGCCTTGTAATCGATTTCCAAGCCCATAGTCTAAATCATATTGTGCTCACGTTATAAAAGCATAGCATCAAATGGTTTAGGTATAGCACATTTTCGTGTTTCAATGGCACCAATTACCATCATATTTTAAAGGTTACAATGTGTTGCATAAGACCAATGTGTTTCGTACCATTTTTTTCTTTAAGATCAATGCACTTTTGGCAAACTTGTACCAAAATAGTTATCTACACCATCAAACATCTTTCCATGTTATCTCCACCATTACATGGTATCTCCACATTTAAACCCATATGAACATATATAATAAATCCCAACAGTTGTATTACACCATTGGATACCAAATGAATTAGCCATTTAATATTCACCAAATAATCACCAAGTAGGCCATTAAGAATTTCAACTAATGGAAGATTCGAAAAGAATCTTCTTCTTCTTCTTCTTCTTCTTCTTCTTCTTCTTCTTCTTCTTCTTCTTCTTCTTCTTCTTCTTCTTCTTCTTCTTCTTCTTCTTCTTCTTCTTCTTCTTCTTCTTCTTCTTCTTCTTCTTCTTCTTCTTCTTCTTCTTCTTCTTCTTCTTCTTCTTCTTCTTCTTCTTCTGACCCTTCTTAGATGTCTTGCTCCTGAAGAGACCACCTCATCTGTGCAAAGAAATACAAAAGGGTTTAGGATTGACGTGGTCCATACATAAAGATTTAAGCAGAGGATTCGCTCCTACAAAGACCATCCCATCTATGCAAAGAAATAAGAAAGGGTTTAGGATTAACCTGGTCCATACATAAGGATTCAAGCAGATATGCATCCTCAGCCACTCAACCGCAGGCCCTTGCTCACATGCACCACCTGTTAATCACAATAGTCATGTTTATCAACCTTTCAGTCAAGTATGTTTATGGAAAAAGGAAAACATGCAACACAACATTTAAAATGAACAGCAAGATTGTGACAGAAAGAAAGCAAGACACATTTCTTGATAATAACAATGGATGGACTTTTAATGCAATAATTTTGGCCTTGGTCCAAGGTCGGCCATTAAAATTTAGGGTACTAAAAATGGTTTGGGAGCAGTGAAATTGGATTATATTTTGTCTAGATTGGAAATGGTCTAAAAGTGAAGAATTCAATCAACTTAAGTTGTCTGCAAACAGGTCTCAAGAAGGCACACCTTATTCGCAATTTCATGATCTTTCGCATTACAGACATGCAAACTTTACAGCAGTCACTGTCAAATGTTCTACTTAAGAAAGGTCTTTGGGATTTTCTTCTTTGACTCTAGAAACTTCTCTAAAGTGAGATTCTTCTAATATGAAGCAAGTGAGATACGTCATATTTGCAACCCGCAGAGAATAGAATAGAATAGAATAGAATAGGGATTATTAAGGGCACTTATTAATGGGTCGAGATTTTAGAAAGTCAACTAAACAAATTGATTAATTTGTAGAAGGCTCTTTAGAAAGCGCACATCTATCCACTTTTTTGTAACCGTTTGTTTGATGTTAAGCAATAGAATAGCAATATTAGCCACCTAAAGATAGCAGACTCACGAACAATTTAGCGAGAAACCTATTAGCTCCTAACAACCTCAAGCTGCGAAAGAATTTGTTCAAGAGCAGCAGACTATACATGGAATTACATGATACAACGCTTTCTTACTTACTAAATTCTCCTTGTGAGACTTAAAAGGAAACCCGACAACCTAAGAGAAGGATGCTTCTTATAAATTTCACTCATTGAAGCATCTTTAAGACTTCTAAACCAACGAATTTAGCAAAAGAACCGTGAGATGCCTTCCTTTGTGCGAATTCAAGCCATTTAATAGTAATCTACATGTGGAGATAAAGCCTCACCGGGGCATTAATATAACATGTAACGTAACATATAAAGCAATTTCTTTGAAGTACCCTAGAATCAGCATAAGAAACAAAAGGTAATCTTGGAACAAAGATGAGCACCTATATATCGATGACCTCAATCTTGTACACAATAGGCTTAGTGATGTCCTTTGAAAGATTCCTGCACAAATATAATACAAATGAGGAATCTCTTAAAGCTAAAGCAAGCCTAAAAGACAAACGTAAAAACTATGCACCCCTTTGCTATCTTTGTAAAAATCAGCGATTTTGTTCTCATGCTTCCAAATATCTGGTCAAACACTCAAGGTGGCATGCAAGAAGTGCTACATATGGGAACGGACCTGCTCCTAGATAGAGCCACAGTATTATTCCCATTAGATGCGGCACGTGTACAAGATCCCACCGAAAATTTGTGGAATCTATGGCAATAATAAAAATGCAACAAATTTTTTTATTTGGAGAAAATTTCATTTCATTTTATAAGTTTTCACGAGAGAATCTGAATGCAGATCCGAAACATGTGTTGTTCAAGTATAACAAATCAAATATCTATGTGTTTTGAGTAGTTGTTGCTGCTCCTAGTAAAAAACAGACCACGAATCTAGAGCATGACAAAGGGGTTCCAATGACTCAAATGTAGGGAATCCAGAAAGAATACTATCTTCATCCGTTTTCGCTTTTGCCATATTGAGGAGGCTCGATTCAAAATAAAGCATTGGAAGCTTTTTCCCCGTGGATTTGGGAAGAAAAACGGCCAAATCTTTGCATATATTCTACCTTGCTCGATTCACCGGCATGAATGGAAAAAGCTAGAAAATTATCGATTCTTCTAACGGTTGAGCGGGGCGGAAATGATGCAGCGATCCGGATCTCGAAAACAAAATGTCACGAATGCATCCGAGCCTCTCATTGGACCAATCAATGCATCAAATCCAATTTGAGATCTTTGCCATATCGATCCTAAAGGCAAAGGCAAAAAGTTTGAAACCGGTTCTTCAATCAATCTGGCGTTCGGGAACTTGAGAATCATATTTTAAAGGTCTCTTAGACCTAACTTTTTTTTCCATGGCCTTGACCCTTATTTCATACCAACATTGAAAATTTGAAACATGTAGTTGCAAAAGGCCTTGCAATTTCACTGATCACCGCAAAGGGATAACCCGGTTTAACGTCTTCCATTTTCACATCATCTAAGCAAACATTCTCACATCCGGATTTCCATGGATCACACATATTGTTATTGCTTTGATGATCTCTAAAAGCATGATGTTCTTCAACGAACAATGGAGGAGGGCCCAATTCATGAAATGGAAAGAAAACGGCGAAGCACGAAGGATCGGCATCCGAAAAGATGGTATTTCCGGCAAGCATGAGATCTTTGTTAAAATAAAGCGGATCAGAATTGTGATGTTGAAACCTGTTTGCGGGATGAGAAGATGGAGGAGTCTTGTGTGGCTCTTGAAAGATGCTTACGCCTTTGTGCTCAGAAATTCTTGGTCATTATCCGTTCGGCCGGGTGAGATCTGATGCAATTTTGGCCCAAAAATGCAACAATTGACATGAATAATGCAACCGAATTGATATTCTATGACATGAAAAATGGATGAGCAAAATGGGTGAGTAGCTTTTGGTGCATATAGAATACTTATTTGTCGTCTTGATGTTAGAGAGACTAAAGCCGAGCTTGGTCCGGAACTTACTTGTCGTATCTTCACCATTTATGTCTTTGACAACTTAGATCAAGAGGATATCGGGGCCTCCATAAATGATATTGATTGCAAACTTTATTCTTACTATTCATCTCAGTACTATCTCGTCTCTGTGTAACTATCTCGGCACATGCCGCAGGTCCACCTTCTATAGAAGAAGGCCGCACACGCAATGGAAGGATTCAATTAATGCCTCTAAAACTCGATATGTCAACCGATTAGGCTCGCAACCGGAAAGCGAAATCTATTTTTCGGAATGCCATCTACGTAAAACGGAGAAAAATTGTTGTGATGCATGGCAAGGTGGAAATTTTATCCTAGGAAATCATACCTTAAAAATCTTTCCGATTTTTGGAAAATCTGGAATTTTTCGGCTGCCAAAACTTTCAAAATCATAGGAAATCGTGGCGAGAGATAAAAAACCCAACCATTACCATGTAGATCTTGCGAAGCATAAAGCGGTCGAAGTTCAGCCCGATTAGGTTCTTACACCCGGTGGCCGAAATTGCAAGGGAAGCCGGATCCATCCGTTGCATACCCATCTCTTGGTGCCACGAGAAGGGAAGGATTCGGTGTATGCATAGATTAGATAGATTCGTGGCATGAAGGGGACATCTGAGAAAATAAATCATAGCCAAATTCTTTCTCGATTTTTTTGAACAATGGATTTGCCAAAACCTCTAAAAGCTTAGGAAATTATTTAAAACAATTCCAAAAATCTTTTTGCCATACAGAAAAATCCCAAATTAACAAAGTTGATACAAAAAGGTGCCTTGATAAATTGCAAATTGCATAGGTCACAAGATACATTGATCAAAGTAGTCTTATTAGGACATTGAGTTATTTTGGTAGAGGTTCGAGCCCACGGTAATTCATATTTTAAAAGCTTAGGCAAAGCCATATAGAGGTTTGATATTCCTCAAAACCTTAGGCGAAACTTCAGATTTCATATTTCAAAATCATAAGCACCATGGGTCATAAATGACCATAAGCAAAGCGAGAGATGCCCGGAGGCTCCAACAAACGATCCGGGTGGTAGGATTAATGAATCAGATGACTATGGTAGTCAAGTGCACCTTGTTTAGAATGTGTAGCTTTAGAATGTGTAGCACAATAACATACAATAACCATAAAAATATCTCTTAAAATATTCATGTGTACCTAGATGGATATGGGAGTAGATCATGATATGAAGTAAGCCCAGAATAGTAGGCTATTTCTTGAGAATCTTCCAGAAGAAGGATAGAAGATAAGATGAATCCACAGTTGTGCAATTTAGAGGACGTGGCGAATGTTCAAATGGGATGAGATTTTTTTTGTAAAAAAGTTGGCTAATTTTATTTCTTTCATTTACAACGGACCCTACTAAACCATAGTATCAAAAAACTTTTAAAACCATTTAAAAATAGCCTTTTTGGCAAGTTTCATCCTTAAGGCAATCCTGCCTAGAAGCTTACATCTTTTCTCTTCAAGAATTATTTTCCATGGAAGACGTTGAAGACGGTTAAGATGTGAGCCCTCTCTCACCCACTGTGCAGAACATTTTTTCTAGTCAATGAGGCATGGTGACACCAAGGAGAATGTATCAAGCAGTTGGCTTGCATTCTTTAAGTTGTTTTTCCTTGCTAGTAAGAATAGAAGAGTCGTCTGCGTGCATACTGATTACATAACTGTTGTGATCCATCTCACATCTATAGTGCTCATATAAAACCATCTCTAGAAGCTTGAAGATACCAAACGGAAGCGAATGCTTCTCCTTTTTTTATGTACTTCAGTTCACACTGATATTTTGCTAGCATTTCTTCAATGCAATAAGGAAGATTATTCCATTTTGGAAAAAACTACAAAATGCCCTCATGTTTTGGCAATTTCATGAGGGGCGCCCCTAAGTTTCCATTATTTTTATTAAATGCCCTTGGTCAATATATACCCTTTTGTAACATTTCAAGTTTCATAAAATGCCCTTCGTTTTTTCGTATTCAACGGAATGCCCTTTTTCAACGGATATTCTTTTAGCGTTGTTTTTGGATCAACGCCTACTTTTGTGCATGGTTCCTTAAAAAGAAAGAAGAAAGAAGAAGGCATGGGCGGCTCCATAAAATTTATTTCTGATTGAAACTCATTCTGCTCCATCAAGTTTGCTTGCTCCATTGATTTTTGCTCACATGCGCTCATTATTTTGCACCGATTCTATTTTCTCAGGATTTTTTGAAGGATTATCTCTCACAATTCTGGAGGCACAGACTCTCACGATTCTGGAGGTCCACCAAGCCTTTTTACTCACTTCTGACCCTGCAACCTATTGGGAGATCATGCATTCTGGTATTGTTCCTATTTTTCTAGGTGCGATGTCGCCTCCAGTGATAATATGATGTTGTTCAAGGGCATTTCAATATTTTACTCTGCACTTTTAAAATTTGAAAAGAAACACATGTTATATGTCTCAAAGGCATTTTGGAAATTTAGAAGAAACATAGGGGCATTTAAGGAATTAACGTAAAAATTAAGGGTATTTGAAAAATTTTTAAAAATACAAAACATATTATATTTTGACCAGGGGCATTGGTGAAATTATGAAAAGTTGTGGGCATCTAATGAAATCCATCAAAATATAAGCGCGTTTTGTAGTTTTTCCCGTTTATTTTCCTCTAGGGAAATGAGAGTTAAAATCAACATCTGCTTTGACCAGGGGCATTTGGTGAAATAATGAAAAGCTATGGGCATCTAATAAAATTCGTCAAAATATAAGTCAAAACATGAGGGCTTTTGTAGTTTTTCTCTATTATTTTCATCTAGAAAAATGAGTTAAAATCAACATCTGCTTAAGAGAGAAAATAATGAACACCTTTGCGTGCCCCACTACTACCATTAATAAAGACGCTTAATGATGCGCAAAGCTTCAACGTCGTCATAAAAACCCTTTATGACCCTTTCAGCTGGATAAGATACTAATGGAAATGATTTTTTCTTGTTTTTTATATACAAAACAAAAAACCTTTAGGTCAGGTCAACCCGAACCATTATACTTGAAAAACAAGCATCAATAAGCAGTCCTCAAGACATACAGGTGCATATGACTCAAGACATAGATAAGGTCATCATTTCCATATATTCAATAATGTAATACATCTCTGAAATTCCATAACAGCTATAATACACTGGTGTTTCCAGCATAACAGTGCCCCAACGAATATTATGAGCAAGTAAATTACCTTTATCAACAGTATCTTATCAAGTTCATCTTACAATCATTATGACATTGTCAGAGTACAAATGTAGAAACTTCACGTCATATCTTCCATAAATCCAGCTACTTGTTTAAATGAAAACAAAACAGAGAGTAGAGGACCCTGTTACCTGCAGTAGAACCAAAGGACGGTTAGCCAAGTTCATGGGTAAGAGCCTAAGCTACTAGCAGGCGTCATGGAGTCCTCTAAGGTTATCCCCCTTCACACTGCTTGCAATCAGTAAATACTTAAATTTGTACATGGAAAATACCCATCACTCTTACCAAATGGTTTTATTGTAGCTCTACTATAGTCAAGTATACTTACCTCCCCGTATAACAGCAATTTTCACAAGCTTTTTCAGCCTGTATTTTCTCATTTTAGAAAGATAGCCTATCTCTTTATACTTTTTTGTTGGTGTATCTTAATCCCTTTTCATACACCAACTAGCATGCATTATTAAAACTTATCCAAACTAGGTCTACACATAGCAATAGCCATTAGATGCATCGACGCAAATGAAAGCAAGCCAATAAGCTTTTACCCATAGCTCCCTTATGATTTCCTCTTTCCATTTAACAGATCTAACTGCCCACCATAAATCAGTTTCCATGATTTTTTATTCCTATTTAAATTAGTAAGCACATGCAAAATCATCTAGCTAGACAAATTAATCACATCAAATGGATAAACCTGAGTTATTTGAGGTGGATCCGAAGCATTGCTCTCGCGATTTGCCTCCATGTCTTGCATATTGCTGGAGAACTATTGTATTTGATGCCTTTCTGTGCAATAATCCCAGCAATACTACTATCAGCCATGCTATTTTTCATAGTATTTTGCTTATTGCCATCGCAAGTGAGCAGATCTGCTTCACTGGATCCAGAGTATTTTCGTGCCTTTGCATATAGCTAGCTGCCACACGCCATGGTATGCCAATCTTGCAGCCACTGCTAACCATTATCACTGTAAAATGCTCCGGCCATCTTCCAATCGCCATAGTATGCCCATCTTACTCCTGAGATGCGGCCACTGTTTGAACATTACCACAGTAGAATGCATGGCCGAACCCTAGCTTTATACACAGCCCTAAACTTGCAAATGCCCTTGCTACCGACAGCTCTAAGGTAGGAATACAAACATGTGATCATCCTGTGCCATTGGATTGTACCTGCATCCATGCATCCAGAAAGCTCCAAGCTATTATTTTCACCAGTCGACTTGCTATTTGCCCTAAAAGCTTTCTTTGCAATAAATGTCCAATGTTATCCACGAAAATAAAACATTATTCTTCCACAAAATGTGTGACGTTCCACATATTTATACGGTGTACGTATAACTATACTGACACGTCACGGGCCGAGGATACGCCATCATGGGGGTATGTAGACTAACCACAAAGGATTAATTTAGCTATGCTAAATTAATAAGGGTTTAATTAAAGGTTAATTACCTATAATTAAGGGATAATTATCTAATTAACTTAATTAAGCTAATTAAGTTAAGCTAATTAATTAATTAGGAAGAGGACACCTGGCCAAACTCGATTGGCCAGTAGGAGAATGCTAATTTGGGGCAGCAAATTGGATCCCTATCCCAATTTGCCCCAAATTGAACCCAGGAAGAGGAGCTGCTGGGCGCCTAGGCTACTTGAAGATGGAGATCCCACATGACAACGGTTCCAGCCGGAATTCGGGTTAGTGGATAGATTAATTTGGTATTCCTAGGGCCAGCGCCTCTGTCAGGCTTCTTTGCTTGTCTCTGATGATGGTTAACCCTTGTTTGATAGTTAGAATTGTTCTCAACTATTGATTATGCTTTCTGGATGGATGGATGGATGTATCTTTGGTAGTATCTCTTAGTTCTTCGATCCAGGATTAAGGGGATAGAGACCTCTGTAACCTATGTTCATTAGTATGCTCCTAGTAGCTCCAGTAGTACCCAATAATTGGCGGCTGGCACAAGATCCCACCGAAGCCGTGGAATCTATGGCATGATTGAAGCACCGGATAAGGGGTAGTGATGGTGTGGGGTGGGGTCTCGCCGAGCATAAAAGGCTACGGGGGACTCCTTTAGTGAGCTAGGCCTAATAGTCGGTCACGTAGAGGGCCGGGTATGGGTCTGACACTCCCTGGGTACAGTGGTGTGATCATCCTGTACTTTGAAGATAAAGTTAGGGGAGTAGGTCGGGTACGGATGCGGGGGTCACTGATGCGGCACGTGTTCTCTAGCTCACCCATGGAATCACTGCGACTCTGGGAAGGGACACTTCCCTGACCTATCTCATCGGACCGGGAGAGGTAACCCGTCTCCGGAAGGCTACAATGATGCCATAGCTTGATTCAGCTCATCTGCAAAGTGTGCACAGGAGGGGTGGATTGAGTGGACAACCCTAGCCGATGTTCTATGCCAGCCAACGCCATGCTAAGATTCTGTCTGTTGATCTCCTGAGACCTAGCCGTCAGTCGATCCCCATTGGAGTCGGAGGGGGGTAGAACCTTGGGTTTGGGGTGTTTTCCTTAGTATTAGATGTATCTTCTACTTTTATCATCGGTTGGATGGATGTGCCACCCTTCGTGGTGGGTTATTTATGATGCATTATATTGTATGCTAACTTGTATTCACGCTTCGACATAGGAGTCCCATCGGGCGTAATTTAATGACACCTCCGTGTCCTTCACCCGGGCATCTTCCTATAGATGGTCCGAGTTAGACGGAGGGCCCTGCTCATGGTGAGCTGATCGCCATGGAAGGGGAAAGTCCCCGTATGTATACGTCTGAAGCGCCGTATATGTTCAGGGAGCGTCACAGTGGTATCAGAGCCATGATTTTGGCTGACGAAATCATAGCACTGACCAAATTTCTAACCCATTAGTTCGGTAGTTGAGTGGAAGTTTAAGCTAGTTGGACCGCCTAACTTTCGATTGATTTAGTCGCGGTGCTAGGTTGATGTAATAAATTGTTGAGATTTAGGAAGTTTAGGGTGATTTTGGAGGGAAAAAGGTGTAGTTAGAAGACCCAGGTTTAGATGGGCCATAACTTTTTATGGCTCCAACGGCTCGAGCACATTTCAAATACCCTAGAGGGCACGTTTCCCGAGGTTAAAATGGCGACCCCAAGGCTAGAACCCAAAAGGGCGTTTCGCTGGATTGGTGTTTAAAATCAAAAGTTATGAGCGTATTTTGCGCCGGCCCTTATATGGTCCGCCGTATAAAAATACGCGTCACTCTTATTGAGGTCAGGTGTTATCTCCTATACTATGCTACTTTCTAACCACTGTTTTTTATTTTACACAGAACATAGCACATAAACTGCAAAATGATGATATGGACATCGTTTACGTCTGAATTGAGCAGCCTATTATGATCAGGGATGACTAATTGCATGATATCCAACTTCAATTTTGCTGTACATACCTTAAGGGTCTGGACCAAGAGCAAGGAGGTACAATAATGAATTTTCTGCGTTTCAATTTAAATCTCAAAGTTTCAATCTAAATTTGTAAGTTCTATTTGCATCAATATGATTATCGAACTCAAAATGTACATGCATTCCACGTTCCACCAACCATGGGTTTTTATGGAAAGAGTTTTTCCATGGCTGGTTGTGTATTTTGAAAAACACTTTTACACTATTATACCCTAGATGTCTCAAAACAGACATCATCAAGATGCTATTGAATGCTGATGCAACATCTCTATGGCCATCTCCTAGCACTTTGCAACAATGGGTTCCTCAAAAATGGTATTGTGGATATTGTGATTCCTGACACTAAATGACAATCAGTTCCCTGGATTACAATATAATATCGAAAACATGGGGAGATCACTCAAGATAAACCTGTAAGTTTTATATTCTAAGAGTAGTTTTTATACGGGATTGGGTAGGGCCCCTGTGTTACAACAGGGCCCTACTCCCCTGTTGTAACTGTATTAGATAAATTACTATCTAAAAAGGGGCCACCTAACCTACGGCTGGTGGAAGGGTTTTTTTATGTAGTTTTTTGGATAACATCTTCTTAGTTGTCAAAGTATGAACCACACTACAGATTATGATCCACATCCAGGTCTCCTATTTACGATTCTTGAGCAGCTTTCATTTTACCAGGATTCGTCCTACATCAAGAATGATCCGGCTCCTACATCAGGAATGATCCGTACATCCGTACATCAAGCTAATATTTTCTACTCTTAAATGATTGAAAGAAGGTATGCCTATGTCATTTATATGTTCAAATTTTTCTAGAGGAAGTGACATCTAGTTTCATACTAGGACCACTTACATCTAGGCAAGAATGCAAAGTTTTGTATCTTTATGTGAGCATGGCCTATGCATGCTCGCCATGTATTGGCAAAAGCCATATTGGAAAGCGTGGACCCACCTTAAACATTAGATTCATTTAAAATTTACGTGAGGGATGCATTCTATTGGATTTATTTAATGTTTTACATATTAATCCATGACTACCAAGTGCCTTGCTTGCATGCATTTCTTGCATGTGATATTTTTTTCATGGAGAATATGTTGCATGCACGATTCACATGGCTAAAGGACTCAATGTTTGCTAACTAATTGACAAACCTAACACTTACGTTTTATGGCCACAATACAAGGAGCACAAGGTATGTTATTGTTTTTTAATTCAATGATACCCATTGGTTGATAACGGCATATGGTATCACTTGTACATTTTAGCCATGTAACATCATATGGCAAAAATTTGTGCCCTAATGCAGCCGCATTCCACTGTCCACGGTTTTCCTAAAAGCGCGGACGTCCGTATTTAGAGTCCTGGATGTGGTATTTCCGGACTTTCCTGGTGGTATTTCTGGACATCCTTATCAGCCAGGTGGTATTTCCAGCCAAAAAAGTGGTATTTCCAGCCAAAAAGGGTGGTATTTCCGGCCAAAAAGTGGTATTTCTGGCCAAAAACCAAACGTGAAACTGCGCGGCGGAGCTGAAATCTTTGGTCGGATCATTCTTGCAGCTCCATGGACGGCTTGAACTGCTTCAAAAGCCCTTCTAATCACTTTGTCTGCCTCTTTAACGTTAGTTTGATGAAGAGAGAAAGCGATTTGAGCCCAGATAGAGCCGGATTGATCCAAAAATGCCCCAAAACAGTTGATTCTGGGCTTGAAACTGTGAAGTTACAGTGGCTGATAACGGGTGGCCGGAAATACCACAAAAAAAGTCCGGAAATACCACATCCCGGACTCTAAATACGGCGGTCCTAAAAGCGCTGCTTTATGTGGCAAACAAAGATCCGCCGTCTTGTAGCATACTGTTCTCGGGCACTTGATCCATTCTAAAATGTTGTTCTCCTTCTTGATATGCTATTTGCATTGTTTTTCATGACTGTGGTTATATCTTGGCACCAGTATGGTGGCGGCCATTGGCCGTATTGTCACGTGGAGCAAATCCCAGCCATTTCATAATGTTTCTTTCCCTGATTTTGCATTAGATCTGGATCTATTTTCCATTACTAGTAATGGGCTGCAATACATTTGTACCTCTGGTGGAACATCAATCTCTGCCACTTAGTTATATCTTACAAGGATGATCGTGGAGCTCAAATTAATCTGCTTGTATGGGATTCGTGGAAGTCTATTAAGCAAGCTGTGGAGACAAAACTGGCCAGGCTTCAACTTAAAGTACTGCACAAATATTACAGTTGGAAGGCGTTAATTCAGGTCTGTTATACCTTGGATTTCTATTTTGTTTACAACTTCTATGAATGGTGGAAACCCAGATAATACTTTGTCAGTTGAATATGGGGTGATACACATCTGCAAGAAAATGGGAGTTGGTAGTCCCTAACCTTTTGCTTCCTAGAAGATTGATACAACCAGTTTTATATAGCTAGTGGCATAACTAGTAATCAGTATTTGAGACGAAATGATGAAGCCATCCTGGCATGATTTGCCATACTGATATAGTTAAAACATGAAGTATTTTCTAACCATGGGAATTCGTGTATGATTTTAATTTTGGTTTTGAATAGAGGGCATGACTGTCATTGATACAATATTGTTATGTGATTATGTTTGGGCAAAGGGCGATAAGCCAAGAATGTTTATAGCTTACCTGTGGCAGGTGTACAGTTACCCAGTAGGCTAACGTGTGCTTTGCTGCTGCAGGTAACCAAACATTCTTCTCCCATTCTTTCGCAGTTTGGTGTGGATGTTACACTGAAGTATATTCCATTGCGGAGTTCTACGTCTCAATTGTAATTATTAAGATTATCTGTTGTACTAAGATGTAGTTCTAAATACTTCTATCAGGTACAAACTCTTCAATTTTATCCAAAGTTATGACTGTTTTGTAGATATGAATTCTGAAGTATACTGGCTTTCTTCCATAAATAATGCATTTTTTCTTTCAAGTATAGGCCATATAATAAAAGATGGGATGATGAAGCATGCGAATTTTTGCATATTGTAATGCAAGTAAAGGATTATTTATCTGGTTATCCAGTTGTTTTTCTTTATTAACTAATGAATCATGAAGCTAGGTTTTCGGCATGTTAATTCTGAGCTCTAACTTTTACAACTGTTCTTGATATGTAAAGACGTGAATCCTGTAAGATTTTGTTGTTCCGATGGTTTTCCCTTCAAGCTATTTTGATTGATTCATTGTATTAATGGGCACTGAGATATCTAAAGCATTTATGAGACCATTTTCTTTAAGATCATGCATATATAATAATATTTTAGGATATGTTTCTCCAGTATGTAGCATACAGGAATTGCACATTAGAATGCATCATCTAAATATTTGATCTTTTTCTTGTATAATCAATGGAATCCATTTTCTACTTCTCTCTAAGCCAATAGTGTGGTGAGGCTAAAAAAACCATCTTGTCCTATACTTCCTATATTTTCTACATCTCGTCCTATAGCTTATATTTGTGGTTATATCTTTACTTTATTTTGTTTTTTTTACTCTTTAGAATATATCTTCTATTTCTTGTATAATAATGTCTCAAATCAAGGCCTGGATTAGATAATCACCTGTATCTTGTTCAGGACTGCAGCTAAAAGGCTTTTATGTCCAAATGGACTTAGAGGTCTTAAAGGTCTGATGTAAATCAGGCTTAAAAGGGTTTTTTTTTTTTTTAATTTTTGTAAAAGTTTAAAAAAAAAAAAAGTTAGTTTCAAATTTGTGTTTTCTCTTTTTGGAGCTGTGTTTCTTTAGCCGCCTACCTTCCGCCATAGCCGCCGGATCTGAGCTCTCCCGCCGCCATAACCGACCTTGACCAGTACCTTGCTTCTGTCTTTAAATCCTAGCGCCTCCATCTAGGACCTAGCGCCGCCTATTTCTTCTCCCACGCACCCTTCTTCTTTTTGCTGACCGTACACACCGTCTGTCACCATGCCGCGCTTCAAACTCACCGTTGATCTAAAAACCATGAATGTTTTTCAGCTCTACAGTGTGCTAGTAGATCATCTTGGGGATGAGAGCGATATGGTAGACACTGTTTTGGACCTTCTTGTTATCCATTTTGTAGAGAACCGTAGGATTCCATATCCTATTTTCCATTTCAATGAACGCTTCCTTATGAAGTTGAATGCGGCCAACGAGGCCTATACTTTAGTAGAGCAGCCTGATCAAGTTTATGCCATTGTTAAGTTCTACCCGTTGGCGGGCCCAGATGAAGACCCCATAGAGCTTGCACGAACGGAAGCCCAGAGGGTTATGGACCTTGCGAGAACAGAGGACCTGCAATAAATTGCCAGTGGTACCCCCGAGAACAGAGCTGCACGCTTTTATTACCTAGGGAAAGGCCACGTGCTCATGTACTTGGATCATTATAATCTGCCCCCTTTCTATTGGAATGAAGAGTTACATAGCTTTATTTTCGACAATCTTCCGCCTGACTTCACACAGGACCGGATGGATCTCATAGAGGCTGATATGCAACTTCGACCGGCCCGTTACCATGCGGAGCTTGCACGGCGAACTCAGGTACGCCAGGAACGGGAGGCCCGGGATGCTGAGAGAGAGCGTATTCGTAGAACGGAAGAAGTTGCCCAAACGGAGCAGAATGTAGATCAAAATGTTGTTCAAGAGGGAGAGGAAACGGTGATCAAACGGAAGAGGAAGTACACAAAGCCCAGCAGGGGAGGCGTCCATTACAAGACCCGGCTGCAGAAGAATGCTGAAATTGGGAAGAATAATGCAAGACAACGCCGAGAACGCATACATAATACAAAGGGCAAAGCACCCTCGACCGCCGGTAAGACCCTACCATTCCCTGCCGACCGCCAAGCCGAGAAAGCCTCATTGGGTTTCGACTGTGTACGAGAGTCCCGCGAGAGATATGCAAAGTATCGAAGACTATCGAGACCTTGATACCCCCGCTTACCCTTCCTTCAGCCTTGTCCGAAATTGCCCAAGATTTCAAGATCGACATGAGGTTTCAGGCTTTTGCTTTACTTGCACTTCAGGAGGCTGTTGAAGCCTACCTTATTGAGATTTTGAGTGATGCAAACTTGTGCGCTATCCACGCGAAGCGAGTGACCATAATGCCTAAGGACCTTCAATTACTTGCCAAGAACTGAGGCGACTTTCACTAGTCATTTCAAGATTTTCCATTTTTCCGTTGACATTGTATAAACTTCATGTAGTATATTTATGTAACTACTCTTTCTTGGAAAATATGGAATTAGACGGTGTCTTTTAATGACTTTCTGTGTATATATAAATGTAAATTACTAAATAAATAATATTTTTTTCTTACCTAGAAAAACGTGCAAAAAGGTATAAAGTCACTTTTTGGACATTAGGGTTTCATTTCTCTCTTTGCCTTCAGTGCCTTCCTCCTCCTCCCTTGTTCCTTGTTCGTGATGGACCGCCCTACTCTACAACAATGGTACCTGGACGGTGAGCATTGGGACCCTGCGGTTCCCTTTGACGCATCTTGCACCCTATATCGCTCCCGGCAAGTGGATCTTATCCACAATATGCAAGCACATTCTCGATTACGCACGTTTCCTTCAGTTCTTCTCTGAAGAGATTGTGCCCTGCGTGTGTGTTCAACGAGGCGTAACTCTCGGTTGTACCTCATTAGGGCGGATTTGGGGTCCGAAAATGGCCCTTATCTTGGGTTAAAGATTTCCACGCCGATTCGCCAGACCAATCAGGTTTGCGCCTTTTTACGAAAAGTCAAGATACTTGGCGGGTAGAAGGATGAGGCTTACTTGGCATCCACATGGCGTATTTTCATAGGGGATGCTGCGCTTTTATTGCAACCATTTTAATGGCCCATATTTTCGGGAGTCGTTTTAGCCCAAAATAATGGTGACTTTGACCGCCCCATCGTCGGCGCCACCAACTCCATTGTCAAATTTTGCGCCAAACTTCAGATCTTTGCCACCCGCCTCGTGCATCCTCTCCCCTTCACTCCTCATCCGCAATCCATGTCTCCTGTAATTTCTATGTTCTTGCCCCATTTACGTAACTCCCAAGGTCAAGAAGTGGGAGGTTTTGTCTCAATAGGTTCGTGGGTGAGTATGCCGCCACCAACGAGGGGCTGAGCATAGAGTTAAGCGACAAAGGCGATCGACGCGATGGGACACATTGGATAGGTAGGATAAAAGAGTTCAAGTTGAATTCTAGCGGCCGGAAAGTGGAAAGTATAACAATACGACATGCATATACCCCTTCCGATATGGCCAAAGAGCTAATCTCCACCAAAAACAAACTTCCCAAAATTGCCCTTAAATGGTAACCACCTTAATCGGATCACACGACGAAGCTAGCCGCCGCCTACTTAAGCTGCGTAGAGATAGTTTTGGCGTCGTGTGATCTCCTTATCTTTTCATTTCTTTTCGTTGACACGTGTTTACAAACAAATTTATTGTGTGGGTTTATGTTTATCGACGTCGTGGATGTCATTCCGCCGAAAAGTATTAGTAGTGTACTTGTCGTGTATCACATAGACATCGGAATTGTCCTTTTCCAAGGTATGGATGCCGTGTGACCTTATGTGGGTATAGGCATCCGGTTTTACCGGACATGATTATAACGTAAAGGTCGGAAACCGAGCTTGAGGCCGGTTGAATTGCCCCTTTAAGTGAACTTTGTAAGCCCACGGACTAATGAGAACAATGTAATTGCAATGAAGAAATGCATGGTCGACGAGGTGCAAGCGGGAATGTCCGAAAACGGAGGCGTGAGGATGAGTTTCAAAATCTTCACACCATTTGAGGTATTTGCTAACATATTCCAGATGGGCGGGAAGTTCGAAAAGTCTCAAGACATATACGTGCTTTCTCCCCCCTGCCGATTTTGTGGATGGCTTATTTTTGGTTCCGACCTGGGATGTTCGATTCCACGAATCATCCGGTCAACTAACAGAGGTCCGCCTTGGACTTCTGTTAACCAAGATATCCATTATTTTATTGATGGCATTAGGGTTGGTTACAGGCAAGAGGGAAATGTAAAGTTTAGTGAGTTCGCGATCAACAAGAAATTGTCTATCGCCTAGCGCTTTGAATCTCGGTTTTTTATTTGTGTTTTTGTCCGATGTTTTTTTAGGGTTCCGTATTTTGTCCGATATTTTTTTAGGGTTCCGTACAATTATTTAAAAACGTTACCATCATCTTTTACTTTAACTTCTGTTTTTTACTATTTATCTCTTGCCAGTTGTCTATTTTTGTCAGTGTTCGTAGTATAAAGCGCCATCCGCTGAGAAGCCATGGCAAGAACTAAGCAAAACCGCAAGGATCCATCCGTGGTGGTGTAAGGCCGGTGATTACATTAGTCCGCCTTCTTCATCCGACTCAAGTCTCTCGATAGAGATTCTCCTCCTCCACCATGCCTAACGAAGACCGGGAAGAGAACCGCATGATGACGGGCGGGAGAAGCAGCCGAGTAAGTAGGGAGGTGCACGGTTCGGAGACGAGAGGATGAAAATGAGAGACCGGCGGCGAGCGAGAATATGACGGATTAATTATTGGGCAGCCGCCTCTTCTTGCTCTTCCTACTCCTCCCCGCTCCTCCCCGTGGAGGTGCCATGACCTTCAAATCAAAGGAGGAGGCCCAACGCCGTAAAGGGAAGGCGACCAGGAATGTGAGGAGATCGGTAGGAAGAGTCGGCCGAGGAACGTACCGCAAATCTTTGGGGTGAGGAGGCGGCCGGAAGAGTCGGCCGAGCAACGTGCTCCAAATCTTTGGGGTGGGTGAGGGTATATCGAGAGAAGAGCACCGAGATGGTCATTCCGTCTCCCATTTGCCGGGCTCGTGAGAGAGATTCTGCAAGAGTGTGGTGCGATACATCATACCATTCATGTAATTCAAGCAAGCGCTTTAAATGCTCTTCAAATGGCTTCGGAAGCGGTTGGTGTCGGTCCTGTTCGAGGACTCGCAGCTTTGCAAAGCAATACATGCCAAGCGGGTAACCTGTCATGCCCAAGGACATGCGCCTCGTCTTCCACGCATAAGGGATCCCGAAGTACTATGGTCAAAATTTTATGGCTGAATACAACAAGAAGAAAGACCCCCGAGAAAAAGGCCGTCGGAAGTGCCTTTGTGTTTTTTCATATGTATAATATTTCTTAATGTAATGGCTTTATAAGCTTAATCTCTTAGTCCATTTCTTTCTTAGAAGCCTAGCTTTCGCACTTTGTGTTTTTTTTTAATGTTATGCGTGAGGATCACACGACGCCAGCAGACAAGCATTGTGCTTTTGTTGCACATAGTAGTCTTCGGCGTCGTGTGATCCAACCCTAACCCTAACCCTAACCCTAAAATGTACTGGACAAATCTCCCCACAACGGCCGTGGTCCCCTTTCATAATCGACAACGGCTACTTGAGTTCAAAAGTGGCGATAGCTTTACCGCTCCTAAACATCTTCTTGTTTTCGCCGTTTGCTTCGCCATGGATTGTTATGTGAAGTTCGGAATGGTATGCATCCGCCCTCATGACAACGAGGAAGTTTGCGCCGATTGCGATTTATCCGTTCTATTGCAAGGAGTTGGACATCATGGCAAAGCGATGGCGAGCTTGGATGCTATCGTGAGGTTGCCTTAGCTTTCACCCGGACCGCTTGGTCTCAGCGCACGTCCTTTGCAGATGTCCCTGGCTCGTGGATTCCAAAACCAGCTCTAGAGGAGGCGGCTTCCCATTTGCAAACAGGGAAGATGTTTTTCAAGAATGCTTTAGCAACGGGCTCCTCCCGGGTCAAGGCCCTTGTGCTTAAGAAGGTATCTTATTTCTCTTGCCGCTTGCATTTGCTAGTTATTGCATTACTCTTTCGGCCAAACCAAGATACACCGGAAACAATGAAATCTTTTAAGCCAAGGGGGTCAGTTATGTGTGATGATGCCGACTATGACGTAGAAATGGAGATAGATCTACAAGAAGAAGAGCAAGAATGTAGGAGTTTTAGCTTCGACGCGACCGCCTTGGGTGAACTAGAGGAGGGAGATGATTCTGAAGGTGATGAGGATGGGGATGAGGATGAAAAGAAGTTGTCTGACATAACGCCAATTTTAGTGGAAGGCAAAGAATACCTATTGCTAAGTGATATAACCGAGGAACCCGTCTTTGTTACTTTAATGTGTGCTAGGGGAAGACGAGCTTATCGCCACCTTGGCGAATGGGTAAACTTAGGCCTAGATTTTTGAAGAGGATTTGGACAAAGAGATGTTTGAAGTGTCTAATTATACGGCAATGCTATAAAGCTTAAAGAAGCCTATGAGAGGCTGGAGTCTCGATTTGCTCAAGATGAGGCTAATCTACCCAGCGGAAGAAGAATTCCAAGCGTCTCGCGTGCAAAGCGCCAACGATCGGGATCAAGTTTGGCAGGCCCCTCGACCAATCGCGAAAGATAAGCCCGTAGATGAGGATAAATGTGAAGAAGATAAGCTTGAGGGTTCTTATTTGTGGGAAGTAGATGATTTTTTTCTTGCCGACATGCACGAGGGGGCGAGGAAAGATTGAAGGACTCTACATTGTTACGATATATCTCAAGATTCGTTAATGGGGAGATAATCGTCTTCAGCAGAACTTTCAATCCAAAAGGTGCAGAGTTTGTCTATTACATCCGTGCATTATGCATGTTCGGGAACCATTCCCAATTGGCATCAAACACTGAAAGGGTGATAGCAATTCGGCGGGATGTTGTGCTACAATATTTTGACGACCAAGCCGGTCTGCGGGCGAGCAATATGTTAAATTTTTTAGCTGCTGGCTTGACTCACCCAAGGTTGGAAGCTGGGGTCGATAACATGGAAGTCATTGCCTTGTTGGATCAGTGCGGCAGGGGATTGAAAGAGCATGAAATTGACGATGAAGCTTGAGAAATTGGAAGTTATATGTTTTCCAACTTGTATCGGTAAAATTATTTATGTACAGATTGTCCTTCCGAAATTCCTAATAAAAATTATTTTATTTGTATTTATTCACATCACACGAAATACATCAGTCTGCTTTTCTGTCATATCTAGGTTTTTTAGGTGTGATATTTATCTCGAAGAAATGAAATATTATTGAAAAAAAACAATTAATTTATTTATTCCTCACACGGCGTAGAAGCAACTCGTGTGACTCATGTTATAAATAGAAGACTGATGTCCCACGACCTCCGATCGCCTTCCTATACGCTCATCTTCTACTTAGGCTTCGCCTTCCACCTTCTACTCGATGGCATCATCATCTTCCTCTAGCAAGCGACCACGCCAAGATAGCACTCCGCAGCGCCTTGCTCGTGGACATCACCCTTGCGGTGGTGATGAAGAGATTCAAGGAGATCTATGATGAAAACAACCGCTCGCCGCCGGAGAACAATGAGGCGGTCGACAGATTAGCCTTCACGAGGGAGCTCGCCGCGACGGCGAGACGTTGAGCTCGTGGAAACATTCGCCATGTACCAAGAGGCTTAATGAGGCCGCAGGGCAGGTATTGAAACTGCTCACATGATTTCGTTGGCCTTAGAAGATATGGAGAAGAAGCTCGAAGCGGAGGAGGATGAGAACGCGCTTCACGGCCTTTGCCGCAGGACATGAAAATCAGCTAGAGGATCATGAAGATCCTTAGCGGTTGTATCTATCTATTTTTGCTTCAAAGAAAAGTTTTCTCTATTTTTGCTTCTATCTATCCTCTTGTTCCAATGTATGTTACTTTTTATTAAAATATCACACGACCACGAAATGCCTTGCTTGCAATTAGGTAGCAATCAATGGATTTGGCGCGGTGATCTCCATACCGATTCTATTTTGCTTCAATGAGAAGTTCTATCTTTAGTTATGTATCGAGTAAAATTACTTATGTATAGATTGTATCACCGAAATTATCAATAAAAATTATCACACGAGCTTTCGAAGAAAGACGCGTTAGAAGAAATGCGGTCCTTTTTCCTCACACGACGCGCGAGAAGTAACGGTCCATTTTCCGACCCACGGCATCCTTCGGCGTCGTGTGACTCAAGCTACTCACGAAATCCCTGTTATAAATAGAAGACCTTCTATCTTGCCTTCGACCTCGATCCTCTTCCGCCAGCCTTACGCTCATCTTCTCGCCTTAGCCTTAGCCTTCTCCTCGATGGCATCTTCATCCTCCTCCAAAGCAAGCGATCGCCCAGAGCTGCCATGAGACATCACCCTCTTGTGGATGATGAAGAGATTCAAGGAGGTTCACGACGAAAAACGTACCGCCTCGTCGCCGAAGAAGATGGAGGCGGTGGGAGGTTAGAATTCCACGAGGGGTTGCCGCATGAGCGAGACCTTGAGCTCGCGGCAACATTAACCAGGTACCGAGAGGCCAATAGCCGAGGGTAGGGAAAGGCAGTTTTAATCGCACACAATATTTCAGCAGCGCTAGAAGATATGGAGAAGAAGCTTCGGTGCGGAGGATGAGAACGCGGCTTTACGGCTGCCTACGGGATCATGAAGATCCCTAGCCATTGTATATATATTTTTGTTTCAAAGAAAAGTTTGCTCGTTTCTTGCTTCTATCGTTCTCTTGTTTTGTTTTATTAAAAGATCACCACGCCGAAAATGCCATGCTTGCAATTACGTAGCAATCAATGGATTTCGGCGTCAGATGATGATCTCCACAACGATACACCTCGTTGTATGTATAAATTCTAATTTATTAATGGAAAAGTATATGTAACACAAATATCTAGCTAGATTATGTGATAACTTGCAGGTAAATGCGAATTTGCATTTGGATGACAACGTCTATTCACATACATGGCATGTGGATGACGTCATGCCAAGGACGTGGCATGCGCTGCCACAATAACATCTTGTCTTTTTATGCGGCACGCATACGATGCGGCTAGGATATGCCGAATCCCATGATGCTTAACATAGGCTACCGTTGCCTAATTGCATGCTATAATTTTTGCCTCGTAGGGATTATTACACAACTTTATCGGTTTTCAACCGTAGATTCCAACGAATCTCTACTTTCTATATAAAACGTCGGAGGCCATTGTCTTCTCCTATCCGCCATCTCTGTTCTACCACATCCGCCCTCGACCATCTCTCCTGTTCTCCCATCACTTTCAATGGCCTCCAGCTCCAGTTCCATCCCGTAGAGATCTTGTCTCAAGTTCTGGTCAAGGAAATTAAGAACATTCGTGCTGAAGCGGAGGAACGGATCTGCCTTCTAAAAGAAAAGAATGATGAAGACGTCGCCAAAAGCTGGTTTGCGGCAGAGGACAAGGCCGCCTTCTATAGGGGGAGGTGATTTTTAGTCGACAATCGACAATCACGGGCTGCCTTAGACCGTGAATTGCGCCCGAGATATAGCCTCCAAGAGAGGCTTAGGGCCTAATCGAAGCGGGAGAGGCTGCCCGCGAGCTCAACTTCGATGAGCCGGAAGATAAGGTTGCGGAATATGAGAACGTGGTTGCGGGGCAGGCAATCATGTTGGAGGAGCAGAAAAAAATTATCACTGCCCTCCAGGAAGAGCTTGCCCGTTTTTGGACCCGTTTTTTAATGTTTGTAATTATTTTATTTCTCAATGGGAAAAGTTTTTGACAAATGTGCCGAATATTACGTTTCCTATTTTTTTATTTTCAATATCCGTGGTAGAGAGAATGACAAGGCGGATCACACGGCGAAACCCTTCATAGGGTTTTAAAAGCTCGTGTCGATTTCAGCGTGGTGTGATCTGATGTAGTTAGAATAGTTATTAATGTGTTCCAGCGGACAGTGCCATTAATGTGCTCTAGCGGACAACCAAGCGAGAATCAAATTTCGACACGTCACGGCGAAAATAATGTGTGTTTAATATGTTCAAGCGCTAATATGTATAAATTGAGGTCCTTGCATTGTGCTCCTTCCGTCGGTTAGAGTCTTTGCTCCTCACTTCTATAATCTTAACGTCCCTCCCATTTGTCATCTATGGCCTCCACATCCTCAACATTTGTTAGGGAAAGCAAAGAGGATAGAACTCCCTTCCGACATAGTGTTGGGTGTTCTAATGAAGAGGTTGAAGGAGCAAATGATCTTCTAAAGGAAAACGCCGTTACAATTCAGCAAAAAGAAGAAGAGAATGAATTCAACCTTCTCATGCTTCGTAGCCAGGAGAGGCAAATCAGGCGGTTGAATAGAAGGTTGGACAAGATGACATGCCCCAACTTTAAAAGACCGAGGTGAATTTATGGCGGCAATCCAGGTTGCTAATTCAGCGTAAGAACATGTTGTGCTATTGGGACAGAGCGGGACATGTACAAAGAGATGGTGGACAGATTGGAGGAACGTTTGGATAGGGTGATTGCTCGCTTGAGGAGAAGAGATGAAGACGAAGACCAGGACCGAGCTGATGATGATGATGAAGATAATGAAGAAGAGCTCGCGACCGGAGCAACAATGAGTCGTTGTTTTTTTCAATGTAACATCTTTCACAACTTTAATCAAAAGTAACCTTTTTTTATTATTATCTTGTAAAGCTTCACACCCGCCGAAGCCACATAAATGCAAGCAATAGCTTAACTCCAATCATTCACCGCATGATACAAATAAGATCACACGACACGAAGCTACAGTTAGTGCAAACAAGGTTGGAGGCAAGTACCGGCGTCGTGTGAACATGCTACACATTACAAGTATACTTTTACCGATTCTTTGTCTCTTAGATCTCCTTGTTTGCGATGCTAGTGGGGCCCTAGAATTTTGCCAAGCAACTTTTCGTTTTTCTCTTCAAAGCATTATGCCAATGGTGTTTTACGACTTGTGGGTTGCTCCTTAAAAGCGACCTTCTTTCGTGATTTAGCCATCGCCCTTCTATAAAACCACTCTCATTATCTGTCTTAGAGGGTTGGTTCCCACATTTCCACCCCTCTTTGAGTGTTACGATGAAAGGCTATTTTAGCTTGTTTATCGCGACTTCTCCATGCCTTGTCCACTCCAATAATCGCTAGGCTTCCATACTTCCTAAAACCAAGGTGCATGAGCCCAAAAGATGTGCAAATAGTGCATTGACTTCACTCTCTCCCCATGCGTCTATGAAAGCTTTAATAAATTTGTTATTCGCTTGCACGAACATTTTACGCATCTTCTCTTGTGAGGTCCATTCTCACGAATGTATGGGAACAATTCGCACAATGCATCCCATGCTTTTTTTTTCCTCAATGCCGAGCTAACGCCATTCAGGCGGTCCTGCGCCCGCATCAACCAGCAATTTTCCAAATTCATAGACCTTTTCTTCCATCTGGTTTCCGTTCAGAGCCTCTCTATGATTCTTTATGAAGCGTCGAGCTTTAACCCCTCCAATTGACACCTTACGAGGCACACTTGTTCTTCCTGCCCGTTTCTCATCGAGCTCTAATCTTACATTGCCACCATGCAAACCTGCTTCTGATAGAACATGTTCAACTCTACGAATTCCTTCCTCTCTTCTCTTCTTGTCTGAAATGTTCCACACTGCAGCTCAAATATATCATCTTGTCGATGATTCTCACAAAGCCGTGCAAAGTGCAGATATGAACCCTCTCTAATGGTATGGGGAAAATGCCATGGAACTTGGGATCTTCTTCTCCTCTATTAGGAGCATTTGCTTGGTTAAGGGACAAGGTTGAAACAGTCTTCCCAGTACTTGACTTCCTTGCATGATTGCAAAGATGAGACAACTTTTGCATGTTCCTTGTCCTCCTCCACTTATGTTGTACATTGCTTTTCTCGGTTTTAAATCAGCCAAGTGAAAAAATTACTTTGTAAGATCCATAGTGATCTACTTGCAATTTTCCCCTCCCTCGAATCTAGATATTAGACTCGGGATGTCGGTTTGATTGAACACCCATTTCAATACCTCGTGGGTTTCTTTTCGAACTTTAAAGAGACCTAACCACCGTGTGTCATCTTGATTGACATGAGAACCATTTTTTTAAGACGCTTCTTTCTCCTCCTCGGTCACCTCTACATCTTTTTTTTATAATTCTTGTTGCTCTTTGATTTAGCATGTGCAATTGCATTCTCAATTGCTCTATTCATGATGACAACGAATACCCTCTCATACTTCTCAAACTTGGTCAGTTCCATTTCATCCAATTTTATGCAAACTTCAATCTCACCATTAGTTTCTACAACTGTTAAGTCATAATATTTGACAAGGAATTGTAAGAGAGTAACCAGGTCAACCCAAAGATTATTGCGTTCATTCATTCCAACTATATCACAACAATCCTTGTCATTCTTATCTTTTATGGCTATGGCAGGACCAGCACATTCAACGTGGTGCATCTCTCCTAATATGGCATACACCATCTTTGTCTGAGTAACCCTTGTATTCTCGACAATTTGTGGACGATGGAGTTTAATACTTTTTGTGCCCATTCTTTTCAACGCTTCGTGGAATGGCTTGAATAGAGAACGGTAACCAAGCCTATTGATGCCTACATCATCACAAACAGTCTGTACATCTGTCGCTTCTAACTTCTTGTAGATCTCTCCTAGTACCATTTCCAATACCATCTTCTTGAGAGAAGAGTTGTAGGGCTGACAAATCATGTCCACTATCTCCCTGTTTGTCGCTAGGTTCTTCACTACGTAACCAAGATTGCTTCTGGTTTCCCCAGATCTTAATTGGCCTTTGCTAGTGTTGTAAAACGAACCTTGTGGCCGTGACTGCGTCACGAATGCACCTGATCCAAACTTCGGTTCCTCTATCGGTCGATAGTGCTTCTTCCTTTCTCGCAAGCCAAGGGGTGTTTTCTTCAAATTCTTTAACCTACGTTGAAGCCCAAAGTTTGCTCTTTCGAGCTCTTGGATCTTTTCTTGCAGCTGCCCTATCACCAATTTGGACTTGTCCACTTCGTATCTCAAAGAAGTTTCCCTCCCCAAGCCGTCATTCCTTTCCTTCATCACAGTGGAGTAATGAAGCGAGAGAAAAAAAGTCTTTGGTTTAAGTTATAATTCTCTTGTGACAATCGAGCTTGACTCATCTCAAGGAATCAGATTCGATTCGAATGCCTTCATCCTCTCTCAATCTCTCACAATATCCCAAGAGGCCAGAGTTACCGTCACCACAAAATCGGACTAAACTTGAAACGTCCCGAAATGACGGTTTCTTGCCACTCAACGGATCCAATGGATATAAACTGCCATCCGCCCAGATGTCGACACTTTTTGAGCCTGCAAGACGCAACATGTCGAGGTCTAAGTTCTTATTTTTTAGACCTCCTTTTTTGCGATTGAAGACTGGAGCATATTCGTGAGTCAGTTGGATCCTTATCCACACATCATTTGGAGCTTCCATACCGCGTGGATCGCACGGCGCGAAATGAAGGTGTATAATTTGTATGCCCCAGCACAATTCCCTTTGTTTGAGTCGAACGTCCGTACTAACCTCGTTTTTGAAATTTGCAACGTGCATATGGAAATCGAAAAGTCCATTCTCCTACAATCCATGCTTTTATACAAAAGCAAATTCAAAATTCGAATTGTAGGGGCGGGCTTTGTATTGGGATGAAGTAAAGATCCCGGTTCTTAACTTTTAAGGCGCAATCGCAAATACCGAACGAAAAGTCGATACAAAGCTTCAACCTACACATTCAAATTTTGAAATGTAGAAGGCGGGAAGCTTGTATGGCCATGGACTCTAAATGAAAATAGGGCAAGACAAGAATCGGTGATGCGCATGCTTGGTATCTGACAAACCAAGAGACACCGTCAAGAGTTGCCGGTATGCTATAATGCAAGTGGCTTTTTAGAAGCTTACGTGTTGCGTCAATGTCGACAACCAACAAGAATTAAATACATATGGCGCCATAAATGTGCGACCCCCCTTATTCCGGGAGAATATTCCAAGCAAATCTGACGGGAAAAAAGAGCGGAAATATGACGTGGAATGGCGGATAGGAGGCCATTTTGAGACCCCAAATCCCAAGGAGCGGAAATATGACGTGGAATGGCTGATAGGAGGCCATTTTAGTTCATAAAACAAAATATAACTTGGAATGATAGATATTTTATATGCAAATGGGAGACTATTGATGAGGGACTTGTGTTTAATTTTAATTTGACAACAATTAAGAAAGTGGATCACACGATGCGAATTTAGTGTGTTCCATTTTTGTTGCATATGTACTATTCGCTTGGTGTGATCCTTCTTGAAAAATAATATGCTCTTTGAAAAGGGATAATGACTTATGTACTTAAGAGTGGTAACACATGTACAGTAAAAAAACAAGTTAGGTATTCAAATGGAATTGAAAACAAAAACTTTTTACATTCAAAATTTTTTATGGCCGTATGGCTTTACATCAAAACATCATTTTGTAAATTTAAATGCCCGGAGGCTTCAACTATTCACAACAAAAAAACCCGGAGGCTTGCAGTCATATGGTAAGAAGCTGGAGGCAAGCTGGAGGCTAAGAACAAGGAAAAAAAATAAGAGGTGCTCTGCCCTAACAAATTTCATTCATCTGCTTCACCATCTGCAAAAAAAAAAATAAGAAACAACCGTTAGTTGAATGCTTAAGAAAAGAAAGAAAACATGCATGTACCATGAACTAACGCCATGAGCTCCTCGAAGTCAGCGGATTCGTCTTCAACTTCTTCATCTTCTTCATCATCTTCGGCTTCTTCTCCTTCGGTAGACTACTCATTCTCTGAAGAATCTCCTATCCAGCCTTCAAGAACACCTGTGATGAACTCCTGCTCCGAAATTTCCTCTGATTCCTCATTCTCTGATTCCTCGTCAAAGGAATCAGAGGAATCGGAGGAATCAGAGGCATTCAGAGCAAGAACCGTGGGCAGCAGAGGGAACTGCGGAGGGAACACCTCTTCCAGCCGTAATAGGCGCCTCTTGGAGGACACCTCCGGCTCTTCCGTAGCTGATCTCTTCATGGCGATGGACTAGAGAAATTGGGCGGAGGATCTAGCGAAGATTGGGCGGAGATTGGGGGGAGAATGGGCGCCAATCTAGGCTGGAATAGATATAGGCTGGATTAGACGTGAAATTCGTAGGAATGATTCGTATTCCAGTCCTATCAACCATCATTACATGCCATTATGTGCATATCTCGAAATTTGAGCCATATCCAATATCTTCCTTTTTTAACCTTATTCCTAAATATCCAATATCTTCCTTTTTTAACCTTATTCCTAAATATCCAATATCTTCTTTTTTTAACCTTATTCCTAAACCTATATGATTTGAATTTAACCTGAAAATGAACACCGATATAATTTGAATTTAACATACTATTTAATACCAAGATGCTACGTCACACTATGTCGATAATTGGGATTTAAAAAAAAAACACTCCAAACCCTCCTCGAGAAAACCACGTAAGTGCCGACCTCACTTGTGTTTAAGTTTAATTTGACAACAAGCAACTTCCATATCAGGTAGATCGACGGCTAAAATGAAGGTGTGGTATTTTTATGCCCCAACACAATTCGCTTCGTGTGAGCCGAACGTCCGTACTAACTTCGTTTTTGAAATTTGCAACGTGCATATGGAAATCGAAAAGTCCATTCTCCTACAATCCATGCTTTTATACATTAAGCAAATTCAAATTTCGAATTGTAGGGGGCGGGAAGCCTGTATTAGGATGAAGTGAAGATCGGTTAAAGCTAGCGGCAAGCGCTCGAAATGAAAGTCTGATCTGATACAAAGCTTCAACCTACACATTCAAATTTTGAAATGTAGAAGGCGGTGATGCGCACGCTTGGTATCTGACAACCCAAGAGACACCGTCATGAGTTGCCGGTATGCTATAATGCAAGTGGCATTTTAGAAGCGCCACGTGTTGCATCAAAGTCATGGACAACAACCAAATGTAATTAAATACATATGGCGCCATGAATGTGCAATCCCCCTTATTCCGGAAGAATATTCCAAGCAAATCTGTAATTATGAGAGTTTGGTATCCTAGGTGGCATGGGAAAAAAGGAGCGGAAATATGACGTGGAATGGCTGATAGGAGGCCATTTTGAGACCCCAAATCCGCCCTAATGCGACTCCAACACCTTGATAGAGATGTTGGGAGATGATGATCATGCACGTAATGTTCTTAGAGGCATCAGGAGAAGAGGGACCGACCTCCCTATTGTCACCATAGACCGCGAGCTTTGTTTTGAAGCTCGTTTTGCACTGGCAATAGTCATGGACCAGTACATAGAAGATGTACAGATACCTGCAGAGCAGTCTACCACGCCATTACCTTCTGACCCAGAGGACGATGAAGTCGTCGAAGAGCATGATTTTGTACGATGGAAGCAAGTAGCTACCGAGGCACTGACATCCCATGACAAAGCCCTAAAGCTTGAAGGGTTAGATCTTCTTCCCACTATACTCTTGAACAATCAAGAGTATCTTCTCTTAGAAGACATCATGTGGGCCTATCGGGTCATCGCCGACATGCGCGGCCGGCGAAAGCCTGAGGTCCTTTATGAGCTTGCAGAGTTCTGCCAGGACGACTTCGTCGATTTCACAACACCTGTTGTGCATCCGCCGGAAGTCCAAGAATTGTTTACATTCCGGCCAGAGGAGATAGAGCCCGTTGAGACCCTCTTGTCTCTCCGTCAGCTCATACTGACCGATGACACACAGCCTCCTGCAGAGCAGTTTGCTGGTATCATGCTACCTCCTCCTACAAGTCAGACCTTGGAGATCACTATGGGAGAGGTAGATCAGGGTGAGGAAGACCTTTGTGATACCAAGATAAGTCTTCGGGATGATAAAGAAGAGGTGGCACAGGAGAAGATACCCATCAATTTGGAGAAGGAAACAGAAACCTCAAGGGACCCACGGGTTAAGGCCATGGGCAATCAGTTGACCCGATTTTTCCTTTCTGCTTTCCGACAAGGCGAGGTCCTTTTCTTCTCCAAGTATTTGGGGCCTCAGTCTGAAGCATCTTGGTGGGCACTTCGTGCATTATCCACCTTAGCGGGCCACAAGAAGATTGATTATCATGCCACCACTATTACTTTAGTCCGACGCGATCTTGCTATTATGGCATTGGGGGACATTGCGGGCTGGGCTAACATGCATCTCCTTGTCGCAGCACCTCTGGCGATTTGCCTACCACCAGATGCAGCAGCTCGAGCCGCCCTCTCTGCTAGTCCCAGCACCACTTTAATGCGCTATCGACCGCCTCCACAGCCGGATATGCCTATGGAGGAAGATGAGGGACCTAGTTTTTAGATATGTTTTGATAAGTATAAATCTTTGTATTGCTTATGACTGTAATTTTTTATTGGCATTTTTCAATGAGCCATCACATAATATATATATACTATTTTCTTATGTTTCATTGTACTCTTCAAAATGGTCTTCATTGTGACACTTTGTATGATATTACACTCACTTATACCTTCTTATGTGTATATAGACGGTGTACGTAATGCTTCTTGGCATACCCCTCCGGATGATGGCAGATTGACACCCGAGCAAGAGCTCCTTTTGATGAAGAGGCAGTTGGTAGAGCTGCAAGCCTATGTTTTGAACACAAACCCTCCGCAGTTCGCACCTGAAAATGGACCGGAGTTACCGCCATTACCGCCGAGTCCACCACCCCAGCAGCCACTCGCACCGGCACCAGCGCCCGTGCCTGCACAGAGGAAACATCATGCCAAGCGACGTAGAAGCTCTTCTAGCGAGAGTGCCATGTCTTCACAGACCGACACCTCTGAATCTTCAGAATCATCCGTGTCATCAGGTCACCATGCCAAGAATGATAAGGAATACCGCAAGACCGTGGACACAGCTATTACCAGCATATGGAAGAACAGGAAATTAGCCCAGTTTGATGGTAAGTCTAGGGGAGGTCTTAATGCGGAATCCTGGTTAGATGAGATGAAAGAATTTGGTAAATCATATGGTATGACCGAGAAGGATACAGGTAAGGTTTGCCACCACCAATCTCACAGGTGCAGCTAGGATTTGGTGGAAGGGTTATGCTAGGGCCAAACATTTGGACAGGAGCAGGTGTAAGTTCAAGAAGTTTGCAAAGGCCTTTAAGTCACACTATGTCCCACGCGCACACAAGTGTCAACAGATACAGACTTTCTATAGGTTGGAGCAGAAAAGCATGTCAATGCAAGCCTATACTGACGAGTTCATGCGCTTGAGGCTATATGTGCTGGGTATGAATGAGAAGAGGGCAGTGGAAGGTTATATTGAAGGGCTGGCACCATCAATTAAAAGAATGGTAAAAGCCATAGATCCAAAATCTGTAACGGAGGCCGAGGCTAAGGCATTAAGCCTCGAGGAGGACATACCAAAGAATCAGTATCAGCGTCCCGTCTCTTATTCTCAGCCTCGCCCTTACACACCGTATAGGCCTCGTTCTCCAAGTCCTGGACCCCCTCAGCAAAATTCAAATGGGCGACAGGATAAGAAAGTTACCTTCAACGTGCGGACAAGCCGAATAATATGAGCAGCTCAATTCGGGACCTCTTACAGTCCATTCCCAAAGAGGCTCGAGAATAGCTCCGCAAAGATAAGGCATGTTTCAGGTGTATGCGGCCCGGGCACATGATGCAGAACTGCCCCTATGTCACACAAACCACTCAGCTGGCAATGGCCGACCTCGATTGGGACGATCTCGAGTCTCCACCACCTGCTGACGAGGAGGGCCACGAGTACATTCACGGTGCATCTCATATTTTTGCAGCTATTGAAACCGGCAATGCTGAAAGTCAGCCTGCCGTCATTTCTGCTATGGGCCAGGTAGACAGTAAGCCCTTTGTTATTCTTATGGATACGGGTAGTACCCATAATTTTGCTTCTCCCAAAATGGCCCAGGTGTTGAAACTTGAGACCTTAAGATCCAGACCGCGACCTGTTACCTTGGCCAGTGATAAGATCCGACATACAAATGGCCGTTGCATTAACCTCAATATGTAGCTGCTAGGTGCACCAGTTGCCTTAGGTGCCGAGCTAATGGACATCGGCAAATATGATCTTATTGTCGGCATGGAATTCTTGGCATCTGCTAAAGCCAATATAGACTGCGAGAAACGGGAAGTGACCTTCAACGCAGCTAATGGAGCCCGAATAACTATTAAAGGTGATCCATTAAACCCAATTATGCAGTCCATGTCTATCAGGCAGTTAGATAAGGCCATACGCAAGGATAGGATACTTTGTGTTATCAGACTTGCCTCCATAGAGTCAGATGCTAAACAGAAAGAGAGGTAGTCGATGCATTGCCAGAGAACATTGCTAGTCTTATCAGAGAGTTTAAGGATCTTTTTCCCGATGAGATCCAGAAACTCCCTCCTTTCAGAGGGGTGGAGTGTGAAATAACTTTGGAACCGGGTACTAAGCCTACCAGTAAGGCGACGTACCGCATGAGTCCTCCCGAGTTGGCTGAGCTTAAAAAGCAACTCCAGGAGCTATTGAATCTAGGTTTCATTCGACCTAGTGTTTCACCTTTTGGTGCTCCTATACTTTTTGTTAAGAAGAAGGATGGCTCCATGAGGATGCGTATTGATTATAGGCAGCTCAACAAGCATACGATCAAGAATCGTTATGCTTTACCTAGAGCAGATGATCTCATGGACTAATTGCAAGGGGCCAAATACTTCTCGAAGATTGACTTACGTTCCGGGTATCATCAGATAAGAATAAAAGAGGATGACATCCATAAGTCTGCCTTTCGTACCAGATACGGGCATTATGAATTCACAATTATGCCTTTTGGTTTAACTAACGCCCCCGTGACTTTTATGCGATTGATGAATGATGTCTTCCGAGAATACTTGGATGATTTTGTTGTTATATTATTTGACGACATTCTCATCTACAGTAAAACCCTTGAGGAGCATGAGAAGCACCTTAGATTGGCCTTGCAGAAATTAAGGCATCACCATCTCTTTGTAAAGTTCTCTAAGTGCAAGTTTGCCACACCAAAGGTGGATTATTTGGGACATGTGATTTCAGCCGAGGGAATTGCTACAGATCCAGCAAAGATAGAGGCAGTCAAGAATTGGCCTATTCCCAGTAATGTTTCAGAGGTAAGGAGTTTTTTGGGCTTGGCAGGATATTAAAGGAAATTTGTCAAGGATTTTGCCAAGATTGCGGGCCCTCTGACAGACCTTACAAAGCATGAGAAAGTGAAGGATTGGGTAGAACACTAGAAGACGAAGGTTCAGGCAAGCTTTCAGAAACTTAAGGATGCTTTGACTTCAGCGCCAGTCCTCACGTTACCAGACCCGGAGAAAGATAAGCTAGTAGCAACAGATGCCAGTAAAATTGCTACTGGAGGAGTTCTAATGCAGGAGGGGAGGGTTATTGCGTATGATTCTAAGAAGATGAATGAAACCAAACAGCGATACCCTACCCATGATCAGGAATTGTTAACAGTTGTACGCGCTTTGCATATATGGAGACACTACCTTCTTGGTAGGAGATTCCAGCTAGATACGGATCACCAGAGTCTCCGTTATCTTTCTACCCAGCCAAATCTCAATCTCCGTCAGAGAAGATGGATGGAGTTTCTTGAGGAGTATGATTTTGAGATTATATATAAGCCAGGTAAGCACAATGTGGTTGCAGATGCTTTATCACGCCATCCCTTGGTAACCCGAACCCATTGTAATGCAATTTCCACGCTCACCAGTGAGTTCGGAAAGCAAATAGAGCAGACCTTGGCCACGGATCCAGAATTCCGTGGAGTGTGGAACAGTTTGGCTAAGGAGGCACGGACAGATAAGGAGCGCGAGGCTTTCCGCTCTTATAAGGAGGGCAATTTGCTTTATTACAAAGATAAGTTGTGTGTACCCGAGACTTCAGGAGTACGTAAGCTTATTCTCCATGATACACACAACAGCCCTATAGCTGGACATGCAGGTTTCATGAAGACCTACTTTAAGATTCGCTCCAGCTATTATTGGCCCCGTATGAAGAAGGACATTGCTAGATACATTAAGCAACGTCAAGTGTGTCAGCAAACCAAGACCGAGCAATTAAGGATTCCAGGAGAATTGCAACCTCTGGATGTGCCCAATGCCAAATGGGAAGTGATAACCATGGATTTCATTGTGGGCCTTCCACGTACCCTCCGTGGATATGATGCTTTAATGGTAGTGGTCGACAAGTTGTCGAAGATGGCTCATTTCTTGCCATGTCGCACCACAGATACAGCCTTGGACACAGCTTTGCTGTTTGCAAAGGAAATCTTCAGATTACACGGGATGCCACGAGTGATAGTATCCGACAGGGATCCCAAGTTTGTAAGTGCATTCTGGAAAGATTTCTTTGCCACCATCCAAACCAAGCTTGCTATGAGTACAGCATATCATCCTCAGACGGATGGACAGACAGAGCGCACCAATCACATTATAGAGGATATGTTGCAAAGCTATGTGTGGGGTAAGCAATCTCAGTGGGCTGACTACATTTATTTAGTGGAGTTTGCCTATAACAACATGAAACAGGAGTCTTCTAGAATGTCTCCCTTCATGATAAATTATGGTTATTAATGCCTTACTCCAGACACATGGCATAATCCTGTTTCTAAAGTGGAGGTTTCTCAGCAACTCCTCTTGGAAATGCAAGCTTTGGTTGAGGAAGTTCGTGGTTATTTATTGGCTGCGCGTAGTTGGCAGAAAAGTGTGGCTGATAAGCATAGGATCCCACGAGTATTCCAAGTGGGCGACTCAGTTTGGCTCAAGATTAAGGTTAAGCAAGCCAAGCTTAAGATTGGTAACTGCAAGAAACTGGCACCCAGATGGGCTGAGCCGTTCAAGATCATTGAACACATTGGAGAGCAGGCATATCAGTTGGATTTGCCACCCCGTTTGAAGATCCACAAGGTCTTTCACGTGAGCCTTCTGAAGAGACACAGCCCTGATCCAGAGGAGATGTTGGATACACCCACCCTCCTTGAAATGACAGAAGAGCATCTAGAGATAGTGCCTGAAGCTCTTCTTGATCGAGCCTATAAGCAGACCAGAAGGACTCAAATGCTACAATATTTGGTCAAGTGGAAGCACTTGCCAGCTGAGGATGCTACGTGGGTGATGAAGATAAACCTTGAAAAGCACTATCCGGACTTCATGCGGGAATCTCAAGGCCGCACCATCAACGATGTCATCAATCCCGCACCTAGCGGTAAGCTTTGAAGGCTTGATTCGGCACGAATCATGCAGTAGGCTATGGGGGTAGATGCATCGTAAATAAGAGTAGTTACCGATGATGAGATCACCTTGGTGTTCTCTAGGACGTGGTGTATTGTCAATGTCGGCATGACCGCGCATTGCTTGGAAAGCATGTAGTTGATAGGCCGCGTTCATCTCGGCTATAATGGGAACTTGGCCATTCCTTATGCCGCAATGAATTGCGAACCATAGGCATGATAGGTTCCCCTGTAGATAGGTTTTTTCTTTTACTTCTTATAGGGGGTGGTCCCTTCAACCACAACTTAATTAATATGTATATATACTCACGTATTGACATGTGCAGGCCAGTGAGCGGTACGTGACCTGCCCATTTGCTGATGGCCCAAGCTTCCGTGTTTCATGTTGCTTTCATGAATTTCATCCTATTTTTGTGATCTTGTTGTTAGTTTGAGTTCTTGGCATACACCCTGCAGCAGCAGTCCATGACTGCCGGATGCTACAAAGCTGCCATGCTCATGATCACAAAACAAGAACAAGACAAAAGAATATGTACAAAGAATGAAGGGGAACGTGGCCAAATGAGGCTCTCCAAATATGAGATCAAACCTGAGTACATCTGAAGAGGCTCCGGTCTAATATAGTGTAGACCGCAAATATGAGCCGTACACTAATTAAATCTAATCCCTACACTTATGTTAACCTAATCATGCCAAGTGTCAGTCTGCCACCACTGACACCTAACATGTGCATGCACCTAACATGTGCATGCACAATGTTGACCACTAGGTGGTTAAACGCTTCCCCTAAAAAAGTTTTTAGCACAAAAATATGTACGGAGACTTTTTATAAGACAAGTCCGACAATTACAACATGGTGCCAAAAAATTTTAGGGGCGAAAAAGATGGTACCGGTAATGGTTTGTTGTGTCAAAGAAAGATGAGCGGAGCTGCGATGTCAAAATTGAGTGCCCAAATAATGTCGATGTGGATGGGCCATAAGTAAGTGGGCTAAGAAGATATATAACTTACCCTCATACCATGGGTAAGTCAAGCAATAACAAAAAATCCCACTTTAAAACAATAGGAAGGGGGCCTTGAAAATGATCGGAAAATGCAGACCCCGTGATCAGCCATAGACCAGCAAATGCATGAGCCGTGCGTGAGCATGAGCGTGGCTCCTCCGATAGTAGCGTGGGCCGTGGGCCGTGGAAAGAAGCGTGAGCGTGGACCAAAGGAGCATGAAGAGCGTGGCATTGGCCGTGGAGATGGGCCGTGGCCGTGGCCGTGGGTGGTTATCAGCCAGCAATATTGGCGTGGGCAAAAAATGACGGCGTGGGCAAAAATGACGGCGTGGGTCCATGAGCGTGGGCGGGCGCGGGTTTGGCGTGGCGTTGCTGACCGTGAAGTGTGGCGTGATCAGATCATCGAACCATAAAATTAGGGGCGGCCAGATCTGAGCCGTTGGGTCCAAAAAAACCTAGCAGGCCTAGCGTGGAGCAGATGGAGAAAAATAGTTGCAAGGGCGGCCGGATTTTCTGCAACAGAGGTAGGCTATGGCGGCCAAGATTTCCGGAAGTCTTCGGATAGGAAGGTCGAAAATAGAAGGAAAGGCCCTGATATAGTAGGATTGTAAAATGTAAAGTCATTTGAATGGAGGCAAGGCCCGGACGTAATGCCGTAATTGGAGTAAATGATGCTATTTTTTGCCTGATTTTGCTTGATAGATGGTCGGATAGGCAGTACAGAGCGATTTTAGTAAGAACTGATGGCGGTGTATGCATGAGGCGGGAATGGATGCTGAGGCGTGCGGGCTCTGAAGACAGAGGTTTATGGCAGTCGGTATGTGAGCAGATGGATATGATATACTAACTGAGTGTATGTGATGCAGGTAGCTGAAGGTATCAAACCCAACGATTCTCTGCAGGTGAGTATGGATGGGGGCTAGCCACAGAGCTGGCCCTCTTGAAAAACTCAATAAGAAGAACGATTGGAAGTTGCAGACTGAAAAGAGCCAGATACGTGAAAAACATGAACTGGCCGGGCGTGCTAGAACAGAGCCATTTGGTTTGCGTAGCGGTCTTGCGGTAGATTGATGCAGAGGGGAAATAATGGCTGCTACTTGGAAGCACACAGCTGTAGATATTGGACTTTGCCCCGCAAGGATGGTGGAATCCTCTTTAACTGATGAAATCATTTGCTTTTTTTGCAGATAGCACAGATTAAGGAGCCTGAAGGAATCTGACCTGAGACCTGCTGGCTATGAGAGATAAAATATCTGACCCACAAAGATTTTCGAATAAAATCTAGCTTTGAGTGATGAAAATGTTTACTTGTTTACTGTGATGCCTTTAAGAAAGCCGACCGTTGCTTCAAAGATCCACCGATAGATGAGCTGCCGTTGAAGTTGCAACCTTTATCTGCCGGAACAGATGGATGGGGGCTAGCCCAAGTACTGGCCCTCTGAAAGAAATCAAGAAGAAGGTAGACGAATTTGAAAGACTTGATGAACTATCTGTGGACCCAGCTTGTAAAAAATCGTGCATCACATGTCCATGAAGCTGCCCCAAATCGTCTGTCATTGATGGGCCTTAAAACAATGGAACTCTGGGAGTTGCAGGAGCTGCAGAGGCCATATCATATGATTCTTTGAAGAACAAAGCTCGAGAGCCAGATATGCTGGAAAGATGAACAATCTTCTGTCATACAGATACTAAGATGTGGCGTAATCCTGCTGCTACTGAGCTTTGGGGGCTAGCCAAAGTGCTGGCCCTCAACGAAATAACCTGAAAAAGAAATCCGCTTGAAGATGGGCAGATACAAACTGAGATGCTATTGATATGCTCCATGTGAGATGCTCGGTAATGCAATCCAGGGGTAAAAGCATGTTAGGGTGTACCACTTTTGGAACCTGCAAAAGTACATACACTAGGTACTTCAGAACTGGGTACTTTCTCATTTTTCTTTTCATTAAAACTAATACACAAATCCAAAATAAAAGTCAAGGACGTGTTAATATTCAAAGTTAAGATAAAGATAATGCTATCGGAGACCAATATCTATATAAAAAGTTCTAAAACATACCTTATATTGAGATATTATACAGGTACCCAGTACCCAGTCCTGGCTATCTTTTTAGGTACTTTTTTGGTCACTAAATAATACTTTTTAAGGGACACCCTAACATGCTTTTACCCCCAGGTAGAATATTTTTGTTTTTTTTGGAATTGGGTGTGCAAAAGGCACAAACTGCTGATAAACAAAGAATAACAAGAAGGATCATGATTTTTTGGATATTTTTTTGCAGCAGATAGAAGATAAGATAGAAGATAAGAAAAACAAACACTGGATTTTCCTGATATGTTTGCAGATTGGAGTGCTGTCACCACTCCATAAACCCTTGACTGTAAAACTGCACTTGCTGCACCATAAAAAACAGAGTTTTTGAAAACGATTTTGATAACCAAACTAAGTGCTAAGGAATTAATTGACAAAGGGGCCTCCAGTCGGACCATTTCAACAACTGGTTGGGCCAAATAAAGGGATTAAAGGGTTGAGAGTAGTGTACAAGAAGTATTCAAGAACTGATTTGGATAAGAGCAGCAAAGACAACAGCAAAACAGCAAGGCTCAAGAAGGTGATCACGAGCGAACCCGGCATAACGGCGCCAGTGTTAGTTTGAGTTCTTGGCATACACCCTGCAGCAGCAGTCCATGACTGCCGGATGCTACAAAGCTGCCATGCTCATGATCACAAAACAAGAACAAGACAAAAGAATATGTACAAAGAATGAAGGGGAACGTGGCCAAATGAGGCTCTCCAAATATGAGATCAAACCTGAGTACATCTGAAGAGGCTCCGGTCTAATATAGTGTAGACCGCAAATCTGAGCCGTACACTAACTAAATCTAATCCCTACACTTATGTTAACCTAATCATGCCAAGTGTCAGTCTGCCACCACTGACACCTAACATGTGCATGCACCTAACATGTGCATGCACAATGTTAACCACTAGGTGGTTAACACTTGTTATTGGACTCCGGTCCTTGATTCTTTTATTGCCATAATCATGTGAAATGCACGATGGTGCTTAAACAGTTCTCTGAAATTGTGTTACCTTCAGGAATAAGAAATTATACTCTTATCTTTGTGTGTAACTTATTAAATTTCATACTGTTTAGATCGTAGAACATATTGGCAAATTCTAACAAGCCCCAATGCTGAGGACAGCATTATTCTGGGGGGGGGGAGAATGTGACGTTCCACATATTTATACGGTGTACGTATAACTATACTGACACGTCACGGGCCGAGGATACGCCATCATGGGGGTACGTAGACTAACCACAAAGGATTAATTTAGCTATGCTAAATTAATAAGGGTTTAATTAAAGGTTTAATTACCTATAATTAAGGGATAATTATCTAATTAAAAATAATTAAGCTAATTAAGTTAAGCTACGGAAGAGGACACCTGGCCAAACTCGATTGGCCAGTAGGAGAATGCTAATTTGGGGCAGCAAATTGGATCCCTATCCCAATTTGCCCCAAATCGAATGATCAAGTGATACTCTTGATCTAATTCATACAGACTTATGTGGCCCCTTAATCGTGACAGGCATAATAGAAAAGAAGTATTTTATCACATTCATTGACGATTTTAGCAGAAAAACTAAGTGTTACTGCCATAGAACTAAAGACTTCTCACTTGAAGCCTTTAAAATAGATGCTGCAGAGGTTGAGTGTCAATCAGGAAGAAAAATAAAATGTGCAAGATCAAACAGGGGAGAAGAGTACTTCTCAGAGGAATTTAATAAGTACTGTGTAGAAAAAGGAATAAAAAAAAAGAAAGAAAGAAGAAGAAGTTGTTTTCCCTTGCTAGTAAGAATAGAAGAGTCGTCTGCATGCATACTGATTACATAACTATTGTGATCCATCTCACATCTATAGTGCTCATATAAAACCATCTCTAGAAGCTTGAAGATACCAAACGGAAGCGAATCCTTCTCCTTTTTTTATGTACTTCGGTTCACACTGATATTTTGCTAGCATTTCTTCAATGCAATAAGGAAGATTATTCCATTTTGGAAAAAACTACAAGATGCCCCTAAGTTTCCATTATTTTATTAAATGCCCTTGGTCAATGTATACCCTTTTGTAACATTTCAAGTTTCACAAAATGCCCTTCGTATTTTGGTATTCAACGGAATGCCCTTTTTCAACGGATATTCTTTTACCATTGTTCTTGGATCAATACCGACTTTTGTGCATGGTTCCTTAAAAAGAAAGAAGAAAGCATGGGAGGCTCCATCAAATTTACTTCTGATTGAGACTCATTCTGCTCCATCAAGTTTTGCCTGCTCCATTGATTTTTGCTCACAAGCTCTCATTATTTTTCACCGATTCTATTTTGTCGGGATTTTTTGAAGGATTATCTCTCACAATTCTAGAGGCATAGACTCTCACGATTCTGGAGGCCCACCAAGCCTTTTTACTCACTTCTGACCCTGCAACCTATTGGGAGATCATGCACCCTGGTATTGTCCTACTGTTCTAGGTGTGATGTCGCCTCCAGTGATAATATGATGTTGCTCAAGGGCATTTCAATATTTTGCTTAAAACTTAAAGTTATTTTGTGAATCTGCAACTTTTAAAATTTGAAAAGAAACACATCAAATGATCTTGCAAATTGCCGAAGATGGTTCTAGATGATGGCGCTTAGGGTTTCAGCAAGAAACATAGGGGCATTTAAGGAATCAACATAAAAATTAAGGGTATTTGAATAATTTTTAAAAATACAAAATACATTATATGTTGACCAGGGGCATTTGGTGAAATTATGAAAAGTTGTGGGCATCTAATGAAATTCATCAAAAACTAAGCGCATTTTGTAGTTTTTCCCGTTTATTTTCCTCTACAAAAATACAAAAATAAGAGTTAAAATCAACATCTGCTTTGACCAGGGGCATTTGATGAAATAGTGAAAAGTTAGGGGCATCTAATAAAGTTCGTCAAAACATAAGGTCTTTTGTAGTTTTTCCCTTTTATTTTCCTCTAGAAAAATGAGTTAAAATCAACATCTGCTTAAGCGAGAAAATAATGAACACCTTTGCGTGCCCCACTACTACAATTAATAAAGACACTTAATGATGCGCAATGCTTCAACGTCGTCATAGGGGCCCTTTATGACCCTTTCAGCTGGATAAGATACTAATGGAAATAAGTTTTTCTTGTTTTTTATATATTTTGGTTTAACAAAACCATGAACAAATGCCATGGTCTGTGGTCATGACACCATGGACATGGACTGATATTTTGCTAGCACTTCTTCAATGTGAATAAGAAATGTTAATTGCAATTTTACACTGATTTTCCTCAAACAAGAGTTAAAAGTCAACGTCTGATAGTATACAATTTAACATAGCAAAATTAGAAGTCGGCTTTTCTGAATAATAAATATAATGGATAATTGAACACTAAAATTAGTTCTTTGAACTAATAATCTTTGGTACATTGGCAGCTCAGGGAAAATCAAAAACTTCTAGAGCATGCTTCTGTTTAAGAAAAGAAGCCTCCAAGTTTTTTAGCAAAATCATCGTCTTCATCATCTTCATCCATATCAAGTTCATAGTCACTCCTTTCTTCAGATTCTGCTGCATCTTCAAGTTCTTCATCTGATAACCTATTATCTGCATCATCTCTGTTCTTATCCAAAACATCCAACAAGCTTTCCTCCTCCTTCATCTCAGAAACCTTAATTGGCCGCTCTTGCAATGTGTTTTGGTCATCTTCAGACACAGGAGTTGCTGTAGCAGTTCTACTTTCAAAAGAAGGTTCCGCACTCTCCATGGGCTGAAAACTCTCTGGAACAAGCTCACCATCTTCAATCTCTCTGTCAGCTTCAAACTGAGGCTTCTCATCACTGCTACCAAGTTTCTGCTTCTCTTTCAATATCACACTCAGTGGCTTAGGACTCTTAAAGTCTGCTTTTTTTGGCTCATGTTTTGACCTGGGATCTTTGGCAAGCCCATTGGTGGCAGCCTGTGATGTCTCCGCAGCTACAGGATCTAATCCAATCCTTGACAACACACTTCCAGGATGTTCACGACTTCTTTCAGATGCATGTCCATTTGCTGATGAATTACCAGCAGATTTCATTTTCTCAGCTTTAATCTGTGCCAGGGTTTTTGGTCCAGCAAAATTTGCGTCCTTTGACATATCAATATTTCTATAACCCCCAACAGGTGCAGCATTTCTCAACTCAGAGACTGGTGGAAGCTCAATTCCAACTTTCTCTGATACTTTTCTAACTCGTTCTTCCTGAGAGTGGTCATAACCTGAATTTTTGAAAGGCAACTTCTCAGTCCGATAGTCTCCTCTAATGTTAGTATTACCAAGGTCAAGGCCTCTTTCTGCTGATTGGCATCTCCCTCTGACATCTCTGTCAAAGTTCTTACGGTCAGAAGCAAGCAAGCTATGCATTTGAATGTCATGGTTGTACTTGCTTTGGATTTCATCTTGCCTTCTCTTTTGTTGCAGTCCACGGCCAGAATCTTCTATTCCATCTCGCCACGCATGAAGATTAGGTTGCTGCTCTGTTCGTTCATCTCTTCTGCGCTTCCCTATGCGATTGCGCAAATCGTTTCTACTACTTGATCTGCCTCTTTCTTCCATAGGAAATTCTGCCTTGTCCTTTGGAATGGCCCGTTCCACAGACATATCATTGTAGGTGGCTCTGCTAAGTCTCTGATCAGACCCATTCTGCTCTGCAGAACTAAGGTTGCGATCATAATAATGGTGTTCATAATGTATCCTCCTTTCATTGGAAAGATTATAGTCATCCTTAACAGTAGACTCTCCTAAATGCATCCCCCTTAATGGATTTTGTATAGATGCTTTGCGAAGCTCTGGAGGTCCATGAGAAAGCCGAAGCTCATCCGTGGGGAAATACGGATCTCTATCATTTGCAAGTGGCTCAAAAGGCCGCTCTTGTCTTTCTTCCGACCCCCAGGATTTCATTTGTATAGGCCGCACCTTGCTGCTATCAGTTGTGGCCATTTTTGGAGGCCGAGAAACATCAACTGCAGTATTACCAATAACTTGCAAACGTTTAGCATCCTTTTGAGCAGTATTGACAACAGGCATAGGCTTCTTCAACCAAGATGAATTTTGATCAGAAAGTCGCACTATTGGCACAGCGGAAGCAGTTTGCACAGCTTTTACTTTCTGTATAGCATATGGGAGAGTTTCAAGTTCGCCCACTTGTGCTGCCTTTACCTTGGAAATAGATGATTCTGAATTTGGGGCAGAGAAAACTTTTGAAGCAGCTACATGCATTGTAGATGATGATTGTTTAGTCTCAACTTCAACACCATTAGCCGCTGGAAATTTCGCAGGCTTAGCTGGAGCACTGGGATTATGGTTCGTAGCCGGGGCAGGTCCATGCGAAAATGGGCATTTTCCACCCTTAGTACAGCAGCCCTGTTGATAAAAATAACATGGAACTCCAGCCTTGCTTGCTGCAGGCACAGCTGACGGCGAAGGCGTGGTTGGCCTTCCATCCAATGGCTGTAAATTGTACAGAAACATGAGACACTCAATACTTAATTAAATTAAAAACCTGTATTTATAACTTGCAACAGTTTTAAATTTAATCATATTGTATTCATGTCATTCATCTTTTTACATCTATAAAATGTTGAATGCGCACCAACTACCATACACTATATCCATGTCTATGTAGTCTGACAAGCTGGCAATCAATTCACCACTGATAAACCATATACACACATAAAGGTTGTAGAAGAACATACTGGATGCCGAAATGGGCAATCTCGATTCAAGCAGTGCGTATTTAACCAATAATAGCAATCCCTTGGGTTGAGCCGTGCTTGTTCACTATGGCGAAATTCACAGTCATTACCCTGCATGAAATTGCAAAGTTTTAACCATGCAATGTAAAGCAAAAAAAAAAGGATCATAATGAGCAAATACCCTAAAGGAAAACTTAATTCTGATATAAACACAAACTCGCCGTATACACAAGTTCAAAAAGGTAAGGTGCAGAAAGGGCACATAACCAATCTCCCAAAAACACTCAGACTCAAAATTTGGTCTGCAGGATTAAAACTCATGACATAAAATGGATGTGTTCTATGAAAATAAAACAATAAAGAGAACTCAGCTTCCGCTGAATAAGCTAGCATCTAAGGGACCGAATCGTGTAAATCTAAGTCAATCTTCTCAGATACCAAAATATACAAAAGAGAGTCCATGCGGAGTGTCACAATAAAGCGACTACCTTTTTGCAAGTGAGGGGCGAGGCTAGAAAATAAACGCAATCTGTACTCTTCTTCTTGGCAGCATCTTCCTCAACAGCTCCAGCAACATTAACCGACGGAACTGCCATAACAGCCGGCGCTGCAGGAGACGAAGCCGATGCTGCTGCTGCCGCTGCCATACTCACTTCAAAAACAAATCTCCTTCTTTGATGCCTTCCTGCTCTTATGGGTTGACCCTATTATCAACAAATCAACGAAGACGCGGCTGGGCAATGTCGATTCTCAACAGAAAAGGAAAAATAAAAGAACCCTCTTCATGCCAAGCATAAAATAGTGAGACCACACCTAGAAGCCGGATGTAGGAGGTCGGCAGCGGCCATGGCCAAGCAACCCGAGCGCCCTGGAAAGGAAGATAGAGAAGACCACACTGAACTAAATCCCGACTGTATTAGCCTACCATGTACGCCGCCGTATTGTACACCGTATGGGCCTCGAAACGAATTTAGGTTACCAACATCTTCGAGAAGAAGAAAAAAGGAACACGAAAAATAAAAATAGTCCACAAAAAAAAATAATTTTGCCTGAATTGATACCATTGAAGGAAGTAAGCCAATTAAAAACCACTAAAGTTAACATTATGCTGATTTATACTTAGCACGTTTGCACAAATGGTGCAACATTTCGTGCAATTTTAGAGCGTCTACCTTGCTGTTAGGCAAGATGAGTTTTAACATGAAACATCTTTGAGCCATTATATCAACCTAATTATCGATCAAGGCAGTGGACTTGGAAGCAAAAATAGTTTGTAGACATTCCTTCTTTTTCGTTTTTGAGACCGAGATTGATGATTTTATGTTAGGTCTTGTCTTGCAAGTTCCACCTTCACAATGTGCTCAATCTATTCGTTGATTTTATTTTATTTTTGTACATGTATGCTATGTTCCATTGCACGATATTGGGAGTTCTTCCGCGGGTTTCTATCGGATTTCTACATCATTATACATGCAGATGCCTAAAATTATGAAATGTTGATCTCATCGTTCTCATCGTTCGGCATTGGAAGTGGGTGGGCATCGTTCTCATAGGAATTTAACTTCCTATGCTGAGAATTCAACTCATTGTATAGCAAGGTCTTTTGTACCAGGGTATTGATATTTTAGGGATTGATTATTATCTAAATCATTTTGCCTAAAGATCTTCGGGAGGCATCTAAAATTGTAGGATAGAGCGATCTTGACTTAATATTTAGCTATTATTTTCACTGCAAGTGGGGAGCTTTGAATGGTAGGCTAATGTCCAACAAGAATTTTAGGAGTTTGGATGCCCGTAGAGCTTTACATAAGATAGAGTAAAGAGAAAACTTCTATAGACAAAAAGTTAATGCTATGGTAGTTTATGAAGAGCAGGCCTATCTAAATGTGGAGCTTAGTTGTATAAAATATAAAATGGCAACTCATTGCTAGATTGAGACTTAGTTCGCATTGTCTAGAAATCAAAAGAGGGCAGGAGCAAGGGGTGGCAAGAGAACTATGTTTTTGCCTACGTTGCCTTGAAGCACAAGTGGAGGACGAGGATCATGCATTACTGAGGTGCTCGGCCTTTGATCATATCCGAGAGTAGCACCAAATCATATGTGGTCTTTTTTCGCTTTTGTTAGATTTATCTCCACCGAAGCTTGGAACATATCTTTGTGAATACATTAAATCTAGAAATGAGCTATTAGCTCTATATAGAATGGCTAATTATTTGCTCGCCTAAGGGTGAGCCTTGCTGACATTGTTGACATTGTTGTTTCAGACCATAGATAGCGATCCTAATTTATGGGGTACATTCCCAGGAGTTGGAGTATTATAGCGATGTTAGTGAGACTATAAGATTACAAACAAATGTGCTTAATGGTATTAATTTCATACTTGTATTGTACGATTGTGAGGAAGAGGAAAAAGAGAACTCTCACTGCCCTATGTCGCCCCTTGCGTGAGTGTGCCCTATGACACCCCTCGCAAAAAGTAATCAAAAAATGCGTACAATTCTAAAAGAACTGAAAAGTATGTGATATATCCTTTAAGACGGCTTATAAAGGAACTACATCACTTAATAATTAGAAAACATCAAATTCCTTTAATGGCATTGGGTGTGATCTGGTGGAGGCGGACTAAGATTCTATTTCTTCCATTTATGGCTCTTTTCCATGCTGATAAAGAACTTATTTGTGTCTACGTGCACAATACTGTCACTAATGAAAGGCCATGCCAGGATGGTCATGTCATAATTGACAACATAAATAGAATAGAATAGAATAGATTTTTTAACGTCCACGGAGACCAATAGGTCATGGGACCCATACAATGGGCTAGTAAAATCATTACTACTAGGATTAAAAAACCCCTGCCTCGAAAGGTTTTCAAGGGAAAAACCTTTGCAGTAATGATGATACTAGACAAGCGGAGATAATGACTACTGAGGGCTCAGTAATTGCAGACGTTTATCTAGAACCTCAAGTATGTATAATGCCAAGTCATGCACAGATGGTGCTCTGAGAAGTTGTGGAAGCGTAGAATGGAATGCTAAGGTCAAAAAATGATTCCGGACTATCTCAAAAGCAGGGCAACTCAGAAGAGTATGGCTTTCATCTTCAATAACCTGTAACTGGCAACAGGCACATAGTCTCGCTTCTCGTGGCAATTGCGGCCGCTCCCATCTATATGTCTCAATCCGTAGCATGTGGGACCCCGTGCGAATTGATGCAATAGCTACAAGCTTGTTCCTGGACAATGAAGCAAGCAAATAAGCTTGGGGCCCTGGTGCCAAAGTGGGATTTATGTGTGCATGATAATGACCAGTTTTCACTTGGGCCAAAGTAACTGCGGGAGGTGGAGGAAAATGGACGTGCGCCTTTTTTCTTGGATTTTTTGTATCTTTCTCACATTTTCTGTTACATGCCATTTCTTGCCAAATTTTGTGAGAAAAAGCAGGTCCTTCGAATTCTGAAGCCAATTACTGGCAAATCCATTGCTGCCCTTGTAGAGGGGTAGCATTGAGGTGATTCTCAACGTCAGTAGCTACATTTTGATTACCATTTTCATATATTCATGAAGCCTGATCCTGCTCTTAATCCATCCTTCTATGGAGACGAAAATTTTTGCAATTATCAGGGAATCATCTAGAATTACCTGCGGATTTCTAAGAGGTTCAGCATCTGATCTCTGGAATTCGCTGATTACCCATCAAGTTTTTCCTGAAGATCTCTTCATATCAGAGTATTCCTTTGTCCCTAGCACAGTTGAGTTTGAAGTCGAAATTACCAATTCTTGGTTGGAGGAATTCGTTGGTTCCAGTTCAGTTGCTCCAGCAGGAACATTTAGAGTACTTTGTGATTGGACTGATTACAGAATTTCTATTGAAGTTTACTCTCAGTTGGATACAGTGCAAATCTCTGGTCACTCTCCGTAAGATCAATAAATTTGAATGGCTTTCAATCAACATCTGGTTCAATGGCATTCGGGCAGGCAGTCTGATCTCTTTTAGTTAAATTTCTTTCTCTCTAATGGTCTCTCTCCCCTGTTTTCCTTTTTTCCCCCTTTTTGTTGTTCAATTTTCTGCATGCCCCTTTGTTGTATCATCCTGAACTTTATGCAATGGTTTCGGATTATTCACAAAACCCTAAAAATTTAGCCTTTCTTCACGCATTTGCCTTCCTTCCCGCTTCCGATAGAGCATCTGTTCTCCAGAATCTGAAATCATTTCAAGATAATCCTCAAGATACCATTCTTTTTGGTAATTTTGCGTCTCTGATTCCTCAAATGGACCCAATTTCCCATCAAGTTCCTTTCTGGGACAATCTCTCTGCTGATCCCGATCACAGAGGAATTCTTCATCCAATTAACCCAAACACTCAAGCTCCCTTTCCATATGGAGTTTTGAGAAGACACCAACAATTGCGCTCGGACGATGAATTGGATGCTAGACTTCAAAGGATCAAACCGCCTCACATTCAAGAAAGGAAGATGAATCTTTACAATGGTATTTCTTTAAATCTTCCTGTTGTTCATTCCAAAATGGATGCTTTGTCAAAATCTGCTGTTATTGTTAAAGTTCAGAAATGTGGGATTAAACTTGATAAGCTTTGGGCCTTCCTCCTTAACCTAAATAAAGGGATCTTAATTCAGGCTGTTTACTGGCTAAATTTTCCATACATTATGATCGAATGTGGCAACGCCAGATCAGCCAATTTTTTCCTTAACCATGGCCCTCTGACTTTTGAGACTTCCCAACTGACCTTCTTGAAATGGCATCCCAAGCTCGACATCGATCAAATGAACAATCTCTGTATTGCCTCAACTTCTCTGTTTGGTCTCAATCCTATATATTGGGATGAAGATTGCTTCAAGGTCCTGTTTAATTCCATTGGTACTTACATTTCTACAGAGTACTCTCCTTCCAGACCTCCAAGAGCTTTTGTCCAATTGGATCTGTCTAAAGAAATACCTCTTTCCATCCCGTTCATAGATGCCTTTGGAGTAGAATCTTCTTTAGCTTTAAGATGGTCTGGACTGCCTTCCCAATGCCAAAAATGTCTTAGACATTTTTGGTACTCAGATTGCAAGTCAATTGCTGAACGTCAGCCGGATTCTCTTAATGAAAATACTAAAGTCTTGAAGGATATCATTGATCAGTCAGACAAAGAAGACATATCTAAGAAAAATCAGGAAAAGAAAGTGAACTCTTTTCATACTCTGCCAGAAAATGAGCAATTCAAATGGACCAGGGTTAATGGCAGCTACAAGAGGATTCAGAAACAAAAGACAGTACGAGAACAGATGAAAGACAAAGGTGAAATGGATGAGCAGATCAATTGTCAGAAAAGAAACAATGGTATAACAATTGGAGAACCTAAGGTCTTGGTCAAAGGAAATATCTCTGCTAAGTCTAATATTGCCACAGATGTATTAAGCATTACCTTAGACAACATCATTAAGGAGGCTAAAATTCTGAACAAAGGTCAGTGCTCTTACAGTCTTATGGACTACCCTATCAGCAACAAAAGCAAGAATGGGTTATTAATGATAAAATCTCAAGGAAAAGCAAAATCTCAGGTGAATTCCCTTCCAAAGAATTCACAAACTACATCAGCTCCAGCAACAGTTCTACATCAGAGTATCTTGGTTTCAAATAACTCAAGTTTACCTCATGGTCACATAGAATCTATTTTGACTAATCCTATTAGTCAAACTACTGAAGTCTTGACTCAGGATTCCTCTCAACAGCAGGTCCACCAGCAAATCAAATGCCAAAATGCATTCCAGGTATTATCTGACCCAAATAATAACTTGGATTTTGAGTTAGATAAGAGTAAGGATGGCTCCCACAACCATAATATCCTTCCTTCACCTCCAAACATTTCTCTTACTGAGAATTCTCCACATCCCATCTCTGTGACTCATTGACCTAGACTCCCCATTTGTAGAAGACTCTATTAGTCCTCCAAGAATATCCAGCAAGATTGCAGATCAGCTAGCTTCACTTCATTTTGAAGTGCTTCATGAGGAGTTTGCCAAGGCTGATTCTCAAGATAAGGATATAAATGAGGTACATGATGCTGACTTTGTTCCTGAGACTCCAGAAGACAAAGTTGAAGAGCAAAAGGAGCTTCAAGGAAATCAAGTCTTAAGGCAAGTACCAGATTCTGCTCCTTTAAATACTCTTAATAATAATTCTATGTTTCAGTTTTATCCTGGTGGTTGCTCTGATTTTAGTGACAGTGAGGATTATGGCTCTGATAAAGAAAATTGGGGAAAGGAAGAATACCTTATGGAAAACAATAGCCAATTTTCTATTTCTGAAATCAAACAGTCTTCCAAAAAATCTGCTAAAAAAAAAAAGGGAATAACCTAGGAAAGGTTCTATCTGCCATGAATAAAACCCCTGCTCAAAATACTAGAAGTAAGAAGAAATCCAAAAAATCCAATATCTAATTCTTCTTCCTGATTTTTATTCTCCTTTCTTGATGAAGATCCTTTCCTGGAATCTAAGAGGTATCAAAGGCCCTCTTAAAAGAAGACGTGCTATTGCACAGATTAGACTTTATAATGCTGATATTGTTCTCCTTCAGGAGATTAAGCTTCCCTCCTTTGAGTGCAGCAATTTGGGAGATTGGATTTATCCTAATTCCTCCTCCATCTGGATTGATTCGAGTGGTGCAAGTGGGGGTTTGGCAATCATTTGGAAGAACAACCTCAATCATATTTTTCTTCATAATGGTCCCTCTAAAGCCTGGCAAGCAGTTATTCTCTCTTGTTCCAATTCCATCTTTGGCATTATTAATGTTTATGCTCCTACTACTCCCAAGGATAGGGAGCCAATCTGGTCTGAAATTAACTGCTGGCTGAGCTCTCAAAATATTGACAACTGGATCATTGCAGGGGATTTCAATAATACTCCTTCTTGGGATCTTAAGCTGGGGAACAAGATTAATATGACCAGAGCTGAGAAACAGAATTGGGATTCTCTTCTAGCTGATAATGGGTTGATTTATATCCCCTCTTCTTCTGCAGCTTATACTTGGTCTAATAAGCAAAAGGGCAAGGACAGGGTCTTTTGTACTTTGGATAGATTCTATGTATCTAATCCCTCCTCAGCCTTTTGGGATAATAGTTATGTCACCAGTGATGAAGGTACTTCTATCTCGGATCACCAGCCTCAGTTTCTTCATACTCCTCATATCACCAAAATTCAGAGACAGGGAAGTACACCTTATAAGTTTAACTCCTCTCTTCTGGATAATGAGGATTTCTGTTCTCAATTTATTACCTTCTATGAGAATCTTTCCATCAACATGAACACTAGGGCTTATGATGATAGGAATCAGCACCATGGGAATTATTTCTACTCCAAAATCAAAGCTATAAACGCCTGGATTAAGAGCTGGTCTAAATCTAGAAACTCTCTTTGCAGCAGGGAAAAAAATCATCTTATGATGGTAATGAAAGACATCAGATCCCTTCTCCAGGAATATCCTTCTAATCTAAATCTTCATATAGGAGAAGAAATTCTAGAGAGAAAAATCAAAAGTATTGAGGAGATAGAAGCTAAGGGATCTGCTATCAGATGCAAAATAAAATATACCAATGACATGGACTCAGGTAGCTCCAAATTCTTTTTTAGGGTAGCTAAAAGTAGGGAATCTATTGCTGAGATCCAAGATGAGAATGGCAGCAAATACACTTCTCACTCTGATATTTCCAATTTTTTCAGAGATAAATATATGGATATTTTCAATAATAAGCCAATTCCCCCCAACAATATTGCAGAGGCCAATGACTTTATGAACATTGTGAACAATATTCTTCCTTCTGCTACTGAAGTTATGGATGACTCTATTACTGCCCTTCCTTCTCAGCAGGAAATTTTGGCCACTCTTTCCTCCTTTAATAGAGGAAAATCCCCTGGCCCTGATGGGTTGCCTGCTGAATTTTATGTTAAATTCTGGGACGTCCTCAAAAATGACCTTACTTTAATGGTTCATGACTTCTGGAATAATGGTCATCTTCAGACCTCCATAGCTAGTGGCTTTATCTCCTTGATTCCTAAAGTAGATCATCCAGCCAAATTCCAAGATTGGAGACCTATATCTCTTACAAATTCTACCTATAAGATGTGTGCTAAGATCATAGCTTTAAGGATTAACTCCTTTCTCCAGAGGAATTTCAGCCATAATCAATCTGCCTTCTTGCCTAAGAGATACATCCTAGATAATTATGTGGCAGCCATGGAAGGTCTGCACTGGAACAAGATCTCCAATCAGAATTGTATCCTTCTCAAATTAGATTTCAAACGTGCTTTTTGACTCGCCGATGGGACTTTCTTAAATTTGCTATGTCTAAACTTGGATTCACGACAAGTTAATCAACCCCGATTATTGGATTGAATTCCAAAGCCAAATCTGTTGTTCTAATTAATGGAGTGCCTTCTAGTTTCTTCCCTCTTTCCGTGGGGGTAAGACAAGGTTGCCCTCGGCTCCTTATTTATTCACGGGTTGCAACCGATTTGTTAACAAAGGTTATCTGTCACTATCAAGCCTCTCGGCCTCATAAAAGGTCTCAAGATGCCCAACTCAAATGATGAATTGACTATGCTTCAATATCGATGACACCTTCTCCTTCCTTCATGCCGACTTGGCTAATATTGATTGTTTTCTTAAAGTCATTAATCAATTCTCGCCTTCTCGTATCTGCCTCAACATCAACAAAAGTCTTATCATTGGTGATATCCCCACGACCAGCGATTTCTTGGCATTGATGTGCTTCCCCATGGCCAAGCTACCAAATTGTTGGGCATGCCCCTTTCTTTGAATCATACACTTAAAGGCCTTTGGGAACCTATTCTTCTAAGAATAAAGAAGAAGCTGAATAACTATGGCAACTATCTTTCTCTTGCTGGCAGAACTATCATAGCCAACTCGGTCCTTGCAAGTTCTCATGTTTATTTCTCTACTGCTCTTATTGCACCTAAATGTGTGTATCCGAATTGAGAAAACTATAAGGAATTTTATCCGAAAGGTGGTCATTTAGTCACTCGGAATTCTATCGTCAGAGATCTAAGAGCTCAGGTGGTCTTGGCTGTAAAAATCTCTTTCTCCAAGCTCAATCTCTTGCAGGGAAGTTTGTTTAGAAGGCTATTCATGATAATCAATCCCCTGCATATAAGTTTATTAGATATTGGATTAGTCAAAGCCATCCCTATGGTCATCCTACCATCCAACATCTTCTACCAAACTCGCTTTTGTTGGGGTTGAAACCGCCTCCAATATTTCTCCTCTAATGGGCAATTTGATAAAGGCCCGGAATTCTATCTCCCAATTTTCAGTTCATCTCTCACGACAAACTTCATGTTGATCAACCTATTTTCTGGAATCCCATTCTGTCTGAGCGAAATTCTACTGTCTTGGCCATTCAACATCCAAGAATCTGCAAGAAATGGCAAGAAGCTGGGTTTTATTTTATCAGAGATCTTTTTTCTGGAGGTAGGCTTATTTCTTGGACTACTCTCAAAAATATCATCAAAGGAACCTCATCTGATAAAAAAGTCTATGCTTTTATTAAGCCTCTGATTTCTAATCCTGCTCCTAACTCTGATAAAGGGGACTGGACTCTAAAAGGGAAAGATGATTACAAAGTCAAATATGTTTATAATGCCCTCTCCTTTGATCCTAATAACTGCAAAGCCATGATTAAATGGGGTATTAATCAGGATCAGCTTAAGACTCTGTTTAATAATGTCTGGAACTCTTTCTGCCCGCCAAAAATTTCATACTTTATCTGGCTGATTGCTACTGGTAGCTTAAATAATTTGTATACCTTGTCCAAGAGAAATCCCAACATTCTGCCAAATTGCCCTATGGGATGTAATGCTGTTGAATATATGTGCCACATCTTTTATTGTTCCAAGTTGAACAGTTTCTGGAATTGGATTACAGAAAAATTTGGTATTGTGAGAAATGATAATATTATTACCCTTGTTCAAAATAATGAGAGCTTTCATAACACTGTAATTTATATTGCTCTTTGGAATATTTGGAAAGCCAGAAATCGGGTCTTGTTTGGAAGGAAAAATTTCTCCCTTTTTTGGTTAAAGATGCATTTCCAATTTGATTTTGAAACCATTGCAACTGCTCACAGAAGAAAATTTCGGACTAACTATGACAGGAACTGGGAGAATTTTGGAGAATTTAAGGGTTACTTAGATTTGTTTGCTTCAAATCTGAATGTTGTAGATTCTAATGCTTTTCTATCTGATGATCCTAGAGTATCTTAACTTCCTTCGTGGAGAGGGAGCTTCAAAATTTGATGACAGGTTCTCCTTTTAAGAAAGCTCCTAAAGACAAGATATGAAGAATGACATTGCGTCATCGATGGAATCTTATCTCATGAAGAAAGGTCACAGGAGATATCCGAAAGAAAGTGAGGACCGGTGGGTTTCAACATTTTGCAGAGAAGTAACTCGATTCATTGTCTACGGTTCTTTCTAGCAAATCACGGTTTCATTATGTCAAAAAAAGGTTCATCGATATAGAACTCGTATTTCTGATCCACGAGATCGCCGACCGATCTTTATGGATCTCTCGCCGCTACTCTTGGAGGACAAAGATAAATTCGACTCTTCTATACCAACAACCGGGGCCCGACCATTACCTATTTGGTTCCACCGATTCCTTTAATGCCTATTTCAACTCCATTTTTTTCTTTCAACCATAATCCCAATCCTCATTATCCTCTCCCCGAGCATGATCCTACTGTTTTAACTCGATCTAGATTATTTTTGGGTTAGATTATCTGTTTCACAGGTGTTCACTACTCAAGGAATTTTTAATCTCAGCATAAACGGATCTTCTTCGACTCATCTTTTGCATCTCGGATCATTTTGACTAGTCCAGACTATCAAACTTTGTTACTTGTTGTTAATGCTGCAGGGCTCATAGTTCCTATAACATGAGTACCTAAAATGATTATCTATGCTGATTTTGCTTATTATGTGTTCCCCTATCAAACACATCTATGCTATGTACTTGAGATTTTATAATTAATGATAAAACTGTTTCTTGCTTTCAAAAAAAAAAAAAAAGTAACTGCGTCCCATATCTTTTGAGAAAAACGACCATTGAGATATTGTTGCAAAAGCTCAGGATCAGAACTGGCAAGCATCAGGCAGTGCTCTGGTTGCACAGCCCAACGGGCAAACCATGTAGTGCAATGCTCTTTCCAACATCGTTTCAAACGCTGAGGAGATTCAGCCATGGCAAGTGCAAGAACAGGATACCTAACATCATCCATGTGGTGCACCTTGCAGATATAGTGGAGATGGCGTTTCATGGCAGAATGTTGAAGAGGCCAAAAATCTGTCTCTTATAAAAGAATAGCATAGGGCACCGTTGTTTTAACTCCGAGGTTGTAAGTGAGAAAGGACTTTTGCACCCGCTCCAAGCTCTCCCAAGCACTAGCACTAATGGCAGGCCCCCACACTTCAGAACCATACAGTAAAACAGGCTCTACCAAAGCCCAAAACAAGTGGGCTTTCCGTGGCCAATCATGAATTTCTGCGCGAAAACAATTGTTTTGCATTGCATAGAGTGCTCTCCATCCAAAGACCACCGCTTGGTAATACACTGTTCCCAAAGTGTGTTCTTACAGAATTCTACACCAAGATACTTGTAGCTATCTACAACTTCAACTTCGCGGCTATCATAGTGCATAGTGGGAACATTGTGACGAGAAGATTGAACTATTAAAAGCTTGGTCTTTTGGAGATTAACACGCAGATCTGTGTTCTCACAAAAACTGTGCAGAGCATGTAAATGTTGCTGCATACTAGCAGCGGTATGTGCCAGAAGTGAAACATCATCGGCCGCATATAAGTTGCCTAATGATATAGTGTGCCAAATGTGGACCTCCGCCGCCATGATTATCAAGCCATTCTTCCAATTGATCAATGTACAAGCCAAAGAGTGTAGGAGATAAAGGGCAACCCTGACGAACTCCAATATTGCTAGTGATTTGAGTACGATCTTTGCCGGAAATTTAACAAAAACCCTTTCATAGAGCCGATAAACCGCATTTTGAAGATCTTGTGGAACCCCAAGTGCGCAAAAGACCGCCAAAGAAGCTTCGGCGGGGTAATCAGTATCAAAAGCGTAAGTAAAATCCACAAAGCATATATAGAGGTCTTGTTTCAAACTTTGACTATGTTCAATAAGCATGCGCAATGTGAAAATATGGTCTATTATAGAATGGCATGGACGAAAAGCCTGCCCGTCCCTACAAAGACGATACCAAGATATATTTCGCCCATGATGTCAAGCTGCTTCTCAAGAAGACTGGCTAAGAGCTTTGAAAATATGGAACTTACCATGATCTTGCGATAATTAGAAGGGTCATGCTTATCACCGCTTTGTAAATTGGTGCGACCTTCTTACCCAGCCCAAGTTTTACGGCAAGCCTTCTTGCAAAGCTTGATTTAAAAGAGTAGTGATGATTGGAAGCAATTGCGGACCCCCATTTAAGCAATTCTCGCTTGCAAACCTTGAAGATCGGGGAGACTTGTCATTAGATAGATGCCAGATCCTTCTTTGACTTCCTCCTCTCGTGAATTGAAGAATATCACCTACCAAAGGAGGCACGTAATTAAGGACCCGGTGATGATCATATAAGTGGACCAATCACTCATCCCATTCTTTGCATAGAAATATGTCCAAGGGTAGGAGGTGGTCGATATAATATTTCATTGTGTCGGAAGGTCCGAGACTCACGTATGATAATTCAAACATTTGCTTCGATGCTCAAAGAACAAAGCGTGCTTTCTTGCGTTTCAAAACAGACTTATAATTCGAATGGCATTATGTCACAGATCCGCTCAACTATCGCTCGCAATTGTTTTTAAGCCGCTGCGGTCTTCATCAAACCAGAAATTTCTAGGAAAGGATTTCCTACCAAGCATGAGCAACACAGAAAGCAAAGCATCGAAAAATTTCGCATTACGCTCTTGAAGAGTTGGGTAATCCAAAATACCTGCAAGCGCAGGAGCTAATGTCTGTTCATATTCAAAAGATCTAGAATAAGTCAAGCGAATGCGAGGGGCAGGAGTCTGGATAGCAATGGGTTGAAGAGGTGGAAGTTGCCACTTTAATGACAAATAAAGTGGATAGTGATCAGATTTTATCTCCTCATCTCTATGCCTTGTGCCAATTCAAAAATCTGAAATGAGATCCAAGGCTTGCACTTGGGAAATGACATAATCAACAACACTAGTACCACCACCCTGCCTATCCTGTTTGCATGTAATACCTTTAGAGTGTGGCCATTGCTCTAAGCCATTACAAAGTACCATCTCAAAGACTTCATACAACTGGATGAGCTCCCTTCCAAATGTTGAGACGGGTTTGTTAGCATCAGGCAATGAACGTGGAAAAACTGTATCATTAGCAGACATCCATAAAGGGTCACAGACATCCTCGTATGAGTTGAGCAGCTTGCATTTCAGCAGTGCGAGCATTGAAATCACCAAGAAGAATAACATGCCCCAAGTGTTTGAATTGAGCAATGTCATCATAAAGATCACCATAGGGATCACTGCGAGTGACATCATATTCATCATAAAAAGGTGATGATGTAGGTGGGAAGTAACAGGCAGCAACAAAAATGGTACTACTATTGTGGCAATGAAGTTTGATCCACATGTAGCGATTATATCTATCAGCTTTATGAAGCATGATATATGGAGCAAGGGCATCCTTGAAATAGCAAGCAATTCCACCGCAACCTCGTTGCCCATGACATTCATTAAATAATGAAAAGAATTGATAGCCTGTAAAATGAGGTAGCCGTTTGGCTGAATGCTCCCACGTTTCCATGAGCAGAAGGATATCCATATCTTTTGCAATGGGATTCAAGCCATCACCTTTACGCCAGGGAAAACCTCGACAATTCCAAGACACCAACCGAAGGCACATTTCCTAGGAAGGTACATTTGAAGTATGAGCAGTGCGAACTGAGGAGGCTGGACAATAGAGGCGGCAGCGGCATCATTAGCAGCAACATCAGCAGCAGCAGCATCAAGGGTACTATTAGCAACATCGTGAGAGGAATGGTCTTGAGCAGAAGAAGATGTGGTGGGTGCAGAATGGAACAACACGAGGCGCATTTGCAGCGTTGGTGTATGCATGGGAAATGGGAGAATGGACTTTAACACCAGCAGTATGAGTAGCCTTAGCATGATGAAAGGCGTCAGCAAAGGTTGCATGTGATGGTGTAAAAATACGTAGTTTTCCACGAATCAGTGCAGCCTTACCACCATTCTTTTGAATATCCTGGACCTTTTGCAAATTCTGGAGTCTGGCTAACTGTTGGAACTTAGTAAGATCAAAATCCAGATAGAGAGATGTCCCTTTCAATTGCTTGGCCTGCTTGAGGATATCTATTTTAGTACTCAAATTTCGCACTGTAAATTTCACTATGCGCGGGTGGTGGGACTGCAATGCTCCAACCCTATGTGCAGCAGTGACAACAACTGGTGTTGTGAAGTCCAATTTAGTTAACACCTAGACTTCCTAAGGCGGGATTATATCCTGCCTACAAAGTGTGCATGTAAGGCAAAAGTTTTGCCCAACGGATGTGTGGTGAGTTGGTATAGGCCTAGTAATGCCAAAATAAATGTGCATTTGATCATGGGTTCAAACCTTGCCAATGTATGTTTATCTTTGGGAGTTGGTTACTGGGGTTATACGATGATGATCCCCGACGTGGTAGAACTTAAAAGCTTATACGTGTCCTCCACTTTGGCTGCCGCAAGGCAGTGGGATAAGCTAGCTAGTCTGTACAAGATTAGTCTAGTATGGACCTTAAACAAAGTAATAAAAAAACAATGGGACTATGGTAAGTGGCACTAGGATGGTGAGGCTAAAAAAGCCATGCCCCTAGAGTTGCCCCTAGGACCTAGACTTCCTAAGGCGGGATTAAGCGTGCATGTAAGGCAAACGTTTTGTCCAACGGATGTGTGGTGAGTTGGTATAGGCCTAGTAATGCCAAAATAAATGTGCATTTGGTCATGGGTTCAAACTTTGCCAATGTATGTTTATATTTGGGAGTTGGTTACTGGGGTTATATGATGATGATGATCCCCGACGTGGTAGAACTTTACGTGTCCTCCACTTTGGCTGTCGCAAGGCAGTGGGATAAGCTAGCTAGTCTGTACAAGATTAGTCTAGTATGGACCTTAAACAAAGTAATAAAAAAACAATGGGACTATGGTAGGTGGCACTAGGATGGTGAGGCTAAAAAAGCCATGCCCCTAGAGTTGCCCCTAGGACCTAGACTTCCTAAGGCGGGATGTTAGTCATGTGCCTCCTGGTACAGGACTATTCATGCATACGACGGACCAGGTCAAGCTTAAGGATCCACAGACAGGCACGGGTCAGCCGTCCAAAGCCCAATGAAGACCAAGCGTGAGACCACTTGATCAAAGCCCTCGTCCGTCAACAAGAGGCGCCCTTCCGGACAAGTGATGGCTGTCACCGCGTCGGCGTCCGGCGGGTGAGATTCTAGGCACTTCAAGAGGCACAGCCAACATTCACAAATCGAGGCCTCCTTCAGAGTCGGCGAGAATCGGTCAGTGTGTCTATATTGGGCCAAAGGCCATTGTACTATATATATGAGTAGAGCTAGCACATGATTTTTAGATGATTTTTAGATGAGTTTTGAGTCTTGTCTCTCTTGATCTTTCTCGATTCGCGAGAGCTCATGTATGTTCATCATTGACATCAAGGAAGCTTATCATTTTCCTCTCATTGTTCTCTTACGTTCTATTTTCTTCTTCTTGTTCCTTTCTTGCAAATCGCGTGACATAGTCCCCGGATTCTCTGTTAGATCAAGGGTCCTCCGGAGGGTCTTTCTTTGCAGGAGTTCCGAACCCGGACCCCAAACAACCGCGCTGCCGAGTGCGATTGATTTTCCTTTTTCTTCGCCGCGCAATATGCGTAGAAACTTCACGCCGGAAGAACTTTTTTCCAACGGCGTCTGCGCTTGGGCGCCATCATCGAAGGGGAAGCTGTTCGTGACATGTATGGATCTGCTTATGACATTGAGGGAGGCCACATTCGGTCTAGGGCTCGATTCGGGCCACCCACCCCTCGTGTCATGTCGTCCAAATTCTCCGCCTCCGGCGTGCAAACATTGCTCCGACCTCGATCTCCTCATCACTATCGGGGAGCCCTATCGGCTCCACCTCTCAACCTTACTTTCATACCCCAGAACATGCCTTCATCCATCAGTCTTACGGCCATACGCCTCTGCCCGTGTCATGTCTCGTCCAAATTCTCGCCTCCGGCGTGCAAACATTGCTCACGACCTCGATCTCCTCATCACTCACTATCGGGAGCCCTATCCGCTCCACTGCTCAACCTTACTTTCATACCCCGAACATGCCTTCATCCATCGGTCTTACGGCCCATCGCCTCTGCCTTCACAACCATCATCTCCCTACGGGTGGGCGGGGATATCCACATGTCTCTTTTGCTCCTCCCGGGGAATTTCCCTTCCCTACATTTCCCACCACTCTTTGTTTACAACCTTACCGACCTCAAAACCAATGATCAGGCACCTCGGTGCCTCCCACCTCGGCCAACCCTTTGGGGTCTTTTCGGGCACCATACCACCTCCAACTCCACCTCAATATCCTCACTATCATGTTCTGTCCAGCCCAAAGACTTTTACTTCTACCTTTCAAACCCTTAGTGACTTATCCTACCTTTGGCAACACCTAAAGGCAAACCCTTAGACCAAAGTGCTCGGGCCCACATGGAAGAATTTGAGGCTCGGGCTGTTTGAATGGTCATGCGCCAACCTCAACTGAAATTCCACATCTTTTCCACCACAATCTGCGTGGCTCCTCATCAATGGCTCATGTCCAACAAAAAAGCCACCGGAAACAAGATTGGTCAGAAATGAGAACGCTTTTCTTTCTCACTATGGGACCACGGATGATGATCAACTTCATCTCAAGCAACTCAATGACCTTCAACAAGAGCCCCGGAGTCCGCCCGGGATTTTGCGGATCGACTTCACATTCTCTTTCGGCAAACTCAAGGAGTACCCCACACAGAGGCGGATCTTGGTGCGGTTTCTCCAAGGACTTCCTCCGATTTATCCGACTCATGATCAATACCTGCGCTACCAAGACTTTGGAACAGGCTATCGATCTTGTCAATCACTTTCGGTCAATGTTTCCTCCCGTGGCATGGCTCTTGGGAGCTCCCTTTCATTCCACCCGCCCACGGTTCCCCGGGCTGGCTGTTCAACCTCAACACGCCAATCATGGCCTTGATCGGATCTGGTGCCATATCTGCGCAAATATCAAGGCCACTTGGCGAATGAGTGCAACTCCACCAATGGCCGCCTCATTGTAAAAGATGCAACATGTGCAATCATGCTACGCGGAAGAATGCACTTCGCATTCATCCTACATCTTTCCGCAACAAGATGGTTTATCAAGTGCAAACAACACCTCGGCACCAATCGCAATATCCCGGCCACCACCGCTGCGGAAGCAACCCACTCAACTCTATCAGCAACAGAGCAACAACGGGGACCCAACACCGTCCTCCTTTTGATCCTTCAAAGCTTCGATGTTATCTTTGCCAAGAATGGGGTCATACCACCCGCGGCGTGTCCTCAACTTCCACAAGTTGGTGCGGCTTCCGGCACAATTCGGACCACATCGGTCCGCCTCACGCCTACCAACTCTGGATTGCTAATGGCAAACAAGGCCCACGTCCTGTTCTTCGGAAGCCACCTCGCGCGCCTTAGCAATCACGCTATCAACCAGCTCCTGCCAATCAACCTCGGATGGATCAACAAGCACGAGGGAAGAAATTTTTCGGGCTCTTAATCCTCCGGTCCAGCCATCAAATTGGGTTGGTTTGGTTTCACGCACCGAACCGGCCCCGTCCCTTCACCATTATTCCTAATGGCATGCAACCTGCCTTTGCCGTCGACACCATTCCTCATGAAGAAGAAAAAAAGGTTCACTTTGCACCAGACTTGGAGAAACTCATGCCGCATGTTATGCCTAAAGTTCGCCAAAGCATTTTGATGAAGGCCGCACGTTGGCTAACGTTCATGCCACTACTCGAGCTCAACAAAGACAAGAAGCCCCTTCCACGTCTCAACCTCCACGCTCTCAGACATATCCAAATATAGCTGCCGAGGTTAGTTGCTGCTTCATTACCACGCGACTCCAAACACTGTGGATCCAAAGCCAGATCCTTTTTCTCATGTGCCTCCGGAACTCCAAGAGGAACTAGCAAAATCAAAATTCCTTTAAGTTTGGCCACAATTTTGAAACTCGTCACGCTCTCAAGGACCGATTACCACCCCGATTTGTTTTGGTTGGGGGCATTTGCTACCTCCACTCCCGCGGTACATGCCACGGTGGGCAATCAACAAGTCAATCATGTTCAAATTGGCTGAGGTAGCGGTCAATCTCATCGCGGATAAACTCCGCAAAACAAATGGGCATCAAACAACTCTATCCGTGCCCCATATGACATCAAATTGGCTAATGGCCATATCACGCGACCTCAAGGCGTCACGCCTCTTCTTCACATCAACATTGGTGATCTCCGATTCCCCTTGGAATTTGGTGTTTGGAAGGCTAGAGAAGATCCAGGTGATTATGAAATGTTGGTGGCAGACCTTTTCTCCGCCAAGCCAAAGGTATCCATTCTTTGGGCCACGGATCAGTTAGTCATCACTGGATGGTCACCTCAATGCCACCATGGACTTGGAAACAGACAAAATCATTTCCGTCGACAATGCTGAACCCTCTCTCTCCAGGCCGATTCGATGGCGCCCAAAATATCTATCAAGTTCGGGCTCCACCTACGAAGTGCGCCTCTCATCATCCTACCCAGAATATCTTGATCCTTGGTGAAATGACCCTTGATCGAGGACCGGCCGTGGCTGCTTTGCTTGACCCTTACGGCTCCTTGCAATCGAATTCAGCGGGTTGATCACTTTTCGGATGTGGAATCTCCTGCGGCTCGTAGATGTCCGCTTGTTGTCATGAAGCAACCTGCAGCGGAAGAAACTTCGGCAACCTCTCTTTTTCACCACATGAGTGCCACGCATCTGTTATGCTTCAACCTCCACGCACATTGTCGGGACCACTGAAGTGATACCCCATATTCAGACTCCTGAAGTCGAGATCGTGGACGTAGGCAACAATCAGCCTGTCTGCCTTGCTGCCAATCTTCCAACTCCTTATCGTAATAGGGCCGTCACGCTTTTCAAAAAGTTCAAACACATTTTCGCCTGGAGCTACAGAGATCTTCGGGGAATCAACAAAGCCTTGGGGGAACTCACCATTCCTACCAAATCAGATGCACGTCCAGTATAGCAACGATAGTACCGGCTCAACCCCAATTACCGTGATCGCGTCAAGGCGGAAATTGACAAACTCCTTGCTGCAGGTTTGATCTATGAGGTCAAACATTCTGAATGGGTGAGCCCCATCGTCATTGCACTCAAACACAATGGTAAGATCCGAGTTTGCGTGGACTACCGAAAACTCAATCAGGCCACGGAGCGTGATCATTTTCCCCTTCCCTTCACAGACCAGGTTCTGGAAGAGGTCGCTGGACATGAGATGTACTCCTTCATGGATGGTTTTTCTGGCTACAATCAGATCTCAATCAAAGAATCTGATCAACTCAAAACTACTTTCACCACCCAGGTAGAAGTACTTTTTGCCTACAAGGTGGTTCCTTTTTGGCTTATCAAACTCTCCATCCACGTTTCAACGCATCATGCTCTCAGTTTTTCATGATTTTATGAAGGAAAATCCCTTCTTACAATTTTTTCAAGATGACTTCTCTGCCTACAGTTCCATGGCTGACCATTTGGATAAATTGGAACTCGTCTTTCAGAAATGTGATGAGTCCGGCATTAGTCTCAATCTGGAGAAATGCACCTTTTGTGTCACCTCAGGTGTTAGTCCGTGCCTCTGGTGCGGGACTATTCATCATCTGACGGACCAGGTCAAGCTCAAGGATCCTCGATCGCCCACGGGTGGGACATCCAAGGCTCCAGCGAGAAGACCAAGCAGCCGGACCTTGATCAAAGCCCACGTGGGCTGTCAACAAGAGCCCGGCTCGGACAAGTGGCGGCCCGCCACCGCCTCGCCAGCGTCGGCGTCGGCGTGATTCTAGGCACTTCAAGAGGCACCGCCAACATTCCCAAATCGGGCCTCCTTCCAGAGTCGGCACAGAGATCGGTCAGAGAGTGTTCTATATTGGGCCCAAGGCCATTGTACTATATATATGAGTAGAGTTAGCACATAAGTTTTAGATGAGTTTTGAGTCTTGTCTCTTTTTCAGTTTTTCTCTATTGCGAGAGCTCATGTATTTTCATCATTGATATCAAGGAAGCTTATCATCTTTCTCTCATTTGTTCTGCTTTTCTTCTTTTTCTTCTCTTTTCAGCAAATCCCGGCGTGACATAGTCCCCGGACTCTCTGTTAGATCCACGGGTCCTCACAGTTTGTCTTCGGGAGTTCGAACCCGGACCCCCCAAACACCGGGCGCCCGATGCGGATGATTTTATCCTACTTTACATGCGCCATGTGCGTCTAGTAATTTCCCGCGGAAGAACTCCTTTCTCGGACGGCCTCTGGCTTGGGCGCCATCGTGTCCGAGGGAAGCTGATTGGCGACATGTATGGATCTGCTTATGACATAGAGGGAGGCCATCTTTGGTCTAGGGCTCGGTCGCGCCACCCACCCCTCGTGTCGATCTCGACCCGGTTCCGCCCAAAGCGTGCAAACATTGCTCACAACCTCGGTCTCCTCATCACTGCTCAGGAGCCTTATCGGGCTCAACCTTCTCAACCGTGTACTTTCACACCCCCTGAAAATGCCTACATCCATCATTCTTAGGCCATCGCCTCTTCGCCATGAACCCTCATCTTCCCGGGTGGGCACGGCTATCCACATGTCTCCTTTGGCGCCTACCGGGGGAATATCCTTTTCCCTACGTTTCCCCAGCGCTCTTCCTGTTTACAACCTTACGGATCTCAAAACCAATGCTCCGGCTACCCCGGTTTCTCCAACCGCTGATCACCCCTTCATCGTGGTCCGTCCGGCCGCGATTGCCACACCCACCTCAACCTCAATATCCTCACTATATCTTTTCTGTCCAGCCCAAACACTTTCACATCTACCTTCGGACTGAACCGACTTATCCCACGTTTGGCAACACGAAAGGCAAACCGTTAGACCAAAGTGCTTTCGGGCCCACATGGAAGAATTTGAGGCTCTAGCTGTCCTAAATGGTCACAGCGAACCTCAACTGAAATTCCACATCTTTTCCACCCACCTGCGTGGCTCTCCTCATCAATGGCTCATGTCCAACAAAAGCCATTGGAAACAAGACTGGTCCGAAATGCGCCTTTGCTTTTACGTCTCATTACGGGACCCACGGATGATGATCAACTTCATCTCAAGCAACTCAATGAACTTCAACAAGAGCCCACGAGTCCCGCCCGGATTTTTGCGGATCGACTTCACATACGCTAAGTAAGCTCAAGGAGTACCCTACAGAGCCAGATTTTGGTTTGGTTTCTCCAAGGACTTCCTCCCGCTATTCGACTCATGATGAATACTGGCCCAAAAACTTTGGAGCGGGCTATCGACCTTGTCAATCACTTTGGGTCAATGTTTCCTCCCCAGGCGTGGCTCTTCAAGAGCTCCGTTCATTCCACATGTCATGGTTCCACAGGACATTGTTCAGCCTCAACACGCTAATCCACAGATTGATCAAATCACGGTGCCATATTTGCAAATACCAAGGCCATTTGGCCAATGAGTGCAACTCCACCAATGGCCCGCCTCATTGCAAGCGATGCAACATGTGCAATCATGCCGCGGAAGAGTGCACTCGACTCATCCCACACCGTTCCGCCCAACAAAATGGTTTTATCAAGTGCAAACCACACCTCGGCACCAATCGCGACTATCAGTGACCACCTCTTCAAGGTGCCCCATAAACTCTATCGATGGCGGGACCAACCATCGGGGTCCAACCAACGTCCTCCTTTTGATCCTTCTAAAGCCTCGGTGTTATCACTTTGTCAAGAATGGGGTCATACCACCACGGGCGTGTCCTCAACTTCCACAAGTTCAGGTACGGCTTTCACGGCACAAATCAGACCACATCGGTCCGCCTCACGGCTTACCAACTCACGGCTTGCTAATGGCAAACAAGGCGAGACCGAGTTCTTAAGAAGCCACCAAGAGCGCCTCGGCAATCACGCTATCAACCAGCTCCGGCAAATCAACCTCAAATTTGGATCAACAAGCCCAAGAGGAAATTTTTCGGGCACTTAATCCTCCCGCCCGCCGGCCAAATTGGGTTGGTTTAGTTTCACGCCGCACCAAGGCATCACGTCTTTTGACTATTATTCAGAAGGGCACGCAACCTGCCTTTGCAGTTGACACCATTCCTCATGAGGACGAAAAAAAGGTTCACTTTGCACCTGACTTGGAAAAGCTCATGCCACATGTCATGCCCAAAGTTCGCCAAAGCATTTTGAACCTCATGCAAGCCAAGGCCGCACATTGGCAAATGTTCATGCCACCACTAGAGCTCAACAAAGACAAGATACCCCTTCAACATCTCAACCTCCACGCTCTCAGACATATCCCAATATTGCCGCCGAGGTTGACTTACTCAAAGAAGTTGCTGCTTCCCTGCCACGCACTCCCCCACCAGTGGAACCAGCAGATCCTTTTTCTCATGTACCTCTCGAACTCCAAGAGGAGCTCGCCAAGATCAAAATTCCTTTAAGCTTGGCAACCATTCTAAAACTCTATCCTGCTCTCAAGGACCAGTTACCACTCCCAACTGCTTTTAGTTGGGGTCAGTGGCTACCTCTACACCCACGGTCCATGCCACGGTGGGAAATCAGCAAGTCAACCATGTTCAAATCGATGGAGGTAGTGCAGTCAATCTCATCACGGATAAACTCCGCAAAACAAATGGGCATCACACAACTCTTTTCGTGCCCCATATGACATCAAATTGGCTAATGGCCATATCACGAGACCTCAAGGCGCCACACCTATTCTTCACATCAACATTGGTGATCTCCGCTTTCCCATGGAATTTGGAGTTTGAAAAGTCGGGCTAAGATCCGTGTGACTATGAAATGCTGGTAGGCGGACCTTTTCTCCGCCAGCAAAGAGTATCCATTCTTGGGCCACGCGGACCGCTTAGTCATCACCGATGGTCATCTCAATGCCACCATGGACTTGCAAACGCAGGGATCATTTCGCTGACAATGCGGAACCCTCTCTCTCGGACACCGATTCTGGAAGAAGCTCGAATATTTATCAAGTTCAGGCTCCACCGGGCGGGTATGCCTCATCATCCTACCCCTAATATGCTGATCCTTGGGGAGAAATGACTCTTGATCGTGACCGGGCCGCGGGCTGCCTTGCTTGACCCCCACCGCTCCTTGCAACCGAATCCAACGCTGCTGATCACTTTTCAGATGTTGAACCTCCCCGCAACTCCTCGTTGATGTACACGCCGTCATGAAGCAACCTCGCTAGATGAAACCGAAAGCAACCTCTTTTCACCACGAAAAAGTGCCCGATCCGGTTTCGCTCCAACCTCCTCGCACACATTGTCCGTGATACCAAGTCATACCCCATATTCAGACTCCTCAAGTTGAGATTGTGGACGTTGGCAACAATCAACCCGTCGCGATTCTTTGCAAATCTTCCCGGCTCCTTATCATAACAGGCCGCCAAGCCGTTCAAACAATTCAAACACATTTTTCGCTGAGTTACAAAGATCTTCGGCATCAACAAAAAGCTTGGGGAACTCACTATTCCTACCAAATCGATGCACCCACTGCTGTAGCAACGACAAGCATGTGCTCAACCCTAATTACCGCGGATCGGCCAAGGCGGAAATTGACAAACTCCTTGCCGCAGTTTGATCTATGAGGTCAAACATTCTCAATGGGTGAGCCCCATCGCCATTGCCCTTAAGCACAATGGTAAGATCGGCCTCAGGTGGACTATCTGAACTCAATCAAAGCCACGGATCATTTTCCACTTCCCTTCACGCACCAAGTTCGAAGAAGTGGTGGACATGAGATGTACTCCTTTATGGATGGTTTTTTCGCTACAATCGATCTCAATCAAAGAATCTGATCAACTCAAGACCACTTTCACCACCCCGTAGGGGCACTTTTTGCCTACAAGGTGGTTCCTTTTGGACTATCAAACTCTCCATCAACGTTTCAACGATCATGCTATCGGTTTTTCATGATTTCATGAAGGAAAATCCCTTCTTGCAAATTTTTCAAGATGACTTCTCTCGCCTACTGAGCCCATGGTGACCATTTGGATAAATTGGAACTCGCCTTCCGTAAATGTGATGAGTCCCAAGATTAGTCTCAATCCCGAGAAATGCACCTTTGCGCCACCTCCGTGTGTTCTGGGTTAGGCCATGTTGTCGCGAAAGCAGAATCACCACCGATCCCCGCCAAAATCGGTTTGTGTGCTCAAGGCTCAAGCACCAGCCAATATCAAGGAGACACGCTCTTTCCCGGAAAGGTCAATTATTACTCCACCTTCATACCGGATCGCAGCCATTGCAGATCCCATTCATAAACTCACGGTGATTTAATCCACGGGCTTGGAATTCCCAGCGGAAGTCGCTTTCCAAACGGTGAAGCTTTTGCTTACTCGGGCACGGTTCTTGTTCCTCCTCAATGGACAAGCCCTTTCACGCTCATGTCAATGTCGGCGTTTGCTATTGGAGCTGTTCTTTTCAAGAATATGATGCGACACCGACAAACCAAATCGCTACGCCAAAATTTAAAAACTCGGCTGAAGCAACTATTCGCCACGGAGCGTGAAGCTTTGGGTCTCATTTTCTCGTGGTCCAATGCTTCCGCTATTACCTTTTGGGCAGTCAAATCAAGTTCTTTGTGGACCACCAAGCACTCCTCTATTTGATCAACAAGTCCACGCTTCACGGGCCGCATTGCTCGTTGGGTCCTTCTTCTCCAAGAATTTGCTCCTTTGAAATCGCTCATAAGGTCGGCAAATCTCATGTTGTTCCGGATTATCTTTCACGATCCACACGGATGATCCCGCGAATCGGGTCTCGGGACGCCTTTCCTGATGCTCAACTCTTTTTAGTCATTTCGGCAACACCACATTGGTTCCATGATTTTCAGCAAGCACCTCCTCCGCGTGTGCTCTTCCACCGTAAGGGCGACGCCTTCTCTCGCCATGGCGACAATCCTGCCGCCATCAATTTTCTCAGAGAGGTCCGCGGACTACACCATGGTTGCTGGGACATCTCTACAAAAGGGTAAGGACACCATCCTTCGGTATTGTGTTCTACCTCATGAAGTTCCGGACATTGTTCGAGAAGCTCATCAAGGGCTCGGTGGTGGTCATTTTCATGGTGACACCACGGCACGCAAAAATCCTTCTAGCCGGTATTATTGGCCCACGCTCTTCAAAGATGCTCACGCCCCACGCCCAAGACGCGTGACGCTTGCCCGGCCGGTGGGACGCTTGACGCCCGCGTGACGCTCTTCCCTTGACGCCGGCCGCCACGCCACTTCCCTTCAAGCAAATGGGGAATGGACTTTGTGGGACCTATAGATCCTCCCTGCGAGACACACTCGTGCCCGATACATTCCGGGTTCTCACCGACCACGCCACCAAATGGGCGAAGCTTGTGCACTTCCGCATAACACCGCAGGCAAGCACCGGAGTCCTCTATCAACAAATTATCACGCGATTCGGCCTGCCCTACCTGAGCTGGTCGCTGACCGTGGTGTTCATTTCATCAATCATACTATCAAGGAGCCGACGGATTATCTCCCCGATACATCATCACAAGAGCACACCTTACTATCCTCAAGGCAATGGGTTGGGCGAAAGCACCAACAAAACTCTGGTCACCATTCTCAAGAAAATTTGTGGCTTCCCGCACGCACAAGTGACAAAACTTCCTACTGTTTTTGGGCCTACAATACTTGTTTCAAGATTGCTACCTTTGGTCACACTCCTTTTTAAATTGGTTTATGGTCGAAGCTCTCATGCCGTTTGAATACATCCTTCCAACACTCCGCGTTTTCAATCAAGCACGCTTGCTCATAATCCACCCGGGCCGCACTCAAAGAACGGGTCTATCAATTAGAACAGTTGGATGAACTTCAAGGGATGCTTATATTCGTGTTCTTCATGGACAACAAATTGCAAAAATCTTTACATGACAAACGTTTGAAGACAAAAACATTCAAAGAAGGAGATTTGGTTCTTCTTTATGATTCCAGGTACAAAAATTTTCCGGGTAAACTCAAGTTTCGTTGGCTTGGCCCTTATCAAATTGTTCAAGTGGTTAGACCAAGCGTTTTCCAACTAGCTGAGTTAGATGGCACTCCATTACCTACATTGGTTAATGGTTTTCGTCTCAAAGCATTTCATCACACAGAAAGTGAACATCAACACACACGTAGACAATTCAAGATGCAAACACCACGTAAAGTGACTAGAAAGGCGGTGATATTATATTATAGTGGAGATTTTTTTTTACAAAATGTGGGTGCAGCCAAATTTATTTCCGCTATGGGCACTGCCCTATATACAAAAACGGGCTCAGAGCCCTATCTACTAAGTCCTAAGAGGAAAAACCCTCTACTCCGGGTTCGGAGCAGAGGTGATGCGGAGGAGATGGTAGAGGTTCTGCTCCGGATCCCAGCGAAGGTGCAGAACCACCTCCATCCCGTTGGTCTTCGGTCGGGATGTTCAGCCATCCAAGCACACCAGCCGTCCATTCAATGCCACGGTTGTGGCGCCAGAGATCCGCATAATTCATCTTGCAAGTGATCCACTCTCGACGGTTAAGTGGGCATCGTGCGGTCTTCGCTCGCCGCCAGCAGCCATACCGAAGCGCCATCGGATGCCTTCGTTTCTCGGCCGCCTTATATAGCCAATCGAGGAACTCCTTGTCGACGTGGACCAATCACACAAATCGCCAACGTGTGTTTGCAATGCAAAATTTGTTTCTAAAATGAGAATCTTTTCTCCCGCCGCATATCTAGCCATGGTACCTTCTCGACACATTCCTTTTAATGATATCCCACTTCGAGTTGCCGGCATTGAATGCCATTCCTTCTTTTTCACCGTTTAACATTAATAGGTGTCCTTTGCCATCCGTCACATCCGATCCTTCTTTCACGTCTCATCCTCACCGCTCATTGCTTCTCCCTTACGCTTTTTGGGACTTAGCCAAATTTTGCCTCTCAATACCCTTCTTGGTATCTTTTGACACGGCACCATCAACGGGTTCAGTTTAAGCCCTCTTCATACCTCTCTTCGCCTCCGGCCAGCCCTAAAACACACCTTTTCGCGTTCCTCTGCGCCTTTGTCCTCCCGTGCTTTCGCCTTTCGTCTTCCGCCTTTGGCATCCCTCTTCGTTTACGCAATCATTCCCATGGCTGCCCCAAAATTTTCTACACTTCAAGCTACCGCTCCCAAGGATCCGCCCTTTTGCATCGTATCCTTCTTGGCGCCCACTTTCCGTGAAGCCCTTGTTGGCCCAAATAAAGAAGTCATTTGAACGCCACCAGCTTTTACGAATTCTCTCAAATGGAACTTCCCGGCTCCAAATCGACCGGTTGAGGCAGTTCATCGCCAATATTGTTAACAGCCCATAAAGGTTACACATGCGCGGGTCGATGGCACCACTATTTCGTTGGATTTAACATTTGATTTCTGAGGTATTTCATATTCCCTTGCACACCCCTTTGTGTATCATGGTCTGCGATTCAGGGATCTCGATGTCACCGAAGTTTGGTGCACCCGCTTATCATGCCAATGTCCATCGTCCCGACCAATATCGACAAGCCTGTTTTAAACCTTTGTCAAATTTCGTGGCGCCAAATTCCTTGGGTATTCTATCAAGAACACCCATATCAATAAACCTTTCTATAACCTGGTCCTCATCGCTACACACTCCAAACACCACATAGATTGGCCCCAAATGATGTTCTATCGTCTTCTCCAAGAAATGGACCGCCTTCCGGGTACCACTACCATTTCTCAAGTTTTCGTGGGAGGCCACTTTCAAGCCCTCATCCGTCATTACTTCCTCCCTCACCACCAAATTCTCATAATTCCACTCCAGCCCCTTCCAATCACTCACCAAGTTGGCACTTCACGCCCGTCTTCCGGGTCATGTCCATAGTCACACCCATGTCACCGTTTCCTCCTCCGCCACACCATCCACTTCACACCATTTTTCCCAAACATCCCAAAACCGTGCACCAGCAAGCTCCACCACCACAACACCCTCGTGGGTTGTTGTATCAAGATTATCGGCGGGGATGCTCAAGCCGCCGCTCTCAAGTTACAAGAATCCCAAGACGCTCTTATGAGCCCGGGTTCAATCCGGGCACTAGAGGCCTCGATCACGGTACACCAGACCTTCAAGCTGCGAATCGCCCAAGTTGCAACTTTGGAGGCCAAACTTCAAGACAAGCATGAAGCTCTCTTACGGGCTCATGCGGATCTCAAAAGTACACAAGCTCAAGTCAGCCAACTCGGCGGATCAAGCAGGGCTCAGCTCGGTCAGAAATTCAGACTTTATTGGAGCACAACAAGTCCAAAGCCGCCTCTCTCGAAAGTACCAAGGGCAGATATTGCTAAACTCAATGCCTTGTACTTCGGCGGTGAAAATTTCCGCACTCAAGTTCAAAATCTTTCAGCCCTGGGGCGCTCAAAGTAAGCCTCCTTGGCGGCTCGGCTTTCTACCACTGCACCTCTCAACTCACCTCTCTTCAAGATCAACTTACGAGGTACGAAGGCGTAAGATCTTGGATGACCAGTGCGTGCTTCGTCTCAATACACCGGGAAATCTTCCTCCCGGTCAACCCTTCTCGAAACGGGGTCGTGACCCGATCCACGCTTTGCTTTCGAAAGGGACAACCGAATCCGTGATCTCGAACAATGGCTCTGACAAGCTATTGGGTCTGGCGATGAGGCTCAAGCAAAGCTTGGCCTAAACCGCCATTCTTCACGGGGATGCGTTGACTTCCCAGTTCCCTCCGCTATCCGCGATTATGTGGTTGCTCGACGCCACCTCTTCCTTTCGGTGGCATGCGGCCGATGGCCCCTGTAAATATTCCCCGAAAGCGGTGCATTTTCTTCGGATTTGGCCAGAACTCTCCATTGAAGACAAAGGGTTGTGCTGTGCCCTTGTCGTCTTTGATCTCATACACTGTGCCGATCCAGACTTTATCACCTTCAGAGTGGTTCAGCCCATGGCTTACATATTTCATGATTTCTATCTGGGTGATACACAGGAACACTTTGGAAATGGGCCACGCCAGCTTTTCCAGGGTGACCCCACTGTGCAATGGGTGCTTCAGGATAACAATCCATATCTTGCGGATCCTGCTCAGACCCAAACTCTTCATCAAGAGTACATGCCTGAGCTTGCAAATCATTTATCTCTCTGGCAAGCGGAAGCGCTGCAACAAATCAGGAAGTATCTAGGACATCCCGAGGATCTTCCCTATGCACAAATTTATATGCAAGCACCTCATTTGGTTAGCACCGCCACAAGCTCGTTGGATAGCAAGGCGGTCCCCACGGGATGGGATAGCCCTCTGTCAACTCTCGGCTCCGCTTCTCTTTGGGATCGTTGGTGTCGGGCTCTTGATCCGGATCTTGTTAGTCGGATTCGAGGAGACTTTCAAGAACCCCCCACGGGCATGGTTCCTTCTCCCTATGCTTCCTCGGGTACCTCCACGCCCCTGTGTTCTGACACCGATTGGCGCCTTCCTTTTGGACCAAGGTCATGGATGGTCATGCGCGGTGGACACCACCTCGGATCTCGGCCGGATCTCGGTGGGATCCACGCGTTTTGTTCGCGGCCACATTGGGAAGAAGGTGCCACTCACGGACAACACCACCAATTGGATCTACATTGCTAATGAGCGTGGTTGGCAACGGCCCGCGGATGCGCTTCATGGTCTCAACACCTTCTTGCTTGAATGCCTCCACCTCACACACGATCCTTCCGTCCATCTTCAAACAGGATTTTGCGCTGCTCTCAAATGCATTTTGCTCGGCTCCTTAAATCGGCGCCCCATTTTTTCAGCACGCAATCAGAATGCCGATTAATCGGTGCCTTTGGCCTTGGACTGTCTCCTCATGGAATGTCGGTACATTTCCTCGGGACGCCTACGCTGCCCTTGAAGACATGGTGCGCTCGCTTTCTTATTGATGCTGATCGCCCTTGGCAAAAACACTCCTCAAGCTCTTCAATCGCGCGCGGGATCTCATAAGCCGATTACCATAATGGTGCGATCCTCACTCCGTGAGGATCACTTTCGAACGGATGGCTTCCGCCCTCGGCGCTTCCTCCTTTTCTTCACTTTCGAGTGTCGTTTGGTGGGGAGTGTTAGTCACGTGCCTCCCGTGTGCGGACTATTCATCATATCTGACAGACGAGGTCAAGCTCAAGGATCCTCGATTCGACCACCGAATTGGACATCAAGGCTCATGAAGACCAAGCGGCAGAACCACCTTGATCAAAACGTGGGTCGTCAACAAGAGGCGCTTCGGACAAGTGAATGACCGTCCCCAGGCCCGCGTCGGCGTCGGCGTGATTCTAGGCACTTCAAGAGGCACCGCCAACATTCCCGCAAATCAGGCCTCCTTCCGTGAGTCGGCACCAGAGATCACCGAGTGTCTATATTGGGCCCAAGGCCATTGTACTATATATATGAGTAGAGTTAGCACATAAGTTTTTAGATGAGTTTTGAGTCTTGTCTCTTTTCAGTTTTCTCTCTATTGCGATAGCTCATGTATTTTCATCATTGATATCAAGGAAGCTTATCATCTTTCTCTCATTTGTTCTGTTTTCTTCTTTTTCTTCTCTTTCAGCAAATCCCGCGTGACATAGTCCCCCGGACTCTCCTGTTAGATCCACGGGTCCTCACAGAGGGCTGTCTTCCAGGAGTTCCCGAACCCAGACCCCAAACATCAGGTGTTCTGTTAGGACACGTTGTCAGTAAAGCAGGTATCACCACAGATCCTGCCAAAATCAGTTGTGTGCTCAAAGCTCAAGCACCAGCCAATATCAAGGAGACACGCTCTTTCCTGGGTAAGGTCAATTATTACTCCACCTTCATTCCCCGGACTAGCAGCCATTGCGAGATCCCATTCATAAACTCACGGGTGATGAATCCACCGGGCTTGGAATTCCCAAAGGATCTTTTCCTTGATTGAAGCTTTTGCTTACTCAGGCCCCGGTTCTTGTTCCTCCTCAATGGGACAAGCCCTTTCATGTTCATGTCGATGTCTCGGCGTTTGCTATTGGAGCTGTTCTTTCTCAAGAATATGATGCGCACACTGACAAACCAAATCGATATGCCAGCCGAAAACTCAATTCTGCTGAGCGCAACTATTCTGCCACAGAGCGTGAAGCTTTGGGTCTCATTTTCTGTGTCCAACGCTTCCGTCACTACCTTTTGGGCAGTCAGATCAAATTCTTTGTTGACCACCAAGCACTCCTTTATTTGATCAACAAATCCACACCCACGGGCCGCATTGCTCGTTGGGTCCTTCTTCTCCAAGAATTTGCACCTTTTGAAATTGTTCACAAGGCCGGCAAATCTCATGTTGTCCCGGATTATCTTTCACGCATCCACACAGATGATCCCTCCACTGGAGTCTCAGACGCTTTTCCTGACGCTCAACTCTTTTTAGTCACGGCAACACCACATTGGTTCCATGACTTTCAGCAGTACCTCCTCACAGGCGCTCTTCCACCAGAGGACATGACGCTCTCTCATGCCAAACGACAATCCCGTCGTCATCAATTTCTCCGCGACGCCCCGCGGACTACACCATGGTTGCGGGACATCTTTACAAAAGGGTAAGGATACCATCCTCCGATCGTGTTCTACCTCATGAAGTTCCAGATATTGTCCGAGAACCTCATCAAGGGCTAGATGATGGTCATTTTCATGGTGACACCACGGACGCAAAAATCCTTCTAGCTGGGTATTTTTGGCCCACGCTCTTCAAAGACGCTCACGCCCACGCCCGCACGTGTGATGCTTGCCAGCGTGTGGGACGGCCCACGGCCCGTGACGCTCTTCCCTTGACGCCGGTCGCCACGCCACTTCCCTTCAACAAATGGGGAATGGATTTTGTGGGACCCATCGATCCTCCTGCGCGGCACACCCGTGCCCGCTACATTCTGGTTCTCACTGACTACGCTACTAAATGGGAGGAAGCTTGCGCACTTCCAGACAACACTGCGGCAAGCACAGCCAAGGTCCTATATCAACAAATTATCACGCGATTTGGCTGCCCCACGGAGCTGGTCAGTGATCGTGGTGTCCATTTTATCAAACATACCATCAAGGAGCTGACGGATTATCTCCTGATACATCATCACAAGAGCACACCTTACTATCCTCAAGGTAATGGTTTGGCAGAAAGCACGAACAAAACTCTGGATTCTCAAGAAAATTTGTGACGCTTCTCGCACAGACTGGCAAACAAAGCTTCCTATTGTTCTTTGGGCCTACAATACTTGTTTCAAAATAGCTACAGGTCACACTCCTTTCAAATTGTTTTATGGTCAGGAAGCTCTCATGCCGTTTGAATACATCCTACCAACTCTCCGTTTTCAACTGGCTACTGCCCATAATCCGCCTGCTGCACTCAAAGAAAGGGTCTATCAATTGGAACAGTTGGATGAACTTAGAAGGGATGCTTATATTCGTGTTCTTCATGGACAACCGTTGCAAAAATCTTTACATGACAAACGTCTGAAGACAAAAACATTCAACGAAGGAGATTTGGTTCTTCTTTATGATTCTCGGTACAAAAATTTTCCGGGTAAACTTAAGTTTCGTTGGCTTGGCTCTTATCAAATTGTTCAAATGGTTCGATCCAGCGTTTTTCAACTGGCTGAGTTAGATGGCACTCCATTACCTACACTGGTTAATGGCTTTCGCCTCAAAACATTTCATCACACAGAAAGCGACAATCAACAAACAGATACAGTTCAAGACACAACCACAACCGAAAGTGACTAAAACAGTGGCATATTATAGGTGGAAATTTTTTACAAAATGTGGGCACAGCCCAGCTATTTCCGCTATGGGCGCGCCCTATATACAAAAACGGGCTCGTGAGCCCTATCTACTAAAACCTAAGAGGAAAAACCCTCTACTAGGGTTGGAGCGCAGGTGATGCGAGGAGGTGGTAGAGGTTCGCTTTCGGGGTCCCAAAGCGAAGGTGCGAGAACCACCTCCATCCCGTTGGTATGAGGATCGGGATGTTCAGCCATCCGGAACACCACCATCCATTCTCGGGCCACGATTGTGGCGGCGCCCGAAGGTCCGCACAATTCATTTTGCAAGTAATCCACTCTTGGCGGTTAGTGGGCATCGATGCGGTTCGTTCAAAACCAAAGAAGCCACCATCATGCCGCGCCATCGAATGTCTTCGCTTCACTCCCGGTTCGTCTTATATAGCCAACCGAAGAACTCCTTGTCGACGTGGACCAATAAAAAAAATCGCCAACGTGTTTGCAATGCAAGGCTGTTTCTAAACAGAGAATCGTTCCCCGTAAGATATCTAGCCATGGTACCCTCGACACATTCGTTTTTAATGATATCCCACTTCGAGTTGACAACATTAAATGCCATTGCTTCTTTTCATACCCGTCACACATTAATATGTGTCCTTTGGCCACCTGTCACATCCGATCATTTTCTCACGTCTCATCTCCACCGTTCATTGCTTCTCCCTTGGTTGTTTGGGGACTTAGCCAAATTTTTGCCTCTCAATCGCCTCCTTGGCATCTTTCAACACCTGGCACCATCAACGGTTGCCGTTTCGTCCTCATCATGCCTCTTCGCCTCCATTTGCGCGCCCTAAACCTTTTCGTCCCTCTGCGCCTTCGTCCTCCGCCCTTGAATCACTGTTCTTTTCCGCAAATCTTTGCCATGGCTGCACCAAAATTTTCTACACTTCAAGCTACTGCTCCCAGGGAACCGGCTCTTTTCGAGTCTGTATCTTTCTTGACGCCCACTTTCCGTGAAGCCCTTGTTGGCCCGAATCGTGAAGTCGCAGAACGCCAGAAACTTTACGAATTCTCTCAAATGGAACTTCCGGCTCCAAATCCTGACCAGTTGAAGCAGTTCATCGCTAACATCGTCAACAGCCCGCATGGATACACCACAGTGGTCGATGGCACCACCATTTCGCTGACTCAACACCTGATTTCCGAGGTATTCCATATTCCTTTGCAAACCCCTTGTTTATCTTGGTCTGCCATACAGGATCTAGATGTCACTGAGTTTGGTGCACCTCCTTATCACGCCAATGTGCATCGCTTGACAAATATAGACAAACCCCATGAAACTTTTGTTAAGTTTACGTAAATAAGTTCCTTGGGTATTCTATCAAGAACACCCATATCAATAAGCCTTTCTATAATATTGTGCTCACTGCTACGCACTCCAACCAACACATTGATTGGCCCCAATTGTTGTTCTACCGTCTTCTCCAAGAAGTGGACCGTCTTCGGGCTGCCACTTCTATTTCTGAAGTATCTGTGGGAGGCCACCTTCAAGCCATTATCCGTCATTACTTTCCTCCCACACCTCCTCATTCTCATGATTCCACTCAGCGGTCCCTTCCTCAGACTCACCAAGTCGGCACTTCACGCCCTTCTTCCTCTGGTCATGTCAAAATTCCGCACTCCCATGTCACTGTCTCCTCCTCCGCTACAGAATCCAAGCATTCCAGTTCACACCATGTCTCACAAACATCGCAAACCAGGCAACAGCAGGCTCCACCACCACAGCACCCTCGTCAGCTGTTGTATCAGTATCAGCAGGATGCTCAAGCTGCTGTTCTAAAGTTACAAGAATCCCAAGAAGCTCTTATGAATGGGGTTCACACGGCCCTGACGGCCTCAGATGCGGTTCACAGTGACCTTCAAGCTGCCACTGCACAAGTTCAAACTTTGGAGGCCCAACTTCAAGACAAGCACGGAGCTCTCTTACAGGCCCGTATAGATCTCAAAAGTGCACAGGATCAGACCAGCCTACTTACAGATCAGTAGGCTCAACTCCAATCCGAAATTCAGGACTTATTGGAGCAAAACAAATCCAAAGATACTCTCCTGAGTGACAAAGAGAAAGATATAGCTAAGCTTGACGCCTTGTACTCAGAGCTTTGTGACAATTACAACACTCAAGTTCAAAACCTTACCGAGCGTGACGCTCAAATTGCCTCTCTGACGGCTCAGCTCTCCACGCAGACTTCACAGCTCACATCTCTCCAAGATCAGCTTACGGAGGTACCGAAACAGAAAATTCTTGATGACGCGGAGATTGCCGTGCTTCGACTCAATGCTCCTGGGCAATCCACCTCACAGGTCCACACTTCTCATAAACGGGTCCGTGATCAGTCACGCCTTCTGTTAGAAAAGGACCACAGGATCCGTGACCTTGAACAATAGTTACAGCACGCTATTCAGTCTGCTGATGAGGCACAGACCAAACTTGATGGCTATATTGCCATCGTTAGCCCCGTACTTGTTGATTTCCCAGTTCCTTCACGCTATATCGGATTATGTGGTTGCCGCCGCCACCTCTTTCTTACGAAGTGGCATGGGGCTGATGGTCCTGTGGATGTTCACTGCAAGACCGCAGATTTTCTTGGATCGGCCGAACTCTCAATTGAAGACAAAGGTTTATCTTTGTGCCCTTTTGGTCTTTGATCTCATTCAACTGCGACGATCGGGACTTCATCACCTTCGAATTGTTCAGCCCATGGCTTACATCTTTCATGATTTCTATCCGGGTGATACCGTGTGAGAGATTTCGGGGATGGGCCCGCGGCCAGAACTTTCGGGGTGACCCCACTCTTCAATGGTTGCTTCGGGATAACAATCCCTATCTCGCTGATCATGCTCGGATCCACGCTCTTCATCAAGAGTACATGCGAGCTTGCTCATCATTTGCCTCTCGGCAAGCGGAAGTCTTTGCAACAAATAAGGAAGTATCGGGACATCCAGAGGATCTTCCCTATGCACAAGTTTACATGCAACATCTCGCGAGGGTACAATCAATTGCGTGCTCTTGGATAGCAAAACCGTCCCCACGGGCTGGGATAGCCCTCGTCAGCTGTCAACTCTAGCCCGCCCTGCAATGCGGGATCGTTGGTGCAAAGCCCTTGATCCGGCCCTTGTTGTGAATTCAGGGGCGGGCTCGGGAACCCCGCCCACGGGCATGGTTCCCTCCCTATGCTTCCCTAGGTGTTCCTCCACGCCCCGGGTTCACGACCTCGATTGGCGTCGCCCATTTTGGACCAAGGTCATGGATGGCCATCTTTGGATGGACTCCACCTCGGATCTCGGACGGATCTCGGTGGGATCCCGTTTTGTTCGCCGCTCCAATTGGGAGGAGGGTGCCACTCTTGATAACACCATGAATTGGATCTATATTGCTAATGGCGTGGTTGGCAGCGCCTGGCGATCGCGCTTCATGGTCTTGACACCTTCTTGCGAGATCGCCGCCACCTCACCGGATCCTTGATCCATCTTCAAGCGGGGTTTTGTGCTGCTCTCAAATGCATCTTGCTCAGCTCCTTAAATCGGCGTCCCATTTTTCTTTGCAATCGAATGCGGTGTCGGTGCCTTCGGCCTCGGACTGCCTACTCATGGAATGTCGGTTTGTTTCTTGAGGGCGCCCATGTCGCCCTTGAAGACATGGTGCGATCCGGTTTTCTCATTGATGCAGATCCCGCCCTTGGCCTCAACACTCCTCCTGCTCTACAAACACGCCCGAGAATCTCATTGGCAAGTATCATAATGGTGCGATCCTCACTCCGTGAGGATCACTGACAGGCGGCTTCAGCCCTCGAAACACTTCCTCCTTTTCTTCACCACGAGTGTCGTTTGGTGGGGAGTGTTAGTCTGTGCCTCTGATGCAGGACTATTCATCATCTGACGGACCAGGTCAAGCTTAAGGATCCACAGGACAGCGCGGGTCAGCCGTCCAAAGCCCGGCCAGAAGACCAAGCGGCGGACCCGCTTGATCAAAGCTGCGTCGAAGTCAACAAGAGGCGCCCGCTCGAGACAAGTGATGGCACATGCCACCGTCGCGTCGTCGCCAGATTCTAGGCACTTCAAGAGGCACCGCCAACATTCCACCAAATCGGGCCTCCTTCTTCGAGTCGCACCAGAGATCGGTCGGTGTGTCTATATTGGGCCAAAGGCCATTGTACTATATATATGAGTAGAGCTAGCACATGATTTTTAGATGAGTTTTGAGTCTTGTCTCTCTTCAGTCTTCTCTCGATTGCGAGAGCTCATGTATGTTCATCATTGACATCAAGGAAGCTTATCATTTTCCTCTCATTGTTCTCTTCTGTTCTGTTTTCTTCTTCTTGTTCCTTTCTTGCAAATCCCGCGTGACATAGTCCCCCGGATTCTCCTGTTAGATCCAAGGGTCCTCACAGAGGGCTGTCTTGCAGGAGTTCCCGAACCCAGACCCCAAACACGGGATTATATCCTGCCTACAAAATGTGCATGTAAGGCAAAAGTTTTGCCCAACGGATGTGTGGCGAGTTGGTATAGGCCTAGTAATGCCAAAATAAATGTGCATTTGGTCATGGGTTCAAACCTTGCCAATGTATGTTTATCTTTGGGAGTTGGTTACTGGGGTTATACGATGATCCCCGACATGGTAGAACTTAAAAGCCTATACGTGTCCTCCACTTTGGCTGCCGCAAGGCAGTGGGATAAGCTAGCTAGGCTAGTCTGTACAAGATTAGTCTAGTATGGACCTTAAATAAAGTAATAAAAAAACAATGGGACTATGGTAGGTGGCACTAGGATGGTGAGGCTAAAAAAGCCATGCCCCTAGAGTTGCCCCTAGGACCTAGACTTTCTAAGGCGGGATTATATCCTGCCTACAAAGTATGCATGTAAGGCAAAAGTTTTGCCCAACGGATGTGTGGTGAGTTGGTATAGGCCTAGTAATGCCAAAATAAATGTGCATTTGGTCATGGGTTCAAACCTTGCCAATGTATGTTTATCTTTGGGAGTTGGTACTTCGCATTTGCATGTTTTGGCACCAGCTTTATATTTTATAAGCAATTAAGGAGCCAATTATGTTAACGAAATGGTGTGTTATGGGAGATGTTGTTTTTTTGGGTTGGAAAAAAAAATAAAAGTTTAAAAAACATGGGCAAGTTCATGAACGACATATAAACTATTAAATATAGGACAAATCCCACATACAAAAACAAAAAAATTTAAGTTTTTTTTCAAGAAAAAGCGCGGCCACTTTTTGCTTTTTATTTTTTCGAACCCAAAAACATAACATCTTCATTTTTTTTTTCACAAGACAAAACTATGGCTATCGTCCCTAGAAACAAAGCGTCTAAGGGTCTAAGTTAGATATTGGGGTACAAATGCAAATCATTGCCATAGCTAGGAGTTCCAACTTCGGCGGCCTATTTGTAAGTCTGCTGCAAAAATCAAGGGATGAACCATGAACTGTAGCAAAACAATGTAGCATGTAATAAAAAATGTTTGTGGATATAAACGCTTTCCTTTTATTAGCTTTAACGTCTTCTTTTATATACATTATATTCTTTATGTTTAAATGGTTCACCCTTTTCTAGTGTAGGCTTGATGCCATAGTAATATCTTCTGGACCCCTAGATTTTTTAGTGGCTCTTACATAAAATCTCTAAAACCAATGGTCCATCCAAAAAATTGACTTTTTTGATTAAAAACTTTTTCCTTCAACCAAAATTTTGAAAAAATCATTTGCCAATGTTATAGCATCATTTAAATCCACAAGAACATAGAAATTATTTTAGAGAGGTACTACATGATCCAACATGTTATTTGGTTCCTAAATACAAAGTGAGAAAAAAGGTTTCACCACAACTCCTCATTTGATTAAAAAAAGAAATGGTAGTTTTAAACTATGTTATAAAAGATCTCCCTTTGTCCTAAGACTGGTTTCTTCAGCTATTTGTCCTCTGTTGGTTTGCGTTTGCTAACATAAATCAAATTGCCTAAAAGAACAAAAATTGTCTCAACATTTGGAAGGTCATCCAATTATGTGAAGTTTTTTAATGGTAATTTGTAATGGATTAGAATTGAATTGAATTGATTTTTATCATTCGCGGGGACCAATTAGCTTATGGGACCCAAACAAGGAATACAACAAGCATATTACGGCTAGGATTAAAAAACCCCAGTCATGGAGGGTTTTCAAGGGAAAAAACTAGGCAGTAATAGGTATGCTGAGAAATCGTACAATGATATATGACAATGGTACATCCTGATGTGTCTACGTGCCTCGTTCGAGGACATAACTGAGTGCGGGCATCCATGATGCCCCCGAGATAAGATCCTAGCGAGTCCACTGACGTTGTATCCAGCAGTGCATGCAACTGCTGGTTAGGCAGGATCAACTGAGCATAGTTGGGGCGAATGTGACTGGATGCCGGACAATGTTGTTGTGGCTTTCATCTTCAATAGCACCATGTTGACAGCACAGACACATTCTATCCTCTTGTGCTTCCTGGGCCCATCTGCATATCTCAATTCGCAAGTGATGTGCACATGTGCGAATGGAGGCTATCAATCTACGTTTTTGCAATGGCAAATGTGCGTGGAGGTAGCGCTATGGACCACATGCAAGTGGGGTTGATTTGGACCTTATGGTGCGCGGTCTTAACATGTTCAAGGGCACCAGTATCCCAAAGCTTAATGAGGAAGCAAGCATCTAAGTATTGCCACAGCTGATGGTGGTCCTCTTTAGTTTCAACTTTGATGCACCTATGCTCTTATACGCCCCATCTGGAGAACCACTGTGCCCGCCTTTTCTTCCAACATGCCTTGAGGCACTGCAGGCCCATGGCCATAGTATAAGCCAGGTTGGAGAGACGTTCATACCCGCTACCTTCTGAAAGTAAATAATGTGGTGGTCAAGTGCGGCCCACTGAAGAAGTAAGAAACCGATCTCCAGCAGGAGGATCTGCTATGGAGCGCCCGCTCGAAGCAGGCTTTCTATACCTGCTTCAAATCATTCCACGTAGCCCGGGATACAGATTTTGACCCCATATAAAAGAACAGATTCCAGCAAAACCCTGAACAAGTAGGACATATGGGGCCAGTCATACGACTCTGCTTTGCAAATATTACTCTGCATTGCATAAAGTGCCTTCCAACTGGCAGTTGCTCGCAATCAAATGGAAGTGTCCTAGTATGTGGTAGTGGAAAACTCTATACCCAGGTACTTGTAAGTGTGCGCCACCTCCACATTTTGCCCCTAATAAGTGAAGGAGTGAAGCCTTGGCTGGCGCAAAGATGAGATAAGCAAGACTTTAGTTTTGGCCAAATTGACCCTCATTCTAGTGGCCCGACAGAAGCTATCCAGGGCATGTAGGTGCTGCTGCATGGCATCGGGGGCGTGGGCTAGGAGGTCCACATCATCTGCGTACATAAGCTGCCTAATGATCTAGTGCACAAGTCACCACATGATATAAAGCCACCCCTCCAATTGGTCAATGTAGAGGCCAAACTCGGGAGGGCGGGCATCCTTGGAGGACACCAATACTACTATTGACAAGTGGTCCTGCCGGTGTCAATCGGCCGGAACATGTCTCATAGAGCCTGTATACTGCATTTTGCAAGTCTTCAAGGGCCCCCAATTGTGTGAGTCTTTCCCACAACTTTTCTCTAGGCACAGTGTCAAAGGCTTTTGCAAAGTCGACAAAGCAGCAGTAGAGATCCTGGTGGCAGTTCTTGCTATCCTCAACCAAGATCCGGAGCATGAACATATGGTCAATGGTGGAGTGTCGGGGCCTGAATCCTGCCTGTGTGAGCGCTCTCACTTCTATCTCCTCTGCCCACATCGTGAGTTGCTGTTCAAGTATGTTGGCCATTAGCTTTACAAAGAGTGAATTGACCATGATTGTTCTATAGTTGGCTGGGCTGTGTAGGTCTCCTGCCTTGTAGATGGAGACTACTCTGCTAGTGGTCCACTGTTGGGGAAATCCTTCATGTAATGCCCTATTAAATAGTGCGGCCAGGATGGGCACTATTGGTGGTCCCGCCCACTTGAGCAGCTCTGCCTGCATGCCATCTAAGTCTGCCATCTTGCCATTGGCGTAGGCGCGGTGAGGCCCCAGTGACATCGCCTGCGTGATTTTCAAGGCGGGCCCCTTTGGGGGGGGGTACCTCTAATCGAACCCCAGGAGGATCATAGAGCTGGTGCAAGTATTGCACCCATTGATCTAGAGTGATATTTCTTGCAGGCTGCAAAGACTTACCTTTCTCCAAAATGTTCTGGGATGCCACTCCAGCAGATAAAACATTTTCCTCTGATGCTCTGCAGTATATCTGGATTTCTTTCCTTTCACAAAAAGACGGTATTGTCCGACGCGAGAGGAGGGGTGAGTTGACACAATCGAAGCCGGCAGACTTGAAGTCTATACATTCAAACATCAAACCCGGTTACGGGGAAAAGATTCTAGTTCCCGAATCTTAGGGGCGCTTACACACCAAAGCATCTCTCTGCAGCAGTCATAAGCACTGTGACCAACTCGTCAATCTGTTGTTGTAGCATGGGGAGCTGCAGAATTTTTGCCAAGTCAGGTATCAGCATCTGGGCATAAGTCACCGCGCAGTCGTAATCCAGCCGCAGCTGAGGCACGAGGGGAGGGGGGGGTGGATCACATTTGATCCGTGCATATGCCAATGTATTTGGAGGAAAAGTAGCTGACGATCCGAGTCAGTCTCCTCATCTCTATTATATGTGCCTATTCAGAGCTGGGTGATGAGATGCAGGTCTTGTTCAACCACTAGTACTTAATCCACAACACTGGATCTGCCTCCCTAGTTTTCCTACCTACAAGTGTAGCCGGCAGATAGGGGCCACTGCGCCAAACCATTGCATACGACCATATCAAAGATGCTGCACATCTGAATCAATTGCCGGCCATGCCGCTTAACCTGATGGGAGCCATCGGCTGATGTTTGTGGCCAAGCAGTCTCTGCCGGACGGAGTTGCAGGACGTTCTTTGGTAACGGGTCAAACTTCATGAGCTATTCTGTTTTCGTGCGTGCATTGAAGTCTCCCAGCAACATAACTCTGCCCAACTGCCTGTACAGCTGTATGTCATCATATAGATCGACATATGGATCCATCCTATCCACATCCGTGTTGTAGCAGTAGAAGTTGGACTCTGCGTGTGGAAAGTAACATGATGCAAGAAAGAAATTGTCACCACTGCGATTCTGCACTCGAACCCAGAGGTAGCAAGTTGTGTCTGTTTCTGTTTTCTGCAACGAAACTGATGGTGCCAAGTTTGTGCGGTAGTAAGAGGCGATACTGCCATGTCCCCATTCTGTGCACTCACTGAACAATGAGTAGTGCTGATATCCTGGCATATCTGGTATCCAGTGCCCAGCATGTTCCCAAGTTTCCATAAGGAAGATGAGATCTATGTCTGCCGCAATGGAGTTAAGACTATCTCCCTTCTGCCAAGGGAACCCTTGCAATTCCAGGAGACCATACGCAAGCATTGTCCCTATTTGATGGACGGGTTAGCTGCGCCATCAAGGGGGGCAGCATCAAGGGGCTGTGCAGGAGTAGTAGGAGTAGCGAAAACAACAGCAGCCCGAAGGGTGACAATGTGTGCAATGGGTGGAGCAGTAGAAGTGGCAGGTGCATGCTGAGTAGAGGTGGCCGCGGCAGGATTAGTAGTCACAATATCCACTTCAACATTGGGTGCAGCAGCAGCTCTGAGAACCCGAGTAGCAGACGTGGCAATAGCACCCCGAGGGGTTTTAACAACTCTGTGTATCGCATCCCCCACATCAGGGTTGGATGGCTTGAGAGCAATGGCCACTTCTAAAGGTATTACATGCAGATAATATAGACACGAAGGTGGTAAATGGTTTTGTTGGTTATGTCATCTCTTAAGTGAAAGATTTAAATATCATTTCAGATCTTTAAATTGTAACAAGACGTAGAGATGAGGAGATAAATTCTGATCACTATCCACTTTATTTGTCATTAAAGTGAACCTCTTCAACCAATCGATAAACATGCTTATGCATCTCACATTCGCTTGAAGAATTCTAGATTTGTTGAATATACACATAACATTAGCTTTTGTGCTTGGAAGTATTTTGGATTACCAACTCTCTAATAGCGTTATGCTGCTTGTTGATGCTTTGATTGCTTCTGATGTGTCATGCTTTGGTACACTTGCTTTGGTGTTGCTCATGCTAGTAGAAATCCTTTCCTAAAATTCCATGGTTTGGTGTTGAGAGTGTGAACAATTAAAAAAACAGTTGTGCAGATAATTAATCTAGATGCACATCAAAGTGCCATCAAGAATTATAAGTTTGTGTTGAGAAACAAGAAGATACACTTTGTAAACGATCATTAGAAGCGTTTGAATTGCTGCTATGTGATCGTCATGCATTCTGACGCCAAATATTATGTCAACTACATCCTATCCTTGGATATATTTCTATGCAGCGATGAGATGAATGATTGGTTCAACAGTGATCGTTCTGGAGTTCCTAATATTGTACCTCCTTTGGTAGATAATATTCTTCAACTCACAAGAAAGGAAGTTGAAGAAGATCTGTGACATTTATCCGATGGAAAGTCTCCCGATCTTCAAGGTAATATTCTTTAGTTCAGAAAGGAGGAAGTTAAAAAGGAATTGCGATATTTATCCAATGGAAAGTCTTCCAGTCTTCAAGGTTTGCAGGCAAACTTGCTTAAATGAAAGGGTCCGCTATCGCTTTCAATTATCACTGCTCTTTGAACTCAAGCTTTGCAAGAAGGATTGCTAGTAACTTGGGCTATTAGTAAGGTCATTCCGATTCATAAAGCAGGTGATGAGAACGACCCTTCTAATTATTGTATGGTCATTTCAGGTCCAACTTTTTACAAGCTATTAGTCAGTATTACTAAGAAGAAGTTGACAACATGGGCAGAACATACTGGTATGCGTGCTCTAGAACAGATAGACTTTCAATCAAGCCATTCTATGATATATCATTTCTTCACATTGTGTATGGTTATTGAACATAGTCGAAGCTTGAAATAGGGCCTCTATATATACTTTGTGGATTTCACTTCTGCTTTTGATACAGTATACCTTGAGAGCTTCTTTGGCAGAGATTGCAAGTGCTTGGAGTTCCACAAGATCTTCAAGACACAGCTATGAAAGGGTATTTGCGAAGTTTCTAGCATCGGGTATCCACATGGAAGTATGTCAGGGTTGTCCACTATCTCCTATACTCTTTGGCTTGTACATTGACCAATTGATAATAATGTTGGCAGAGGACATCATTTGACACACTATATTATCAAGCAACTTATGTACGCTGATGATGTTTCTCTTATGGCATATGGAGCTGCGAGAACACTTACATGCTCTGTGTCTTTTTTGTGAGAACACAAGTCGATGCGTAAATTTCTAAAAGATAAAATGCTTAATGGTTCAATCTTCTCAGTGTACCATTCCAACTTTATACTATGATAGCCACAAAGTTGAAAGATAGCTACAATCATACCTGTTAGAGATGTTTGTGGAGCCAGTGTTTCTGTATGAAGTGGAAGTATGGGGGGCAGTGATATCACTTACCACATGGGAGGATTTGGAATGACAGGGGGTACAGAAAGCCTTTTTGACTCGAGCACTTGGAGTCAAGTCCACGGTCCCATATCAATTTCTTCAGTAAGAGACAAGGTTTTTACCTCTTTAAAGAGCTGCTCTGGAACATCACATCAGATACTACCAGAAAGTGGTAAGCATGGGAATTTCGCGCCTTTTAAACCTCCCCTGTACAATGGTCATTGGTCCACAATGCCTTAAGGGCCCATTGGAAGAAAAATTGAGCCATCTAGTTCTCCAGATGGTATGTGCAGGAACAAGGGTGCATATAGGTGCATACCAATGAAGATCACAATTGCATGAAATAGTATTTGAGCACATGTAAAGACATCGCACTACGAAAAACAAAATCTTATGCTTGCAAGGGGTTCAGAACAATACCTCTTAACATATTTACCCATGAAAAACGTAGAGTGATTGCATCCACTTTCACAGGATCACACCACCTTAGAATTGTGACAGACAGATGGGCTCGAAAAGAGCGAGAAATAGGTCTATATGGAGTTGGTTACACCTAACCAGCTGCTACATGTGATGATGAACACGCCATTGGTAGAAGCATTAACATCTTACATTCAGAAGATGCTGGACATGCGGGCCCAATTGTATCCATGAACATTACATTAACATGTACAGTTTATGAGTACATCTATTATTGCTTCCCCCGAATATCCTTTGGGATAGGGTTTTTTAATACTGGAGAGGAATAGGCCTTTGTTTGGATCCATAGACCATCTCGTTTTCATGGATGACAGCATTCAATTCAATTCTTTTTAACTAAAATGCGATAAGGTAAGCTAGTGGTTGATTGCTCACTCTTCCTCATTTTGTCGATGCAAGTGGCTATCTTTGTTGAAACGTCCTCTCATGGATTTGCTAAATTCTTCCCATATGGTGTTTTGTGTCCAAGTATATGGCATAATCCTTTCGAAATTCTCTTGTAAACTAGACTTAGAATCTCAGTCAGATACTATACCTCTAGCACTGACAATGTCTGTCTTCGCGTGGCTCCCCATTCCACCTGCCTGACTCAATTCAAATATGGTGGGCACCTGTGCGAATGGAGACAATGCACATGCGACTTTTCATGGGCAGATGTGAACGCAGGTAGCGTTGTGGGCCTTGATCTAGCATGGGATTTATGTGTCACTTGTAAATGTTCCGTTTCAACCTGCTCTAGGGCCCTAGGATCCCAAAGCTTGCCGAGGAAACAATTGTGAAAGTAATGCCTCAGGCTGTCGCGATCGGCCTCTGTGTTCACATGTATGCACCTGTGCCCCTGCACATTCCATCTGGCTAGCCACTGAGCTCTATTGTCCTTCCAACAAGCCTTAAGCCGTTGCAGTCTCATTGCCACAGTGTAAGCCAGGTTCGGGAGACTGGCATCATCCATACTGACAATCTCCTGGAAATAGACGATGTGTCTATCAAGGGCTGCCCTATAAAGAGGTAAGAATCATGTCTCTTGTAGTAGGATTTGATATAACAACCAACACATAACTACCATTAACATTATTTAAACCATTACATCGAACACTCTTAAATTATAATCTCCCTAAAAGCCCCTTTGGTTTGGGTGCATATTCACACAGGGGGTGACTTCGGCATCAAGAGCTGTTGGATGGGTATATTTGCCATTATTCCTTGATTCATAGATAGCGATCCTCGTTTATGGGGTATGCTTGTACAAGTTTTTGTATGAAGTTCACAAAATACTATTAAGGTTTGAGGCAATGTACTAAATGGTGTTGATTTTTGTACATGTATTGTATAATTAAAGGGTATCTCGCTGCCTTATGTCACCTCCATGTGAATATGCACCCAAACCAATGGGGATTTTAGGGGGAGTATAATTTAAAAGTGTTGGATGTAATGGTTTGAGTTGAATAATGTTAATGGTAGTTATGTGTTGGTTGTATATTAAAAAAAAAAAAAAATGGGCCCTTTGGGATCAAAGCAAACATAGGTATTTTATTGATATGCCTATTTTTGGCAACCTAGCTTATTCATTATTTGGTAATAGTATTGCAACACAAGAATTATGTTTATACAGGATCAAATACAGTGCACCATTCATTCCATCGTTCTAAATAAAAATGCACAACTATTCTAGAAATACAATAAACAACTGGACATTGTCACTTTCATTTATAAAGTCTGAACAAATTGAATTGGAAATATACTCTCAAGAAACACATTACATCAAAATCTCAATTCCCTGCATTGCATACCAAGGGCCGCCCAAAGATATGCAAATACATTGTTATAAAATGGGCAAAACTTGAATATAATCATCATGTACCAGTCCATAAGTCTCATGCCTTTATGCAATTGATCTGAATTGCTGCACATTGTTTCATTAGATGAAACCTTAGTTGCCCCTCGATAACTTATTTTTTCCTTATTGATATCATCATTCTCAATAAAACCTTTATGTCCTGAATCACTGAAGTCCATGTTATTAATTCTGTCCTCTGAATCTTGAACAACCATATCTTTTGAGTTTAATTCTTCTTGTAGCTCAGCAATCTGGATTGCAATGTCTGGGGATAAGCCATCTGGATGGTTGACTGTTATTTTCTGGGGAGAGGTCAATGAGATCAGATGTTTGATGGATAATTGGTTCAAGGGAATTGTGAGAGGAGGGGACAAAGGCAATTGGCTCCATTGTATCTGCACAAAAATCTTCAGATAGGTCAGTCAGAATATTAAAACTATTTGAACAGAGAACCTTTGAGGGACTGTTTGTAGTCGTGCTGATGTGGACATCTTGACCCTTAGACTGAAAGTAATTCCTGTGCTGGAGGAGCAAGGACTCCAGGAGATTTATGCATTTGTAAGGCAGCAGGCATATCAGTACTCATGCTTCCTTTTGTACTTTTCAAATCATTACTTAATGGAATCTCAATCCCTGTAACTGATGTGTTGGGAAAATTCTTGCCATTCAAATCATATTTCACATTGTGTTTCAATGTGTCTTCTATAGATGGTTTTGGTGCAGAATGTATAACAATTCCTTTTGTTGGAATTTTTGAGTTCACATCATAATCTTAAGTTATAGGTTGCACATTTGGAGACAGATAATATCTACATTACAAATGGTTATGGCTATGATCTGATAAAAGGGAAGGCAAACATGAATACTAGTGACTTGGGGACGTACTAATTTTTTAGAGATGATGAAAAACAACACCATGGTTCAATGGTCATAATCTTATTATATTAAGCTTAACCCGAAGGGAGAACATAGGTGAATCTCGGTCCAATGACTTGGAAGTTTCCTTTGTACATAATATCGGTCCAATGCACAAAAGATAGGATGGATCAGATGAGCATAACAGTGACGTTTAACTGCCGGAACCTTATGCTGATAAATAACACAAGATATATAGATTATTTAATTACATCGATTCAGTGTTGATCAGTGGCTGAATAAGAGGTTGGTTCATTGAAAGATCATATATTCTCATTGCTACAGTGTTTCGACTATTCTCTATTGTTTAAGGTTACAGTGATGAACTCATACATAGATAATATTCAATATCTAGCATTATAACAGGGGGTTACCTTTATGATTTTTATACGTTTTTTATTATGGTTTTACTATGATTTTGTCGATGTATTTGTGTGCATGTACGAAAGAGTATTTCTAGAGCGCATCCCTTTCTTAGCCGTGGATTTTTTATGAGGAAAAGAATTGTATGGTGGTGATTTAGGTTTTTGTGCATGTTATTTTCAACCCTAAATTAAAGTGTTCACGAAGATATATGGCAATGCTTCATTTCCAAAATCTTGGCATAACTAGGTAAGAAGGAATGCAGGGCAAGCGTCTGATCCATCTGAAGGTTATTAGTCATGTACTATTATGGCTTAGATCTACAGAGAAGAAAGTTCTGTGAGTATGCAGGGAAAACTACAGTCTCAGTTGGAATGGGAGATTGAAAGCAAGTTAGGCAATGGTCGTTTGACATTGGGATCAAATGTGAATATGAAATGCAATGGCTATTGCTAAGTTAGTGGAATGGCCTAGGTAAATTCTAACCTAGGTCGTTAACCTATGGTTAAAGGTTAAAAGTTAAAGTTGCAGATTAGTATATTTTAACCATTATAGAAATGGAGAAAAACGGTCGAATGATAGAATGCCATGGTCGACCCAAAGTGCGGCTAAGAGGTCGGTCAGGCCGATCGGCCAGACTGATCCGGATATAAACAAAGGTGTAATGCTTTTGGATCTTATCTTTGTGATTACATAAGATTGATTAATGAATTCAAAGATCGTGCTTGGGCTCTCGAAATATGATTCAACTCTGCTACAGTAAATTAGTCAATACAATATGAACAGTAAAATTCCAATGGTTCGTTAAATGATTATTTGAATAGTGAATAGTGAAGTATTTGAATGCCTTGATTCATAATTGAAGAGTATTTGCATCATTGCTATTGAAAGTTATCTAGCCATAATTTTAAAAGTATCTTGGCATAATCCTTCATTGGTATCAGAGCCAGCATTGTCATAATGTCTACAAGATTTGGTGCAAATTTACTGACTTCTATTGAGGTGTTTAAAGGGGATAGTGGTTTTCAGATTTGGAAGCAAGGCATTAGGCAAGTGCTTGAATTTGAAAACTTGTGGTATCTCATTGATGGAGGACAAACCAAAAGAGCTTCTATAATTGCAAGATCAAGAAATTCTGTTGCAGGGGAGACCAGTGAAGCTTCAGTTGAAGGTGGAGGCAATGATGTTCCTGTTAGTTCAAGAATGACTGTAAGTGCAGAACCAGAAGATGAACTGAAGGTAATGGAGGCTCAAGCTATTATAACAAGTAAGGTTGGCACTGTTATTAAGTTGAAGTTAAGAGGGATGAGTCCAAAATAGATGTGGGATTACATGGTAAATCAATATGAGATCAAAACTTCTTCACAAATTGACATGCTTGAAAAACAGCTTAGGAAGTTAAAGTTGTTTGAAAAAGACAATATGACTGATTATTTGAAAAAGTTTGACTCCATAATTGCAGATTTGGAGGGACCTGGGATAATTCTAAATGATCAATATCAAATCTTGTCTTTGGCAAGATCTGTGTCTCACAATAGTCAGCTGGCTACATTGATCAGAAATGTTGCTAGGTCCAAGGAGCATGCCATTCAAATGATCAGGACAGAATTTGAACAGAAAAATGTGGCTTATGAAGATGACACATCTGAAGTTTTGTATGCAGGAAAAGCAAAGAAAGGTGGAGGTGCAAGCAAGGACAAGCTCGGGCCTTGCTACAATTGTAATCAATATGGTCATCTCAAGTATGAATGCCCTAATGAAGGTAAAGTTATAAAATGTTTCAATTGTGATGGGAAGGGGCATGTTGCTGCAAACTGCCCAAGTCCAAGAGGGACTGCAGGCAGAGGTAGAGGCAGAGGAAGGTCTGCTAATCAGAGAGGAAACTTTGCAAGAGGGAGAGGTGCAGGCAGAGGCAATCCATCCTTGAATGTAGTGAAAGAGTCAACAACAAATGAAGAAGAGGATGAGGATGATACTGCTAAGGTAATGCATTCTACTTTGAATATTTCAAATAGTTTGCAAAAGAAGATTAACAAAATGTTAATCATAGATTCAGGAGCTAAGAAAACCGTGACATGTGATCAAACTTTGTTGAGAGAATGCAAAAGGAGAGAAGCTGACCATGTGCAATTAGGAGGTGGAGGCAATGATGTTCCTGTTAGTTCAAGAATGACTGTAAGTGCAGAACCAGAAGATGAACTGAAGGTAATGGAGGCTCAAGCTATTATAACAAGTAAGGTTGGCACTGCTATTAGTTGAAGTTAAGAGGGATGAGTCCAAAAGAGATGTGGGATTACATGGTAAATCAATATGAGATCAAAACTTCTTCACAAATTGACATGCTTGAAAAACAGCTTAGGAAGTTAAAGTTGTTTGAAAAAGACAATATGACTGATTATTTGGAAAAGTTTGACTCCATAATTGCAGATTTGGAGGGACCTGGGATAATTCTAAATGATCAATATCAAATCTTGTCTTTGGCAAGATCTGTGTCTCACAATAGTCAGCTGGCTACATTGATCAGAAATGTTGCTAGGTCCAAGGAGCATGCCATTCAAATGATCAGGACAGAATTTGAACAGAAAAATGTGGCTTATGAAGATGACACATCTGAAGTTTTGTATGCAGGAAAAGCAAAGAAAGGTGGAGGTGCAAGCAAGGACAAGCTCGGGCCTTGCTACAATTGTAATCAATATGGTCATCTCAAGTATGAATGCCCTAATGAAGGTAAAGTTATAAAATGTTTCAATTGTGATGGGAAGGGGCATGTTGCTGCAAACTGCCCAAGTCCAAGAGGGACTGCAGGCAGAGGTAGAGGCAGAGGAAGGTCTGCTAATCAGAGAGGAAACTTTGCAAGAGGGAGAGGTGCAGGCAGAGGCAATCCATCCTTGAATGTAGTGAAAGAGTCAACAACAAATGAAGAAGAGGACGAGGATGATACTACTGAGGTAAGGCATTCTACTTTGAATATTTCAAATAGTTTGCAAAAGAAGATTAACAAAATGTTAATCATAGATTCAGGAGCTAAGAAAATCGTGACATGTGATCAAACTTTGTTGAGAGAATGCAAAAGGAGAGAAGCTGACCATGTGCAATTAGGAGATGGAGGCTTGCAAAAGATTGAAGACACTGGAATATTAGAAATATTTGATTTAGAAGGAAAAGCTGTGGAACTTAGAGATGTTTTGTGTGTTCCTGGCCTTGTCAGAAATTTGATATCAGTTTGTCAACTTGTTGACTTGGGTTATAAAGTTCTTTTTGAAAAACTAGAATGTAAAGTGTATCTTGGAAATAATATCAAGTTTATTGGCAAAAGAGTGGGGAATTTATTTGGTCTTGATTGCAAGCACATTCCTAGTTTGAATGTAATTGAAACTCCATCTCTTAAAACTTGGCATAATCGAATGTGCCATACCAACTTGGCAAATATTGATATTTTGATTAAAAGGGGTCTGATATCAGCAAACAGAGATGAAAATGGAAACTTGACATGTGCAGGATGCATTCTTGGGAAACAAACCAGGCTGCCATTTAGAAGATCATTAAAAAGGGCAAAAGGAATATTGGATTTGGTGCACACTGACCTTTGTGGTCCCATAAATGTTATTAGTATGATAGGACACAGATATTTCATGACATTCATAGATGACTTTAGCAGGAAAACAAAAAGCTATTGTTTGAAGACAAAATATGAAGCTTATGATGCACTAAAGCTATTTGTTGCTGAGGTGGAGCTTGAGACTGGAAGAAGAGTCAAATGTATAAGATCTGACAGGGGAGGTGAGTATCTATCCCATGACTTTAAAAGGTTTTGTGCAAAAAGAGGGATTAAAAGACAATTAACTTGTAGATACTCTCCCCAACAAAATGGGGTAGCTGAGAGAAAAAACAGAACATTACTAAATGCAGTTAGATCTATGCTAAAGTATTATGGATTACCAAATTATGTTTGGAATGAAGCCTTGAATACTGTTGTTTATGTTCAAAACATCTTGCCATCTGTTAGTACAAGGGGAACTGTCCCTGAAATGCTATGGTCAGGCAAAATGCCAAGCTACAATGATCTTAAAGCATATGGATGCTTAACATTTGCACACATACCTGAACAATTGAGGAAAAAATTGGATGATAGGGCATACATTACATATTTGGTGGGATATGACACAAATTCCAAGGCATACAGGCTATATGATCCAGCTCATAGAAAAATAATAGTGAGTAGAGATGTAATATTCGACGAGTCTCAGTTTTACAGAAAAATTCAAAAGGTAAATGTGACTGACCTAAATGAAAGTGTGCAAGAAAACAAGGTGGAGCAGGAACTTGCTGAAAAAGAGGAACATAAGACCACTGTTGGAGATTTGTTTGATGATCAAGCCAGTGAAAACAATGAGGAAAATGTACAGTCAATGCATGCGGCTGCAGGGATAGAAGAAGAACATTTCAGTTATGAAAAAGAGGACTCTATGATACAGAATGAAGATGAAGAAGAACAACCTCAGATTTTGGAAAAACAGAAAATAAGGAGTAGAAGATCTGAGGCACAAATCTTAAGGGATGAAAATAAAGCTAACATTGAATTGCATGGAAGAAATGAATCAAGGAGAAGGAAAAGACTTCAGCCTCATGAAGGTGAAGTCGAGAATATTTTTGATATTCTGGTTTTGGAAAACAGTGACATACCAAAAACTTATGATGAAGCTATAAATGGAAAAGATGCTGAACATTGGCTTAAAGCCATGGAGGAAGAAATGCAGGCTTTTAAAAGAACAGAGACATATGAATTAGTTGAGAGACCACAAAACAAAAATGTTGTAGGGAACAAGTGGATTTTTAGAATCAAAATAGGGGCAGATGGAAAAACAAAGAAATACAAGGCAAGATTGGTTGCTCAGGGATTTTCACAAAAAAGAGGAAAGGACTATGATGAAACCTTCTCTCCTTTGGTCAAAATAAACAGTTTGAGGATATTGCTGGCAATAGCAAACTCATGTGATTTAGACATCCACCATATGGATGTAAGCACAGCTTTTTTGAATGCAAAATTGGAAGAGGAAGTGTACCTGAGACAAGCTCCAGGTTTTGAGGAAGGGGAAGAAAAAGTATGGAGGTTAAATCGAGCAGTGTATGGGTTGAAGCAGTCCCCAAGAGAATGGTACAAATGCATGAACAATTATTTGAAACAACAGGGTTTTGAAAAATTAAATCATGATGGGAACTTGTATAGATTTAGAAATGGAGAGGAATGGTGCATCATTGCATTATATGTTGATGACAACATTATGGTGGCAAAAGGAACAGAAACTTTGAATAAATGCAAAGAGATCTTGAATCAAAGCTTCCAAATGACTGATCTTGGTGAATTAAGAAGGTTTCTGGACATAGAAGTATTCAGGGATAGAAATAGTAAAATCTTAGCTTTGAGTCAGCAAATCACATTGAAAACATGCTGGAGAGATTTGGAATGAAGAGTTGCAATGCAGCAAGTACATCTATAGTGTCAGGGCACAAAATATCTATGGCATTAAGTCCACAAACTTTTGAAGAACAAAAACAGATGGAGGAAGTACCATATATTATTATTATTATTATTATTATTATTATTTGTCTATTGCTCTCTTGGGCCTCGAGAGACCATGGAGCACATGAAAATAGCTTTTTACAGTTTTTGCAAAAAAGAACGGTGTGAATCAACCACTCGAACATAGGGCCCAATAGTCATTGGTGGCATTGTGAATAGTAAGTGTAGACTTGTCACCTGAATCCCAAAATTGAGCCTGATATGTGCATATTCTGAACAAGATAGAAAAACATGATATTCGTCCTCTACATCTCCTGATTTGCAGATCTTGCATAGGCGGTCCTCCTTCGGTATCTTTGCCCATCTCCCTGTCTCTATTTCGAGCTTATGTGAGCTCGTTCTGTATCTTGCAAGCAGCTGCTTCTGATTTTTTGGGATACTTGCTCTTAAATAATCTTGGCATTTATAGTCTTCTAGGAGGTTTATGTTAGCCTGATAAAGAACCATTAAGCTTACCGGATCAGCCCATAAGTGTTCTCTTGCCAACTTCTCCAATAAGGTTCGGGCTTCTTCTTTATCCTTTGGCCAATTCATCTCATTCACACCCCATTTTCCAGCCCATGTCACGAGCTTTTGTGCCCAGCCTACACCGAATCCATTGCCCGATGTGATGGGCGACTTAGAGGCTGCCCCTTGATCTGTTAAAAAATTTATTGCTTGATATAATCCTTCTACTTGAGAGGAAGCATACCTGATTCAGCCAGCATGATTGCGTATGGGATTTGGGATCTAATCCCAAGCTCTTCTCTCAAAAACATTTTTTGAATTGCCTCAATTTGTTGCCACATGTGCTTGGAGATATCCGGTCCCCAAATAGGGACACCATAAAGAGCCACGGTTTGGACCAATGTTTTAAAGCGGTATTCTTTTTAGGTCCCCAATCAGCGAGAGAGGCCCGATTACATCTTGATAGCATGCTAAACAATCTTTGCCTTTCCTCCGGATGTTCTTCTATTCACACAATTTTTCCAACTATAGTTGGATGTGATATCTATTCCGAGATATTTATAACTTTCTACAATTTCCATTACCTGTCCTTTGTATATAAAGTCTGGTCTGCTCCTTGTTCCAAAAATCATTATTTTTACTTGGACATGATTTACATTCATATGTTTTGCTTCACAAAAAGCATCCAAACTGTTTAAATGCTCTATAGAAGCGGCTTTTGGTTTGCTTGCTAGCAAAACCCGTCATCTGCATAAAGAAGCAATTGAACCACACATGTGCCCAATTTGGTGCACTGCCAATGATTTTTCTCTTAACCAGCTATCGGTTCATCTATGAAGATCCCAAAAGCGGGGTTGGGGACAATGGGCGACCTTGGCCACACCCCTTTGTGCTTTTAATCAGTGTCACATTCAATGAAACCGAATTAAGACTTGAGCATATAATTGAGATCTTGCCTCTCTTATTTCTTGTGGCACTCAATTTGGATCATTACATTTACTTAACTCTTTCTTGGCGGAACCGTGTCAAATGCTTTTTGTGAAATCTATGTATGCTACATAGAGTCTTTGCATTTGGATTTTTGCATTTTCTATCGGGGTTCTAAGAGTAAGCACATGATCGAGGGGTATTATGATTCCCCTAAAGCCCTTTGATATGGTGATCTCCGTTTGCTTGCTCCGCCCATGCACTCAACTTGCTTTCCAAGAGGCGCCAAGTAATTTTGTGAACACTGCTTGCCAATCAAAATTGTTACGTAGTTGCGGACTTACATTTTATCCCCTCCCTTGTGAATTGGGTGGACACGATTGATTCTCAATTTCTCGGCATTCCACGTATGAGGCTCGATTTATGGACCTGTTAGAATAGATAGCATGTTTTTCACCTCCCCATTTGAAAAGCTCCACGCATAATTTTATGCATCATGTGCTTTGTTATTTTGCAAGTTTGGACGGGCAATTTTGGACCTCGTTTTACGAGAAAAGATCGTGGTTGGCGCTATTTTTGGCATGCAAGTTGCACCTCCCTTTTCATAAAGGGACTTAACTAAATTAGTCAAGTCGCCCAAATCCGACCCTGCGGTAGTGTTTTTTAGCTTTAGCGTGTCCCAAAAGCTTTTGGGATATTTCATCAACTTTTCGAGTTGTTGTTGCCTTTGCTCATAGTACGTCCCTTTTTGGTCGATCAAATATACGTACCATTTTGGTTTGCTTATACTCTGATTCGTGGCGGATGGCTTCTCGCTTCTTGGCATTGACATCCCACCGGGGAGTTGCAAGGCCTGCTGATTTATATTTCTTGGTGACCCCGAAAATCATTTTCGCGATTGGCTAGTATGATTTCTTGGAATTCTTTGTGCTTCCTCTTCAAAAATCCGGACCATGAGGCACTTGCCGGCGCTTCTTCTACTTTTGTTTTATATTCTTCATTGAGCTCATAATTCACCTTAACCCTTGGATGGAATTGCAGGGGCAATTCCCTGAATTGCCTTGACTTTCAATACCATATGTAATGGAGTATGATCCGACTCTGGCGGTTTGGAGCCTATGTGAAAATCTGCTATTAATTCCTTCTCTCTTGTGATGAGATAATCAATTGTCTTGGCCCTGCATGATTAGGTAAGTGAGCTTTCAGTTGTGGAAAATCTCTTACCCGGATTCATAATTTTGAGCTTACATCTTGTACATAATTCAAGTAACGGTTTCCCATCTCATTTGATATGACATCATCCCGACCTGGCGTACATTGGATCCTCAATCTCATCTAAGTAAATATTTGCAAGATCATCATAGACTTTTGCTTGCGACATCCGGTGCGACCATTAAAATCACTGTTATAATTATCTTACCTAGATTTGAGTACTCCGGGATATCGGCGAGAGATTACCATAAGGATTTTCTTTGTCAAGACCATCTTTGGCTGTATGTTTTGGAGTTTTCGAGGGGCAAAATAGCATCTTTGCGAAGTACACATTTAGATGTCGTTCTCCTTTACACGTAACCAAATATATTGGTTGTAAATGTATCTCATGCTTTATATCCACTGCGTTTATATTTTGCAACTCCCCAAAACCTCTTCTGCTCTCTGTCATTTTCTCATTCCATACTTGGCCAAGAAGCTCAAACCGGGTATGTCCGGTGGAAGGCGAGATTGGTGTGTCAGGTTTACGTGAAGCATAATATGTCTGGTTCTTCCAAGTACCCGGTGTGGCATCTATCTTTGCTTGAGTGAGTCCATGTGCATTCCATAGACCGATTCTCAAGGCCCTGCTTCCTATTTATGCTTCTTGTTCGTGACTCTTGCCCGAGCCTCCATGATCTAGGTAAGCCCCGAATCGATTCCCTTCTTTGCCTTCACTTTTGCCCATTCCTTCTTTCTAGAATCCAATTGGCCGGGGTTAAATCTAGGTCCAACCAGATTTTTTTCTCCCTTAAGTGCACTTCTATTATGAAGCACCACGATCTCTTGCTTCTTTTGTTTGAAATCTGACCAGGATAGGACGAGTATGAGTACCTGGCTTGCCCAATCTTCTTGAATTTACATGAAGAGGATCATGCAGATGCATTGTTTCGGAGAAGAATCGCCTCACTGTTTCTGCAATTTCTTCTCCATCTATCTCAGGAAGGCCCGAGATCTTCAAATTCTTTGCTCTCGGACTCTTGATCTAAGCGCTCGACGGCGATACCTCAGCATGATGTATCTTCATTTGCTCTTTTGTGGTTTCTGCCATTAGTGCTGTTAATTTATTCTCCAAAGCTATTATCTGCGCCCTAAAATCTGTGGAAGGTTTCTGCAAATTTGTGGATAACTCCTCATTCTGGTTTTTCAAACTTGTGTTTTGAGCCACCAGTTCGTCTAGGGTTCCACGCATTCCTTCAACCTCGGATCTCAGATTTAGAATTTTTGTTTTTAATTCATGCATCACTGCCAACAAATTGGCTGTGTCTCCTTCGTATTCGGCTTCATAGCCTTTTTTCCCTTTCGGGGGCATCCCCCTTATACGAATTCGCTCAGGAAGGCACAACCGCTCAGCACAAGCGCTCAGCACAACCGCTCAGCACAACCGCCTATAGGTCACTTATAGGATGCTTGTCATATGTTGCTAACTGTACAAGACCTGATATTGCTTTTGCAGTTAATCTTCTCAGTAGGTACAATCATAATCCTGGACAAGCACACTGGATTGCAGCCAAGAGAATTCTGAGATATTTGAAAGGTACAATGTATGTTGGCATTATGTATAACTCCAGTGATTTGAATTTGAAAGCCTATTGTGATGCTGATTGGGGAGGGGATCTTGATCAAAGGAGGTCCACATCTGGTTATGTAACAATCTTGGGAGGTGCTCCAGTAGCATGGAAATCTAAAAAACAAGGAAGCATAGCACTCTCAAGTGCTGAAGCAGAATATAACTCTGCTTCACTAGCAGCAAAAGAAATAATATGGGAAAGGAGACTCATAAGTGAACTTGGATTTGTACAGAAAAATGCTACTGTTATGTACTGTGACAGTACTAGTTGCATAGCTATGTCAAAGAACCTTGTTTTGCACGAAAGATCAAAACATATTGAAATGCAAGTTCATTTTATTAGGGATGTGGTTGAGAAAAATCTGCTGCATCTAACTTATGTCAGCACAAAAGATCAAGTGGCGGATTTGTTTACTAAAGCATTGACAGCTAGTAGATTTGAAGAGTTGAAATGCTTGCTAAATTGCTATGATCAGGGAATATTACATGAAGGGGAGAATGAAGGTTATTAGTCATGTAATATTATGGCTTAGATCTACAGAGAAGAAAGTTTTGTGAGTATGCAGGGAAAACTACAGTCTCAGTTGGAATGGGAGATTGAAAGCAAGTTAGGCAATGGTCGTTTGGGATCAAATGTGAATATGAAATGCAATGGCTATTGCTAAGTTAGTGGAATGGCCTAGGTAAATTCTAACCTAGGTCGTTAATCTATGGTTAAAGGTTAAAAGTTAAAGTTGCAGATTAGTATGCCTTAACCATTATAGAAATGGAGAAAAACGGTCGAATGATAGAATGCCATGGTCGACCCAAAGTGCGGCTAAGAGGTCGGTCAGGCCGATCGGCCAGACTGATCCGGATATAAACAAAGGTGTAATGCTTTTGGATCTTATCTTTGTGATTACAGAAGATTGATTAATGAATTCAAAGATCGTGCTTGGGCTCTCGAAATATGAGTCAACTCTGCTACAGTAAATTGGTCAATACAATATGAACAGTAAAATTCCAATGGTTCGTTAAATGATTATTTGAATAGTGAATAGTGAAGTATTTGAATGCCTTGATTCATAATTGAAGAGTATTTGCATCGTTGCTATTGAAAGTTGTCTAGCCATAATTTTAAAAGTATCTTGGCATAATCCTTCACCATCTCGATGAAGAGATGGTGATGAGACTTATATATCTGCTGGCAAATACTGGCCATGTCCGGCGCTCTGGAGGATTGACGGCAGAACGGTTGTAGCCATAGTCACATTGCCACAGGTCAAGGCTGTATGGGTATGGTGTGCAACGAAGGCGCCTTCGATGGATGCCTTCCCCTCCCCTAAGTGGCTGATATCTGGCCGTCGATGCTTGAAATGGAGGGCTACGATAGCGCCACGTAGGGGAGGGGGGCTGTATAGTGCATTCGTCCTGCGCTGTTCATAAAAATGAGGTCTTGTTGGAAAAGCGTACCACATTTGTTCGGACGCAGGGTCCCTGCCACTCCATATAGCATTGCTAAGGCGGATGCCTGCTGTGGTAAGACATTAAACTGCCATACCCAAGGTCACGGGTTCAACGCCTCGTTGTGAAAGTGGCCATGCAATGTAAAGTTGGTGGGGGAAGGACCCACTTCAGCAATGTAAAGTGGTGGGGGCAGGACCCATCTGGGTGTGTTGTAAAGTGTCACATGTCCGATAGGACGCTGCCTTGTGGCGTGACGTTAAAATCTCTTCTTCTTCTTCTTCTTCTTCTAAAATTTCTTCCACACAGTTTTTCCATTGCTTAACCTAAAACCTTTTGATGAGCTGTTTGCTAAAATATTATAAATAGGGCTGCAATAACAGAGCTAGTTAGGATTCTTATCCTTCAAAGGAGGTTGCATTAGCGATCAAAACTAGGCATTTGGGCAGAGTTTGGAGCAGATGAGCAAATGGGCTACTTCTACGCCTCATTCCTGTCCAGATCTCCACAATGCAACATTAGGCTATCAACAAACGGTTCAGAGCCAAATCCGAAGCTCACAGAATCAGGTTCGCAGGTGAAGTGGAAGCAGGCCAAAGAATGGTTTGAGAAAACTGCAGACTCAGGCATTTGGCGAAGGTATTTACTCTTGTGACACTGGCGATCATGGGGATTAAGCTTTTTTTCAAGACCGCTTTTCATGAACATCATGGGATATTTTGCTTGGGTCAGGTCTTATGTTTACAGATATAGAGAGTTAGGATGAGCAGTTCAGGTGAAATGAGAAAGCTAATAGTAAGTTATATTGACTTCACATCTAGTTGACTTGCATATTGGTATGAGGATTTGCTACCCCCATAGTTTATAATGTTTAGATAGATTGAGATTTGTTATTAATAATAACCCGCAGTATGAAAAGCATGTATGTTAACACGGTTACTTAAAATAATGCTGGGATCCATTCATTCCCTCAGAACAAGATAGAAGGCAGTCCATGGATGGGCTACGGAAGCAGTTTGCCGTAAGCAACCTGCTGGTCAAATTAACAGTGCCATATCGAACCTGGAAAGAGGGTTGATCAGTTTCTAACTGCAACTTAGCACTGGTTATTATAGGTGGCAATGAATTTAGCCAATGGCTTGATTGATCGGCAATTTGGCATCACAGAAATAGAATGTCTCATGTGTAAGACTTGGAGACACATAGTAAAGATCTTGACACATCATGGCTCTTATGTAGGACAAGTTCTTTCTAGTTGCCAATACAGGTGTTCTTTATTTGGATTTAACTGTTTGTTCATTATTAATAAATTCTATTATTACATGCTACCTCATGTATTAATATTGGTATTGGTATAATATTATATGTCTAATTCTATGCAATGTTTTCGTTTCCATAATTTGAGCACCTCTAGTTTGTTAGATTTGTGAGGCTATGATATACCATCCATCATTAGAGTATTATGTAACGTCTATATCTACACCCCTACATCATCCTTAAGGCCCGAAGGAACAAAATTTTAGTTAACACAAACCATTAACATTATTAACACAAACCATTGCATTTGACACATTTAAATTAAAATCCCCTTAAACCCCCTTTGGTTTGGTTTGGGTGTTAAGATGAGCTAAGAGAAATTGTCTATGCTAAATGATGATTTGATCCATGCAAATTGTTCTAACTCTTAGAAAGGATAATTTTGCTTACATTGGTATCAGAGCTGGTATTAGCAAATATGTCTAGCGAGGGTTTGGTCTTTGGATTGTTGAATGCCATAGATGTGTTCAAAGGAGATTCTGGATTTCAAGTTTGAAAAGAGAAGATAAAGCATGTTTTGCAAGTTTAAGGTCTGTGGGAGCTGATTAAAGGAGATGGATCTGAGATAAGCTCCAGATGGAAAGTTGATGCTGTAGTAGCTCAGGGGAGCTCATCAACAAATGAAGAGCAGACTGGGAAAACTCAGACTGGAGAAGTTGTTATAACTTCTAGAGTAAGTTCAGTTGAACAAAGTGCAAAACTAAGAGAGGCTCAAGGTATTATAATGAGCAAAGTCAGCTCGAGTATTGTGCTAAAACTCAAAGGTATGAATCCCAAGCAAATGTAGAGGTACATGATGGTAACATATGAGGAAAAAACATCCTTTCAGATTGATGTTTTAGAAAATGAACTTAGAAGGCTAACATTTCGAGAAAAGGATGATGTTAATGACTTCTTTCAAACTTTTGATAGCATCATTGCTGATTTGGAAGGCGCAGAGGTGTTTTACACTCAACAACAATAGGTTCTTGCAATCTCCAGAGCAGTAGCAAGTCTTGGAAATGTGTCTATTTTTATTAGAACAATTGCAAAAAAAAACAAGGGGACATGTGCATGCAAGAAAGGGGTTTTTTAAATTTGTATACTTACCATTAGGGGTTTTGCCATTATGTTAGGGGTTAAATTAGCTTCCACAAGGATAGGGATGTTTTTGGGCACACAATACCCACTAAGCATCCCAGGGATGGAAGATGTTAAAAAGCAGAGATAGAACAAACCAAAATGGACCACGACCCATCCTACTTACAAAAAAAAGAAAAAGGAAGTCTGATAATTGCCAAGGAGGTAAAATAGGTCATTGTTTCAATTGTAATCAATTAGGACATATCAAAGTAAATTGTCCTAACTTGAACAAAGAAATAAACTGCTACAATTGTGGGGGGAGAGGGCATTATGCCTCAACCTGTTCCACACCAAAGAATACAAGCAAAGGAAGAGGCAGAGGAGGAAGAACAAACTTCAACTCCAGGGGAAGAGGGAGAGGCAGAGGCAGGAATATGAACACTGAAGCAAATGTTGCAGAAGAAGTTTTTCTGGAAGAAGAAGGAACTGAATAAGATGATGAGGTAAGCAAATGCAAGTTGTTTTTCACTTGTGAGAATCATATTAACAACAATCCCTCTATTTAAAACAGTGATTCTGACAGGAGGCTCTAGCAAGGAGGAAAATTCTGAGGGTTGACTTTGCAAAAGAGAGATCATCTTTTATAGGAAAATTCAGAGGGTTGACTTTGCAAAAGAGATCATCTTTTATATCTTTTTTTCTCTACAGCTTTCTTTTTCTTCATTTGAATTCTTCTGTCGCTGCCATTAGTGTTCCAAGATTCCCATTTTTGTAAACTCTGATTCTCTTTGAACAATAGGTTTTTGGCTTAGAGCCTTTTGTTGAAGATTATTAGAATTAACTTCCTTTCCGATGGTGTGAATTTCTGATATAGCAGAAGTGGTATAGCAGTTGGTGCTAGTAAAATGCCTTGAGTTACATGTATGGCAAAAGTTTGGTAGACCAATCCATCTTAGCTTTAGAGCCAAAAAAGTCAATGAAAGGAAGGGGGGGGGGGGTTGGAATAGGCTTAGAAAAGTCAATTTGAACATAACATTTAGGTGGCTTGCATGGAGAATATTCAGTTGCAATGTAGGATCCAATTGAGTTAAAGGTATTTGAAAAACATTCCTCATGCCAGTAAATAGGGCTAAGATCACTCATTGGAACAGAAGCAATGCATAATTTCTCAAATTCTTGTAAAAGGGAGATTGGGACACCATTTTAGGAAATAGAGTTGGAAAGTGTCACAACAGGTAAGGCGACCAATCTTGAGGAAAAAAGTAGCAGTTCTAGAGTTGCCACATTCAATCATAATGTATGGTAAGTTTAACCAAAAGATTGAATTTATGACAACCCCTTTATGGAGTTTGAGGAGCTGATCCCACATCCTTTCAATTTTAAGCCCGACCTTATCAACCCTAACCAATACAGCAGTATTTTGCGAGTTTGAATTCTAGAGGCAATCACAGCGGAGTGTAGCTTGATACCTTTAAACAAGTGTACAGAAGGAGGTGTCAGAGCTTTCAGTTGATTTAAATTGTTAGCGAGATCTTGATCTATGACAATTTTCGCAAAAGGTCTCTGTGGTCCATTTTGAATAGGCACACCATTTGTGACAAGCACTGGGTCACCATTGTAGCTAGGATCTTTGCATAGGTTATCCCAAATTGGAGTGGTTCGATCAAGATGATACATCCCTTCTTTATTAAGATCAAGATTAGCGAAATCCCCAAATTTAATAAAGGAAGAGGGTTGATTATGGAATTTACTTAACTGTGATAAAAGATCGGCCCGATCACTGGAAGGAAGGAGCATAAACTGATGCAAAAATAAGATGGAACTAATGTATAGGGTTTTAGCAGAGATTTTTTTTTTTTTTTTTTGAATTTTTAGACGAGGCCATTAATGAATGGAGAAAGCTCAGAAGAAAGCAACAAAGAGGACAAGAAAGACTATAATTATGAAAAAAGGAAAACAGAGAGGCTACCAAACAATTTTGAGAGATCAGAATACCATAATTCTGCCATAACAAGCAATTCAAGAGCAAATTATCAAGCTTACTGATCAGGGTATATTTTAACAGAAATCTTTTCATCCGTTCATTCTCAGTTAACTCTAAAAATGCCTGTAGCCATAGTTTGATTGCTCCCAGTAAATTCCTCAAGCCAAGAATTGAGCATTTAAACTTCAAATTCTGTACAACTCGGAACGAAAGAGTATTCTTGATGGAATAGATGGTCTGGGAACCACTTATTAGTTATAATGGAGTTCCATAGTTCGGATGGAGAGCCACAGAGAAAACCACAAGTAAATCTTGCACCCTGTTTGATGATTGCAAAGATTTTTATATCCATAGAAAGATTAGAGAGAGGAGAATTCAATGCAGCTGGCCCTCTACAGAGGCGGCTAGAGATTTCTCTATAGTTCTCGTGCAATGCAGGCTCAATTCGGTGAAGGAAGCTGAAATTTTGCCAAGAAAAGATTTAAAACTGAAATAGAGGAAAAAGACAAAAAATTCAAGATTTTAGGCGCTCCCATAATCTGATCACTAATGAGTGGCTCAAGATCATTGCCCAAGGTCATTTTCATAGGCTGAACTGTGTTCATATCTGCGAGACTTCTACTCCACGGCAGAGTGACGAGATTAAAAGCGTTGATTAACGCTAGTATCTATCGAAATAAATTAGGCATGCAGATGTGACCTTCCTATGTATTTTCAATAGAATAGAATAGAATAGATTTTTTCAAAGTAATGACATCTGATATCATTCTGGCGAGGTAAGCCATCACAATTGAGATTCATATGGAAACTACAGAGATATTTGTACTTCTTGCAAAAAATGAATACCACAACAATAGCAATAAAATTCCACGCCAATGACTCAAGCAAATCATTGAAAACCCTTGGAGATTCCTTGTAGGCAATGGAGTCATAAACCAATCTTTGATATCTCTTTCCCAAGTGACCAATCTGCATCACCCTTTATAGTCTATCGGGATTTTTTTCTTTAAAACTTGTATATATTGTATCAGTGTATAAGAAACAGACCTCAAATTCCATAGTTTCATATAGATCGACATAAGGATTCATCCTATCCACATCTGAGTGGCTGTGGTAGAAGTTGCTCTCTGCATGTGGGAAGTAGCAGGCAGCTATAAAGAGAGGGTTACCAGTACAATTATGCGCCCGCACCCATAGGTACCAGTTGTGTCTGTCTGTCTTCTTCAGGAAAACTGAATTCGCCAAAGTTGTCTGGTAGTAATAGGCAACCCCCCCCCTCCCCCCCTCCCATGTTCCCTCTTTTCTATGCAGCTATTAAAGACTAAAAAATGCTGGTCACCTGGGAGATGGGGCCCTGCATGCTTCCATATCTCCATTCAAAAGATGAGATCCATATTTGTAGCCAGGAGTTGAGACTATCTCCCTTTTGCCATGTGAAAACCCGACAGTTCCAGGAGACAACCCCGGAGGCACATTTCCTATTTATCAATAGCAGTTGCATGTGCAGACCGAGTTGCGAGCGAAGAGCGGCAGCAGACTGAGTGTTGGGGGCAGAGCACGAAGCAGTGGGAGCCGGGCATGGAGCTGGAGCAGATGGGGTAGAAGCATGAGTGAGGGAGTTGGGGCTGAGGCAGAGTAGGCCTGAAGGCTTGCAGCAGCATTTGGTGGGCGAAAAATGCGGACTAGACCTGCAGCTTCCCTTGCTTATAACCTTGGCCAGCTCCTACTTGCAGGACTCTTATTGCTGTGGAGTGAGGTCTCGATCCACATACAGGGACGTCCCCTTCAGCTGCTTGCCCTAGTGCAATATGGCACCTCGTAACTGTGCATATGCGACTGTGAATACGCCAATGTAGTTGTGGTCAAGGCGTTGAGCACCGTGGCATCTTGCTCTAGCAATGTGAAAAGGCACAGGGAATGGTCAAGGATCTGCATCTAGAGGCAGTGAATGAGATTCTCCCTTCTTTCGATAGGCCTCGGATTACCAAATTATGGCCTCTCCATCTGCACTCCTAAATTTCTGTGGCCTGTGGATCAATGTTGACCGTGGCGGTTTGTGATGGCTATTGTGCAGGTGCTGTTTGCGGTTGGCACGGCGTGGGCTGCGCCTTGCGTGGGGGTGGTGGTAGCATGGATGGCTTGATGGTGCGGTAGTGCATAGTCTCGACTGACGTTGTGCAGGCCATGCAGGTTGTTGGGCATGTGGGACTGGCATGACCTGTGCTGCGGCCTCTGCTCTACAAAGCCTGGAGCTCAGCTCCTACTGAAATTGCCATCTCGTGCATGCACCGCAAGAGTTATTCATGAGCCTCTGCATGAAGGCCCTTACCTTGTTTGGTGATGACCTCCCGCAACTCCTACAACTCCCGGCCTCGAGCAGCGAGGTTAAGCTCGAGTTCCAGCAAGCAGTTTTCCAAGGCTGGGTTCTTTGCCAACGAGGGTACTTTCTATGACTCGACCCAACTCTAAAGGGCTTTCGACTGTGACTGGCTCTCCTCAAAGCAGTGTTGTTAAAAAACCCCGTTTTTAACCATAGAGTACTTCTTAAAAAACCCCTACGTATTCTAAACGTTTGCAACCATCGGGGATCATCAAAAAATGTAAAAAAAAAAAAAACATTACTAATGCCCCGAATGACTTTCATTTAGATTTTCTAGTCTAGCAAACAAGATTTTGGAACTATGAGCAGCTGCATGCATGTAGAAACATGCCGAATGCATGTAGAACCAGGGTTTTGGTTTTTTGCTCAATGAAAGAAAGGTTTTTACTCCACCATGCAAACCAGGAAATAGTTCTTGCGCCAATCCAAGACGAGTCGACCACGGTAACTTTTCCATTCTTCTTCTTTTACAACTAATTTTATTTCGATTCATTTTTTTCTATGAATCACGAGGAATGGGTACTTCCAAAGCTCATGATGGCGAGAATCTGTAGGGAGGAGGTTCAGAACAGGTACTCGGAAATGAAGGAAGATAGGAGGAGGTACCACGGCTCTTGCAGAGTTTTTCCAATGCCAGAAGAGGTTAATCAATTTACTGCAAATGCCCTTGATGCTCTACACGAGGTAGCTGAGAATTACATGGTCAGGTTTTTTGAAGACTGTATGAAGTGTGACGTGCATGGAAAGAGGGTGATAATCATGCAGAGGGATGTTGCTTTGACGAAATATTTTCGAGGCATGTAAAGTGTTAGTTTTTTCTTAATAAAAAACTTTTAGTAGTATGTCTGTGTATTATTTGGTTTGGTTATATGTAATCTGTATCTGTATCGACCTAGAAATTTTAGGTATAAACTTATGTTTAGAAATTACGGTGCAAATATTAGTTATCCTATAGTTATAGGATAACTAATATTCGCACTGTGGCCACGATGCGAATTAATGACTATTCATTATTGAATGCCAACATAATTCGCACCGTGCCCATGCTACCAAGATAGCATCCTACATGCACTAGAGTTGTATATTATGCTCAATATTGTTATACTATTATGCTTCTGAAGATCTGACTGCCATAAGTGATAAATAGAAGCATGAAATGACCCAAAACCGTTCCAAAGGTATATCTGCTTCAAATAATTCTTTTTTACCTATATTCATTTCTCTTCTATCTACCTCTAGTATGATAATAAGCTAAACCTTTATGTTAGTTGTTATATTATTAAGTTAAACCTTTGAATTGAATACACATTTTTGTGTTATGGCTTCCATGGTGTTAGAGAGGGAGTCTAGATGAGCATGCAGGTCAGTGAACTCCTGCTTGTCCTGCTACCTCTCAAAGTGTGCCAAGCGAAGGCCGTCTTCCACCTACTATGTGTGGGTCTCTAACTTTGCAGTTTGTTGTTTCTCCGCCGCCAGTTGCTTTTTCCGTACCTGGGGTATTGAGAAAAGAAGGGAGTGTGATGTCTATAGTTTGACTGAATAGACCTAAATGTTCTATATTTTACTTTCCAATATTGATTTTATATTTTATATAGAATAGAACTTTTATCATCCACGGAGTCCAATTGATCTGTGGGACCAATAAGAGACCACAACAATGTTATTATTATTGTCCAACTTAAAAAACCTCCATTGCAAAAAACCATGACAGTAATAAGAATGTTTCAAACTGTGCAAATATGCATATCGTGTAGTATATTTAGAAGTCAAGCGAATATCCAAGAAAATAGCTGATCCTGGCACATCCATTACCTCGTGAAGGTATGATACCAGCATCTATACTGAAGACATGTTCAGTATTACATGTAGCGGCTGGCCAAGCCTGACCAATTCAACATGGCGTGCCCGAATTTGATTATATGCCAGACAACTTTAGAGGGTATGGCATTCATCCTCAACGACTTCCATTTGGCAACGTTGACAAAGCTTGTCCTGCCGTGGCTCCTTAATCCATCTGCCTATCTCAATTCAGAGATGGTGTGCATCCTCCGGATCAAGGCAATGAGTCTGCACCTTTTCATAGGTCGATAGACGAATACGCGAGCATTCTGGACCCCATTCCAATGTGGGTTTTATGTGGCACTGGTAATGTGCTGTCTTGACCTATTCAAGAGCATTGGCACCGTAGAACTTGTTGAAGAAGATTGTGTCAAGATATTGTCTCAAGCTGTGGTGATCTGCCTCTGTTTGTACCTGTATGCACCTGTGCTCCTACACATTCCATCTGGTGAACCACTGAGCTCGCTTTTCCTTCCAACAGACCTTGAGGCATTGTGGCCCCATTGCCATGGCATAAGTCAACTGGTGATCTGGTGCAGGAGGTGAGTTTCGTCACCTCCATTTTTTAGTGAGCCAGCTCTCTAACTGATCAATGTATAGTCCAAACAATATAAGAGAGAGAGCATCCTTGGCAGACCCCGATACTGTTATTGAATGACTGGCTTGTCATCTACAACTGGCCTGAGCATATCTCATCAGTCTATGCACTGTAGTTCTATAGAGACCTCCAGCTGTTGCAATCTTATCCACAGCTTTTTCCAAGGCACACTGTCAAAAGCCTTGGTGAGGTTCACAAAGCAGCAATACAGGTCTCGTCGATGGTTCCTACTGTCTTCAACCAAGGTCCATAGTGTGAAGATGTGATAAATGGTTGAGTGTCGCGGCCTAAACCCTGCATGCTGTGAGGGCCCGCCCGTCTGTTGCATCTGCCCAAGCCATCAACTAGTGCTCTAGAATGTCGGCAAGCAATTTTGCAAACACCAAACTGACCATGGTTGTTCAGTAATTGGATAGACAATGCGGGTTGTCCAACAACATTCACCTAAATCCTACGACTATTTACAAGTCAGATTATATGCAACATAAACATTCCCAAAAACCTATTGTTTGTCAAATCCTTTATATATGTTCAAACAAATTTGGCCTTAGTGGTAACCCTGTTGACACGCAAGACAAATAACAAAATTTTTCTAATAGATGTTAATCATTTTCCAAATAATTATTAAGACTATGGTGCATTTAACTATATTAATCCCATGCCATCTCAGACTACAATGCAATGTGTCTAGAACTCAGATATAATCATTTCAAGTTGGATTAAAAAAATTTGGTGCACTTCACAAAGGACCTTCAAGCTTAAACGTTTTCAGCTTTGGCCATTTGCAGCCTTAGCCTTACTTTTTATTGTTTTCTATTTCACCTTCCCATTCCCAACCCTTTGCCCAATTATTATGGAAGGCCATAATTAAAGGGTGTTTATAAACCCAAACATATAATTATCTATGACTTTGAAGTAGTTGCTTTATACAAAATAGGTCCCTCATAATTGTGTCATCTCTTTGATTTAAAGTGTTACAAATGGACCCCTTTGAAGATGTGGTTGGTAGAGCAATCAATATCAATCATCCTATAACTGCCGACCTACTATGATTTTCAAGCCTGCCCTACTGCTAGTTTCTTTTTCAGATTCTTGTTTACATGGCATCAATTTTAGGCTCTCAGTCTGGCAAGGCTCAGGATTTAGATGGGCTTTAACTTATGGTTTTGTACAAGTCAATGTCGTTGGATTGTGGTATTACATAGGAACCGTAACTGATGGTGAAATGGTGCAGCTTCTTTGTGATAGCCTAAAATGCTTCTTTGAGATATCTATGTGCATTCCACAACAACGGCATTGATAATAGGAAGAATTCATCTTGTGGAAACTGCATTTTTTCTTGGAAGCTTTTACGTGCAAAGAAATCAGGAGAAGTGATTAGGAGAAGCCTCTTCATGGGCAAATTGATCAATGCGGTAAATGGGCACTAAATAATCTTCCTTTGAATTCGTATAAAGCCTTTCATCTGCAAAAGTTCATCCAACAAATGGGCACCAAATAATCCCGTTCACCTTCCACTGAATCGACATTGTGGGAGCTCTTTACTGCTTCAAATGATGTAAGCTACGGCCACTGCTTTTGGCAACATGATCATGCACTATAAATTCGGCATGCCTAGCATCATGTTCTCAACTTGTCAAATAAAAAATATTACTTTTGCATACGAGTATGTCAACAAACCATGCACAATCATATGTAATCTCGTCCCTTTTCTTTTTTTTTTGAGGGATAAGAAAGATTTTATTTACTTAGAGAGAATGATACAAAGCCACATGGCAGAGGTGCACCCATCCACGAATATGAGATGGGGGTAGCTATGTAGCTCCAGCTTGTACTATTCTCTTTCCTGACCTAGACTAGATTAAAATAGGTGCCCCATATTTCTTCCTTTACCTCTTCTTCACATTTAAAAACTAGCCTAAATTTTTTAAGTCTTTCAAGTACCAGGTGAAGTAGCTGAGTTGATGATATGAATACCTCCTGATTCTCAGCGAAGACTCGGGCATTCCTCCTTTTCCATATTGACCAGATCGTCCGGGCCCTGGCTATGTGAAAAGAAATCTTCTTCTTGGGACACCAATCTGGAGGGAGAATTCCTAGCAGCAATTCTTTGGTTCCTAAGGGGTATTCGAACCTATCCAGACTCCAGGCCCATACTTCATGCAGCATCCCACATTCCACCAGACAATGTTCTATGGATTCTTCTTCCTCTTCACACATAGGGCAAAGTGGGCTCACGTTATTGTCCCATTTGGAGACTAGATGATTGACCCTTGGGACCCTATGGATCACTTGCCAAAGAAAGGCGTTGATTAGGTGGAGGGAGGAATTTTTCAATAGCGTTTCTCGGATGTTTTTAAGGATGTCCTCCGTGATCACTAGCTCCCACTTGGGAGATCTTTTGGAAGAAGTCCCTTAGTCTTCAAACTCTTGTAGCATGACTTCACGAACTTGTTTGGTCATATCGAAGGATGTACGACCCATGGACTTTGATCTCCTCTATTTATTGTGTTTGGGAGATACGGAAGCCACACATTCCCAAATTATCTTGTCGCCTCCTTTAAACCAAAGCGGGCTTGAAATGCTTCCCAACCGGCGGTGCTCTCCCATATACCAGCGAGCACAAGAATGTATACCACGTTTTTCCATCTCTTCACAATCCTCGCGTCGGCCACTATACCTAATGGGCCTTGTTTATTGTGCAATTCCACTTTGGTACCCACCATGGAGGGGAGGTCCGCTTTTAAATTTGCTGATATCAAGCGTGAATAGTTTCTTTATGGCATTCCAAGCGAAATAAGACCCTTCGGGAAGGGGGAGGCTTCTTTACATGGCTTGAGATCAAAAAAGAGAGACCATGGGCGAGACCTTGACGGAGGGCTTACTATGCTTACAAGAATATAATAGAGCTTGGTTGATGAGGTGCAAACACGGAGACTTCACCTTTTCTGAAGAATCATCCATATGAATTTGGCTATTAATACTTTGCTCTGTGAAGATTATGTCAAACATACCAATTCTCCCCCTTACGTTTTTGTCCCTCTTGCACTTCCACCAAGCAATTTTGATCGTTGCACCTTCTTCATTACCTCCCAGGGCCGAAGTTTGAATCAGCCCTTCTAACTCCTGCACCTTCTCCCTGGAGCAAGTAGAATTGATGATATGTATACATAAATATTACTTAGCACATGTTTTGCCACAGTAATCCTCCCTGCAAGGGATAACTTTGCTACCTTCCACCAATTTAGGTGTTTATATAGGCCTAGTAGCATTTCATCCCATATTAGATTGCACTAGTGATGTTAATGCCCACTAGGATTCCTAACAAGCCTGGAGTGTTCACCCTCGGGGATAATTTTCCATGGTAAGCTTTCCGGACATATGGGATGCCCGTTCTCCAAAGGCCACTGACCGAGCATTTTTTCCAATTTATGAGGCAGACTGAAGCTATTGAGAAGGTGGCCGATGGTTGTCTGCACTTGACATATTGTTTTCCCTCTCGCCTCAATAAAGCGAGAAATGAGTCGATGCATCTTGGTTCTGATTTGTTGAGAGCCATCCCACATTTCTAGACCACGAATGAGACCCGTCCGCGGATGCTTGCGGGAATAAGCGTGAGAGAGCTTCTGGCTGCTATATTGAAGAGGAAGGGAGCAGGGGGACAACCTTGCACGATGCCCCTCTTAATCTCAAATATAGGAGATGATTCACCTTGAAATAAGACTGAGGCTCGAGCTGATCTCAATAGTTTCATTACCCCATACGTAAAAATATCCCCACAACCCGGCTTGAGCATCATTTTATCGAGAAAACTCCATCTAATCTTTGTCATATGCCTTGGTGAAATCTAGCTTTAGATAGGCTACTTTTTGTCTGTTTTTTGACCCGGTGCAACCCTTCAAAAGCTGCGCCACATTGCTCGAGAATACTCCTACCGGTAAGAAGCAGTTGGGACTGTGAGATACCTTCCGCTAAAATTGGTTTGATCTTCTCGCCATAGCCTTGGCTATGATTTTGTAAAATGCGGAGATAGGAGTGTGATAGGCCTCAATCGTTAATTGTGCTTGGCTCCTTACACTTGGGTACCAAGGCAATGCAAACTGTATTCAATCTTGGATTTAAATTTTCAGCTTGCAAGAAGTGCGTGTATCTTGAGAAAAGATATCATTTTTAATCCATTCCCAATTGCATTGGTAGAATTCGATGGGGATTCCATCCATGCAGGACATTTATTCTTAGCCAATAGGAGGGTGGCTTTTTCAAGATCCTCCATAGAGAGAGGGCGACTCGAGAATATCTTTTGGCTAGAGCTCATTATAGGTGAAACTTTTTGAGATCACTAGCTCTTCATATGTATCTTGGAATGGTAAGTTATGTTCCCCAAAAACCTTGGAAATGATTATGTAAGTACCTTTTAGATCCCTAGCGGATTTGAGGGTCGAGCCGTCGCCTAGTGCAATGGTTGATAGAGTAGACGACCTCTTCTTTTCTTTAGCTGACTTAAAGAAGAACTTGGTGCATTTATCACCTTCATTTAGCCAAGTCAATCCTGCTTTGCATATGTTCTCCATTATCTTGACTTCCTCTAGTGCCTTTATCTGTTCTATTATTCCCTTCTCCTCTATCCCATCATTCGGGCCCAATGCTCTAAGTGAGTGGAGCTGATTGTAAAGGCTATCCAACTCTCCCCTCTCCCTTTGCACTTTAGCTCTACCCCAAATTTTGGCGTAATTTTTTATATTACCCAGGGCCGTTATCATGGTTTCCATCCCTGAGCCCGTTTTGAAAGTGGATTGCCATATGCTTTTACAAGCCTCCACAAATTCTAGATCTTTCAGATATCTAGTGTTGAGTTTGAATACTGTTTTAGAGGTTCTAATCTGGCAAATCTGTGTAGATATGACCTGTGGATTGTGATCCGAGATAGCATTTTGTAGAAGGTTGGATCTATGCGCATTTGGAAGGATGGTAAGTGCCTCATCGTTGATGTAGCATCTATCATGTCTTGCATAAGTCCTACCCATGCCTACCCATCCGTTACACCATGTATAGCCCTTATCTCCGTCTACTTCCATGAAGCCTATATCTTCTAACAGTTTGCACCACTGCACTTTCTCAAACCCATGCACAATTGCAGATGATACCCCTTGTCTATCCTCAGCTGCCTCCACCATATTGAAATCTCCTACCATTAGCCAAGCTACCTTGTTCCCGAAACCTTTTAATTTGTGTCTAAGAGTGGCCCATATGGCTCCTCTGCCTCTGGGGTTGTTATGGGCGTAAACGTTCACCAAGCCCCATACTTTACCTTCATGTTGGCATAAGATTAGAGACCATCTCCCAAATCTGTCTACCTGTGACTCACATACTTTTACTTCTTTTTTCCACGCGATGAGGGTCCCTGCACTAGAAGTTTCCTTTACTGCAGCAATACCCACGTATTCATTGCCTATTACTTTGAACAGCTCCTGTATTTCTTCCTTTTTACACTTATGTTCTTGTAAGCATATCACATCCGGGTTGATCCCCTTTATGGCGATTGCTAACCTACTCTTCTTGTACTCAGAGGATTTTACTCCCCTAATATTCCAACTGAGAATTTTATGATTCATAAAGAGATGTTTCCGGACCCTTTTTCCTTTTCATGCTATCCAACCCTTCTTCTTCTAGACTTGTGCTTGTTACCTTTTTGTTTTTTTTTCCTGTTAGAGTAGGGGGATCTTCATCCACCATGTCCTCCTCTTCCATTAGATCCGCCCACTTATTTTTGTTTGGGGGAATGACTCTCTCTATTTCATCCAATTCCCCATATACCACTATATCTCTCCCAATCCCTCCTTCCGCTTCAGAAAGCATTCCCTTCTCTGTGTTTGTTGTTTCCAGAATGTACTGAGAGAAAGGATTTTTTGCTCCTAGATCAATGTGAGTACTCGGAGATGCCTGGGGAAGAGGTTTTGACCGGAGTGCTCCGCTCCTCCGAGCAATGTTCCTAGTCCTCCCTTTTTGTTTGGAACCTACCACTTCCCATGACTGATCGTCTGCTTTTGGTAGACTTATGAGATTACTGGGCTGTATTGTCGATTCATTAGCTAGCTTTCCCACGATGTTGGAGCGATGATTCTCACCTCCACGGCTAGGGGCGTATGGGGGTGATACTTACTTGAGTGATGGGGTGGCTAAGCGGTGCACCATTGGATGTGGGAGGATCATTAAGGCCCGGTCCGGAGCTTGTTGTTGAGGAGTCCCAGCTTTTCTAGACCGACTTGGGGGTTCTCTTCTAGTCCTTCAATCTTTATGTAGGAAACATTACGTATATTTCCCATCTATTGGTCAATTTCGGGGGAACTTGAAGGAGCATTTGCCACTCTTAACTACCACCCCTTTAGGTATGCGACGTTGCGGTATTGCTACACAAATCTTTGGTCCTTTGGCGATGGAATGTGAGATATATGCTCCTACTGTGTTAGCAATGACCTTTACGAATTCAGGTACCAACATGTGCGGAGGTAAGTGTTCGATCTCTAACCAACACGAATTTTGATGCCCGAGATTTGATGGGGAGAGAAGCCATGTGAGTAATATTGATATAAAATGTACTCTTCCATGAATGAGTCTCTTTTGCGGGACACCATCTTATCTACCATTTGCTTCGCTATAAAAAGAATGAGAAAGAAGTTACTTCCCGGTGCCTTTAGCGATTACCGTGTTGAGGTAGGCCTAATTTCTTCAGGTGTCTTTGAGAGCCGATTATTCCGGTTTTGGAGGTCCGGGAATCCTCCCGTAAAGAAACCAATGACGGATCGTGATACCGGGTTCTCCACCACTTTTACGTGCATACCGTGATCTATCTATCGCTATTGGATAGTTAGACTCCTCGTCTACTTCCATATTTCCAGCACTTTCGGTTCCATTTTCTTCAAGTTGGCCTTTGTTCGGGTTTTGCCGGATCTTGAGCAAAACACGCTTCTACTATTTTAAGTCTTTGCATCTACTCTCAAACTCATGGGTTTTACGTTTGGCATCTTATTCTTTATCCACTCGAGAATCTAGGCTTGTTAACTCTTGCTATCGTGTCATTGTTTTCCAAGTCTCCCTTACATTACTCCTTGCATTACCACTAGCGGGGCCCCGATCTTCCCCTACTCTTACTTTGCCGCTTCACTATCTGTTTACGGTTACGAAAGATCACATTATCTACTGATGTGGAGGGAAAACTCTTACCTCTGTTTAAGTCCTTTGGGAATGCTTGATTATCATCTGCTCCAGCCTCCATCATGATCTTATCAGTTTCGTTGATTGCTCTATGCCTTGGGGCATGTGGTGCGGGTGAACTGTAAGCCTGGGGCGTTCCTTAGAGCCTTGTTAGGGACCAAATGCCCCTTCACCGTGTTGGGGATCAAAAGCCCCTTGGCCTGCTGCGTGATGCCTAGTAGCCCCCTGCTCTGCCTTTGAAGAGAAGCTTCCTCTACTTCCCTGGCTGAAGGTGTTCTCACTACCCTCCATGCCCGATTTTCTCTGCCCCATCAGGCCTGTGTCATTGTATTGCATTGGTGTTCCTTTGCTCCTACCATCTTCGATACCCAAGGCAGCTGATTTCGGTTTTTGTAGTGCCCATTCGTCTCCTACACATCTCCTTACTGCAGAGGTTCTCCCTGCCACATTTCCTTCTTCGTTCTTAGAACTCAATGGGTCTTCTGTGACTAATTCAAAATTGCAAAAAGCATCTCCAGAATTTGGGGCTTTTGCCCACAATGCTGCAATCGACTCTTCCACAGTAGAACACAACAGTAAGGGATCATCAACTCAAAAAGTCATGAAAATGATTCTAATGGTTCCAAGAATGAAATCTTAATGCCCTTTGAAAAGCCCTTTTGATGCACACTACTTAGGTGGTGATTCAAGCCAAGAGTGGAAATTAAAGGCTACAGCCCTTGAAAGACACCTTTTACCATGCAAAATGATGTTACAAATTAAGAGACCTTCAAAAAAAGGTCTACATTTCACATGGCCTTGCACAATCACAGTCTAAAAAAACTAGACATGCAACAAAAAGTCCGTACTTGGTCTAGCCACACACTTATACCTCTATATTAGTTTAATCTAAATTTATATTTGCAAATGCTAATATAGGCACATAAAAATACCACGTCCACATACCAAAGAAGATAAATGTGATCAAAGATCATTCTATTAAACTTTACACATTAACCATTAGTACACATCATAGACTTCAAATTCTTATAAAGACCAACGACAACTACCATGTTTTAGTACCAAATGTTTGTTTATCATGTCATGGAAGTGTATTGATGAATCTTATTGTATAACTAGATATTATTCGTAAACTTTTTGGCCTACAAACGCATATTGATTTTAAATTTTAAATTTCATCAATAAGTCAATACAAAAAAGTCATATTGAGCCCACCTTGGGGCCTTGAATCGTTTGCATCTTGTGCAAAGAAGAAAATTAATACCCACATGAAAATATGAAATGGGCTCAGACGCGGATAACAAGACATTGATTAATCATAGAGAATGACAATTATAGTAATAGCAGATCTAATAGAGTAAGATGAAATCTCACATTTTCTTGACAGAGATTTTAATCATGGAGAATGACAATTATAGTAATAGCAAATCTAATAGTAGTAAGATGAAATCTCACAGCTTCTTGACAAAGACATTTACACATCCATACATGAAAGGATCTTAGTTTCAGAATTAGAGTTCCTATTTTTTCTTTTTTCTTTTCGGGTTCTTGTTTACATGGCATCAATTTTAGGCTCTCACTCCGGCAAGACTCGGGATTTAGATGGACTTTAACTTTTGGTTTTGTAAAAGTCAATGCCGTTGGATTGTGGTATTACGTAGGAACTGTAACTGATAGTGAGATGGTGCAACTTCTTTGTGATAGCCTAAACTGCTTCTTCAAGGGACCTATCTGCGTCCCACAACAACGGCATTCATAAATAGGAAAGATTCATCTTGAGCAAACTGAGTTTTGCTTGGAAGCTTTTATGTGCAGACAAATCTGGAGAAGTGATTAGGGAAAGCCTCTTCTAGAACCTCAAGTATAGCAAAACTGTTTGGAAAAATTTTTGATGCAAAACTCTCCACATGGGCTGAGGCACAAAACATTAGAGCTCATGGACAAGCTGGATTCCGCCCCAAATACTCCACACTAGATCATCTTCTCACTCTCCGAGCACTGGTAGAAGAATCTAAAGCACATGGTAAGAAGCTTTTTTGCTGCTTCATAGACTTTGCGAAAGCATTTGATCTGATCCACGCCGGTTGTTAATTGAGACTCCAACAAATTGGAGTTCGAAGCATGGGTTGTAGGCATAGGCAGATTATATGAAAGAGTAAGAGGCAAAATCAGCACACCAACGGGACTATCGAGACTATAATCGGTGACATCGAGTTAAACAAGGCTGCCCGCTCTCGCCCACTCTATTTGGTTGTACATAGACCAGCTTGAAGACCTTCTCAAGACAGCAGGATGCAACTTTTCCCAACTTCATCATGATCTCATAATTACGCTACTATATCGGCGACCTCTTACTAGCAGCCCACTCGAAAGCGACCTTCAAATGCAATTAGATACGGCTTAAAGATTTACGCTCCACGGTTTGGCCTCTATGTTAATCTGTCCAAAACAAAGGTAATGTGCTTCGGGAAGGGGGCCCATCTCTAACATATGATGGACAGATTATTGAGCAGGTGGAATCATACAAATATCTAGGCCATGAAGTACATGCAAATCGGAGACCATGGACCACTGGCGTGGACTGTCGCATAGCAGCAGTCTATAAAGCATTCTATGGTATGGTAAACCAATGTAAAGCGGGCAAGCATTTGCGCATGGCCTCTTAAAAAACAGTTGTTCGATGCACTGGTCACTCCGGTAATGCTATACGCATGTGAAATCTGGGGGCCCTCCCTTGCTAAATCCAAATGGCAAGAACTAGAAAGCATACAGAAAGCACTCATGCATATGTCTTTTGGCGTCAAACGCTCTACACCTTATGAGATTATGCTCTTTGAAAGCGGCTGCTACCCCATAGAAGTTTTGGCAATGCACGTAACACCTTTGGATTTCTTGTACAAGAAAGTAGTCAATGAGACCACTTTAATACATTCAAAGAATCAAGAGCTCTATTCATCCGGAAATGAGAGGTGATAAAAGCTGGTTTAAGGAGTTAAATGCATGGCTTGGTAAACTTGGCTTCACTAGCGAGAGACTACAATAAAGAGTTCGGACAAAGAGGCTTTTCAAAGATTTGTTATCTTTGGGCAGCAAGAAGAAAGTCACATACTACATCACGCATTTCAATCCTACGAGAGAACATAGAATACAATTGTATCTCGAGCCATCCTAAAACTGTTCCCAAACATGATTAGGGCTGTTGCAAGAATCTGTATGAGTTAGCATAAACGCTTGCTAATTGAGAAAGGTAGATGGCAAGGCATCCCAAGGGAAGAGCGCCTATGCACATGCGATCTACAAGAAATAGAAGATGAAGCACATGTGATCTTCCGCTGCCCAAAATACAGTAACCTCAGGACACAGTTTTCCCATTTGAACTGGAGCTCAACCTTACCTGTTTTCTTTGGTTGTCCTTCAACAATTTGTGGAGTGAGTGCATTTGTAAAGGAACTCTTGGAAAACATAGACAAGAGGGAGACTATCTAAAGAAAAGACAATTTCACTGTGATATGCAAACATGTAATTTTGTCCCATGGCCTTCTTAGGCCCCCGTGGACGTTAATATCAATTATTATTATTATTATATAATGTCAAGTCATGTGAAGATAGTGCTTGAGAAATTGTTGAAGTAGGAATGTAACGTTAATATCAAATAACAATGCCTGATCATCTTAAAAGCAGGACATCTCAGAAGTGTATGGTTTTCATCTTCAGTAACCTATAATTGGCAACATGCACATGGTCTAGTCTCTCATAGCAATTGCGGCCGCTCCCATCTACTTGTTTCAATCCATATCTTATGGGACCCTGTACGAATGCATGCAATAGCTACAAGCTTTTTCATAGACAAAGAAGCAAGACAATAAGCTTGTGGTCCTTTGCTAATGTGGGTTTTATATGGGGTTTATATGTGCATCATAATGACCAATTTAAACTTGGACCAAGGCATGTGCATCCTATATCTTATGAAAAAGAACGACCATCTAGATAATGTTTTAAAAGCTTGGGGTCAGAACTTACAAACACCATGCATTGTACCTGCTGTACAGACCATCGGGCAAACCATGCCCTATAATGTGCTTTCTATACACATTTTCAAACGCTTAGGAGATTCAACCATGTCAAGCGCTAGAAGAGGGTAGGTACCTATCTTCATCCAAGTGATGCACCTTGTTTAAGTGAAAAAATAGTTTTTGAAATTGAATGATGTTTATAGTCTTTATGCACTAACAATAAGCACGTGCATTAAGCTCATGCGTTGTTACTTTTTGACTTAGAATGCAAATGGAACTCTAAGTTGCATAATGCCATGCTATTTGAAAGTCCATCTTTTAGACGACCTTAGAAAAAGTATGGGCACCCTTCAATTTCCAACCATATCGGCTGATTAACGATCAGGGTTCAACTTTGACGGCTTTCATGCCTGTTTTGGCTTTTTTGCCCGTCAAAACAAGCAGGAAAAAAAATTGCCCCGCATATGAAGGGTAACAAATATCAATTTGCCTGTCATATAGAAAAGCAAAAATAAAATGTGTATGTCATTTGAAAGGTCGCAAATATAAAGTTGCCTTTCATGTTTGTATAAGTACTAGGGTTATTTTATAGGCATATCGAGTTAATATACCTTATCTCCAATAGAACAATGAATTAGGTAACATTATTTTTTTTTTTTTACTTCTACATTCCCAATTCCTCCTACATTCTCCCATTTCCCAACGAATCCACCAATTTGGGAAATCTGAGTCATTTCTGCTCTGCCAGCTCTCTGCCATGGCTCTTTGCAGTAAGCCGGTAATGCTCAGGGCCTTTTTTTTCGTTCTTTCCCCATTTTTTTCACAAAACGACGTCTGTGTGTGGAGTCTGTGGCTTGGTTTTTTCACCATATTTTAGCCAGAGCCACCACTACCGAGCAGAGAGGCCGTCATTGTCTCTGTCATCGAGATTCACCAATGGACATTAATCAGAGCCCCACATCTGCTACTGTTAACTTTTTAACCATATGTTTATATTAATAGTTACTACTATGTAATTTACCTTTTTGTTCTAAGTTTATAATTGAAAAACGATCTTCGTCAATTAAAATTTGTGTACGTCAGTTGAAAGGTTCAAATTGATCAACATTCTGTCATATGAAAGACAAAAAAAAAAAAGTGCCTGACATTGAAAAAGGCAAAAAAAAAAGTGCCTGTCATTGGAAAATTAGGGGGTGCCCGTCAAACTTGAACCCTTGGGTCCCGCCACTTTGACTAACACGTTAACCAACCCAGTAGTCCACCAGCATCTTCGTACGCTCTCGCGCGTCCGTTATCTGTTACATGTTTTAGTTTAGTTTTGGCTTGATTGTGAATCCTGAATCATAACGTGGGCTCCTTGCTTACACCAAAGAAATTAAGAGACATACAGCACAATCGCCACATAACCATTATAAGATGGAGGAAAGTCTGAAGAAATTAATCACTAATATTTATAATAAAGTTACAGGGTGTATCATATAACTGTCATCTGCTTCATTTAGCAGTGATCAGTTTGCTTTATAAATAATCGAGCAGATTCTTGGTAGCATGGAAGGGGGGAGTGTACAATGCATGGGCAACTCAAAACTGCCATGACATTCCATAATACAGCAGGTACAAGTAATGAACCATATAAAAGGTCTCTTACTTCCAGAGCTTCACACATTTATCATGGCTGGCCGATGCAACCATTCCAGTTGCAGGTGATTGTGCTAGGGCAGCAATTAAACCTTCGTGAGCTGGTATGGTCATACTTTTGTTTTCAGCCATGTTCCACAACTCCAGTGACTGCAGTTCAGAAACACCAAGTGAAAAGTCAGCAAGTCTGATTATGTTCCAAAATCAATATACCAGAAGTTCATAGTTCACCTGATAGCAACCAATAACCAGAAGCGAGGGGAAATTTGGATGGAATACACAAGAATGAAATTTGTTCCCATTACAGCTTAATTCGTGTATACATTCGCCTTCATTTCCAGATCCAAGTGCCCAAACCCTTACAGAATCCTCACTTACAGAGGCGACGTAATCACCTGAAACATCCCAGCATACTGAATGCACAGGCTTCGTGTGTCTCTGCACATTTAAGAAGGAAGTTGTAAGAAACAAAAAATATAATTCTATACACAATAATGCGTCGAATGTGAACCTGCAAGGAATGAACACAAGTGTCTGTCTCAACGTCAAAAATAGACACCACATTTTCTGCTGCAGCAGCAAGTAACCTTCCCACACGCGGCTGAAACCGTGTTTGTGCCATGCCTCCCTGTGCAGATGAACAGATAGTTACATCTCACACTATGAAAGGAACGGGAAATATCACATGGAATGAAAGTTTCCTAATCTAATACCTTGAATACTCTTGTGCATACTCCTTGATTCACACTCCAATAACGTATTTCACTATCACCATCACAAGAACAGAGTAAATCTTCAGTGTTCGGATGGAAGTCAAGGGACATGACGGATGTAACGTGACCCGTGAATGTCCTTAGAGAATAGCTTGGCTGCAAAGCAATACCGTAGAAATTACCCACTTTTACAGAGTATAGATTTCCAAGTCATCGCAAAACAGTTAATACCATGTTGTTTCATTACATATTTTCATAAAGAGACTAATCTAACTCATAGCTAGACCCAAAAACAGAAACAGAAACAAAAACAAAAACAAAAACAAAAACAAAAACAAAAACAAAAACAAAAACAAAAACAAAAACAAAAACAAAAACAAAAACAAAAACAAAAACAAAATCAAAATCAAAATCAAAATCAAAATCAAAATCAAAACACGCAACTCACATTTTCTGCATCCCACACCCTGACAGTCTTGTCAAATGATGAAGTTGCTAGACGTGTTGAGTTCGGACTAAATCTAACATCAGTTATGAGAAATGAATGCTCCTCAAGGGTGCTCTTCAATTTCAATGTATCCATATTCCAAAGAACAGCCTGCAAAAGAACAATGCGTTAGAAAAGTGCTGATACATATAAACAAGTTTTACTTCATTGCAATAGAGACCTTCTTATCATGACCAGCACTGGCCAGTAATTTTCCATCTGAAGAGAAATGGCAGCAAACTACTTTGCTTGTACTGGCTCGAAGAATTCCAACTTCGCTAAAAGCAAATCCTGCTCAAGGAAAAACACCTGTATTCAGAGTTATGACAAACAGCTCACAAACTTCATACGTTATGTTCCAGTAAAACAAATAGGGGCGAACCTTTGCTGACATCCATATTGTGCCCAGCTGGGCTACGTTTGCTATTACCAAAAAGGCTTTCACGTGGGTCAGTTTCTTCGTGCGATAAGAATGACTCAACATTGTCATCTAGTGAATTATCTTCAAACCGGTCCATTTCAGCCTGCAACTTTATAAGCCCACAACAAAATCTTTAATAACAAGAAATTAATTATCAATTGTAAAGCACTACAAATCTCTCGATGTATAAAGAATCATTCATGTGAAATGTGATTATTACCAGCTGATTAGATGGTGAAGCCAATGTGCCAGCTCCATCTGGCCCATACAACATCAATGACTTTGATATACTTCCGCTTTGTTGTAGTGCACCAGCAATTGACATTACATCACCAGGGGTGTGTGTGGATGGGGTTGAAGGCGAGTTCGGGGAAGGTCCAGCAGTATTACCAGTTCCTGTACTGTTTGCTGGTCCAGATGAAGAAGCTGGTGTCTTTCTTTTCCTAACATTTGGGTTTTTGGCAGCAGCCTAAAAAAAAAAGAAATTAAACATATGTCAGGGGGGTAGCTCGTGAAATTTGGAGCAAAGCAAGAGTTTTTCCAATGTGTGCTAGCAGAGAAACCATGATATCTGCTGCATTACCTTTCCCGTACCAGTGCTGTTTGTACTTGGGCTTGGCTCCAATGCTCCATAAACCTGATCACTTGGGCGGAACGAATTTGAAAGACTCCCATCTACACCCACAGCTCCCACCACCCCCATTCTATCTTGCTGTTGCTGCTGCTGTGGAGTGGCAGGTTGTTGATTCTGCTGCTGAGATGATTGTTGCTGCTGCTGTTGAGATTGCTGCCCACCACCTTGTTGTTGCTGGGACTGTTGCTGGGATTGTTGCAGTTGTGCCATTTTCATCTAAGTAGAAACATGATAGCGTATGATCAAACCAGTCTAAAAAGGAACTAATTTTATAAGAATCGAATGAAACTCAAATATTAACCTTCATGAGAATTTCAGCCTGCTCTTGACCTCCTCGAGATAATAAAGCAGACTGCATTGGTGAAGTAAGACCCTGAGAATCACTGAGAGGATTTGCTTGTCCATCTTTCAGCCCACTCCTTCCTAACAGCATTCTAAACCTTCGTGGGTCCATGTCAGATAGTAGAGGAGACCCAGACGATGGTAAACTTCCCTGAGCTTGTGCTTGAAGTATTAATTGCTGCTGTTGTTGAGGAGTTAGTAGCAGTTGAGGGTACTGAGAAGCTTGCATTGATGGTTTTTGATTTTGTACTAGACCAGGCCGCATCTGATCCATGCCCTGCACAAGAGAAATATTACAAATCAGTTGAATATGTCATTTTTAATAATCAACTTGAGTGTGCTACAGGTTGCAATGTACCGTCAAAGACCAACCCTTCAATGGCAAGGAACTTCCCCCCTGATTTACACCTAAAACCAGCAATGTATCTTCTTCAGGCAAATTGTAGATTAATATAGAGCATGTTCCAGAGGAACATTACCTGGACTTAAAAGATTAGTTTTTATGTGTCCAACACTGCCTGGAACGCCAAACATTGATGGATCTGGAGCAGGTGACCTTTGATTGAGCACAACGTTCACGTCAGCTTTGCTGTCCTGAGCAAGGTCAATAAGAACAGCCTTAGTTTGAAATATCTATCAGTCAAACTATCTATGCATGAGCCAATAGAATAATAGGTATATTGTTCTGTAATTATTACCCCCAAAGAAAATTGCCCTTCAAATGAACGCATACTACTTCATTATAGCAGTCAATAACCTATAAAGCATTCATCAAAAAAAGTAGAGAACAACATTCCTGAGAATATTAATGCTACCTGAGAAGTTGCAGCAAGTTGTTGTGCGCGGTTTTGAACCTGTTGTAATCCTGGTGTAGAGTTGTTCGGAGCATTATGAAGCAGAGTTCTAAAAGCAAAACCCATGTGTTAACCGCGATGACTTCTATATCCAATACAACTGATTGTTAATCAAAAAGGGGAAAGACAAAATAACAGACCCAGTAGGTTGTCCGGGAGTAGATGCACCCTTTAGTAGAGATGCCTGGCTAGAGTCCAAAAGCTGATTTGGGGACTCTCCGTACCTCTGCACAGAATCATACATATATAATGCATCAACTATCAAAATCTAGTTTTCTGTCAGAGCATGCACATTTTTACCTTCATCGCTGCATCTTCTAGGGTATCCCTTTGATGTGGGTGCTTCAACCGTTCTTCATAAATCTTAGTTGCCATTGCATTTGCTGTTGGAGCGGTGGGTTGAATTAGCAAAGAGTCTGCAGCTAAGCCATTGGCTGATCCATTGAGGGACATATCCCTCCGAGGCTGTTGTTGCGCTTGGCGCTGCAACATTTGTATTTGCTGGAGATGGATTTGTTGTTGTTGCTGCTGTTGTTGCTGATGTTGCTGCTGCTGTTGCTGATGCTGGTGTTGATGCTGATGCTGCTGTTGCTGTTGCTGTTGTTGCTGCTGCTGTTGTTGCTGTTGCTGCTGCTGCTGCTGTTGTTGTTGTTGTTGCTGCTGTTGTTGTTGTTGTTGTTGCTGTTGTTGCTGTTGCTGCTGTTCTCTCGCTTTTATTTGTTGAGTCTGCATGACTACCATGTGTTATTCTTCCTCTAAACAATGACACTGTGTCATGTTTACCTTCAATGCTAAAATATGTGAGTCTGCAAGCAAATAGTTTTGATTTGCAGACTCAAAATAAATATAAAACAACAAATACTTGTCCTATCTTTCTCATAACCAAAGAAACTAAGATTCTTACTCTCATGTTTACCTCAATGTACGAAGCAGCCACCTCAGAGTGTTTCTCATTTGTCCGAGCAATGAATATATCCCAAAATACAGACCACCATTCAAATAGAAAACCTCCAGGAGCGTCTATAGCTAAAGAACAGCACAAAATACAACTTTAATACCAGTAAATCCTTGGCCACTACACTAAAACTCTTGTGTCAAACATCTTACCAACGGGATCAGATGATACTTTCCCCTCCTGAAGAAATGCCTTTGCAGAGGCTTGCAAATTCCTCTTCACAAGATAATCGTATATATAAACATCGAGCCTGCAAAAACACATCACGAGATTGTAAGCCCTTCGCTCCTGGCATGTGGGCGACCCTTAACAATCAGTAGAACAGTTACATCTTATCCGCTTCCCAATTACTCTGCGTCATGGCTTCTAAACAGGGTGACACAGTCCAATGTCTTTACTGGTTGGAGCTTATCCGGAAAGCTCTGTATTTAAGCATTTTGCTCCATTACTATCAGCTAATAGCACTTTGCCCCTCAGATGCCGTCGCCTTATCCGTTCTGTCAGGACCATATTAACGTTAGTACATCTTCGTATAATTCCTCAATACTACAAGCACAGGCCGCAAACCAATCAAATGTCATGTTACATTTAAACTTATCACGTGAAACATTAACCTTTCGAAGCCTTAAGAACTAGCCATTCCCTCAAAAACCCAAATCATTCCAAACATAATCTAAGTGACGAAAGCATTCATGACGGAGCTTAACAAACACATTTTAGACTATGAAAAGCTTGGAATCTTCAAATAGAGGGGTACAGACTACAAGAAGAAGGGAGGAAATGATCTCATTGAACAGATACAAGCAGATGGGCCAAAATGCGAAGGAAAAAGCAAGGCAAAGAGCCCAAATCAAACCTCATTGCAGAAGAGGGCAAGCTCTGATGCCGAGGAAGAAAAAAACAGAACCCAACAGCGAAAAACGGCGATGGAGATCCGGTAGCTCGATCAAAGGAGAGCTACGCCCTTCAGTGCCGTGCGCGCAAAGCCGATCCGGTCCGGAACCAAGCCGCCAGCTCCGGCCCAAACCAGCAGGTTCGGCACTGGCTCGGAAGATTCTTCGTCTCTAGGAAAAGCTTCGTGTTTTAGGCTCGGCCCGTATGGCCCTGGCTCGGGCCCTTTATTTACTGCGTCGTCCGGTTGCCTAGATTTGTATTGTGTTTATTGTGACCTGCTTTGCCGGTTTCCCTCAGTTAGCCCGGTTGATGGGACTAGTTGAGTTGTCATTTCTGATGAGTGTGTTTATTACAAGGTCAAAGGGCATAAATGGCTAACTATTGTCCATGGTTTCCCATTAAGTTTCATGTTAGAACAACTTTGAAAGTAAACCAGCAAAACAATGGCATGGCATACAACAATTTTTTATAAGCCCTATTTATTGTTGCCTTCCATTTCGAACATGTATGCTTTTTGAAATTGAGGGGCTCACAACATGCCAACTGGGGAGCTCATTCCGTCTCCGGAATGGAAAACGACGCTCCAATTCTGCTCAGCAGGTCATCAATCGGTGCAGCAGCCAAATCCCCCCTCCCCAGTTGCCATATGGAGTTGGGTCGCTGATTCCAGGACCCGCTCCCGGCTCCCACCCGTCGCAGGACCCCCTGGAATCAGCTTCCTAGCTTCCATCCCCCCATACAAGAAACCACGTCCATGGTCTGGCATTTTGAAATGATCTAACAAGCTCTCTCAATGCCAAATTTTCAACTCTTTTGTTACTATTGCTAAATTTTCCACTCTTTTGTTACTATTGCTAAATTTTCAACTCTTTTGTTACTATTACATGTTTCTCATTCTCGAAAATGGTCCTAAGTTATGCGCTGTCAAGATTTGTATAGTTTAGTCTCACAAATCCTTCTATCACGGTATCTTAATCTGCTAAGATTGCATTAAAGCCACGTGCCTCTTCTCGAATTCGGCCATGTTTTAAACCAAAATATTGAAGCTACATATGTCACAAACATCACCATTTCCAATGCCTAACAAAAGTTTCCCAATACAAGCATTGTTTATTCACTATATACCAATGTCTTGCAAACCTGACTCTAGAAATCTAAGTCGAGTGTTAATATGTTACATCCTTAACTATTATACCCTTGAAGGTTGGTTGGAATATTATTTCAATGTGCAAAATAGTGACTAGTAAGTATCCCTCCGTTAGATGTAGATATAAATGCGCCTTGATTTAATATGCCTTTGTGACACGCCTCGTGTAAACTTAGTCCTATTGAGCAAAGTCAGTTCCTTCTATGAATAAATATTCTTGGGAAGCATTCAAATAACTAAACATAACCAAGTGATGACAAAAAAAAAATATTCAGTACAAAAGAATATATCCAGTACATTCTTTAACAGATCCATTCGACTAAAGGAGCATATGCAAGATTGTTATTGGACCCCTTTTAAGGGCATCTACACATGAATCAATAAAACTTGTCTTGTCTTACTTGGGACATGATTTCATTGTATGAGTGGTACCCTCTTAATAAGTATCCAAAGTGTACGTAGAGCTTTTATTATATGCATCCAGCTATTAGTTTAGATGCCATTCCTTTGGTTTATGATTAAAACATGAGAGATACGAGGAAGAAGCAAGTAGTAGACTAATAGTTATAGCACATTGTGCTATTTGTTCGTGGAAGAATCGTAGGCCTCATATGATGCAGCCAAAGTTGGATACGATTGAAAAGCATTTGGGAAAGATATACGAGAAAAAGATTGTGGATGGAAAAGAGGAAATGTCATAAGATGGAAGACAATACCAGATTGTGTGCATGTTAAGGAATGAAGCATTTTATAATAAGAGGCATCATAGCTTGATTGGAAAGACATTAGAGAAGCAAATAAGAAACAAAATTGTACAAGTACAAACAGTCCTCCATATTTTGAAGAGGGTACGGCCCATGCTAGATTATGAATATGCTAAGGCATACTTGGTTGCAATTGGCACTTCTAACTTGCCTTCATCACATTGATCAAGAAATGGCAGTTAGCAGTTAGGACGAAGGCAAGTTAGGTTGTTAAGAGTGCCAATTTTTGTGGTTACCAGTTAAATTGATCTATTGCTTTACCAAACTATCGACGACCATTTCTTGAACAACGTGTTAAAACTATTAGTCTACTACTTTCTTCTTTTCCTCGTCTCTCTCTATGGAAAAGGGTAATGATAGAAAGAGAGAGTAATATGTGAAGTAACAATACTTGGAATTTGAAATATCGTGTTCTAGATTGGAGATGTTAATGTTTAACCGATGAGAAGTATAGAATCTAAAAAACATGTTTTTATTCCAAAGCATTTACCTAATATGAGGCTTGAGCATACCATTAATTGTATCACACTTCTATGGAATTTATATAGAAGCTTCCATCTCCTTTATCGGCTCTGGCTTCTTGCAAATGTCCATTTGGGCCTCTTCGACAAATCCAATCAATATGTTATTGAAGTATGTCTTCTTGGTAGATAAGGATCCTAGATGAAGCACTTAGAGCAGAGCCACAACATAACAAGTATTTCTTGCTATGTCATCCACTGCCATATGAAACTTCAACTACGCCTCATCATCTACGTCTTAGTTTTAGAAAATGCTTTACAAAAATCCAGGTTGCAAATCTCTGAAACACAGACCCCGGGAGCATGCTTATCTTATTTTGTTTCAAATGGCGCAAAATGCTTTGTGATCACCGTCCACACTACTTACAATCATTTTTTTTTGGGCGGCAAAGTGTAGAATTTGAACTAAAGAATCTACGTTCTTGAAATCCGCAAGAAAGATGACAAGACAGCAAAAGTAGAAGAAAAACACCACCAAAATGATCGGCCGGCGTTGAAGGTGTCTGCAAGCCCAATCTTGAGCTCGAAATTAGCCAAGAAGTTCTTCACAATCCTGCATTGCATTACACAACACTTCACTTCTAAAGCAATTTGCAGTTATCAAGCCATCCAGAGCATCTGAAGTAAGACCTACAACCAAAACCTCCTCCATTCCAAAACCTCTAACTTGGCAAATTCAAAAAGACGTTTACTATAAGGGAGAATGGCTTGATCAAGGGAGATTGAAGGGAGAGTTTATATCAGTGAAGAAGGGACTGCATTTTCGTTGTTTCTAGGGCCCAACGACTTAAAGGCAGAGGTTAACTCTTCTGTATGCACTTGCAACTATGAGACGATGAGGTATTTCATCCCTGCTGTGATCATCATATTGTTATCTTCTTTAGGAACTTCGTCTGAATACTTGAGGTTCTTGGGCTTGAAAGATGTTTTGTCTATCCTCCGACAGGCTGGAAACATAATGAACTGCACAACACAGGCTGCAACCTGTACACAAAAAATAGGCCAACCCTAATGCCAAAAATACTGAACTATTGTATCTCTTTCTCAAGATCCCAAAATTGCATCAAAAATCAGTTTGCTTTGCTTCTAGTATTTCCATCCCCCTCACCCTCCTCCCCTCCAAAAGAAAAGGGCTGCCAAATTTTTGGGAGCTTAATGCCTGTTCTTTCTGATGGTTGATCTCTTACATGTCCATGGTTACCTGCAATGCATCCTGTCTACTTATTCAAATCCACTATATTATCTTCCTTTTCAAATCCGCTACATTAGGAATTAGGGAGCTATAGAATTGACCGAGAATCTAGAGCTGTATAAGTCTTCAGTTTGCGCACAAACCCATTCTTCTTTTCCTCTGGCTTGCCAGAACCATAACCATCCAAAATGGAGCTCCTCTACTTGGGTGAAAGAGATACATAATGAGCTTGAACTCGAACTGATGGCAATAAACTCTACAAATCAATTTGCAGTTCTCGCAATAGCCAACAAGCCCTAAATTATGTAACCTCCAAATTTATATGCAAACAAAAATCACAACCATAAGATTTGCCCTCTTCCCTAAAATGAATGGATATGAAATGGAGCACTCCAGGAGTATTATTAGGTACATCAACCCGAATACATCGCCGAAATCATAGGAAAACCATATAGAAAAATGCATAAAAACACAAGAAAAACCTCCTATTATTATGCTAGATGTTCCAAATGAGGTGCACTTTGGACTACCTCAGTCGTCGGATCCGTCTATCCTACAACCCAGATCGTATGTTGGGGCCTATGGGTGCCTCTTATTTCAATTATGGTTATTTATGATTGGGGGCGCCTCTGATTTCGAAATATAGAATACATGTTCAACTAATGTTTTGAACTAATATGGGAACTCACCTCAATACAGGTTTATCTAAGGCTTTAGAATATAAAATAAGGAGACCTGAACATCTACCAAAATAATTCAATATATCCTACACCAGCATCAGCGGCTTCCTATGAAGCAGGAAAAATCGGTGGCGGAGAGATAGGGCGAGGTACAGGTACTTGGGGTTTGCAGGGACGGAATGAAGCGGCTCTGGTGAGGCAGAATGAAGCGCCTATTGTGAAGCATGGCATGATTGCAGGAAAAAACACAACGCTGGAGGAGATAGGCCAGAAGTTTGGAAAAGATAAAAAAAGGGTAAGCAATTCCACTGATTTTTGTGTTGAGGGTAAACACGAAGGGCTGGAAATCGTGGAAGCATGGATTCCACTGTAAGCAATAATGAAAATAAGAGATCTAATCACTGGAAACAAGGCAATACTTTAGAAAGAATTATAAGACCCAGGTTTTCTGAATGGATTAAGAAAGGAATTCCAAACGAATCCCGTAGCAACAGAGTAGAAGAGGCCTTGAATTCTCTGTCCTCTAAAAACTTGTCTACCAATTTAGAACAGCTCCTTCAGTCAGCAGGTATCAAACCAGAACATGGCAATCTTAAAGTAACAGAGATAAGCCACTCAAGGCATATCAAGAATATGGAAAATCTAATTTCTAAGGCAGTGGTGGGATTCTTTACGGGAGGTTTTTTGGACTACAGGAAACTACAAAACTGGCTCACAAGGCATCTTGATGCTCTAAATATGCCGCAGTTTCAGAGCATCAAAGCTATTGGGAGTAATTTTTTCCTAATACTATTTGATGATGAGAAAGCGGTGGAAAAGATAGTCTTCAGGGGAGTAGATTGCTTTGCGGAGGAATTTGTGTTATATCAATAGTATACTCCAGGCTTCACCCTAGATAAATTGTCCGCTGTTAAACTTCCTTGTTGGCTTGAGATAGAACAGCTTCCAATAGATATGCTTGATTCAGAATTTTTAATTGCCATAGCAAAGAACCTGGGCACATACATAACTCATTCGATTGCAAAGGGGCCAAGGATTTGTGTGGGCATTACAGCAGCGGAAGGCATTCCACAATTCACTCTCGTGCGAAGTGGGACATACTATTCCGTATTCAAGTTAAGACTCATAAACGGATAGGAGATTAGAAGGATGTTCCCCACAATGGAAATTAAGGGTCTGGAAGACTGTTTTGTGTTCGGGAGAGAGTCACAAGGCAATGTCAAAGTAGCAACAGAAAAGACAACCAAACTGCACGACAATGTCAAACTAGCAGGTGAAAAGGTAATAGAGATAAATGGGAAGAAAAAGGAAAAGGATCATCTAAATCCAGGTGAAAGGGAATGTGACGTTTTTTCACCATCTAAAGGAAACTCAGAACTGGACAAGAAGCAAGAGCGAAAAGAAAAATTGAAAAGAAAACCGGACAAGGGGTAAACATCGAAAAGAAAAAGGGAAGCGAATGAAGATGGGTGGGCCACAAAGGCAAACACATGTAAATGGAGTCAGAATTAAAAATCAGATGCGAAAGAGGTTGCCCAATTTGGGAGGTACCATAAAAAATCTCACAGGTCATAACTATTCCATTGTGCAAGAAACTGTAGAGAATCACAATGAGGAAACACCAACTGAGTATATGGCAGTAGAATATCAAGCTGCTAATGAGGAGTTTCCAGTGCATAACAATAGATGGACGGATTTACCAATGGATGAAAATATAGAAGATCTTGCTGATGGAATGCCAAGAAAAAAGAGGGTTATACCAAGATTGGAAGAACAGTGCTATGAGACAACAACATCCAATCAATCGAATGTGTTCTCTAATGGAATATAAAATCCTTAGCTGGAACATCAGGGGGGTAAAATCCTCTGAGGCCAAAGGCAGTAGGCTATCTCTAACATTGAAAAAAATTTCCTCAGATATTGTTTGTTTTCAGGAGCATAAATGTAAGAAGGAAGAAGTTGGAGTTTTGCTTAACCTACTAGGAGGAGATTATATGGGTATCATGTCGTCTAGCGGCAGCTTTAGTGCAGGAACCTTTATTGCATGGAGAAAACAATTGAAACTTCTATCGACATATACAGATAATTTTGGGAGGTGCGCAATAGTAACCTGGTATGCTCATGGTAAAAAATGGGGAGATAAATATTTACGCACATAATCAAGCCAGGCAAAGAGCTTCCTTATGGGCCAGTGTGAAGAACAGACTGAAAAACTTTGACAGAGATACACGGTGGATTATGGTTGGGGACTTTAATATGGTAGAAAGTAGTAGTGATAGATATGGAGGCGGGATCGAAGTTGTGCATGGATTTGAAAGGGAACAATGGCTGAGCATGCTTAACGAATTGGGATTCATGGAACTACAGGGAGATCCAGGCTTCACATGGTGTAATGGTTGGATTGGTGATGGCAGGGCATATGCACGGCACGACAGGTGCTATGTAAGCTCTCAGGTCTTGCAAGAAAGGAACATGTCACTGTACCGGCGTAATCTCTTAGAGAACTCTATTTCAGATCATAATCCGCAGATTATATGTTCTTCTAGAGTTAGTACCTCTAAACCATTAAAGACAGTCTTCAGATTGAACCCCAGATTTCTTAAGGACGCATATTTTGAAGATCAATGTAAGCAGATTTGGACAGCGGCTAGTAAAAACAAACATGGAATGGAAGCAATGATTGCGTCTCTAGCAGCAATAAAATTTTTTGCTAAGGTGTGGGGTCGTAATAAGGTGGCCGAGGAAAATGCTCTATTGGAGTCACTTTAAAAAGAATTGATAGAGCTTAGATGAACTGATACTGGCTCAGGCGAAAAGGAAAAAATAGTTCTAGAGAAAATAAGGAGAATAGAACAAATCAAAATTAAACAAGCTAAAGTTAAAGCAGGACTGACATGGATCAAGGAAGGTGACAAATGTTCAGGTTTCTTTTTTAGAGTTGCAAAGAAGAGGAAACAAGCAGCCACATTGTCCTCAGTGCAGGTGGAGGATGGATCCATTATCCGGAACCCACAACAGGTGAAGGAGTTTGTTTCTAAACATTTTGAAGATTTCTTCAAGAATAAAAATATAAATCTTCAAGATTGCTTTGAAGAGTTAATTCTTTCTAAAGTTATATCTAAAGTATCTTCTATACAAAGGGAACAACTTGGACAACCGTTGTCTGTTGAAGAGATGCGTGAGGCTGCCTACTCTCTGGCCAAAAATAAATGCCCAGGTCTAGATGGCATTCCAGCTGAATTCTTTCAGGAATATTGGGAATGGGTACAGCCACTTGTGTACAATGCTTATCCGGACTTTCTACAAGCAGATAAGCTTGATAACAGACTAAACACTGGATGTATCATCTTAATCCCAAAGGTGAAGGAACCGAAGTCCATAGGGGACTGGAGACCTATTACACTGTTGTCAACTTTCTACAAAATTATATCAAAAGGTTACGCAGAAAAAATAAAACCTATTTTGGTGGAGCATATATCTGACGTTCAATCAGGATTTATTCCAGGCAGAAGTGTTCTCAGTAATATTGCGGCTTTTTTTGAAGGCATACATTGGGCGAGAAAGACAAGTCAAAAAGTGCTTTATTTAAAGCTTGATTTTAAGAAGGCATATGACAGTGTGAGCTGGTCCTTTTTGGAAAAGATGTTGCTTGCTTTTGGTTGTGGACAAGAATTCACCAATGTTGTTGCAAAGCTGTTGAAATCATCGCGTGCATCTGTGTTAGTTTTAGGAGAGACCTGTTAGTCCTGTGCCTCCTGGTACAGGACTATTCATGCATACGACGGACCAAGTCAAGGCCAAGGATCTACAATCAGGCACAGGTCAGTCGTCAAAAGCCCAGCAGAAGACCAAGCAGACCACGCAGACAAAGACCACGCCGGGCGTCAAGAGGAGGCGCTCAGACAAGTGACGGCCCGTCACCGCCCGCGTCAGCGTCAGCGTGATTTCAGGCACTTCAAGAGGCACCGTCAGCATTCCTGCAAATCAGGCCTCCTTCCAGGAGTTGGCACCGAAATCAGTCAGAATGTCTATATTGGGCCAAAGGCCATTGTACTATATATATGAGTAAAGCTAGCACTCTAGTTTTTTAGATGAGTTTTGAGTCTTGTCTCACTTCAGTTTTCTCTCAGCTGCGAGAGCTCATGCATCTTCATTGACATCAAGGAAATTATTCTCATTATTGTGACCTCATTGTTCTCTTTTTGCTTTCTGTTTTCTTTTTCTTGTTCTCCTTGCAAATCCCGCGTGACATAGTTCTCGGATTCTCCTGTTAGATCCAAGGGTCCTCACAGAGGGCTGTCTTGCAGGAGTTCCCGAACCCAGACCCCAAACACTGGCGCCTCATGCCGGGGTATCTTCCGCTCAGAATCAATCTCTTGTTTTTCTTTAAGCATCTCTAAAAGTTCATAAATGTTCATAAAAATTAATTGGTTCTACATCGACACTTTTCGGGATTTTACATTCTTTGGAATTTTCTGATATTTTTCCACTGTTTCAACAGCCAGCGGCGTTCTAGTTCTTCTTCTTTCTTAGTGGAGTTATAGTTCTTCTTCTTCCTTGTATACAGCCTTGCTTTGGCAAGCAAGAAAGATTGAAATGTGTCCAACGATTTTTGCAGCATTATTTTGTAGTTTTGAAACACTTGTTTTTTACTGGATATATATTTTTTTTTGAGTGTTTTTCACGGTGCCCCTGTTTTGGGTTCCAACCTTCCATCATTCTTGCAAGATAAGATATGCTTCCTTCATTGATATTTTTGATTCGGTTCTTATATTTGGTATTTGAGAGGCCCCCGTGGATCTCAAGTACAGTCCATAATTTCGATGTTCTCGAATCTCACTTTCGGTTGTCTTGTGCCCAACGGGCAAGCCAATGGATGGTCTCAGCGATCGGAAGCCCACCCAACGGCTCTCTAGATCTCCCCGCCTATCTTCCCGCAAGAGCAGCGGCTATGCAACCCACACAAACGAACAAGAGTTTTTCTAAAGGGGGCTATGTCTTTGAGCCCTGTTACGCCTTTGTCGAGCCGCGAAAATGTTATCTCAGGAGCACCTTACTATGTCGCGGCATCCACATTTGGCCTTGACACGGCACCTCGACCAACATGGCACAATCGACGCGACTCTCTATATTTCTATTATTACTGAGAACTTATTGAGGCAGCCCACGAAGGGATTTTTTACGCCATAAGCGCTCTGTTTCTTTAAGAACGAGGGCCGCATGCATCAGACCTCACATGACAATTCCGCTTCATTTTTTCGACCAATTCTACTTGCAACACAAGCACCGTTTTATGCGCCTTGGTGTTTTTCTTTCCACAAACAAATCGTCAAAACCCGAGAGCAACAGGGCTCTGAGGTTCATTATCGCAAAGGATATCCAAGCAACAAGCTTTTGCTTGTGGCCATCGCTCCACGACCGGAGAAACTAGGTTTTTGCTTTCGTGACTCCAGCTACGGTTGTAAGTAGAGCCCAATCTCGAAGGTATATAGTCTAGCATAAAGTTCTTTCCAATCCGCGACCAAAATATACCAGGTGTGCGAGCCTTAGCGGCCCGGGCGGCTTAGCCCAAGAAAGGGAGTTTACGCTCCACACATTCATTGCGGGATCGAGATCAGGTCCCATATCCGAACGAACTCCTCAATAACAAATTTCTCTGTTTTTTTCGACGTATTTTTGAAAGCCGAATTTTGATCAAATTCATTTTCGGTCTTAACTTTTGTCACCACAAGAAGAAGCCGCAAATTAGCACCTATTTCGAATGAAGTTTCATCTCATATTTGGGTCGGACAATTTACACGCTAATTCCAACATCCGTCGGTCTCACGCCATTGTATCGGATAACCAAGGCAAAACCAACATGGATTTGCAAAGCCCCATGTAAAACCGGTCCTCAAAGCGGCATTGGCCCGGCAAGCGTAGTGCAAACTCGCGATTATTCTCATGAAATACCATCTTCTTGACCTCTTTTACGGCACGAGCAATTTCCGCATCAATCTACCCTATTTGCCCTCACGCTTCATATCTTTGCAGCCACAACCACGGCCGGTCAAGCTCGGCCCACAACATCATCTCGTGGCAACCCACCATTTCCTATCGACCTCTGCCCGGATGCTCGCTTCAAACTCAATTTGTCTTCATGAGGCGGCATCGGCGGTGGGACACTACATTCACCGGAGTTTTTACGTGGCAATAAAGCGCCCTCCTTGAGCCCGGATGTGATCCCTTAAGCGCCACGGATGCATGGCCTTGAAAAATGTCGAGAACACTCGGCTTACGTTTGCAACACTCCGCGGCGTCATACGACTTCATGCCATGCGGCCCACCCGGGGCAAAGGAATTCTCAAGGCCCCGCGGTATTACGGTAACACTTCATCACGGTACGATCTCCGGCATCACCAAAACTTCATCTCCACGGCCTCTTTCGTGGAAACTTTCTTTGCCTTCCGCGGCTGTCGAGGCGTGGCCTCTCCTCCCTCGGCACCTCGGCATCGCCGGGCTCCCACGGCCCTTCGGCGTGGCCTCCCCTCACCCGGCCCATCGGCATGGCACGCTCCGAGAACCCGAGCATGAGAACCTCTTAAGGTCGGCGCGCCAGGCCCCGCGGCCCATCGCGGCGTGGCTTCTCCAATGTTGACCTTCCGGGACCAACAAGCCCGCGGCCATCGCGGCGTGGCTTCAAGTCTGCCGAGAATCTTACCGGCGTCATCGCAAAACCTTTCAGAGAAGCCCGCGGCGTGGCCGAGTCTTCAATATCTTCACCGCGTGAACCACGGCCCCACGGCGTGGCTTCAACCTCAAAGACCTCACGGGCGTGGCCTCTGCATGAACCACGGCCCCCACTGCGTGGCCTTAACATCAGATACCTCACGGCCCTCATGGCATCAAACCCCACGGCCCATCCCTTGGCGTGGCACATTTCTTTAATGTCAACACATTGTCAGGCTTTTTTTAACGACAATTTTCTTTCCTAGAAAGAATTCGACACTTGACACTTGAATATTCCACATGGCCCACATTTTTGGTGTTTTTCATCCCTTGTAATGTTGAAGCCGTTTTTTCACATACCAGAATATCTAGTCCTACCATTATGCCTTTGGAGGTAAAATTTCATGCAACTATGACTTCAAACATCACGGCCCCACGGCGTGAGTCCAACAAAATTGTCATGGCCCCTCACGGCGTGACTTTAAGCACAACTTTCGATCCACTTTTGACGAAAGCAGCATCTGGAGCATATTTTTGGCACATTTTGGGGGACGCCTCATCTTTTGCCCGATTCTTAAATCTGCTTTGCACCTTTGTACCAACAAATTTCAAGTTCCTGCAATGGCGTGAATATGAATTCTGCCTTCCACCCCTTCGTACATCAACCTCACATGGCCACATGGCGTGTGCAGGCCAATTTCAACAATTTCTCTTTGGTGTCAACTTTTTCAAGTTCAACATTTTGATCAACCACATCCGTCCATAATACATGGTGGTTGAGTCTCGTTCAAGTTCAACAAATGGCGTGAAGATGACTTAGGGCCTTCCGCCTCTTCAATTTCAACTCCTTCAAGTTCAATTATCTGTTCAAACTCTTTCAAGTTCAGCACATGGCGTGAAGATGACTTAGGGCCTTCCGCCCCTTCAACAATTTTTGTTTCTCATTTTTGTTCAACTCATTACAAGACACTTTGATTGGCGCATGTATTCGGAGCTAAGTGGCAAGTTCTATGAGAAGTGGTGACAGCCTTCTCCACATTAGATTCGACTTCTATGGATTTAAAGGAGCTTGTGGCAAGCTCAAGAGAAGTGGTGACAACCTTCTCAACCTCTCATGATTTATGTACTTCATCGACATTGGCATTTTTGGGTCAAGACTTCGGCGACATTCTCATTATTTCCCCTCACTTTGGACACTGTTGTAAATGTTTAACCTGATGTTATAAAGGTTCTACATAGTTTGGTGTGGGGGGTGTTAGCCCTTTGGGCTAAACATATGTATGAGTGGCATAGGCCACATGTATTTATCATATTGGACCACTTGATCTAGGGCCCAGATTTAGCCCACATATGTGGTAAGTGGCATAGGCCACATGTATTTGTCATATTGGACCCCACAATCTATGGCCCAGATTTAGCCTAGATCTGTGGTAGGTGAGATATCAGTTAGGGTTAGGGTTTTGCTCTACTATTTAGAGAGAGCATTTCCTCTCATTGTTTAGGTTTTTGCTCACATTTTGGAGCACCTCCTTTTGGAGCATCAATATGATTCTGTTTTGTTCATTCTTTGCTTTATCTTGTTCTTGGAGTTTCTTCCCACCTTCTTTTGTTGATCCATGACCATTTGTGGCAGCCTTGTGGCTTCCGGCAGTCATGGACTGCTGCTGCAAGGTGATGCCAAGAACCCCAAAGTTCAACACTGGCGCCGATGCCGGGGATGATTTTTCTTCCATCATGTCGGCTCGAGGTTTCACTCCTGAAGAACTACTTTGCCAAACGGCGGCTCGACTGGAGCGCCATCAACGACGTGAGCCTGTTCGCGATATGTATGACACTGCTTATGACATTGAGGGTGGTCGTATCCGCTCCAGAGCTCAGTCGGCCCCTCCTACCCCTCATGCTCATTCTCGACCAGGGTCTCCCCCTGTGTGTCGGCATTGTTCTCAACCTCAATCTCCACAGCATACCCCTGTTCAGCCCACGCCTCATTATTTCCACACTCTTGAGAGCACCTATATCCATATTCCTTCCGGCCACACCCCTCAGCCATCCCAACCTTCTTCCCCTCCTGCTGGGTAGATGCATGAAAGGGTGTCCAATATTTTTTGTATAATGATGTAAAAATATACACTAGCCTAAAGTGATTATAAGGTAAAATTTAAATTCTACATTAGTTGCCCACAATTAATGCAACTTGTCCACGTGAGAGGTTTTCGCCATTATTATTGGCAACCCACAAATTTGGCGCAATTTTGAACTCCCCCAAATGGATTGAAACTATTCCTAAACGGTTTCTTGAGGAATTGGAATCCTCTTTCTTCACGACAGATCGATCTTTGCATATGGAATAAATAATTTCGGATCATATGGAAGAAACAATTTCGGAAGCATCGAATTCTAATCCTTTTCTTGATGAGGACTTATCATGCATTTCTGGGGACAGCCAAAGAAGATCGAAAAAAAGGAATTGTGAGGCTGGATATGGGACAAAACAGATTAGAAGGAAGGTGAATCAGTCTGTCGATCACATAGTAAAACAAGTTTCCAAGTTGAATCCAAAACAACAAAATACATTTGCTGAAAGATTGCTACAGGATCATAGATTAAACTTCTTATTTGACCCTGTTATTGGAAAGCCTAAAGAGGCTATTGTAAAGAGAAATTTATTGGAAAACCTTAAGGATGGCCTTCAAGAAGTGAAAGCTGCTAATAGCAATGATAAACTGCTGACCAAACACACTGTTTCTTGCCATGGTGGTTGGAAAGGAAGGAGAATTACAACAGACTTCATTGGCAGCCAAACTGCTCAAATTACATCCTAGAAATATGAAGCTAGCAGCAGAAAGAAGAAAAAAGATGTCATTGTGTGGAGCAAATTTATGGGCATTGGCAGGTCGAAAGCCAAGAAGAAATGCCATAGATCAAGCTATGAAGGGACGAGTTGCTCAATTCGGTTAGATAATACAAAAAGTGTCACCAAAAGTCAGAGATGTCATGAAGAAGAGGACTGAACCGATTCAATACATTGACATTACATAGGTATGGTAGTATTTTTAGTCTAAATAGAATTCTAGGTTAGGAATGTAAAAGTCAAGTAGATCGTTTCGCATTCGGTCCGATTGAACATCAAATGTACTCTAGTTATGACTAGCGTAGTCATGTAGATCTATCCTACATTTCTTGTAGTGTAAATGCAAATGTTTTTTCGTAAATAACTTTTAAGATGTGCTCAAGATGTAGGCATACGAATATGTAAAAAGTGTAGGATTGTAGTAGATGTCAATGTTGATATGATTTACATTTAGTCCAACTTGAAAACAAATTACAAAATGTGTTATAGATGTAAGCATGAGAAAGTGATGTACAATAATGTAGGACTGTAGTGGATGTCAAGAAAATATATGAATTCTTTCTATGGAGTACATTTTATGTAAGGATGTGAGGTTTTGGGAGATAATTTACATAGATGTGAAATTTTTGAGAATGTGTGAATGATTCTAACCTTGTAATTTTGCAGGTGAACTATACCAGAGCTTTGTTGATCAAAGATTCAAGTCAAGATCGGCATTAGACAGTTCGAATACTTAAAACCCTCTTGCATACCTAAAGCTAAAGGAGAGAAATACATGTTGTTGTGTGAAGCACGAGCAAAAGTGATTTATTCAAGAAGGCATTCAATATGATGAGGTCAAAATTTCACGAGAATTGTTTTTGCAATTGCATTGTGTGTATTAGCCGTAAGCTAATCTTTGGAATTTGTCAAGCCAAGAAGAAAAATTTTGATAATGTGAGCACGCTTTGGAGAGCCATGGTATGCCGGAGAGGGCAAGCGGTGAGGAGTGGCACAAGCTAGCATGTATCAACTCAAAATGTGAAAGTTGTGGGAAAAAATTAATTGAGTTGTGTCCTAGAGAAAAGGATGAAAGCGTTGAAGAATCTGTTGATTGGCAAGTTTATAATTAGAATAGAATAGAATAGAATACATTAATGTCCCTTGTGCCGTAAGGCCCCTGGACTTGTGTAGCATGGGCGAAGCTCCTAAAAGGGTGCTACTAGCACATCACGCCGTTATATGTAGCCTTTTGAAGGTGACTTTTTCTTTTAATACCGGCATCCAGCTTTACCCGGCTTCTTGGCGTGCGGTGATCGTCGTTATCAATCAGCTTTTAGGCGAGCAATTTGTGTGAGGCTATATGACCCGTTTTGTGCGGATCATATTACAAGCCCTCTTTCACTGCGTGTACTTCTCTCATTATGCAGTGCGTCATTCTTTGGATCGCGTGCGCGGATCCCGTAATGATTCGTCGTATCGTCATCGGTCCGTGGATTTGGTTCCCCACCTTATATTTACGTATCTGCCCCTCGATGTCTCCGTAGATCGGACAGTCATTAATCATATGATTCTCATCCTCTATTCTCCCCGATCCACCGGTGCATATCATGTCCTCCTTGTCTATCCCTCTCCACCTGTCTTTTTTGATTCTTAGATCATGACTTCCCATCCTGAATCTGACCAGGATGTCCCTTCTGTTTTTCCCCAATATGTTATCCCGGTATATCTGGTGTCCTATTTGTTGTTCTGGGTTAAAAACTTGTACGAGCCAGTCTGTCTTGGGTCCTGTGTGTCTTTGCAACCATGCTCTTGTCGCTATGTCTGCCCACTCCTCATTCCACTGCCCCTCTTCTATTAGGTCACTCAGGTTTAATCCCATCTGTCTGGTCCATGTTGCCACCTCTTTAAACCATCCAGTGCTTTCGAGGATGTGTGATTTTGCTGATTCGGTGATTGCAATGCTGGACAGTTTCCCTTGTATGTCCCCTGCATTATCTCTGAGCAGGTACCTTATGGTTCTCTCCCATGCTCTCACCTCCATCGGTTTTTGCCCTGTTTCGAGGACCATGATTGTCAGCGGCGTGTTTGTCCTTACCCTGAATTCCTGTCTGTGCCATTGCCTAAGAATCCCTTCCTGCTTTTCCCAATTTCTTTCTGTTAAACCTGGTCCCCATGTTAAACCTGGTCCCCATGCTTCTGCTCCGTACAACTGAGTGGTGGCTACCGCTGCACTAAATAGGTAACATTTGATGTCCCAATCAGTTATTCTACTTCTGTTACAGAATTTTTTCATGTTAAAGTAGCTTCCTATAGCTGATTGGAATCTGGCGTTAGCTCCCTTGGCCCATTTCCCTGTGCCTATGCGCATCATAACCTAGATATCTGTATTCTGTTGCTTCCTCTATCTCTTTTTCTTTATATCTGAAAGGTTTATGCCTGTTCTTATGTCCAAAGATGACTATCTTAGTTTTTGCTAGATTCACGGTCAGCCCTGTCTCCTCACAGAATTGTTCTAGAATTTTGAGCAGTCTGTGCATCCCTTTGTTTTTTGTTGCCATATTGACTGAGATCACTATGTATACCCAACTCTTTGTACACCTTTGCTGCCAATCTTTGAATTCAGATGACTCAACTTTCAAGTAGATCTCCAGTATTTGCTATAATTGGTATTCGTTTTTGTTCACATTGAATGCTGATGGGGCTAAGCCACTCTAACAGCTTGTGGTTTGATAGGAACTGACGGGGCATAGCCGCTCTAGCAGTCCTATATATTGACGTAAGTTGATGGGGCCAAGCTGCTCTAACAACTTACGTTTGGCACTGGGGATAGGACCACGCCATTGTGCCCAAGGCTGTTGGGGTTGTGCCACTCTAACAGCATACACTAGGATAGACGGGGCAAAGCCACTCTAACCATCCTAGCGGGTCAAGTATTGTCAGCATGTAAGTATCCATCAGCATTACAACTTCTGAAACATTTTGTCCTTTACTACATACATATTATGGTACTAGCATCTTTAAACTAGCAGCATACCCACACTCTATAATCTAGTTTCGCGGACACTTTCGACCTAGCACTTAAGCTTATACATCAGATTAGACCAGCCATCACAATATGCACTAGGCAACGAACTACAACAGTCGCAATTCATATAGCAGATCCCACTTTCCATATGACTTGACATGTCTAAGGCAGATAAACAATGACTATATGCATCTATGCAATGAAGGTACATGTATGCAAAGAATAGACAAGACCCGATCCATGCATGTCACTTCCTAACCTATACTAAGAATACTACAAAACTAGAAAATGCATATGCTATAAGCCAAAGAAAACTATGAGCGTAAACACAAGAAGAGCAAACAACAAGAAGAGCAAACAACTTATATACATATACATTGTGTCCTTTCATGCTTGTTTGTTATTACGTGGTAGACAAATTTTTGTTGTTCTCATGGTGGTTTCGAAGTTTATAGTGGTCCGGATTACCGGTTGGTGGGTCCAACCCTCGCTATCCTCGGGTGTCGGCGGAGGCTGAGCCTCTCTGTCCGTGAACTTATTCCGATCCACCTTTTACTCAAATGAATTTGCCTTGCCTATCATGTTCTAGCCTCTTTGTATTTCCTATTTCGTTGCTCTTCCAAAATCGCCATAGCTATCATGTTCCTAGCCCGATGCTCCTATGACCGTGCTTGACATAAAAGTCTCGCTGACAAGCATATATTGTTTCTAAACATATGTCTCTAGCCTAATGCTCCTAAGACCTTGCTTGACATAAAAGCCTCAATAGTGGTGCATAATAAAAGAGTGCAATCTACAATCGAGGAATTGTACAAGGACCCCTAAGCATAGATCAAATCCAATGAATGTTTCAATGTTCAAAATACACGGGCAACGCTCAAGTGTGATATTCTTGAGATATATAGGCGCCCCAAGAACCGATATCAGCAAAAAACATTGCTTCCCTTGAGTGGAAGACACTGCCCTGGTTCTCCCAAACTAGGCTGCAACACCCTGTTTGCTATTGAATGCTTTTGAATGCTTTTGAAATGCTCCCGATATTATACTGATCCCCAAATAGCTGTCAATATTGCACAATTTATATACTCTGATATCAAGTTACCACCGCATTTACTTGCAGCCATTATCAAGTTTGCCTTGTCTTTAAAAGGTACCCCCGCTCATATTTGTTCATCCGCCAATAATCACGGAAAATCTATCTCTGCTGTATTGGAGTATATCATTTTTGCAAACATTTTTCAGAGGACACTTCATAGACCACAAAGTCATGACTATTATATCTGGAATTATCAGCCAGTTACCACTATGCTGCTCTCCATCCAGTTAATGCCAATCTATAATTTATAGCTTAAGAAACAAAACCTGCTCCCAATTTATCCATTATACCATGTACATATGTGGGTCTTTGTTTTGAACAGCTTAGTAAGGGAATGCCATTTGCGCTTTCTGGAAATACTTCTGCATTTACAAGTTCTGCAAATATTTCTGAAAGCATTACTTAGAAAACGCTCCACCGGACTTTATTAGAATTAGAGTCAAAACCTGCCTTCTTCTGCAAGGACTTGGATTCAATGATATGATCTGCACCAACAAATCCTCGCTTTTTCAAAGACGTAGCAATGCTCCATTGTTTATGTGTGCCACAATACCTGTGAGAGCCCCCATTGATGAGGCAACCAATGCGCATGATGGAACACATTCTTTTATTCTTTTGAGCTCTGGCCAAACTTCTGGACATAAAACAAGTGTAGTATAATGTCCTTCCAAAGGAACTGCCATCCCGTCCATGACACAAGAAAATGCTGGCGCTATGCTTGCTACCTTTGTCGGTTGATGCATGGTCTCTAGCTGACGGACTACAGATGACAAAACTGCCTCATCTTGTTTGACTGATACAAGATAATGCATGCATATTTCTGAGGCAGAAAAATCATCATATGCATGGGCCAGTTTAATAGCAGTACATAAGCTAGCTTCTAAAACTTTTTAAGCTAGCTTCTAAAACTCTCTTCTTTAGATTAAACAAATGAAGTGGTGCTTCTGATACTAAAACTTCTGATCCTGCCTCCGAACCAGCACCTTGTGCATCTACTCAGAGTGCCTTTTTCTCAGAGCTTTTGGTCATTTCTGCTATAGACAGATGAAATGGATTCATCCATTCTCATGCTTTCAAGACCAAATCAGCTATTGACCCAATGGTTTTGGAACAACCACTTAAGGTAAAAAAAACCTCTGCATTTTTACTGCTGTAAGTTAGAGCAGAACAGGCAAGAAACCTTGTAGCATAGGTCGAAATCATCCTTACAGGGCAGAACAACCTTCTATTGTTGTTTACAGAAAGTACAAAAGCCAAGGCCTAATTCACAGATTTTTGCAATAACCTGGAACAAAATATGCAAGAACCATGTAGCATAGGTTGCAATCATTCTCACAGCATAAACTGTGAAAACGAACTCTGTATTATTTATGCCATAAGCTGGATCAAGCTATGCAAGAAACCCATGTCTGCGTAACTGCAACGACCTAGATATCCAAAGTTTGTAACCAGGAAATCTTTGGCACGCGTGCTCTGGCTCCTATATTCGAACTAGAACCAACCCTCTCGAACTAGAAAAAGCCATTGCAAACTATTTAGTGCAGTACCTGGCTTCCGCTCTGCCTGAAAACCCAGTTCTGGATGGCTAGATGGTTCTGTGGTTCCGACCACCATAGCCGTTTGGCGCCATAGCCGTCTCCGCCATAGCCGTCTCCGCCGTTAGAAGGGCAAAAAAGCTAGTTTGAAGGGCAAAAAAGAGCTCTAACCTCTTTCTCTTCTGTTCTCTGCTGCTCCTCCGTTATCTGCTGCTTCTGAACAGGGATGCGGCCTCCTCCTAACCACGAGTAGCACATAAGATCTGAAGGCGGAACTTCCCGAAGGCTGAAGTTAATTGACAAGAATGGCAGTGCAAAGGATATGTTGGACAGCATGTTTGATCATATGTCCAAGTTTATATATCACAACTTTGTGGCACATTGGCAAAGCAAGCAGTTTAAGGAATCCATACGAACACTTCGTGATGATTCAGTGCTATCAGTTGTTGATTTCTCAGAGAATTATACCTTGAAGCCATTTAATGAGATTCAAGCACAACATTGGTACAATGAAACAAATTAGTATTTTGGTTCATATTACCATGTTCAAGGTAAATAGAAAATTGAGGAAATGTGTGCATTCGTTTATTTCAGATGACAAGATTCATGATACACACTTCGTACAAGATGCATTCAAGATGCACCTCAAATGGTTGCAAGAGAATGGTGCTGGCCATATGAAATATCATTTGGTTTGGTCTGATGGGTGTGCAGCCCAATTTAAGTCAAGACGAGCATTCTATCATGTAACAAGATATCATCAACATAAAATAAGACAGTGGAATTTCTTTGGTTCAGGACATGGGAAAGGCACACACGATGGAGAAGGGGCAATTGATAAACCGTGGCTTGAAGCGGAACAAAGAAAAAAGGATGGAAAGGTAGTAAAAAATGCAGCAACTGCTTGTGAGGTCTTGAGGGAGAAAAAATCAGATGTGGAGAGGGTATTTTGGGAGGTGACTGACATTGATCGATCCCAAAGATTTGATGTGCTTCCAGTAAAAGGGGTGCAATCAATTCATTGCGTGTCGTCAATAGACGCAAATGACCCAACAAAGTTATTGTGCAGGCCTCTTTCATGTTTTTGCAAGGCATGCATAAATTTTGATTGGCCTCGCTTTGTGAGGTCAGCTGACCATTGTGGCAGGTGGGAGTTGAGAAAACTAGAGCCTACTAATAAGATCGATCTTGGAGATGGTGAGAATGAGGTGGAGGATTTATGGGCAAATGACATCGACAATATCGATGAGACACTGCAGGTTAGTGATTATTTTGGAGCATTCACAGCTCCAGACAATCATGAGGGGGTCCCTTATTATATCCTCCAATGCACAGAAGTGAAACATGCACTTGAAGCAGATACTATGGATGACTATGGAAACTTATTTTATAGTGGTAATGAGGTTATTACGGGTAACTACTTTGAGCTGATACCTGGCTGCCATCAGAAGTACAAGTTACTAAAAGGCAAGCAGGTTTTTGTCCATCCCGAGTCGGTAATAGGGGTGAGATTTGCATTACAGCCAGTTAAACACAAGATAAAAGGTATTGCTTATGCATATGAACTGTCTCAATACTGGCACGAGATGCTATTAGGAAGTCTGCCAGAGATTGTAGATGTTATGTAAACTCTGTTTTTACATCAGATTTACATAGTTAGATATTTCTGAATTTTTGTTGTAGTCTGCCATCAGATTGTAGTCTCATCGATATGTAATTAAGTGCATGCAACTCTATAATTCTGTAATTAAGAGATGTTGACTGTTGTACACCCTTAATATTTTTGGAATTGGTTCTAGGGCAGAAGAAAGAGTTATTATTTAAAAAGAGTTGCTTGATTGTTGTACAAGGCAAACCCATAGTGAGGACATATTTATATGCAAATATGAAGATCTTTGCAAAAAGACAATAGTGTATTTATATATTGATATTCAATAGAAAAAAGATGTTCACATTGATTGTAGATTGTTATGAATATTACACAACTCTTGCATGCATGTACATATCATCCCATGGACCTAGCCTTAGCCGTGGACTTGCATCATAAGAATACAACATGAAGGATAGAAGATATAAATTGCATATGCACTTATGAAAATACTCAAATACCTTGCTTTATGAAAACATGTCAAGGCGATGAAAGTGTGTCCAATAATGCATCTACAACAACAACCTCTTCATCATGCAATCCATGAAATGTCGGAGTCCGAGGATGAGAGGTTGCCTCCGAAGTTTCCTCAGAACCATCACACTCTGTAATACAAGTGTTGGGGATTTAGCAAGCACCCATGTCATGAAGGCTTGTTGATTTAGCAAGCATGAAGACATGTTGGGGATTTAGCAAGCAAGAGAGTCTTGTAGATGGAAGTATGGTCAATTAGAGCAACCAACATCTACTTCTATCAATAACACAATTGGGTGCTTCATGATCTATCTTGATTGAAGCCATTTCGACTAAAGGTTGGCTTGGTTTGATAGCATAAAATGATGGAGAATAAGTGTAAATGCAATTTTTGTGGCTTTCAATGACAACACATTGACAAGAAGAAAAAAAGTGCAAGCTTGGGACAAGAACATCAACTTGGATATATTTCGATAGGTGCAAGTCAAATGTTAAGAACTAAATACATACAACATTTTGATCCCTTTGTGAATCTCTCTTTTTTATAGTTTAAGCATTGCAGGTGCAATTACATTCAAATTGAACTGAGTATTGAGATAAGTGTATGGCGAGCCAAATTTATAACCCGTTACATGGTAGCAGATTATCAAACAAAGTAGCAAGTTATAGCCTTTAACATGGCAACAAATCTATCTCTATAACAATCTATCAAATACAATGGCAGCATCCAAGTAAGATTCAACTACCATTTGGTCCCTTGAATAGCATCTCCATCTTCACGATTGCTTAAGTAGAGCATCCGCCAAAACTTCTAGCGTGAGAGCGATAACCGATGTGAAATCCAGCTAGATGTAACCTATGAAATAAGCAATAAATAATACACCAATGTTAGAATCAGTTCCCTACATGAAGCGTGCACTTAAGTTGAGAAAAGAACTTACTTTCAATTCCCTTCGGAGACAAGGCAGGTTGACAAATTTATGCATGAAGCCCATCACATACAACCCCCAAGACGTCAAGTCGGGTTGTTGAGGTTTACCGAGATGGTCAATCCTCTTCACATTGTTTCTCCTCACAAAATCCATGCCATTGGAGGTTTGACTCATTGATATAGTCAATATTTGTGTATGCAATCTGCACATGTAAAAGCATTCATGTAAAATGGAAAAGAATAATTCTGAAAAAGAAAGAAGGTTGAAACATACCCTTTAATTGCCTTTTTCGTTTGTCGGATAGCCTTTCAGGCTGTTTAAGATGTAAATTGATGGTGCATGGAGAATTTTATCATTACCTTATGCGAAAAGCAAATATGGCCCGACACAAAGTGCTCATTCTCAAATACAGGGTAGAAGAAATATCTTGCACTTTAGCCATAACTAGCCCTTTAGTTCCCCTGTTTTTACTATGTCTATAATAGATCTTGACGTGTCAATTATTCTCTTATTTCCGTAGCCTCCTTTGAAGCGTAAATAGTTATAAGATGGGTAAAAATAAATCTTACTTTTCCATTCCAAATTGGCAAAGTATCATACGTGTACCTAGTAACAAGAGAATAAGTTACATAAAGAATCTGTAACTTAATTCTGTAATTACATACTCTATTCTAAAGCAAAAGGCCAACCTTATTTTCTAAAACCTACTTACCCTTTTATCCCCTATCCCTGCACATTTAAACACTATCAAAACCTGCTCTACCCCTCTCAGCTAGCAACACCTAAGGCAAGACAGTTAGCTGCAGCCTATTCTATCTCTAACCTCTCGGCAAGCTAACCTATTCTAGCCTACAAGGCAAAAGCACAAAGATATTACACCGCCATAGAGTTCCACAAGGCGACTAGTCATTTTTGATTTGGTTGTACACAAATCTTGCACGTCAATATCCACCACTTTCATTGGAGGATCAGGAGGACTGTTCTTCAATGGCACAAAAGGAGTGTAGGAAGACAACTTCTTCGTCACATCTCTACAATGAAGGATCAAAGTGTAAGTGTCAAATAATGCATGATCAATAGCATAAATATATTAATACCTTGGACCAATTCTTTGTTTCACCGATTTATGCCTATAAAAGAAGTATGAGTTATTAATATTGCCAATTAACATAGCTAGAAACCATTCAACTAGCATGTATGCTTTATTAATATGCTATAAGTGCATGTCTAGCGGTTTATGCAACACACCTTTTAGCGGATGTTGCCTCCTTTTTCTATCTCGAGGATTTTTTTTAGTCTTTGGGGTAGCATCCTCCGTCTCCATAAACTTTTTGTGTGGCCTTGGCTCTGATCTCCAAGGCCCCTTCTACATCAAGACTCTTATCTTCATCTGCTATTGATTCAAATTACAACCTTGAATATAAGTTGTTGCAAAGCTGGAGAGTACTAAGAAACACGTACCTGCCATAGAATCTTCAATAGGTACTTGCTGAACTTCTGTAGCAGCATTAGGAAAATTTTTGTCATCATTCTTGCAAGCTAATTCAGCGCTTTGATCTTGAAAGTAACAACCTCTGTTAGTCCTGTGCCTCCTGGTACAGGACTATTCATGCATCTGACAGACTGAGGTCAAGCTCAAGGATCCTCGGTCGACCCGCGAGGGTCGGACATCCAAGGCTCATGAGAAGACCAAGCGGCCAGACCACTTGATCAAAGCCTGGGTGGTCATCAACAAGAGGCGGCTCGGACAAGTGGCGGCGTCAGCCACCGCCGTCGGCGCCGGCGTGATTCTAGGCACTTCAAGAGGCACCGCCAACATTCCTGCAAATCAGGCCTCCTTCCAGGAATCGGCACCGAGATCAGTCAGAGTGTCTATATTGGGCCCAAGGCCATTGTACTATATATATGAGTAGAGTTAGCACATAAGTTTTTTAGATGAGTTTTGAGTCTTGTCTCCTTTCAGTTTTCTCTCTATTGTGAGAGCTCATGTATTCTCATCATTGATATCAAGGAAGCTTATCATCTTCCTCTCATTTGTTCTGTTTTCTTCTTTTTCTTCTCTTCTTGCAAATCCCGCGTGACATAGTCCCCCGGACTCTCTGTTAGATCCACGGGTCCTCCACGGAGGGCTGTCTTCCGGGAGTTCGAACCCGGACCCCAAACACATGCCGCCCGCTGGGTCGATTTTATCCTACTTTCTTACATGCGCCATAATGCGTCGTAATTTCACGCCAGAAGAACTCCTTTCTCGAGACGGCCTCTCGCTTGGAGCGCCATCAGCGTCGGGAAACTGTTCGCGACATGTATGGATCTGCTTATGACATAGAGGGAGGCCATCTTCGGTCTAGGGCTCGTCGAGCGCCACCCACCCCTCGTGTCGGTCGTCGTCCCGGTTCCCCCCCAAAGCGTGCAAACATTGCTCACAACCTCGGTCCCCTCATCACTATCGGGGAGCCTTATCGGGCTCAACCTTCTCAACCGTACTTTCACACCCACGAACATGCCTACATCCATCATTCTTGGGCCATCGCCTCTTCTTCCAGAACCATCATCTCCCGGGGGTGGGCACGGCTATCCACATGTCTCCTTTCGCCTACCGGGGAATATCCTTTCCCTCACGTTTCCCACTTGCTCTTCCTGTTTACAACCTTACGGATCTCAAAACCAATGCTCCGGCTACCCGGTTTTCAACCTTGATCACCCCTTCATCGGGGTCCGCCGGGCACAATGCCACATCCACCTCAACCTCAATATCCTCACTATCTTTGTTCTGTCCGCCCAAGCACTTTCACATCTACCTTTCGGACTACGGCCGACTTATCCCACCTTTGGCAACCACGAAAGGCAAAACCGTTAGACCAAAGTGCTCGGGCCCACATGGAAGAATTTGAGGCTCTAGCTGTCCTAAATGGTCACGCCGCAACCTCAACTGAAATTCCACATCTTTTCCACCACCACTGCGTGGCTCTCCTCATCAATGGCTCATGTCCAACAAAAGCCATTGGAAACAAGACTTGGTCCGAAATGCGCGAGCGCTTTTACGTCTCATTTACGGGACCCGCGGATGATGATCAACTTCATCTCAAGCAACTCAATGAACTTCAACAAGAGCCCGAGTGCGCGGGATTTTCGCGGATCGACTTCACATTACGCTAAGTAAGCTCAAGGAGTACCCTACCACGAGCCGGATTTTGGTGCGGTTTCTCCAAGGACTTCCTCCGCTATTCGACTCATGATGAATACTGCGTCCAAAAACTTTGGAGCGGGCTATCATTCTGTCAATCACTTCGTCAATGTTTTCCCCATGGTGGCTCTTCAAGAGCTCCGTTCATTCCACTGTCATGGTTCCACAAGCGGTACATTCGGCCTCAACACGCTAATCCACGTAGCGGTCAAATCTGGTGCCATATTTGCAAATACCAAGGCCATTTGGCCAATGAGTGCAACTCCACCAATGGCCGCCTCATTGCAAGCGATGCAACATGTGCAATCATGCCGCGGAAGAGTGCACTTTCGCACTCATCCCACACCGATTCGCAACAAAATGGTTTATCAAGTGCAAACCACACCTCGGCAACAATCGCACTATCGTGACCACCTCTTGGTGCATCCCGCATAACTCTATCACAGCGGGGACCAACCACGGGGATCCAACCAGCGTCCTCCTTTTGATCCTTCTAAAGCTCGGTGTTATCTTTGTCAAGAATGGGGTCATACCACCCACGGCGTGTCCTCAACTTCCACAAGTTCAGTGCGGCTTCACGGCACAAATCAGACCACATCGGTCCGCCTCACGGCTTACCAACTCGGCTTGCTAATGGCAAACAAGGCGAGAGACCAGTTCTTAGAAGCCACCAAGAGCGCCTCGGCAATCACGCTATCAACCAGCTCCAACCAAATCAACCTCAATTTGGATCAACAAGCCCAAGAGGAAATTTTTGGGCACTTAATCCTCCGATCCGGCCGTCAAATTGGGTTGGTTTAGTTTCACGCCGGACCAAGGCATCACGTCCCTTGACTATTATTCGAATGGCACTTAACTTTGCGCGCTGCGGTTGACACCATTCCTCATGAGGACGAAAAAAAGGTTCACTTTGCACGACTTGGAAAAGCTCATGCCACATGTCATGCCCAAAGTTAAGCCAAAGCATTTTTGAACCTCATGCAAAGGCTTTGAAGGCGCACATTGGCAAATGTTCATGCCACCACTAGAGCTCAACAAAGACAAGATACCCCTTCAACATCTCAACCTCCACGGCTCTCGGACATATCCCAATATTGCGGTAGGGTTGACTTACTCAAAAAGTTCTTTGCTTCCCTCGCCATGCACTCCGCACCAGTGGAACCAGCGGATCCTTTTTTTCTCATGTACCTCTCGAACTCCAAGAGGAGCTCGCCAAAATCAAAATTCCTTTAAGCTTGGCAACCATTTTAAAACTCGTGTCCGCTCTCAAGGACCGGTTACCACTCCCAAGCTGTTTTAGTTGGGGTCGTGGCTACCTCTACACCCACGGTCCATGCCACGGTGGGAAATCAAGCAAGTCAACCATGTTCAAATCGATGGAGGTAGCGCGGTCAATCTCATCGCGGATAAACTCCGCAAAACAAATGGGCATCACACAACTCTTTAGGTGCCCCATATGACATCAAATTGGCTAATGGCCATATCGGGGAGACCTCAAGGCGTCACACCTATTCTTCACATCAACATTGGTGATCTCCGCTTTCCCATGGAATTTGGAGTTTGGAAAAGTTGGCGAAGATCCGGTGACTATGAAATCTTTGGTAGGCGGACCTTTTCTCGCCCGGGCAAAGAGTATCCATTCTTGGGCCCGCGGACCCGGTTAGTCATCACCGATGGTCATCTCAATGCCACCATGGACTTGCAAGCAGGCGGGATCATTTACGTTGACAATGCGGAACCCTCTCTCGGACGACGATTCGAAGAAGCTCAAAATATTTATCAAGTTCGAGGCTCCACTGCGAGTATGCCTCTGTCATCCTACCCCGAATATCTTTGATCCTTGGGGAGAAATGACTCTTGATCGACCAGGCGTGGCTGCCTTGCTTGACCCTACCGGCTCCTTGCAATCGAATCCAACGCGTTGATCACTTTTCGGATCTTTGAACCTCCCGCAACTCTGTTGATGTACACATTTGTCATGAAGCAACCTACGCTAGATGAAACCGAGCAACCTCTCTTTTCACCACGCAAAGTGCCCGCATCCGGTTATGCTCCAACCTCCACGCACACATTGTCGGGATGATGAAGTAATACCCCATATTCGGACTCGAAGTCGAGATTGTGGGCGTTGGCCACAATCAACTGTCGCTCGCATTGCCGCAAATCTTAGGCTCCTTATCGTAGCGAGGGCCGTCAAAGTACATTCAAAAATTCAAACACATTTTTAGCTGGAGTTACAAAGATCTTGGGAATCAACAAAAGCTTGGGGAACTCACCATTCCTACCAAATCGATGCGACCCGATTGTAGCAGCGGCGAGTACGAGGCTCAACCCTAATTACCGCGGATCGCGTCAAGGCGGAAATTGACAAACTCCTTCGCTGCGAGGTTTGATCTATGAGGTCAAACATTACGAATGGGTGAGCCCCATCGTCATTGCCCTTAAGCACAATGGTAAGATCGGCGTGCGTGTGGACTATCTCGGAAACTCAATCGGGGCCGCGGGCGTGATCATTTTCCACTTCCCTTCACGGACCAAGTTACGGAAGAAGTGGTTTGGACATGAGATGTACTCCTTTATGGATGGTTTTACGGCTACAATCGGATCTCCATCAAAGACTACGATCAACTCAAGACCACTTTCACCACCCGGTGGAAGTACTTTTTTTTGCCTACAAGGTGGTTCCTTTTGGATTATCCAACTCTCCTTCAAGCGTTTCAGCGCGCATCATGCTCTCGGTTTTTCATGATTTCATGAAGGAAAATCCCTTCTTGCAAATTTTTCAAGATGACTTCTCGCCTCTGGTTCCATGGCTGACCATTTGGATAAATTGGAACTTCGTCTTCGAGAAATGTGATGAGTCAGGCATTAGTCTCAATCACGAGAAATGCACCTTTTGCGTCACTTACGGTGTTACGTTAGGCCATGTTGTTGTCGAAAGCGGGGAATCACCACCGATCCGCCAAAATCGGTTAATTATTGTGCTCAAGGCTCAAGCACCGGCCAATATCAAGGAGACACGCTCTTTCTGGGAAAGGTCAATTATTACTCCACCTTCATGCACGGGTGGCGGCCATTGCAGATCCCATTCATAAACTCGCGGGTGTGAATCCACGGGCTTGGAATTCCCGGTGCTTTGCTTCCAACGGTGAAGCTTTTGCTTTCGGGCACGGTTCTTGTTCCTCCTCAATGGGACAAGCCCTTTCGCGTTCATGTCGATGTCTCGGCGTTTGCTATTGAGCTGTTCTTTCTCAAGAATATGATCGCGCATTAACCGACAAACCAAATCGCTACGCCCGGTAGAAAACTCTTCTGGCTGGCGCAACTATTACGCCCGCAGGCGTGAAGCTTTGGGTCTCATTTTCTGTGTCCAACGCTTCCGTCATTACCTTTTGGGCGATCAAATCAAGTTCTTTGTGGACCACCAAGCACTCCTCTATTTGATCAACAAGTCCCGCCCACGGGCCGCATTGCTTTCGTTGGGTCCTTCTTCTCAAAATTTGCTCCTTTTGAAATCGTTCATAAAGGCTGGCAAATCTCATGTTGTTCGGATTATCTTTTCGCATCCACGGATGATCCATGGCCCCGGGGTCTCGGGCGCCTTTCACGATGCTTTCAGCTCTTTTTAGTCGCGGCAACACCACATTGGTTCCATGATTTTCAGCGAGATACCTCCTCACGGGTGCTCTTCCACCGGAAAGGCGAGGCGGCTCTCTCTCACCTTAGCGACAATCCAGGTCGCCATCAATTTTCTCAGGAGAGGTCCGTGACTACACCATGGTTCTTGGGACATCTCTACAAAAAGGGTAAGGACACCATCCTTCGGCCATTATTTGTGTTCTACCTCATGAAGTTCGGACATTGTTCGAGAAGCTCATCAAGGGCTCGGTGGTGGTCATTTTCATGGTGACACCGCGCGCGCCAAAATCCTTCTAGCCCGGGTATTATTGGCCCACGCTCTTCAAAGATGCTCACGCCCGCGCCCAAGCGCGTGTGGCGCTTACCCGGTGGTGGGGCGCCCGGCCCGTGGCGCTCTTCCCTTGGCGCCCGATCGCCACGCCCACTTCCCCAACCAAATGGGGAATGGACTTTGTGGGACCTATAGATCCTCTGCGCGGCACACTTTCGTGCGATACATTACGGTTCTCGCGACTACGCCACCAAATGGGCGGAAGCTTGTGCACTTCCGGACAACAACTGCGGCAAGCGCGGCTAGAGTCCTCTATCAACAAATTATCACGCGATTCGGCTGCCCCGCGGGCTGGTGGTGGCCAGGTGGTGTTCATTTCATCAATCATACTATCAAAGGAGTGGTGGCGGATTATCTCTCGATACATCATCACAAGAGCACACCTTACTATCCTCAAGGCAATGGGTTGGCGAGAAAGCACCAACAAAACTCGGTCACCATTCTCAAGAAAATTTGTGGCGCTTTCCCGCTTGATTGGCGGACAAAACTTCCCTCTTGTTCTTTGGGCCTACAATACTTGTTTCAAGATTGCTACTGGTCACACTCCTTTTAAATTGGTTTATGGTCGGGAAGCTCTCATGCCGTTTGAATACATCCTTCCAACACTCCGTTTTCAAGCAGCTCTTTGCTCATAATCCACCCTTGCACTCAAAGAGCGGGTCTATCAATTAGAGCAGTTGGATGAACCCGAAGGGATGCTTATATTCGTGTTCTTCATGGACAAATGAGTTGCAAAAATCTTTACATGACAAGCGTTTGAAGACAAAAACATTCAAAGAAGGAGATTTGGTTCTTCTTTATGATTCAGTACAAAAATTTTTCGGGTAAACTCAAGTTTCGTTGGCTTGGCCCTTATCAAATTGTTCAAGTGGTTAGGCCAAGCGTTTTCCAACTAAATTTGAGTTAGATGGCACTCCATTACCTACATTGGTTAATGGTTTTCGTCTCAAAGCATTTCATCACCTGAAAGTGAACATCAACACACAGAGACAGTTCAAGAAGCAAACACCACAGAAAGTGACTAGAAAGGCGGTATATTATATTATAGTGGAGATTTTTTACAAAATGTGGGCGCAGACCCGGCTATTTCGCTATGGGCTTTGCCCTATATACAAAAAGCGGGCTCGAGCCTATATACTCTACGTCCTAAGAGGCAAAACCCCTACTCAGGGTTGGGAGCAGAGTATCTGCGAGGAGATGGTAAAGGTTACGCTCGGATCGGCGAAGGTGCGAGAACCACCTCCATCCGTTGGTCTTAGTCGGGATGTTCAGCCATCCGGCACACCCAGCCGTCCATTCGAATGCCCGGTTGTGGCGGCGCCGAGAGATCGAACAATTCATCTTGAAAGTGATCCACTCGGCGGTTAGTGGGCATCGTGCGATCTTCGTTCAAGCCCCCGGCAGCCATCGCGGCGCCATCGGATGCCTTCGTTCCTCTCGGTTCGTCTTATATAGCCCCGAGGAACTCCTTGTCGGCGTGGACCAATCACACAAATCGCCAGCGTGTTTGCCATGCAAAATTTGTTTCTAAAATGAGAATCTTTTCTCCATAGCATATCTAGCCATGGTACCGACACATTCCTTTTAATGATATCCCACTTCGAGTTGCCGGCATTGAATGCCATTCCTTCTTTTCACGCCCGTCGAACATTAATGGGTGTCCTTTGCCATCTGTCACATCCGATCTTTCTTTCCGTCTCATCCTCACCGTTCATTGCTTCTCCCTTACGTTTTTGGGACTTAGCCAAATTTTTGCCTCTCAATACCCTTCTTGGCATCTTTTGACACTGGCACCATCAGCAGTTTCAGTTTAGCACTCTTCATACCTCTTAAGCCTCGGTTAATAGCCCTAAAACAAACCTTTTCGTTTTCCTCTGCGCCTTTGTCCTCAGGTGCTTTCGACTTTTCGTCTTCCGCCTTTGGCATCCCTCTTCGTTTACGCACATCATTCCCATGGCTGCCCCAAGATTTTCTACACTTCAAGCTCTTTGCTCCCAAGGATCCGGCCCTTTTTGCATCTGTATCCTTCTTGGCGCCCACTTCAGGTGAAGCCCTTGTTGGCCCAAATAAAAAGTCATTTGAGCGACACCAGCTTCTGAATTCTCTCAAATGGAACTTAGGCTCCAAATCGACCCGGTTAGGCGGTTCATCGCCAATATCGTTAACGGCCATAAAGGCTACACCCGCGTGGTCGATGGCACCACTATTTCGTTGACTCAACATTTGATTTCTGAGGTATTTCATATTTCCTTGCACACCCCTTGTGTATCATGGTGCGCTATCTGGGGATCTCGATGTCCGCGAGTTTGGTGCACCACGCTTATCATGCCAATGTCCATCGTCTGACCAATATCGACAAGCCTCACGAAACCTTTGTTAAATTTCTGTGGCGAAAATTCCTTGGGTATTCTATCAAGAACACCCATATCAATAAGCCTTTCTATAACCTGGTCCTCACTGCTACACACTCCAAACACCACATAGATTGGCCCCAAATGATGTTCTATCGTCTTCTCAAGAAATGGACCGCCGGGGTACCACTTCCATTTCTGAAGTTTACGTGGGAGGCCACTTTCAAGCTCTCATCGTCATTACTTCCCTCCCACACCCCAAATTCTCATAATTCCACTTTAGCTCCTTCCAATCACTCACCAAGTTGGCACTTCACGCCCGTCTTCCACTGGTCATGTCCACAGTCACACCCATGTCACTGTCTCCTCCTCCGCTACACCATCCACTTCACACCATTTTTCCCAAACATCCCAAACCAGGCAACAACAAGCTCCACCACCACCACACCCTCGTCGGTTGTTGTATCGATTATCGGCCAGGATGCTCAAAGCTGCCGCTCTCAAGTTACAAGAATCCCAAGGCGGCTCTTATGGAGCGGGGTTCAACGGGCACTAGAGGCCTCGATGCGGTACACCCGGGACCTTCAAGTACGCAAGCGCCCAAGTTGCAACTTTGGAGGCCAAACTTCAAGACAAGCATGAAGCTCTCTTACGGGCTCATGCGGATCTCAAAAGTACACAAGCTCAAGTCAGCCAACTTCGCGAGATCAACGGGGGCTCGGCTCGGTCGAGAAATTGGACTTTATTGGAGCACAACAAGTCCAAAGCCGCTCTCACGAGTACCAAGGGCGGATATTGCTAAACTCAATGCCTTGTACTCCGGCGTGTGTGAAAATTTCAGCACTCAAGTTCAAAATCTTTTTCAGCGGGGCGCTCAAATTAAGCCTCCTTCTTGACTCGGACTTTCTACCACCGGACCTCTCGGCTCACCTCTCTTCAAGATGGAAACTACGAGAGGTGCGAAGCGAAGATCTTGGATGGCCGCGGAGATTGCCGTGCTTCGTCTCAATACGGGAAATCTTCCTCCGGTCAACACTTCTCGAAGCGGGTCCGTGACCGATCCGCCTTCTTTGCTTTCGAAAGGGACAAGCTGGATCCGTGATCTCGAACAACGGTGCGGCAAGCTATTCAATCTGGCGATGAGGCTCAAGCAAAACTTGGCGCCCATGCGCCATTCTTCCGCGAGAATGCATGTTGACTTCCCGTTCCCTCCTCGCTATCATGATTATGTGGTTGCTCGGCGCCACCTCTTCCTTTCAGTGGCATGCGGCCGATGGCCTGTGGATATTCCACGGCGGTCGCTGATTTTCTTGGTTGGCGAACTCTCCATTGAAGACAAAGGGTTGTCTTTGTGCCCTTGTCGTCTTTGATCTCATACCTTTGCATTGCCGATCCGGACTTTATCACCTTGAGTGGTTCAGCCCATGGCTTACATATTTCATGATTTCTATCCGGGTGATACGGGAACACTTTGGAAATGGGCCACGCCCGACTTTTCGGGGTGACCTGTCGTGCAATGGGTGCTTCGGGATAACAATCCATATCTTGCGGATCTGCTTTCGGACCAAACTCTTCATCGAGAGTACATGCACGAGCTTGCCAATCATTTATCTCTCGGCTAAAGCGCGGCTACAACAAATCGAGGGAAGTATCTAGGACATCCAGGATCTTCCCTATGCACAAATTTATATGCGACACCTCGTAGGTTACAATCGATTTACAAGCTCGTTGGATAGCAAGGCGGTCCCCACGGGATGGGATAGCCCTCTGTCAACTCTCGACTCTCTGCTTCTCTTTGGGATCGTTGGTGTCGGGGCTCTTGATCCGGATCTTGTCGGTCAATTGGGGAGACAGCTTTCGGCAACCCCGCCCACGGGCATGGTTCCTTCTCCCTATGCTTCCCGGGCGTACCTCCACGCCCGGGTTCTGACTTCTGATTGGCGCCTTCCTTTTTGGACCAAGGTCATGGATGGTCATGCGGCTGGACACCACCTCGGATCTCGGACGGATCTCGGGGTGGGATCCACGTTTTGTTCGCCCGCTCACATTGGGAAGAAGGTGCCACTCACGGACAACACCACCAATTGGATCTACATTGCTAATGGCGTGGTTGGCAGCGGCCGCGGATGCGCTTCATGGTCTCGACACCTTCTTGCGGAATGCCTCCACCTCACGATCCTTCCGTCCATCTTCAAGCGGATTTTTGTTGCTCTCAAATGCATTTTGCTAAGCTCCTTAAATCGGCGGCGTCCCATTTTTCACACGCAATCGAATGCCGATTGTCGATTGCCTTTGGCCGGACCTGTCTCCTCATGGAATGTCGGTACATTTCTTGAGGCGCCGCGCGCGCCCTTGAAGACATGGTACACTCTCGCTTTCTTATTGATGCCGATCCCGCCCTTGGCCAAAACACTCCTCAAGCTCTTCAATCACGCCCGGGATCTCATAAGCCCGATTACCATAATGGTGCCCGTCCTCACTCCGTGAGGATCACTTTCGAACAGATGGCTTCAGCCCTCAAAACGCTTCCTCCTTTTCTTCACTCACGAAAGTGTCGTTTGGTGGGGGAGTGTTAGTCTGTGCCTCTGATGCAGGGACTATTCATGCATCTGACAGACCAGGTCAAGCTCAAGGATCCTCGGTCGATACGGGTCCGGACATCAAGGCTCCATGAAGACCAAGCGGCGGACCACGCTTGTCAAAGCCTGTGGGTACATCAACAAGAGCGCGCTTCGGACAAGTGTGACCCGTCACACCGCGTCGGCGTCGGCGTGATTCTAGGCACTTCAAGAGGCACCGCCAACATTCTGCAAATCAGGCCTCCTTCGGGGAATCGCACGCAGAGATCGGTCGAGTGTCTATATTGGGCCCAAGGCCATTGTACTATATATATGAGTAGAGTTAGCACATAAGTTTTTTAGATGAGTTTTGAGTCTTGTCTCCTTTCAGTTTTCTCTCTATTGTGAGAGCTCATGTATTCTCATCATTGATATCAAGGAAGCTTATCATCTTCCTCTCATTTGTTCTGTTTTCTTCTTTTTCTTCTCTTCTTGCAAATCCCGCGTGACATAGTCCCCCGGACTCTCCTGTTAGATCCACGGGTCCTCACAGAGGGCTGTCTTCCAGGAGTTCCCGAACCCAGACCCCAAACAACCTCAAGTTTAAAAATTATCACACGGTAAAAAAGATAATGAATGTGATCACTCACTGATGGGCTCTTTCTGCAATGAAGCCAACTCGGTTTCCACATCTGGGATATCTGCTTGAGTTATGCTCTCACCTGCAATCACACATTTTCCCAATTAGTTTATCTAAAATACAAATGGAGCTTATAGTCAAACTTATAATACAAGAACTTACCTAGTATGGTTTTTGTCATCTCCTCATGTTGTCCTGAATATGTTTCTGCCTTCTCATTGTGATACGACGTTGCTTTCAGAGATGACATGGATTTGGATGGACTCAAGAGACAAATGGCGTCATCTTTAGTTGATTTTTCAGCTCTTGAGACCTCTGAAAATGATAACTTCAACCCTTTTCCAGCAAAGATACTCTTTACACCTGCATTATGGCGATTGGCATGAGCGTAAGTCATACGCATTTATCCTATATGTTGTTTACATTACACTCGCTCATTGTAACCCGGGTTTCTTGATGCTACCAGTATCTGCAAATGAGATAGTAAATGCAATAAGAAACAATGAGAAATGTAAATTAGAGATAATCATAACAATGATGTAAACATACATAATCATAGCATTAACTGTAAACAGATGTAAGACAACTGTGAATCAAATGCAATCAAAAGCAATGTAAGTAAATTTGAGAAATGCAAGAAATGTAAGGTAGATGTACCTAAAAAGAAGAAAGCAAAATATCATCCACAAATGTAAAGTGGAAACTTAGAAAGTACATTCATATGCATTATAATATGCATCCTAATGTTATATGTAAATGTAACAAGCAAATTCATAAGGTATTTATGACAGAAGATATGTACAAAATATGAAATGAATGTGTTCATGGGGTTACATCAAATTACACTGACCTTCAAATACATTTACTTTAAGGACAACATAAGATAAATCCATGTAAAAGCTGAATGCCAATTTGGACTTTTACCTAACAAGCAACTAGATGTCTAGATAGTAATGAAAATCACACATGTTCAAATCAAAGCAGGTTGCTCTGTGAGAATAGTAAAACAAATGTAATTAGTGAAGATAACATAATTAAAAATACCTTGTTGAGTAGAGAGTCCCATGATTTGATGCAGATCTTCAGGCCACAAACACTCATGTATACACTGGTTTGTTGTGGAAACCTTGTATGATAGACAAAATAGACAGTAGGGATGTCCACAACATGGTAAAACCCGGAAATTATAGAGTCGAGGCACTCATTGCAATTGCTACATGTATTCACATGGCCAGAAGTTAATGCCCTTGATTACGATGCAAGTAGAGGAGTAGGATGCAAAGGAAATTACATCAGATTTTTCTACATATAATATCATTTCCTTTATTCTACTCTCACTAGCATCATTTGCCTCAAATCCTTTGATTTCTTGGATGGCAGACCTCTAATGCATGCAATTCATTTGTCAAACTCTCAATTGGCATCTTTAAGCCATTCATTTCTTCAATGAAACTAGATTTTTCCTCTTCAAAGTGGGAGGCCAAGGCCATTTGTAAATCGGTTGGCTGCCTACAGCGGCGTAAAGTCATCGGTTTGTTTAAGCGAGTCTTGTCTGTGCATCCTTGCTTTGCACAAACCTATTCAAGGTATTTCTCTCACCTTCTAACTTGCATAAATCAGATTCTAATGTTTTCCTTTTCTCTTTCATATCCTTCATTTTGCTCATCAAGGTAGCAGCATCCATTGATCTTCTTTCAATCAACTTCTTCATTGCATCTATCTGCTGCCCAAATCCGACCTGTACCTTAGTTGTTTTTACATTGGATGATCTCAAGGTAACAACATCAGTCAAATCAGAATCCTTTTGTTCCTTCTTTGCATGTACAGTGGCACTCTCTTTCACCTCTTCCCAATCAATTTTGATGCCTTTATAGTGGAGTGCATAAGCTCGAGCAAAGTATAGAGGAATGTGATGGTTTGCAATGTCTTTCCTGCTAAAAACATGCTCATAGATTGTATAAAAATCCACGCATCCAAATTGGCTTGATCTGTTGTCTTGGTAACCTCTCACTTCTTTGGTGCTTGAACCCGGACTTCTTGGACCACTTGCAAAAGCCACAGGTAAATAGTATCAAGTTATTGGTTCTAAAAGGCGCTTAATGCTAACCTTATCAAACTTCGGGCTGCAATGGAGGTCTTTTACGCCACGGTAGTCTTCGGTTTCCTCATTGCTTGGGCTTAGGAGACCTCGCCATGGGCTTCAAGGGCTTATTTCTTGGTGATTTCAGTGGGGGCGTCCTTGTTCTTTGCCGCTCATGATGCTCCTCAGAAAAGCTTCAAAAATGGCACGGGGTTTTGCTCTATCGGCTATGGCAAGGAAGGTCTGAGTTTTGGGGATAGAGATGTGCTCTGTTTGGCTATGGCGGAAGTACAAAGTCTTGGGGAATGAGCGGGAGGAGCTAAACCTCGAGCGGGATTTCCCTACGTTCGAATTTTGAAACCCACCAAACCAATTAAGACATTCTAAAAATTAATGATAATATAATAAATATGGTATTAGGGATATTGTTTACATTTTGCATTTGTAAATGTATAAAAGTGTCCCTTTTTTTGCCACCCCTTTCATGCTTCTACCCTGCTGGAATGGGCTATCCTCAAGTATCCTTTGGCCCTTCCCATGTTCATGAGTTTCCGCATTCACCATCTCTTCAGCACGCTTTTCCTGTGTATCAGGTCACTGATCTTAAGCCTAATGAAAAGGCTCAAGGCCCTTCACCACGGATCGACTTTTTCTTTGGACCACGTTTTTCGGTCCCACCCCGGACTCTCAGCCCAATTTGTTCCACCTCTCTATGCTTCTGCATATCCTCCACCCAATCCGCCTGTTTATACGCAAGTTCCGTCTTCACCTCCCGCTCATAATTTGAAACTGACTTATCCCACTTTTGGCAACACTAAAGGCAAACCTCTGGATCAGAGTGCTCAAGCCCATATGGAGGAATTCGAAGCCTTGACCATTCTGAATGGTCATGCGCAGCCACAACTCAAGTTTCATATCTTTTCGACCACGCTCAGAGGCGCCCCTCATCAGTGGTTAATGGCCAACAAAAGTCACTGGAAACAAAGTTGGCGGAAATGAAGACAGCTTTTACGTCTCATTATGGCACCCGCGGATGATGATCGGTTACTCCTCAAGCAACTCAATGACCTTCAACAAGAGCCCGCGAGTCCGCCCGGGGACTTTGCGGATCGTCTTCACATTCTTGTCAGTAAACTCCAGGAATACCCCACGCAAAGCCAGATCCTCGTCTGGTTCCTGCAGGGTCTTCCTCCTGCCATTCGCCTCATGACAGAATACCTGCGTTCAAAATCTCTGGAGCAGGCGATTGAATTGGCCAATCACTCGGTCAATGTCTCTTCTCGAGGCGTTGCTCTCACAGAACTCCCTTTCATGCCCCCCGTTATGGTTCCCCAGACTTCTGCTCAGCCTCAGCAAACAAATCCACAACGCTCACAGATCTGGTGTCATATTTGCAAATATCAAGGCCATTTGGCAAATGAATGCAACTCCTCCAATGGACCTCCTTACTGCAAAAGGTGCAATATGTGCAATCACGCCACGGAAGAATGCACTCGTTCTCATCCTACACCCTTCAGAAACAAAATGGTTTTTCAAGTCCAGACCACGCCTCCACAACAACAGCCCTATCAGCCTCAGGAATATCCAACTCAACAACCGCAGCAGTATCAACAGACACAGCAATCTCAGTAGCCACGGGGACAAGGCAACCGTCCTCCCTTTGATCCTTCAAAGGCTCAATGCTATCATTGTCATGAATGGGGTCACACCACCACGACGTGTCCTCAACTACCTCAAGTTCAAGTCCAACTTCCCGGTTCGAATCAACCCGCTTCAGTACGCCTCACGGCTTATCAACTCTGGGTGGCCAACGGTAAACAAGGCCCCCGTCCTGTTTTGCGAAAGCCACCACGGCCACCTCAACAACATCGACCACAGCAAGTTGCATCTACCTCCAATCCTATGGATCAACAAGCTCAAGAGGAGATTTATCAGGCTCTCAACCCTCCTGTCCAGCAATCAAATTGGGTTGGTCTCGTCTCACGTCACACAAGGGCTTCACGCCCGTTGACCATCATTCCACATGAGACGCAACCTGCTTTTGCTGTGGACACCGTCCCTCATGAAGATGATAAAAAAGTTCACTTCGCGCCTGATCTTGACAAACTCATGCCTCACGTCATGCCTAAAGTACGCCAAAGTATTCTGAAACTTATGCAGGCTGCGGAAGGTAGAACCTTGGCAAATGTTCACGCCACCACTCGAGCTCAGCAGCGTCAGGCAGCGCCGTCATCATCCACCAGCGCTCGCTCTCAGCCATATCCAAATATTGCTGCTGAGGTGGAACTTCTCAAAGAAGTCTCTGCTTCTTTACCTCAGACTCCGGCTCAATTGGACCCTGCGGACCCCTTTTCTCATGTTCCCTTGGAACTTCAAGAGGAACTTGCCAAGATCAAGATTCCTTTGAGCCTGGCCACTATTTTGAAACTCTGTCCGGCTCTTAAAGATCAGTTACCTCTTCCCACGGTTCTGGTAGGAGCTGTTGCGACCTCAACACCCACGGTGCACGCCACGATGGGCAATCAGCAAGTCAATCATGTCCAAATTGATGGTGGTAGTGCCGTCAATCTTATTACTGATAAGCTCCGAAAGCAATTGGGCATCAAACAATTGTACCGTGCCCCTTATGACATCAAGTTGGCCAATGGCCATATCACACGCCCTCAAGGTGTCACTCCTCTTCTCCATATCAGCATTGGTGATCTCAAATTCCCCTTGGAATTTGGTGTTTGGAAAAGTTGGGGAAGATTGCGGTGATTATGAAATCTTTGGTTGGTAGACCTTTTCTCCGCCCGGGCTAAGAGTATTCATTCTTGGGCCACAGACCAACTTGTTATCACTGATGGACATCTCAATGCCACGAGGGATTTGGAAACTGGTAAATTGATCTCTGTCGAAAATGCTGAACCTTCCATCTACGATCTGACTGCGAAGAAGCACAAAACATCTATCTTGTTCAAGCTCCTCGCGTCAGCTGCGCCTCTCTCATCCTACCACGAGTATCTTTGATCCTTGGGGTGAGATGACGCCTTTGGATCGGACCGGCGATGGCGCTCTCTTGGACCCTTACGGCTTCACGCAATGCGCATTCAACGTCTTGATCATTTTTCAGATACCATCACTTCTTGAGGCTGTCGATGTTCATGCTTGGTCATCAAGCAACCTTTGCTTGATGACGCCTTCGACTTTCTTTTCTTCACCACTCTAAATGCTGCTTCTCCTGTCATGCTTCAACCTCCTGCTCATCAGGTTCAAGACACGGAGGTTGTTCCTCATATTCAAACTCCAGAAGTGGAAATTGTGGACATTGGTAACAATCAACCAGTCCGCTTAGCTGCTAAACTTCTGCCTACCTATAAAGCACGCGCTGTGACGTTGTTCAAGAAGTTCAAACATATTTTTGCTTAGAGCTACAAAGACCTTCGAGGCATCAAAAAAGAATTGGGGGAACTCACCATTCCTACCAAACCAGATGCACGCCCAATCTAGCAACGACAGTACAGGCTCAACCCAAATTACCGTGATCGCGTCAAGGCCGAAATTGACAAACTCTTAGCTGCTGGCCTGATTTATGAGGTCAAACATTCTGAATGGGTGAGCCCCATCGTCATTGCTCTAAAACACAATGGGAAGATCCGCGTTTACGTGGACTACCGAAAACTCAATCAAGCTACGGAGCGTGATCACTTTCCGCTTCCCTTCACTGACTAGGTTCTTGAAGAAGTTGCTGGTCATGAGATGTACTCTTTCATGGATGGTTTTTCGGGGTACAATCAAATTTCTATCAAGCATGAAGATCAACTCAAAACTACCTTCACCACCCCGTGGGGCACTTTTGCCTACAAGGTGGTCCCTTTCGGTTTATCAAATTCTCCTTCAACTTTTCAGCGCATCATGCTCTCCGTGTTTCACGATTTTATGAAGGATAAACCTTTTTTTCAGATATTTCAAGATGATTTTTCAGCCTACAGCTCCATGGATGATCACTTGGACAAATTGGAGCTTGTTTTTCAAAAATGTGATGAATCTGGCATTAGTCTCAATCCTGAGAAGTGCACTTTCTGTGTCACCTCAGGCGTTTTGTTGGGTCATGTGGTCAGTCAAGAGGGAATCACCACGGATCCTGCTAAAATCAGTTGTGTACTGAAGGCTCAAGCACCATCTAATATCAAAGAGACAAGATCTTTCCTGGGTAAGGTTAATTACTATTCCACCTTCATTCCTGGACTTGCAGCTATTGCTGATCCCATTCATAAATTCACGGGTGATGAATCTACTTGGGCTTGGAATCCCCAAGCGGAAGCTGCTTTTCAGAAGTTGAAGCTGTTCCTTACTCAAGCCTCGGTCCTTGTTCCTCCTCAATGGGACAAGCCTTTCCACGTTCATGTCGATGTCTCGGCTTTTGCCATTGGTGCTGTTCTCTCTCAGGCCTATGATGAGCACACGGATAAACCGACCGCTATGCCGGTAGGAAACTCAATCTGTTGAGCAACTACTGCCGCCCGCGGAATGAGAAGCTTTGGGCTTAATTTTACGTGTCCAACGCCCGAGCATTATTTGTTGGGTAGCCAGATCAAGTTCTTTGTTGATCATCAAGCTCTTCTTTACTTGATCAACAAAGCCACGCCCACGGGTAGAATTGCTCGTTGGGTCCTTCTTCTACAAGAGTTTGCTCCCTTCGAAATTGTTCATAAGGCAGGCAAGTCTCATGTGGTGCCTGATTATCTTTCACGCATCCACACGGATGATCCCTCCACGGTATCTCGATGCCTTTCCGGACGACTCAATTGTTCACGGTCACGGCGGCCCCATTGGTTTCACAACTTTCAGCAATATCTTTCTCGGTGCTCTTCTCTCAAGAAGATCGACGCCTCTCTCGGACAAGCTTGGCCCTGTCACCGCAATCAATTTCTCCGCGAAGTCCGTGACTATACTATGGTTGCAGGCCATCTATATAAACGCGGTAAAGACATGGTCCTCCGTCGTTGTGTCCTCCCTCATGAGGTGCCAGATATTGTTCGACAAGCCCACGACGGGCTTGGTGGTGGTCATTTTAGTGGTGACGCCACGGCACGCAAAATTCTTTTGGCAGGATACTTCTGGCCCACGCTCTTCAAAGATGCCCACGCTTATGCTCGCACGTGTGACGTTTGTCAGCGTGTGGGAAAACCCACGGCCCGTGACGCTCTTCCATTAACGCCGGTCGCCACGCCACTTCCCTTCAGCAAATGGGGAATGGATTTTGTGGGGCCAATGGACCACCGGGCGCACACCTGCGCCCGCTATATTCGGTCATCGCGGATTATGCTACCAAATGGGCGGAAGCTTGTGCACTTCCGGACAACACCGCTTTGCAAAGCCGACCAAAGTTCTCTACACGCACATCATCACGTGTTTTGGTTGTCCCACGGAACTTGTTAGTGATCGTGGCATGCATTTTGTAAACCATACCATCAAGGAGCTGACGGATTATCTTCATATCCAGCACCGGAAGAGTACACCTTACTACCCTCGCAAGGAAATGGCTTGGCTGAGAGTACCAACAAAACACTCATCACAGTTCTCAAAAAAATTTGTGACGCTTCTCGTACAGATTGGCAAGACAAGTTGCCTACTGTTCTTTGGGCTTACAACACCAGTTTCAAAATTGCTACTGGCCACACTCCTTTCAAACTGGTTTATGGTCAAGAAGCTTTGATGCCCTTTGAATATATTCTTCCGACTCTCCGTTTCCAACTTGCTACAGCACATAATCCACCTGCTGCACTCAAGGAAAGGGTTTATCAATTGGAACAGTTGGATGAACTTCGGCGCGATGCTTACATTCGTGTTCTTCATGGACAATAGTTGCAGAAATCATTGCATGACAAACGTCTTAAGACAAAAACATTCAAAGAGGGTGATTTGGTTCTTCTTTATGATTCTCGTTACAAAAATTTTCCGGGCAAGTCAAAGTTCAGATGGCTTGGTCCTTATCAAATTTTTCAAGTGGTACAACCCAGTGTTTTCAAACTGGATGAGTTAGATGGCACTCCATTACCCACTCTGGTTAATGGCTTTCGCCTTAAGCAGTTTCATACAGAAGCGACAGACAGTTCTACAAATGGTGCACCACAAAATCCTGAAACCACAGATAGTGACTAAACACAGCATATTTATATTACTAGAGGCAAATTACAAAATGTGAGCATTGCCCACTTACTTCCGCTATGAGCAAAGCTCTATGGGCAGTGCCCTATTTACAAAATCCTAAGTTAAAAACCCCTCTACTCCGAGTTGGGAGCAGAGGTGATGCGCAGGATGTAGTAGTAGTTCTGCTCCGGACCACCACCTCCATGGCGTTGATCAGGGGGTCGGGATGTTCAGCCATCCCCTTGCACCAGCCGTCCATCGCGATGCCACGGTTGTGGCATTTCCACAGGTCCAAACAGTTCATTTTGCAGGTTATCCATTCCTGGCAGTTGGTAGGCATGGTGCAATCTTCGTTCAATCCAGCCGCTGCCATACTCATGCTCATGATCGCCAAGGGTGTCTCAGTGTTGCCCACTGCTCCTCTTATATAGCCCAACCGACGGGACTCCTGTTGACGTGGTCCAATCAGAAAACTCGCCGACGTGGTTGCAATGCAAGGTCGTTTCTAATTTGGCATCTTTTCTCCCGCCGCATATCTAGCCATGGTACCTTCTGACACCTTCGTTTTAATGATATCCCACTTCGAGTTGCCCGCATTAAATGACATTCCTTCTTTTCACGCCCGTCGAACATTAATGGGTGTCCTTTCGCCAGCTATCACATCAGATCATTCCCTTTACGTCTCATCGCCCACCGATTTCTTTGCTTCTCCCTTTACCGTTTGGGGACTTAGCCAAAATTTTGCCTCTCAATCGCCTCCTTCATGTCGCCACGGTACGGTATCATCAGCGGTTGCGGTTCATCCTCATCATGCCCCTTAAGCCAACACTAGTGTGCCCTAAAACCTTTAAGCCTATCTGGCGTTTCGTCTTACGCTCTCGGCTCTCCGCTCTCGCCTTCTCAAGGCAGGTTCTTCTGTTCAGGCGCTCTTTGCCATAGCTCTTGCACCAAAATTTCCTACACTTCAAGCTTCTGCTCCACGGGATCCGGCTCTTTTTGAGTCTGTGACTTTCTCGACGCCTACTTTTCGTGAGGCCCTCGTTGGCCTGAGTCGTGAAGTCGCGGAATGCCAGAAGCTTTACGAATTCTCACAAATGGATCTCCCTGCACCAAATCCAGAGCAATTGAAAGCGATTCATTTGCTCATATCGTCAACAGCCCGGAAGGATATGCTACCGTGGTCGATGGCACCACCATCTTGCTTACTCAGCCCCTGATTTCTGAGATATTCCATATTCCTTTGCAAAAACCTTCTTTATTTTGGGCTGCCTTACAGGACATCGATGTCACTCAGTTTGGCGCTGTTCCTTATCAAGCCAACATGCATCGTCTCACCAATATTGCAAAGCCTTTTTGACACTTTTGTCAAGTTTCTGTGGCGCAAGTTGCTTGGGTACTCCATCAAAAACACTCATATCAACAAACTGTTCTACAATATTGTCATCACGGCCACATGCTCCACTCACCATCTGGATTGGCCCCAACTGCTGTTCTTCCGACTTCTTCAAGAAGTAGATCGTATTCGCGCTGCCCCTTCCTCTGGCTTTGATTCCTCGGTGGGCGCTCATCTTCAAGCCATCATCTGTCATTACCTTCCTCTCTCGGGGTTAGCTTCTGTTTCTCATGCCTCCACTCAGCAGTCCCTTCATTCCCTTCCTCGCACCCAACAGGCTGCACCTTCACGCCCTTCTTCTTCTGGTCATGTTCAACGCAACGCCTCGCATGTCACAGTCTCTTCTTCCTCCACGGAATCCATGCCCTCCGATTCTCATCATGTCTCTCAAACGTCACAAACCCGGCAACAGCAGGCCCCTGCACCTCCACATCCTCGCCAGCTTCTGTATCAATACCAGCAGGATGTTCAAGCTGCTGCTCTCAAGTTGCAAGAATCCCAGGAAATTCTCATGAATGGGGTTCAAGCGTCCCTGGAGACCTCGGATGCGGTTCACAGAGACCTTCAAGCAGCCAACATGCAAGTTCAAACTCTGGAGGACAAACTTCAAGAAAAGCACGAGGCTCTTTTACAGGCCCGTGAGGATCTAAAGAATGCCCACGATCAGAACAGTCTGCTTGCTGATCAGCAGGCTCAATTGCAAACCACCATTCAGGAATTGTTGGAGCAGGTCAAGGCAAGGGAGACTCTCTTGGTTGACAAGGATAAAGACATTGCTAAGCTTGACACGCTGTATACAGAGCTTTCTCGGAATTACACCACTCAAGCCCATGATCTTACAGTGCGTGACGCTCAAATAGCCTCTTTAGAAGCTCAGCTTTCCACGCTGACCAGTCAGCTCACGCCTCTCCAGGATCAACTCACGGAGGCCAAGAAGCAAAAGATACTTGATGATGCAGAGATTGCCACGCTCCGACTCCAGACTCCTGGGCAATCCTCTTCACATGCCACGCTTCCTCAGAAACGGGTCCGTGATCAGTCACGCCTTCTGTTAGAAAAAGAGAACCGGATCCGTGACCTCGAACATCAGCTCCAGCAAGCTGTTCAATCCGCCGAAGAAGCCCAAAATAAACAGGAGGGATATATTGATATTGCTACCAACATCCCTTTCGACTTCTCTACTTCTTCCAGTTATCTGGACTATGTGGTTGCCCGACACCACCTTTTCCTTTTGAAGTGGTACGCGGCAAATGGCAACGTTCATCAACAGCCACTCCGCAGTTCGGATTTTCTACGGATCTGGCCGGATCTTTCTGTGGAAGACAAGGGTTTATTTTGTGCACTCTTAGTCTTTGATCAACTCAATTCTGAAGATCCAGATTTAGTCATCTTCCACATTGTTCAGCCAATGGCTTATGTTTTTCATGACTTCTACATGGCTGATATCCATGATAAATTCCAAGATGAGGCACATCGTGTTTTTCGTGGCAACTCCCATGCTGCTTGGTTGTTATTGCCAACCAACCCATATTTCAAGGATCATGATCAGTCTCAGGCTTTTGAACAGGCGTACATGCCTGAACTAGCTCAGCACTTACCTATGTGGCAGGCTGAAACATTGGAACAGGTACGAAGAAATTTAGCGCATCCTGAGGATCTTGAGTTTGCCCAAATTTATATGCAACACTTGGGAGGTTACAATCAATTGCGTGGCCTCCTGGAAAGCAAGACCATCCCAACGGGTTGGGTTAATCCTCTTGTCTATATTCAACTTTCTGCTTCCGAGTGGGACCACTGGTGTCGTGCTCTTGATCAGGATCTTGTTCGTGAATTCAGGGACATGGCTCAGCAACCCACGCCCACGGGCATGGCTCCCTCTCCATATGCTTCATTAGGAGTCCCTCCACGCCCCCGGTTTCTCTCTTCTGAATGGCGTCTTCCGTTTTGGACCAAGGTCTTGGACGGCCACGCTGGGTGGACTCCTCCTCAGATCTCGACGGATCTCCGGTGGGATCCACGATTTGTCCGCCGCTCCAATTGGGAGGATAATGCCACCTTGGATTCTACTGCAAATTGGATTTATATTGCAAATGAGCATGGTTGGCAAAAACCTGCTGATGCTCTTCATGGCCTTGATACCTTCTTACAGAATGCAGCCACCTCACCAGACCCTTCTGTTCACCGTCATGCGGCTTCTGTGCTGCTCTAAAGTGCATCCTGGTCAGCTCCTTAAATCGGCAGCGTCCCATCTTTTATTGCAACCCGAATGCCAGCGTCAGTGCCTTCGGTCTCCAGACCTGCCTTCTCATGGAGTGCCAGTTCGTTCCTTCGGAGGCACATGCTGCCCTGGAAGACATGGTGCGCTCTAAATTCCTCATTGATGCAGATCCTGCCCTTGGGCTCAACACTCCTGACGCTCTTCAAACACGCCAGGACCTCATTGGCAATTACCATAATGGTGCCCGTCCTCATTCCCGTGAGGATCACTTTCAAACTGCTGGCTTCCCGCCATCGGAATCACTTCCTCCATTTCTTCACTCTGAGTGTCGTTTGGTGGGGGGGAGTGTTAGTCCTGTGCCTCCTGGTACAGGACTATTCATGCATACGACGGACCAAGTCAAGGCCAAGGATCTACAGTCAGGCACAGGTCAGTCGTCAAAAGCCTAGCAGAAGACCAAGCAGACCACGCAGACAAAGACCACGCCGGGCGTCAAGAGGAGGCACTCAGACAAGTGACGGCCCGTCACCGCCCGCGTCAGCGTCAGCGTGATTTCAGGTACTTCAAGAGGCACCGTCAGCATTCCTGCAAATCAGGCCTCCTTTTAGGAGTCGGCACCGAAATCAGTCGGAATGTCTATATTGGGCCAAAGGCCATTGTACTATATATATGAGTAGAGCTAGCACTCTAGTTTTTTAGATGAGTTTTGAGTCTTGTCTCACTTCAGTTTTCTCTCGGCTGCGAGAGCTCATGTATCTTCATTGACATCAAGGAAGTTATTCTCATTATTGTGATCTCATTGTTCTCTTTTTGCTTTCTGTTTTCTTTTTCTTGTTCTCCTCGCAAATCCCGCGTGACATAGTTCCCGGATTCTCCTGTTAGATCCAAGGGTCCTCACAGAGGGCTGTCTTGCAGGAGTTCCCGAACCCAGACCCCAAACAAGACCTTCCCTATTTTCGACGTAAGCAGGGGCATTAGACAAGGATGCCCCTTGGCGCCTTTCCTTTTTAACATTGTTGCAGAAGGACTATCTCAAGTGCTACTGGCAGCAGTGGAAGATAAGGTTATAATAGGGCTGCAGATTCGCAACAAATATATAATCAATACGCCGATGATACTTTTTTGTTCCTAGAAGCCTCGGAAGATAATCTCTTGAATGCTAAACATCTATTGGATTCTTTCTCTATAGCATCAGGTTATTTTCTCAATTGGAACAAATGTGCAGCTGTTTGGCCACTAGATGAGCCTCTTCTGACTCATGTTACCACTTTCCCCTGGACCATAATACCTGTTGGGTTTTCGTCAAAGTTGCTCGGCATTCCAATCGGGGTATGCACCTCATCCTCGAACATATGTGATGAGAGAGATGGTGGAGGGTTAATAAGCTCTCTATGGCAGGAAGGATTGTTGTAGCTAAGTCAGTGCTTAGCAGCACTCAAATTTATGCTGCATCGGTGATGTTGGCGCCTGAATCAAAGCTAGCAGAGTTATCAAAAATGGTGCGAAACTTTGTCTGGGGTGGTAATGAAGAGGGGGCAAATGTCAAAGTTGCATGGGAAAAGTGTTTGAGATCCAAATTTAATGGGGGATTAGGAATGCTTGACTTCAAGTTGCATAGTAAGATCCTAGTCTACAAATTCATGTGGGAAATTCTTCAACAGGACTCGAAATCTCCTGGCCTTGAGCTTCTAAAACAATCTCTAACTCATTGTACGCCTTGAGGAAAGTCATTTCATAAAGCAGATCTGCCTTGGGCCCTTTTTTATAAATTGAGACCATACGCTGGAGCCTCGCCATTTCTTAAAGGATTGTTAAGAGCTTGGGAGACAGTAAAAGTTCTTTGGCGCCTGAACATCAAAAATTGTACCTCTGTATCCATGCCCTTGTGGTGGTTGTAGGTGGAAACCAACAGAGGCCGGGCGCCGCTTTTCTCAATGGTGAACAAAAGAACTCAAAACAGATGGATTGGGGTAGGTTTATCTTGCATTGGAGATTGGTATCGATGCGGTGTATAGTGTTCATGGGAGTCATTCCAAGACAAGTTTAACTTGAGAACGTGAGATAAGCGAATTTGGAGCATGATACGAGACAATATTCCGCCTTATGCGATTCCACAAGTAGGTGCTTTCTGCCTACCTCGTGAAAATCTTAACAAAAAACAGTTTGTTTCAAAGGCATACAAGGCCCTGCTGTGAATGAATTGATAAGTCTCCCCTCCCAATGGGAGTTAACATTAGAAGATAACCAAGTCACCCAACTATGGAAAGGAATCTGGAGGAGCCACTTGCCACCAAAGGTTTCCACACTATTATGGCAAATTTTTCATAGAGCAATCAGAGTCAACATATTAGTGAGCAGGTTCAACAGTGATGTATCACCGAGTTGCCCAATGTGTGGGCAAGAAGTAGAAACAATTGAATACTGTCTCATGGATTGTAGAGAACTCCGCTCAGTATGGGAAAAATTGAAGGACGCGTTTGAGTTCTATTTCAGAAAAGGAGATCTTGCTAGGTTTATATCCATCATCTTGGCAAACTGAAAAAAGCGTTGCTTTGAATCTATGCAAAGGATGGCTTTTATGGCTAATATGGAAAAGGCGGAGAGAATTTGTGTTCCCCCAAGAATATCTCCACCCTGATAACCTATGGCCATCTCTGAAACAAAAGGCCCGCCAATATCTTGCAGCATTTGAGGAGGAGGAATGGGCTTCCCAAGCCCGCGACTTTCTTTCATCACTCTTGTAAAAGTTTAGCGTCATAGCCGAGTGGTTATCCTTACATAAACAAATATGATATGTAAGTGTATGATATCACTTGGTGCATGTAAACCATTGATGAGTTCCAATTAATATACATCTGATCTTTCAAAAAAAAAAAAAATAACCCATTTAATTGTTTTATGGTCTCAAGAATGGTAATTTATGCCTTCATATAGAATTTCCCTGGACCCTCTTGTTATTGTGGTTTTTAGAACACGAAATATGGGGACTCGACTCTAGATAGGCTCGCCTAAGGTTTTAGAATATGAAACATGAAGACTCAAACCTCTACCAAAATAATTCAATATCCTAATAAGAATGCTTTAACCAATGCAATCAACGAGGTAATGTGCTTACTTTTGTACTGAATCTATGTTTTTTTTTATTTAGGGCCTACACATTTGGAGAAATTTGTGACAAAAATGTGTGAAAAATAATCTACAAAATATACCCAGTGTGAAAGACTCTCCTAGATTCTTAAGATTCTACAGAGATTCCCCTAGATTTTCAAAAACTATCCCAAGATTCCTCTACATTTCTCAAGATTCCATGTATATTCTCCTAGATTCCCTTGGATTATATGAAAATTCCTCAAGATTCTCCAGGATTCTATGAAGATTCCTCTAGATTATAAAAGATTCCTCTAAATTCCCCAGGATTTTATGCAGATTCTCCTACATTTCCTTAGATTCTATGAAGATTCTGTTAGATTCTCCAAGATTCCTCTAGATTCTCTCAAGATTCCCATAGATTCCCCAAAAATCTATGTAGGTTCTTGTAGACTCTCTAAGATCCTATGAAGATTTCCTTAGGCTCTCCAAGATTCCATCAAGATTCCCCTAGATTCTCAAAGTCTCCATCAGGGTTCCCCTAGATTCCCAAGGATTCTCTCAAGATTCACATGATTCCCTAAGATTCTATATAGATTCTCCTAGATTCTCTAAGATCCTATCAAGATTTCCGTAGATTCTCAAGTATTCTATGAAGATTCCTCAGATTCACATATATCCTCTTGAGATTCCCATAGTCCCTAAGATTCTCTTGAGATTCCTCAAAATTTTCAAAGACTATCCTAAGATTCCTATAGATTCCTCAAGAATCTATCTAGATTCTCTTAGCTTCCCTTACATCTTATGAGGACACCCTTAGATTCTCAAAGATTCTCTCAAGAATCCCATAGATCCCCCAAGATTCTATGTTGATTTTCCTAGATTCCCTTAGATCCTATGAAGATTCCCCTAGATTCTCAAAGATCCTTTTGAGATTTCACTAGATTCCCTAAGGCTATATTGGGATTCCTTTAGATTCCTCAAGATCCCATGAAGATTCCTCTAGATTCTTTTAAATTACCATAGATTTCGTAAAATTCTAAAAAGATTCCTTTAGATTCTCTAAGATTCTCTAGATTCTCAAAATTTTTATGAAGATTCCCATAGATTCCTCTAGATTCTCCCAAGATTCCCATAGATTTCCCAAGATTCTATGTAGATTCTCCTAGATTCTCTAATCATATGAAGATTCCCCTAGATCTCTAAGATTCCATCAAGATTCCCCTAGATTCTCAAAGATTTATGAAGATTCCACTAGATCCCTCTAGGTTCGCAAAGATTCTCTTGTGATTCCTATAGATTCCTAAATATTCTAATGAGATTCCTCTAGATTCTCAAAGATCCAAAGAAGATTCCCCTACATTCTCTTAATGTACCATAGATTTCGTTAAGATTTACGAAGATTCCATTGGATTCCACTAGATTTGAAAAGATTTTCTTGTGATTCCTATAGATACTTTAAGATTCTATTGAGATTCTTCTAGATTCTCAAAGATCCCAAGAAGATTCCCCTAGATTCTCTTAACATACCATAGATTCCATTAAGATTCTAAGATAAGAAGATTCTTAAGATCCGATCAAGTTGGCTCCAACTATGACAGAACAATGCTAAAGCACGACTCATTGGAAAGTTCTCGACGAGAGGAAACCAAAGCGTGGGCCCCACCTTAATCCGACCTCTCTGGTGCAAGTTACGGGCCTTTGAATGCGATTAGAAAAAGGAAGCTTCCTAGAAAGTCCGCCCAATAAATGCTTTGCCACCTCACTACATTTTTATTAATGAGGATGCCACCTCACCTCATTTAAAAGAAAAAATGTAATTTAATATAAAAACTTAATGGCTAGGATTTATCCTAACCTTTTGATCTAACGACTAAGATCTGCTATACCAAATCCCCTTTAAGGAACCTTCCTTGCACCTTCCCTACAAAAATCAAAGGCTATGATTTCGCCTTCCCCTTTGATCCGATGGTTCACAGATGGGGTGCATGCCCCCATGCATGTGACGTTCCCTACTCGTATACGGTGCACTCACCGTATACAAACAGGAGTTCATCCCCCATACCAGCTCCATGCCGATACAGGGCCCTCCACATAACACTGCAACCGTAACGGGTTCCAGTGGGAAGAGTGAAGGGGTGCTTTTCCTATCAATGCATTCCTGAATGACCTCCTTTCTCTCGAGGTCGTCTACTTCCGTGGAACAGAAGTAGACTTTCTAATCTACCTTCCACTCATCCAAGCGGAAACGCGGTCATGCCTACATTGACATTACACCACGCCCTAGAGATCACCGTAGTGGTCTCATCATCGGTAACAACGCATGCAACCCATACCAAGCATAGGTTGCATGCGTAGATTAATCTTAACTACACATGAAACTAATCTAAACACAATTCGACATGCCTTGAGACGATTTTTGCTGGCTCTTTTAATGCATGTGATTAACATAATTACCCTAAGGTAATATTTATGAATTAACATTATCATAGTATCGGATACATTACTTCCGATAGTACAATTATATTTACTCTAAGCTTTGCAATATTTAACGACTTTTAGATCGCGATTATTTAAACAATAACCCTGATTTAGACCTATTGTATCATAGACAAGGTTTTAATTATCATACACAAGAATTAGATGTGCTTTTTATTCTCTTCCTTGGGTCCTGCATTACCCTTGGAAGTATATCCCTAAGATGCACTTAAGTATATCCGAATTCTATTTTCTATTTATATTTATAAGGACATATAGCTATCCTTGCGAAGGATTAATTAACATGCTACCTCACATTACCGTTGTTATTTAACTTATTTCCTTATGATACATATACGTACAGCAAATTCTATGCAGTTATTAGGATCTATATTTGACTTATCTATAAGACACATTAAAGCTTATAATGCATGTGCACACCTTACCTAAGGCTAGAACGCATCCACCCATTAAGCCGGCGTCGAGTGATTTGGAGATGACTTGGTCGTTGCATTGCTCCCATAGTTCTGCTCCACTTCATTGGTGTAGTTAGCTACTACGTCGGTCTCGCACGTTGAAGGCCTCCTGAGCACTAAGGTATCTATCTATCTTATGCTCTGTTCGCTTCGTCCATTGCCAGAGTGAACTCTATTCTACGGGTCAGTCCCACTTTCTTCGAAAAGAAAATGGTCCTGCACCCCTTCAATGACGTTGTACACAACGTCATATCTATTCTCTCCCTTTAAGAGGTTATACGCTTCTTACTTAGCGCATTACTTTACTAGCCTTAGCTAACATATATAACCATCTGAGATGGATGCACATATTATGTTATCATTTATTTCAATATAGTTATGGGTTACCTACTTAGTTAGACGATTCTAAACCACAAGGTTTTGTCATCATGACAATTCCTTTTGTCTCAAAAGACTATTTGATTACTATAATTCTTATTTTAGATGTACCTTTTATGTACTATTCTTTTATGTTCTAGAGATTCCCCCTTTCTTAGTTATTTAAACTCTTGGAATATTCCTACCAATCGAATTGATGCCATCGTAACAAGTTGGCCGGACTTGTTAGATTACTTCTTTTCTTTCGGTTGGATTATTCTTTGGAGGTACTAGATTTATACATGGTCAACAATTATCCTAGCAATGAATCCTTCTTAGCGAGGAGATCAATCTCACCAAGTGGTTTCAATATGTTGGATGTCTGTTAACAATCGTGTATAATTTTAGTTACTCCTATGCATTTCCTTCCCAATCCTTGACGCTTAGCCCAATCTTGGGGCAATCCTTTCAACGAGAATATCTGGAAATGCCTTCTAATCCCAATATGGATGTTACCGTCCATACATTTAACCTACTAGGCCCCATGGCCTTAGATGCTTGAGCTTGCTAGAAGCTCATCCACTCGTTGCCTGCTTGAAGTAGCAAGGGAACGTTCTTCCGAGTCGGTCGATACTTCAGTCTCCTTGACGGTGGATCCCCTTTGATGTAGAGGTTGACTTTGTTCGCTAGAAGCCTCGCATTGCTGGTGGCTTGATGGTGTAGTTGATCACTTGAAATCTTCCATGCCACTTTTCAAAAGCCTGAAGGTGGCGCCATTGAAAGAGATCTTTCATCCTGAACTCTTTGTCTTGGCAGCTAAAGGACGACTCTGTATCTGATGTTGTTTCTTCGACTCCATCGACGTCTCATACGTCGAGTCCTCTTGTCGTTATCGTGTTGAGGATGTTGATTGCTTCACCCCTGCAATTTGCCTGACATCTCTTCCTTTGATCTGTTACGCTATGGGAGGGAAGGAATAACAAGGGAACTATACATGCAAAACATATAGCTTACATAATTATAATTACTACTAGAGCTATTAGGTCCCCCTTGTGCCTCCCTTCGAGTTGCACACCTACTCCTTGGCGATGTCATCGGTGTTTCTCCCGGTGCAATGGTGTTGATGATCTATATCCTCCTATTTGTACGTCAGCTCATCCTCCGGGGTAACTTGTTGATATACTTGGGCCCTCCGATGTTTGTCGGCTATGGCACCACATGCTTTGCATCACATTCTAACTAAAGGTGTGCTGGTCGTTGATGCTTCGACATTTTGGTCTGCTTCCTGATCCTGTTCTCGGGCGGTAATTGTTCCCCCCTTCATGATACTTGAAGCTATTTGAAGGCGTCTCTTGAGGCTGTGCGCGATTCCTTTGGCTATACTCCTCTGGAGTTATTCTCTTCTGCAGTTGTTCTTTGAATCGTCCATCCTTGGGCTCACCAAGTTGCATGCAAGTCCTCGTGCAAGTTATCGGCTCCCCTCGCCTAGTTGCTTCTCCATCGAGCTTCCAAACTTCCTTGTTTGCTCCCCTCGATCACATGGCTTGGACGTTGTCATGTTCCACAGTGCTATGCCATCTTCTTGTCTTGAGGTACCTTCCGGTGGCTTTGATTGTGCTCGTCAGTTTTGATCCTCCTGTTGCCTCTAGGGAGCTCGTGGAAGAAGTCGGCTGCTAGCACTTCTCCAGCTTTCAGATCCTGACCTTTGTCCCTCTATGCATGTCGGTCTCTCTGGCACGTAAAGCATCAAGGCTCTCCTCCCTGCTGGCTATGTTGTCGGGGTGATGGATCCCTATATCTGCGCAGCTTGACCCTTGAGTTGAAAAAGTACTTGCCTTAGATATACTCTTGTCGTTGAATAGCCTGGCTATTATCTTGAACTCTCTTTTTGCCGAAGGTGCTTCAGTTGCTATCCTTGTCGTTAAGGTGTCGAATGCTTCTACCTTGGGCGTTTGATGTCCCACATGTCGGAGATATGATCGGCTTCTTTTCTTCTAATTACTGGTAGGAGTACCTGACGAAGCCATCACCTAGTTGTTGAAGGCATATCTCCTCATCGCAGTGCCTTTCGTAAGTGCATCTCCATCTAATACACGTGTCATAGCGCATCACCTTATATTACCACAAGGTGGAATTATGGTCGTCGAGATGTTGCCTTCTTAGTTGGCTTGTTGATGTCGGGGCGTTCCTCCTTCTATTGTTGAGGCCACTCGTGTCATAAGTTCGTCAAGTGTTGCTGCTGCCACAAGATGTAGTGTTGCGTCCCGACGATGTCCTGGTGCAGCGCTGATGATCTTGACATGACCGGCGTTGTCTCTTATCCTGACATTGTGCTGGACGAGCGGTCTTCTACTTGAGGGCACTTCCCGAAGTGTTTGGAGTCGAAGGTTGCTTGGCCTCTGGTCGTTTCTCCCTCGTACTTGCTCCTCCCTTTTGATCTTGGGCTATAGTTGTGCCTCCTTTCTTCCTCCTTTGTTAGTCGAAGTGAAGGAGCTTCCTGATCTAAGCGCTAAATTGTAAAACATGACTTTAAACTCATGTTTCTCCACTATATCTGTGAGCACCCGAGATATACAATAGACATATACACATTTACATTGGGATTTTAATTCATCCACTTTTTCAAAACAACTACGATCTACTTAAATGTTTATACTCCTTTAGGGTTTCCCCTCCTCCTATCGCGTTTGATTCTTCGGTTTTGCTGCATCTTCTTCGTTCTGGTTGACTCCGGGATTCCTTGAGATGCTGCTACTATTGTTGAGCTTCGTGTCTGATCCGAGTTCGTCATTCCAAGTTGCGAAGAGTGTTCGTCGATGTGATCCCTTGAAAAAGATGCTCCTCCTTAATGTGTATGTCTGTCGTAAGGAATGCGGTGACCGCTCAACGTCCCTATATGCAGTGTGTCGTTGCAAGGTTGCCGATGTGCGGTGCCATTGATCGGTTGAGTAGGATCACCTGGCTGTTGCAGTCGAGCGTTCTTGAATGTCTTCGAAGCTCTGACATCGTGGTCGGTAGGCAGGCATTGTCATTCCTCCGCAGGTTGAATTTCCGAGTGCGACTCCTGTTGCTTGGGCTTTGCTTCATTCCGAGGTGCCTCTCCTGTGCCTGGAAGTGTGATCATCTCCATTGCCCCTACCATGGCTCCTTCTAGTCGCCTTTGCATGATTTGTGCCTGCTGGCTAGGTCGTCTCCTCCGTCCCTTGTGTCCTATCCATTCGAGTCTCGCACTCCTGGGCTGACGTAGTAAGGTCATCCTTCCTTTGGTTTCTAGGTGTTTCTGGGTCCGGAATTCTTGTTCGAGCAGAATATTCTCCTCCTTGATCTGCCCCTAATGCTGATATAGGCCTTCAAGTTGGAGATGTTCCTTCCCTGATATGCGTCTCCTCTCCCTCATGGTCTCCTACTTTTTGGAACCGATGAAAGTTCTCCTGCTGGTGCAAGGGAGCTGGAAGCTCGTCCTGGTCATCCTTAGGTGCTTCGTGGTTGCCTAGCTTGGTTGCTCCTTTTGTTGACGTTGCATGACATTCGCTTCAGTTGCTGGACTGCAAGGTCGTGGTTGTCTTCCCTCCGATTTCTATACGCTCCTATGTCGCCATGACTTCTCTCGTCGACGGAAGATTATGCCCTCTGGCCCTAACTCGTGATGCTAACGCGGCATCGATGTCTAACGTCTTCCTGCACCTGTAGCCTTGCGTTCTTCCATTTGAAACTCATGTACGTCGAGTTGGTGAAGGCGTCGAGATCCTCTTTCTGATGTGAGCTCATCGACGTGGTAGCCGGGAGGTTGCCATCTAGAAGATTCTTGATGCCGTTGGTTGCCAAATATTCTTCCCATTTGATGAATATTGATGGTAGGCCGGTGGTGTCCTGTTCTACTCGTTTGTCGGTTGAGGTGTTTGTCGTTGTGCTTCCCCTCTTGGGTCCGCTTTTTCGGTCTCCTCTCCTTATCCAATGCGTACATCGGGGACCTCGATGTCTTCAAGAAGTTAAGCCTCTAGCTCTTCTATGGCTCGCCCTCACTGCCAAAAGCAATGCTCAGATATTCTAGAGTCTAAGGGTCTACTTGAAGGGCTCTCCTACAACATTCTGGGCTCTATAAGCAAGCAAGATGGCTCGAGCAGCATTACTGGAGACATATCTATAATCTCCAAGTCTATGGACGTATGGCATGAAATGGGGGTTGTTTTGCAAAACCTCCATGATGTTTGAGGCATACTCTAAGGTCTTAGCAAAGTTGGTTTGGGGGGACATGGAGTGACTTGGGCAGCTCTAGACTCTAGCTCCTTTCTAGGTATCCTGGCAATAGGGAGTGTCAATGTGGCGGCTATATAAGTCAAACTCTATTAGAAGGACAGAGAATTAGGTCAAGGTTTATGCCGTGGGCATGAGCAGAGGTGATGTACGAACAGTTGGACTTAGGTTGCTATGCTGAGGTCTAGATGACTATAACAAAGGGGTGTTCTTGAGCACATCTATCTAGGAGTAAGGCATCAGCTTCGAGCCGAGAGCAATACTTGCGAGGTACTAATGGGATATGCTTCTATTTACAGACAGACCACAGTTTGGGAAAACAATTCAAGGGTTTGAGCAATTTTGGTCATTTTGAGCTAAGGTTTGACATTTCTAGCCTAATTTGAGGTCATAAATGGATTCTAGGCTATCTAACGGTCCTATTGCAACAAATTTCAGACGATTTGGAGCTCTGTAGCTCAAGTTATGGAGGTTCAAAGTTTGGAGGTCTCACACATTGCGCCCAGACCGATAATGAACTTTTCATTTTCTGTCCTGGCGCGACGTGTGAGACATTGGCTTTAAATGGGTTAAACTTGTCCAATTTGGGTGATATAAGGGTCTAATTCTACTGGACTCATCGTAGGCAGAATTGACCCCTTATTTAGTTGATTTGGAGCAGTTTTGGGCACTTTTGGGGCATGGTCTCACAACATGGTCTCACACGTTGCGCCCAGACCAATAATGAACTTTTCATTTTTCGTCTCCGTCTGGCTGACGGTGAGACATCCTCTCGAATTGGCCTAGGATGTCTGCTTTGACTAAAACAAAAGCTAAAACTTACTAACTCTACTTAATTAAGTAGCTTTATACACTTATAATTTACTCTAAAACACTTTGTATTAAACAAAATTTTATCATTTACGAAATTAATAATGCTCAGCTTTGATGTAGCTGGCAAGCTGCATGTCCTTCTTCATTAGTGTTACTCTCTCTTGGCGTGGTAATCGCGTGTGTCGTTGAGTCTTCAAAATGTTGGACCAACTTCTACGGCCGCTTTTGACCCTTGGCCTCCCGCCTCGCTCGCCCTCTCCTCTTCTTGTTTCCTTTCGGCCTCCTTGGCCTCCTCGGGTCATTTAAGCTTTGTCGAGGAAGTCGAGCGGTCTGTTTGGTGCGCATCATATCGATCGGAGTCTTGGTGTCTATCAAGATGCTGTCTCTATCTAGCTTAAGGGTCTTGGTTCTAAGTCTAAGGCTTAGCCATTAATATTATCTAACATTATTAAAGCTTAAATCTAATTAAGAATTATAATTCAAACACAAACGATGCCTGCCCTCAGTGGTTGGCACGGGGGGGTTTGGGGGGGTTCAATCCTGTGGGTGGGAGGTTCAATTCCCGCTACTGTGGGAATTATTTTAAGATGAGGTTCAAATGGATTGAAAAGCTAGACTAATCTAGGTAATTCCTAGGCTAAAATTCGAATTAACGGAGTTCGGAAAAAATGGACGTGCGCCTATTTTCTTGCCTTTTTTCCCATATTTTCTGTTTCAAACTCTTTCTTGATTCAAGATATGGAAAAATTTGAAATTTCTGAGATTTGAGGAAGAATTTTTGTGGATCAATCTGCTGCCCTTGTAGAAGGGTAGCTTCAGTTGGATTCTTCACATTCTGTTCTTCAAATTGACTACCTTTTTCCTATACTTATGCAGCAGTATCACCCTTTCTTTCGTCTGATTCATGGAAACCTCAGTTTTCACAATTATAAGGGAGAAATCTAGAATCTCGTGTGGTTTTTTGAAGGGCTCGACCACTGATCTTTGGAATTCCTTAATCATTCATCAGTTCTTCCCGGATAATCTGTTCAGCTCTGAGTATTCTTTTGTGCCAAACACGGTTGAATTTGAAGTTCAAATCACAAATTCGTGGCTGGAGGAATTTCGGGTTCAAGTGCATTCGCCCAAAGCAGAAAATTTCGAAGTTCATTGTGAATGGTTGGACTACATGATCTCGTTGAAGTTTATTCACCTCAAGATCCCCGCTTCAATTCGGACGGAATTTCCCCCTGAAATTTCTCTGAATTGTATCATGTCTCTTCGACACTTGATTATTGCATTGTATGGCATCCAGTCCTCTTTGGGTTAATTTTGCTTCATGCTTTTAGTTTCTGTCCCCTGTTTCCTGTTATCTTTTTTCCCCTTTCCAATTGTTAAAAGTTTTGCATGATCTTTTGTTGTTTCCTCCTGAATTTTTCGCAATGGTCTCCAATTTACCTAAAAACCCTAAACATTTGGCTATTCTACACGCATTCGCGAATCTTCCCGCCTCCGATCGATCCTCAGTGCTCCAAAATCTGATCTCCTTTCAAGATCAGCCTTCCGATACAATCCTTTTTGGGAACTTTGACAATAACTGCTTCCTTTTCGCCTTCAATGGATCCACTTTCATCGCTGCGTTCCGCATTGGGATAACCTTTCGCTGATCCCGATCATAGGGGTATCCTTCATCCCATAAATCCCGCCACTCAAGCCCCTCGTTCCTTATGGAGTTGCTAGAGGCCACCAAGAGATCCGCCAAATGAAGAATTGGATGAAAGACTCAAGCGCACCACAATTCCTCATCTCAAAGACCGAAGTTGAACATCTACCATGGTATTTTCTAAATCTTCCGATTGTTCATTCAAAAATTCATGCTTTATCAAACTCACAGGATTATTAAAGTTCAAAAAAGTGGCATGAAATTAGATAAATTGTGGGTTCTTTTTCTCCTCAGCCTTCATAAAGGTATCCTTATTCGTGCTATATATTGGCTCAATTATCCCTACATTATGCTTGAATGTGGGAATTCTAAATCAGCCAATTTCTTTTCTCGAACTTTGGTCCTTTAACCTATGAGACCTCTCAATTGATCTTCCTTAAATGGCATCCAAAGCTTGATATTGATCAAATGAATAATTTATGCATTGCTTCCACATCATTATTTGGCCTGAATCCAATATATTGGGATGAAGATTGCTTTAAACTCCTCTTTAACTCTATTGGAACTTATATTTCCACGGAATACTCCCCGGCCAAACCTCCCAGAAGCTTTGTTCAGCTTGATCTATCCAAAGATATACCCCTATCCATTCCTTTTACAGATGCTTTTGGCCATGAATCTTTATTAAGTCTTAGATGGTCTGGACTGCCCTCACAATGTCAGAAATGCACTCATAGGCATTTCTGGTACTCAGAATGCAAACTGATAACAGAGAATCCTCAAGTCAACAGACCTCATCAAGCTGCTCAGGTTCCAGATAAGGATCCCAATCATCATGCTTTAAGTGATCGGGCCTACTAAAAGCATCAAGAATAAATGGAAACAAAGTGATCCCCGGCCAAAGGTTGCCAGAAGATGATAGATTCAAATGGACAAAAGTCAATGGAAGCTACAAGAGAATCCAGAAAAACAAGGCTGCACGTGATGAAATGAGAGTCAAAGACAAAATATGTGAAGAAGAGTTCTCAATCCCTTCAAAAACTCGAGCCCTAACAATTGGTGAGCCAAAACTTATAGTCAAAGGTATTATGACCGAAAAACTCCTCAAAGCTATCGATATGTTAAATTTCACTCGAAAGTGAAATAATCAAAGAGGCCAAAGAGGCCAAAAATCAAGAAAAAGGTCAATGTTCCAACAGCCTTATGGATTATCCTATCAAGAATAAAAGTAAGAGTGGGTCATTAACTACAAAATCTCGACAAATCAAAGTTTCAAATTTGAATTCCTCTCGTGTGAATTCACATGTTAAAATACCAGTGTCGTCGCCTAATTTGAATCAGCAAGACAAAAAGTCGATGAGACTAAAATGGACAATCATTTGTCCAATATCAATGATCAAAGTATCGCAGATTTGACTCAAGAGTCGTAACATCAAAGAAGTCAACTTCAAAGTCAATCGCTGCTCTAATCCTTTCCGTGATATTATCCGACCTTAATGGTAAGCTTGATTCTGAATTAAATAATAGCAAAAATGTGTTTCCCGTAATTGTCCCTCACCTATCCATCCCTTAGCCACTTTTCATATACATACTCGGTCCGGTACAAACATTGAAGAGCCGCCTCCCTAATTGACCTTGACTCTCCCCGGGTGATGGATTCCTCTATAAGTCCAATCAGAATATCAGATAAGTTTGCTGAGCAGATGGCCTCTCTGCAAAATTTCGCTCCACAAATTTCACTCTTGAAGGGACTTACAATAAATGAGATGGGGAATGATTCTGCACCTGCTACTCTGATTGCTCCTGATTTTGTTCCTGATACCCCTGAAGACACTCAAATTGTGGAGCTTCAAGAAAAAGAAAGTACCAGGCAAGTTCTTACTTCTGCTCCTTCAAATGTTAATGTAAACCCTATTAACATTAATCCTATGTTTCAATTCTTTCCTGGAGGATGTTCTGATTATAGTGATAATGATGGTTTTGGGAGTGACAAAGAGAACTGGGATAAAGAAGAATATTTAAATGAAAATTTTAGTATTGATCCTAAGTCTGAGAAGAGTCAGTCTGTGAAAAAATCATCTAAAAAGGATGGAGATAAATTGGGATTGATCTTGTCTGGTCTAAATAAAACTCCTGCTCAAAATACCAGAAGTAAGAGAAAATCAAGAAAGAATAGATTATAATTTGCCTTTTCTATCTTCCTACTTATAATGAAGATTCTTTCCTGGAACCTTAGAGGCATAAAAGGTCCTTTGAAAAGAAGAAGGGCTATTGCTCAAATCAGGATGTATAATGCTGATATAATCCTTCTTCAAGAGCTTAAACTTCCCTCTTTTGAATGTAGCAATTTGGGGGATTGGATATACCCTTCTTCTTCTTCAATCTGGATTAACTCTTCTGGGGCTAGTGGTGGTTTAGCCATTGTTTGAAAAAAAGACATCAAGCATTCCTCCTTCTACAATAGCCCTTCCAAAGCTTGGCAGGCTATGATTTGCTCTGTTTCGAATTCCAATTTTGGAATCATCAATATATATGCCCCTACCTCTCCAAAAGATAGGGAACCTATATGGAGTGAAATTAATAGTTGGTTGGGATCTCAAACTATAGACAACTGGATTGTTGCTGGAGACTTCAATAATACCCCTTCTTGGGATTTTAAGTTGGGAAATAAAATAAATATGTCCTCAACTGAAAAGCAGAACTGGGATCTGCTTATCTCTGATAACAATCTCATTCATATTCCCTCTTCCACAGCCACCTACACTTGGTCTAATAAGCAAAAAGATAGAGCAAGGGTTTATTGCACTCTTGACAGATTTTATGTTTCCAATCCATCTACAGCCTTTTGGGACAATAGTTATGTAACAAGTGATGAAGGAACCTCCATTTCTGACCATCAGCCTCAATTCCTTCATACCTCCCATGCTATTAGGATTCAAAGAGAAGGGAGCACTCCTTATAAATTTAACTCTTCTCTTCTCGAGAATGAAAATTTCTGCTCCCAATTCAGAACTTTCTATGATGAGCTGACTAATAGGTTTGCTGGTAACTCTATGCCTCCTATGAAGCTTTTCTACTCTAAAATCAAGGAAGTCAAAAGATGGATTAAGAACTGGTCTAAGCTTATCAAAGATAAGTGCAGCAAAGAAAAAAACCAGCTTCTCATGTATATGAAGGAAATTAGATCCTTACTCCAAAATGATCCTTCCAGCTCTAACCTTCAAGTAGGGGAAGAAATTCTTGAGAGAAAAATCAAAAGTATTGAGGAGATTGAAGCTAAAGGCTCGCAATTAGATGCAAGATCAAATATACTAATGATATGGACTCGCTCCTCGTGTTTTTTTCTTCAGTGGTAGCCAAAAGTAGAGTTCTTAGAAACTCCATTATCGAGACTATTGATGATCGGGATATTAAATATAATTCTCATTCGACATTGCTAATTTCTTCAAGAGTAGATACATGGACCTTTTAAAGACAAACCAATTCCTCCCAATGAGATCTCGGATGCAAATGACTTTTATTCCTTAGTCAATAATATTTTACCCGATCCTCGAATCCATGGACGAAGTCTCGGCTGCCATTCCTTCTCATAATGAGATTTATGACACCCTCAAGTCCTTTAGTAATGGTAAATCTCCCGGCCCCGATGGTTTCCCAGCCTGAATTTTATATCAAATTCGGGACATTCTCTAAATGACCCGATCTCTAGTTATCGCTTTCCCGAATTCTAATCATCTTCATCCTTCTATTTCCAAAGGGCCCTGATCACTTTGGTTCCTAAGGTTGATCACCCTTCAAAGTTCCAAGACTGAGACCAATCTCTCTCACAAACACTACATATAAACTTTGTGCCAAGATCATTGCTCTCGGGATCAAAAAACTTTCTTCAAAGAAATATTAGCCCAACTCAATCGCTTTTCTTCCAAATAGATTCATTCTCGATAACTATGTGGCTGCTATGGAGGGTCTGCAGACTGAATAAAATTTCAAATCAAAATTGCATTCTCCTTAAATTAGATTTCAAGAGAGCATTTGATTTCGTTAGGTGGGATTTCTTAGATTTTGCAATGTCCAAAATTGGTTTCCATCCAAAGATTATTAATCTTATTCATGGTCTCAATGCTAGATCGAACTCAGCCTATTCTTATAAATGGTGTCCCTAATCGGTTTCTTCCCTCTCTCTTGTGGAGTAAGGCAAGGATGTCCTCTTGCTCCCTATTTATTCTTAGTGGTCTGCTGAGCTCCTAACTAAGGTTGTTTTGCATTATCGTAATTCAGCTCATTTAAAAGGCCTAAATCTACCAAATTCCAATGATAGTATCACCATTCTCCAATATGCCGATGACACCTTCTCCTTTCTTGATGCTGATCTTCAAAACATCAATCTCTTCCTCAAGATTTTAGGTCAATTCTCTCACGTGATCCGGTATCCATTTGAACTTGAACAAAAGTTTGATTATTGGAGATGTCAATACTCCAACTTTAGCTGGGATAAATGTCCTCCCCTCCAATCGTGCAACCAAGCTTCTAGGTATGCCTCTTGCTATGGATCATACTATCAAAGGCCTTTGGGATCCTATCCTCCCGAGAATAAAAAGAAACCGAACAATTACAGAACTATCTTTTCTAGCAAAGCGTAACTATTATTGCTAATGCCGTTTTTGCTAGCTCTCATGTATACTTCTCAACAGCCTTGGTGGCTCCAAAATGTGTCTATCCGAGCTTGAGAAAATCCTCTAAACTTTATTTGGAAAGGTAGTCATTTGGTCAACTGGAATTCTATCCGCAGTTTAAATCTTCCGGGTGGTTTAGGATGCAAAATCTTTTTCGCACAAGCACAAGCTCTTGCTTTGGGAAGTTTATATGGAAATCAATTCATGGGAATCCTTCTCCGGCCTGTAAACTCATCGATATTGGATTAACTCTGAGTCATCCTCATGGTCACCCCTCTATTCAAAGACTTGCTCCCTCATCGCCTTCAATCAGGTTGAGACCGCCACTAATATTTCACCTCTTATGTGTAATCTTATCAAGGCTTGGAATGTTATCTCTCCTAACTTCCATTTTATTGCTAGGGAAAAGCTTCATGAAGATACTACAATCTTCCTGGAATCCAATTTTAGTTGAGCAAAATTCTCCCGTTTCTTGCCATCAAGCATCCTAGAATATATAAGAAGTGGTCCGAGGCTGGTTTCCTTTACCTTAAGGACTTGATTATTGATGGGAGAGTTATCTCTTGGACTAGACTCAAGGGTATGATTGGAGGTACATCATCCGATAAAAAATCTATGCTCTTATTAAACCCTTTCTCACAACTTATCCCCCAATCTCGATAAACCCGATTGGACTATAAAAGGAAAAGGAGTCTACAAAGTGAAGGATGTATATAATGCTATGTCCTCTAACATGGATAATTGCAAAGCTATGCTAAAATGGTCTATTTCTTATGATCAAATTTTAAGAGTCTTTTTCCATAATGTTTGGAATTCTTATTGTCCTCCAAAAATTTCTTATTTTATCCGTTACTTGCTAATGGCGCCTCAATAATCGGGTCTCTGTTTCCAAAAGAAATCCTAACATCTCAAAGAAATTGCCCCTTAAATTGTAATAATCTAGAGGACTTTTCTCATATTTTCTTTTGTCGTAAGTTAGATGATTTTTGAACCGGATTGTCGCTAGATTTGGTATTGGGAATAATGGAGATCTTCTCTCCCTTATTCAACATAATGATATGTTTACAAATTCAATCATTTACATAGCTTTATGGAATATTTGGAAAGCAAGAAATCGTGTTATATGGTCATAAGAATCCTTCTATCTTTTGGATTAAGATGCATTTTCAGTTTGACTTTGAGACTATTGCAACCGCTTCATAAAAAAGAAATTTGGTACTAACTTTGACAGAAATGGGAGGTCTTTGGGCGCTTTAGGGGACACTACAGCTTTTATTTGCTTCAAATCTTAATGTTGTGGATTCTAATTTGTTTCTCACCGATGATCCTAGAGTATCTTGAATTCAAGGTGGAGAGGGGAGAAATAAATTGACAAAGAGCAGCCTCCTTTCAAATGACTTCAACCGACCACATTATGAAGAATGACATTGCCTCCTCTATGGAATCTTTTCTCATGAAAAAGGGCATAGGAGACACCGAAAGAAAGTGAAGATTTGTGGGCGCAGCATTTTTTGCAGAGAGGTTGTGCAACTTCATTGCCTTTGGATGTTTTCGTCTATCAACAATTTCCTTTTTAATGAGACTCACCGACTAGGTACGTAACCATGTATTATAACCACAAACCGCTAATCGACCTCTATGGTTCTCTTTTTTTGCTCTTGGAAGGAAGAGACATGTTCCGCCTTATGCTACTATAATAATTGGGCACCCAATCATTATCTTTTCGGGACTACGATGGATTCAATGCATACTTCAATTGTTTTCTCATCCCGCACTGATATATCCTTGTTGTTGGCCCATCCTCCAGAAACACGCCTTTGCTCTTATTTTATTTAGTGTCCGGCTTACCTTTTTGGTGGATTCAATTTTGGGTGTTATCGGGTTCTCTCTCAAGGTTCTCAAATTCTACACGGCATTGTAGAGGTTACAAAATTTTTCTATACTCCAAGAATGGGAGTACCATCGGATCTTCTTAAGTGTAGCTGCTCATTATTCTGACTCATCCTTTTCACTGGATACAAACTCTTTTAAGTGTCCTGTTATTACTGTTATTGGCTGATTCTGATACACTTTTTGGTATGCTTAGTTTAAGGGCATGCTATTACATTGTATCTCTGAGATTTTATAATTAATGACAAAACCAACTCTTACTTTCAAAAAAAAAAAAAAAAAAAAAAAAAAAAAAAAATTCGAATTAACTCACGACTTTTCAAGGTGTTTTGGAAGCAATGTCTCACACATTGCGCCCAGGCTGAAAATGAGATTTCCATTATCTGTCCTCGCGCGATGCGTGAGACAATCCTATTTGGCTCACTAATTATTGCGCCCAGGCTGAAAATGAGATTTCCATTATCTGTCCTGACGTGATACGTGAGACAATCCTATTCGCTCACTAATTTTTGTCTTTTTATGTTTTTATTCACTTTAACTGTTATTAGGCTGAAAATGAGATTTCCATTATCTGTCCTGGCGCGATGCGTGAGACAATCCTATTTGGCTCACTAATTATTATTGTGCTGAAAATGAGATTTCCATTATCTGTCCTGGCGCGATGCGTGAGACAATCCTATTTGGCTCACTAATTTTTGTCTTTTTATGTTTTTATTCACTTTAACTGTTATTAGGCTGAAAATGAGATTTCCATTATCTGTCCTGGCGCGATGCGTGAGACAATCCTATTTGGCTCACTAATTTTTGTCTTTTTATGTTTTTATTCACTTTAACTGTTATTAGCTTAGCATATACTACAAAAATGAGAAAAAAAATTCTCAATTTTTCGAGGTTTGAGAAAAAAATTTCCCCATTTTTCGAGGTTAGCATATACTACAAAAATGAGAAAAAAATTTCCCCATTTTTCGAGGTTTGAGAAAAACATTTCCCCATTTTTCGAGGTTTGAGAATCTTATCAAGTTAGTACTACTGGGAGCATGGCCAGTGCTTTGCTCTTGGTCTCCAAGAACATTGCTCGATACCATCGCGGACGTCCCCTACTGTGATAATGGTGCACTCACCGTATACAAACAGGAGTTCATCCCCCATACCAGCTCCATGCCGATACAGGGCCCTCCACATAACACTGCAACCGTAACGGGTTCCAGTGGGAAGAGTGAAGGGGTCATTTACCCCGTCTCCCTCAGGGCCTACCTAGCTGCGAAAGCGTAAACATACATGTCAGTATACAATATCATCACATATCCACCTCGAAGGGTGGCCCATCACATCTGCATAGAGAAAGATCAGCACAATACATATGGGAAATCCTACCCAAGGCTTAGACTCAAGGGATGACTGACGGCTTGGGTCTCCAGAGTTCATTGCAGACAGAATTCATGGCAATGGATTTGGCTGGCATAAGAACATGGCTTAGGGTTGTCCACTCCATCCGCCCCTCCTGTGCACACTTTGCGAGTAGGTGAAAAGTGTTGGGACTGATCAGAGGCTCACGGAGGCATAGCCAAAGGGCTATTCCCGGGTTGCATCTCCTCGGCCCGGGATGGGGCAGGTAGGGATCACTCCCTCCAGAGGTCTACATGCTGACCCAAGGTGACTAGAGGGCCACTGCCCTTATTCGACTGAACCCACTGGAAAATGTACACGATTTCACGGGTGTCGAGCCCATGCCTTACCCACACTCAGTGGTAAGCCATTAGACCTAGTCACAATGATCCCTGGTAGGCCTTACACACCAGAGGGATCATTCAAGGGTCAGGACACGAACCTCCTTCTAAGCCAGTCTGGCCCCTTCATCCACAACCAGGTGTGGCTCTTGTGCACAGGCCGAATCTATAGTGTGCTAGAGAGGCTAATCTAGGAGCATCTACTACCAAGCTTTAGGTCTCTACCCCCCTTCCCAATACAAGGAGTTCATAGAGATACATCATCCATATACATCACAGAAGAACTAAAGAACAAGATCTAATCTATATCATAGAGTTAGGTTCTTTAGTTAGAGTCTGGTATCTAGAGATCTAGAGGGCTGCTCTGGGCAATTTAATAGGCTAAACCTACTGATTTAATGACTAGAAGATGGTTTAGGCTATTAAATTGACAAGAGTTCCTCCTCCTGACCTGAGTTCGACCATCCTGCTAAACTGCTCGAATCAAGGGAAACTAATGGGGCAATTCGTTCAAACAGAGTCTGGGATGCGGTTTTGACCTCTGGGGCAGTCAAAACAGAGCTCTAAAACCCTAGAAACGAAAAATGGGCAAGTTAGGGTTTCCCTTCTTAAATAGACAAGGGGTTGGCTAGGGTTTCCAATTATCCCCTTTAGGCATGTGGGATAATTGGGAATGGGCCCACTTGCCTTTAATGGCTAGGTGGCAAAATGTGCCCACATGGAAAGGTGTGCACTTTAATAAATGTGCACGTTGGAAAATGTGCACATTAATTGCACACTTGGGTATGGCCCACTTGGCATAAAGTGTCCACATGGGAAAATGTGCACCTAGATAAATGTGCACATGGGTAAATGTGCACATTAATAAATGCACACTCCTTGCAAGTTGCCCCCTAGGGGCTACCCGCCTGGCTACATGTCGGCGCACGCCGTCGGTCGGGGTGGTAATACGCTGCGGGCGTGGCAAGACAAAGATATCGCCCCGGGACCAGATAATCGTCTTTGGAACGTCACAATGCATGTACACACATCTCAATATGTGGCCGAGATTTAACCCCTGAAATTCAACGGCCTAGATGGAAAGGAGCAACCGATGTGTCCCACACATCAAAGTGTGTTTTATATATATAACGATATATAATAACCCTTTATATTGTTTTAGGGGTATGGTCTACGGTCTCAAGAATGATGATGTATGAATTCACAGTAAATCCCCTGGAACCCACTATTATTGTGCTACATACTGAAAGACGGTCTGCTAGTGTTTGTAATAACTTTCTTTTGAAACACTAAGCTAGTGAATCTATGCCACCAGTTATGGCACCGCAGACATACAAATGCCCTTGCTTATTCACACTCGTCGCGTCCAACACCCCATGGGCGTCGGATTCAGGCATTCTACGACTCCTATATGTCAAGCGTGCACCCGGTGCGAATACGCTTAGAAATGATTGGTCACACTCGATCGCACTGTATTTGTAATCAAATATCTTATGATTTGCATTGGTTGCATATTCCAGCAATACAGAGACTCGAACCTCCATAAAAGAAGAACAAAACCTTTTTGAAGAGTCCTCTAAGCAACACCCTTAATACTTTTACATGCTTGAGAAGGGAGATATTTTCCTATACTTTTTTTGTGATCTGATGCAATGGCCTACCACAATGGCCCTCTTCCCACGGGTACACTTGCAGACAGGACAATAACAGCGACGGAACTAGTGTCGTGGATTATGTTATAGTGGCTGCACAGGATGTACACCTTGTCAGCAATTTTCACGCGTAAACACGCGGACAAATCAAGACGAGGAGGCCCACTCGCATCACCTCCCACTCTATGTGAAGCCTGGCTCGGCCGCTACGGCCCTCTCGAGTAAAGACCTTGCCGACCTGGTTGCACTTGGATTATGAGCGGCGGAAGGTTACGCCGACATGCTCGCAGAAGCCCTCCCGACAGCTTCTGCGGCCCACACGCTGAGCAGCAAACCGAACTAACCGGGTTGAGCTCCTCGCAAGCGGGGCGACAAACCGCTTTGGGAGACCTCCCCCCATGCCGCAGATCGAGGCCGCAACCTTCCGCGTAATGGATGGTTTGATGCCGAGTGTAAGGAACGCAAACGCCAAGACTCCGCCTCATCGTGGATCAGGACACGCGAGCTCAGGCCACCAGCCATCACCGCGCCTTCCTCAAGGAAACAAAGGCAAGGTACCCGGCAAGGCACCAAGAAGAAATGTTCGCCTACTAGACACCCACCAGAACTTTTCGGCGCGATGGTACTCCAAAGGGCCACGACCTATGGGGCACATCACGGCGAGCAATGGGAGCGATACACGCAGCGCCTTTTATGATCCATCGAGAACACGATGATGTGCCCCAAGAATATGGCCCACACCTGGTGATCACGTAAGAAGATGTCGAAGAGGGGCTGCGCCACCGGGCTAATGGGATGGCAACAGACTTAGAGGCCCGCAGCCCGGAGTTGCTCAAGTGGGCGTAATGACCCATGGTGCCCGGCCCTTGCTTTGACTTGTTCAACAGGGCCGCAAGAGGGTTTTCCTGGCCATGGACCACAGGCGCTTGTTCCGATCTACAAAGCGGGGGACCCATTAATTTGTCCAACCAATTACCGAAACCATCATGGTCATTTCGGTGTTTGCCAAGCCGTTGGTGGGCATTCTCGAATAGCGGTGTAACCACCTTTTGGGAGGCAAACAAAAAATCGGCACTTACCTGTGCGGGGCTTCCGACCCGACATTTGACCATTGATCACATCTTCACACTCGTGGCCTTGGTCGGGGACGGCTAGAACCGCCTGGGAGGACTTGTCTTCATTGCTTTTGTGAACTTTGCAAAAGCTTTCGACCTGTACCTCCTGAAAAGTTGTGGGCTTAGATTGCACCATCTTGGGCTCCCCGTGGATCTGCAGAACGCAGCGTACGTGATCTGACGAGAGCCGCAGACAGCCGCATGCAACCGGAAGGACAGCCATTTGTCGCCAAAGATTGGAGTTAGGCAAGGTTGTCCCTCTCACCCACACTCTTGGGACTTTACATTGACCGGTTGGAAACCCGGCTTCTTGTCAATGGGGGGCGGTATCTGACTCTTGCACCAGGTCATCCAAATGACTCATCTATGCGGATGATGTGGACCTCTTGGCCCATACACCGGAGGGCATGCAGGCACACCTAGATGCCCCGGACACATTTTGCCGTGCCACGGACATGCGTGTCAAGCGACCAAGACTAAGGTGGTCCTCATATCCTCCCCTCCGTCATCCGGCTCCAAGGCCACTTATCAGGGCGATGGTAGAGGTCACATCCGGCTACAAGTACACGGGGTGGAATTTCCGTCCCTCAATGTATTGGGATGCATCCATTAGCCTTCGGGTGACCGCAGAGGTTGAAAGGCGCCATGACGCAATGCAAAACAATAGTCATTGTGGCAGAGTGTATGTTGGGGTCACCAGTCCACATTTGTCTGGGCACTTTCGGGGTCAAGCCCTGGAGTTCCATATCAGATCTTGTTGCAGAGACGGGATTCATGCCCCCGCAAAGCATGCGCCCTCGATAGACACATTGTTTATTTCCCGTAAGGTGGCCACCATGGCCGACGCCGGCCCCGCGACTCTGGCTTACTGGCAGGGCGATGAGCCCGCGAATCCACTCGTGGCTTGTTGGAAGGACAAGAGAGCCGGTGGCTGGCGCGTTGGAACGAGGCACATAGGTGCGCCCAGTGCATACGCACACCGGCCGGGATAGGCCGAGAGGGTACTTGGACTCTTGTTTCCTCGGGGAAGCCGGGACCACAATGCTCTGTAGAACGGTAAAGATGGCACACTACAAACATCACATAAACCCCACCACGGTTCGAGGCCCATTGACTCTACCCGCGTTCTCGGTTGCCCATGAAGAAGCGCCAGGATCATCGCGCCCATTGAACAGGGGCCCACCATCTTCGCTCGGTCGGTGGATTGGAGAGCCGTGCGGGGTGACGAGCTTTGTCGGTGTACCACCGGGGTTGTTGAGGATGAAAGCCATGCCTTCCGTGAGTTGTCCAAATTCTATAGTCAGATCCAGGCTCGCTACGCCCTCTTGGTGCGACCTGGTCTGCCACTGCACGAGCTACTCAGTACGCCGCCAGTTCGATCCCTTGGCTCCTACCTCCAGGAGGTTTTGGATCTGTGGACTCACCTCTGTCCCCGCGCGCCTACCTGAGGTGCCGGGAATTCATGTGTATATGTATATTTGTACAGCTGCCAGCAGGCTTGTTGCTGCGACGGTTTTTCCCTCATAAGGGGGTTTTTTAATCCGGGTAGCAACGGGCTTGCTGCACCCGTGTAATTTGGGTCCCATAGGCCGATGGGCCTCCGCGGACGATAAAAGAACCTTCCTTCCTTCCTTCCTCTTGTACATCAATGGCATAGGACCATTGTCCATCCCACCGTATTCATTTGCCTCCTTGGAAACCCCAATCATTTTTTTAGAAGTTGGTTGCTATGGACATGCTAATCAATGGTACTTTAACACATGGCAAATATGCTAATCAAAGAAAGATAAACCAAAATCAGTCGTAGAAGCTTGAAATCCGAGCAAACCTCAATTTTTGAAGCATAGATGCAATAAAGGCATGAAAAAAATGGAAGAATCCCAACTAGGTGGCAAAGAAGAAGATTTTGGCAGAATGAATTTTTTGAGCTCTTGATTTTGGCAGGATGCCCTTCCTTCCTTGGCGCCTGCTTCCTTGGCGCCGACGCCGCCTCGAGGCTGCCGAGGCCCCGCCGAGCGGATGCAAGATTGATGGATGGCGTTGGAGGCGGCAAAGTGAAGGATGGCGCCCCCGTGGTGTGCTCGAAAGTGGATGTCCTACTTTGCGGCATACGGGGGTGCCGGGCGCTAGGGAGGAGGATGGGTGAGGAGGCACCTCAGATGGGCGACAAACCTCAGCGTTTTTCTTCAAAAAGCCTTAAAGCAAAATCAAGGACATGGGGGGGCCTCGTTTCCCAAAGACCCGATTTTGTGAAGAGGTTACGGTTCGGAGTTGCTTGGTGAAGCCTTGCCTGCTGGAGGTATGAAGGTATGCTTGTTGCTTGTGCAACAGCATGGATTTTTGGATCGGTGAGCAGCCATAGTCATCCTAGCAACGGTTTTTTCCCAGGTGGTTTTTAATCCGGGTCATGATGGTTGTGTTCTAGCTCACGTTGTGCTTTGGTTTAAGGGCTTCGGCCCATGTTCTTGTTTGGACTTCGGTCCCTTATGTACTTGGTCCCATAACCCGATTGGGTTCCGTGGACGTTAAAATTTTTTCCTTCCTTCCTTCCTTCCTTTGAATTATATGTTTGTAAGAATATTGGAATAAGATTAGCAGTTATTGGTTGCTATGAATGTGCTAATCAATGGTGCTTTAACACGTGGTGAATATGCTAAACTGTTTATGATTCTTGCAACAAGTAAACGTATGTCAAATGCCTCCATCTACTTGCAGGTATAAAACAAGAATATAAATTTTGTGAATACAAGAAGAAATGGACATGGAAGTCCATCATTCTAGATATTAGGTTCTTGATGATTTGTCAATCTCATAGAGCATTGTGGCTTTCAAACAGGTTATATATAACGGATATTCATGTGAACATATTTGGAAGATCATTTTGTGGGTATGAAATTCCCATTCAATTTCGGTGAACCATATATTACTATATTGAATTGTAAGGTTCATGTACAATGCCCGAAAGAATATATTCATTCAGATGCTTTTTGGTCTTTGTGGACGAATTTAATTCATTTGGCTGCTCCATAATATCTCGCAAATATAGAATTCCAAATTCTTGTAAAGCCTTGACACCACCACACAAAATAAACCACACATGAGAGGGAACTTTTGACATCAGAAAGTTGAAATCTATGCCAAATAATGTAGAAGGTCCTCATTCGCAATGTTTCGTACTAATACAAATTCTTTTATAACTAAGCATTGCATTATTAAATCTTGGAAGGATTCGACTCCACTGTGTCGTTAAAGAGAATTGTTCTTGGGAGCCTTGGCTCAAAACCCATTGAATGCTTAGGGGTTAGGCTATCGATCTATGGTGTGCCCCTAATCGAGGCTCAAAACCATTGGTTGTTGCCAAGTGCAATGAATAAGGAAGGAAGGTGATGGGGGGAATTATATAAGCATTGCGGTGTTGGCCTATACTTTTAAATTAAGGCATCCCTTATCAATGTTGTGATTTCCATATTGATTCAATTAAAGTCCACATATTTTGTCCAAATCCATTTGCTATCATTTTTCATTCGCAGCTAACAAATCCATTACTAAAGAAGGCTTGGAACTTATATTACGTCCAACAAATCCATTACTAAGGAAGGCTTGGAACTTATGGTAAGTCCAATTTCACAGGTTTGGAACTAAATAGATGTTCGCAGCGGCCTTGGCCTCTGCGATAAATTTCTTGCAGTCATATCTGAGTTTTCTATATATCGCTCATCTTAAAGGACTCGGCATTTCCTACGTCCCCTAAGCTTCATTTGTTTTTGAAGTATGTGAATGTCCTTGGAGGGACTAGCCTTATAATCTTCTTGCAATCCAAAGTGTGTATATTTCTTTAATTGTAGCTTATTCAATATCTATATCTATGAAATAGAAAGATCAAATGAAATTAGATAGGGAACCACGATAATCTTCATTCGTTGCAAGGGTAGGTGTTATACATATATGATTATGTTAACATAAATTTCACCTTTCCCCTAGATCTCATTATTGTCCTAGATGTTGGTTGTTTGAGAGAGAATCCATTGTTGATTGTTATAAAAGACTAAAATTCTGATAACCAACAAGTTTTCCAAGTGGAAAAACCCCACGTCAGTATGGCTATCACCAACGTATAATGAGGATAAGAAGGTGATTCTTAGCATCTTAGAAGTTGGAATTGAATAAACATCACATGTGGTTAGATACAAAGATGAAAATATCCTTGGTATCGATGCCAAAGCTACAAGATTAGAATAATGAATCTAAGCTTAATTGATCAATGAAGTGGCCAACTTTAAAAAATGTCAATTCAATATGAATTCTATTTACTGCAACACATAAAAATCCAATATAACCTTCTATTCTTCTGTGATGATTTGTTCAAAAAGCCCATATCCTATATTATAAAGTTTTAGTGTAAGTGTTAATCCCAGCCCTAAATCCAAAGGCCGACATTTGGATGGCTAGGATTAGATGAGCAGACGGTCCAAAAATAAACAAAAGAAAAGGCCGTTAGATCTTTTTTGGTGGCCCTGGAACAAACGGCATCGTGCTATGCCAGCATGAGGTTGTCGAACCATTCTGACATCACCTAAGGTTTTTGGATGGCCCAGTCAGATCTCAGTTTTTTTTCTGAAGATCCCAGATGAGGTTTTACCCAGGTCTTTATCGCTACAGTAGTGGAGATCGTTTGAAATCCGTAACCAAACAAAAATGATCCAGAATGGATTGGATCGACATTGGAACTGAAAGACTACCGTGAGCCGATTTAGACAGAATAGAAAACAAGATGGCATACCATAACTACGGAGTTGCTCGGAGCTGTATTTCTAGGATTTGTCGGTACCCAACCTCTTTGCTTCTAATATGGATAAGGTTCAAACTAATCTTAGCAGAGTTCTTAAACAAAACACAGACACAGGATAGAAGAAGCTATTGCAGATTTGCTTGCAGTCTTTGGTTGTTGCTACTGGGCTCCAAATGTATGCCCAAAGGGAGCGTTAACATGTAGATAAATATCTCTCATGGTATCTATGCACTTTCCAACTCTTCTCCTTTATTTTTCAGCATTATATCATCATGTAAGTGGCCATTCTTTTATAATAGAGGATTCTGCATAAGAGCATTGGAATGATTACTTGCATGTCATTCTTCATGTTTCATTTTGTTATGAGCTTGATTTAGTGAAACAGAACCACAAAAGCCTTGATATAAGACCTACTTATGTGAGAAAGACATAAAAAAGTTTGATCTTGATAGTACTGTCATAGATACTTGTGCAGGCTTCCTTTTGCAGTAATGATTTCAAGAATGATGTATGGTCCATGCATATGCTACAGGCCTCATCAAACAACATGTAGTATGTTTGGAGGTAAGCATATTTTAAAATGGTCCAGCAACCCTTTCCTGGATCTTAATCTGCATGTTCTTGGATCTTGGATCTTGGATCTAACACTCTTCTATATCTGCAGCAATTTGCACCTAAATAATATCATGTATTTGCACATGTAGCACTTTCTGTCTAATGTACTGAACTATCACCTTGATGTTGCCATATTTACTACATTGTTATCGCCATGCCCATATTCTTAGCTACAACATTGCTGAAACACACAAACTATAGGGTTCCATCTGATGTAAGCAACTTGGCACTTGGCAATTTGGCATTTGTTTTTGTCTTTGATTCTTTATACATAGTAACTAGTCCCAAATTCCGTAGTGAAGTTGTCTTTATCTTCTCTTATGGAAACTCTAAAACTGAGGCATTATTTTGCTGTTAGAAAAGCTTTGCCCATCATGGCAGACCTCCATCTTCTAAATCTGCAAAAAACTTCATATTGTGCTTTGTTTATAGACTCTTAGTTCATAGCTTTAGTAGTGATTAATCTGCATTCTCAAATTTGGAGAATAATTGGATAGGGAATTTACATTTGCAGACCTGGACGAGCCTGCATAGACTGTGATAGATATGCTATGCTTATGCCATCCAATTGAGATGTTATGCCTTGGAATGAATAATGTATAACCTATTCATGTTGTCATGGCAGCCTGCTCTTGGTTTTAACTTGTGATATTAATGCCCTAATTTCTCTTGATTTTGCATTTTTGTTTCCGATCTCTGCAGTACAACCTTGCATGTTAATTTACCCTTTCCAAAGCTCTAAACTATGTCAGGTTGTATTTTGGACTATATGCTATAGTTGGCGTGGACTGAAAACTCAAGTGTTTTGCATTTATGCACACAAGGAAGTTTACATTTGCAGGTTCATCGAGTTGGGCAGAAGTGTCCATGAGCAAATAATGGACAGAGGATTCCATCAGCAAGAAACACTTCTTGGACATGTGGAATATGGAAGAGTTCTCCAACAAATTTTTTCCCTATAGCCAAAGGAGTTAGACAAGGCTGCCCTTTGGCTCCCTATCTCCTTCTAATTGTTGCTGATATGCTCACAAGATGTGTTGATAATCTTCAAAACACTGGGAATATTATTGGACTCAAGCTTCCAAACAATACTGATTATCTTACAATATCCCAATATGCAAATGACACCTTTGCTTTTCTTGATTCCAATACCAATAATGTCAATGTCTTTCTGGATCTAATAAATGAGTTCTCTGCTACCTCGGGTGTGCACCTCAACCTTGACAAGAGTAAGATTATTGGGGATGTCAACCAAACTTCTATATGTGGCATCCCAGTTCTTAATACTTTGCAAGCTTCTAGTTTACTTGGTGTGCCCCTATCTCTGAATCCAAGCCTAAAAGAATTATGGAATCCAATTCTGGAGAGAATAAAAAAGAAATTGAATAATTACAGAAGCTGTTTATCTTTTGTTGGCAGAACAATTATTGCAAACTCAGTTTTAGCCTCATCTCATGTGTACTTCTTCCCTGCCTTAGTTGCTCCAAAATCAATTTATTCAGACCTGGAGAAAATTATTAGAAATTTTATATGGAATGGTTCTCATTTAGTCAACTGGAATTCAATCTCAAGGCCTAAAAAGCTAGGGGTTTGGGATGTAAAAACTTGCATATTCAAGCTTGCTCACTAGCAGGGAAATATATCTGGAGAACTCTTTTGGGCAATTCCTCTCCTGCTTCTCAATTCATTGCCTATTGGCTGAATATGTCTTACCCCATGGGTCATCCTACCATTAAGCACTGTCTCCCTGAATCTGCCTTTGTGCATCTACATCCTGCTCCAAATTCTTTCCCTATCATATGGCCTGGAATAAAGTTCAAACTAGTCTACAGAGTGATAAAGTCATTGATGCTACTATGAACACGAATTTATTTTGGTCTCCTATTTTTCAAGATCATCATTCCAAAGTCATGGCCATCAAGCATCCTAAAATCCACAGCAAATGGTCTGACAAAGGGATTTCAACTGTGAAGGACCTCTATAAAGATAATAATTCATTTATCTCATGGACTGCTTTAAAGTCAATTATCAGAGGCACCTCAAGTGATAAAAAGCTTTATGCACATTTCAAGAAGATTCTTGTTCCTTTCATAAATTTGAATGATTTCAGTACTACTCTGGGATGGTCCTTAAAAGGTAAGAAGATTTACAAGGTCAGGGATATCTATGCCTATCTGAGTCATTTTGATGCTCCAGTCAAGGCTATGCAAAAATGGTCTTTAAGTCAAGCGGGAATTCTTTCTCTTTTCAAAAATATTTGGAATTCTTATTGCACTCCAAAAATCAGTTTTTTTATCTGGCTGGTAGCACATAAGAGTTTAACAAATCTTGTGTCCCTGTCTAAAAGATACAATGTCTCAACTCATTGTCATTCAGGTAACCTTCAGGAAGATGTCATGAACCTACGCGAAAACAAGGAAAATACGTGGAAAATACGCAAGAAATACGGAAGAAATACGTCAAGATCGGCAAAGAATCTGATATATGAACATGAATCAAGAATACAATGGCCCGAAGGCAAGCAGAAACACGAGACAGATGCCTAGAAGGCTTAAGACTGGCGTTGAGGTGCCTCCTTATATATCTAGGTCAACGGTCAGGATCGCGCCATTCCAATGGATGAGATCGCGCCAAGTGTCGCGCATGCATTTAGGTTCTAGAATATTCTAGAACCTCCTGGAGATAGTCCCACATATGAGAAAGAAATGATGGAATATCTTCAACAAATATTGATAGTGCACTTGGCAAGGGTGTATGACTTGCAACTAGAAGGTTGCGAGTTCAAACCCTGTCTTGTGCAACTACCCTTTTGCATCCATGTGACGACCATCTCGTGTACATACGAGTATAATGTTCGTATGATATGAATATCTGTATGGTCGTCACACCATCCCCCTCCTACGACGGCGACGAGTCCTCGGAGCTGGGGCCGGAGTACTCAAACTTGGCTTGTTCGGGTAACGTCCGTGAAACTCCGCAATTTTGTCAGGCGCATTAGTCAGATTCTCGACAGGCTCCTAGATTCTATCACTTGGCGAGTAACCTTCCCAATCGACAAAGTAATATAATCGTCGATGAAGAAACTAGGAGTCCAGAATCTCTCAAACTTCGAACTCCTCATGATCATCAATTTCCACTGGTGGTGGCGGCAGAGGAACGCGATCCGGGAAAGTGTTAACTATGTAGGGCTCCAATAGAGAAACATGAAATACTGGGTGGAGCCGAACAGCTGGAAGGAGCTCGAGCCGGAATGCCACATTGCTGATTTGAGCCGTGATCCGATAGGGACCAAGGCGACGATAGTCAAGCTTGTTGCAGGGACGTGAGGTAGGAAGGTCCCTAAGAAGAAGCCAGACAAGATCACCAACATGAAATTTAGGAGCTTCCTGGCGATGCAAATCAGTATAATGCCGATAACGTTCCTGTGCTCGGTGAAGATGATGCGGAAGATCTGATTGAAGAGCCTGGAGTTTCTCAAGTCGAGACTCGGCACTAGGATTGACAGAGTCACCGCCAGCGACACTAAGGGACCAACGAGGATGCTGACCAAAGTTCAGAAAGAACGGAGTTTGGCCAGTGGAGGCATGTACTGAGTTATTATAGGCAAACTCAGCTAATGGAAGATAATCGACCCAATCATCCAGCTGATAACTGATAAAGCACCTTAAATATTGCTCCAGAGTCAAATTAGTGCGCTTTGCCTGCCCATTACTTTCTGGATGATGACCAGATGTCAGTGAGCGGTCGATATGCAATAACTCCAAAAGCCGCTTCCAAAAACCTGCGACGAACTGCGGTCCACGATCGCTGACGATAGTGTCGGGCAAGCCATGAAGTCTGACTACTTCATGACGAAGAAGATCCGCTGTTCCCTTACTGGTGATGGTGATGTTGCAGGGAATAAAATGAGCCATCTTAGAGAAACAATCAACAACAACCATGATGGCATTATAACCCCGAGAGAGTGGCAGCTCTGGAATAAAGTCTATAGAAATGCTCTTCCAAGGTCCATCTGGTACCGGCAATGGCTGAAGAAGGCCATGAGGAAGATGCCTTGGAACCTTTGCTCGACAACAGATGTCACATGATCGAATAAAAGCTTCGACAGAGCGACGAAGCCAGGCCACCAATACTCTCGACTAACAAGTTCAAGAGTCTTGGCTACTCCAAAGTGTCCGGCCATAGGTGAATCATGGCAAGCCTGAAGAACTCGAAGCCTAGAACAAAACGATCATAGTCTGATCCTATTTGCTGAGAAGATGATGCAGTGCCAATGTGTGAGAATACATCTTGAGCCAATGGATCGGAGGGCAGAGATGCTCGAACAGACTGCAACAAGGCTGTATCACGAGGCCTCTCAAACAAAGTGAGAGCCATAAGCTAGAATCAATCAGGCCCTAAAATAACCTGTGATTGCTGATCAAATGCAGGATCACCTAGTTTGGGCTCAAGGTAGGAGCGTCGAGACAAGGCATCAGGCTTTCCTTGGAGGGATCCAGGATGGTACTTGATCACGAAATCCGGAATAATACTTGAGTGTGCCACCGGGCCTGGCAATGGTTGAGCACTCGAGCAGACTGAAATTATTCTAGATTTCAATGATCTGTATAGACGGTGACCTTATAAGGAGACCCCTCCAGAAAACGTCTCCACTCTTCGAAAGAATCCACTATCGCCAACAACTCCTTGTCATAAATGGGATAGTTGATTTCAGCAGCCTGAAATTTTCGTGAGTGATAGGCGATTGGATGCAATTCATGGTCATCCCCCTCCTATGACAGGATCCCACCAAGTGCAAAATCAGAAGCATCTGCTTCGACAACATATGGGCGCAAAGGATCTGCATGAGCAAGAACTGGCATCGTGGTGAACGCATGCTTCAGGGTAATAAAAGCAGATTCCGCTTCCACAGTCCATTCAAATGGCACATCCTTGACCGTGAGGCGTGTCAAAGGAAGGGCATTCTCCGAATAATCCCGAATGAAACGCCGATAGAAATTGGCAAACCCAAGGAAACACTGAACATCTCGAACGGATGAAGGTGTTTGCCACTCCAGAACATTGCTGACCTTTTCAAGGTCCATAGAGATTCCATGTGGAGTGATGCGATAGCCAAGGAACTCCACATTATCCTGCTCGAACTGACACTTCTCAAGTTTGGCATATAACCCATGCTCACGAAGCTTCTGAAGGACCTGCCGAACATGCCTCTCGTGTTCTTCGAGAGTCTCAGAATAAATAAGGATATCATCCAAATAGATGATAACAAAAGTGTCTAAGAACTCTCGAAAAACATCATTGGCCATATGTTGGAATACTGTCGGGGCATTGGTAAGTCCAAACGGCATAACTGTGTACTCAAAATGGCCATACCGAGTACGAAAGGCGGTTTTCCACTCATCACCCTCCCGGATCCGAATAAGATTGTAGGCACCCCGAAGATCAATCTTCGTAAAATAATGCGCACCTTAGAGTCGTTCCAATAACTCTGGGATCAGAGGAAGCGGATACCGATTCGGCACTGTGACTTTATTGAGGCCGCGATAATCAACGACCAGACGCAGCGAATCATCCTTCTTTTTGACGAAGAAGATAGGCGCTCCAGCAGGGGACTGAGAATGTCAAATGAAGCCAATGGCTAGATTCTCTTCAATATAATCCCGCAAAACCTTCAACTCAGCAGGAGATAGACCATATATCGGACCATATGGTGGCGTGGTCCCCGGTTGTAAATCAATAGGACAATCATATGGACGATGCTCTGGGAGTTTGCTGGCCTTGACTTTGTCAAAAACATCAGAGAAGTCGCTATATTTATCTGGGAGCATTAGAGCAGACTTCGCTAGTGCTGAGCTAACCGACGGTGAACCTGGATTGCAAACACTGAACTTGGATCTTGCCTTCTAGATTTATCGAACTCGCGAAGAGAAATCTTCGAGATACGAAACTGAGGGCATGAAGAAGCCTCTACAAAAGCAGGAGCAGGAACATGAGCAGGAACAGGAACGTGAGCAGGAGCAACTGGAACATGAACTGGAGCATCAATTGGATCAAGAACTGGAGTTGGAACAGGGACTGGAGCAAGAACTGGAGCAGGAACAGGGACTGGAGCAAGAATTGGAGCAGGAGAAGAAATCGGAACTGGAGCAGGAGCAGAAACTGGAGCTGGAGCTGGGATATTATCAAGAATATGATCAGAATCTGGGGCATGAACTGGAGCAGAGGCAAGAGTCAGATCAGAACATAGAACAACAAGGACGGAATCAGGGGCCCACGATACTACACGGATCGAAGTCGATGTTGGTGTAGAGACCTAATCTGCAGATGAACTGGAACTAGAGCTAGAACTGGAAAATCGAAATGATCTAGTACGCCAATCAATCTGGGGTTATGTAGCTCGAGCCAGGGCAGCCCCAAGACTATTGGCGCATGATGGCTAGCAATGAGATTGAAGGAAATACTACAAGAAACTCCTTCGAACAAAATCTGAAGAGGTGCAGTACATTCTGTGACTGCACCCGAGGAGATATCCCGTCCATCAATCACTTCGACAGAACCAGGATGCTCAACCTTGCTTCTAGGGATGACGTGCTTACTGGCGAACGCACTATCCATAAAACAAGCATTTGCACCACAATCAAGTTGCGCCAACACTTGCAATCCTCCAACTTCTGATTTCAATGATATAGGGATGAAGAATGCCTTGCTGACCTTATCCGATGGAATAAACATGTCAAGAAATGTGGAAGGAGTCTGAGAAAAGGAGGTCAGCCGACGAGAGACTCCTACTACTCGGACCGGCCCCTGAAGTTTTCCGACTGACTTGGACGCTTCACCGGGCATCTACGAGCAATATGGCCAGCTCCTCCATAGTAGAGGCAAAGCTTAGCATCTCTCCGACGTTGCTTCTCGGCGGCAGATAAAGGTCCTCGAATTGCCCGATCAATCTGCATAAGCTCAGGTCCTGTCTGAATTCTACTGCTGACACCGGGGAGGGCGTAGCTACAGGCGTTTTTGTGATTGGAAAGACTTGACTACGTCTCTCTTGCCTACGTTCGAAAAGCCGATTATCACATCGAACTGCAAATCTGATGGCTTCTTCCAGAGTCTGAGGATCTTCCATAGAAACAACATATCCTTGACATCCTCACGTAACCCCCTTCGGAAACAATCTCGAAGTGCAACATCATCCTAGGCAGTATCTACCGCAATTTGACGAAATTCTGATGCATATACTGAAGCTGGGCGAGAGCCTTGCCTTAGATTGCAAAGTTTTGTGATTGCTGTGCGCTGACGATCAGTGTCTCCAAAGCATGCCTCGAGCTCTGCAGTGAACGCATCAAAATCTTGCAACTCTGAGACTCCTTTCTCCAATAAAGGAGCAAACCAACTTGGAGCTGGCCCTGTGAGGAGAGAACCAATCAGCCCAACTTGTTCTTGGGCCGTGGGATATCTATGAGGGTGGAGCTGGATCACAAGCCTGATCTGATTCAAAAAACCACGGAGCTTGGACTGAGTGCCATCAAACTTCTCTGGCAGGCTAGGCTCTGATAGCCTCAATCCAGAACTAGAAGCAGATTCATGGAAAGCAACACGTTCCTTAAGCTCTTTATTGTCCAACTGCAACTGCTGACATACTTGAACAAGCTGTTGGATCTGCTGTAATAACGTCGAAACCTCCTCCATAGATATAAAGTCACCAAATACGAGCAAAAAAATGCTTAGGATCAGAGCAGGCAAGAACCGGTAAGGGATTCCAGTTCAAACTGTCATGAACCTACGCGAAAACAAGGAAAATACGTGGAAAACACGCAAGAAATACGGAAGAAATACGTCAAGATCGGCAAAGAATCTGATATATGAACAGGAATCAAGAATACAATGGTCCGAAGGCAAGCAGGAACACGAGACAGATGCCTAGAAGGCTCAAGACTGGCGTTGAATCGGAATGGGTCGACAAGAAGGAGGTGCCTCCTTATATATCTAGGTCAACGGTCAGGATCGCGCCACTCCAATGGATGAGATCGCGCCCAGTGTCGCGCATGCATTTAGGTTCTAGAATATTCTAGAACCTCCTGGAGATAATCCCATATATGAGGATCAACAAATATTGGTAGTGCACTTGGCAAGGGTGTATGACTCGCAATTGGAAGGTTGCGAGTTCAAACCCTGTCTTGTGCAACTACCCTTTTGCATCCGTGTTACGACCATCTCTTGTACATACGAGTATAATGTTCGTATGATACGAATATCTGTATGGTCGTCACAGAAGAGACCATGGAACATATTTTTCTTTGTCCTAAGTTAAGCTCTTTCTGGACTTGGTTCTTTGACAGATTTGGTAGATATCTTCATAACACAGATGTCAATAATATTCTCACATTTCTGCAGCAAGATTGGCAAACACTCTTGTTTACACTGCTTTCTGGAATATTTGGAAAGCTAGAAATAGAATACTTTATGCCTCCAAATCCTTCTCTGTGTTCTGGATTAAAATGCATTTTCAATTAGATATTGAATCTATAGCCACGTGTCATAAAAGACAGCAGGGGGACAACTACAACGCAAACTGGAACTTCATAGGGCTATACAGAGGCCCCTTTGATATTTTTGTATCTAATCTAAATGTTATTGATTCTAATGCTCCTTACTCTAACTGTGACAGAATATCTGGATTTTTTTTCAAGGGGAAGGATCTTTGAGATTTGACACAGATATAGACAATTATGAGGCTTGTATACACCAGACAAAGTAGACAGGAAAACATCTTACTATGAGAGAGCTTTGCGCAATTGCAGATGATTTTATACAGGAGGTTGAAAACTCAAGAAGGAGAGAAGCAGAATGGGCTAGAGTTTACACCAGGGAACTCATGCAGATGCATTACCTATTTGAATTCCTCTATAATACCCACTTCAGTATGACTGAGAGACAGTTGACCAGATATAGGGAAATGTATTACAGTCACCAGATTTATATGGTATCTTGCTACTGCTAATGGCAAAGGAAAGTCAGTCATCTCTTCTCATACAGAATGATTGTGGTCATAACAGGTATATTCATGGCTTGACAGTTGAGTTCTACAAGCAATACAATGAGTGGTTTGAAGCACATCTTGTGGATCAGAGATAATTTCAACATCCTTTGCTGTCTGCCCTTCCTCCTAGCCTCAATCTATCACAATTTTGCTCCTCAAACCAGACCATTTTCACTTATATCCATCTCTCAACTAATGAAGATCATGGTTGGTATTTTAGTTTGCTTCTACAGGAAATTGAAGATTCCATACAGCAGCTGCTGCTTCACTGCTCATAGCCTATGGGACACTTCTTATTTGAAGACCTCATGTTTAACTTTCTATGTTACACAAACTCGTCTATAAGTTTCATATATCAGTCTCTTATGAGTGTCTCATTATTATGCCCTGCTACATAGCAGATTGGTATTTGGCCTGTATGGCTTTTTCTAATTAATGAAAAAATCTACCCTTACTTTCAAAAAATAAAAAAATAAAAAAAAAATGGAAGAGTCACTTAGAATTGGCAAACTGGTTTATAACAGTTTCAACATATTTGCTTATTGCAAATGATTTCATGTGAAAAAGGGGGTCTTGAGATAATACAGTTCCAATTCAGAAGAAAGGTTGCAAAGATTCTGAGTAGTTTTTGGTGTTTTGACAAAGCACTTCAAAATAAAGGTGAGCAATTTATCATCCTTCTCTAATGGCAGTATTCTGATGTGCAAACGGTTAGAGACCTTTGTTGTAGATCTCTTCTATGAGATTTGCTTTCCCCAATGTTAAATTTTGTCACCATATATAACGCATATCATTATTCATCCTAGCATGGGCGAATGGGCGAATAACTTACATTCAATTTTTCATGGAATATAAAAATTATAATATTGAACAATTATTCAAATAAATGAATATAAAGTTATATTGTTTAGTTGGCGACTCGAAACAAAGTAATTTAACTTGCAAAGTTAATTGATAATTTCATTTTAAATGTGTGCTTGGATTTAGTTGATTTGATTGTTATAGAATATAGCATTTTTGGTGCTGCAAGTGTGTTGGGGTGGAGTATCATAGGTTGACCTTCATTACTATAATAACATGTCATATTTATTTTGCCAAATAAGGAAATTTTCCACCGCACAGCCATGTATACTTTTTTCCCAGTACATATATTTAGGGCCATTTCCCACTCGCCATTAAGTTAAGTTAATTTAACCGGTTGATTATCTCCTAACTTCACCAAAAAGAGATTATGTTTTTCCATTAAGGTCGTTAAGTTAAGGCTAACTTAACGAATGACGATATACATTCCCACTAGATTTGTTAGAGATCCCTTAGGTTAAATTCATAGAATCGACCTAGCCTAACATTTACAATGAACTGGAGCTTCGCACTAGTAGTTAAGAGGCTTTGTTAGGTTAGAGATAACTATGTTCATATGTGGCACAATAATAGGGGGTTCCAGGGGGATTTGATATGGATGCATAAATCACTATTCCTGAGACCATAGACCATACCCCTAAAGCATTTGAATAGGTTATTATTGAAAAAAAAACACACACACACACACATAGATTCAATAGGAAAAATAAGCACGTTAGTTTGCTGATAGCATTGGTTAAAGTGTTCTTAATTAGGATATTGAATTATTTTGGTAGAGGTTCGAGTCTCTATATCTCAAAAACTGAAGCGTTGATAGTATAGAGAGGAGTCCCTGTTTCCTGTATTCCATGTTTCAAAATCATAGGCACCCCCAGTCATAATATGTAGTACAATAAAGGGGGTTCCAGGGGGATTTGATATGGATGCATAAATCATTATCCTGCGACCATAGACCATACCCCTAAAACATAAATAGGTTATTATTGAAAAAAAAAAAAAAAAAAAACATAGATTCCATAGAAAAAAGAAGGGTTGCCCTCCATGGCCGGAGGGTGAAGTGGCTTAAATCATAGTTCAAAGTCATGTTTTGACAATTAATTTGAATTGCTACGTCTAGACAATAGAATACTTGAGAAAGAAGTGATTTCTCTTGCAATTGACATTGTACTATAGGTAAAATATGGAAGATTGTAAACTAGAACCATGCCACTATTTTAGGCAATGGATGTTGCATCTGTTGTTGCAAATCTATGAGGTTCTATGTTTGTTTACACTCTTACTCAAAAGTGGTCATAATGTAGAAAACAACAGCCTTTGACGATGCTTGAAGAACACAGTGAGAACAGAGGCCTAGTATAGCACTTGATAAACAATAAATAATATATACCAGTTGGGGTGCAGTGATAGGGTCAGGGGTAGTAAAGTTATTCAACAGTAAAAGTGAACCAAGTGAAAATCCAATAATCCTAGACAAATTCATCGAGACTAGGAATACCTAAAACCAACAAATTGTACAGTTCAAAGAGATAAATAACCTATAATAAGTTCAAAATGTTGGAATTGCGGTTATAGCGTAACACAACAATGTTGTATAGAGTTAGGATTGTACTCATTCTTGCCCCATGCTTCTTTCTTTTATGGCCTCCATCCTTTTTTCCTTGGCCATTTGTCATGCCTCCTCTGCGCATCTTTCTCATGGTTGAAGCCATTATGTCATCCTTACTATGAAGAATTTTCTATAAGGAAAAGGTGCAGATACGAGAAAATACATCTACTGCTACCCATATTTGGACCAGTCTTTGAGTGGTGGGAAGAAAGGCAATAGGGATGATCCATAATGCTAGCAGGATCTGCCGCTGCCGAATTGGTTTTGCATTCAGTACCACCACCATGCTCCTAACATTTGATCTTCCTTTCAGTAGTCTGTTATAAACCAGGCTTAGGTTTCTCTCCGAGAAAGGTCAGGTCAAGTCTGCACAAGGATTACATACTTTGTTTATCAGTTGATCATGATGACCTTCCTTTAACATTTTCATGTAAGGATGAGAGATGCACTACAAGATAATGCTTGTTCTGCATCAAAAAAATCGTCAGATAGTCTTCACAATACTGTCAGGGGCCCAGACCCTGATGTGTGACGAAGAACCTGACAAACAATCGTCAGACAAAAACGTCAGACAAAACGTCAGGGATGCATCAGTATAATCGTCAGAGGATTCATCAAAATAATCATCAGACAAAACATCCGGGATGCGTCAGGAAAATTGTCAGCAATTTTGTCACTTTTTTTGTCACTAAAATCGTCAAGGATTTTGTCACCTTTTTCGTCACCATGATCATAAGAAATTACGTTACATGTTTCATCAATAGTTCATTACATTGTTGTATTGTTATTATCATTTTATTGCTATTAAAAGGGATGGTTAACCCAATTAAGAAACTGTAATGCACAGTTGGTGCGAATTACTGTCAAATTAGGCATGTTTTAAAACACGTAATGTTTTGGAGCCGCTCTGTTGTTTCTTTGGAGCCGCACCGCTACACTCGCCACTCTGTTGTTTCTTGAAAGCAAAACTTCCTTGCTTGTTTCTATGCCAGAGCAAAGTTTAGGTGACCAGTTCAAGTCCCGTGGACAATTCTATAGCTTCTGCATATCTATGGTTTTGATTCTTTTGGTTCTACAGAGCCCACATTGACGAACTTAGCTTGTGCAAGAATGAGGAAGAGGGAAAAAAACAGACCCATATCTGTAGCTTCCTCATGATTTCTGCATGATTCTCATAAGGCTTGTAACAATCAAGAACTGTGACTTCAAGAACACATAAGGCTGAATCCGTGACTTCAAGAACTTGTTGCATTTGGCCGGATCTTCAAGAGCTTGTTGCCTTTTGGCCGAATCTCCAAAAACTTGATGCATTTGAAGCCCTGCTCACCGAAGGGGAAAAGGGTTCTGAACCCGGAACAATTAGGCGATCTATTCACGGCGCTGCAGATGATAAAGCCGCCATAGCCACAGCTTTCAAAGGTTGACTAAAAAAAGGGAAAAACAGAGTATCTTGTTCTCTGATTGGGGCGATAGTTCTGCAGATTGACATCCTTCTAAGCCTTGAATCTCTGCAACATGCTGCTCTGTGCAAACATTTGATCACGAAACAGAGCTTGGCGCCCAATTTGATGCCGGAACAAAGCTTGCCGCCCAAAACTGAGTAATAAAGAACATAATTCGCCCAACTGTGCATTACGTCCGGTAATGCATGCCGGTCGAAATTTCGGCAATAATTTTTTCGGCGGCGCCGCCAGACTCGGTGGCGCACTCGCGGCTCCGCCGCTCGTGCGCCGCCTCAAAAATTATAGCCCGGAATTTCTTCCGGGCGTGCATTACCTAATACTACATGTATTTTGTACACAAATTAAAAAGCTCTAATAACACCATTACTAACTATACATATTATATTATTGGAACATCCATCCATGATGTCTGGTTGGTAAGAGCCATTACAGTTTCACATTGAGTGATCCTAAACCAAGTCTAATCATGACACTATGACATATCTGCATGCCTCACATGATGAGTTGGAGTACTAAAGGAATTAACTCTAAGAACTTGGTAATTTCCAGCTATAAGAATTGCGAAAAAGGATGGTTCTGCTGAAGCAACTGAACAACACCCTTTCTGCAAAATGGAAAACATGCAATATTATTCATTGTTGGGAAAAAGATAAAAATGAAACAGTTGTCAAAATCAGATAAGATTACCAAAGGAACATTTGTCTTACAAAGAAATATACTTTTCTCATCCATGCATGGAAATGAACTGTGCAACTCCTAAATAAACAACTCCACACTTAACCAACATACAGCAACAAAAATCAACCAATAAACATGAATCAACAAACATGGCCTAAAGTGGCATGACTGACTTAGATCATTAAATGGCATGGTTTACTTACTAAGGAATTTGCAGGATGAAACACATTGTCTCACTTTGTAGAGAGCCCTTGTGGTAGGTGCTTCTAAGAGAATGCTATATGCATATTCACAAGATTAATCTTGACTGCATTGTATCAAGCAGGGCATAGGCATAAACATCAATTTTCTTGCCTAATCTCATAAAAAACTATTCTTATTCTTATTCTTATTGTACAGCAGACCTTTATCAATACAAATTTCACTTCTTAAGTTCGTTGGCAGACCAAATGTTTTGAAATTTTAATTCAAGCTATGTACTAAATACTGACCCTATTGTTGGACTTTGTTTTATTTTGGCATTCTCAGAGTTGTATTGCCATATCCTACACAAAGTAAAATCAACCATGCTTTAGCTAATTATTGGAAGGAGCATGTGGCACACACATAAACATATGTACTATGTGACATGGTTTTTGTATATGTACACGTGACATGGTTTTTGTATATGCCCATGGTAACTGTGATAGATTAGTGTGCTTTTCAATGTCACCCAAACCAGATGAAGCTCTGATATAAGATGTTCAATCCTTGGAAGCATTTTTGAAAAGGCCTAGCATTGCTGGCACATTCCTTCCTGGCACGTTAAGGATACAAAAGGTCGCAAGCTCCAAGGTTCTATTAAACATCACTATAAACGCATTTCCCAACACCATGAAAAAGGGAGGTATTGCTGAATGCTCATCTAGTCTTTAACATGCTAAGAACCTCCCCTAACACAGCAACCGTTTGGAGAGCTGTATCCACAAGAATGGCTGGCCTGGTACAACACTGCCACAGTTGAGAACTGCCCATCTAAAACCATTGGCAGCACACATGTGCTAATTGCTTGTTATCACGCAAATTACAATAGACTCTTCTGATGCTTTGCAATCAATCATAGATGATTATAATTAAAAAAAGGATTGGTGGGAACTGCTTCTATTTCCATGTCTGAATCTGCATCACCATTTTTAGGACTGTATTCTAAAATGTTGTCTGTTGTTAGACCTTCTATGTCATCATCCTTTGAATCGCCTAAATAAAAAACTGTGAGATTCTCAACAGGCTGCTCATTCCTCAAAGTACCCCCTGTGCCATCATCACACACTTCTACAGTCTGCATATCAAAGTCAAAATTATCAGGGCACATTGTTCCATAATTATAGTAGAACACTCTCATGGGGATTTGGAAGGACTGATTTTTCATTTGACCTTTAGCAAAATAGTAGACTTTGTTTCTCAACTTAGCATTCTATATAAACCTTAGCATGGTTATTTAGCCCAACACTCCAGGGTCGCCAATCTTACAGCCACATAGTGTATGCTCTCTTCATTCCTAAGGCCATAGCTTTTATAAATTTGATCAGAGTCAGCGGCAATATTTACCTCAACTGCAGACGAAAATTGATCAGCACCCCAATGAATCCCATAATCATAATCCTCTTCATCATGTGTCTGCAATATACTGATAATTTCTTCATATTTTCCAAAATCTACACATAAACAGTGTTGGATCCTTCAGTTGTGATTCAGACGAGAATAGCAAAATAACATCATCCAAACATTTGTATAGTACCTTTTGATCTATGGGCCCAAGCATCGGACATTCAAAAGGGGTGTTCCCTATCTTCTTTCTTATACTTTGCGGACGTATTTCCGCGCTCTGAATGTGCCCTTGTATTCTGATGGTTAATAATTTTGAAGCCACTTCTTCTTTCTGTTTCTGTCATATACAAAGGGCAAATAAATCAGAGTCCAAAAGGTAGTATGTAAATGTTCTTTGCATGCTTCATGCACCACACCTACGCGACTTTATTTTAGTGATATGACTGATTACACAACTTAATGAACATATTCATTCCTTATGAATAAGCGATTCATCTACAAAAGCTTTCCAACAACAGTGACTGCATGCAAATGGAAACTTTCCACCCAATCACATTACAAACCTTCAAAACTTTACAGTGACTACATGCACCTTGCAAGCATATATAAACTGCAAAAGTTTGCTGACAGTAGTCAAGCAATATGATGTTGAGACCGCTGAACTGTACACTATTTTAAAGCTGCTCACATGTTATTGCTTTCCAGCAGTGAATGCCTACTGAAATTTACTTGCATTATCGTCTGCACAAGCTTTAACTTCAGATGATACATCTACTAACCTTCCTCTCTTTTGCCTCCGTCGACCTAAGTATATCTTTCATTGTTACCCTTGATGAATTCCAAGCAGTATCATCAACACTGTCAACTGTGCCACCTTAAGGTACATAAGCTAAAAACAATAAAAGGCTGCATAAATGAGCCAAAAGATGCCCAACCATGTATCTTTTGAACTTCAGGATACTCTTCCCTTCGTCCTTTTGGTAGACCATGCTTAAGCTCATGCTTTTTTCCTGTTATAGGCATATATTTTTAGAAAATAATAGAATGCACCGTTAAGTTCTGAGAATAATAGCAAGTCTTTTAAAAGACTAATTACCAGTTACTTGAGAACGTTGTTGTTTTTCAGTAACATCCGTGAAAGCTTCCTCACTCTCAGTTCCTGCAGCCCATCCCATCATCTTTAAAACTCAACAAAAGGGGATTAAGAATAAGAGAACAGAACAAAATAGTATTTCTATTTAGTGTTATCATGTATCAGAATCCCTTTTGGTCTTTGCTGTCATGTTGTCTTCTGGGCCTGAGCATAACACTCCTTCAGACCATATATCCTCGTCTCCAATCCGATTGACCTCCAAACTAGACTGCCCTATTGGGATCTGTTTTAGGTCCAAGAAATAGTATGAGCTACATGAATGGGCCTAGTATTGTACATTAAACTGCATGCTGGAAGGTTTTGGTTTTCTTGTCAAACGAACCTCCATAACCGTGACATTTTAAACTGGCCAATTAGATAGTTGTGTCAATGGAATGCTCAAGCAGCTGTGAAGTTCAGACAAAATAGATAGATTGGAAATAAGAAGGATAACAAAATTGGAAGAGGAAACAAATTCGTTTACTAGCATTGAACTAGAACGTAACCACACTACATCATTTGCACGATTCCGAGTACCCTCTTTGTTAGTTGAGATTAGCTATGGAAACCTGAACAAATATGCACATATAAAGCAAAAGCATGTGATTTACAGCATAACAAAATTTACACCAGTCGTCTGATCTAGAAGCTAATAACAACATAACTTGGCTGCAGGTTCTCCACTTTATCTATAACTGAATGCTGCACTGGCTTAAATGTTTGACAGAAGAAATATGCTCCATAGAGCTATAAGGAAGCTGCAAAGAAGCATTTAAAGAAATTGCAAAGAAGATGCAAGTCACTTATCCGCTTATCATACTTGTAAGATCACTACTTTCAAGAAGACCATCTTTTACAAGCTCTTCTAATGAAATCAATAGTGTGTTTCCACAGTTTGCATCCTGCACATAAATTATGTTGTCATGAAAGTAGATAAGCTCTATGTATCAAGCATCACTTAATGACCAAGACTGTATAATTAATTAAGTATATGAACAACAACCAAAGAGAACCCCACCTGTCCCGAATATGGAGATCCATCTTCGCCTGCCTTTCTCCCTGGAGGCACTAGTGGAAGAACCTGGCAAGACACATAAGAAAACCACATCAGATTGAAAGACAAAGGGAGCAGATGAAACTAAATCTGGATGTAGCTGCCGTAAAGCTTTGGTTCAACCAAGGCAATAAGGCGAAGCATCGGACCAACATGAAGCACTTGTTCTATGATCATCCAACTTATGGTGGCCAATTTGCCCTTGATTTTATTCCCGAAACAATTTTGATTCATCAATTGAAGAGCTTGGATCGATGGATGGATGTGCTTTCCTACTTTGAGCTCAATGGCAAAAGAAATGAAACTAGAGCATGAAATGTCACTGAATGCCTGCAGCCTCTAAAATCTAGTTGTAAAGCATCCTTATTAAGGGCAGAAATGTTACATAGATGCATGGGATCCTAAGAAACTAGCGGATAAATCATACTCTGCCTTCCTAAATGTGGGTTCCAATTAGATTCATAATTCATTATCACAAAAAGTTGGAAACGTGTCCTTCCTTCCAATTATATTGCGGCACAGTATCCTCTTCCAATCATGTTACTTGCATCACATATTTTTCTTTTCAGTCTAGTCAGTGTGATCTATCATTTGTAATGATCAAGCCAAACTCCTGTCAGAAGATTGTATAATCAAGTTACCAGATGCCAAAGAAACCTGTATGATCAGTCATTTCCTGTGTAAATTCAAGAGCTTATTGGTCGCAGTGAATAACTTGAACGGGCTGGACTTACAAGCTATCTGAGATAATTCAACCTTCCCAGTTTATATGGCACAACCTGTTTCCCAAGCAGGCTTCCTCCCTCATGAAATCTTCTGTCTGTACTAAGCATTTTTATAACTATTAATATTGTTCAAGTATGTTGCTTCGAATCAATATTTCCAAACAGGTTAGAAAAATTAGAAGTGGCAAACATTCCAGACTTGTGATGAATGCGGGAACTGGCACTGCTCTTGCAATATATGTCAGAGAGTGCGGATGCAATTCTGGAAGTGAAATTGCAGGGTAAAGCAAACTTTGAGACATAGGGCATTCCATCCAACAGATCGCACATCTTGTCTAACCAGGCCCCAAGTCTGTGTAGGTCAATCAAGCAATGGTAATGTTCTATCATGGGTATAGCATCAAAGTTGCTATAACAAAACAATGATAGCCTTCCATAAACAATCCAGCATGATTGCATCCTGTTAGGAGAGGGACGAGTATGCTATTGTCTGGCTTCAAGCCTAACTCTTTCATTTCTGGCAGAATTTTAATGGCTCCTCCATTGCCATGACCATATTGGGCATGCGATGGAAGTGTTGATGTCTATGAGATCACCTCTTGATTTTTTATCGAATATTCTGTGCGCATCTATCAACCTTCCACATTTTCCATGCATAATTATAAGAGCATTTCCTACTATAGAACCAAAATCAGCTCTGCTGCTGATTATACAAGCATGTACACAATTAGGGCAGAAAAGCCAGCACAAGAATGAAGCACTGAAAGTCACGTAATCTCATTTGGAATAACAGATTCCCGTCACATATTCTGAAACAACTGTATTGCAGTAGTATTTTGCCCATGTTTTGCAAAAAATCATAGTATTCCAGACAATTAGAATCTTCTCTTGCATTCTTTCCAAGACCTCATGAGCAGCCTGTAAATATACATTTGATGTACATAATAATTAGAGAACCATTCACAGCCTTGTCTAGAGTATCAAATCTACTAATAATTATATGAGAGTGAAACATTTTACCATCTGCAAGGGCTTCGTCATTAGTGCATGTCCCTGATGAGAGTCAAGAAGGTGACTTCACTTGGTTTAATGCCCTCAGATATTATCCTTTCGAATACTTGGACGGCATGCTTGTTGTGCCCATTTTGTATATGTGAGGCAAGCACATTTGGTTGCGGTTCTATGTTGAAGAATGTGACTGCAGCGTCTAAGCTCCCACATTTCCCATACATGCCAATAAGAGCATTTCTTGATTCTACACGTGAACTCAAGGTATCACTAGCAACATGAGTTTCCCACTCGGACATGCCAACAGATCACCACATGGTAAAAATTTTGATATAAGAGACTTCATCTGCTAACATCTGCTAATAAATTGGAGTATTCCACGAAATGAGATTTCATTAATTAATCTTTGTGAACATTTTGTTAGCATCGCCTAGACTCTCCACAATTCCCATACATATCAACAAATGCAATGCCTAAATCTCGTTCTGTTTTATGACTGATGGTATTGGCCTGTACCATCTTACCATCTGCTAACGCCATTTCTTTTGAAAGGAGACTGAGAACAGGGCTAAACATAGCCACGCTAGGTCTACTACCTTGCAATTGCACAGTCGCATAGCGTTCTCACAATTTATCATTTTGCCCATGAGATTGCATCTGGCTCAAGTATTTCATTCAAAAATTTTAAGTGCGCACTCTAAGTATCCACAATTATCATACATTTTAATGAGAGCAGTTGTTGCAAGATCACCCTGAATAATGCAAGCATGTATAAGTTTACCATTTGGTAGAGCTTCTGGGTTACAGCAGAAATTTAAAATTGTAAGAAAGACTATTTTATCAGGCTTCGTTCCTCTTGTTTGCCAAAACTTATCCAGGGCACCCTTATCATTTTCAGCCCGAACCTATGAAACCTAACTAGATCCTTATAAAACCTGGGACTTTCTGTCATGTCCTGGCAGCAGACAACGGAGAATGGATGCTGATAATACAAATAACAGGAATGTGGAAGAACTTTTGCATACCTTCTTCTGGCTAATTTCGTGTTCGCTTGTAAATTTGTAAATATGATACGACGTAGCCTTTGAAAAACCATTCCATGAGGTTTCTGCTATTATGTTTTTAGACACCTTTTTAAACAAAAACACTAGTAACTTCTGAGAACAAAGCTCAGCTCTGCATGGGTCTAATGATAATCTCGTATAACAAGATTTGAAGGCAGAAAAGGATGCAACTCTCCATGGCTAAAGTTATGGGCACTTTATATAGGTTATAGATGAAAATGTTAAATGAAGATACTAAACATATTACAAGGTGCAACATTTTCCAAGTATGGTAACATGATATGTTCAAATAGGAAGATGTTCAAGGGTATGTGCATATATCGATTGTATGTTGGGATAAGGTTTTTTTAAGAAAATGCATCAAGGCACACACAGTCATGATACTTTTGAATGTCAAAACCATCGATGGTTATTACTTGCAAAGCGATGCTATCTGGAAGCTTGAGGGCTTGATTTAAATCTCAATGTTTTACTAATTCAAATAATAAGAGGATTTGTTTTATATTCCATAGAAAGATCAAGATTAATTTTGAGAGTCGAAGGAAGCGGAATGAGTGATTAGGCCCACTACAAGTTGAGATGATTAAAATGTCAATTCTTGTAGAAAATGTTGCTTAGGGTGCAAAGAGATACGTGACTGACAGTAACCACAAACAACATATATTATGAGAGAATAACATCATTTTATTGTTGTGGTTGGAAAAGCCCCGACCAATGGCGTATGTACATGTGGAGAATTCTTCTCAATATAGAAAGAATGAAAATAATGTATATACAAAAGAAAAAACATATCCAATGTGAGCTAAAAGGACTTAAGTGTAGAACCTAGCTTCCTAGGTCCACTGCAAAGAGAAGGCATCCTGTGCATATCCCTTGCGCACTGTTTTCTTATAATCTCCAACTTTCGCTTCTTCTTGACTTGGATCTTGCTAGATGGAGGCTGCTTCTTGCTAAGTGGATCCTGGATTACCTGGATTGTGTGTTGTCTCTTTATGTCTTGCGCTTTCTTGTACTCCTCTTCCAATTTTCGTTTGATGGATATAATCTTTTCGTCTTCGAATGCTAACTTCGAATTCTGCTTCTTTTGGACTTGGATCTTAGGCTTGATAACTGGATCTTGGATCTTTGGCATGTCTGGCCTCTGGATTTTCTTTCTGTCCTGCTCTTTCTTGTACCCCTCTTCCACTTTTCGTTCTATAGATATCATCTTTTCGTCTTCTTTAGTTTTTACAACTTCTTGTTTATGCAAATCTAAATCTGACAAACCTTTTGATTGTTGTTGGATGCCTAGAGCAGGGCATGGATCCTCAGTTGTTGAAGTGGAGGCTATCAAGTGCGCGATCAGAGACTCTTTATTCCGCCTCAGCTCTTCAACGTCTGCTAATGCAATCACATAGTGAAGTAAAGTGCATGAATCAACGCCGGAGCTCTCAGAAAACTGCTTCCAATCCTTCATAGATCGCCCTCTCGCTATCGCCATCTCTCAGCAAATGCAGGAACAACTCACGTAAGCCATCTACTTATTCACGAGGAATTAAATCTAACGGTTCTAGGGAATTCGATATTTCCCTGGGGTTAGATCTGCACCGTTCAGCCAGAAGCCCGCGTTATCCAATAATTTGGGCCAAAATCTACTTCTACTAAATCTGCACAGTTTCTCGATTCAATCAGAAGCCCCGCGTTATCCAAAATTATCTCGATTCAATCAGAAGCCCCCGCGTTATCCAAAAATTATCTCGATTCAATCAGAAGCCCGCGTTATGCAAAAATTAGCAGGCAGAAAAAATCCAATTCGCAAGACATAAAGATACAGCCCCCTCCAACGTGGCACAATCCCAGCCCTCCAATCCAAGCCTGGAGGGCCAGATATCAGCGACACAAGGAGGGGTCTGTATAATGCAGTCTACCCCCATAAAGCTTCACATTTTATTGCCTGAGAAATGTAGAATATAAAAAAACCTTAGAGTATAATATTTTTTTTTTTAAAAACTAGTTCGTGACCAGGGTCGCGTGGCACGTGGCATCCGCCTCAATCCCACAATGGAATTTGGCTCTGCCATTTTGGCCTCTCTTGATGCAAAACTTACGATATTATCTGCTACGCCTATCTAAATTTGTGCTTTTTTCGTGAAAGAGGGCTTTCATATTTGTGCCTTTTTCGTGAAAGAGGGGTTTCATATTTAGAAATTTATACAACTCATTTGCATGTTTTATTTATTCAATCCGACATTGCCTGAACATCGAACTATTTTGCCCATCGTGCCTAAACACCAATGAATTAGGCTCCATGGCACGAGAATTGCATTTTCTTTAATGCATTTCTTGATGCTGAAACTCCCTGATATGCAATCATACATGTCAGACAGAAGAGTGTGTTTTCTTCTTTCCCTATCTTGCATTTTTTTAGGTAATTGGAGACTTCTTTAACTTCTAGCCTCTACTTAGACTTTTGATTATAACCATGTAAATCCAATCTAGGCATAACCATGTAAATCCAATGTAGGCCCTTCTTAATATTTATAGCCTCTACATCATAACAATGTAAATCCAATCTAGGCATAACTAGGTAAATCCAATCTAGACCCCTCTACAACATACACCTCGGATGTAATAATTCAAACTTCACCATTTAAACATTGCATCATTATTAACTTAAACTTCACGAGAACCACCCCAAATTATTAAGTCCATCTTGAGAGACATAAAATAAATCATGATGTATGCAATTCCCAGGGGATTCACATAGAAGACCCGTATAAACCAAGTGAGTGGTTGGAAGGGGTTTTTTCCGCTTGTATACTAGGGGTTTAAATCTCTTACTAATATTCTAGTGTATTTTCTCCGTGGAATGGGTGTATTTCCAACACTTTCACGTATGTATTTGGGTGTTTCTTCTCACCTTAAGCACGCACGTGGCATTTGCTCATGTGATAAAGGTGAATCCCGCGAAATGCAATTAGCCGATATACGATACCAGTTATCTTTCATCCTGTTGTAAACTTGTAGAATTCCCCCACATATATTCAAGACATTTCTACAGGTAACCTTGACGAGACAAGGTAATTTTGAGCACCATCGTTCTATCGACACTAGATGTCTTCCATGATAAATATGGTCATGTAAATACAGGTTAATCACAATTTCACGCCATCGATCGCTACCACATAGCATATTTTTTTTTGCTTTTCAAGGATGTCGATCCAAAAGTTTGATGCTTGTCTGCGGCACGATTTCGAGAGTTTTTGCCACGTCTTTCGATTCTTTAGGATTTTTACCTTCATTCCGACCATTCTATCCTTCATTTCGAACATTTTACCCTCCATTCCAACGGTTTTATCGCACAAATTTGTGATTAACTTGTATTCACGCTACATCAATGCCCCATGCCTTGATTCCCATGAGTCGTGGAGGCCTCCATGTCATCGCTAGCGGCCAACCTTTCATTCCTCAGATACATGAAATTGCTAGATCCGGATTGTGCATGCAAACTTTATTTTGGTGATCATTTAACTAGTTTTTTTCAAAGAAAAAGCATTATAGTGAAGGCTTATTTATATTCTACACTTGTAGTGGTACCTACTTATTTGAGATTAAGACATTATTATCAAGTCTTAAACTTGATAGCAAACTTGATCAAGTTTATTATCAACATTATTAATCAAGAATATTATCAAATTTAAGACTTGATAGTCGTCTTAACCTCGAATAAGTAGGTACCACTACAAGTGTAGAATATAAAAAAGCCTTCACTATAATGCTTTTTCTTTGAAAAACTAGTTCGTGACCACCAAAATAGAAATAGGATCGCGTGGCACGTGGCATCCGCCTCAATTCCACAATGGAATCTGGCTCTGTCATTTCGGACTCTTGATGCATATAAGTCAAAGCAAAACTTACGATATTAGGCCTATCTGTATCGTGAAAGAGGGCTTTCATATATAGAAATTTATCAAACTTGAGCCTTTTTCATGAAAGAGAGGTTTCATATTAAGAAATTTATACAACTCATTTGCACGTTTCATTTATTCAACCTCCAAATGTCAAAGTGAAAATCTTCTGGCATTATATGACAAAACTACAATGCTAAAATTTTCGAGAACCACATTGGTTTCCCCAATCAAATGTATGTGCATCCCATGAGTAAGAAAGCAGCCAAATGAGTGATCCACACTGTCAACAAATCTCTACAAGAAAAGAAAACTATTAAAGTAACCCATTAAACATTAAACTTTAGTAACACGCAAAAGTTTACACTTCATATGACAAGTACTCACGCCAACTCAAGCCGATCCGCAAAACCTTCTCACCATATTTCTTTTGTTGTATATCCTATTATGCGCCACACACATCGCCCAATATAAACATTATTTTTAATTAGATCTTTCCTTGGCTATTGCTTCCAAGATATAAATCATCATCTAAGAGGATAAGAATGTGAATCAATGAATGCCAAACATGCAAACAAGCAAGCAACTCAATAGTTCAATGGTAACAAGAACATTCAAGGCTCTGAAGCAATGAATCTTCCAAGACCGGCCCATTGCTATGCATTTTTGCTATCCGATCATGGTGCCGGGTTCATTTAGGTAATCAGATATGTCGCTTGCAAAAGATTTCATTGGCTTTACCGATGCATGGAATAAGTGATGTACAATATTGTTACAAAACCTAACAAGTTGTAAACCATGGGTACTAGAAGGTCCACAAGTTTCAAATGCAAATAATTTCGCCCCGAAGCAATGAATCTTCCAAGATCGCCCATTGCTATGCACTTCTTGCTATCCGATCATGGTGTTTGGTTCATTTAGGTAATCAGATATGTCAAGTTGCAGCATTTCATTGGCTTTACTGATGCATGGAATAAGTGATGTACAATATTGTTACAAAAACCTAGCAAGTTGTAAACCATGGGTACTAGAAGGTCCACAAGTTTCAAATGCAAATAATTTCTCAACCTCATAGTGTTTCAAAATTTTGGACCTTAAAATTAAAAGGTGGAACATACGCAGGGCATATGTACCACTAGCATAAAACTTAAATCAATCACAAATGGAATATTTTTCTTGTTTCAAGAGATCCTTCCATTAACGTCGTTTAATTTCTCATATCGCAGCTTCAAAAGAGGACCGTGAACCTTAAATTCCCAATAAGAACACAATGAGTAGTTAGCATTTCAAAGTCTAGGATGTTCCCTTGCATATAAGCTAAAGGGAATCACATCTTTGGCAACTGTCGATAAACAAAACTAACTAGATCATTTGGAACTCTAGGAAAATGAGCATGCAACTCCCTCTCTATGCTTATACAAAAATTGTAGAGCTAACATCAATTATGCTTATACAAAAATTGTAGAGCTAACATTGTAAGAGTTGCACTTTACTTGGCTTGCAACTTCAAAGATAACAATTGTTCGTGATAACAATTGTTGATACGGGCAATGATACAACCTCTATGGCGGCTGCCATGATAGCGTCAATACCAGTTTTGAATCCTCCATCTACTCGCAAAACAACTATTTCTCCTAGTCCTACAAAGAAGTACTTGAGGAGACAATAGAATTCAATTCAATTCTTGGCATAAATGAATTGTTAACATCTCGTGTAATTTACCAAGGTAAATTATCACAGGCAATGATCAAAGCTTCTAACCTCATGAGTTTTTGAGAAGCCTAATTCCGAGGACCACCAACATATTTTATTGAACTTATTGGACTTGCACCTGTTCCATCATCATGTCTAAAGATCTGAAACCAACAACCGAAAAAGTACAGAACTTATAGGAGGTTATGACTTTTCGCATTCCACAATAAAAAAGTTAAATATAAAGTGAAACATCAGAAGATTAGCCTGAATAACATCTGCATACTCTGTATAACATTTGCATTTGCTTTTTCTACCACAGTCCAAAGATGTCCATGCTAGCTATTTTGATATTCACCTAGACACGGTAATACACTTCTTGATATGCATAACTTCTACAAACGAGCTTAAAGCTTCTGAATACTCTGACTACTATGCACATTTGGAAGGCACATATCTTGCTGTCTCAAATAGTTTTTTTACTCAATTGTTAAGTTCTGTCACAAACATGACTCACAATCCATAGTATAGTTGAAGCCTTACTTGGAGTGAGACTTATCTGGACACCTAATAACATCTAAATTTCGCACCTTTAAAAGAGTTTTAGCTTTGCCAACTGAGCCACATATTTAATATAGCTCGATGGTGCCCGTGATAATAGCAAGATTATTATAAGAAACAATAAGTAAAGGATCTTACGTGATGATGCTGACTTCATAACTAGTTAGAAGGAACATTCCGCATCACATGCCATAACTAATATGTATATATCTCATACAACAATTAATCGTGAATATTGCCACGTAAAAAGATTCTTGATCATCAAAGGTTCGTGATCCTCTAATTGTCCACATTTATTGTACATTGTGATAACATGTTTACCCCTGGCTAGATCTCGTGGATGCTCCTTGCACTATATATGGCAGCCCCTCAGATACATCGAAGGACCTTTCCCATCCAACGCCACCCGCCGATGGGCCCTCTGTCTAAACTCGTGATCCGGGGACCAGACTATTGAGTAGAGGACACAAATGTGTCATTCTCGTCCCGCCCTCTAGGGGTCCCTATGTTAGCGGAAGAAAATATACAACATAAGCACTAGCAATAATAACAACAAACTACCTCAAAAGGTAGTGATAATCCATCCATCCATGTCATCAAATACAACAATACAAGAAATGCTTTCAATTCTTTAGGGTTTTTACGCTCATTCCGACCATTCTACCCTTCATTCCAAACATTTTACCCTCTATTCCAAGTAGTTTTATCACAGAGAATTGTGATTAACTTGTATTCACGTTACGCCAATGCCCCCGCTTTTTGAATTCCAAATGAAGTTAGGGAGGCCTCCACATTGTCGCCGGGCCAGCCTTCCCTCGAATTCAAGGCAAGGGAGTATTCCTCAGATACATGAATGAAGTTGCCGATCCGGATTGTGCATGCAAACTTTAATTTGGTGGTCACAAACTAGTTTTTCAAAGAAAAGCAAAGATAGTGAAGGCTTTTTATATTCTTGTAGTGGTACCTACTTATTTGAGATTAAGACATTATTATCAAGTCTTAATCTTGATAGAATAGAATAGAATAGAATAGAGTTTTTATTGTCCACGGAGACCAATTGGTCGAGGATAGCAAACTTGATCAAGTTTATTATCAACATTATTAATCAAGGATATTATCAAGTTTAAGACTTGATAATAATGTCTTAACCTCCAATAAGTAGGTACCACTACAAGTGTAGAATATAAAAAAGCCTTCACTATGATGCTTTTTCTTTCAAAAACTAGTTCGTGACCACCAAAATAGAAATAGGATCGCATGGCACGTGGCATCCGCCTCAATCCTATAGTGGAATTTGGCTCAGCCATTTCAGACTCTTGATGCACATAAGTCAAAGCAAAATTTACGATATCATCTACTAGGCCTATCTGTTTCGCGAAAGATGGGCTTTCATATATAGAAATTTATCAAATTTGTGCCTTTTTCATGAAAGAGGGGTTTCATATTTAGAAATTTATACAACTCATTTGCACATTTCATTTATTCAATCTCCAAATGGGTAACTTTTTTATTGACCTACCCAGTTTTTTGACCATCACAGCACATATAAGCACCTTCACCAAATAATTTATGTCATCATCATTTGCATCACTAATATGCTCATTATATCCTTTATATAATAGAAAACACTCATGATTTTTTGAAGGGCAATGAAGGGCTATGGAAGGGCAATGAAGGGCAGTTTGAAGGGCAATGAAGGGCAGTCAGCACCTGTGCAGCACATGTGTCGCCCACATGCTTTTTTGAATATGTGAATTAAAAAACCACCCAAATGTCAAAGTGAAAATCTTCTGGCATTATGTGACAAAACTACACTGCGAAAATTTCCGAGATCATAATACCAGGCATCCACATTGGCTTCCCCAATTAGAAGTATGTGCATCCCATGAGTAAGAAAGCAGCCAAATGAGTGACCCACGCTGCCAACAAATCTATACAAGAGAAGCAACTATTAAAGTGACCCATTAAACATAACATACTTTCGTAACACGCAAAAGCAACAGTTCATATGACAAGTACTCACGTCAACTCAAGCTGATCTGCAAAACCTTCTCACCATATTTCTTTGTTATATATCCTATTATGCGGCCACACACTTCCCAATAAACATTATCTTTTAATTAGATCTTTCTTTGGCTATTGCTTCCAAGATATAAATCATCATTTAAGAGGATAAGCATGTGAATCAATGAATGCCAAACATACAAACAAGCAATCAGCTCAATAGTTCAATGGTAACAAGAACATCTGCGTTTGGAAGCAATGACTCTTCCAAGACTGCCCACCATTGCTATGCACTTCTTGCTATCCGATCATGGTGCCGGGTTCATTTAGGTAATCCCAGATTCTCGGTCCAGCTTGCAAAGATTTCATTGGCTTTACTAATGCATGGAGAAAGTGATGTATAATATTGTTATAGAAACCTAGCAAGTTGTAAACCACGGTACTAACAGTCCACAAGTTTCAAATGCAAACAGCTTTCAACCCCATAGTGTTTCAAATTTTGGACCTTAAAATTAAAAAGGCGGAACATACCGCTAGCATAAAACTTAAATCAATCACAAATGGAATATTTTTTGTTTCAAGAGATCCTTCCAATAATGTCGCCTAATTCTCATATCGCAGCCTTCAAAAGAGGGTCGTGGAACCTTAAATTCCCAATAAGAACACAATGAGTAGTTAGCATTTCAAAGTCTAGGATGTTCCCTTGCATATAAGCTAAAGGAAATCACATCTTTGGCAACCTGGCCGATAAACAAAACTAACTAGATCATTTGGAACTTTAGGAAAATGAGCATGTAGCTCCTCTCTATACAAGTCCCCTATACTTATGCAAAAATTGTAGGGCTAACATTGTAAGAACCTTACACTACCCCGGCTTGCAACTTCAAAGATAACAATTGTTCAGATAATGATAATGCAATGATACAACCTCTATGGCGACCGCCATGATAGCCAATACCAATTTTGAGTCCTCCATCTACTCAAGAAAACAACTATTTCTCCTAGTCCTACAAGAAGTACCTTAGAAGACAATAGAATTTAATCAATCCTTGGCATAAATGAATTGCTAATTAACATCTCCTATAATTTACCAAGGTAAATTATCATGTGCAATGATCAAAGCTTCTAATTGAATGAGTTTCGAGAAGCCTAATTCCGAGGACCACCAGCCTCAATCCCACAATGGAATTTGGCTCGCCATTTTGGACTCTCTTGATGCAAAACTTATTTATATCATCTGCTAGGCCCATCTCTGTCTCGTTCAAATTTGTGCGTTTTTCGTGAAAGAGGCCTTCATATATAGAAATTTATCAAATTTTGAGCTTTTTCGTGAAAGAGGGGTTTCATATTAGAAATTTATGCAACTCATTTGCACGTTTTATTTATTCAATTCGCATTGCCTCGAACATCGAACTATTTTGCCCATCGTGGTCCAAACACCAATGGACTAAAAATCCCTGATATGCAATCATACATATCAAGCAGAAGAGTGTGTTTTCTTCTTTCCCTATCTTGCATTTTCTTAGGTAATTAAAAACTTCTTTCACTTTTAGCCTTTGCTTAGACTTTTGATTATAACCATGTATATCCAATCTAGGCATAACCATGTAAATCCAATGTAGGCCCTTCTTGACATTTTAACATCTAACAACATCATAATAAAGGTAAATCCAATCTAGACCCCTCTACAACATATAGCTCGGATGTAATATAATTCAAAATTTACCATTTAAATATTGCATTATTATTAACTTAAACTTCACGAGAACCACCCCAAATTATTAAGTCCAACTTGAGAGACATAAAATAATATCATATAGATAAATCATGATAATGTGGATAATGCAATTAGCCAGTATTTGATACCAGTTATCTTTCACCCCGTTGTAAACTTGCAGAATTACCCCACATATTTAAGATAGTTCTATAGGCAACCTTGATGAGACAAGGTAATTTTGAGCACCATCACTTGATTCTCACCCCGATTTACCCCTGCCCGGACGGGCTAGCACCGCTTTCACTTAATCAAGATGTATCGCCATATACGTGATCATCCGAATTGCACATGCTCTTGTTTTCGTCATCATGCTCAGAACAAACCCTTCTAAATTGCCCAAGTTCTTGAGACTTTCCATCCGCAATACAATTCTAGTTTTGGTCATGTTTTCTAATAGTTCTTGGTTGTGCTTTTTCGCTTTCATGCCCGGTAATAAATCTTTCTGAATTGCCCTGTGCTCTTAAGGGTTTCCATCCCAAAGACAAGACGCCTCTAGTTTTGGTCATGCTTTTGCAATAGTTCTTGGTTATATTTTTTTCGCTTAAGGTGCCCAGCCCACATCACCGTTACAGAGGCCCATACATACAGCCTATATCATCTTGGCTTCTATAGCCCATATCCGATTGGCTTCAACTTTTTCATAAGCTCGCATAGGGCAAGATATTGCAACCGCTCCCTGCTACTTTGGCATCCCCTGCACGGCTTAATCCTCTAGATCTGCAGACAGCCTATACATCCGGGTTAGCTTTGGTCTTTCACGCTTAGCTTACCCTCCAAGCCAACCCCTTACTAGCGCAATTTATTGGCCTTTTGTTATGACTCGCAAAGCCAAGGAGTTGGCGAGAAAGGTAGCCAAGATTAAGCCTTGTTCGCCACCCCATTAGCACTTTTTAATTCTGTTGAAGCCCCTAGGTTAGCAGCCTCTTCTCGGCCAGCAGATGCTGCTTCACCATCGCGAATCGCTACCATTACCTAGCCCAAACACCCACTCACATTCAGCTCCAAGCTACAAGCTACAAGCTCCATAACTTTTACTTGAGACCTCAGCCTGTGTGCCCAGAGGCGCTTGGACGTAGGTTCTAGACATCTTGGAATTCTTGATCAAGGATAACTCATTTGGAAAAATCTTTAATTTTTGCCTCGCCAAAGCATCCATGGGTCCTTCTTCTGATCTAGTTGCCATTGGATAATTCCTCAAAGGATCTAAGTATCATTGGTTTCCTTCATGCGCTCCGAATTTATTACTGAATTCCCTTTGTCTTATAACGCTCTTAAATCTCAAGAAGTTAGCTTATGATGCCAAGTACAAAGTGCTTGGGGACATATGTGCTTGTCAACATAAGTTTTGGGCTATAGACCAACACATGTTTATAAAGAGCAAAAACAATATAGGAGCAATCAAAGTGATTGCTTCCAGGCATTAGAATATACTTCTCAAAAATGACACAAACCTGATGCCACAAATGGAAAGATTATCAAGTTGTAATGTGCATTCAAGGTTAAGGTTCTTAATTATTTACCATTAAAGTAATAGAATTTCAACTTGTTTCATATGCACATTCAACATTCTTATCTGGTCAGTACTAAAATAGTAGAGTTTCAACTTGTAGTATAGAGCATACAATCCTGCACACTAAAACAAATAATTCATTTCTATGACATCACAAAAAAAAAATTGATTGGAAGTGCTAAAGTATAACGATCCTACTATCCCGCTTCATCTACTCTTCAAACATGTTCCTAGGAACCCCGCCATAGTGCATTATGCATGAGCACACTAAAACACTTAGTTCATGATAAATGCTAACATACCACAATAGTATAAATGATTGATATTGCCCAAAGCACGATAATCATATTATCCATTCAATTCAAGCATGAACTTAATCCTTTGCTGATGATATGCTCCTGGAAACCTGCAATAAGCCATAGTGTAATCGCATGTGTCTTCCAAAACAATAGCACAAAAACCACATTGAAGGCACGAATACCTATGCAAGGCATGATTGAGTACAATAACATACAAAACGTCCTATCTCCCTATAAAACTAGAGTTATAGCTAGTGTAGTATCAACTCTTTTAATTTGGGTTTTTCCGGTATGGAAAAAAACTTTTTTGGAATTTTTTTTAGAGGATGGCCCTAAGGTTTTTGGATATCCCAGATCGAAAAGTTTTCAGATTGTCCTAAAATGTGTGTGGTGCTCAAAATGTTTTAAACGTCTAAAATTTTTTCCATATCATGGAGACGCGTGGCTCCGGGAGCATTTTATGCCGGATGGAGGGGGATTTGCATACAACAAAATGGATTCTTTCAAGACTGTAAAAATGGATTCTTTCAAGACTGTAAAAAGCGGCCGATGCACGTTATTTGTTTTCGAGATGTCCCAAAACCACATGCATTTAGCGCTCATATGAATCGATGTGTGTAAGTATGAGTTGCAATATTTTCTCCGCTTAGAGGGACGCTGCTCAGAGGCGTGGAGTCATAGAAGGTGGATAAGTTCTCATTTTGCCTTCCTTTGCCGGGTTTTATCGGGAGGAGTCGATGTAAGGTAGACAATCTTACATTTTTCTTCCTTTTGTCTCGATTTTTCGGCCTAACCATGTGGCTAGAATATGAATACAAGGTTGCAATATTGATCAACGAGAGATGAATGAAAGGAATACATTTGATTGGGAACCCGAAGCATTTGAGTCATCATGATAGGTCCCGGTTCATGGAAACTTTTGACATCTACTCAAGATTGTGATTAGAATAGGTTTCTCATTCATTTTAGCAATTGCCTGAATTGATTTTGTAGAAAGCAAAGATATCTAGGCTCTTTTAAGCTTCCAAAATCCATTGTTAATAACAGCCACCACAGTGCAAGCAATTTTGTTGTTGTATCTTTTCTTTGTCCTTTTTCTTTGTCCTTTAAAACCAACAAATATCAAGCATTCCTCATTATGTTTGGAGTTAGTTGATACCGGTATCGCCATCGCGGCTTCTTTTTCCCGAATGCATTTGCTTAAATCACAATTACTCCATTAGCATCCGGGTCGAATTGCTTTTGAATGTTTATTTCGCTTGAGCGTAATTCTCACCAAGGTAAATGTATCTTTTCAGATAGTTGTGGCTTCAATGATTTTGTCATTATTTTTATAACTGCATTTACATCAAATGCATGCCAATGTAGTACATCAAGATTGGTGCTTTTCGTAAATGTATCTTTTCAGATAATTGTAGCTTCAACGATTTAGTCTTCGCCATTTAAAAGTCTCCGATACCTTGCACGCCGAAGCAGTATACATAATGTGCAATTATATCCGCAAATGCAAAGATAGGATAAGTGGAAAATATTTATTTCTTGGCACTTTTGCCATATGCAAGTCGACATCCTCTCTTCTAGCATTATCAGATTTTTCTTCTTTGTGGTGGTATCAGGCCTCATTGAGATGTACTTTAAGTGGAAGTTTTTGACAAGTCATCGAGAGCTTTGTCGCGGCTATGGGATGTAGTGATTTTGTGCATGATATGTACAAGAGAATGAAGGTTTCATTGTGTTAAATGTTTTGGGAAAATGCAACAAGAAAGCGCATAACCAACAAGTGTTATATGTCTAAGCATCCTCAAAGCCTGTGCCAGTAAGGGAGCCATGGAACAAGACAGGTTGATTCATGATCAAACTGTAAAAATTGGACCTTAGTTTGATGTGCTTAAATGTGGAAGTTTAATTATAGCATCTTCAGTAAATCCCTGATTAGATATTTACTGATTAGATAATGCAAAGAAAGAGCATAAAATCAACACAAGGAGAAATAGTGTAAGGGAGGCTCATACATGGCCACTTCGTTCAGAGGAAGTATGAGTCTGATGAAACATCTTGTAGGATATGTATGCTAGGTATTGGGAGTGTAGAAGAAAAAGACTGCAGATCTTTGAAGGATCGAAATATTCAAATATAGTGGCTGAGATGGAAATATTTCTGGATATGCAAACATGGACAAGGCCTCCATGCCCTTGAAGTTTTCTGGAGGATGCAAGAAGCTGGCATAATGTCAAACAACACTGCACTGGTGTGAGGTATGTCTTGCACTAAATATGTACGCTTTATACACTTGCTTAAGATGCATTTATCTGTTCATATTCATTGTTCCCACTATGCCATTGCCCATGGTTTTGATAATACTCCATTGTCAAATGTCTACATCAGACTTGCAGTCTTGCTTTTGGAATGGAGCTTAAGCTTTACTATGAAGGAAAAACGGGCGGGAAATGACATTGCCATGCCACCTACTCGCAGCCTAGGTAAATAACAGTCGCCAAAATGTATGAGATAAATTATGCATCTCAGTTTTGTAAAATGACATGTAAGATTCCTTTCATTACATATGCATGGCATTAGAGTGGGTTGCAGAACCGATCATTTTGACATGGACTGTGAGCATGGGTTTTGCATAATAGATCTTTTTTCGGGAAGGGCAATAGGATGAAGGACCTCTCATAAGGTTATATGTTAGATTAAATGTCAGTTCTCTTCAACATTTATTATTTAATTACTCCATCCATTATTTTGCCTTTCCTCAAGGGAAGTGTGAGTGGTCAGAAGACCAATGTGTTGCGAAGTTTGGTGCATTACTCCAATGCATTGAACCGGGATTAGTGAAACGAGGAAAATGATCAAGCAGCCCAGCTTTGGAGCTTAGACGACCTCATGGAAACAGAAGAATTTGCTGCATTAGTGAATAGGAAAATCAGGCTTTGGAGCCAGGCAAATGCTAATACCAGCCATAAAATGCCAAAGAGTTGCTTTTCACATCATGCAATTCTATGTCATAGAACACTTGATACGTGAGGGAGCCAACGAGAGCTCCAAGAGCCTCGCCGCAAAGAAATGCCACTGACTTGCTTTTCTAGAAAGGCCACTCTACTCTCGGTGCACTTTAGTAATGTTGAAAAAATGAGTTCGCAAACCTATGCTACTTAAACAGTTCACATCTCCATTATGAAGGTGATGAATATCTTCTATGTAGTAGATGTATCCCCTAGCAATAGTACATTAAGATGTCACGTGGTGACTTGAAGTCAACATTTCATTTTTCTTAGATATCCCATCATATTTCTAACCCCCCTTGAGGCAAGGGCTTATCCAACGAAATAATAGGTCTTTGAGTTACAGTAGCTTATCCAATATTAAAGGAAATGGGTGCTGCACTATCCATGGATAATATGTAATACTCAGGAAAACCTTGAATTTGTAATATTATGGTGTAGGGGCTTGGGCTTCTGGACAAGTGTAATACTAGACAGGCTGATAGAAGAATATAAAATATACACTAGAAGTTAAGTGATAGGCAGGCAGTTCTAGACGAATCAGGCCAGGAATAACTACTTTGCTTTGTTTGCCAACATTCTTGATTCTGCAAAACAAGTTGTTTTTTATACTCTATTGGTTGGTCTTTATACATAAATTCATCTAACTAGATTAATCTTAATTAAATATTGGATTTTCCACCCCTCTATTGCCATGGATGGAAATGGCATATTATGCCTGGTCTAAATTTTCATACCTTTGATTTAGCTTGAAGTTTAAAGATGTCACCTATGCAAGCTAATTGCCAAACATATGCCAATTTTTGCTTCCTGAAGCAAAGAATATCCATGACCTATTAATCAAACATAGAAGCTCGATCAAAATTCTTATGCAACCAAAATATCTTTGTTGTTGTAATTTACGTAAAGTTCTTATTTTCTTCAATTTCTGGCAGATATTTTGTATCAGCATGATCTTTAGGCAGCATAAATGGGTACACAGGGATTGAGGCCAAATAGCTAAGGATGTTTAGTGCATATCTTTGGAACAAATTTTGAGTTTGAGGTTGCCATTTGCATTGGGGATACCATATGGTTGATGTGCAACATATCTTATTGTTTTTCTCATAAAATCTGGGAAGGTGATTCTTAATTTTTTTCGCCTATTCAATCAACGAAGTTCTGGACTCTAGAGAGACCATTTTGAGTTCTAGCAATGACCACATATGTTAAGGTCCCAGATGGAGAATATTGCAGGTGCGTTTTTTTCCCTATTTGTTTGCAAAGCAAAACTCCTTTTTGCAGTTCAAACGTTGAATAACAGGATACAACATCCGAAAAGAAAAAGACGATAATAAGATTCATATGGAAGGATCTAAGTTAAACCAAATATTTGTATGTGTAATCTATGATGCACTTTCAAGCATCAGCTTTGACTTTCTTTTTACCTTCAAGCTCCTAGATGGAAAATCAAGTGCATAAATCGACACTCTATCCATTTTAGAAAGCTATTAAAACTCCATTAACAATTAACTTTGTCACAAAATGGTCGCTTTTGTTATCACATTTTATTTCCAAGTGTTTGTAGAGAAGTGTTGTGCACAAAATTTATGGTGCTCATATTTTACACACCAATGCTTTGCTTTGTTAATTCCGTGGAGTAATGATAGTTATTAGGACAATTTGTTTATTGCCACATTGCAACAATTTGAATACAATCACAAGTAGCCATGTATCATAAGCTTTAGCCATTGATAGCCAGACCATGTTTTGAACATGTTTCGTGAAACAACACGGCGGTCATATGGGTTCAAATGTTGTTCACGTTGGACATCGGGTCCTTTGCAAAGATAAGATGTAGGTTGATACAAAAGTGTTGGTGGAAGTTAAGACTAGAAATTAGGAATTCGTGATTTAAAAGGGTTGATTCATAAGTTCATGCACTTTCTTTTTGTGCTTGACTATTGGTGTGGGTGCCCAAGTTAATAATCACCCATATTCCAACTAAAACCTAATAAATTAACCTAATAAAATAATCTCTCATATTCCAACAAAATATGGTAAGATATGGTCTTATTTTATGTTGTTTCCTTAGTTCTACACTTAATCCAATAAGAATTTTCATTGTAGACATTATACATTTCGACAAACCATTATAACTACGTGGAACTACGTATTAAACCTTCCAAATTTCATAGAGGAAAAAACTATCGATACATACTCCATCCCTTCACCCATTGCCATTCAAATAGAGGAGACTCAATTTGTTTCACAATCATCAGGACCTACTCAATCAAAATAAACTCATGAGTAATCCTAATTACCACTTTCGCCTCTAAATCGACATTGCTTATAGTTGACACAATCCAACTTACAGCTATTGTTGCTTTCCGTGGACGTTAAAAAAATATTCTATTCTATTCTATTCTTTCACATTGCAATACAAATATCTATAGGTTGCTAAAGCCTACCAATGCCTCACAATAAAATCATTTCGATAGAACTATCTCATAAACAAAAACAACGCGACTATAAAATTTCCACAGCTCAACATGTGAGACCAAATCCATTATTTTTGCACAATGGTTCTTCATCCTTATCAATAAATATTAAAAGCTTGCTCTATACCACCCTTGCCCCTCCAAGCCACATTGTTTTCTAAGCAACAAATACAAACCACCTCTTCAATTAGCATTAAAGCAAGAACGCCGGCACTATAACTAGTCTATTATCAATTCCAACCCACTTTCTCATTAGTATGGGGACCTTAGATACCAGGTTATGCATGTCAACTAACCAACCTCTAACCTCAATATCCAAGCATGGCAAAAATATAAATGGAAGTGTGCCTCTATCATGCCCCTTCCTATGACCACCCTCTATGCATTCCATAGAGAATTCCCTACAAGGGAGATTTTGCAACTCATAAGGGTAATAGAAACATACTAATATAAATGCAAGATACCTTACTTGACATTATGAACAACTCTTGTTGCAATGAGGTAATGATCCTAAAACCTTCTAGTTTGATTTTTGAAATCCTCATTTCTTCAAGCATGGTATGCACAATTGTAGGTTCCTTTCTCGTTTAAGGAGTTCCGTGAAAATTTTATTTGTTAATGAAGCATGCATGTATTCCTTCTTGTGACTCCAAATTCCATTCTTGCCTTCCTTCTTGTTCCTTCAAATGCAAACAGCTTTCAACCCCATAGTGTTTCATATTTTTGGACCTTAAAATTAAAAGATGGAACATATGTGGCATAATGCATCGCTAGCATAAAACTTAAATCAATCACAAATGGAATATTTCTTTGTTTCAAGAAATCCTTCCTCAGATCGCAGCCTTCAAAAGAGGATCGTGAACCTTAAATTCCCAATAAGAGCACAATGAGTAGCTAGCATTTCAAAGTCTAGGATGTTCCTTTGCATATAAGCTAAAGGGAATCGTGATCTTTGGCAAATCAGAGATAAACAAATTAATTAGATCATTTGCACCTCCGTGGAAATGAGCATGCAGCTCCTCTCTATACAAACCCATTATACTTATACAAAAATTGTAGAGCTAGCATTGTAAGAACCTTACACTACCTAGTTTGCAACTTCAAAGATAACAATTGTTCAGATAACATATATACCGGGCAATGATAACGACCTTTATTATTGCGGCTGCCATGATAGCATCAATACCAGTTTTGAATCCTCCATCTACTCAAGAAAACAATTATTTCTCCTAGTCCTACAAAGAAGTACCGAGAAGACAATAAAATTTAATCAATCCTTGACCTATTGGTCTCCCGTGGACGCTAAAAAAAACTATTCTATTCTATTCTATTCTATTCCTTGGCATAAATGAATTGTTAATTAATATCTCCTATAATTAACCAAGGTAAATTATCGCAGAAATGATTAAAGCCTCTAACCCGATGACTTTTTGAGAAACCTAATTTCGAGGACCACCAAAGATACTTTTATTGAACTTATTGGACTTGCACTTGTTCCATCGCCATATCTAAAGATCCAAACCAACAATGTAGAAAGTACAAGACATATAGGAGGTTATGACTTTTTGCATTCCACAATAAAAAGTTGAATATCAAGTGAAACATCGAAGATAACCTGAATAACATCCGTGATAATTTGAATAACATTTGCATTTGCTTTTGCTACCACTGCACCTAAGATGGCCATGCTAGATATTTTGATTTTCACTTGACAATCAGAATACACTCCTTGACATGCATAACGCCTACAAATGAGCTTAAAGCTTTCAATACTATGTACATGATATCTTTGAAACTCATAAACTGTCATAAAACCATGCATATTGGAAGGCACGTATCTTGCTGTCTCAAATAGTTTTTATTCAATTGTTTTTGTTTTTGTTTTTGTTTTTGTTTTTGTTTTTGTTTTTTTTGTTTTTGTTTTTGTTTTTGTTTTTGTTTTTGTTTTTTTTTTTGTTTTTGTTTTTGTTTTTGTTTTTGTTTTTGTTTTAGCTAGAAAGTTCATTTATTTAGATTGTTATAATTACATATAGAAAAGAAAAGGAAATGCCCCAAGGGGCTTGAGCTAAGAGCTCTCGATTGGGGCACTAGCCCTCGCTCACACCACCTCAAAGGTAAATCTACCCCATCACACATCCAAGAATATTTGAAGTGTGGGAGTTCCCATCATTTACTCCTCAACCGAACGGCCAGAACCTACCACCATCACACATCCAAGAACATTTGAAGTGTGAGTAAAAGCCCTGAACAGTGCCAAGCCAAAGCTATGTCATAGTCGCAGCCCCATTTTTCAAGTGAGATATAGCCATAAGGGCAACATCATGGTTAAACACGTTTTTTATTTTTGCACCGAGATCTCCTCTCCACCCATGGCAACCAAGACATCTCAGGCTTCCAAACAGCCCGTAGAGTAGTGTCGATGATGGAATGGCCCACCTTATTTTTAACCAACATCATAATAACGGGCCGCCATTAAACCGGGTTGTGGTCGATTTGGAGGATGGGGCAACCCATTCCCGTAAAAAAGCCAAGATACATGTGTCCAATTTCTTCCTCATTGCCATATTTCAAAGTGGGTAACTAGTTTCTTCCACAAATTTCCTTTGAGCAGCTGTGTTTTAGTGGCTAGACCACTTCATTAGGTGAGCCACATGAACATCTATATTTTCTTTGCACAATGTGATTGCCAACATTTTTTAGCTAATTTACATAGCCGATCTATTTAGATTGATTCCGAAGACACCGCCGAGATCATCACCAGATAGAGCTTTGTATATTGTGCTCACAGAGAGTGAGTTTTTGTTGTTTAACACCCAAATATCCTCCCGCCCTTCAATTCCTCGATAACATACTAACTGCTCATTGCGTCTCGAAAGGTGTTCCTCCAATCATTAACTTGACCTTAGTCCATGACTACCAGCAATTGTTTTCCCGTGCTCTATAGGTCCTTTAGGAGAGATATTCTGGCACATTCCCATTTTCTACAGATTCTTGGGTGTCACAGAGCTAATGGGTAGTCCTCTTCGGTATTGATCATTGGGCTCCAAAAGATTGAGAGATTTCCTGAATGCCATGTGGCTTGTGCTCCGGTCTAAACATCTTTAACTCCCATCCAAGCTTCTAGGATCTTTTGCATAACTGGGGAAAATACCAGGTGCTATTTTGAAATCACTAAAGCATGCAAATTTACAAAGCAGCGACAGGGATGGCTTAGAGGTTGCTGGGCTTGCTTTGCCAAGCCAGTGCCTAATAAATTGAGATCCAAAATCTACCTTTTGGTTGAGAGCATCCCATACGAGCTTGAAGATAAGGGCTTGGAAGTGTGTTAACAAGTTTTTGCTGCCTAAGCCTCCAAGCATCTTAGGTTTCCACACTTCTGTCCATGCTATTTTAGGTAAAACCTGCCAGATGAACCCTCTTATGAACTGCTCCATGTGTTGATATACATATTTGGGAGCCAACAACACCAAAGACACATAATCGAGCTGTTGAGTACACAATTAGCTATAGTGATCCGACCCGCTATTGAAAGACCCTTGCTTGACTATAGGTTTATTCTTTTTTTCAATTTATCAAGAAAGGAGTTCCAAGTACCTAGAGGAAGAGCTCCTATTGTCAAGGGTAATCCTAATAGTTTGGAGGCCATATAATTGAGCATTTGCTGTTATTCAAACATACCTGCTGAAGGTGCCGAAAGTTTTAATTGTCTCAAGGTAGTTGTTGAAGCCGGAATCGCCATACCTTGAGAATATAAATGTGTCATCGATAAACCGTTGTATGGTTATCGGATCTCGAGATGTAAAAAGAAGTTTGATCCCATTGATCTCACTGCTTTAAGCTTTGACGCCCCAAGAGAGTCGTAACATTTGCTAGTAGAATAAATATATAAGGGACAAGTGGGCAGCCCCGGCTGCACACCCTTCCCGAGAGGAAAAAGTTGGGTTGGACCGCCATTGATGAGGATTGATGCGTGTTTTGACTTGTTAAGCCCCATGACCATGTTTATAAATTTTTCCCAAAGCTAGTTTGCCCATGACTTCCTAATGGAATCCCATCTCACTATATCGAAAAGCGCATTTAAAATCCAATTTGAGCATGATGCATTTCTTCTTACTTTGTTCATCCTAATGCAGCCTTTGCAAAGTGCCAAGTAATTTGATAGAATGTTTCTACCTAGTACCTAATGATGCCCTGCTCGCCCTTATTAGCTTGCACAATATTGGCTTAAGTCGATTTGCAAAGAGCTTAGCCATAAGCTTGTAGGTCATATTTGTGAGAGCAATTGGACGCCATTCTTCAATAGTAGATGGCTTTCCACCTTTGGGATTAAGGCAAGAAAGCCGCTGGATAGTGAAGGGTGCAGTGCTCTCAAACATCCAAGCACCATGTAAGGCTGTTGTTAGATCATCACCAAGCTCATCCTCAGGAAAAATTTAGCGGGGAAGCCGCCGTGGCAAAGCGATTTGCCATATGCCATTCCCTTGAGGGTGGAATAAACTTCGTCCTTTGTTACTGTTAAGTTCTGCCATAAACATTACTCCCAATTCATAGTATAGTTGAAGCCTTACTTAGAGTGGGGCTTATCTGAGCAACTAATAACATCTCTAGATTCTGCACCTTAAAGGAGCTTTAGCTTTGCCAACTGAGCCACATACTTGGTATAGCTAGTGTGGTGCCTATGATAATAGCAAGACTATTACAAGAAACAATAAGTAAAGGATCTTACTGTGTGGCGTTGACTTCATAACTAGTTAGAAAGAACATTCCGCATCACATGTGTATATCTCATACAACAATTAATCGTGAATATTGCCACAATCACGTAAAAGATTCTTGACCATCAAAGGTTCGTGATTCTCTAAATTGTCCACATTTGCCGTACATTGTGATAAGGGCAGTCCACATGTTTACCCTCGGCTAGATCACTTGGCCCATGTATTAAATAAAATAGTAAAATTCGAATTTATCTAGATGGACACATTCCATTTGCATAAGCTTAAAAAGTTGAAAAACTTTCTTGAAAGCCCATGTATTATATATACAGAATCGTTGTTATCCAAGACAACACATTGTGGATTAAATCTTTGAAAACTACTCCAGCCCCTCTCTTGCTATTTAACACTTTTTCCATATATATTGACCTACCTAGAAACCTTGTTGCATTCAGGTCCATTCTTGGATATTTGAACATGGATCCTCCGCCATGATACAAAGACTTCTCATTATTATGCGGCATTCAAGAGGTAGCTGGTAATGCAAAAGAAAGTTGTCAACTTGTTTTAATTGATTCATAATAACTTCACCAGTTCCTTCCCGCTACATAGTACAACTAATTTTACCACAAGAATTACTAGTTCATCTAGTCTAGAGTAATAGTCCCGCCTAATGGGCAAGATACACCAATCGGGCTAGTTCTAGTCCCTAACTTCTAGCCGAAGTAATAAAGTGTGGGTGAGAATGTAAATGATTTCTTGCATAATAGCATATGAATTTGGCTATACATGCCATAATGATTTCATGTATAAAAACTTACTTCATGTGGCTTAATACCATCATGTTGCATTTGTTACAAGAATATCGCGGATCGCATTGTGAACCTCTTGTTGTGCATCAACGTAACATGCCTTGGAGCAAGCTATGAAATGGAAGGAAAAAAAAACCGTCGGAAAAAGGGGAAAGGAAAAAAGGAGAACGGGAAGTGGAGGGAAAAAGCAGGATGGGGGGATGTGCAAGGAAAAGGAAAAAGGAAAGTGTGTAGAAAAATGGGAAAAAGGGAAAGAAAGGGAAATGTAGGATAGAGCAAAAGGCAAAAGGAAAGGGAAACGATACTCGAGTGCACAAAAACCTCTTATAGCCCATCAATGTTGGGCTTGGTTTCTATTATATAAGATTTATGAAAAGGAGTTGAGCTAAACATGTTTCCGGCCCACAATGTGTTTCCAACTTATACCCAAAGAAAACACCTGGGCTCCATTACTAGTAGATGTAGTTAATCAGATTGGTGAGGTGATGGCACCAAGACCATGTGAGGCTATCGTGCTTTTTGTGCTCCTTATGCTTTGTGCTCCTCATGCTCTTCCTGATCTTGAAACTTTTAAAATTTAATGATAGAGGGGTGCAAATTTACTTATTTGGTATTCAAACTGACTTAGACTTGACTTTGTACAGAACTTGGATAAGCAATATACTTGGTTTTTCAAATTGAATTGACTGTGAAGAGAACTTGGATAAACAATGTACTTGGCATTTCAATTTGGCTTCACTATGGTTCTAATTGTCTTAATGGACGATGGTGTAACGTAGTCTTGCAAGTCCGACCATAAATTAGGAGTGGCAACTTAGAGGAGCATAGGGCTTAATATCGCTCGTCTGGTCGGTGAAAGAATGAAAGGGGGCGAGATTTGCTGCATGGTATGGTAATCTCCAAGAGTATCTACTTTAATGCAAAAATCCTTGAAAGGATGAGGATGGGACGGTGGAATGATGCATGATTGTGCCACCGGGCAGAGTGTTAAATCGGTGGTCTATATAAGAGTGGGAGGGGGAAGGGGTGGAGGAAAGGACCACCCTTCGAAAGTGCCATGGAGATGATCAATACTATGCCGAGCTGCTTGGAAAGGTGGAGAAAAGGGATATGAAAAAGGAAAGGGAAAGAGAAAAGGAAAAGGGAGAGGAAGAGGGGAAATGGAAGGGAAAATGGTACCGGAGAGAAAGGGCTGGGAAAGAAGGAGAGCTATGATGATGCATCAGCAGGTGTGCATGATCAAGGAGTCATGCATGAGGAGGCACGGATCGCGGCGTGATGATGGGATCATCGTTAAGATGTTCTCTATGCCACGATGCACCCGCATGTGCACATGATCATAGGGGGTCATGATGAGGTGAGCGTGATCATGCAATGGGATCGCCCGAATGTTCCTAGCCTAAACCCCTGTGGGCATGATGAATCATGGTGTACATGATCAAGGGATCTTGTACAAGGTAGCACCCGATCATGGGCTTATGATATGATCGTTTTAAATGGTCCTTAACTCAAATCCTTTGGGCCATGATCGAAAGTGCAAGGTAGTAGGGGTAACCTTGAGCTAGTAGTTCGCTCAAGGAGGTAATTAGGGGTGGTCCCCAAAATCACAAACTTATTAACTTAAATAACGAATGTGCTACTTGTGTGTGTCGCTGAAGGGACGATGGAGAAGGGAGCAAGTTACGAGAAGACAGGAGTCATAGATTTTAGAGTTAACTATGAACTCCTAAATTTATTGTAATAATATTATGTGTGCATATTTTTATAATAATACTTGTTACAACTATATAATTTTGTATAACTTATAAATATAGCTTTATATTATAATTACATAATAAGTAATTAACGGAAAGTTGATCTTTTCAATAAAGTTAAGCTCCTATATTCATGTTGTGAGTTTTTGCAGGGCTGTTGCAGGTTCGCCACCTTAGCGTAATGCTGAGGACAGCATTATCCTAAGGGGGGGAGAATGTGATGTTCCCCTGAAATATGCGCTATAAATACATATATTTCTGGACTACATCACTGTACAAGTCTACTTTAGTAACCTTGTACACCATAGTAGGTGGAAAAGGGAGCATGGCGAAGTTATTCATATAACTTAGCCAACCTTAGGCATAGGGCCATTTCCACATGGCCTCACCCTATTGGGCACCCGCCACATGGAAGCACCCCATTGGAGCCATGTGGCAGTGACATGGAACCCTAACGTATAAATGGCCAAACCCTAACCCTAGGCCATTTTTTTTGTTCTAACAGTCTTGGAACCTTGTTTGCTTTCGAAACTCCGTTTCAAGAACTGTCTGTTGTGGCACAGCATAGCACAGCAGCTCCCAGAGCGTGCATGCACCAGTAGAAGTGGAAGCTACTTCGAACCCCTTGAAGACCGTGGAGATGCCGGGAGCAGGAGGGAGTTCCTCAAGAGCAGATATTTGGATTAGAGTCCTTTGTAGATCATCTGGAAGAATTAGGATTCCAGATGAGTTAGCATTTCAGATCTCTAATAGAGCCATCCTAGAACCCTCAATCTAGATCTTGAATCCTAATCAATGAACCCTAACCGTGAGTTAGATGCATGTGATTATGATTAGATGTTATTCTCAAGTATTTATCATGTTATGTGCATATGTGATATTGGTTGATCATGTTTGCTTCTCTTGTATTGGGAAGGGGTAGAGACCTAGTAGCCATTATTTAGATGATGCTCCTAGTTTAGACCCCTTAGTTCCTATTAGTTGCGCCTGTGCATAGGGACCCACCCGCCACACGGGCTATGATGTGACTTAGCACCATACAACGGGGGTGGCCCCGGGAGGGAGGTCCCCTGAGCTGAGCGTGGTTACCGGAGACCCATAGCGGCTAGGGCCTATAGTAGGTCACTCGAGTAGGCAGGTATGGGTCCAACACCTCCTGGGGAAATGGTGTCACCCTGCCTCTCAAGAGTTGCAGGTGTCGGCCTGGCTCTTGTTCGGGGGGGGTTCAACTGCATTTAATCGTGGTGTCACCACGATTCTCTAGCCGCTGGAGCCACTAGACCTCGAAAAGGGGAGATGCAACCCTTCCTGTCCCATCGGACTGGGGATGCAACCCAGAGTAGTCTGGATGGGTGATGCCATGAGATTGTGTATCCGATAGTCATGCCAGAGCCCGATTTAGCCCGTCTGCATAGTATGCATAGGAGGGGCAGATGGAGTGTTCAACCCTAGCCATTGTCTATAGCTAGCCCTACCATTGTTATATCTCGGTCTGCCTTTATCTTGAGGCCCACCACGTCACCTACCTCCTACTATTATAGGAGCTTATAGGGGAAAGGTGCACAAGACACCTTCATATCCCATTCCTGCACCATGGCCATCCCAGGTACGGGATAGACGGAGGGCCCATGCGGCAGGTGTGCTGGATGGGGAATTTCTCGCGAGATGTACGATGGGGCGTCGTATATTTAGTGGGAAGCATCACATATATCGACCACATGAGCCAACCGTAAAACAAGATGGAATGCCCTCGCTTAGTTGGGGCCATGCGCTGGGATAGGACACCAAGAGGATGCAATCACGCCCAATGTACCGTTAAACAAACCTTATAGCCAGGACCACGTGGTTGGACCTCAAGACAATGAAAGACATAGTGCTCAAGAGTCTCAACGCCCCAAAGGCGAAAGCAGGGCATTAACACTCACCACCGTGCATAATCCGCCACCATAGTACGAGAGACTTTAGGTGGAGCAACCTATCCCAAAGCCATCGCCATATATATGATAATAAAGTGGGTCGTGGAACCTCAGAGGTGCCACCCATCTAGCAACCGGAGGGGTTGTGGTGCTAAAAGAAGGCAATATAATCGATCCGACAAAGTTCTTGCCTTTGTGAATATTTTCATGACAAATCCCATGGCACCCTTTCAAGAACTCCAACTTGCACTATAAGAGCAAAAATCTTCGCGGACCTTCTCCCATAGAAACACATCCCAATGAGAGAGGAATTTTGCCTCGAGACTTGGCATTCTATGGAATGGGAAAACAAAAATTTGCCATTCAAATTTTAAGGCTTGATTCAATTTGAAGTGGTAGAATGACCTAGTAGGAGAAGCAATTTTAATATTGCATGGAGCTTTTAGCATCATGCAGATCGGAATTCATGGTCGAAAGTGAGTGATCCATGAAAAGTTGGAGTAAACTTCCTATTCGCAAATAATTCATAGATCCTTCATCCACAAATCGACTTATGTTTTTGTCCGTCTCAAAGCCATCCATTCAATGTATTCTTAGAAGGTTGCATTCCGCACTGTGGATTGTCTTCATCGCTCCTCAAGATTTTTGCTAAGTATGGATGCAATCTTTCTTTTCCTATCCGCTCTTGGATGGCGGTGGAATTCGGATACCAAAACCTTTACGATTGTTCAAGTAGAAATGTCAACAAATGAACGATTCCATGGTCAATAACAAATGCACAAAGAGCATTTGGTTCGACCATTGAATGTTAAACGCTAGTTAAACGAGAATACAAGAGAAGAAAGCAACTTAATACGCTGAACATTCTAGTGGAAATTTCGAAGTTCAACTTGCATCTACAACCGCACAAAGGGTTCCTTTATCAATGTAATGTATTCCCTCGTATTTAATTGATCACATGACACAAGGAACTGGCTGCACTAATGTCTCTTAGAAAAAAGAATAATATAGGCCTTTTAGCAAATGTAAAAGAAATATTTGATGGAGGAAAATTTTGTCATTGTTTACAAATCGATATATAAGATTGATGTTGTTTGTAGACCAATTGTACTATTTCATTAGACAACTTTGGTCTAGATATTGACATGAATGAAGCATGGGATGAAATTATCTTAAATTTACAAAGGCAAACCGCTTTAGTGGAGAGGTTCAAGTTATCCTTGGCGTGTAGAATTCAAGTAGCTAAGTCAGTATTGAACAATACACATATTTATTTGGTTTCGGTTCTATTGGCTCCAGCTTCTAAGTTTGCAGAGATAAAAAAGATTGTAAGAGATTTTGTATGGTGTACCGATCAAGAAGGCACTATGAAGGTGGCGTGGAAGAAATGTATGTTGTTTAAACAACAAGGAGGACTCGGTATATTGGATCTTTCTTTACTTGTGGTAAGGTCTTAGCTTCTAAGCTATTGTTCGGTTTGTTGAAAGATGATTGTGCATCACCAGGTATGAAGTTACTTAAACAATCAGTAAAGAAGTGTATGGTTTTTCATAAGCGAGGTGTGAGAATTGAGCTCCCTTGGGCATTGTTATATCCATTGAAAGCTTATTCACATGCCTCTCCAAGATCGAAAAGGCTTGCTTCAGCCCGGAAGGTAGTCCCAACAGTGATTACATTTGATTGGGAAGCTTGTCTCCGTGCATCGCCCCCTTCGTGGTTGCCTTTGTATACTCATGGACAACTACACCCAGTTGTAGAATTTATGCATGTGCATTCCCAAGCGAGGTGGAGGAGAGCAGGTATTATTTCTATTGAATTATTAACACAAACCATTGCATTTGACACATTTAAATTAAAATCCCCCTTAAACCCCCTTTGGTTTGGGTGCATATTCACACGGGGGGTTACTCCGGGCAACGAGAGCTGTCGGATGGGCATATTTGCCCTTTATTCCAAGATCTGGACCGTACATAGCGATCCTCGTTTGTGGGGTATGCATGTACAAATTTTTGTATACTGTATATTAAGGTTTGTAAAATACTATAAGGTTTGAGAGAATGTACATAATGGTGTTAATTTTGTACATGTATTGTAAATTTTTGGGGCTCTCGGCTGCCCTACGTGAACCCCCGCGGTGAATATGCACCCAAACCAAAGGGGGTTTAAGGGGATTTTAATTTAAATGTGTCAAATGCAATGGTTTGTGTTAATAATGTTAATAGTAGTTTTGTGTTAATGGTTTGTGTTAAAAAAAATTTTGCCCCTTCGGGGCCTTAAGGATGGTGTAGGGGTGTCGATATAGACATTACCTAATACTCTAATGATGGATGGAAGGGCACTAAAGAATCCAAGCCCTAATATTAAGTGTGACATAATACAATGATAGATAATAGACAAATGGTAACCCATGTTACAATTTCTTATTATCAAATGCTTCATTTTGTCAAGAACATAATAAATATGCAACCTAGTCCTCAGTAGCAAGTTCTTAGAAAAGCTCTCCCAACTAGCAACCTCCTTCACAACCAAACATAGCAACATGATAATATAACATCTCATTTTTCCACCTCGCAACTAATTAAATAGCTGAAATGTAGAGACTTACATGCACACTTTTGAAAGTAATTTAGCTTACATGGCAAGCCCAAACCTCCTGACTTTTTGTGGAATTCCCTCCACAAAGGATAGCATTTAGTCGATAGGTTGAATTGTTACATAAATTCTTTGGCTAAACAGCTATCGATTTAAAATATTTATCATACCTTTTTTTAAAGAAATTGATTACATAGCCTCCTGGCAACCTCATGCCCCGCAGAAACGGGACTCAAGCAAGCCACTACACACAAAAGATACAAAAGCAAAGGCATATGAAATGCGGTACACTAACAAAACCATTATTAGGAATCAGAAGGATAAAAATTCGAACAGCTGCCTGACCATGGAAATGAGAAAGGGTTGTAATAAAGCATTTCATTACTTCTCCCAATACAATATATTTCTGGTACCATTGATTTTTTGCATGCCTTATTTATAGGTCAGACATACTAAAGTCCCAGTTTAAGTTAGCCACACCCTTTGTGCCTTGAGGCAAACGCAACTCGTAAGATATGCAAAGTGGCAGGTCTTCTGTATACTTTTGCAGCTGAGAAGCATGCCTTAGCAACCGCATGCAAGCAGACTACAGCTCGTCAGGCCTTAAATTCTTGTCAAAAGTCAAGTTCCTTAGGCAAAATTTCTTCCTGACATGAGATTTTAGATCATCAATTTTCACCTCTTCCATCTTGAATTTTCTCCTATATTTCAAGGCTTCTCCAGCTTCTTCAATGAATTCATATATACTTGCTATATCACTCCAGATAGGCACAGCCGCATAGCCCATGCTTTCATCTATTGAAAATGGTTCTTTCTCTGGATACACATCTTCTACAATGCAACTTTTATTGTTAGACGCAACATCTATGATGCGAATAGGAAGTTCATAGAACTTTCCCCCTCCTACAGCCCCTTCTTTCGCTGCATCTCTCAGAAGGTGGTCAAGGAAAGACATATATTCATCTCAGACACCAAGTGAATCATTTGCAAAAATAATTTCAACCTCCATTAAATGAGCCAGCTGAAATTAAATGAGCCAGCTGAAATTCCTTCAAGTGTGTCAGTTTTGCTGCAGACCTCCGCGACTCTACTGCATTCACGTTCACCTCATTAAGATAATCTATCCATTGCTCAAAGATGATTTGCCATAATCAAGACATAAATTACCCAGTGTATCCATACCATAACAGCTACCAATAACAATTGTGCAACCTATGAGTTTAGTTTTTGTGGCAGCATCTACTGCTTTTGCTAATTGTTGTAATGCATCAAGTTTTTGGACATCAGATAATGCAGTCTTGAACAGTACAGAAATTCTTGTACGCAATCGTAATGCATTTTTAACTACTATCATCTGTTGCTCAAGATTCAGAAGAGAGCTTTCTCCAGAGGAAGCATAGTACTGGAGATTGTTGCATAACGCATAATCTTGCTGTGCCGTGGAAGTGATAGAAAGAACACTGCATGAAAAAAAACATGAATATTTAGTCATTATCCTATGAAAACCTGTACTTTGGAAGACAGAAATGCTTACTCGGACAAGAATCTGGGCTGACAACTGCCTTTCTGCGGATAGATTCATTGCGAAAAACTGCAAGCTGCAAAAGATGGAAAGCTATTTGCTTCAAGAAGCGATCATTCTCCCTACCCATCAATGTGGCTCCATGACGGCTGAAGAGGTTATTAAAGACTGGAACAAATGCATTCCAGAGGTCAATGGCTGACTGCGACTCAGAAAACCTGTGAATATTGCAGTAACACAATCAAGCTTCACATAGTCTGTGGCAGTGCATAACTGCAGCCACATGTGTGAACTTCTCGGCAATTTCAAGAACTTGAAGGCTTACTGCTGCACTCAAGTTTTCCTCCCATACTTCCTACAATATAAAAGACGATGTGATCCGTTATATCCATCACTTTGGATAAACTTAGAAACTAAATGAATAATACTAGAAATAAGAAGCTATACTCACCCACCGGGCTTTAGCAAGGGATGTAAGCTCTCCGACCGATAGCTTCTGCCTACAAATTAAACTTTAAGCCACTTACATAACTTGCTCACGATTTATCCTTGCATAAAAGGCAAAATCAGAAGTTGAGCATGCCTTCAAATAGCAACAAAGATGTACCTGTCGATGTGCACACCTCAAAGCTCAGGGACTGTCTCCTTTGGCACAAACTTGACACAACTAATAGCAGCCCATGTTGGTGCAGGATTCTGTTTTCACGCCGACCGCTTCAAGCAATCATTTTGAGCAAAGACCGGCATCGATGGTTCTAGAATAGCAAATCCACTTTGTAACATGAGAGCTTGAATGTGTTTGGTCGACTTGACGCCGCCGCATAGATGTGTTCGTCGGATTTGACGCCTCTCGCGATAGATGCAAAGGCAAAAAGGAGGCCGAATGCCAAAGAACTCGCTCAAGTGTACACTGCATTTTTCATTCCTTTACTACTCTTCGATTAACGCTACCCTAAAGTATCCTTCTTCGATTAACCCTAAAGTATCCTTCATCGAGCCTTGCATGCTTCGATTGGAGATATCCTCAAAAATCATAGGTGTAACCATTAAAAAATGTCATAAAGATTAATGTGAGCGTATGCGCACTCTAGAAGTACGCATTAGTACGTCTTCAAAATACGGCGATCAAATCTTAGCAAAACCATAGGAAAAAATGTACAAAAATACAAAAGTAACCCCCTGTTATTATGCTACATATTGGTATTGACATTGCTCCTTGGCAATGGTTTCAGAAGACATATGGGTTGTTGGATAAAGATATCACTATATGGGCTTATGTAGCAAGTGCTCTTCCTCTAATTAAGAAGGTGGGTAACAAGAGATGCTGGAACTTTGTTCAAGGTATTAAAGGAGAAGAAGCTAGTAAGTTCATGCTACAGATTGCTTACCTCCTCAAGTATTTTATCACCTTCTCGAAAATGGCACTTACAGACTTTGCCTTCTCAATGGCAATCCATCTAGAACCTTGTTTGGTCTAAATATAATCCTCCAAAGGTAAATGTTCTACTTTGGCAGGTGATTCATCGCTCTTTGAGAGTTAATCAGATGGTTCATCGCTTTAAGCCGGGAGTAAGCCCACTTTGCCCAATGTGTGAGCGGTGCATTGAAACATTGGAGCACTGTTTATATTTGTGTGCAGAGCTGAGTAGTCTTAGGTCCTGGCTGCATTCTCTTTTTGGAGTACCTTGGATAGTCTGCACTTTCTTTTGGGTATTTATCCAAATCGCTGGATCGCTTCTAAAAGGATTGCATTTCACATGGCAAAGTCTTGGCTAATCTGGAGCGTATAGAAGCGAAGGCGAAGAAAGGTCTAATCAGGTGATGCTTCAAGAAATTCGTAAGAAGTTGTATAATTGCTTTCAGATCTCCATTGGCCTGGATCGTATTAAAATTCCAAATATGGAGTGATCATCTAAAAAGTGATTGATGCTTCAGTGACATTTCTTACTTTTGGAAGTACTTTTGTAATATTTTGAGTGTATATGGAAGTAAAACACGCTCTTATAAAAAATCAAACAGGGAGCCCATAATGATTGGTAGATTTAATTCTGATGGAAGGCTTTTGCCTTGAAATCTAGCATGGAGGAAATATGCGCTAGGTAGCAATACGTTTTTAACTACAATAAATTTGCCCTCAACATCCTTCCATTAGAGTGTTTAACAAGAAATGCATTGAAAGCATTATTGCTAATTTATACAAGTCAGACTGATAAAAGAGAGAAAGGCTCAACACACTCAATATGTTATGAGCATAGACATAAAAAACATCAAAGTAGATGTTTAGTTTACTGCATAAGAATATAAATACAATGGAGGTGCTCACACTATGCTAGAAAATGCATATATAAATACTTGGGGTTGCAATTATTGCAAAGACACAAGGCTAAGGGTTTTTCAGCTTGGTAACCCCATGCACGCAGATGGCATAATGTGGCCCATAAGGATCAAAAAGAGTCGGGTTTGTAAATGGCATGGAAATCGATGGTTATGGGGAATTGCTATTTTTGGTTTTCCTAAATGCGAACTACATGTATGGGAAAGGTAGGTTAGCCATTTTCATCAAGCAGTATTCTCGCCGATAGGCAACTTAATCTTCCCTTCTTAATTTTGGTCGAACAAAGGAATTCACCTGTTGCGTGTAGCCTTGGGCATTAATAATAGTATTTGTATAATGAGAAAGGAGAATTACAAATCAAACGTAAATCGTAGTGAAATATGCTTGATTGAGCTAAAAAAGCTCGAAAGTATTAAGGAATATCCTAGGAAATAATGTGGAAATGGATCGGGTCTCGGGATTCCGCCATTCGGGCAAGCATACGATTGCATCAAATTTCAGAAAAGTAAGTCTACAGATCTAGCATGCAAGAAAGGGCCATCTTACCCTCCTGCAACACGTGGAACCACCCATTCCCGATAATCTAATTCCTCTCAAATCTCTACACTGACGACAAGTCACTGAGCCGCTGCACACACAAAGCACGTCTGCTAAATGTGGCAATACGCTTAGATTTAAAATGGCCATGTTTCGCTAAAATGAGTAAAAATGCTAAGAAAACTAGGTCGCAAGGCCAATGTTGTATATCTCGACATGCGTACCTACTTCAGACAAATCGTGAACCTCTGCCAAGCACCCCTAGAACCTACCAAATTGTAACTCCTTCTCCAAGATGATTCCACCTCGACATCAAACAACTTGCTCCCCATCTTGAAATCAACTAATCCTATACCCACTCAAGAGCTATCTAAAACCCAACCCATGTCTTCCCGAAACCCACAACAAAAAATGAAGTAACACAAATTTTAAGAAAAGCTTTTCAAATTTGATCATTTATATGGATCCTAAGATTCAAGTGTAATCATCTAAAATCAGCTCTAAATTTTTCTTAAAAGAATTGAGAACATTAGCAGAAGAAAAAAGTGTCATAGCTATATTGCAGCATAAAGCTTTTGGGCAAGTAGCTGGGGCCAGTAATTGATTGGGCACCCAAGCACATAATGTTTGTGTTTATGGCATATGGGCAAATCGGAAATGGGCAAACAATATACCGACAACATGCATGGATGTGAATGGGTACAGAAGGGACGAATCAAACCCCAGCATAACTCTCAAACACCTTTTCGGAGTGCTACCTTGCTTGAGCATGCTCAAGATTTACAAGCCCTCCATGCGCCATCCTTATTTGAAAGTCCCATCAACAAAAAAAACAAGTAACACAATTATTTCTATTAGTGTCACAATACAAACAAAAACATGCATCAATAAAACCATTCAAGCTCGCCTTTATAGTTTATTTTATTCTTCTGGCGGGCTCACCCCTGCAAGAAGCCCCTAAAAAGACGCAAGGCCCTTCCTCCAGAGTCTCCCGAATGTCTGGGGTTCACCTCTATATAAGGGGCATATGGCATGTGCACTAAGTCGAGAAAACTTCTCTCAGATATAGAACAATTCTCCAAACCCTTGGTGTATAAGGTCGGGTCCATGATCGTCAAGAAATCCATCTCGATTCTATACTTTTACACCCAAAAGGGACTCCTCAACCTTATTTTTATTCCATTTTTCATCCATGTATCCTACCTCTACCATTTTTACATCCAACTGCAAAAAGTTACATCCTACTAATATTTAGGCCCTTCCGCGCTATTTGAGTTCAATGGTCACTCCAAACAAGATGCTAACGATTGCCCTTTAGAGGAGCCATTGATGCATGCGCAATTACTCTTGACTTTCGTATTATTGCAGCCTAGGTTCAAAAGTTTTTATTCTAACATCTTCATTCACGATTTTATAGTACGAAAAAGCTTCTATAATTCTAATGTTGAGGGTGATTGTTGTTTGCAATGAGGTTTTTGAACCGAGAGGGATGATTTGTTCAAAGGACAATATCTTAATCATTGTTTGGAAATGTTATGCCATGGGCCATCGCATTTCAAGATCAAGAACTACAATCATGAAGCTTTAGGCTTAATTCCAGATCGAGTAAAATGATAAAAACAATGAAATAATGCAATTTTTAATAACAAACAAACAGTAATTTGAAACTCCTTAACTTCATTGTGTAACTATTATTATACTCAAAACACGAATGAACATAATAGTAATTACCCCAAATGCAAAAGGGAGGAAAATGTTACATTTCAAAAGCTTAGAAGTTCACCCTCCATTTTCCCCATTCTAGGTGCATCTTAAAAAAGTGTGCAAACTAGCAGGTCGAGTCACTGGTGGGCAGCCCCGCTTATTCAAGGCTAATCAACAGGTACCCCATAGTGCCATATGAAAACAAAATGTGTCTTGTATTTACATTGTCAGCGATCTGAAGACAAAACCAACACGCTTTGTTTCCAAAATCAAACACAAGTGTGATACACACCCATGAAGATATCACCAAGAATCCTCGCCAAACCAATGGCTCACTACCCATAAAAGATGATGGCAACAAATATCAACAGAGCAAAGGTATTGGCGCAATTTCCCCGTGAGTGGTCCGCTAGGTGCTAAGATCCAGCCAATCAATCCACTCACATTGAGCCTGTTTTCCTCTCGCTCACCATAATCGGAGCACAAACAGAATATTATATACCACACCAAATGCACGCTAAGAAACAAAACCAACCACTGCTCTGTGTAAGCTCAAAATGTGTTATTTGGGGTAATGGTGAACTCGCACTTGGCCAAAGAATCGACATTACTACAATCTACTGTGGACTTAGCCTAGTTTGGGTATTTTCTCGAAGTTTTGAATAAGATAAGACAAATTTTGATAAGATCGTAAAACACTATAGTACACATTAACTAAGGAGTAATATAAATACCAAGCAGATGTGTTTTAAAGTTTCTTACTGCTTCAAGTAAGTAGAGATCCGTCTTAGTCCGATTTTGTCTTGCTTGATTTTAACCCAATAATGTCGCATCTCATGATTGTATCATCATCATTTGGAGCATTTGAATATTCCTTTCCAAAAATGCTCGCAACTGCGGGTCTTCAAAGAAATGATCAAAGATTTGCTCTAGAAAGTTCCAGCTTAAATGCAACCAATATTGACTACTCGTGATACTAAGCCGAAGCGCATACTTTATCCTGCCTGTAATATAACATGTCAATCTATGCTTAGGCATCTTCAAACAATCTCAAAACATATATTAGTCAAACTAAGCGGGTAACTCGTGGAAGCAAGCAGCCTCAACATTAATATTCCATATTGAGAGACAACCATCTTGCACTCCGGATCGCATCACCCAAAGAAAGATGGTTTGAATTCCATCAGGGTCTAAATGGGGCAGAGTAAATCTTTTAAAGTAACAATGTGGCATTCATTTTTGGTCAAACCGGCAGTTTGGACTTGGATTTAGTAAGCTTCAACATTATTCTATTTTCCTTCGAAAAGTCCAAGGTAATGTCGCATGAGCTACTAAGTACGGTATATAAGGTTTTTATTGTCAACAGGACGTCTTCCTTCAAATTTTCTATATTCTTCTTGATGTAATAGTCCCGGATAAGTGAGGAAGTGATTTCCGTAAGACATCCGTATGAGACTTAAGGGCTTATAGAAATTCGCATAATCTTATTTCTAACACCCAAAAGAGATAACATTCTGGGGAAGACATGTTACTCTGCCACAGTGACTGTTACACTTAAATGTCCAAAATATTGGTAGTTACAAGGCCTTGATACCTCATCAGAATTCACTGTGAATCAATCACACTGTGGCCAACTAGTGCCGCATGCGCTCGTAGTCATCCCGTAACCTCCCTGTAATACCTATATTCTTTGAGAACAATCCTCATAAAGTTCTGCCAAACCCTAGTCGTTGCCGGAAGGACAATTTTAGCCTCATGATGTCTTGCACTTTCAAGGTCAAGGAAACCAAATTTTTCCCTCGAATATGCAAAATGACACTTAGTTGCATGTAAAACTATCATTAATGAAATTTTGTTGCATGACGCTGAGTAAGGCAATGTGGAATTTTTTGACCTACTGAGGAATAGAAGGGATAAGTGTAAGAAGTATATATGTAAACGTTCTTAATGACTATCACAATGTCACTAAGGCCCAATTAACTCTTGGAAGAATAGAGATACATAGGGTGCAATCAACTGCTGTATGAATCTTCCAAAGCCCGCCTCATAAGTGGTTTTAACCGCGCAGACCGCCCGCAAATTATGCCACCAGCGTCTATTTAAGCTGGGATTCCATAAACTTATTTTATCATTAAGCTGTGATTGAGACATGACTTCAAGTCCTCCTTATCATTCCAGAAACTATTAGTCGCCATTCTTATTTCGTAGTTGAAATTCTCCAATTCTCATATGATACCACACAATAAACTTAGCAATGCCTTAGATAGAGGGATGGGGAAATAAACTTGTGCAATCGTATCTGGTTCTGTGACAAAAGAAAAACCAATGCCTTACCATAGCTATCCTCTTTATCCTCAATAACCTTTTGCTCTAGCCTTCATCAAGCTTTTCAAAGATTCCAAGTGCTCCGAGCTAGTTATAGGAAAACTATGGAACGTTAGATTCATACCCACATATTTCTCCTAAATGGTACCTTAAAGATATTTATGTGTACATAACATACCATCAAGTTTTAAGGAATTCGACCCACACAGTTAAGATCTTTGATGAAAGAAGATGATCCATCATTGATAGTCAATCTAAATACCAGCCAAACCTGTAGGGACTCAAGAGAAATTCACCATAGTAGAAAATGGTAAAATAATACTTAAATGGAAGCTAGAAATCAACCGTGTCCTTCTGAGCTTTCTCATCAAGATTCTCGTGCCACTGCGGTCATGCTAGATTTTTATGTGGCGTGACCTAAAAACTTTGAAAAAACATTACCTCGAAACACCAAAACCCAAAACGTTTTTCCCGTGGGCATGCTGCAAGCCTGATCTCAAACCCTTAAATGTACCTCCACGCCTTAGCAACCTAAGAAATCCATCCTCGACTGGTGGAAAATGTGATAACTGGCGCCAAAACGATGTACCGCAAGGCTGCATACGACCATTTTTCTGAAACTCTCAGATTCTAATTTTTAATACATATGTGAACCCCGGGCCGAATGCCATATAAAAGTCATGGTTCCCACCTCGATTTCTAAAAGAAAATGCTAAACTCGTATATGCTCGAATTGGCCCAAGTCGGGCCGAGTTTTTGGTACGGAATACCTCACCTAATCTTCTTAACCATATGGTATAAAAACCATTTTCACAACTTTTAAACCTTTACCAGGGCACCCGTTCATCTCACTTAGCTTGTCGGGGTGATCGATGCTCTTAGCACCCTACAAGTGTATGACAATATCATGTTTTAAGGGTTGAGGTTCTTACAAATCAAGTATGGTATTACATGGTTTCATACCGGTCAAAACAACATATACAGAATGGGATTGTTTCCATATAACGACCAATGCTCTGAATATATATCCTAAATATATGCTAACAGCAACCAATGCCTTAAATGTGTATTACATTTCTTTGTGGAAGAGAATCAAGTTAAGGAGCCAAAAAGAGGAGTATATAATTAAGGGTGGCAATCACAGACAATAAAAGTGGGGAAAAAAGAAAATAGAGAGAATAATTTAATTTGGGGTGGGCAATTCTAAGCAGGAGAAAAAATTTGGACTATTTCTCGACGATATGTCATCCGTAGGCTATGCTAATCTTCTATATTGTTCCACTTTATTTGGATGTCCCGAAGGACAATAAACAAACAAAGTTTGTTTTTTATAAGCTCCTTCTTATTTATCATTTGCGGTTCCAAAGGTTATATTGGGCGGTTACACGTGAGTTTCATGGGGTTGCTCTTCCCCTCCTTTTCCTCCCGACGCGCCACTTATCCTCCAGATATTCATGATTCTCGAAATTACTTTAGACGCGAGAATTGCCTTGTTGAACTACCAAAGAGTACGTACTTAAGGAGAATCTAGGCTTCTCCAAATTTTCCATCGCAAGCTGTAATAATGCCCCGATTTCTTTGAACTGGGATAATATAAGACAAAGGGCTGAACGGGCTTTATTGGCTAATTTTGGCGTGGTAGATTGCATTATTTTATGTTGTAATCAACATCAGCTGAAAGGCTGACCCTGGATCACCGCTCATCGCCTCGCATCTTAGAAGAATAATCATTTACAGTTTATTAGAACCAGATAGGTCTAAATACGCCGTGACGCTTTATACCAATACGTATGAATTGTAAAACAACGTGAAAGCCGTGACGCTGAAAACCTGCCGCACGCCGAACAGTTGAAATCACAGACGCCTGAAAATTTATACCGAAATCAGATCGCTGTACGCTCACAGACGCGATAAGAACGCTAAGTAATGAAACTAAAATTTTTACCACTTAAAAAATTTTAGCACGCAACCAAGCGTAACCCTCCTTGCAATTTAGGCCATCCATCGCTGCAATTTTCATCTCAAGAAAATTGACGTAGCATAAGTCCTGCCGTTGATCACCATTTTCTAGATGAACGAAGCATGAAAATTAGAAATTCCTCCTATCAAAAAATAAATGGCCAGTAGAGAAGCACTTGGCTCTTCCTACGCCGCTGTTTGGGAGTCTATATTATTTAGCTTTTCCCGATTCCTAAACTTCTATGGGCTGCCTTTTAATGTTTATTGTATAATCTCTTCTTTGCCAATAACCAAATTTATAGATCTGCATCCACATGCTTTAAAAATCTGCAATGGTAATTTATTTTCTGGCAATCTACATGATTTAGATTCGGTTTTCTCCCATATTCTCCTTGAAGGTTATTCTTCTCTTGGCGTCAGAGTGTGAGATATTACTATGTGTAGAATCAAAAATCAAGCCTCCCCGCTTTATGCCTCTGGCCAACAAAAATCTGCTAGTGGCTATGTTCACAATCGAGAGCCAGTCATGGCCTGATCCGCAGAAAAGAAAACAGACGCCTCTGCACTCCACTCAAGACCTGCCAGAATCAAGAACTGCTAGATATGGGAGTTCTAGAGAATACAAACATTCATTCAAGCAGTGAACTGCGTCGATATAAGACATGCTCACCTTGAAATGATGGTACCACCAAGAGTAGTATGGACACAAACCTTTCTCATGCATACTTTTATATATTTTAAGTCTCCAACATGCTTCCTGTTTTATTTAAAGTCCGATTGACACATTACTTTCCAAATTCCTGCAAATAAGTGTACTTCATCCTCTCCCTTAGAATTGCTACCATTTTTGCCCTCCCAAGTTCATTATTACTTTTCAAACATTTCTACAAAGATTGTCTAATGAAACTGTACTGTTGATCTTATATGGCATCAAAGACAGTATGATGTCCCGGAAAATCACACTCTGACCTTAACATGCATTGTAACAAACTTTGTTCACATGGAACTACTTTTCCTTTCTTCTCTCAAGCAATAATTGTAGATGTTTGCTAAGGGCTTTGGTTCAAAAACGAAGTGAAAAAGTGGTGGAATATGGCATTGCCATAAAACAAATTTTAAGGTGATCAACACCGTATATTTTCATTGGTTGAAGCCACCTTTCTATCATGATGGGCCTGCTTCCAAGCCTCTTTTAGATCTAAGCCTTAAATCCACGCAAAGTGGGAAATACGCGCGACCTTGATGGGTTTTGACATCTGTGTGATTTCAAAAATCGGCCCCAAGAAATGTTCAGTAGCTTGAGAAAATCATAGTGAGTTTTGGGGCGTCCCATCATCAGCCAGGGTCGATGTCTTAAAGTGCGATCCCCAAAGAATTGTCAGCAATACGTAACTGAACGAAGCAATTGATGATCATTATTAAAATTCCAATGTGGGTGATCATCTAAAGTGATTGATGCTTCGAGGGACATTTCTTACTTTTGGAAGTATTGCTGTATATTTTTGAGTGTATAATATGAAGTAAAACCGTTCTTATAAAAAAACTTTTGGAGCAATTGAGCACATAATGATTGGTAGTGGATTTCAATTTTGATGGAAACGCCTTGAGCAGAAACGCAGCAGGAGGAATAAGAGTAGCAATAATAAAGTTTTTAAACCATAATAAATTTGCCTAAATACCTTCCATTGGGAGGTAAGCTAATAAGTGTATTGAAAGCATTATTGCTAATTATACAAGTCAATTGATAAAGAGAAAGGTCAACACACTCTGATATGTTATGGGCGAGACATAAAACATCGAGGCGAGGGAGATGTTTAGTTCTGAGCATAAGGAATATATATAAATACAGTAAGAGTTAACTCAACTATCGCAAAAGTACATATATAAATCTGATTAGGGGTTGCAATTATTGCAAGATACTAGAGCCATATAAGGTTTTAGGTTATTGTGTACCGCCTTGAGAATGGCATAATGTGGCCCACAAGGATCAAAAGTGGTTTTGCAGTAGCATGAAGCTAATATGGTTATGGGAATTACTATTTTTGGTTTTTCTAAATCTTGAAACTATGATGTATGGGAAAAGGTAGGGTTAGGCTACATTTTTCTCTTTTGTTGGTATTACGGCTGGATAGACAGCTTAATCTTCCTTCTTAATTTTTCTTGAATAAAGTGGAATTCAACTGTTGCGAGGGTAGCCTTGGTATTAATAATAGTATTTGTATAATGAGAAAGGAGAATTACAATAGCGTCGTAGTGAAATATGGCAGTTAGACTTTCAAAGCGAGTATTAAGGAATATCGAGAAATAATATGGAAAATGGTTAATGCGGATCTTTAAGGAGCTTAATTCAACCTTTTGAGCCATTTTGCTTAAACATGCAGTTGCATCAAATTTCATAGAAAAAGTAAGTCTAGTCAGCATGCAAAGAAAGGGCCATGCCTCACGGCAACATGTGGAACCACCATTCGACACCCACTCCTCTCAAATCTACATTAAAGCGGCGTTCTGCAGTGACTGCTTTTACACACAGCTTACGTCTGCGTTAAATGTTAACGCGATTAGGCGTCGAGAAATGGTCATGTTTGGCGTTAAAATGGTAAAAAATGCGTTAAAACTAGGTCGTGAGTAATGTTAGGGACATCTTGATCCTGGAACCTACTAGACAAGTAAACCTCCACAAAGAATTCGCGGACCTACCAAATTGTAACCTCTTACGCAAGATGATTCCGGCTTGACATCAAATAACTTATACCCATCTTAGAGTAAGCTAACTTGCACTACCCACGGTAGCTTATCTAAAACCCAACCCATGTCTTCACGAAACCCACAAATAAAAATGAAAGCAACACAAATTTATGCGAGGAAGAAAAACCAAATTTGATCATTTATATGGATCCAGCATCTTCACAAGGTAATCATCTAAAATAAATTAAAATTTTTCGAAGAATTGAGACTGTGAAGAAAGAAGTGGTTTGCATTATTGCGGTTGAGTTTTCTGTTGAGGCGATATTCTGATTGGGCGCAAAGAAGCACATAATGTTTGTGTTTGGCATATCTGGGCAAAGCCAGTACAAAACCACGAATATAGAATAACATGCATGGATGAATGGAGTCTGAAGGAATTGAAATCAAACTGACATAACTCGAGACACCTTTTTTCGTGGAGATTACCTTTGCTTTGAGCATGCTCAAAGTTACAAACCTCCATGTGCCCATGCTTTATTGCAGTCGACGAAAAAACAAGCAACACAAATTTTGCCTCTATTAGCAACACACGGCAAAATATTAAACATCAATAAAAACCGTTCTTCGCCCTTTATAGTTTATTTTATTCTTCTCCATGGGCTCACCACGCAAGGCGCCCTAAAGGCGTGCGCTTCCTCGCAGCCCGAATGCCATATGTGGCCATGGTTCCACCTTAGCATTTCCTAAAGAAAAACTGCCAAGCTTCATTATATGCTTTCGAATTGGCCTGCCAAATTGACTTTATTACCGACTTTGCTACGAATACCCTCACTTAATCTTCAATCATATAAATGTATAAAAAACTATTTACGCACAACTTTAAACCTTGGTAATAACAATTTTGTTTATCTCACGAGCTTACTCAAAACATGCAGTACTCTCTCGAGGCACCTCACAAGTATGTGACATATCATGTTTTAAGGGTTGGAGGGTTTTCTAAACGTCAAGATGAGTATTACATGGTTTACATTGGTCAAACAACATATATAGAGATGGGATTACGTTTGGCTATAGCGATAATGCTCTTTGGATATATATCGAAATATATGTACCATTGAGCAACCAATGCCTTAAAGTATTTGGTAGCGTTAGGCATTTTTTTCTTTGTGGAAAGGTTATGACAAAAGAGCATATAATTAAAGGAAAGTATAAAACATTGCATGGGCTAAAGAGATTGGAAAAAAGAAATAGAGAATAATTTATTCAAAAGTAATCTTAGGTGTGAGAAAAAATTTGGACCATTTCTCGGTTATACATTATCATCCTTATGCGGGGGAGCCATGCACTAATCTTCTCTATATGGGTTAACTGTCGGATGTCGAAGGACAAAACAAACAAAACTGTATTTTTACCGAAGCCCTTCTTACTTATCATTTGTTCCAGTGTTATGATAGGCGACACATTGGCCGGTTTTACATTTTAAGTTGTTTCTTCCCTCCTTTTCCCCTCGAGATACTCGGATCCTCGGAGATATCTATGATTCGAAATAATATAGCTTCATCGCGGAGCTGGCAGCCTTCGATACCCGATTAGGCGTGAAAATTGCCTTGTTGAGCAGCCGCCTCAAAGAGGACTTGAAGTCCAGGCTATAGGCTCCATCCCGGTCCTTGATGATTAATGCCTCTAGATTTTCGATCGATAATATAAGGCGGTGGCGAGGAATGGTTTTATTGGCTAATTTTTAGTAGTAGGTGCATTTATTTTATGCTTGTAATTCCAGCATTGCGGCGATCTTGGCTAACATCTATCAGTCAGTTGATTACCTTAGAAAGAATAATTATTTATGGCTTATTAGAGCGGTATTTGCTCTTTGTGGTACTTTATGGGATATTACTCTGGCTTTTCTCCGCGGGATTCGGACTCAAGGCACTGCTGTTAAAAGAATTCGAAGGAGACCATGCCATCTTTCTTCACTATTACCTAATTGATGGGGTACCTTATGCACTATCAGATGCGCCAACAAAATCTTGTGCATTAACCTTTAAAACCGGGGTAAAGCCTATTGGCGTTCGAGGAAAATATGCAGCTATAAATCATTATGTTGGGTCGATCACTATAAATCTACTTTGTAGGCTTGTATACTAGGAAGTGGCATGGGTGCATATCTAAGTTAAGTATATAACTTAGATAACCTTAGGATAAGGCCATGTTTCCACAGCGGCTATCCTATTGAAGCATTTCCTTTCCGCAGCCCATCATTAGACCCACGTGTCATCCATGTGGACCTAACCTATATTAACCTAAAGCCCTAACCATAGACCTCTTTCCACCCTAACACCTTAGGAACCTTCAACACTCAGGTGCCATTTTATTGGGTTTAGCACTTAATAGCCTAATAAGGCGGCTGGAAGTGCCACGCGAATCTTAAAATGTGGCGGCATGATCACTTTGAGGATCATGGAAGCGCCAAGATAGGAGAGCACTTAGGATATTTGAATGCGTGTTCTTAGTAGTTCATGCGGAAGTTGGCACTCCGGATGAGTAGTGGATATATCTAGAGTAGAGCCATCCTAGAACCCTTATTCAACATCACCAGACCCTAATCGGAACCCTAAGCATGAAGTTAGATATGTATGATTAGGTTAGATGTTATTGATGATGCTCATGATGAAGTTGTAAGATGATGGTTGATCATGTTTGCTCCTCTTGTATTGGGAAGGGGAATTGCCGAGAGACCTAGTATAGTAATGCTTCACAAGTTAGACCCTTTAGTTTCTATTATATTCGCGGCATGTGCATAGGAATTTTGACTATATAAGGGGCTATGATGTGACTCGGCTTACTACATACTTGAGTTAGAATCTGAGGAGGAGGGTATATGGCGGCGTGGCTATTGGGGACGAAGTAGCTTAAGCTAGGCTTATGGTGGAGTCGCCGGTGCATGGGCGGGCATGGGTCCGACACCTCACAGGGCAATGGTGTGCCTCAAAGAACTCACGAGTTGGCACGGCTCTTGTTTGGGGGTTAAAGTCGAGGGATGGATGGGTGTGTGCATGCGATTCTCTAAGCCTTCCGATGGAACCTCTATGAATACAGGAAGGGAGATGCAACCCTTCTGCCTCGAGTGAGGAGATGCAATCCGGAGTAGTCTCGTGGGTAAAGTGGTCGTGTCAGGAGAGGAAGGCTAGAGTGTGCGAAACCCGGTCTACCCCATGCAAAGGCACTACCTGAAGAAGTAGGATGCGATAGTCAGCTTCGCCATTGTCTATAGCCGGCCCGCCATTTGTTGACTTCGATGCAACTATCTTAACGAGGCCTAGCCGTCGGTCTACTGGGTAGGAGCTCCCATGTTTTACGGCATATGTTATGTTTGTAGCTATGGATATGTGGATGTGCTACCCTTCGAGGTAGTATATGATGTATTATTTATTATTGTGCTAGTTTGGCGTTGTTTATGGTTCACGTGATAGGAGCCCATAGAAGGAGCCATAAAGACACGCTTAAAATCCCTTCTGTACTAGGGATACCACAGGTCTGGCGGGATAGGCGGAGGGCCACGTCACGGTGAAGACCGGTGTGTGGGATTTCTTCACGGTATGCAGTAGGTGGAGTGTATTTTGTAAGGGAAGCGTCACAATGGTATGTCGAGCGATGTTAAGTGGTTGACCAGAACTATGCGACCATGTCCCTAGTAAGTAGTCTAGCGAGCGCCATAAAGAGGTGTGGAATGAAAATTTCCACCATGAGACCTTGAAAATAAGGAAAATTTTTCTCCTAGGTAGTGGAATTAAAGTAGGAATAGGCTAGGGTGTTAATGGGGAAAGAGCCAGTCAAATTAACATTCTGAAGTAAAGGTTGGAATTAGAGTATGCATCGACTGTGATTTCACCAAAATGGGTTGAAGAATCATCCCAATCAAAGGCAGGTGAAAAATGGCGCAAATTCATAATTGACACTTCAAACCGATAGGAAAATTTAAATTCATGGTACATAACTAGTTGCATGGTGCCGGCGTTCTTGCATTTTCTGCTGATTGAAGAATTAGTTGTGTGATGGTTGGGTAGAAGAATCGATGCTCGGTTAGGAGGGCAAAGTGTAATTCATTAATTTTTTGTGTGTATGTGGTATTTTGTTGGACTACATACAAATAGTCTCATTTGTTGTGTCTTGATATGGAAGTAGTTTATATGATTTGTGTTTGGAAGTAGTGGAGATGAATTAGAATTCAAGTTTGTGGCGATATGATTTAATAATGCCAGCTAATGAAGTTCATGCGTTTAAGGATAGGAATAATGAGCACATTCTATGGCGTAGTTTTTTGAAGTGACATAGTTGTTTGTGGGAAATGCAACAATTGAAATCTTTAAGTGCAATCGACAGTAGTTGAAGAATATGGATTGAGACCATGCCACATAAGCGAAAATAATTTGGAGTTGCCCAGTTGTTGTTGTTTTCCTGTGGAATGAACCCCAAAAGAGAATATCAATTCCTTCAAGGGTAATATAGAGGAACATTGCAAGATTCATTGCTTGGTTGTTTGTTTTCCTATGTGGAATGAACCCCAAAGAGAATGTCAATTCCTTCAAGGGGTAATATAGAGGAACATTGCAAGATTCATTGACCATACGTAACATGGAACTGAATATGCGACTGTGCAGTGGTAACCTATGCATGTTTGTAAGAAATGCCTATGCATAGTTGTAAAGATGTGAACATAGAAAGTAAACTATCACCAATGACATTGTTAGTATTTGTCCATGCATTATATTTGAATGCACAAAGAAGTGTGACTTCATTGTCGATTTTTAACAAAGGAAGTGATTTTCTGCGGATAGCGTGTTATACTTCGTACATCAAGTACTGAGAATGGTAAACCTTGGAAATCAGCGCCATAGCTTCTGCTACCATATGGCGACCTCAGCCACTACGGTTGTGGACGGAAAACACCGGGAAATGTAAATTGTCCAGGTGTTGAAGTGTAGGCTGCTGGGTTAGAACAATTCATTTCGGCGACTACGTGATGCAGAATGAGGTAGATTTGAATGGTGTTGTTTTATGGTTACCCGATACAACATCTATATCAAAAAGCGAATCACGGAGATAAAATGATGTCGGGTGTAAAGATCTTACTCAAAGAAAGCGACCATTGCAAAGTATGTATATATGGTAGCAGATGAAAAATTGGAGCATGTCAATGCGCACGAATCGCGATTATAGGCATTACTAAGAGCGATCTTTGGAATAAACATGGCACTTTCGATGGTTTCGACCTAAGCATGCGAAACTTAGCCACTATATGGTTTTACGCAATGCTCATGTCCTAAAAGGCAATCATTGGCACGGCTTGGCGTAGAAGTCAAGTGAGAGGTGTACTTTGAACTTTTCGTCATGAGAGAGCTTACTTGTGTTTGTACCGCAAGCTCAGTGACTTAGATGCTTTTGAAGTGGTTTGTGGAGTGCTTAGACCACACTCTAAGCTATAAACACCAGCAGTGAAAAGGCTTTAATATTAGAACAAAAGCATAAGATGTTGAACTTTGGACATTTAATATAGCATCGGACATACCTCAATTCAGAGTGTAAGAACACATTGGTACTGGGAGCTATTGCATCTTTTTTTAAAAGGACATCAGAAGGGACTAAGATGCATGAAGTAAGCAGAATCAATAAATAATTTATAGTATCTCTACATCCTTGTTGGCACAAGCGTGATATATATATAATACATCGTAACAATATATACTTGCAATAGCTCATACATATATATGAAGGAAAAAAGTTGTATACAGGAATAAATGGAATTGTCTATTTGGAATATTAGCCATTGTATGATGAAGTATTAGTCTATTTGAGTAACAAAGAATAGCGTCATACCTTGAATGTCAAGATGAGGTTAGGGAAGAAGCGTGCTATATTTATGGGTGTTTGCTGGATGAAACATGCGATTCTCCATGCTCGAGGTATCTTATTGCTCCATGCTCATGCATGCACATTATTGGCTCGCCTTCATACATATAATTTTAAAGTAGTCTTTGGAAGCAAATCTGCAAGCAAAACATCGTAATACCATGAAGTGAGGTGGGAAAAATACCTAGAGTTGTTTTAGTTGGCCCGAGCTAAAGACTTATTCTCTATCTTTGGGTTCCGCGAGGGAAGTGCTCTTTTATTGTGGCGAATGAGAAGCGGATATGGTTAGAAAGGCCCGACAAGCGGAAGAAACCTACAAAATAAGAAACCATTTGCAGCCTCAATGCTAAACACTGCATTGCAATTGAAATGCAAAACAAATGTAGATTAAAATAATGTGAAACCTTGATTTACCCTAAGTTATGAAAGAATCAACATGGAGAACGTTTTACCCTTTATGGAGGATCCGGATCATAAATGCCAACTGTCGCCCATAGGCAAGACTTTCCAGCATTTGGACTCAAAGCAAGATTCTATAAGCAATAGAAACTGTAATGAAATGGCGGATAGAGACTAAAAAGCACGCACAACACTATGGCTTCATATATATACAACCAAGATGGAGATTCGTTTTGGGAAATAAACTTACCAAAGACATCCAGGTGGGTTGGTATCTGCTATCTAAGAGAACAGCAATGAAGAACCATCTGATGCATTGTCGCACGTTGTAGCTACTCTGAGATCCATGCCAACAACTAACGGGCATATCTCCACTTGCCATGCAGAACCAACACTTAGCTAGTAGTAGATCCAAAGCCGATATCACGTTGAACAACCATGGCATGCATGCGCAGGGACACTACTACTTCATTCTTATTCCTGAAGCGAAGAGTACAAATTGAGGCGGTGCAACCCGGATAAAAAGCGAGATCGAAAATGCCTTGATTGGAATCATTTCTGTGAGAGGTCGCAAAACAACGGATGTAGAATAAATGGACCCGACAACGGAACTTATCATCAGCTCATGCCTTCTAAAATCCCCTTTTTCTGGAACAAAAATCGATTCGCAGAAAAACATGTGATGCGACATACATGTGACCTACGGCACATCACATTTTAGCCAGCTTGTGATCGACTAAGAGCTTGGAGATTCTTCAAAATACGTGAGAGAAATGCGTGATACTCAAAATCATCAAGCCTTTGTCGGCTTCTATAACCCATTGGAATCCAGTTTTTGTTATCGAACTTTTGAAACCGTCTCAAAAGCGGATCTCTCAAGCTATTATTGATGCTCTTCTTTAAAATCCATTGAAGAAATATGTGATGCTCAAAATACGTAGCGCGTGATCACGCGGCTTCTATATTTTTATGGAGTATGCAGCTATGGCTTACGTAAGGTCTGGAATTCTGCTATCGGATGGCTTTAGGAGATAGAGTTGTATGTATGTCCAGGATAAAGAGTAAAGCGGGCATGCGAAGATAAGACACCATGGAAATGCGGCCCCAAAATGAAAATATTTTGATATGTCGATTTTTAGGTCAGGAAATCCGTGGCCAAAATAAAAACAACAGAAAAACTAACCCAAAAAATCCAAAAGTTTTGAACCCGGAAAAACCAAATTAAACAATAGGATACAACATTAACCATATACTAATAAATAGGTATCACGAGATAATTAGCAGGGGGGCTAATTAATAGGGCTATTAATGGTAGGAGAATATTTCACAAAGGCATCTTCCCTTTTAAATATCTTCTTGCCACCCCATTTTTTCCCTAACCTTGCCTAAACCTCCTTCCTTGATAAATTGACTTAGCGTATCCAGGGTTGCCTAACGTATAAGTGCCAAATACACACCGAGAAAGTATAGCACAAAGCACGCCGATAGCAAAGCGTGGGAAAGGAAAGCAAGTGCAGAGCACTGGGGAGGAGGAGGAGTGGAGTCTGAAACTCCCACAGGCGACACCTTCCATGCCTCCCGAGGAGGAAGCCCGAGGCGGCTCCTCCCGCGTGGAGGCGGTGGGCCGAGCGAGACCCGTCCACGCACTTTTAGTGCGGTGTCAGAGCGGGGAGGAGGATCGGCGGCCGGCGGCGGCGGCGGCAATGACACAATAAGGAAACTTGGGGTTAGCACCTCAGAACTAAGAAAGAAGGGCAAGGAGAAGGTGTTAAAGGCTGGGGCCAGGGAGAGAAGAACCCGAGGAAGGAAGAAAGAGGAGGCGAGAGAAGGAGGCAAGAAGGAGGAGAAAAAGGTCAAAGAGGAACCGAGGGGGCAAGGGGCGGTCATGGTACCGACCGGGTTACCGGCCCGAGGAGGAGAAAGGAGGAGGAGGAAGCGGGCAGGAGCAAGAGGAGCCCGAGCATGGCCGGAGAACCCATCGGACCAAGCGGCCGCCCACCATACGAGGTGGCCCAAACCCGCAGAAGGTGAGTGAAAGGAGAAGGTGGAAGCGGCGGGGAGTCATGCTCAAACAAGGCCCAGAGTGAATTCAAGCGTCGCCAAAGAAGAGTACCTCAGTAGATGGAAGGAATTACAATGGCGAATGCGTAAAGCTGAGCGTGCACAAAGAAATGCGTTAAGTTGGAAGCGGTCGAAGAGTAGAGCCCCAAAAGGCTGCCACCACCAAGGCCAGGAGCCACCAAAGAAGGTGCACCACAGACTGACTCTAGGCATACCGTGTGTTCGAGATTAGGCGCTTTCCGGTGCACTAATCTCATGAAGAAGCGCCATTCGGCGGCTCATGAGATTATGCGGCGGGAGTTCCGGACCGGTTCACAGTGACTGACATCCAGGAGGAGCCACAACGCGAAGCGGTGACCCAACTTTTGAAGAAAGGTAACCTCGCGCTGATCCAGCATAGCGGTGTGGTGATGCCAAAGGACACGCGAGGATCGCGCCAGGAGAAGCCACGAAGACCTCAGGCATAAAGCTATGTAAATATAGTTTTCCTGTATGGCCCATTATCTAAAAAGTCCTTTCTGCAGCAAATAAACCTCTTTCTTGATATGATAGTATTCTTGTATGAATTAAATGTGAGTATAATCCTTTGTATCATAATTAAAATGCTTAGAATTGTTTAATTAGCATGGGGTACAGCACTAAAATCAAAAGATTTGGCTCAAAATTGACCCGACTTGGGTGAGTAAATGGCAGCCTCTGCATTACTTAATCTGTGAGGCCGTTCGCATGAACCAGCGGAAATTACCTCGATTTGGGGGCAAAATTGATCTAAATTTTGTGCAAAGATAGTAAAAATGCTTAGAATTTGTTTAGAAATCTGGTTGAGTGATACTTATTCATTAGCCGAAACATCAAAAATAGCGAAATCCATCGACCCGGGGTGGGGTTAGCGTCCAGCGTACCTAGTTAGCGGCCAATTACGTTGTAACCCTCAAAGTACCTCGGGAATTGCACTTCCTGGATGTCAATTAGCATGAGATAGAGTTCCTAGTTGAAAGCAACATTTGGTCAAATAAAGCGGGGATTAAGCATCTTACAACCCATAGAAGTTTAGTTTTTAAGAAATCCGAGCCGAAAGCCCGGTGAGTCTGGCGTAAAGCACTATAAGTTAATAATCACGAGGATCCTTTACATTAAATTCTACCGAGGTTGACCCATTTTGAAGTTGGCCCTGTTTGTTAATAAGCGCCGTAGCTAGTGTTTCTTATGTAATTTTGCTTAGATTTGCACTTATGGTACCTCAATTGGAGATCCTTAGCCTTAGAACAAAGATTCCGGTAGATCAAGAACCACCGGTAAAAGTACTGCGTGGTGTATCAAAAATCGCATTTTGGCGCCACATTTTTGCACCTTCTTTGTGGGTAGAATCGGAGAATTGGGTGCATACGAAGCGGAGATTGCCGGAGTCTTGAATTAATGGCGTCGGTTATTTTAGATTGTATGCCCGCGTCATTTGTCCCTCATTTGAATTAAAGAAATAATCTACCTCTTCTTACGTTTTTTGCGGCTTCGCTGGCGATTGAGCCCCTAATGGAGTGAGAATTGAATACCCAGCGGTTACGGTGAAATCTCTCACGAAGCGAAGATTATTGCCCCATGAAGATCTAAAAGAAGCTTTGGGGATTTGTGAGAGAGTTCATCATCGGCTCGTTATTTTCCCCAAATGTTTTGTTGAAAAAATTAAAGGCATATGTTTTCTTGTATGCAGTTGAAGAATCGAGCAATGAACATACATGAAGTTCATGCAAATTTACGAATTACAAAGCCATACATGGGGTGGAATGGCTCCACGGAACTTTGAGCGTTGGTATTATGCGCATATAAATGGGGAATTTTGTTAATTGAAAGAGCTTCTGGGATTATTATAGAACTCAGATGCTCGAAGCGAGGAGGCCGGTTCTTCTGAATAGAAGAAGCATAGAGCAAAACCAACTGACCGGGGAAGAAAATAGTAATTAATGAGGGGATGATGAAGATGATAGGGAAAAACCAAATCGGGGTTCCTTTAGACACACATTCAATTTGAACTCACAATCAAACAAAAAAGCGAGCAATGTTACGAGACCAAAACATGCCATTACGGTATGTTCAATTATTAGATTGTGTTACAGCGAAGAAATCTCAGAAACTGACCTAGATTGTTTCTATCAACTGAGAAAAGGTAACCTGGATCCACTTCAAGAATCAGGTATGTCTACGCATTTTGCATCATGTTGGTTGTATTGTCATGTTATGTCTCATATTACCATCATTGGGGCATTTAGATGCAATGGATGCAGGCGATAGATGAGGTAGTGCGGTGAGTGGTGGAAGTTGTTGGCATGTTGTTTGTGGTGTAATTATTGAGAATAATGCTAGCATTTGTGGTGTGGTGTGTCTCAAAAATTGTGGTGGGTGGGCGTTGTGCTACCAATGGTGCCAATTATTGTTGCTATATTGTGGTAGCGTGGCATATGTGGAGTGATAGTAGTAGCAAGTGAGGTGTGGTGTACGATTGTGGTGTGGTGTGTAGGTTATTGCGCCAATAGTGGTGATGGTGCAGCCTATATATTGTGGTTGTATGCTGCAGGTATTTTGTGTGGTATGTCGCATTATTGGTGTGGTGTGTGATGTGGTGTGTGATGTGGTGTAGGTTATTATACCTGTAGTGGCTGAATGTATATGCACCGTGTTATTGTGTGGTATGTATTGTGGTGTGGTGCAGGTTATTGTACGCCAATAGTGGTGCATGTTATTGTGGTGTATGTATCGTGTTGTGTGGTATGCTTGTGTGGTGTGGTGTGTGTGGTAGGTATTACGCCAATAGTGAGTGAATGTTGTGTGGTGTGTGAACTGTGTTGTGTGGTGTGTACTATGTTGTGGTGTGGTGTGGTGTAAGTTTTTGTGCATGTGGTGGTGGCGTTGTGTGGTGTGTAAGTGTGTTGTGTGGTGTGTACTATGTTCCAAGTGGTGTGTGTGGTGTGGTGTAAGTTTTGTGCCGTAATAGTGGTGGGCATTGTGTGGTGTGTCTAGCGTATGTTGTGTGGTGTGTAGTATATGGTGTCTTTGTGTAGAGTACCTTGTGTTGTGTGGTGTGTGATTGTGGTCTTCCATCGATGCATTGGCTTACTATGTTAGGAGGCTGACATATATGTAATGTTTTTTTTTCTGGAGACTATGGTAGACTTGTGAAGGAATGGTTGGCTGCAACATCAGCTAGGTTTGATAGATGCAATTGCAAACAAAGCGATGATAGGAAAAATGATATCAAAAAGAAAGATTGAGTTGATGGGCATAAAGCATCAAAAATTAGAGCTGATTTTACGCGGATGGCAATCAATCATGCCGACAAATCCAGCGGCCGGAGGGTGTTCGGGTTGTAACGAATTAAAGGATGAAGAGCTAAATGAGTACGGTGTTCCACGGCTGAATCAATTAAATAGAAACTAGCAAACTGAAATTGAGCTAAAGGCATGTGAAGCCCTTCTTTGGAGTTGCAACCTCGAATGCAAAAGATTTGGGATTTTTTTACGGCGTAGTGGTCATGACCTCTTTTAGATCGTGCACTTCAATGCTTCACGAGGCGAGGAAAGAAGAGGGTGATGAAGGTTGTCCATTTTGTGGTGGTTATGCGAAATGGGAGGGTAAAATGTTACCGGTTGTGATAGCGAGAATCGATCCACCCGGTATCACATTTCATGTCTATCACACCATTTGAGGTAAATATTATCATCTCTAACCCTCGTCTGCGAGACACTATTGATTTTTAGACACTCTAGAAACTGCTGCAGCCCCAATTGTGCCCACATTATATGCGAGACATGGCTTTTGGCTTTTGGTATTGAGTGGTACCACAAGAACCAATAGACACAAGTAAAGTGCCTTAACTAATGTTTTGCGATGTTGTCCGCAGATCTCTTGACTTAGTGTTTTGCGAGTGCAGAAATTTGAGACCAAGGATATCCAGCGGTTATCAAGCCTCGATGTCGATTCTGAGGCGCAAGATAACTCCGGTGCACCTAGAATTCATCCCATTTGATACTTCAAAGTCAATCCCATTTTAGCGGCGTGGAGAATCAAAATGAAATTTGGATAGTGGTGAATCTTGATCATTATCAAGTAAGTACCGATGCCACATATATGATTTATTTTTTGTATTTTCTTTGGTCTTCCTCATTTCAATTATATTCTGAGAGATAAATGCTCTTTTGGCTGGAAGCCATCACGAAGAGATTTCTAATGCATGTCTGTTTTAGGGGGAAAATTAATTCCCTTGAGATTCGTACACGCGGGATCCTTCACCAAACAAAAGTTTTACTGCTGAACATGAGCCACATGCGGATGCAGGTGATGAAATTGACAAAGAAACCCCGGATCCTGGACAAGATGCAGCCTGCTCATCAAGTCCAATATAACCTCAACCAAGAAAAACCAAGAGGTTAACTAAAATTCTCCTTGTTCTGGAGTTTAATGGAGTTTAGGCAAGTTTATGACTTGAAAGAGGATCTGCATCGGCCGAGCAGTGACCCTCAGTGAACCTTCAAAGGCGACATTTTCGGGCACGGATTTGGGGAGTTTTTAGAATGGTGTTTTTCAAAATTTGAGATTGCATTGTGGTCCAGCATCTAATTCTGTGCTTTAGGTATGGTTGTCAAAGCGGGTTGCAGCGACCTAAGAGAGGGAGGAGCATCAGTTCTTGAAGTAACCTTATGTGCATTTTCGGTTAGAGCCCAAGTCAGAGATCTTTGAAAATCTTTGAAATATTAAGAAAGTCTATAGAAGAGTCATCAGGGAAAAGGAATCATTTGCGAGAGGGAAGGCCACCATGTCATCATTGACATCGACATAACATATAACATACAAGCTTCCTAGGAGCTGAATCCCTTTGCTACATAATCCTCACACCACATTGCATAGATAATAGGACTTGCAAGACCTCTTTTTGAGGTTTTACTGACAGTATTTGCAAGTCAGATTTAGATGTTTGCATCCTCCGTTTCCAACTATCAATTTTGCAATGGCATCATCCTACTAAGTGCTCAGGTGTTTTTTTCCATATCTCTGTGCATATCAAAAAAGTAAGAGGAAAAAGAGAGAAGGTTCTTTGAATAGCTGAAGGAGGCCATCAATGTGGTAGATGATGCATTACGTTATCGAAGGAAAAATGAACCTTGGCCTTGATGTGCCACAAGACAAACATCTGCTCTCAAATTGGATGATGTCCTTTTCCATGCTTAGGTACAAAGTTAGGCTACAATTGACATCTAAGTTTGCGACTTGATGTCGCTTAATGACCAATGAATATTAATGCGTTAAAGGCACACATGGCCATAGATTTAGGACATTCCCATACCATTTTAAACTCCTTTCTGGCGTGGGATTGATTTTTATCATTATCTCTCCACGAGGGCCCATTTGCACAGGAATTGTTATCTTTATACGAGGCAAACTTAGAGGAATTGGGGGAAAGTGTCTTTGAGATTGAATATGTTGGTGCTTGGATCATATTCAAGTATATTCAAGATGTTATGGTATGCCTCTCTTAACTTATTCTACATGCGGTTATTTAGTTTGTAAGGGATGAGGCCTTTATATATCATGAAGAGGTAGTGTGCCGGTTCGTGGCAAGTAAGCCAAGCCATATCGATGTTGTGGTTCACATGCTTTGATTTACCAAAAGATCCTTGTGGTTTCTTTTTAAGTACCAGTTAACATTCTACTCTCTGCAAGAAATGGCATCTCTGTCCATATATCAGCGACATGTTGCTCAAATCAATGTATAGGAAGTATGCATGTGGTATTAGAAATAGAGATGTAAGTCGGTCCATGGCATTCACGACCTTCAAAATTTATGATGATGAAATTATTATAGCTTTGTCTTTTCTACCTTTTTTTCATTTGCGAAATGTAGATGTAGTAGATGGCATCATATGTTTTACGGCCTTGTTGATGTGGCACAAGGCAAAAATGTACTAATAAACCCGGATCTGTTTTGCTTCTATGCACAAATGTTACGAAGAGGGTGTCGTCGAACTTTGAAGCATGTGTATTGTATGGTCAAGATTATTTTTCTAAAAGGTATGAGTTTTGTTTTCTTTTCGTAGCTACATTGACATCTAATTATGTGCTTCAGCTATGGTTGTCAAAAAGCGGTTTCTGCGACAACCTAAGAGCTTGGCGGCGTGGAAGTAACCTTATGTGCATTTTGGTTAGAGCCCAAGTCACCTTTGAGACATTCAAAAATATGTAGAAGATTCATCGAGGGAAATAGACTTCGTTTGCGAGAGGGAGGCCACCACATCATTGGTGTTGACATAACATATAACATACAAGCTTCTTAGGGCTGAATCCCTTTGCTATGTAATCCTCACACAACATTGCATAGATAATAGGATTTCTTGAGACCTCTTTTAAGCGGTTTTCTTGCGGTATTTGCAAGCCGATTTAGATAATTGCATCTTTCTTTTCCAGCTATTAATTTTGCAATGGCACCATCCTATTAGCGCTTAGTGTTTCTTTCCATATCTCGGTGCATATATCAAAAGCGTAAGAGGAAAAAGAAGGTTCTTTGAATAGGCTGAAAGAGGCCATTAATGTGGTATATGAGTGCATTACGTTTTTCGGAAGGAAAAGTGAACCCGGCTTTGATGTGCCACAAGATAAACATCTACTCTCAAATTGGATGGCGTCCTTTTTCGGTGCTTAAATATAAGTTTTGGCTCTGGTTGACATCTATTTTGCACCTAAACTATTAATGTCATAAAGACCAGCTTGAATATTGTCTCTTAAAGGGCACATTACCCGGTAGATTTAGGACATTAGGGTACCATTTTAAACTCCTTTACGCATGGGATTGATTTTCATCATATGTCTCATAGCCCATTTGCACAGGAATTGTTAAAGAACATGCGGCAAAAGCATTCTAGGAGTGCCCAACAATCTTGGCTCCCTCTCCACGATAAAGACTAAGAGATTGAATATGTTGGTCTTAGAGATTGAATATGTTGGTGCTTGGATCATATTAAACTTCAAAAATCAACCAAAATAGACTTGGAATTCAGGTCCCTCTAATGCATCGAAGAAGAAGGGTGATAAAGGAAAAATCTTGATATATACTATGTATTTTGTTTCCCACTTAAAATTGCAGGAATATATATGACTTTTGCCAAGAGCATTTGATGGACAAATAAGACAAACCTAAAAGTCAAGATGGGATGCCAATGTCAAAGTTGCTTGGTATGAAGAATTTATCCTTCCCCATCTGAGACCCTTAACAAAGAAATCATTATACAGTGATGTTTTATGTATATGATAGTGGTATGTTATGAGGCTGCCAAGAGCATTTGCCGGACAAATAAGACAAACCTAAAAGTCAAGAAGGGATGCCAATGTCAAAAGTTGCTTGGTATGAAGAATTTATCCTTCCCGTCTGAGACCCTTAACAAAGAAATCATTATATCACAGTGATGTTTTATGTACATGATAGTGTGAGCAAAAGCAATAGATGTTGGTCTAATAAGCGTAATTCTTCATTCTAATAAGCGAGAAATAATGTTGGTTGCCGGTTTACCTAAGGTAAGTGAAACTTGTAGTATACAAGCTGCACTATCCATTCTAGGGTAATCTTGAGTGCGAGAAAAGGGGAAGACTAAAAATGTTTGCTAACAAACCTAAAATAAAGACTTACCATGTGTTTTCCAAATGTGTATTCCACGGGGAATAATACCATAGTAAAGGCGACATAAAGAAAATCCAACTTTGAAGACCCAATTTTGAAGACATATCCTTGGACACATTTTTTGTATATATATTTTTGGGTTGCCTCTTGTTAATGGGCAATTCCTCGGGGAAGGCGATTACTTTTGGCATCTTGGGGCATATTTTGGGTATATCACGAAAATCTAATGCCTATTTTTACGGTTCTTTGTCGAGCGATGAAAACTTTTTTTGTATTCTTCGTTGCACCTAAGGTTTTTGGCGTTTTGGATGCCAAAATGTTTTGAGACCACGGAAAACTCAAGAACTAAAAAATTCATCTGTCAAATTCTTCTTTCGTCCACCGGTTGGAATTGTTTCGTTTTTCATTCCCTTATTGTGTCTATGCTTCAAACAATGGGATTTGCTTTGATTTCAAGCTTTTACGACAAATTTTGATTTATCTCTCTTTGATTAGCTAAAAGAATTGCAAAGCGTTTTGCTTGGGAAAATTTTAGATGCAAGCTTTGTAGCATCCACTTACAAACAAATTATTCTTATATGAGCTTTTTGAGCAAATCATCACAAAGAATAGAAGTTATATTGGATTTTTTATGTGTTGCGATGCTTGAGAATTCATATTGGATTGACATTTTTTTAAAGTTGGCCATTTCATTGGTCAATTTCTATAAGCTTAGATTCGTTATTCTAATCTTGTAGCTTTGGCATCGGTACCAAGGATATTTTCATCTTTGTATCTAATCACATGTGATGTTTATTCAATTCCAACTTCAAGATGCTAAGAATCACCTTCTTATCCTCATTATCGTTGGTGATAACCATCTTGGCGTGGGGTTTTCCACTTGGAAAGATTGTTGATTGTCGAGAATTTTAGTCTTTTATAGCAATCAACAATGGATTCTCTCTCAAACAACCAAAATCTAGGACAATTATGAGATCTAGGGGAAAAGTAGAATTTCCCAAACCATTGTTTCCTATCTAAATTCATTTGATCATTCTATTTCATAGATATAGATATTGAATAAGCTACTATTAAAGAAATATACACACTATTGATTGCAAAGAAGATTATAAGGCTAGCCCCCCAGCGACATTCATATACTTCAAAAGCAGGATGAGGCTTAGAAGGCGTAGGAGATCTGCAGGAGTCCTTGGCGATGATCGATATATAGAAAACTCAATTATGACTATGAGAAAGACACAATATGTGGACTTTAGCGGGAAATCACAACATCGATAAGGGATGCCTTAATTTAAAGTCTAGGCCAACACCACAATGCTTAGATCATTTCCCCATCACCTTCCTTATTCATTGCACCACGGCAACAATCAATGGTTTTGAGTCTCAATTGGGGGACAGTAGATCGATAGCCTAACCCCTAAACATTCAATGGGTTTTGAGCTAAAATTTTGCCAAGAACAATTTTGTTTAATGACGATGGGGGTGAATCCACTACTAACATCAAGATTTAATAATGCAATGCTTAGTTATAAAAAGAATTTGTATTCGATGCGAACATTGCGAATGAGGACCTTCTACATTTTTGGCATAGGGGGGGCGCCATATTTGGCCTACTTAAGGTTAAACCATTATAAAAACATTGGAATACATCCTAACTATAGCCATATTGTATATCATTAGAAACCTTAGATTCTAGGCTTTCTAAAAGCGTATCCTCTCTAGCCCACACGATGAGCCTAGCTCGGCAATTCCATTGCATCAATTATTGACATAATGTTCCATCATTGGTGCATTTGTGTACTATGAATGGAGGTTATAAGAACTACTTGTTGACCCCGTGTTCTATTAATGATGCACTAGCCTACCATTGATGGTCTTTTGCATATTTCTAGCCTCTTATTAATAGGACTGCATTTGCCAATTATCCATATTGATTTGTGCACAATCAATCACTTTGGTTGTCCTTTGATTTGATCTCTTAAGCTTTTCATCACTTTGATCTCCTATTTAGAGCATTATGAAATCTGCATATACATGATATCGATAGCCACACCAATGATTGAAAAAATGCAAAATGATTATCTATCGGCATATACATTATATCAATAGCCACACCAAAGATGTGTTTGCATTCTAGAACTTTGATATGCAAGGGCCAAATTGGGTTTTACAGGTAACATTCTTCCACTTAGATTAGATTCAGTTCTCTCCACCTTTGCTTTCATGCTTGTATGGCTGCATAGATTAATATGAAAACCCAGCTCTTGCACGATGTGGTAGGCTGCAACAAATGCGTTAAAGAGCATCGGCTAGATATTGCCAACCTATCTTGTTGCATGAAATATCTTAAGACCAGGACTAAACATTAACTTTCGTTATTTCTATAATGTTATTATTGCTGTGGGATAGAAACAGAAACTGCCCTTGAAATTGTGGATATTATTTAAGATCTTGCCAAAATCTGTCTATTGATATTTCTAGATTATGTATTTCCAAATGCTTGGATAATCCATTCCCTGTCTGTGACAATGGACTAGGGTCAGTATCCCTTGTTAATAGTTGACCAACACAAATGAACTCCATCCAAATGTTGGCCAAACACTTAAATGTCACAGTTCTACTTGTGTGATTCGACATCTAATCGTCAACAACAATCCTGACGACTACATTTCGATTCTGGGAACTTGCATGTGCCTACATCATGCTCCTTCCCTGCATTAAAGCTAATATTGATGTGCATTAGATCTGTTTCATATGAGGAATTATCTGTAGCTTTTATGCCTAGGTTTCTTGTATCTGAAACTTAGTTCAACATGAAACTCAGTGGAAAAAAAAGCAACCTAATGACACAAAACATGTAACTTATAAATGCAAAATTAGATCTTGTACAAGCCAAATAAGATAACACAAGAGTAAAATAAGGTGGATACCAATATATCTACACCAAGATTTACCCATGCAACTTGCAAAATGAAAAAATGCAAAAAGTTATTCTCACAATTGATCCTCCGTGAAGTGAGATCTCTCTCCTGATCCAGCCAGAACCTGCACATGAAGAACTGCTATATGAGTAATTCCTGTCTAATGTTATTTGTCAGATATGTCATATGTTAAATTTATTTAACTGTTATATTTTATTCCTGATGTGTTTTATGAGATGCTTATTTCACAGTTCAAGGTATGAATCTTCTTAAATCCCCTTTTTGTACCTTGTTTTGCACCTCTCTTCCAGTCTCCTACATTACCTTTGATTTTCTAGTTATAAACGATTGATTCATCTCCTTATTTTATATCTAGATGGCTACTAGACAAAATTTAATAGAATCCTAGGTCTCAAATATGAGTACCAATGACCAAAGACCAAGCTCATGTTTTACTAAGTCAAGTTGTTTGCTTGAAAAATATTGCAGCTTCCTGTTCATACAGGCTATACTACTTCAACTTCTTCTAAGAACAGAGGCATTGATGAACAAAACAGCAGGGCCATGTGTGGGAGGATGCAATGATGAATGCAAGTATGGGCCATTAATGAGGTCTCTCTTTTCAGTTCTACAAGCCTTTAGGGAAAATCCATACAATACAAGTGATGAATATTACTGGGATGCTCCTTCAAAAGCAATGCTACTACTCTTTTGAACACAAAAAATGTAGCCTTCAACATGAGTGCCAATTATACCAGCTACTTGCAGGCCTGTGATCCACGCTACTGTGATTTGGTAACTTATGACCAAACTTGGAGAAGAGTTCTTGTCTAGATCTAGAGAATTATCTCAAGAGGCCATCTCTATTGCATAGTATGTTGGCAAACAATACTCTAGGCTGCAGGTAATGATATGACCATAACTACATCTGTTAGCTGCCTTTGTGGTTTGGGTGCTCATCTTATGAAAGGCGATGGCCAAAGTTAGATGTTTAACTAGGCCTTTTAAACTTTTCAGGAGATCATCATAAAATATAACTGAATTCCGTCTCCTTAACATGCAACCTGTATCACTTATATACTTATGGAAGCTGAATAACATAACGTAATGGTTTATGATATCCTGTCAGCTAGATTGCTAGGTCAACAAAAGAATGAAATTGCTTCTTCTAATCCATGACCCAATTTTTTGTAAAGCTTCAAACCATTAAGTTTCAGAAAATCTAGTTGTTTGTTTAAGAAGCACAAATCTTGTTACTATTAAACGGTTTCCCAAAGTATACCTCAAAACCCTGTTTGTGATCCAATTTGTACTTCCATCAGCATTTTGCCCAGTGCTGTAGGAGGTGCTTTGAAGCTCCTAGCAACAGGCGTTTTGATCAGCTTGCTCAGCATTGACCTTTAGATTCTTCCCAGCGGTAACCTGGGTGCTGATCCCAGCTGTACCATACAGAATAAACAATAAGAAAAATATGAAGTGTTTACTAGAAGTCTTGTATATTGGTACCAGAAATCTCATTGTTAAAATTGCAAAGAACATCATCAACATTTCATGTTCTATTTGCATTCTATAAACCATACAGAAATTTGGAAAACCAGATGTTAAAGGCTTAAGATCGATTAGTAACTCCTTCACAGTGCCCTGCGGTCAACTCCTTGAGGACAATGATGCAATCAATTTAACACTTAACACTGTGCTGCCTATAGTAAGGGGCTACAACTTTTCTTTTGGATCTTCCTGGAGGTTTCATAACAAACATTCTTGCAGATAGTATTTTGACATTTCTGTTTCTAGGAACTCATAATACTTACCTTCATCCTATGTCATACTTCAGCAATTATTCCATCATGATTTTGAGTATTTGTATGATATCCTGCGAGCAAAATTGATTGTCAACATAAGAATGAGAGCATTAAATGCAAAATCGACATAGTCAAGAGATTCAAACCTTAGGCCGGTACCAGTTTTACTTGACTCTTCTCTTCGGTATCTTCTGCAATTTGTCCATGAAAATAATATGTCGATATGGTAGGCCCTTATATATATTCTCAATTTCGAGTCTCGAAAGTCGCGTTTTGTAGCATGCATTCTATCTTTTCACAATCCACTCCTCAAAAGCGGACTTTATTTCCGCTACACCGTTGAAGATGTACAGCTGCACAGTGACCATCTGTTGTTGCACACATGACCTTGACATCACAAACATTTTTCATCAAAGCAACAACACCACCAAGGTTTCAAATGTAACTCGCATTTGCACTGTGGAAGTTTATGCACAGGATGCCATTGGACTAACAATTTTGATTCATCAATTGAAGAGCTTGGATCGATGGATGGATGTGCTTTCCTACTTTGAGCTCAACGGCAAAAGAAATGAAACTAGAGCATGAAATGTCACTGAATGCCTGCAGCCTCTAAAATCTAGTTGTAAAGCATCCTTATTAAGGGCAGAAATGTTACATAGATGCATGAGATCCTAAGAAACTAGCGGATAAATCATACTCTGCCTTCCTAAATGTGGGTCCCAATTAGATTCATAATTCATTATCGCAAAAAGTTGGACACGTGTCCTTCCTTCCAATTATATTGCAGCACAGTATCCTCTTCCAATCATGTTACTTGCATCACATATTTTTCTTTTCAGTCTAGTCAGTGTGATCTATCATTTGTAATGATCAAGCCAAACTCCTGTCAGAAGATTGTATAATCAAGTTACCAGATGCCAAAGAAACCTGTATGATCAGTCAATTCCTGTGTAAATTCAAGAGCTTATTGGTCGCAGTGAATAACCTGAACGGGCTGGACTTACAAGCTATCTGAGATAATTCAACCTTCCCAGTTTATATGGCACAACCTGTTTCCCAAGCAGGCTTCCTCCCTCATGAAATCTTCTGCCTGTACTAAGCATTTTTATAACTATTAATATTGTTCAAGTATGTTGCTTCGAATCAATATTTCCAAACAGGTTAGAAAAATTAGAAGTGGCAAACATTCCAGACTTGTTATGAATGCGGGAACTGGCACTGCTGTTGCAATATATGTCAGAGAGTGCGGATGCAATTTCTGGAAGTGAAATTGCAGGGTAAAGCAAACTTTGAGACATAGGGCGTTCCATCCAACAGATCGCACATCTTGTCTAACCAGCCCCCAAGTCTGTGTAGGTAATTCAAACAATGGTAATGTTCTATCATGGGTATAGCATCAAAGTTGCTAAAACAAAACATTGATAGCCTTCCATAAACAATCAGCATGATTGCATCCTGTTAGGAGAGTGACGAGTGTGCTATTGTCTGGCTTCAAGCCTAACTCTTTCATTTCTGGCAGAATTTTAATGGCTCCTCCATTGCCATGACCATATTGGGCATGCGATGGAAGTGTTGCTGTCTATGAGATCACCTCTTGATTTTTTATCGAATATTCTGTGCGCATCTATCAACCTTCCACATTTTCCATGCATCATTTCCTACTATAGAACCAAAATCAGCTCTGCTGCTGATTATAGCATGTACACAATTAGGGCAGAAAAGCCAGCACAAGAATGAAGCACTGAAAGTCACGTAATCTCATTTGGAATAACAGATTCCCGTGACATATTCTGAAACAACTGTATTGCAGTAGTATTTTGCCCATGTTTTGCAAAAAATCATAGTATTCAGACAATTAGAATCTTCTCTTGCATTCTTTCCAAGACCTCATGAGCAGCCTGTAAATACACATTTGATGTACATAATAATTAGAGAACCATTCACAGCCTTGTCTAGAGTATCAAATCTACTAATAATAATATGAGAGTAGAACATTTTACCATCTGCAAGGGCTTCGTCATTAATGCATGTCCCTGATGAGAGTCAAGAAGGTGACTTCACTTGGTTTAATGCCCTCAGATATTATCCTTTCGAATACTTGGACGGCATGCTTGTTGTGCCCATTTTGTATATGTGAGGCAAGCACATTTGGTTTGCAGTTCTATGTTGAAGAATGTGACTGCAGCGTCTAAGCTCCCACATTTCCCATACATGCCAATAAGAGCATTTCTTGATTTCTGGCGTGAACTCAAGGTATCACTAGCAACATGAGTTTCCCACTTTCGGACATGCCAACAGATCACCACATGGTAAAATGCTGATATAAGAGACTTCATCTGCTAACATCTGCTAATAAATTGGGTATTCCACGAAATGAGATTTCATTAATTAATCTTTGTGAACATTTTGTTAGCATCGCCTAGACTCTCCACAATTCCCATACATATCAACAAATGCAATGCCTAAATCTCGTTCTGTTTTATGACTGATGGTATTGGCCTGTACCATCTTACCATCTGCTAATGCCATTTCTTTTGAAAGGAGACTGAGAACAGGGCTAAACATAGCCACGCTAGGTCTACTACCTTGCAATTGCACAGTCGCATAAGCGTTCTCACAATTGCCATCTTGGGAATATGCTGTTATCATTTTGCCCATGAGATTGCATCTGGCTCAAGTATTTCATTCAAAAATTTTAAGTGCGCACTCTAAGTATCCACAATTATCATACATTTTAATGAGAGCAGTTGTTGCAAGATCACCCTGAATAATGCAAGCATGTATAAGTTTACCATTTGGTAGAGCTTCTGGGTTACAGCAGAAATTTAAAATTGTAAGAAAGACTATTTTATCAGGCTTCGTTCCTCTTGTTTGCCAAAACTTATCCAGGGCACCCTTATCATTTTCAGCCCGAACCTATGAAACCTAACTAGATCCTTATAAAACCTGGGACTTTCTGTCATGTCCTGGCAGCAGACAACGGAGAATGGATGCTGATAATACAAATAACAGGAATGTGGAAGAACTTTTGCATACCTTCTTCTGGCTAATTTCGTGTTCGCTTGTAAATTTGTAAATATGATACGACGTAGCCTTTGAAAAACCATTCCATGAGGTTTCTGCTATTATGTTTTTAGACACCTTTTTAAACAAAAACACTAGTAACTTCTGAGAACAAAGCTCAGCTCTGCATGGGTCTAATGATAATCTCGTATAACAAGATTTGAAGGCAGAAAAGGATGCAACTCTCCATGGCTAAAGTTATGGGCACTTTATATAGGTTATAGATGAAAATGTTAAATGAAGATACTAAACATATTACAAAGGTGCAACATTTTTCCAAGTATGGTAACATGATATGTTCAAATAGGAAGATGTTCAAGGGTATGTGCATATATCGATTGTATGTTGGGATAAGGTTTTTTTTTAAGAAAATGCATCAAGGCACACACACAGTCATGATACTTTTGAATGTCAAAACCATCGATGGTTATTACTTGCAAAGCGATGCTATCACGGAAGCTTGAGGGCTTGATTTAAATCTCAATGTTTTACTAATTCAAATAATAAGAGGATTTGTTTTATATTCCATAGAAAGATCAAGATTAATTTTGAGAGTCGAAGGAAGCGGAATGAGTGATTAGGCCCACTACAAGTTGAGATGATTAAAATGTCAATTCTTGTAGAAAATGTTGCTTAGGGTGCAAAGAGATACGTGGTTGACGGTAACCACAAACAACATATATTATGAGAGAATAACATCATTTTATTGTTGTGGTTGGAAAAGCCCGACCAATGGCGTATGTACATGTGGAGAATTCTTCTCAATATAGAAAGAATGAAAATAATGTATATACAAAGAAAAAAACATATCAATGTGAGCTAAAAGGACTTAAGTGTAGAACCTAGCTTCCTAGGTCCCTTTGCAAAGAGAAGGCATCTGTGCATATCCCTTGCGCCTTTGTTTTCTTATAATCTCAACTTTTCGCTTCTTCTTGACTTGGATCTTGCTAGATGGGGCTGCTTCTTGCTAAGTGGATCTGGATTACCTGGATTGTGTGTTGTCTCTTTATGTCTTGCGCTTTCTTGTACTCCTCTTCCAATTTTCGTTTGATGGATATAATCTTTTCGTCTTGAATGCTAACTTCGAATTCTGCTTCTTTTGGACTTGGATCTTAGGCTTGATAACTGGATCTTGGATCTTTGGCATGTCTGGCCTCTGGATTTTCTTTCTGTCCTGCTCTTTCTTGTACCCCTCTTCCACTTTTCGTTCTATAGATATCATCTTTTCGTCTTCTTTAGTTTTTACAACTTCTTGTTTATGCAAATCTAAATCTGACAAACCTTTTGATTGTTGTTGGATGCCTAGAGCAGGGCATGGATCCTCAGTTGTTGAAGTGGAGGCTATCAAGTGCGCGATCAGAGACTCTTTATTCCGCCTCAGCTCTTCAACGTCTGCTAATGCAATCACATAGTGAAGTAAAGTGCATGAATCAACGCCGGAGCTCTCAGAAAACTGCTTCCAATCCTTCATAGATCGCCCTCTCGCTATCGCCATCTCTCAGCAAATGCAGGAACAACTCACGTAAGCCATCTACTTATTCACGAGGAATTAAATCTAACGGTTCTAGGGAATTCGATATTTCCCTGGGGTTAGATCTGCACCGTTCAGCCAGAAGCCCGCGTTATCCAATAATTTGGGCCAAAATCTACTTCTACTAAATCTGCACAGTTTCTCGATTCAATCAGAAGCCCCGCGTTATCAAAATTATCTCGATTCAATCAGAAGCCCCCGCGTTATCAAAAATTATCTCGATTCAATCAGAAGCCCGCGTTATGCAAAAATTAGCAGGCAGAAAAAATCCAATTCGCAAGACATAAAGATACAGCCCCCTCAACGTGGCACAATCCCAGCCCTCAATCCAAGCCTGGAGGGCCAGATATCAACGACACAAGGAGGGGTCTGTATAATACGATCTACCCCATAAAGCTTCACATTTTATTGCCTGAGAAATGTAGAATATAAAAACCTTAGAGTATAATATTTTTTTTTTTTAAAAACTAGTTCGTGACCCGGTCGCGTGGCGTGGCATCGCCTCAATCCCACAATGGAATTTGGCTCTGCCATTTTGGCCTCTCTTGATGCAAAACTTACGATATTATCGCTTTCGCCTATCTAAATTTGTGCTTTTTCGTGAAAGAGGGCTTTCATATTTGTGCCTTTTTAGGTGAAAGAGGGGTTTCATATTTAGAAATTTATACAACTCATTTGCATGTTTTATTTATTCAATCAGGCATTGCACGAACATCGAACTATTTTGCCCATCGTGCCTAAAACACCAATGAATTAGGCTCCATGGCACGAAAAGTGCATTTTCTTTAATGCATTTCTTGATCTTTGAAACTCCACGATATGCAATCATACATGTCAGACAGAAGAGTGTGTTTTCTTCTTTCCCTATCTTGCATTTTTTTAGGTAATTGGAGACTTCTTTAACTTCTAGCCTCTACTTAGACTTTTGATTATAACCATGTAAATCCAATCTAGGCATAACCATGTAAATCCAATGTAGGCCCTTCTTAATATTTATAGCCTCTACATCATAACAATGTAAATCCAATCTAGGCATAACTAGGTAAATCCAATCTAGACCCCTCTACAACATACACCTCGGATGTAATAATTCAAACTTCACCATTTAAACATTGCATCATTATTAACTTAAACTTCGAGAACCACCCCAAATTATTAAGTCCATCTTGAGAGACATAAAATAAATCATGATGTATGCAATTCGGGGATTCACATAGAAGACCATTATAAACCAAGTGAGTGGTTGGAAGGGGTTTTTTCGTTTGTATACTAGGGGTTTAAATCGCCTCTTACTAATATTCTAGTGTATTTTCTCAGGTGGAATGGGTGTATTTCCAACACTTTCACGTATGTATTTGGGTGTTTCTTCTCACCTTAAACGCCGCGTGGCATTTGCTCATGTGATAAAGGTGAATCCTTGAAATGCAATTAAGCGGATATCACGATACGGTTATCTTTCATCTGTTGTAAACTTGTAGAATTCCCCACATATATTCAAGACATTTCTGAGGTAACCTTGGCGAGACAAGGTAATTTTGAGCACCATCGTTCTATCGACACTAGATGTCTTCCATGATAAATATGGTCATGTAAATACTGGGTTAATCACAATTCTGCGCCTATCGCATCATCCACATAGCATTTTTTTTTTTTGCTTTTCAAGGATGTCGATCCAAAAGTTTGATGCTTATCTGCGACACGATTTGAGAGTTTTTGCCCGTCTTTCGATTCTTTAGGATTTTTTACCTTCATTTAGACCATTCTATCCTTCATTTGAACATTTTACCCTCCATTCCAGCGGTTTTCTTGCACAAATTTGTGATTAACTTGTATTCACGTTACATCAATGCCCCATGCCTTGAATTCGGTAGTCGGGGAGGCCTCCATGTCATCGGTAGCGTCGGCCGACCTTTCATTCTGTATACATGAAATTGCTAGATCACGGATTGTGCATGCAAACTTCTATTTTGGTGATCACGAACTAGTTTTCAAAGAAAAAGCATTATAGTGAAGGCTTATTTATATTCTACACTTGTAGTGGTACCTACTTATTTGAGATTAAGACATTATTATCAAGTCTTAAACTTGATAGCAAACTTGATCAAGTTTATTATCAACATTATTAATCAAGAATATTATCAAATTTAAGACTTGATAGTCATGTCTATTCTACTATAATGCTTTTCTTTGAAAAACTAGTTCGTGACCACCAAAATAGAAATAGGATCGCGTGGCGCGTGGCATCGCCTCAATTCCACAATGGAATGCGGATTCTGTCATTTCGGACTCTTGATGCATATAAGTCAAAGCAAAACTTACGATATCATCTGCTAGGCCTATCGTATATCGTGAAAGGGCTTTCATATATAGAAATTTATCAAACTTGAGCCTTTTTCATGAAAAGAGGTTTCATATTAAGAAATTTATACAACTCATTTGCACGTTTCATTTATTCAACCTCCAAATGTCAAAGTGAAAATCTTACGGCATTATATGACAAAACTACAATGCTAAAATTTTTGAGAACCACATTGGTTTCCCCAATCAAATGTATGTGCATCCCATGAGTAAAAGCGACCAAATGAGTGATCCCCTTGTCAACAAATCTCTACAAGAAAAGAAAACTATTAAAGTAACCCATTAAACATTAAACTTTAGTAACTGCATAAAAGCGACACTTCATATGACAAGTACTCACGTCAACTCAAGTTGATCTGCAAAACCTTCTCACCATATTTCTTTGTTGTATATCCTATTTATGGCCACCACACTTTGCCCAATATAAACATTATTTTTTAATTAGATCTTTCCTTGGCTATTGCTTCCAAGATATAAATCATCATCTAAGAGGATAAGAATGTGAATCAATGAATGCCAAACATGCAAACAAGCAAGCAGCTCAATAGTTCAATGGTAACAAGAACATCTGCGTCTGGAAGCAATGAATCTTCAAAATTTGTCCATTGCTATGCATTTCTTGCTATCGATCATGGTCTTTGGTTCATTTAGGTAATCGTATTATGTCGATTCGCGGCATTTCATTGGCTTTTCTTGATGCATGGAATAAGTGATGTACAATATTGTTACAAAAAACCTAACAAGTTGTAAACCATGGGTACTAGAAGGTCCACAAGTTTCAAATGCAAATAATTTACTGGCGTCTGGAAGCAATGAATCTTCAAAATTTGTCCATTGCTATGCACTTCTTGCTATCGATCATGGTCTTTGGTTCATTTAGGTAATCTGTATTATGTCAAGTTGCAGCATTTCATTGGCTTTACTGATGCATGGAATAAGTGATGTACAATATTGTTACAAAAACCTAGCAAGTTGTAAACCATGGGTACTAGAAGGTCCACAAGTTTCAAATGCAAATAATTTCTCAACCTCATAGTGTTTCAAAATTTTGGACCTTAAAATTAAAAGGTGGAACATACTTGAGGGCATATGTACCACTAGCATAAACTTAAATCAATCACAAATGGAATATTTTTCTTGTTTCAAGAGATCCTTCCAATAGCGTCGTTTAATTTCTCATATCAGCGACTTCAAAGAGGAATGAGTGAACCTTAAATTCCTAATAAGAACACAATGAGTAGTTAGCATTTCAAAGTCTAGGATGTTCCCTTGCATATAAGCTAAAGGGAATCACATCTTTAACTTGGCATGTCGATAAACAAAACTAACTAGATCATTTTGGAACTCTAGGAAAATGAGCATGCAACTCCCTCTCTATCTGATGTCAATTATGCTTATACAAAATTGTAGAGCTAACATTGTAAGTCCTTGCACTACTTGGCTTGCAACCGGCATAACAATTGTTAGGTATAGCGGATACGGGCAATGATACAACCTCTATGGCGGCTGCCATGATAAGCGTCAATACCGGTTTTGAATCCTCCATCTACTCGCCAAAACAACTATTTCTCCTAGTCCTACAAAGAAGTACTTGAGGAGACAATAGAATTCAATTCAATTCTTGGCATAAATGAATTGTTAACATCTCGTGTAATTTACCAAGGTAAATTATCACGGGCAATGATCAAAGCTTCTAACCTCATGAGTTTTTGAAGCCTAATTCGAGGACCACCAACATATTTTATTGAACTTATTGGACTTGCACCTGTTCCATCATCATGTCTAAAGATCACGGAAACCAACAACCCAGAAAAAGTCTGAGAACTTATAGGAGGTTATGACTTTTAGCATTCCACAATAAAAAGTTAAATATAAAAGTGAAACATCGGAAGATTAGCTTTGAATAACATCGCATACTACGTATAACATTTGCATTTGCTTTTTTCTACCCGCGGTCAGAAGATGTCCATGCTAGCTATTTTGATATTCACCTAGACGCGGTAATACACTTCTTGATATGCATAACTTCTACAAAGCGAGCTTAAAGCTACGAATACTCGACTACTATGCACATTTGGAAGGCACATATCTTCTTTGTCTCAAATAGTTTTTACTCAATTGTTAGGATTACGTCACAAACATGACTCACAATTCCATAGTATAGTTGAAGCCTTACTTGGAGTGAGACTTATCACGGACACCTAATAACATCTAAATTACGCACCTTTAAAAGAGCTTTAGCTTTGCCAATCCCGAGCCACATATTTAATATAGCTCGATGGTGCTGTGATAATAACAAGATTATTATAAGAAACAATAAGTAAAGGATCTTACGGATAGCGGTGACTTCATAACTAGTTAGAAGGAACATTCGGATCACATGCCATAACTAATATGTATATATCTCATACAACAATTAATCGGGAATATTGCCACGAGAAAAAGATTCTTGATCATCAAAGGTTCGCATCCTCTAATTGTCCACATTTATTGTACATTGTGATAACATGTTTACCCTCGGCTAGATCTGTGATGCTCCTTGCACTATATATGGCGGCCCGTATACATCGAAGGACCTTTGCCATCCAGCGGCCACCCGTCGCATGGGCCCTCTGTCTAACTTCGCATCGGGGACGGACTATTGAGTAGAGGACACAGAGGTGTCATTCATCCGATCCTCTAGGGGTCCCTATGTTAGCGGAAGAAAATATACAACATAAGCACTAGCAATAATAACAACAAACTACCTCGAAGGTAGTGATAATCCATCCATCCATGTCATCAAATACAACAATACAAGAAATGCTTTCAATTCTTTAGGGTTTTACGTTCATTCGAGCCATTCTACCCTTCATTCCAAACATTTTACCCTCTATTCGGCGGTTTTCTTTGCGTGGGAATTATGATTAACTTGTATTCACGTTAAGCCGTAATGCCCCCCTTGCTTTGAATTCCGGTGAGTTAGGGAGGCCTCCACATTGTCGTAGCGTCGGCCGGCCTTCCCCACGGAATTCAAGGCAAGGGGTATTCTGTATACATGAATGAAGTTGCGGATCTGGATTGTGCATGCAAACTTCTAATTTGGTGGTCACAAACTAGTTTTCAAAGAAAAAAGCGATTATAGTGAAGGCTTTTTTATATTCTTGTAGTGGTACCTACTTATTTGAGATTAAGACATTATTATCAAGTCTTAATCTTGATAGAATAGAATAGAATAGAATAGAGTTTTTATTGTCCGCGGAGACCAATTGAATTAGGGATAGCAAACTTGATCAAGTTTATTATCAACATTATTAATCAAGGATATTATCAAGTTTAAGACTTGATAATAATGTCTTAACCTCAATAAGTAGGTACCACTACAAGTGTAGAATATAAAAAGCCTTCACTATGATGCTTTTCTTTCAAAAACAGTTCGTGACCACCAAAATAGAAATAGGATCGCATGCATGGCGCGTGGCATCCGCCTCAATCCTATAGTGGAATTTGGCTCGACCATTTAGGACTCTTGATGCACATAAGTCAAAGCAAAATTTCACGATATCATCTACTAGGCCTATCTGTTTCGCGAAAGATGGGCTTTCATATATAGAAATTTATCAAATTTGTGCCTTTTTCATGAAAGAGGGGTTTCATATTTAGAAATTTATACAACTCATTTGCACATTTCATTTATTCAATCTCCAAATGTCAAAGTGAAAATCTTCTGGCATTATGTGACAAAACTACACTGCGAAAATTTCCGAGATCATAATACCAGGCATCCACATTGGCTTCCCCAATTAGAAGTATGTGCATCCCATGAGTAAAGCGACCAAATGGTGACCTGTTGCCAACAAATCTATACAAAGAGAAGCAACTATTAAAGTGACCCATTAAACATAACATACTTTCGTAACACGCAAAAGCAACAGTTCATATGACAAGTACTCACGTCAACTCAAGCTGATCTGCAAAACCTTCTCACCATATTTCTTTGTTATATATCCTATTATGCGGCCACACACTTCCCAATAAATATTATCTTTTAATTAGATCTTTCTTTGGCTATTGCTTCCAAGATATAAATCATCATTTAAGAGGATAAGCATGTGAATCAATGAATGCCAAACATACAAACAAGCAATCAGCTCAATAGTTCAATGGTAACAAGAACATCTGCGTTTGGAAGCAATGACTCTTCAAAGGCGCCCACCATTGCTATGCACTTCTTGCTATCGATCATGGTCTTTGGTTCATTTAGGTAATCCGTATTACGTCGATTCGACATTTCATTGGCTTTACTAATGCATGGAGAAAGTGATGTATAATATTGTTATAGAAACCTAGCAAGTTGTAAACCACGGGTACTAATGAGGTCCACAAGTTTCAAATGCAAAACGGTTTCTCAACCCCATAGTGTTTCAAATTTTTGGACCTTAAAATTAAAAGGCGGAACATACAGCTAGCATAAAACTTAAATCAATCACAAATGGAAATTTTTTTTGTTTCAAGAGATCCTTCCAATAATGTCGTCTAATTTCTCATATCGCGACTTCAAAAAGAGGGTCGTGAACCTTAAATTCCCAATAAGAACACAATGAGTAGTTAGCATTTCAAAGTCTAGGATGTTCCCTTGCATATAAGCTAAAGGAAATCACATCTTTGGCAATTTGTCGATAAACAAAACTAACTAGATCATTTGGAACTTTAGGAAAATGAGCATGTAGCTCCTCTCTATCTGAGTCCCTATACTTATGCAAAAATTGTAGGGCTAACATTGTAAGAACCTTACACTACGGCTTGCAACCGGCATAACAATTGTTAGGTATAACGGATCACGGGCAATGATACAACCTCTATGGCATTTGCCATGATAAGCGTCAATACCAATTTTGAGTCCTCCATCTACTCATAAAACAACTATTTCTCCTAGTCCTACAAAAGTACCTTAGAAGACAATAGAATTTAAGCGAATCCTTGGCATAAATGAATTGCTAATTAACATCTCCTATAATTTACCAAGGTAAATTATCACGAGGCAATGATCAAAGCTTCTAATTGAATGAGTTTTAGAAGCCTAATTCCGAGGACCACCAGCCTCAATCCCACAATGGAATTTGGCTCACGCCATTTTGGACTCTCTTGATGCAAAGCGTCACGATATCATCTGCTAGGCCCATCTCGTCTCATTCAAATTTGTGCGTTTTTTCAGTGAAAAGAGGCCTTCATATATAGAAATTTATCAAATTTGAGCCTTTTTCGTGAAAGAGGGGTTTCATATTAGAAATTTATGCAACTCATTTTGCGCGTTTTATTTATTCAATTCGGCATTGCACGAACATCGAACTATTTTGCCCATCGTGTCCAAACACCAATGGACTAAAATCCACGATATGCAATCATACATATCAAGCGAGAAGAGTGTGTTTTCTTCTTTCCCTATCTTGCATTTTCTTAGGTAATTAAAACTTCTTTCACTTTTAGCCTTTGCTTAGACTTTTGATTATAACCATGTATATCAATCTAGGCATAACCATGTAAATCCAATGTAGGCCCTTCTTGACATTTAACCTCAACATCATAACAATGTAAATCCAATCTAGACATAACTAGGTAAATCCAATCTAGACCCCTCTACAACATATAGCTCGGATGTAATATAATTCAAAATTTACCATTTAAATATTGCATTATTATTAACTTAAACTTCACGAGAACCACCCCAAATTATTAAGTCCAACTTGAGAGACATAAAATAATATCATATAGATAAATCATGATAATGTGGATAATGCAATTAGCCAGTATTTGATACCGATTATCTTTCACCCGTTGTAAACTTGCGAGAATTACCCCACATATTTAAGATAGTTCTATAGGCAACCTTGATGAGACAAGGTAATTTTGAGCACCATCACTTGATTCTCACCCTGGATTTACCCCAGCCCGGACTGGCTAGCACCGCTTTCACGAATCAGCATGTATCGCCATATACAGGATCATCTGAATTGCACATGCTCTTGTTTTCGTCTGTCATGCTCTGTAACAAACCCTTCTAAATTGCCCAAGTTCTTGAGACTTTCCATCCCGCAATACCACGACTCTAGTTTTGGTCATGTTTTCGCAATAGTTCTTGGTTGTGCTTTTGGCTTTCATGCACAGTAATAAATCTTTCGAATTGCCGGGCTCTTAAGGTTTCCATCCATGACGCCAAGACGACTCTAGTTTTGGTCATGCTTTTGCAATAGTTCTTGGTTATATTTTTTCGCGTTTGGCGGGGCCGGGCCCACATCACCATTCTGAGAGGCCCATACATATCTGGCCCATATCATCTTGGCTTCTATAGTCCATATCGATTGGCTTCAATCCTTTTCATAAGCTCGGCATAGGCCGCATATTGCAACCGTTTCCCGGGCTACTTTGGCATCCCAGGTGCGGTTTAATCCTCTAGATGCATGCTGACTATACATCACGGTTAGCTTTGGTCTTCTCGCGTTTAGCTTACCCCTCAAGCCAACCCCTTACTAGCGCAATTCTATTGGCCTTTTGTTATGACTCGCAAAGCCAAGGAGTTGGCGAGAAAGGTAGCCAAGATTAAGCCTTGTTCGCCACCCCATTAGCACTTTTTAATTCTGTTGAAGCCCCTAGGTTAGCAGCCTCTTCTCGGCCAGCAGATGCTGCTTCACCATCGCAACCGCTACCATTACCTAAGCCACAGCCTGACCCACTCACATTCAGCTCCAAGCTACAAGCTACAAGCTCCATAACTTTTACGGAGACCTCAGCCCAGGTGCCTGTAGGCAGTTGGACGTAGGTTCTAGACATCTTGGAATTCTTGATCAAGGATAACTCATTTGGAAAAATCTTTAATTTTTGCCTCGCCAAAGCATCCATGGGTCCTTCTTCTGATCTAGTTGCCATTGGATAATTCCTCAAAGGATCTAAGTATCATTGGTTTCCTTCATGCGCTCGAATTTATTACGGGAATTCCCTTGTCTTATAACGTTCTTAAATCTGCTGAAGAAGTTAGCGATGATGCCAAGTACAAAGTGCTTGGGGACATATGTGCTTGTCAACATAAGTTTTGGGCTATAGACCAACACATGTTTATAAAGAGCAAAAACAATATAGGAGCAATCAAAGTGATTGCTTCCAGGCATTAGAATATACTTCTCAAAAATGACACAAACCTGATGCCACAAATGGAAAGATTATCAAGTTGTAATGTGCATTCAAGGTTAAGGTTCTTAATTATTTACCATTAAAGTAATAGAATTTCAACTTGTTTCATATGCACATTCAACATTCTTATCTGGTCAGTACTAAAATAGTAGAGTTTCAACTTGTAGTATAGAGCATACAATCCTGCACACTAAAACAAATAATTCATTTCTATGACATCACAACAAAAAAAATTGATTGGAAGTGCTAAAGTATAACGATCCTACTATCCTGCTCATCTACTCTTCAAACATGTTCCTAGGACGCCATGCCATAGTGCATTCTGAACGAGCACACTAAAACACTTAGTTCATGATAAATGCTAACATACCACAATAGTATAAATGATTGATATTGCCCAAAGCACGATAATCATATTATCCATTCAATTCAAGCATGAACTTAATCCTTTGCTGATGATATGCTCCTGGAAACCTGCAATAAACCATAGTGTAATCGCATGTGTCTTCCAAAACAATAGCACAAAAACCACATTGAAGGCACGAATACCTATGCAAGGCATGATTGAGTACAATAACATACAAAACGTCCTATCTCCCTATAAAACTAGAGTTATAGCTAGTGTAGTATCAACTCTTTTAATTTGGGTTTTTCCGGTATGGAAAAAAACTTTTTTGGAATTTTTTTTAGAGGATGGCCCTAAGGTTTTTGGATATCCCGGTACTGAAAAGTTTTCAGATTGTCCGAAAATGTGTGTGGTGCTCAAAATGTTTTAAACGTCTAAAATTTTTTCCATATCATGGAGACGCGTGGCTCCGGGAGCATTTTATGCCGGATGGAGGGGGATTTGCATACAGCAAAATGGATTCTTTCAAGATTGTAAAAATGGATTCTTTCAAGACTGTAAAAAGCGGCCGATGCACGTTATTTGTTTTCGAGATGTCTGAAACCACATGCAGATTAGCGTTCATATGAATCGATGTGTGTAAGTATGAGTTGCAATATTTTCTCTGTTTAGAGGGACGCGTTCAGAGGCAGGAGTCATCAGAAGGTGGATAAGTTCTCATTTTGCCTTCCTTTTGCTGGGTTTTACTGGGAGGAGTCGACAGAAGGTAGACAATCTTACATTTTCTCTTCCTTTTGTCTGATTTTTCGGTCTAACCATGTGGCTAGAATATGAATACAAGGTTGCAATATTGATCAACGTAGAGATGAATGAAAGGAATACATTTGATTGGGAACCTGGAAGCATTTGAGTCATCATGATAGGTCCTGGTTCATGGAAACGTTTTGACATCTACTCAGTATTGTGATTAGAATAGGTTTCTCATTCATTTTAGCAATTACTGAATTGATTTCGAGAAAGCGGCATATCTAGGCTCTTTTAAGCTTCCAAAATCCATTGTTAATAACAGCCAGCCACAGGCAAGCAATTTTGTTGTTGTATCTTTTCTTTGTCCTTTTTCTTTGTCCTTTAAAAACCAACAAATATCAAGCATTCCTCATTATGTTTGGAGTTAGTTGATACTGGTATCGTCATCGTGCTTCTTTTTCCTGAATGCATTTGCTTAAATCACAATTACTCCATTAGCATCTGGTCGAATTGCTTTTGAATGTTTATTTCCTGTTTGAGCAGAATTCTCACCAAGGTAAATGTATCTTTTCAGATAGTTGTGGCTTCAATGATTTTGTCATTACTTATAACTGTACTACATCAAATGCATGCCAATGTAGTACATCAAGATTGGTGCTTTTCAGGTAAATGTATCTTTTCAGATAATTGTAGCTTCAACGATTTAGTCTTGATTACTTAAAAAAGTCGATACCTTTGCACGTCGGCGAGTTTATACATAATGTGCAATTATATCCGCAAATGCAAAGATAGGATAAGTGGAAAATATTTATTTCTTGGCACTTTTGCCATATGCAAGTGACATCCTCTCTTGGTAGCATTATCGGTATTTTTCTTCTTTGTGGTGGTATCAGGCCTCATTGAGATGTACTTTAAGTGGAAGTTTTTGACAAGTCATCAGAGCGCTTTGCTGTGCTATGGGATGTAGTGATTTTGTGCATGATATGTACAGTAGAATGAAGGTTTCATTGTGTTAAATGTTTTGGGAAAATGCAACAAGAAAGCGCATAACCAACAAGTGTTATATGTCTAAGCATCCTCAAAGCCTGTGCCAGTAAGGGAGCCATGGAACAAGACAGGTTGATTCATGATCAAACTGTAAAAATTGGACCTTAGTTTGATGTGCGAAATGTGGAAGCGACTCATAGCATCTTCAGTAAATCCCTGATTAGATATTTACTGATTAGATAATGCAAAGAAAGAGCATAAAATCAACACAAGGAGAAATAGTGTAAGGGAGGCTCATACATGGCCACTTCGTTCAGAGGAAGTATGAGTCTGATGAAACATCTTGTAGGATATGTATGCTAGGTATTGGGAGTGTAGAAGAAAAAGACTGCAGATCTTTGAAGGATCGAAATATTCAAATATAGTGGCTGAGATGGAAATATTTCTGGATATGCAAACATGGACAAGGCCTCCATGCCCTTGAAGTTTTCTGGAGGATGCAAGAAGCTGGCATAATGTCAAACAACACTGCACTGGTGTGAGGTATGTCTTGCACTAAATATGTACGCTTTATACACTTGCTTAAGATGCATTTATCTGTTCATATTCATTGTTCCCACTATGCCATTGCCCATGGTTTTGATAATACTCCATTGTCAAATGTCTACATCAGACTTGCAGTCTTGCTTTTGGAATGGAGCTTAAGCTTTACTATGAAGGAAAACGGCTGGGAAATGACATTGCCATGCCACCTACTCGCAGCTAGGTAAATAACAGGCTGCCAACTGTATGAGATAAATTATGCATCTCAGTTTGTAAAAATGACATGTAAGATTCCTTTCATTACATATGCATGGCATTAGAGTGGGTTGCAGAACCGATCATTTTGACATGGACTGTGAGCATGGGTTTTGCATAATAGATCTTTTTTCGGGAAGGGCAATAGGATGAAGGACCTCTCATAAGGTTATATGTTAGATTAAATGTCAGTTCTCTTCAACATTTATTATTTAATTACTCCATCCATTATTTTGCCTTTCCTCAAGGGAAGTGTGAGTGGTCAGAAGACCAATGTGTTGCGAAGTTTGGTGCATTACTCCAATGCATTGAACTGGATTAGTGAAACGAGGAAAATGACTGCAGGCCCAGCTTGGAGCTTAGACGACCTCATGGAAACAGAAGAATTTGCTGCATTAGTGAATAGGAAAATCATTCTTTGGAGCCAGGCAAATGCTAATACCAGCCATAAAATGCCAAAGAGTTGCTTTTCACATCATGCAATTCTATGTCATAGAACACTTGATACGTGAGGGAGCCAACGAGAGCTCCAGTGTTTCCTGCTGCAAAGAAATGCCACTCAGACTTGCTTTTCTAGAAAGGCCACTCTACTCGGTGCACTTTAGTAATGTTGAAAAAATGAGTTCGCAAACCTATGCTACTTAAACAGTTCACATCTCCATTATGAAGGTGATGAATATCTTCTATGTAGTAGATGTATCCCCTAGCAATAGTACATTAAGATGTCACGTGGTGACTTGAAGTCAACAGGTCTTTGCATTTCATTTTTCTTAGATATCCCATCATATTTCTAACCCCCCTTGAGGCAAGGGCTTATCCAATGAAATAATAGGTCTTTGAGTTACAGTAGCTTATCCAATGTTAAAGGAAATGGGTGCTGCACTATCCATGGATAATATGTAATACTCAGGAAAACCTTGAATTTGTAATATTATGGTGTAGGGGCTTGGGCTTCTGGACAAGTGTAATACTAGACAGGCTGATAGAAGAATATAAAATATACACTAGAAGTTAAGTGATAGGCAGGCAGTTCTAGACGAATCAGGCCAGGAATAACTACTTTGCTTTGTTTGCCAACATTCTTGATTCTGCAAAACAAGTTGTTTTTTATACTCTATTGGTTGGTCTTTATACATAAATTCATCTAACTAGATTAATCTTAATTAAATATTGGATTTTCCACCCCTCTATTGCCATGGATGGAAATGGCATATTATGCCTGGTCTAAATTTTCATACCTTTGATTTAGCTTGAAGTTTAAAGATGTCACCTATGCAAGCTAATTGCCAAACATATGCCAATTTTTGCTTCCTGAAGCAAAGAATATCCATGACCTATTAATCAAACATAGAAGCTCGATCAAAATTCTTATGCAACCAAAATATCTTTGTTGTTGTAATTTACGTAAAGTTCTTATTTTCTTCAATTTAAAAGCAGATATTTTGTATCAAAGATGATCTTTAGCAAAGCATAAATGGGTACACAGGGATTGAGGCCAAATAGCTAAGGATGTTTAGTGCATATCTTTGGAACAAATTTTGAGTTTGAGGTTGCCATTTGCATTGGGGATACCATATGGTTGATGTGCAACATATCTTATTGTTTTTCTCATAAAATCTGGGAAGGTGATTCTTAATTCTTTCGTCTATTCAATCAACGAGTTCGGACTCTAGAGAGACCATTTTGAGTTCTAGCAATGACCACATATGTTAAGGTCCTGTATGGAGAATATTGCAGGTGCGTTTTTTTCCCTATTTGTTTGCAAAGCAAAACTCCTTTTTGCAGTTCAAACGTTGAATAACAGGATACAACATCCGAAAAGAAAAAGACGATAATAAGATTCATATGGAAGGATCTAAGTTAAACCAAATATTTGTATGTGTAATCTATGATGCACTTTCAGTACCAGTTTGACTTTCTTTTACCTTCAAGCTCCTAGATGGAAAATCGAAGTGCATAAATCGACACTCTATCCATTTTAGAAAGCTATTAAAACTCCATTAACAATTAACTTTGTCACAAAAATGGCTGCTTTTGTTATCACATTTTATTTCCAAGTGTTTGTAGAGAAGTTATGGTGCTCATATTTTACACACCAATGCTTTGCTTTGTTAATTCCGTGGAGTAATGATAGTTATTAGGACAATTTGTTTATTGCCACATTGCAACAATTTGAATACAATCACAAGCAGCCATGTATCATAAGCTTTAGCCATTGATAGCCAGACCATGTTTTGAACATGTTTCGTGAAACAACACGGCGGTCATATGGGTTCAAATGTTGTTCACGTTGGACATCGGGTCCTTTGCAAAGATAAGATGTAGGTTGATACAAAAGTGTTGGTGGAAGTTAAGACTAGAAATTAGGAATTCGCATTTAAAAGGGTTGATTCATAAGTTCATGCACTTTCTTTTTGTGCTTGACTATTGGTGTGGGTGCCCAAGTTAATAATCACCCATATTCCAACGAAACCTAATAAATTAACCTAATAAAATAATCTCTCATATTCCAACAAAATATGGTAAGATATGGTCTTATTTTATGTTGTTTCCTTAGTTCTACACTTAATCCAATAAGAATTTTCATTGTAGACATTATACATTTCGACAAACCATTATAACTACGTGGAACTACGTATTAAACCTTCCAAATTTCATAGAGGAAAAAACTATCGCATACATTTCTGTGCACTCCATCCCTTCACCCATTGCCATTCAAATAGAGGAGACTCAATTTGCTCACAATCATCAGGACCTACTCAATCAAAATAAACTCATGAGTAATCCTAATTACCACTTCTGCCCTCTAAATCAGACATTGCTTATAGTTGACACAATCCAACTTACAGCTATTGTTGCTTTCCGTGGACGTTAAAAAAATATTCTATTCTATTCTATTCTTTCACATTGCAATACAAATATCTATAGGTTGCTAAAGCCTACCAATGCCTCACAATAAAATCATTTCGATAGAACTATCTCATAAACAAAAAACAACGACTATAAAATTTCCACAGTTCAACATGTGAGACCAAATCCATTATTTTTTGCACAATGGTTCTTCATCCTTATCAATAAATATTAAAAGCTTGCTCTATACCACCCTTGCCCCCTCCAAGCCACATTGTTTTCTCTAAGCAACAAATACAAACCACCTCTTCAAATTGCTACTAAAGCCCGGCAACGCCGGGCACTATAACTAGTCTATTATCAATTCCAACCCACTTTCTCATTAGTATGGGGACCTTAGATACCAGGTTATGCATGTCAACTAACCAACCTCTAACCTCAATATCCAAGCATGGCAAAAATATAAATGGAAGTGTGCCTCTATCATGCCCCTTCCTATGACCACCCTCTATGCATTCCATAGAGAATTCCCTACAAGGGAGATTTTGCAACTCATAAGGGTAATAGAAACATACTAATATAAATGCAAGATACCTTACTTGACATTATGAACAACTCTTGTTGCAATGAGGTAATGATTCTAAAACCTTCTAGTTTGATTTTTGAAATCCTCATTTCTTCAAGCATGGTATGCACAATTGTAGGTTCCTTTCTCGTTTAAGGAGTTCCGTGAAAATTTTATTTGTTAATGAAGCATGCATGTATTCCTTCTTGTGACTCCAAATTCCATTCTTGCCTTCCTTCTTGTTCCTTCAAATGCAAACAGTTTCTCAACCCCATAGTGTTTCATATTTTTGGACCTTAAAATTAAAAGATGGAACATATGCGTGGCATAATCTTTGCTAGTATAAAACTTAAATCAATCACAAATGGAATATTTCTTTGTTTCAAGAAATCCTTCCTCGTATCGCATGACCTCAAAAAGAGGATCGTGAACCTTAAATTCCCAATAAGAGCACAATGAGTAGCTAGCATTTCAAAGTCTAGGATGTTCCTTTGCATATAAGCTAAAGGGAATCGTGATCTTTGGCAATGTGAGATAAACAAATTAATTAGATCATTTGCACCTCCGTGGAAATGAGCATGCAGCTCCTCTCTATACAAAGTCCATTATACTTATACAAAATTGTAGAGCTAGCATTGTAAGAACCTTACACTACCTAGTTTGCAACTTCAGCATAACAATTGTTCGTATAACATATATGGGCAATGATACGACCTTTATTGCGGCTGCCATGATAGCATCAATACCAGTTTTGAATCCTCCATCTACTCGCAAAACAATTATTTCTCCTAGTCCTACAAAGAAGTACCTGAGAAGACAATAAAATTTAACTGAATCCTTGACCTATTGGTCTCCGTGGACGTTAAAAAAACTATTCTATTCTATTCTATTCTATTCCTTGGCATAAATGAATTGCTAATTAATATTTCCTATAATTAACCAAGGTAAATTATCGCAGGAAATGATTAAAGCCTCTAACCTGATGACTTTTTGAGAAACCTAATTTCGAGGACCACCAGCATACTTTATTGAACTTATTGGACTTGCACTTGTTCCATCGTCATATCTAAAGATCTGAAACCAACAACAGAGAAAGTACAAGACATATAGGAGGTTATGACTTTTTGCATTCCACAATAAAAAAGTTGAATATCAAGTGAAACATCAGAAGATAACCTGAATAACATCTGCATAATTTGAATAACATTTGCATTTGCTTTTGCTACCACAGACCTAAGATGGCCATGCTAGATATTTTGATTTTCACTTGGACAACTGTAATACACTCCTTGACATGCATAACGTCTACAAATGAGCTTAAAGCTTCTGAATACTATGTACATGATATCTTTGAAACTCATAAACTGTCATAAAACCATGCATATTGGAAGGCACGTATCTTGCTGTCTCAAATAGTTTTTATTCAATTGTTTTTGTTTTTGTTTTTGTTTTTGTTTTTGTTTTTGTTTTTGTTTTTGTTTTTGTTTTTGTTTTTGTTTTTGTTTTTTTTAGCGCTAGAAAGTTCATTTATTTAGATTGTTATAATTACATATAGAAAAAGAAAAAGGAAATGCCCCAAGGGGCTTGAGCTAAGAGCTCTCGATTGGGGCACTAGCCCTCGTTCACACCACCTCAGTGCAAATCTACCACCATCACACATCCAAGAATATTTGAAGTGTGGGAGTTCCCATCATTTACTCCTCAACTGGAACGGCTGCAAACCTACCACCATCACACATCCAAGAACATTTGAAGTGTGAGTAAAAGCCCTGAACAGTGCCAAGCCAAAGCTATGTCATAGTCGCAGCCCCATTTTCTGAAGTGAGATATAGCCATAAGGGCAACATCATGGTTAAACACGTTTTTTATTTTTTGCACCGAGATCTCCTCTCCACCCATGGCAACCGCACATCTGTGCTTCCAAACAGCCCAGAGAGTAGTGCTGATGATGGAATGGCCCACCTTATTTTTAACCAACATCATAATCGCTGGCCATTAAACTGGTTGTGGTCGATTTGGAGGATGGGGGCAACCCATTCCCAGAAAGCCAAGATACATGTGTCCAATTTCTTCCTCATTGCCATATTTCAGTGGGCAACTAGTTTCTTCCACAAATTTCCTTTGGAGCAGCCAGGTTTTAGTGGCTAGACCACTTCATTAGGTGAGCCACATGAACATCTATATTTTCTTTGCACAATGTGATTGCCAACATTTCTTTAGCTAATTTACATAGCCAGATCTAGTTAGATTGATTCTGGAAGACACCGCCAGGAGATCATCACCAGATAGAGCTTTGTATATTGTGCTCACAGAGAGTGAGTTTTTGTTGTTTAACACCCAAATATCCTCCTGTCCTTCAATTCCTGATAACATACTAACCTGGCTCATTCTGTCTGAGCAGGTTCCTCCAATCATTAACTTGACCTTAGTCCATGACTACCAGCAATTGTTTTCCTGTGCTCTATAGGTCCTTTAGGAGAGATATTCTGGCACATTCCCATTTTCTACAGATTCTTGGGTGTCACAGAGCTAATGGGTAGTCCTCTTCGGTATTGATCATTGGGCTCCAAAAGATTAAGAGATTTCCTGAATGCCATGTGGCTTGTGCTCCAGTCTAAACATCTTTAACTCCCATCCAAGCTTCTAGGATCTTTCGCATAACTGGGGAAAATACCAGGTGCTATTTTGAAATCACTAAAGCATGCAAATTTACAAAGCAGCGACAGGGATGGCTTAGAGGTTGCTGGGCTTGCTTTGCCAAGCCAGTGCCTAATAAATTGAGATAAAAAATCTACCTTTTGGTTGAGAGCATCCCATACGAGCTTGAAGATAAGGGCTTGGAAGTGTGTTAACAAGTTTTTGCTGCCTAAGCCTCCAAGCATCTTAGGTTTGCACACTTCTGTCCATGCTATTTTAGGTAAGCCCTGCCAGATGAACCCTCTTATGAACTGCTCCATGTGTTGATATACATATTTGGGAGCCAACAGCACCAAAGACACATAATCGAGCTGTTGAGTACACAATTAGCTATAGTGATCCGACCCGCTATTGAAAGACCCTTGCTTGACTATAGGTTTATTCTTTTTTTCAATTTATCAAGAAAGGAGTTCCAAGTACCTAGAGGAAGAGCTCCTATTGTCAAGGGTAATCCTAATAGTTTGGAGGCCATATAATTGAGCATTTGCTGTTATTCAAACATACTCCAGTGAAGGTGCTGAAAGCCTTAATTGTCTCAAGGTAGTTGTTGAAGCTGGAATCGTCATACCTTGAGAATATAAATGTGTCATCGACAAACTGTTGTATGGTTAGCTGGATCTGAGATGTAAAAAGAAGTTTGATCCCATTGATCTCACTGTTTTAAGCTTTCGACTGCCCCAAGAGAGTCAGAACATTTGCTAGTAGAATAAATATATAAGGGACAAGTGGGCAGCCCTGTCGTACACCCTTCCTGAGAGGAAAAAGTTGGGTTGGACTGCCATTGATGAGGATTGATGCAGAAGCTGACTTGTTAAGCCCCATGACCATGTTTATAAATTTTTTCCCAAAGCTAGTTTGCCCATGACTTCCCTAATGGAATCCCATCTCACTATATCGAAAGCGCATTTAAAATCCAATTTGAGCATGATGCATTTCTTCTTACTTTGTTCATCCCAATGCAGGCCTTTGCAGGCGGCCAAGTAATTTGATAGAATGTTTCTACCTAGTACGAATGATGCCTGTTCTGCCCTTATTAGCTTGCACAATATTGGCTTAAGTCGATTTGCAAAGAGCTTAGCCATAAGCTTGTAGGTCATATTTGTGAGAGCAATTGGACGCCATTCTTCAATAGTAGATGGCTTTCCACCTTTGGGATTAAGGCAAGAAAGCCAGTGGATAGTGAAGGGTGCAGGCTCTCAAACATCCAAGCACCATGTAAGGCTGTTGTTAGATCATCACCAAGCTCATCCTCAGGAAAAATTCAGGGGGGAAGCCGTCAGGGCCAGGCGATTTGCCATATGCCATTCCCTTGAGGGTGGAATAAACTTCGTCCTTTGTTACTGTTAAGTTCTGCCATAAACATTACTCCCAATTCATAGTATAGTTGAAGCCTTACTTAGAGTGGGGCTTATCTGAGCAACTAATAACATCTCTAGATTCTGCACCTTAAAGGAGCTTTAGCTTTGCCAATCTGAGCCACATACTTGGTATAGCTAGCTGTGGTGCCTATGATAATAGCAAGACTATTACAAGAAACAATAAGTAAAGGATCTTACAGGTGGCAGTGACTTCATAACTAGTTAGAAAGAACATTCCAGATCACATGTGTATATCTCATACAACAATTAATCAGGAATATTGCCACAATCACAGAAAAGATTCTTGACCATCAAAGGTTCGCATTCTCTAAATTGTCCACATTTGCCGTACATTGTGATAAGGGCAGTCCACATGTTTACCCTCGGCTAGATCACTTGGCCCATCTATCTATCTATATATAATAATAAAGCCGTTTTAGGATAGTTTGTGCGCGATCTTGACCGTTGATTTTATTGTGTTTCACAACTTTCATTTTGAGCCGTCTAATAGGTAGTTATTATTTTGAGCCCAAATTGATAGGATGCCTTTTGGTCGATTTTGAGAAAAAAATGGGGATACGAGACACAGAAACAACAGTGAATACATGATTCTGCCCTATTGTGTCCTATTTTGGCTGGGGCACGACGTTTTCTTGTCAGTCTTCTGGAAGTGAGATGCGATATGCTTGTATTTTGTGATTTGTTTATTCGGCTTCCAACGATCCCGACGTATTTTGGCAATTTTCTTTCTTCGTCTTTCGGAAGCATTGAGATCGGCAGATCGCGCCATCGCTTCCGCCATCTCTGTCTATGCCACACATCAGCGAGAAAAGGGCCCAGCTTGAGTTTTTTACTTTGGCTATAGGTTATCAACGACAAGGGATATGATGGGGCAAAAGCAGATTTTCGGGTCATGTGGTGTCGTTCTTTTTGTTCTCCTTGCCGGGTATTTACCTTTTGATGAGCCAAATCTGATGGCACTATATAAGAAGGTTTATTTCTTGCTACCCTTTTATCTACTTTCCACCATTTTTCCGAAGTCAACCATTGGGCAATGTAATGGATAAATGCAGATTTATCGAAAGCAGAATTTACATGTCCTTCTTGGTTCTCTACCTCGGTGAAGAAATTGATATTTAAGATCTTAGATCCAAATCCTAAAACTGTGAGTTCTACTTTTCTCAAACCGCATAATACTACCTTAAACATTGATGTGGTTTCTCTCTTCATTACGATTATTGCATTATTAGCTTCATAGAGATAAAATATTATGCCTAATTAAATTTGTGACATGACAAAGATGGTCGTTGTATTATTGTCTTCTAATTTGGGCAGCTTGAGCTTAGATTGGGCTGCTCAAGTCAGGTTGATGATATTAAATTGTCCCATGCACTTCCTCTTTTGGAGGTGATGAGAACACTTCAACGTATTTAAAACATCAAACATTGTGGAGGAGCGGGATGAATAATAGACGTAAAACAAGGCATTTTAGTGGATGTTTATATATCTATGACAATGTTTGATGCCTTGTCAAGTTGGCATGTTTGTAACAATTTGGGCATGTCCTTTCATAGAAGGTGGTCATAAGGACAATAGAAACTTTTATTGGTTGTTCCAATGCCCAGTTCTTGAGCGGCTGCTTTTATAATCACATATTAGTAGAGCATTACTATGTTCAACATTTTCATTTATTTCTATATGTGACAACAGATCACCATCCCGTAATTGCTGGAAAATGAGTGGTTCAAAAGGGATATAAACCAAAGAACTTTCAAAGAGGAGCAAGATGTCACCTTGAGGATATTTATGCCGTTTTCAATGATTCGAAGTAAGTTTTTACGTACTAATTATAAATTATTCGTAGTAACGTATATAGATGATCCGATAGCCATTGATTCAATGCCAGGAGTATCTTGTAACGGAGCGAAGGAGACACAACCAGTTGTCATGAATGCATTTGACATTATCATGTCACAAGGCCTAGACTTGCCGTGCCTCTTTGAGGGGCACCAGTCCCGTTGTTTCTATGAATGCAAATGTTTGTAATTATGTGTCGCCAAGTTAATGCATAGCATGCCACGAATATGGATGAGTCTGTGTGAAGGAGGATTAGAATATTAGGGACTTATATTTTGTGGAATATAATCGGGATCGATAAGATCCACTATGATGCTTGTGTTGGAAATGCACTTGTTGATATGTCCTTGTTTTGCTTATGATGTAACCTTCCTTGCGGTCCTTATAAAGATGCAGCGTCTGCCGCCTCGGTGGATATAATGATTGAGTACTTCAATTCTATGAAAGACTTCAGGATATAGCACCAAATGCATCTCAAGATGGTTGCGTGGTTGATATTCGGGTGTGCATGGTGACTATAAGTCTCGCTCCTCATTAAATTCCTTGTAAGTGGTTTGTCCTGTTGGTCCATGTTTGCATCTATTGTTAGGCTTTTTGTTGTTCTAATGTAGATAACCTTATATTGCGAAATGTGCATGGAAATAATCTTAATGGCAGCATTCCTCTTGAATTACATTTCCATTCCGTTCCTTATGATCCTATTAACAATATCCTTTTACAAGATGAGCATCAATCTTTGCGCCTCTTCAAGCTCCATAAAGGACTTCCCAAATTTCTTACTCAGATCGAGCTTGAAGATTCTAAATCCCCTGTAAGAATTTTCAAATTCAAGCGTTGAATATTGCGTTTATGCATAGCAAAAGATTCCGTTAAAATTGTTGGAATCTGCAAAATCCCAAATTATTTTTCAGTATGATCTTGTTCTAGAATTTTTGTGGTATCTCAGAATCGCAGAGTGCCTCAAGATTAGTATTACTTTGGAAAATTATAAATAGCATTTCATTTTCTGTGGTCTTATGTGAAATTGGTTATGTGAATTTTGAGAACCTTGTGCTTTGATTAGGTCAATCGTAACATCATGCAAAACAATTTAGGCATGTGGTCTCATGGAGTGTCATGATTGCCGGATACCTTAAAGCAAGAGAAGGCATTTTTGCTCTAGAGTGCTTTGAGAGCATGCAAATGGAGGGCATAGAACCGACATAAGGTCACCTTTTTTGAGCATCATCAAGGCATGTGGCAGCTTAGCAAGCATGAGATTGGCGAGGGGCCATACATGAGCGAGCTATTGAAATCTTTCGGACTTTACAAAATGAAGATGCGGTTTCATGGAAAGTAATGATTACGGCATTTGCTCATAATAATAACGGTATGCTTGTGCTAGAGCATTTTAATACCACAAGAGATAAAGGCTATATATCCCCGTTGTGTATCCACTATTATGAGTCCCCTGAAACAATTACCATCACGTTCTTGTCGAGAGTGCACGCAAATTGTGGGCAACCGCAACAAAATCAAGACAAACCGAGAGAACTATCCTAATGTGTTTTAACATGTAAATTAAGAACAAAGAACTTACATATTTGTTGTTTTCCCTCAAGAGCTTTGAAGATTTCCAGTCCTCCCTATCACACTATCACCTTCTCCTAACTAGCATGACTTTTAGAAGTTTTAAACCATATCACAGAGGCTTCACGAGATACCGTTTTCCTAGATAAATGATTGGAGTGACACAAAAGCTTATCTGATTGGTTTCTCCTTTGATATTTTAACTTATCAGCTCTTAAATCATGTTACATGCCAAACTGAGACATGTAAGGAGTTTATCTTCCTTTTTGTTTGTTAAGCTATTATAATAGGTCTCAAACCCGACAAATATAACTTTGTGATGTTTAAAAAGGGCAGTTTTTCCATGATGTATGGGAAGATGAAACAAGGATTTTGTGTTTAGAAGATAAGATCATGAAAGAAGGATTTTGTGTTTAGTACAGAGTATCGTGTTGATATTTAAACCGCTTGTTTCGCACAGTTCAGGACTAGCATATTGCTATGTTCTCTCCCCGGAGGAAGGATTTACATGCAGTACATGGAGCCTTTTATGGTCTTCAAGAATTCAGACATCTTTCTCTGATCCCCAGCATCAGCGAACGGCTTTTCTCCCTATATATTGCATGCAAGGTATGATTATTGTAAGCATTAGATACAACAAATATCTGTATTTACTTTTAGTAGGGCATACACCTTTGTCATGCAAGTATCCAGCTCTTTGATAATTAAAACAGAGATAGCCTTTTTCCATCATTTCTGTAAGAAGATCATAAGCCTTATGAACCTGACTCGTATTGTGGAAGCCCTGAATGAGTACATGATAAGTGCTATCAGCAGGTGTGCATCCAACCTCAATCATCTCTTGGAATACATGATAAGCGTCCTCCATTTTGTTAAGTTCACAAAGTCCATCTATGAGCATAGTATAGATTTTGATACTGGGAAGATAACTTTTTTCTATCATAGTTCGAAAAAGAGCATAGACTACTGGAACCCTTTTTATCTTGCAGAGGCCGTGTAATACTAAGTTATAATGAACTGACTCAGGATGAACCCCTCTACTTGCCATATCACTAAGCAACTTATGTGCCTTGCAAAGACCATCTATTAAGCTGCTATAGATGGTAAGAATAGGCACAAGATTCTTTTGTATTATTTGCTGCAAAAGTGCATGTGCCTCAATCACTTTCTTGCCCTTACAAAGACCATCAATTCTAGGTACTAATCAGTCTTTGTGAAGTCGACAACTAAAAAGACAACCCAGGTGCAAAAGATATGAACGGAAGGGGTGAGTTAAATTGCATAATACATGTTCTAGATTTATATTCACACTATGTTCTTAATTAATGCGTCGTTATCAGATTTATTTGTATGTAGTTGTAGCATGGATCTTATATAGGCTTTCTGGTGTGATGCCAAAATGCAAAGCCCAATTATCTGTCACAAATCTCAACAGCTGTCATAATCTGCCCTACATTAGAAATGTCTGAACAAAAGACATTCTTATTACATGTTTATGGTCTACTAAAAAGGCAAGTGGTATACTTAAGCAGATAATTGGGACTTTTTGCATTTTACACATAATCTCAAACAGTTCCAAGTTATTTCGTTCACTTGCTGGAAGTTCCAGAGTAGTGGCATTTTGAATGTTTATGGTTAACATTTTTGCCGCTTCATCTTCAAATAGCTCATGAGATGGTTCGTGATGTTAGAGCTGCATGGTTAAATATGTTGTATCAGAATGTATCTTGTAAGTAAGATGACTGACTTTGTACTAACTTTTGTCTCTCTATTAATTTTAGGTGGCTTCAACCGTCCCTCGCCAAGAAGAAGTAAATAGATGACATTTTATTGCTGGGATGCAGAACTTCATTAAATATACATTCAACAGCATGTCATATGTACAACAAAATTTTCATTGCCGTCTCTTCTCTTTTTTCCACAGCTGGCTACTTGAAGGCTGCTTAATGGCAGCTCCAGTAAGGCTGGAGACAAGCCTGTGAACTTCGTAAGTTTAGGCAATTTCTTAACCAATTCATCATTTCTGAATTGTAACATCATCTTGTAAATTTGTGTCTGATAATAGTAGGGATCCTGGTACTTTTTGATTTTCATGTACATGATGAGAATCATTCTAATTTGCTGTAGGGGAGCATTCTTGAATTAGGGACCATATGCAGATCATATGTTTTATGGATTGAATTCCTCCATAGCATCCAAAGTTTATACAGTTTATTTGAGTGTTGTGTTATTCAAACTTTTTGGAATGACATTTTAAATTATCATTGTACTAGGCTTTATCTCATAATAACAATGCTTGAGAGGTGCTTGCAGTTAAGCTCATTTGACGTGTGGTTGACGATGCATAATAGTACTTGGATGCCATAGATTTTTGGTAGTAATTATTGTATTTGTATTGATCCACTCATAGCATGGAGTGCACTTGACTTTCTTCATTTGTTCATGACTCTGACTAAATAGAGCTTGTGGTGGCTACATAACATTCTAACACATGGTTCTTTCTCTCAATCACCTGTGTTTGGGATTTTCAATATAAGATGGGAACTTATAAGATGAGTAAATATCGTAGCGACTTAAAGTCCAGTCGTTGAAATATCCTGCATGAGATGTCCATCCATGCAAGAAGTTTTCTGGAAATTGTGCGTGTGATTTAAATGATGTAGTGTTTGTCTCGCGATCGATTTATATGCCTTGCATTCTCCAGATATTCATATATTGCTGCGATATGGTATGGCAGTAGATGTAATAATAACTTGTGACTGTAGATGTAATAATAACTTGTGCTACATTCTTCATGTGCTACATGCATGGAAATGGGGTATGGTTTTTTGCTTGTTAATAGTTCAACCACATTACCGAGCTAATTTTGCATGCTAATTTTCTTAATATATTGCATCAAAAATAAATGGGCTCTTCTCACATTCTATATGTAACATAACTTTAATTTACATGCGAAAAACAAAGCCAAAGTCCACAATTTCAAGGCCAAATAAAATGAAAACAATTACTAAGATGTAAATGCGGCTCTCGCCATGCCCCACACAAGTACCATGATCGTATCTTTCCATTAAATTGAGATTAAAGCAAAAAACATGCAAATATACCCACAACACTCTAGATGGCCAATGAAAAGCCCAGCAACGCTGGGCACTTTTTCTAGTGTATTAAATAAAATAGTAAAATTCGAATTTATCTAGATGGACACATTCCACTTGCATAAGCTTAAAAAGTTGAAAAACTTTCTTGAAAGCCCATGTATTATATATACAGGAATCAGTGTTATCCAAGACAACACATTGTGGATTAAATCTTTGGAAAACTACTCCAGCCCCTCTCTTGCTATTTAACACTTTTTCCATATATATTGACCTACCTAGAAACCTTGTTGCATTCAGGTCCATTCTTGGATATTTGAACATGGATCCTCCGCCATGATACAAAGACTTCTCATTATTGCGTGCATTCAAGAGGTAGCTGGTAATGCAAAAGAAAGTTGTCAACTTGTTTTAATTGATTCATAATAACTTCACCAGTTCCTTCCTGCTTACATAGTACAACTAATTTTACCACAGTAATTACTAGTTCATCTAGTCTAGAGTAATAGTCCCGTCTAAATGCGCATACACCACTGGCTAGTTCTAGTCCCGACTCTAGCCAGAAGTAATAAAGTGTGGGTGAGAATGTAAATGATTTCTTGCATAATAGCATACTGAATTTGGCTATACATGCCATACGTATTTCATGTATAAAAAACTTACTTCATGTGGCTTAATACCATCATGTTGCATTTGTTACAAGAATATCATGACTGCATTGTGAACCTCTTGTTGTGCATCAACAGAACATGCCTTGGAGCAAGCTATGAAATGGAAGGAAAAAAAATCCGTCGGAAAAAAGGGGAAAGGAAAAAAGGAGAACGGGAAGTGGAGGGAAAAGCAGGATTGGGGGGATGTGCAAGGAAAAGGAAAAAGGAAAGTGTGTAGAAAAATGGGAAAAAGGGAAAGAAAGGGAAATGTAGGATAGAGCAAAAGGCAAAAGGAAAGGGAAACGATACTCGAGTGCACAAAAACCTCTTATAGCCCATCAATGTTGGGCTTGGTTTCTATTATATAAGATTTATGAAAAGGAGTTGAGCTAAACATGTTTAGTCCACACTGGGTTTCCAACTTATACCCAGCAAAACACTGGGCTCCATTACTAGTATGTAGTTAACGGTATTGGTGAGGTGATGGCACCAAGACCATGTGAGGCTACTGTGCTTTTGTGCTCCTTATGCTTTGTGCTCCTCATGCTCTTCTGATCTTGAAACTTTTAAAATTTAATGATAGAGGGGTGCAAATTTACTTATTTGGTATTCAAACTGACTTAGACTTGACTTTGTACAGAACTTGGATAAGCAATATACTTGGTTTTTCAAATTGAATTGACTGTGAAGAGAACTTGGATAAACAATGTACTTGGCATTTCAATTTGGCTTCACTATGGTTCTAATTGTCTTAATGGACGATGGTGTAACGTAGTCTTGCAAGTCCGACCATAAATTAGGAGTGGCAACTTAGAGGAGCATAGGGCTTAATATCGCTCGTCTGGTCGGTGAAAGAATGAAAGGGGGCGAGATTTGCTGCATGGTATGGTAATCTCCAAGAGTATCTACTTTAATGCAAAAATCCTTGAAAGGATGAGGATGGGACGTGTGGAATGATGGCGATTGTGCCAGCCTGGCAGAGTGTTAAATCGGTGGTCTATATAAGAGTGGGAGGGGGGAAGGGGTGGAGTGAAAGGACCACCCTTCGAGTGCCATGGAGATGATCAATACTATGCCGAGCCAGTGCTTGGAAAGGTGGAGAAAAGGGATATGAAAAAAGGGAAAGGGAAAGAGAAAAGGAAAAGGGAGAGGAAGAGGGGGAAATGGAAGGGAAAAATGGTACGGAGAGAAAGGGCTGGGAAAGAAGGAGAGCTATGATGCACTGCAGGGTGTGCATGACTGAAGGAGTCATGCATGAGGAGGCACGGGATCGTGCGTGATGATGGGATCATCGTTAAGATGTTCTCTATGCCACGATGCACGGCATGTGCACATGATCATAGGGGGGTCATGATGAGGTGAGCGTGATCATGCAATGGGATCGTCTGGAATGTTCCCTAGCTTAAACCCCCAGGGGCATGATGCACTGCGGGTGTACACGATCAAGGGGATCTTGTACAAGGTAGCACCCGATCATGGGCGATGATATGATCGTCTTAAATGGTCCTTAACTCAAATCCTTTGGGCCATGATCGAGTGCAAGGTAGTAGGGGTAACCTTGAGCTAGTAGTTCGGCTCAAGGAGGTAATTAGGGGGGTGGTCCCCTAAAATCACAAACTTATTAACTTAAATAACGTAATGTGCTACTTGTGCAGGTCAGTGAAGGGACGCATGGAGAAGGGAGCAAGTTACGAGAAGACAGGAGTCATAGATTTTAGAGTTAACTATGAACTCCTAAATTTATTGTAATAATATTATGTGTGCATACTTTTATAATAATACTTGTTACAACTATATAATTTTGTATAACTTATAAATATAGCTTTATATTATAATTACATAATAAGTAATTAACGGAAATTTGATCTTTTCAATAAAGTTAAGCTCCTATATTCATGTTGTGAGTTTTTGTGGTTGTTGCAGCTCGCCACCTTAAACGTCGAGGACAAAGATTATCCTAAGGGGGGGAGAATGTGATGTTCCCCTGAAATATGCGCTATAAATACATATATTTCTGGACTACATCACTGTACAAGTCTACTTTAGTAACCTTGTACACCATAGTAGGTGGAAAAGGGAGCATGGCGAAGTTATTCATATAACTTAGCCAACCTTAGGCATAGGGCCATTTCCACATGGCCTCACCCTATTGGGCACCCGCCATATGGAAGCACCCCATTGGAGCCATGTGGCAGTGACATGGAACCCTAACGTATAAATGGCCAAACCCTAACCCTAGGCCATTTTTTTGGTTCTAACAGTCTTGGAACCTTGTTTGCTTTCGAAACTCCGTTTCAAGAACTGTCTGTTGTGGCACAGCATAGCACAGCAGCTCCCAGAGCGTGCATGCACCAGTAGAAGTGGAAGCTACTTCGAACCCCTTGAAGACCGTGGAGATGCCGGGAGCAGGAGGGAGTTCCTCAAGAGCAGATATTTGGATTAGAGTCCTTTGTAGATCATCTGGAAGAATTAGGATTCCAGATGAGTTAGCATTTCGTATCTCTAATAGAGCCATCCTAGAACCCTCAGTCTAGATCTTGAATCCTAATCAATGAACCCTAACTGTGAGTTAGATGCATGTGATTATGATTAGATGTTATTCTCGTTATTTATCATGTTATGTGCATATGTGATATTGGTTGATCATGTTTGCTTCTCTTGTATTGGGAAGGGGGTAGAGACCTAGTAGCCATTATTTAGATGATGCTCCTAGTTTAGACCCCTTAGTTCCTATTAGTTGCGGCCTGTGCATAGGGACCCACCCGGCTACGGGGGCTATGATGTGACTTAGCACCATACAACGGGGCTAGTGGCAAAGTGGAGGGAGGTCCCTGTTGAGCGTGGTTACTGGGGACCCATAGCGGGCTAGGCCTATAGTAGGTCACTTCGAGTAGGCAGGGTATGGGTCCAACACCTCCTGGGGAAATGGTGTCACCCTGCCTCTCAAGAGTTTGCAGTGTCCTACCGGCTCTTGTTAGGGGGGTTCACCAGGCATTGCGAATCGTGTGTCACCGATTCTCATAGCCTAGCCAGTGGAGCCACTAGACCTCGAAAAGGGGAGATGCAACCCTTCCTGTCCCATCGGACTGGGGATGCAACCCAGAGTAGTCTGGATGGGTGATGCCATGAGATTGTGTATCCGATAGTCATGCCAGAGCCCGATTTAGCCCGTCTGCATAGTATGCATAGGAGGGGCAGATGGAGTGTTCAACCCTAGCCATTGTCTATAGCCAGCCCTACCATTGTTATATCTCGGTCTGCCTTATCTTGAGGCCCAGCCGTCAGTCTACCTCCTACTATTATAGGAGCTTATAGGGGAAAGGTGCACAAGACACCTTCATATCCCATTCCTGCACCATGGCCATCCCAGGTACGGGATAGACGGAGGGCCCATGCGGCAGGTGTGCTGGATGGGGAATTTCTCGCGAGATGTACGATGGGGCGTCGTATATTTAGTGGGAAGCATCGCATATATCGACCACAGGAGCCAACCAGAAACAAGATGGAATGCCCTCTGTTTAGTTGGGGGCCATGCGTTGGGATAGGACACCAAGAGGATGCACCGTCAGTCCAATGTACTGTTAAACAAACCTTATAGCCAGGACCACGTGGTTGGACCTCAAGACAATGAAAGACATAGTGCTCAAGAGTCTCAACGTCTGAAAGGCAGAGCAGGGGCATTAACACTCAGCCACCTGTGCATAATCTGCCACCATAGTACAGAGACTTTAGGGTGGAGCAACCTATCCCAAAGCCATCGCCATATACGACACAAAGTGGGCTGTGGAACCTGTAGGTGCCACCCATCTAGCAACTGGAGGGGTTGTGGTGCTAAAAGAAGGCAATATACTGATCTGACAAAGTTCTTGCCTTTGTGAATATTTTCATGACAGTCCCATGGCACCCTTTCGGCAACTCCAACTTGCACTATAAGAGCAAAATCTTCTGTGACCTTCTCCCATAGAAACACATCCCAATGAGAGAGCAGGAATTTTGCCTGAGACTTGGCATTCTATGGAATGGGAAAACAAAAAATTTGCCATTCAAATTTTAAGGCTTGATTCAATTTGAAGTGGTAGAATGACCTAGTAGGAGAAGCAATTCTTAATATTGCATGGAGCTTTTAGCATCATGCAGATCGGAATTCATGGTCGAGTGAGTGATCCATGAAAAGTTGGAGTAAACTTCCTATTCGCAGTCAATTCATAGATCCTTCATCCACAAATCGACTTATGTTTTTGTCTGTCTCAAAGCCATCCATTCAATGTATTCTTAGAAGGTTGCATTCCAGACCAGGGATTGTCTTCATCGTTCCTGCATTTTTGCTAAGTATGGATGCAATCTTTCTTTTCCTATCTGCTCTTGGATGGCAGTGGAATTCTGGATACCAAAACCTTTACGATTGTTCAAGTAGAAATGTCAACAAATGAACGATTCCATGGTCAATAGCAAATGCACAGTAGCATTTGGTTCGACCATTGAATGTTAAACGCTAGTTAAACGAGAATATAAGAGAAGAAAGCAACTTAATACGTTGAACATTCTAGTGGAAATTTCGAGTTCAACTTGCATCTACAACTGCACAAAGGGTTCCTTTATCAATGTAATGTATTCCTGTATTTAATTGATCACATGACACAAGGAACTACAGACGAATGTCTCTTAGAAAAAGAATAATATAGGCCTTTTAGCAAATGTAAAAGAAATATTTGATGGAGGAAAATTTTGTCATTGTTTACAAATCAGATATAAGATTGGATGTTGTTTGTAGACCAATTGTACTATTTCATTAGACAACTTTGGTCTAGATATTGACATGAATGAAGCATGGGATGAAATTATCTTAAATTTACAAAGGCAACTGCTTTAGTGGAGAGGTTCGAAGTTATCCTTGGCAGGTAGAATTCAAGTAGCTAAGTCAGTATTGAACAATACACATATTTATTTGGTTTCGGTTCTATTGGCTCCAGCTTCTAAGTTTGCAGAGATAAAAAAGATTGTAAGAGATTTTGTATGGTGTACCGATCAAGAAGGCACTGTGAAGGTGGCGTGGAAGAAATGTATGTTGTTTAAACAACAAGGAGGACTCGATATATTGGATCTTTCTTTACAGGGTAAGGTCTTAGCTTCTAAGCTATTGTTCAGTTTGTTGAAAGATGATTGTGCATCACCAGGTATGAAGTTACTTAAACAATCAGTAAAGAAGTGTATGGTTTTTCATAAGCGAGGTGTGAGAATTGAGCTCCCTTGGGCATTGTTATATCCATTGAAAGCTTATTCACATGCCTCTCCAGTACTGAAAGGCTTGCTTCAGGCCTGGAAGGTAGTCCAGCAGGTGATTACATTTGATTGGGAAGCTTGTCTCCAGGCATCGTCCCCCTTTCTGTGGTTGCCTTTGTATACTCATGGACAACTACACCCGGGCCAGAATTTATGCATGTGCATTCCCAAGCGAGGTGGAGGAGAGCAGGTATTATTTCTATTGAACAGTGGTATTTTGGTATTGACATTGCTCCTTGGCAATGGTTTCAGGAGACATATGGGTTGTTGGATAAAGATATCACTATATGGGCTTATGTAGCAAGTGCTCTTCCTCTAATTAAGAAGGTGGGTAACAAGAGATGCTGGAACTTTGTTCAAGGTATTAAAGGAGAAGAAGCTAGTAAGTTCATGCTACAGATTGCTTACCTCCTCAAATATTTTATCACCTTCTCAAAAATGGCACTTACAGACTTTGCCTTCTCAATGGCAATCCATCTGGAACCTTGTTTGGTCTAAATATAATCCTCCAAAGGTAAATGTTCTACTTTGGCAGGTGATTCATCGCTCTTTGAGAGTTAATCAGATGGTTCATCGCTTTAAGCTGGGAGTAAGCCCACTTTGCCGAATGTGTGAGCGGTGCATTGAAACATTGGAGCACCGTTTATATTTGTGTGCGCGAAATGAGTAGTCTTAGGTCCCGGCTGCATTCTCTTTTGGAGTATCTTTGGATAGTCTCGCAGACTTTCTTTTGGGTATTTATCCAAATCGCTGGGATCGCTTCTAAAAGGATTGCATTTCACATGGCAAAGTCTTGGCTAATCTGGAGCGTATAGAAGCGAAGGCGAAGAAAGGTCTAATCAGGTGATGCTTCAAGAAATTCGTAAGAAGTTGTATAATTGCTTTCAGATCTCCAATTGGCCTGATCGTATTAAAATTCCAATATGGAGTGATCATCTAAAAGTGATTGATGCTTCAGGGACATTTCTTACTTTTGGAAGTACTTTGTAATATTTTGAGTGTATAATATGAAGTAAAACACGTTCTTATAAAAAAAAAAAAAACTTTGGAACAGGTGAGCCTGCATAATGATTGGTAGTGGATTTCTTTTTGCCTTGAACGAGCATGGAGGAAATATGCGCTAGGTAGCAATAATAAGTTTTTAACCATAATAAATTTGCCCCTAACATCCTTCCATTAGGAGAGTAAGCTAATAAGAAATGTATTGAAAGCATTATTGCTAATTATACAAGTCAATTGATAAAGAGAGAAAGGTCAACACACTCAATATGTTATGAGCATAAGAGACATAAAAACATCGGGCAGGAGATGTTTAGTTTACGGGCATAAGGAATATATAAATACAATGGAGGTGCTCACACTATGCGCAAAATGCATATATAAATACGGTGGGGGTTGCAATTATTGCAAAGATACAAGGCCATATGGGTTTTTTCAGTTGGTAACCCCATGCACGCAGATGGTATAATGTGGCCCACAAGGATCAAAAGAGCTGGTTTGCAATGGCATGGAAACTGTATGGTTATGGGAATTGCTATTTTGGTTTTCCTAAATCTTAAAACTATGATGTATGGGAAAGGTAGGGTTAGGCCATTTTTTCTATTGTTGGTATTCTTTTGGATAGGCAACTTAATCTTCCCTTCTTAATTTTTCTTTGAATAAAGTGAATTCATCGTGGTTGTGTAGCCTTGGGCATTAATAATAGTATTTGTATAATGAGAAAGGGAGAATTACAACCAAACGTGAATCGTGAGTGAAATATGCTTGATTGAGCTTTCAAAAGCTTGAAAGTATTAAGGAATATCTGAGAAATAATGTGGAAAATGGATTGTCCGGATCTGCCATTTGGCAAGCATACAGATTGCATCAAATTTCATAGAAAAAGTAAGTCTACAGATCTAGCATGCAAGAAAGGGCCATCTTACCTCTGGCAACACGTGGAACCACCATTCCGACACCCACTCCTCTCAAATCTCTACATTCTGACGACGTTTCTCGCTGGAGCTGCGCACACACAAAGCACGTCTGCGTTAAATGTGGCACAGTTAGACGTCGAAAATGGCCATGTTTCGCGTTAAAATGAGTAAAAAAATGCGTTAAAACTAGGTCGTGCGTCAATGTTGGGGACATCTTGACATGCAGACCTACTAGACAAATCGTAACCTCTCACAAGAATTCTAGAACCTACCAAATTGTAACCTCTTCTGCAAGATGATTCCAGCTTGACATCAAATAACTTGCTCCCCATCTTGAAATCAACTAACTTGCTACCCACGGCAGCTTATCTAAAACCCCAACCCATGTCTTCCTGAAACCCACAAATAAAAAACAAGCAACACAAATTTATGCAGAAGAAAAGCTTTTCAAATTTGATCATTTATATGGATCCGCATCTTCACAAGGTAATCATCTAAAAATCGAGTCGCAAATTTTTCGAAAAGAATTGAGAACATTAGCAGAAGAAAAAAAAGTGGTTTGCATTATTGCAGACAAAGTTTTTGCAGAGCTGGGGCCAGTAATTGATTGGGCACTCGAAGCACATAATGTTTGTGTTTATGGCATATGGGCAAACCGAAATGGGCAAAACACAGAATACCGAATAACATGCATGGATGAATGGGTACAGGAAGGGACGAAATCAAACCCCAGCATAACTCTCAGACACCTTTTTCGTGAGTGCTACCTTTGCTTTGAGCATGCTCAAGATTTACAAGCCCTCCATGTGCCATCTGCTTATTTGCAAGTCCACCGAACAAAAAAAACAAGCAACACAAATTTGCCTCTATTAGCAACACACAAACAAAAAACATGCATCAATAAAAAACCATTCAAGCTCTGCCCTTTATAGTTTATTTTATTCTTCTCCATGGGCTCACCCTGCAAGAAGCCCTAAAAGACGTGCCCCTTCCTCTGCAGCCCCGAATGCCCGGGGGGTTCACCTCTATATAAGGGGCATATGGCATGTGCGTGCATCAAGTCAGGAGAAACCCCTCTGTATATAGCTGACCCTCCATAGAAACCCCTATGTATACGGTCCCATACTGTCGAAGAATCATACCCGATTCTATACTTTTACACCCAGTGTAAGCACTTCTTGCCCTACCCTCAACCTTATTTTTACGTCCATTTTTCATTCATGTATCCTACCCTCTACCGTATTTTTACATCCAGTCCGCAAAAGTTACATCCAGTCAATATTTAGGGTTCTTCCTGGCGCCATTTGAGTTCAATGGTCACTCCAAACAAGATGCTAACGCATTGCCCTTTAGAGGAGCCATTGATGCATGCGCAATTACTCTGGACTTTCTTGTATTATTAGCCTAGGTTCAAAAGTTCTTTTATTCTAACATCTTCATTCACGTATCTTACAGTACGAAAGTGTTTATGTAATCAATGTTGAGGGGTGATTTGTTGTTTGCAATGAGGTTTTTGAAACTGAGAGTGATGATTTGTTCAAAGGACATATCTTGCTAAATCATTGTTTGGAAATGCCATATGCCATGGGCCATCGTACCAAGATCAAGAACTACAATCATGGAAGCTTTAGGCCTAATTCCAGACTGATAAAACATAAAAACAATGAAATAACATGCAATTTTTAATAACAAATAAAATGGAAAATTTGAAACTCCCAACTTCATTGTGTAACTATTATACCAAAACACGAATGAACATAATAGTGTAATTACCCAAAATGCAAAGGGAGGGAAAATGTTACATTTCAAAAGCTTAGAAGTTCACCTTCCATTTTCCCTCATTCTACGTGCATCTTAAAAAGTGTGCAAACTAAGACATTGGAGTCACTTTGTGGGCAGCCCTGCTTATTCACATAATCAGTTGTACCCCATAGTGCCACATATAAAACAGAATGTGGTTCTATTTACATTGTCAAAGTGGACCAAGACAAAAACCAACACGCTTGTTTCCAAAATCAAATACGATTGTGATACACACCCATGAAGACATCACCAAGAATCCTGCCACAAATCAATGGCTCACTACCCATAAAAGATGATGGCAAACAAATATCAAATAGAGCAAAGGTATTAAGTACATACCGTGAGTGGTCCAAAGGGGGTGCTACATCCAGCCAATCAATCCACTCACACATTGAGCCTGTTTTCCTTCACCAACTTGCGAGAATGTTGGAGCACAACAGAATATTATATACCTACACCAAATGCAAAATGCCAAGAAACAATAAACCAACCACTACCTGCTCGGGTGTAAGCTCAAATGTGTTATTTCCAATGGTGAACTGCGACGGTCAAAGAATCGTGACACACACCAATCTCTTGTGGACTCCCCATTTGGGCTTGGTATTTTTCATAAAGCTTGAATAAAGATAAGACAAATTTTTGGACAAGATCAAAACACTATAGTACACATGCTAATCATGAGCAATATAAATACCAAGTGGTAGCGGGTTTTAAAAGCCTACTTGCTTCAAGTAAGTGAGGATCCGGTCTTTAGTCCGATTTTGTCTAAGCTGATTTTGAACCCAAATAACAGCCATCTCACAGATATTACACACAACATCATCATTTGGAGCATTTGAATATTCCTTTTCCAAAATGCTTGCAATCTGCGGGGCTGTTAAAAAGAAATGATCAAAGCATTTGCTCTAGAAAGTTCCATTAAATGCAATCTTGTACCATTATTGACTACCTTTCGGATACCAAGCCGGCGCATACTTTATCCGGGGTGCCGCTGCAATATAACATGTCAATCTATGCTTAGGCATCTTCAAAACAATCAAAACATATATTAGCTTGAGAAACTAAGCGGCAACTTTGTGGAAGCAGCAGCTCAACATTAATATCTCCATATTGAGAGACAACCATCTTGCACTCGACCGATCACTCAAAGAGCATGGTTTGAATTCCATTTAGGTCTAAATGAAGAGAGCAAATCTTTGCAACAATGTGGCATTCATTTTTTGGTCAAACCGCAAGCTTGACCATGGATTTAGCAAGCCTCAACATTATTCTATTTTTCCCTTTGAAAAGTCCAAGCGGATCAAACATGAGCTACTAAGCATGGCATATGTTTTTATTGTCAACAGGATTGCACCTTCTTCAAATTTTCTATATTCTTTTTGATGTAATAGTCCGGATAAGTGAGAAGTGATTTCAGAAGACATCCGAAGTGAGACGCGAAGGCGAGGAAATTCGAGACAATCTTATTTCTAACAATGCAAAAGAGATAATATTTGGGGAAGACATGTTACTCTACAAAGACTTGTTACACTTAACAACCAAAATATTGGTAGTTACATGGGCCTTTGGATTCCTGTGACAACTATATGCCTACATGGATGCCCGGAGGACTGTCCTAAGTAGCGATTAAAAATAAATTACGATAGACGGATAGGCCTTCATGCATGCAACCATTTTACAATTTGTGGATGCAATCATATGGTCACACAACATAATGGTGGTTGGTTGAGAGAAAATACCTCATCATCAGAATTCAGTAATCAATCACATCGGTTTCAACTAAAAGTTTAAAGCAGGTTCTCGTAGTCATCCCGTAACCTCCCTGAATTCTTGACATTCTTGAGAACATCATTAAACTTTGCAAGTTCTACAAACCTCAAAGTTTGCCAAGCGAAGGACACTAGCCTCACGATGGAGATAGTCTTGCAATTTAAATCTGTTGAAACCAGCTTTTCCCCTGAATATGCAAAAATGACACTTAGTTGCACGAGAAAACTATCAGATTAATGAAGGCGAAAGTACCTTGCTTGCATGGCGTTGAGTAAGGCAATGTGAATTCTTTTATTTACTTTTGCATGAATAGAAGGGATAAGTGTAAGAAGCATATGTAAACGTTCTTAATGACTATCAATGTCACTAAGGCCCTCTTGAACTTGAAGAATAGAGATATATAGGGTGCACTGAACTGTTGCATATGAATCTTCCAGGGCTCGCTGCGTGCTTTTAAATCTGCCATGCGCAGATCTGCACTGCAAATTATAGTTCATTTAAGTTGGGATTCCATAAACTCTATTTTATCATTAAGTCAGGGATTGGAGATTCGCACTTCAAGTCCTCCATCATTCCGGTGTTCATTAGTCGCCATTCTTATTTCGTAGTTGAAATTTCTCCAATTCCCTACATATGATACCACACAATAAACTTAGCAATGCCTTAGATAGAGGGATAGAATAAACTTGTGCAACTGCCTGACAACCGTCTGTACAAAAGGAAAACCAATGCCTTACCATAGCTATCCTTCTTATCCATTTGAACCTTTGCTCTAGCCTTCATATCAAGCTTTTCAAAGATCCCGGCGTGCCCGAGCTAGTTATAGAAATCTATGGAACGTTAGATTCACATCTACATATTCAAATGGTACCTTAAAGCAGCATATTTATGTGTACATAACATACCATCAAGTTTAAGGAATTCGGACCCAATAATAGCCACATCTTGACGAGCACGTATATCCATCATTGATAGCTGACTGAAATACCATGAACTGTAGGACTCAGAGAAATTCACCATAGTAGAAAATGGGAGGGGCCAATACTTACCGGGCTAGAACAACCAGGTCCTTTCGAGCTTTCTCATCAAGATTTTTTCATATAACAACCAACATATCAACATTAATTAACACAAACCATTACATTTAACAATTTTAAATTAAAACCCCCTTGAAACCCCCTTTGGTTTGGGTGCATATTCACACGGGGGGTGACTCCGGGCATCGAGAGCTGTTGGATGAGCATAAATGCCCTTTATTCCTCGATCTAGACCGTACGTAGAGATCCTCGTTTGTGGGGTATGCCTGTACAAATTTTGGTATACTGTATAACACAATTTGCAAAATACTATAAGATTTGAGGCAATGTACTATATAGTGTTGATTTTGTACATGTATAACATGATTTTACGAGTGCTCTCGCTGCCCTACGTCACCCCCCGTGTGAATATGCACCCAAACCAAAGGGGGTTTCAAGGGGGTTTTAATTTAAAATTGTTAAATGTAATGGTTTGTGTTAATTAATGTTGATATGTTGGTTGTTATATGAAAAAATTTTTTGGGCCCTTCGGGCCCTAACAAAAGGGAGAAAAAAATGTAAAAGTCATCATAGGATCATACGAATGAATAAAAAACTCAGGATGAATAAACAAATGCTAAATAGGAGTACGAAAGCAAGAATATCTAGCATAGGATATTATGAGTAAGTTGCACGTGAAATATTGGAACTAATAGAAGGTAAAAATAAAAGTATCTAAGAAACTGCAAGATTACTGATAAAAGAATCGCATAATTAGAGTATATGCTTATCAACTTAACATGATGCCAGCAAGAGGAGAAAGATTTGTTACTGCTCGCACTTTAGAAAGATCGTGGTGTATTCTTAGCATTCGCATCCACAACTTCCATAGAAACATGCACAACTTCTTCTAAAGAGCCATATTTGATAGACATATGAATTAAAGAGTCGTACAAAAAAATCATGTTCAACCCACAATATACAAGTTTAGAGTGTATCTCCCACCTTTGTTTTTTCAATTGGCACACACACATATTAGCATAATAGCAGGGAACAAAGACTGAAACATTTTAAACAGAATAAGATGTATATGTAGTATATGTAGGACCAATTTCGAGATCTCGTGATTCAATCCTACAAGCATGCAGTTCAGGTATTTTACACATCAAGCTCGAAACCTTTAACATGACTTTTTTTCTAGTGTATCAAACTTGGAAACATAGGAACTAGAATCATATCCCCCATCGGACCCGAATAGCATTTGTCTGTTTAAATATGTTTAAATATCTCGAACTTCTTTGCCTGCTAGGTGCTGTATGATAGTGGTGCAAGAGAGTTAGCAGTATGTTCATTACCAGCAATAGGATGTTTTCCATCACAGATTACGCTATATGGTTCAATCACAGATTACGCTATATGGTAAAGGAAACTTGGCATGCGTGAGTACATTGAACAAAGATGCCCAAAGATTAAACACAAGATTAAAACGCAGCACAGAAGACATGAAATGGCGGAGCGTATCTGGAATGAAACTGACAGTTTTAGACTTATACAACACAACTTTGGATGCTTCACAAAATCCTTCCAAATACGGTGAGTAGCTCATACCTGGTATGGTCAGAAGATTTAGATTAGGGCTGAAGCTTTGCCGCTTGTTCTTTGCAGGTTTCTCAGTAGGACCAACTGGCTGTTGCGAATCAGGAAGATATGAAGTTTATTTTCCTGAAGATGAGCAATCCTACTCCTAAAGAAATTACCTTCACATTCAAAAAGAAATTAGTCTAAGATTGTCTGTACATTTTTAAAACACACAAAAAAAAATTCAAATGTTGTTGTGTATATGGCCTTGCCTCTTGCACAAGCATGCTATCAGAAGATAAAGTAATGCAAATGCATGTACTGCTTCCATTTTGAAAGCTGGAAAGCTGAACATGAGCTTCACTTGGTTTTCTACCTCAAATTCTGTATGATGCATGTGCTATGATTCTGTAGATGCAGATTATAACGATGTTTCCTTTGCCGTTTTACCTGTATCAGACCCATCGATGCCATAAGAGATGGAGATGGAGCCTTGTCTCAGCTCTCATGCCAGCGGCCAGACATAGTTCTAACACCAGCGGCCAGACATAAGCGCTTTCGATGCCTGCCCTACCTCTGCATCATGCCAAATCCGGATGCCCTTTCAGTTCGAGGCAAACGCAACATGGTTTCAGGCGCTTTCGATGCCTGCCCTACCTCTGCATCATCCCAAATCCGGATCGCTTCAAAAACGTTTCTTTTGAAAACCACAAACCTAATATTATCTTAATATTTGAAACCTAAGCTAAAAAAACATGTAAACAATAAAAGCCCACAACCACACGATTTTCCCTCTTCTTTAAAATCAATGGCTAACAAATGGGTGCACTCTAGAAATACCATTTAGTACCTCCACGTGAATACGCCCATGAAATCATATGAAAACCATGTCAAAAAGCGTATAAAATCACAAAAAAAACCCCCTGTTATAATGCTACATATTTATGTGGCAGGGACGAAAAAACTTCAAAACATTACCTCCGAAACACCAAATCCTAAAACGTTTTTCTGGCATGTGCGCTTCGGATTCAAACCCCTAAAATGTACTCTTACGCCTTAGCAGCTCCAAGAAATCCATCCCCGGACCGTGGAAAATGCATACATTATCAGGCGCCAAAGCGTTATGAGCGCGCATGTATAACGCATACTTTTTTTGAAAAAAAACCCCTCAGTATTCTACGGAATACATATGTGAACCCCAGGGCCCGAATGCCATATGTGGCCATGGTTCCACCTTCTTCGCATTTCTAAAAGAAAAATGCCAAACTCGTATATGCTCGAATTGGCCCCCGCCAAGTCGACTTTGTCTGACTTTTTGCTCTGAATACCCTCACTTAATCTTCTAAATCATATGGTATAAAAAACTATTTTCACAACTTTTAAACCTTATTGCAATAACAATTTGTTCATCTCACGAGCTTGCTCAAAACATCGATGCTCTCGAGCACCTCACAAGTGTATGACAATATCATGTTTTAAGAGTTGGAGGGTTTCACAAGCAATCAAGATGGTATTACATGGTTTTACATTGGTCAAACAACATATATAGAATGGGATTGTTTGGCTATAACGACCAATGCTCTTTGAATATATATCCGAAATATATGCCATTGAAGCAACCAATGCCTTAAAATGTGGTAGCGTTGAGCATTTTCTTTGTGGAGAGAACTGGTTATGACAAAAAAGAGAGCATATAATTAAGGAAAGTATAACTGTTGCATGGGCTAAAAGGGGGGAAAAAAAGAAAATAATTAAAAAAAAATTAAAAAGTAATGTTGAGAATAATTTAATTAAAAAGTAATCTTGAGTGTGAGAAAAAAAATTTGGACCATTTCTCGATTTATACATGTCATCCTTGTGCAGGGCCATGCTAATCTTCTCTATATTGTTCCAATTTTATCGGATGTCCCGAAGGACAATAAAACAAACAAAGCTGTGTTTTTTATAAGCCCTTCTTACTTATCATTTGTTCCAGTGTTATATTGGGCGACACATTGTGAGTTTCTGTTTTAGGGTTGTTTTCTCCCCTCCTTTTTCCCTCCCGAATGCTACTGGATCCTCCAGATATCTATGATTCTCGAAAGCAGCCTTTCGATACCAGTTAGACGTGAGAATTGCCTTGTTGAACGCCGCCTCAAAGAGGACAGACTTATGAGAATCTAGGCTTCTCCAGCCTTTCCATCAGTCGCAGCAGATTAATGCCTCTAGATTTTCGATCGATAATATAAGGCGGTGGCGAGAACGGTTTTATTGGCTAATTTTGGCGTGGTAGATTGCATTATTTTATGCTTGTAATTTAACATTGCCGAGCGCTTTGATCTTGACTGCTGTCTATCAGGTCAGCGTTCAGTACCTTAGAAGAATAATTATTTATGGCTTATTAGAACGGTATTTGCTCTTTGGTACTTTATCAGATCAACCTCTATTGCTTTTTTCGCAAAGTTTCGGACTCAAAACCCCTTCTTTGTTAAAGGTCGAAGGAGACCATGCCATCTTTGCTTCACTATTACACCTAATTGATGGGGTACCTTATGCACTATCTCCGCCAACAAAAAATCTTGTCCAGAACCTTTAAGCAAGGGTAAGCCCTGCGGACGTTCCAGGAAAATATACGCTTATAAATACGTATATTTCTCGGGTCCATCACTATACTTAGGAAGTGGCATGGGTGCATATCTCTAAGTTAAGTATATAACTTAGATAACCTTAGGATAAGGCCCATGTTCCACATGGCCTTATCCTATTGGGCAACCGCCACATGGCCATATCCCATTGGAGCCACATGTCATCCCATGTGGACCCTAACCTATATTAACCTAAACCCTAACCATAGACCTCTTTTCCTGGCCCTAACATCTTGGGAACATTCTTTGCACTCGAAACTCCGTTTCAAGCGTCGTTTGTTGTGGCATAGCCTAGTGCAGCAGCCCCCAGAGGGCGTGCACGATCTTGGAGTGAGCGCGGCATCGATCACTTTGAGGATCATGGAGACGCCAAGAATGGGAGGGAGCACTTCGAGAGCAGATATTTGGAGTAGTGTTCTTAGTAGTTCATCTGGAAGTTAGCACTCCAGATGAGGTAGTAGTTCGTATCTAGAGTAGAGCCATCCTAGAACCCTTATTCAACATCTTGAACCCTAATCAAGGAACCCTAACTGTAAGTTAGATATGTATGATTAGGTTAGATGTTATTCTGATGATTATCATGATATGAAGTTGTATGATGATGGTTGATCATGTTTGCTCCTCTTGTATTGGGAAGGGGGGTAGAGACCTAGTAGCCTTACTTAGTAATGCTCCTAGGTTAGACCCTTTAGTTCCTATTATATTGCGGCATGTGCATAGGAACCCACCAGGCTATGGGGGCTATGATGTGACTCAAAGACTACATATGGGGTTAGAGGAGATACGGAGGGAGGGCCCCTCGCCGCGTGGCTACCGGGGACCCCGAGCAAGCTAGGCTTATGGTCGGTCACTGTGGGCGGGCATGGGTCCGACACACCTCCCGGGCAATGGTGTTGCCTCGCCTCTCAAGAGCTACTGTGAGTTGGCCCGGCTCTTGTTTTGGGGGTTAAGTCGGGATGGATCGCGGTGTCGCCACGATTCTCTAGCCGCCCGTGGAACCTCTAGACCCCGGGAAGGGGAGATGCAACCCTTCCTGCCTCAACGGGCTGAGGAGATGCAACCCGGAGTAGTCCGACGGGTGATACCGTGAGATTGCGTATCCGGAAGGCTAGAGTCATGCCAGAGCCCGATCTACCCCATCTGCAAAGTATGCACAGGAGGGGCGGATGGAGTGGTCAACCCTAGCCATTGTCTATAGCCAGCCCCGCCATTGTTATGACTCGGTCTGCTCTATCTTGAGGCCTAGCCGTCAGTCTACCTGGGTAGGAGCTCCCATGTTTTACGGCATATGTTATCTCTGTTGTAGCTATGGATATGTGGATGTGCTACCCTTCGAGGTAGTATGACGTATTGTTATTGCTAGTTCTGACGTTGTTTATGTTTCCGCTGTGATAGGAGCCCATAGGGGAAGGGCCCGCAAGACACCTTCGTGTCCCCTTCCTGTACTAGGGATACCCTGGAGTGCAGGATAGACGGAGGGGCCCGCGGTCGTCAAGGACCGTGATGTGGGATTTCCTACAGAGTGTACGGCCGGGTGCCGTGTATTTTGTAGGGAGCGTCACAATGGTATCAGAGCGATGTTCGTGGTTGACCAAGAACTAGCACTGACCATGTCCCTAGTAAGTAGTCTAACAGGCCTTATAGGGTGTGGAATAAAAATTTCCACCATGGAACCTTGAAAATAAGGAAACATTTTCTCCTAGGTAGTGGGTCCGTAAGAATAGGCTAAGTTGTTAATGGGGGAAAAAGAATAAGTCAAATTAACATTCTAGTAAAGTTGGAGTGGAAATTATGCATCACCATCAGATTTCACCCAAAATGGGTTGAAGAATCATCCCAATCCGAGAACCCGGTGAAAATGGCGAAATTCATAATTGACACTTCAAACCATTAGGAAAAATTTGAAATTCATGGTATAACTAGTTATGGTATTTTGTTGCGTTGCCGGGCTTTTCAACAGTTGAAGAGGTCGTTGTGTGATGGTTGGGTAGAAGAATCGATGTCGGTTGGAGGAGGCAAGTGTAATTCATTAATTTTGTGTATGTGGTATTTTGTTGGACTACATACAAATAGTCTCATTTTGTTGTGTCTTGATATGGAAGTAGTTTATATGATTTGTGTTTGGAAGTAGTGGAGATGAATTAGAATTCAAGTTTGTGACGATATGATTTAATAATCTTAGCTAATGAAGTTCATGCCGTTGGGATAGGAATATTGAGCACATTCTATGACGTAGTTTTGAAGTGACATAGTTGTTTGTGGGAAATGTGACAATTGAAATCTTTAAAGTGCAATGCGACAATGTAGTTGGAAAGAATATGGATTCGAATGTGCCACATAACGAAAATAATTTCAGAGTTGCTTGGTTGTTGTTTTCCTATGTGGAATGAATGAACCCCAAAGAGAATGTCAATTCCTTCAAGGGTAATATAGAGGAACATTGCAAGATTCATTGCTTGGTTGTTGTTTTCCTATGTGGAATGAACCCCAAAGAGAATGTCAATTCCTTCAAGGGTAATATAGAGGAACATTGCAAGATTCATTGACCATACGTAACATGGAACCTGAATATGCGACTGTTATGCATGTTTGTAAGAAATGCATATGCATAGTTGTAAAGGAATGTGAACATAGAAAATGAGCTTATCTCCAATACGACATTGTTAATGTTGTCCATCTTGCATTATATTTGAATGCACAAAGTGTGACTTCATTGTCGATTTTTAACAAAGGAGAAGTGATTTTGCAGATAGCATATTATATCGTACATCAAAAATGCTAGAGATAGTAAACCTTGGAAATCAACGCCATAGCTTCTACTACCATATGACGACCTCAACCCTTTTCTGGCTGTGGACAAACTTCCGGAAGTATGGTGTCAAGATTGTTGAAGTGTAGCTGCTAGGTTGAACAATTCATTTCCTCGATTTCGGTGATGCAAGAATAGAAGTAGATTTGAATGGTGCTGTTTATGGTGCCAATACAACATCTGCTATCCAAAACAGAATCCTCGAATAAAATGATGTCAGGTGTAAAGATCTTACTCAAGAAACGACCATTGCAAAATATTATATATGGCAAAGAAGATAAGAAAATTGAGCATGTCAATGCACTAATGCAGTTATAGGCATTACTAAAACCTGATGCTGGAATAAACATGGCACTCGATAGTTCGACCTAAGCATGCAAAGCAACCACTATATGGTTTATAATATGCTCATGTCTAAAAGGCAATCATTGCTTACAACTAACTGAAACCGAAGTCCAAGTCAGAGGTGTACTTTGAACTTTCAAATGTAAAGCAGAGAGCTTACTTGTGTTTGTGCACACATAGCTCATTGACTTCGTGCTTTTCAGCGTGGGTTGTGGGTGCTTAGACCACACTCTAAGCTATAAACACCACTGGTGAAAAGGCTTTAATATTAGAACAAAAGCATAAGATGTTAGACTTTAGTTTCATTTAATATAGCATCAGACATACCTCAATTCAAGTGTAGAACACATTGGTACTTGCAGCTATTGCATCTTTTTTAAAAAAAGGACATCGAAGGGACTAAGATACATGCATGCGCAGAGTAGCCAGTCAATAAATAATTTATAGTATCTCTACATTCTTGTTGGCACAACGTGATATATATATGCATCGTAACAATATATGCTTGCAATAGCTCATACATATATGAAGGAAAAAAAGTTGTAGAATAAATGGATGTCCTATTGGAATATTAGCCATTGTATGATAGTATTAGTCTATTGATTAACAAAGAATAGCGTCATACCTTGAATGTCAAGATGAGGTTGGGAAGGCGTGCTATATTATGGGTGTTTGCTGGATAAAAGCGTGCAATTGTTTGATCTAGTATCTTATTGCTCCATGCTCATGCATCTGCACATTGTGAAATCGCCTTCATGCATATAATTTTAAAGTAGTGCTGGAAGCAAATCTACAAGCAAAACATCGGCAATACCATGAAGTGAAGGTGGGAAAAATACCTAGGTTGTTTTAGTTGGCGAGCTAAAGACTTATTCTCTATGCTGGGTTCACGGGGAAGTGCTCTTTTATTGTGTGAATGAGAGCAGATATGGTTAGAAGCTGACAAACGGAAGAAACCTACAAAAATAAGAAACCATTTGCAAACTCAATGCTAAACACTGCATTGCAATTGAAATGCAAACAAATGTAGATTAGAATAATGTGAAACCTCGTTACCTAAGTTATGAAAGAATCAACATGGAGCTGTTTACCCTTTATGGAGAGGATCGGATCATAAATGCCACTGTCGCCCATGAGCAAGACTTTCAGCATTTCGGACTCCAAAGCAAGATTCTATAAGCAATAGAGAAACTTGTAATAATGAAATCGGATAGGGAAGAAACTAAAAGCTCAAGACAAAGACTATGGCTTCATATATATGCAACCAAGATGGGAGAGAGAGAGATTCGCTTTGGAAAAATAAACTTACCAAAGACATCGCTGGAGTTGATGCTACCGCCATCTAAGAGAACAACTTCAATGAAGAACCATACAACCGCATTGTCCGAGATTATGCTTCTCTTTATATATAATGATCCATGCCAACAACTAATGTGCATATCTCCCCGCCATCCGCAAGAACCAACACCGCTTATTCAACCGATCAAAGCCGATATCCCCGTTGAACAACCATGGCATGCATGCCGACACTACCGCCATTCTTATTCCCCGAAACGAAGAGTGCAAATTAGGGCAAAGGCAATCCAGATAAAACGAGATAAAATGCCCAACAGTGGAATCCATTTGCAGAGGTCACCAAGCAAACGGATGTAGAATAAATGGACCCATCCATGAAACAAACCTTATCATGCGCTCATGCCTTCTAAAATCCCCTTTTGCAGAACAAAAATCGATTTGCAGAAAAACATGTGATCGACATACATCCGCGGACCTACATACATCCGCGGACTCAGAACCGCGGATCGCCTAAGAGCTTGGAGATTCTTCAAAATCTGCGGAAGAAACTGTGATGCTCAAAATCGCAAGCCTTTGATGCAGCTTCTATAGCTTCTGTGGAATCCAGATTTTGTTATCCGGGTGGCTTTTTGAAAACAAATCTCAAAAACGGATCTCTCAAGCCTATTGATGCTCTTCTTTAAAAATCCGTGAAGAAATATGTGATGCTCAAAATCTGTGACGCCTGTGGTGCCGCCGCTTCTATGGCCCCTGTGGAGTATGCCGCTTCTATGGCTTCTGTGGAGTCCAGATTCTGCTATCCGGATGGCTTAGAAGATAGAGTTGTATCCGAGCAAGCGTGGCAGGCATGCCGAAGATAAGACACCATGGAAATCGGCCCCAAAATGAAAAGATTTTGATATGTCTGATTTTTGGAATTCGGAAATCCTTTCCGGCGGCCAAAATATTAAAAACCTTAGAAAAACTAACCCAAAAAAAAATCCAAAAAGTTTTCGGAACCCCGGAAAAACCAAATTTAAACAATAGGATACAACATTAACCATATACTAATAAATAGGTATACTGAGATAATTAATAAGGGGGGCTAATTAATAGGGCTATTAATGGTAGGAGAATATTCCCTAGAGCATCTTCCCTTTTAAATATCTTCTTGCCACCCCATTTTTTCCCTAACCTTGCCTAAACCTCCTTCCTTGATAGTCAGCTTAACGTAATCAGTTTGCCTAACTGTATGGCGTGCACCAAATGCACACCCAGAAAGTATAGCACAAGGCGCACACCTTCGATAGCAAAGGCGGCGGGAGGAGGAAAGCAAGTGCCCGAGCACCTTTGGCCGGGGAGGGAGGAGGAGTCGTCTAGCTCCATAGACGACACCTTCCATGCCTCCCAGGAGGAAGCCCAGAGCAGCTCCTCCGCGGGAGATGCAAAGCGGGATGACGAGACCGCCCACTTTAGCCTGGCCGTCCGACGAGGAGGAGGAGGGATAAAGAAGAAGCAGCAAAGAAGCAAAGAAGAGCAAAGAAGAGCTTGGGGTTGGCACCTCGAGCAAGAAGAAGGGCAAGGAGAAGGTGGCAGAATGGCCCGAGGAGAGGGCCCAAAGGAAGAAGAGGGAGCGAGAGAAGGAGGCAAGAAGGAAGGAGAAAAGGTCCAAGAGGGACCAGGACCGCCCAAGGGGGACGGTCCACATCGAAGAACCTCGTCGGGACCCCACCGACGAGGAGGAGGAGGAGGAGGAGGAAAGCGGGCAGGAGCAGGAGGAGCCCGAGCATGACGCGGGGGAGCCATCAGACCCAAACGGCTGCCCACCATACCCTGGTGGCCACCAATCAAGGTGGTGAAGAAGGAGAAGGTGGATGAAGGGAATTCACGCCAAACAAGACCCGGAATTCCAAAGATCGCAAGAAGAGTACCTCCATAGATGGAAGAGGTACAATGATTGGTACTGTAAGCAGAACGTACAAAAGTACGTTAAGGGTGGGTGGTCGAAGAATCAGCCCAAGCTGCCACCACCAAGACCGGAGCCACCAAAGAAGGTGCACCACGGGCCCAACTCTAGGCATGCCGTGTGTTCCGAGAGAGCAGTGCACTAATCTCCTCATCAGGAAGGCGCCGTTCGAGCGGCTCCTTCGGGAGGTTATGCAGGAGTTCCGGACGGACTACAGAGTGACACCCCTGACCATCCGAGCCCTGCAGGAGGCAGCAGAGGCAGAGGTGACCCAACTTTTTGAAGAAGGTAACCTCTGCGCGATCCACTCCAAGCGGGTGACGGTGATGCCAAAGGACCTGCACCTGGCGAGGAGGATCCGCAAGGAAAAGCCCTGAAGACCTCCAATTTTGTAAACTATATAAATATAAGTTTTTCCCCTCAGATATTTTCATTATCTAAAAAGTCCTTTTTTCTCTCAAAATAAACCTCTTTCTTGATATGATAGTATTCTTGTATGAATTAAATGTGAGTATAATCCTTTGTATCATAATTAAAATGCTTAGAATTGTTTAATTAGCATAGAATTTTAGCACTAAAATCAAAATTTGGCTCAAAATTGACCGACCCGGGTGAGTCCAAGGCCAAACGCCAGATTCAAGAATGCAGGCCCGCTTTCACGCGAACCCACCCGAGTACCTCGATTTGGGGCAAAATTGATCTAAATTTTGTGCAAAAAGATAGTAAAATGCTTAGAATTTGTTTAGAAATCTAGTTTAGTACTTAATCGTGGCCAAAACATCCAAAAATAGCAAAAATCCATCGACCGGGTGAGTCCGCCAAACGCCCTGTCGCGACGCAGTCTGCTTTCAAGACGCACTCCACTGAAAGTACCCTCAAATTGCACTTCTAGATGTCCAATTAGCATGAGATAAGTTCCTAGTTAGCTTAACATTGATCCAAATAGGCAGATTAGCATCTTACAACCCTCAGAGAAGTTTAGTTTTTTTAGAAATTGGCAAAACCGAAAGTGAGTTCAGGTTAAACGCCCACGTCAGCAACGCAGATCCCTTTCGTGAACCTACCCGAAGTTGACCCATTTTGACATGGATTGGCCAAATTTGACCCAATAAACTGCCATGTAGTGTTTCTTGCCTTGTTTTGCTTAGATTTGCACTTATGGTACCTCAATTGGAGATCCATAGCCTTAGAACAAAGGTCTGTTAGATCAAGAACCCTGGGTAAAAGCACGCTGTGGTGTATCAAAAATGCGCATTTTGACGCCACATTTTTGCACCTTCTTTGTGGTAGAATCGGGTGGTGCATACCGAAACGGAGATTGCGGGAGTGCGAATTAATGAGCGTCGGTTATTTTGAATTGTATGCCACGTCATTGTCCCTCATTTCGAATTAAGAAATAATCACCTCTTCTTCTGTTTTTTTGCCGCTTCTTGCTGATTGAACCCTAATGGAGTCATAATTGAATGCCACTGGTTACACGATGAAATCTCTCCTCAAACAAGAGATTGTGCCCCATGAAGATCTAAAGAAGCTTTGGGGTGACAGAGTTCCAAATAAATCTGGCTACAGGTATTTTCCTCCAAATGTTTGTTCAAACTGAAAAATTAAGGCATATGTTTTCTTGTACAGATTGAAGAACAATACAACGAGTCCATGCAAATTTACAAAAGAATTACAAGCAAGCCACATACATGGGGTGGAATGGCTCCTGGAACCTGGGCAGTGGCTTATTATCTGCATATAAATGGGGAGGCTGTTAATTGAAAGAGCTTCTCGGATTATTATAGAACTCCCGATGAGAAAGCAGAGGCCAGTTCTTCTAGACCGAGAGAAAGCATAGGCAAAACCAACCTGACCAGGAAGAAAATAGTAAAAGTGACAGGGATGATGAAGATGATAGGGAAAAACCAAATCAGTTCCTTTAGACCACACATTCAATTTGAACTCACAATCAAAAAAAAAAAGCAGAGCAATGTTGTTCGAGACCAAAACATGCCATTGGTGTATGTTCAATTATTAGTTGTGTTACAACAGAAAGAAATCTCAAGCTTGACCTAGATTGTTTCTATCAACACAGAAAAGGTAACCTCAAATCCACTTCAAGAATCAGGTATGTCTACTACCATTTTGCATCATGTTGGTTGTATTGTCATGTTATGTCTCTATGATGCCATCCGTGGGGCATTTCGCAATGGATTTAATGATAGATGAGGTATGTGTGGTCCGGGTGAGTGGTGAGTTGTTGGCATGTTGTTTGTGGTGTAGTGATGAGAATAATGCTAGCATTTGTGGTGTGGTGTGTCTCCGTGTGGTGGAGGGGCGTTGTGCTACCAATGGTGCCAATTGTGTTGCTATATTGTGGCGCGTGTGGCATATGTGGAGTGATAGTAGTAGCAAGTGAGGTGTGGTGTACCAGTGTGGGGTCGTGTAGGGTATTGTGCCGCCAATAGTGGTGATAGTGCAGCCTATATTGTGTGGTGTATGCACCGTGTTGTGTGGTATGTACTGTGTGGTGTGGTGTGTGATGTGGTGTGTGATGTGGTGTAGGTTATTATGCCACCAATAGTGGCGAATGTATGCACCGTGGTTGTGTGGTATGTATTGTGTGGGTGTGGTGCGTGTTATTGTGCCGCCAATAGTGGTGCATGTTGTGTGGTGTATGTATCGTGGTTGTGTGGTATGTACCGCGGGTGGTGTGGTGTGTGGTAGGTATTGTGCCGCCAATAGTGGTGAATGTTGTGTGGTGTGTGAAGTGTGTTGTGTGGTGTGTACTATGTTCGAGTGGTGTGTGGTGTGGTGTAAGTTTTGTGCCGCCAATAGTGGTGAACGTTGTGTGGTGTGTGAAGTGTGTTGTGTGGTGTGTACTATGTTCAAGTGGTGTGTGGTGTGGTGTAAGTTTTGTGCCGCCAATAGTGGTGAACATTGTGTGGTGTGTGCAACGTATGTTGTGTGGTGTGTAGTATATGGTGTGTCGTGGTAGAGAGTACCTTGTGTTTGTGTGGTGTGTGATTGTGGTCTTCCATCAAGACGCGGGCTTACTATGTTAGGAGGTGACATATATGTAATGTTTTGTTTTGCGCACTATGGTAGACTTGTGAAGGAATGGTTGGCTGCAACATCAGCTAGGTTTGATAGATGCAAGCAACGATTGCAAGCAAACGATGATAGGAAAAATGATATCAAAAGAAAGATTGAGTTGATGAGCATAAAGCATCAAAAATTAGAGCTGATTTGCACAGATGGCAATCAATCATGACAAAGAACCAAAAGCAAATGGAGGGTGTTCGGTTGTAAACCGAATTAAAGGATGAAGAGCTAAATGGTACAGTTGTTCCCCGGGTGAATCAATTAAATAAGAAACTAGCGTAAACCGAAATTGAGCTAAAGGCATGTGAAGCCCATCACTGGAGTTGCAACCTCGAATGCAAAGATTTGGGATTTTTTTCTCGAGCGTAGTGGTCATGACACTCTTTTAGATCGCACTTCCAATGCTTCCCCGAGGCGTAAGAAGAGGGTGATGAAGGTTGTCCATTTTGTGGACGGTGGTCCAAATGGGAGGGTAAAATGTTACCAGCCAGATAGCGTAATGCGCCACCAAGATCACATTTCATGTCTATCACACCATTTGAGGTAAATATTATCATCTCTAACCCTCGCCCCAGACACTATTGATTTTAGACACTCTAGAACCTGCTGCAGCCCCAATTGTGCCCACATTATGTCTGAGACATGGCTTTTGGCTTTTGGTATTCGAGTGGTACCACAAGAACCAATAGACACAAGTAAGTGCCTTAACTAATGTTTACTGATGTTGTCACGCATCTATCGACTTAGTGTTTGCAGAATTGCGTAAATTTGAGACCAAGGATATCCAACAGCTATCCAAGCCTCGATCGGGCCATTTAGACCGCAAGATAACTCCCGTGCACCTAGAATTCATCCCATTTGATACTTCAAAGTCAATCCCAGCTGCTGACAGAGTGGAGAATCCAAAATGAAATTTGGATAGTGAACTGAATGCAGTCGTAACAAGTAAGTACCGATGCCACATATATGATTTATTTTTTTGTATTTTTCTTTGGTCTTCCTCATTTCAATTATGTTACGTAGATAAATGCTACCGCGAATCGGAAGCCATCAATAAGAGATTTCTAATGCATCCGCTTTAGGGGAAAATTAATTCCCTTGAGATTCATTCTCAGACGGATCCTTCACCAAACAAAAGTTTTGTCGCTGAACATGAGCCACATGCGGATGCGTGTGATGAAATTGACAAAGAAACCCCTGATCCCGACAAGATGCAACCGCTTCATCAAGTCCAATATAACCTCAACCAAGAAAACCAAGAGGTTAACTCAAATTCTCCTTGTTCGAGTTTAATGGAGTTTAGGCAAGTTTATGACTTGAAAGAGAGGATCCCCCAGATCGGCCGAGCCTTAAGTGACCCTCCGTAAATTGAACCTTCAAAAGGCAAAGATTTTCCGTGCCCGGATTACAGGAGTTCTTAGAATGGTGTTTTTCAAAATTTGAGATTGCATTGTGGTCCAAAGATCTAATTTTGTGCTTTAGGTATGGTTGTCAAAGCCGGTTGCAAAGCGACCTAAGAGAGGGAGGAGCATCAGTTCTTGAAGTAACCTTATGTGCATTTTCTGCTAGAGCCCAAGTCGAGATCTTTGAAATATTAAGAAAGTCTATAGAAGAGTCATCGTGGAAAAGGAATCATTTATAGAGGGAAGGCCACCATGTCATCATTGACATCGACATAACATATAACATACAAGCTTCTAGGAGCTGAATCCCTTTGCTACACAATCCCTCACACCACATTGCATAGATAATAGGAGTTGCAAGACCTCTTTTGAGGTTTCTAAATACAAGATTTGCAAGTCGATTTAGATGTTTGCATCCTCCTTTTCCAACTATCAATTTTGCAATGGCATCATCCTACTAAGTGCTCGTGTGTTTTTTCCATATCTCTGCAGGTATATCAAAAAGTAAGAGGAAAAAGAGAGAAGGTTCTTTGAATAGCTGAAGGAGGCCATCAATGTGGTAGATGAGTCTGCATTCTGTTATCAGAAGGAAAAATGAACCTTGGCCTTGATGTGCCACAAGACAAACATCCGCTTCTCTCAAATTGATGATGTCCTTTTCCATGCTTAGGTACAAGTTCTGGCTACAATTGACATCTAAGTTTGCAGCTTGATGTCGCAATGACCAATGAATATTGTCTGTTAAAGGGCAGCATGGCCAGTAGATTTAGGACATTCCCATACCATTTTAAACTCCTTTCAAGGCCCTGGGATTGATTTTTATCAGATCTCATGTGCCCATTTGCCTGGGAATTGTTATGCTGCTTCTGAGGCAAACTTCTGAGGAATTGTGGGAAAGTGTGCTGAGATTGAATATGTTGGTGCTTGGATCATATTCCAAGTATATTCAAGATGTTATGGTATGCCTCTCTTAACTTATTCTACATGCAGTTATTTAGTTTGTAAGGGATGAGGCCTTTATATATCATGAAGAGGTAGTGTGCCAGTGCCCGTAGCCGTAAGCCAAGCCATATCTGATGTTGTGGTTCACATGCTTTGATTTACCAAAAGATCCTTGTGGTTTCTTTTAAGTACCGCTTAACATTCTACTCTCATCGCAAGAAATGGCATCTCTGTCCATATACGCAGCATGTTGCTCAAATCAATGTATAGGAAGTATGCATGTGGTATTAGAAATAGAGATGTAAGTCTGGTCCATGGCATTTACGACCTTCAAAATTTATGATGATGAAATTATTATAGCCTGTCTTTTCTACCTTTTTTTTCATTTGCCGAAATGTAGATGTAGCAGATGGCATCATGTCTGGCCTTGTTGATGTGGCACAAGGCAAAAATGTACTAATAAACCGGATCCCCGCTTTTTTTTTATGCACAAATGTTCAAGAGGGTGTCGCCGTAACTTTGAAGCATGTGTATTGTATGGTCAAGATTATTTTTCTAAGGTATGAGTTTGTTTTTCTTTCGTAGCTACATTGACATCTAATTATGTGCTTCAGCTATGGTTGTCAAAGAGCGGTTTGCAGCAACCTAAGAGCTTGGCGGCGTAGAAGTAACCTTATGTGCATTTTCGGTTAGAGCCCAAGTCACCTTTGAGACATTCAAAAAATATGTAGAAGATTCATCAGGGAAATAGACTCGTTTGTGAGAGGGGAGGCCACCACATCATTGGTGTTGACATAACATATAACATACAAGCTTCTTAGGAACTGAATCCCTTTGCTATGTAATCCTCACACAACATTGCATAGATAATAGGATTTGCGAGACCTCTTTTAGCGGTTTTATCAAGCAAAGATTTGCAAGCCGATTTAGATAATTGCATCTTTCTTTTCCAGCTATTAATTTTGCAATGGCACCATCCTATTAAGCGCTTAGTGTTTCTTTCCATATCTCAGTGCATATCAAAAACGTAAGAGGAAAAAGAGAGAAGGTTCTTTGAATAGCTAAAAGAGGCCATTAATGTGGTATATGAGTCTGCATTCTGTTTTCAGAAGGAAAAGTGAACCCTGGCTTTGATGTGCCACAAGATAAACATCTACTCTCAAATTGGATGACGTCCTTTTCCGTGCTTAAATATAAGTTTTGGCTACAGTTGACATCTATTTTGCACCTAAACTATTAATGTCGCAAAGACCACTGAATATTGTCTCTTAAAGGGCACATTGCCAGTAGATTTAGGACATTCCGGGTACCATTTTAAACTCCTTTCTGCATCTGGGATTGATTTTCATCATATGTCTCATAGCCCATTTGCCTGGGAATTGTTAGGCTGCTTCTGCGGCAAAAGCATTCTAGGAGTGCCCAACAATCTTGGCTCCCTCTCCCTGATAAAGACTAAGAGATTGAATATGTTGGTGCCGAGATTGAATATGTTGGTGCTTGGATCATATTAAACTTCAAAAATCAACCAAAATAGACTTGGAATTCAGTCCCTCTAATGCATCAGAAGAAGCTGGCTGATAAAGGAAAAATCTTGATATATACTATGTATTTTGTTTCCCACTTAAAATTGCAGGAATATATGAGACTGCCAAGAGCATTTGATGGACAAATAAGACAAACCTAAAAGTCAAGATGGGATGCCAATGTCAAAGTTGCTTGGTATGAAGAATTTATCCTTCCCCATACGAGACCCTTAACAAAGAAATCATTATACACAGAGTGATGTTTTATGTATATGATAGTGGTATGTTATGAGACTGCCAAGAGCATTTGACGGACAAATAAGACAAACCTAAAAGTCAAGAAGGGATGCCAATGTCAAAGTTGCTTGGTATGAAGAATTTATCCTTCCCCCGCACGACGAGACCCTTAACAAAGAAATCATTATATACGAGTGATGTTTTATGTACATGATAGTGGGGAAGAGCAAAAGCAATAGATGTTGGTCTAATAACGAATTCTTCATTCTAATAAGTTTAGAAATAATGTTGGTTGCCGCTTACCTAAGGTAAGTGAAACTTGTAGTATACAACCGCACTATCCATTCTAGGGTAATCTTGAGTAAAAAGGGGAAGACTAAAAAAATGTTTGCTAACAAACCTAAAATAAAGACTTACCATGTGTTTTCCAAATGTGTATTCCACAGAATAATACCATAGTAAGGCAAAGATAAAGAAAATCCAACTTTGAAGACCCAATTTTGAAGACATATCCTTCGCACACATTTTTGTATATATATTTTGGGTTGCCTCTTGTTAATGGGCAATTCCTCGTGGGACAAGCATTATTTTGGCATCTTGGGGCATATTTTGGGTATATCCGAAAATCTAATGCCTATTTTTCTCGTTCTTTGTCCGAACGATGAAAAACTTTTTGTATTCTTCAGGCACCTAAGGTTTTTGACGCTTTTGATGCCAAAATGTTTTGAGACCCCACCGAAAAACTCAAGAACTAAAAAAAATTCATCCCGCCAAATTCTTCTTCGGGCCCACCCAGCTTGAATTGTTCCGTTTTTTTCATTCCCTTATTGTGTCTATGCTTCAAACAATGGGATTTGCTTTGATTTCAAGCTTTTTACGACAAATTTTGATTTATCTCTTTGATTAGCTAAAAGAATTGCAAAACGCTATGCAGAAAAAATTTTAGATGCAAGCTTTGTAGCATCCACTTACAAACAAATTATTCTTATATGAGCTTTTTGAGCAAATCATCACAAAAGAATAGAAGTTATATTGGATTTTTATGTGTTGCAAGAAATGTAATTCATATTGATTGACATTTTTTAAAGTTGGCCATTTCATTGGTCAATTTCTATAAGCTTAGATTCGTTATTCTAATCTTGTAGCTTTGGCATCGGTACCAAGGATATTTTCATCTTTGTATCTAATCACATGTGATGTTTATTCAATTCCAACTTCCAAGATGCTAAGAATCACCTTCTTATCCTCATTATACGTTGGTGATAACCATACTGGCGTGGGGTTTTTCCACTTGGAAAGATTGTTGATTGTCAGAATTTTAGTCTTTTATAGCAATCAACAATGGATTCTCTCTCAAACAACCAAAATCTAGGACAATTATGAGATCTAGGGGAAAAGTAGAATTTCCCCAAACCATTGTTTCCTATCTAAATTCATTTGATCATTCTATTTCATAGATATAGATATTGAATAAGCTACTATTAAAGAAATATACACACTATTGATTGCAAGAAGATTATAAGGCTAGCCCCCCCAACGACATTCATATACTTCAAAAACAGATGAGGCTTAGAAGACGAGGGAGATGCCGAGTCCTCGACGATGATCGATATATAGAAAACTCAATTATGACTAATGAGAAAGACACAATATGTGGACTTTAACTGGGAAATCACAACATCGATAAGGGATGCCTTAATTTAAAAGTCTAGGCCAACACCACAATGCTTAGATCATTTCCCCCATCACCTTCCTTATTCATTGCACACAGCAACAATCAATGGTTTTGAGTCTCAATTGGGGACATCAGATCGATAGCCTAACCCCTAAACATTCAATGGGTTTTGAGCTAAGGCTGCCAAGAACAATTTTGTTTAATGACACAGTGGGGTCGAATCCACTACTAACATCCAAGATTTAATAATGCAATGCTTAGTTATAAAAGAATTTGTATTCGTATCGAACATTGCTGAATGAGGACCTTCTACATTTTTGGCATAGGGAGGAGCCATATTTGGCCTACTTAAGGTTAAACCATTATAAAAACATTGGAATACATCCTAACTATAGCCATATTGTATATCATTAGAAACCTTAGATTCTAGGCTTTCTAAGCGTATCCTCTCCTAGCCCACCTGATGAGCCTAGCTCTGGCAATTCCATTGCATCCAATTATTGACATAATGTTCCATCATTGGTGCATTTGTGTACCTTGAATGGAGGTTATAAGAACTACTTGTTGACCCCGTGTTCTATTAATGATGCACTAGCCTACCATTGATGGTGCTGCATATTTCTAGCCTCTTATTAATAGGACTCGTGATTTGCCAATTATCCATATTGATTTGTGCACAATCAATCACTTTGGTTGTCCTTTGATTTGATCTCTTCGCTTTTCATCACTTTGATCTCCCTATTTAGAGCATTATGAAATCTGCATATACATGATATCGATAGCCACACCAATGATTGAAAAAATGCAAAATGATTATCTATCGGCATATACATTATATCAATAGCCACACCAAAGATGTGTTTGCATTCTAGAACTTTGATATGCAAGGGCCAAATTGGGTTTTACAGGTAACATTCTTCCACTTAGATTAGATTCAGTTCTTCCACCTTTGCTTTCATGCTTGTATGGCTGCATAGATTAATATGAAAACCCAGCTCTTGCACGATGTGGTAGGCTGCAACAAATGCGTTAAAGAGCATCGGCTAGATATTGCCAACCTATCTTGTTGCATGAAATATCTTAAGACCAGGACTAAACATTAACTTTCGTTATTTCTATAATGTTATTATTGCTGTGGGATAGAAACAGAAACTGCCCTTGAAATTGTGGATATTATTTAAGATCTTGCCAAAATCTGTCTATTGATATTTCTAGATTATGTATTTCCAAATGCTTGGATAATCCATTCCCTGTCTGTGACAATGGACTAGGGTCAGTATCCCTTGTTAATAGTTGACCAACACAAATGAACTCCATCCAAATGTTGGCCAAACACTTAAATGTCACAGTTCTACTTGTGTGATTCGACATCTAATCGTCAACAACAATCCTGACGACTACATTTCGATTCTGGGAACTTGCATGTGCCTACATGCTCCTTCCCTGCATTAAAGCTAATATTGATGTGCATTAGATCTGTTTCATATGAGGAATTATCTGTAGCTTTTATGCCTAGGTTTCTTGTATCTGAAACTTAGTTCAACATGAAACTCAGTGGAAAAAGAAAGCAACCTAATGACACAAAACATGTAACTTATAAATGCAAAATTAGATCTTGTACAAGCCAAATAAGATAACACAAGAGTAAAATAAGGTGGATACCAATATATCTACACCAAGATTTACCCATGCAACTTGCAAAATGAAAAAATGCAAAAAGTTATTCTCACAATTGATCCTCCGTGAAGTGAGATCTCTCTCCTGATCCAGCCAGAACCTGCACATGAAGAACTGCTATATGAGTAATTCCTGTCTAATGTTATTTGTCAGATATGTCATATGTTAAATTTATTTAACTGTTATATTTTATTCCTGATGTGTTTTATGAGATGCTTATTTACGGCGTTCAAGGTATGAATCTTCTTAAATCCCCTTTTTGTACCTTGTTTTGCACCTCTCTTCCAGTCTCCTACATTACCTTTGATTTTCTAGTTATAAACGATTGATTCATCTCCTTATTTTATATCTAGATGGCTACTAGACAAAATTTAATAGAATCCTAGGTCTCAAATATGAGTACCAATGACCAAAGACCAAGCTCATGTTTTACTAAGTCAAGTTGTTTGCTTGAAAAATATTGCAGCTTCCTGTTCATACAGGCTATACTACTTCAACTTCTTCTAAGAACAGAGGCATTGATGAACAAAACAGCAGGGCCATGTGTGGGAGGATGCAATGATGAATGCAAGTATGGGCCATTAATGAGGTCTCTTTTCAGTTCTACAAGCCTTTAGGGAAAATCCATACAATACAAGTGATGAATATTACTGGGATGCTCCTTCCAAAAGCAATGCTACTACTCTTTTGAACACAAAAAATGTAGCCTTCAACATGAGTGCCAATTATACCAGCTACTTGCAGGCCTGTGATCCACGCTACTGTGATTTGGTAACTTATGACCAAACTTGGAGAAGAGTTCTTGTCTAGATCTAGAGAATTATCTCAAGAGGCCATCTCTATTGCGCATAGTATGTTGGCAAACAATACTCTAGGCTGCAGGTAATGATATGACCATAACTACATCTGTTAGCTGCCTTTGTGGTTTGGGTGCTCATCTTATGAAAGACTATGGCCAAAGTTAGATGTTTAACTAGGCCTTTTAAACTTTTCCAGGAGATCATCATAAAATATAACTGAATTCCGTCTCCCTTAACATGCAACCTGTATCACTTATATACTTATGGAAGCTGAATAACATAACGTAATGGTTTATGATATCCTGTCAGCTAGATTGCTAGGTCAACAAAAGAATGAAATTGCTTCTTCTAATCCATGACCCAATTTTTGTAAAGCTTCAAACCATTAAGTTTCAGAAAATCTAGTTGTTTGTTTAAGAAGCACAAATCTTGTTACTATTAAACGGTTTCCCAAAGTATACCTCCAAAACCCTGTTTGTGATCCAATTTGTACTTCCATCAGCATTTTGCCCAGTGCTGTAGGAGGTGCTTTGAAGCTCCTAGCAACAGGCGTTTTGATCAGCTTGCTCAGCATTGACCTTTTAGATTCTTCCCACGCGGTAACCTGGAGTGCTGATCCCAGCTGTACCATACAGAATAAACAATAAGAAAAATATGAAGTGTTTACTAGAAGTCTTGTATATTGAGTACCAGAAATCTCATTGTTAAAATTGCAAAGAACATCATCAACATTTCATGTTCTATTTGCATTCTATAAACCATACAGAAATTTGGAAAACCAGATGTTAAAGGCTTAAGATCGATTAGTAACTCCTTCACAGTGCCCTCTTGGTCAACTCCTTGAGGACAATGATGCAATCAATTTAACACTTAACACTGTGCTGCCTATAGTAAGGGGCTACAACTTTTCTTTTGATCTTCCTGAGGTTTTCATAACAAACATTCTTGCAGATAGTATTTTGACATTTCTGTTTCTAGGAACTCATAATACTTACCTTCATCCTATGTCATACTTCAGCAATTATTCCATCATGATTTTGAGTATTTGTATGATATCCCGCGAGCAAAATTGATTGTCAACATAAGAATGAGAGCATTAAATGCAAAATCGACATAGTCAAGAGATTCAAACCTTAGGCTTCGTACCAGTTTTACTTGACTCTTTCTCTTCGGTATCTTCTGCAATTTGTCCATGAAAATAATATGTCGATATGGTAGGCCCTTATATATATTCTCAATTTCGAGTCTCGAGTCGCTGCTTTTGTAGCATGCATTCTATCTTTTCACAATCCACTTCCTCAAGAAAGCGGACTTTATTTTCGCCACACCGCTGAGAGATGTACAGCTGCACAGTGACCATCTGTTGTTGCACACATGACCTTGACATCACAAACATTTTTCATCAAAGCAACAACACCACCAAGGTTTCAAATGTAACTCGTGATTTGCACTGTGGAAGTTTATGCACAGGATGCCATTGGACTAACAATTTTGATTCATCAATTGAAGAGCTTGGATCGATGGATGGATGTGCTTTCCTACTTTGAGCTCAACGGCAAAAAGAAATGAAACTAGAGCATGAAATGTCACTGAATGCCTGCAGCCTCTAAAATCTAGTTGTAAAGCATCCTTATTAAGGGCAGAAATGTTACATAGATGCATGAGATCCTAAGAAACTAGCGGATAAATCATACTCTGCCTTCCTAAATGTGGGTCCCAATTAGATTCATAATTAATTATCGCAAAAAGTTGGACACGTGTCCTTCCTTCCAATTATATTGCAGCACAGTATCCTCTTCCAATCATGTTACTTGCATCACATATTTTTCTTTTCAGTCTAGTCAGTGTGATCTATCATTTGTAATGATCAAGCCAAACTCCTGTCAGAAGATTGTATAATCAAGTTACCAGATGCCAAAGAAACCTGTATGATCAGTCAATTCCTGTGTAAATTCAAGAGCTTATTGGTCGTGAAAGTGAATAACCTGAACGGGCTGGACTTACAAGCTATCTGAGATAATTCAACCTTCCCAGTTTATATGGCACAACCTGTTTCCCAAGCAGGCTTCCTCCCCTCATGAAATCTTCTGCCTGTACTAAGCATTTTTATAACTATTAATATTGTTCAAGTATGTTGCTTCGAATCAATATTTCCAAACAGGTTAGAAAAATTAGAAGTGGCAAACATTCCAGACTTGTTATGAATGCGGAACTGGCACTGCTGTTGCAATATATGTCAGAGAGGGCGGATGCAATTTCTGGAAGTGAAATTGCAGGGTAAAAGCAAACTTTGAGACACATAGGGCGCTCCATCCAACAGATCGCACATCTTGTCTAACCAGCCCCCAAGTCTGTGTAGGTAATTCAAACAATGGTAATGTTCTATCATGGGTATAGCATCAAAGTTGCTAAAACAAAACATTGATAGCCTTCCATAAACAATCCAGCATGATTGCATCCTGTTGGGAGAGTGACGAGTGTGCTATTGTCTGGCTTCAAGCCTAACTCTTTCATTTCTGGCAGAATTTTAATGGCTCCTCCATTGCCATGACCATATTGGGCATGCGATGGAAGTGTTGCTGTCTATGAGATCACCTCTTGATTTTTATCGAATATTCTGTGCGCATCTATCAACCTTCCACATTTTCCATGCATCATTTCCTACTATAGAACCAAAATCAGCTCTGCTGCTGATTATAGCATGTACACAATTAGGGGCAGAAAAGCCAGCACAAGAATGAAGCACTGAAAGTCACGTAATCTCATTTGGAATAACAGATTCCGTGACATATTCTGAAACAACTGTATTGCAGTAGTATTTTGCCCATGTTTTGCAAAAAATCATAGTATTCCAGACAATTAGAATCTTCTTGCATTCTTTCCAAGACCTCATGAGCAGCCTGTAAATACACATTTGATGTACATAATAATTAGAGAACCATTCACAGCCTTGTCTAGAGTATCAAATCTACTAATAATTATATGAGAGTAGAACATTTTACCATCTGCAAGGGCTTTCACATTAATGCATGTCCCTGATGAGAGTCAAGAAGGTGACTTCACTTGGTTTAATGCCCTCAGATATTATCCTTTCAATACTTGGACGGCATGCTTGTTGTGCCCATTTTGTATATGTGAGGCAAGCACATTTGGTTGCGGTTCTATGTTGAAGAATGTGACTGCAGCGCCTAAGCTCCCACATTTCCCATACATGCCAATAAGAGCATTTCTTGATTCTAACGCTGAACTCAAGGTATCACTAGCAACATGAGTTTCCCACTGACATGCCAACAGATCACCACATGGTAAAATGCTGATATAAGAGACTTCATCTGCTAACATCTGCTAATAAATTGGAGTATTCCACGAAATGAGATTTCATTAATTAATCTTTTGTGAACATTTTGTTAGCATCGCCTAGACTCTCCACAATTCCCATACATATCAACAAATGCAATGCCTAAATCTCGATTCTGTTTTATGACTGATGGTATTGGCCTGTACCATCTTACCATCTGCTAATGCCATTTCTTTTGAAAGGAGACTGAGAACAGGGCTAAACATAGCCACGCTAGGTCTACTACCTTGCACTGCACAGTCGCATAGCGTTCTCACAATTGCCATCTTGGGAATATGCTGTTATCATTTTGCCCATGAGATTGCATCTGGCTCAAGTATTTCATTCAAAAATTTTAAGTGCGCACTCTAAGTATCCACAATTATCATACATTTTAATGAGAGCAGTTGTTGCAAGATCACCCTGAATAATGCAAGCATGTATAAGTTTACCATTTGGTAGAGCTTCTGGGTTACAGCAGAAATTTAAAATTGTAAGAAAGACTATTTTATCAGGCTTCGTTCCTCTTGTTTGCCAAAACTTATCCAGGGCACCCTTATCATTTTCAGCCCGAACCTATGAAACCTAACTAGATCCTTATAAAACCTGGGACTTTCTGTCATGTCCTGGCAGCAGACAACGGAGAATGGATGCTGATAATACAAATAACAGGAATGTGGAAGAACTTTTGCATACCTTCTTCTGGCTAATTTCGTGTTCGCTTGTAAATTTGTAAATATGATACGACGTAGCCTTTGAAAACCATTCCATGAGGTTTCTGCTATTATGTTTTTAGACACCTTTTTAAACAAAAACACTAGTAACTTCTGAGAACAAAGCTCAGCTCTGCATGGGTCTAATGATAATCTCGTATAACAAGATTTGAAGGCAGAAAAGGATGCAACTCTCCATGGCTAAAGTTATGGGCACTTTATATAGGTTATAGATGAAAATGTTAAATGAAGATACTAAACATATTACAAGGTGCAACATTTTCCAAGTATGGTAACATGATATGTTCAAATAGGAAGATGTTCAAGGGTATGTGCATATATCGATTGTATGTTGGGATAAGGTTTTTTTAAGAAAATGCATCAAGGCACACACAGTCATGATACTTTTGAATGTCAAAACCATCGATGGTTATTACTTGCAAAGCGATGCTATCTGGAAGCTTGAGGGCTTGATTTAAATCTCAATGTTTTACTAATTCAAATAATAAGAGGATTTGTTTTATATTCCATAGAAAGATCAAGATTAATTTTGAGAGTCGAAGGAAGCGGAATGAGTGATTAGGCCCACTACAAGTTGAGATGATTAAAATGTCAATTTTGTAGAAAATGTTGCTTAGGTGCAAAGAGATACGTGATCGACAAGAACTACAAACAACATATATTATGAGAGAATAACATCATTTTATTGTTGTGGTTGGAAAAGCCCCAGCCAATGGCGTATGTACATGTGGAGAATTCTTCTCAATATAGAAAGAATGAAAATAATGTATATACAAAAGAAAAAACATATCCAATGTGAGCTAAAAGGACTTAAGTGTAGAACCTAGCTTCCTAGGTCCACCGCAGAAAGAGAAGGCATCCCTGCATATCCCTTTGCGACTGTTTTCTTATAATCTCCAACTTTCGCTTCTTCTTGACTTGGATCTTGCTAGATGGAGGCTGCTTCTTGCTAAGTGGATCCTGGATTACCCGGATTGTGTGTTGTCTCTTTATGTCTTGCGCTTTCTTGTACTCCCTCCAATTTTCGTTTGATGGATATAATCTTTTCGTCTTCGAATGCTAACTTCGAATTCTGCTTTTTGGACTTGGATCTTAGGCTTGATAACTGGATCTTGGATCTTTGGCATGTCTGGCCTCTGGATTTTCTTTCTGTCCTGCTCTTTCTTGTACCCCTCTTCCACTTTTCGTTCTATAGATATCATCTTTTCGTCTTCTTTAGTTTTTACAACTTCTTGTTTATGCAAATCTAAATCTGACAAACCTTTTGATTGTTGTTGGATGCCTAGAGCAGGGCATGGATCCTCAGTTGTTGAAGTGGAGGCTATCAAGCGCGCGATCAGAGACTCTTTATTCCGCCTCAGCTCTTCAACGTCTGCTAATGCAATCACATAGTGAAGTAAAGTGCATGAATCAACGCCGGAGCTCTCAGAAAACTGCTTCCAATCCTTCATAGATCGCCCCCTCGCTATCGCCATCTCTCAGCAAATGCAGGAACAACTCACGTAAGCCATCTACTTATTCACGAGGAATTAAATCTAACGGTTCTAGGGAATTCGATATTTCCCTGGGGTTAGATCTGCACCGTTCAGCCAGAAGCCCGCGTTATCCAATAATTTGGGCCAAAATCTACTTCTACTAAATCTGCACAGTTTCTCGATTCAATCAGAAGCCCCGCGTTATCCAAAATTATCTCGATTCAATCAGAAGCCCCGCGTTATCCAAAAATTATCTCGATTCAAACAGACCCCACCGCGTTATCCAAAAATAAACACCATTCAATCAGAAGCCCGCGTTATGCAAAAATTAGCAGGCAGAAAAAATCCAATTCGCAAGACATAAAGATACAGCCCCCTCCAACGTGGCACAATCCCAGCCCTCCAATCCAAGCCTGGAGGGCCAGATATCAGCGACACAAGGAGGGGTCTGTATAATGCAGTCTACCCCCATAAAGCTTCACATTTTATTGCCTGAGAAATGTAGAATATAAAAAAACCTTAGAGTATAATATTTTTTTTTTTAAAAACTAGTTCGTGACCAGGGTCGCGTGGCACGTGGCATCCGCCTCAATCCCACAATGGAATTTGGCTCTGCCATTTTGGCCTCTCTTGATGCAAAACTTACGATATTATCTGCTACGCCTATCTAAATTTGTGCTTTTTTCGTGAAAGAGGGCTTTCATATTTGTGCCTTTTTCGTGAAAGAGGGGTTTCATATTTAGAAATTTATACAACTCATTTGCATGTTTTATTTATTCAATCCGACATTGCCTGAACATCGAACTATTTTGCCCATCGGTGCCTAAACACCAATGAATTAGGCTCCATGGCACAGAATTGCATTTTCTTTAATGCATTTCTTGATCTTTGAAACTCCCGATATGCAATCATACATGTCAGACAGAAGAGTGTGTTTTCTTCTTTCCCTATCTTGCATTTTTTTAGGTAATTGGAGACTTCTTTAACTTCTAGCCTCTACTTAGACTTTTGATTATAACCATGTAAATCCAATCTAGGCATAACCATGTAAATCCAATGTAGGCCCTTCTTAATATTTATAGCCTCTACATCATAACAATGTAAATCCAATCTAGGCATAACTAGGTAAATCCAATCTAGACCCCTCTACAACATACACCTCGGATGTAATAATTCAAACTTCACCATTTAAACATTGCATCATTATTAACTTAAACTTCACGAGAACCACCCCAAATTATTAAGTCCATCTTGAGAGACATAAAATAAATCATGATGTATGCAATTCCCAGGGGATTCACATAGAAGACCCGTATAAACCAAGTGAGTGGTTGGAAGGGGGTTTTTTCCGTTTGTATACTAGGGGTTTAAATCTGCCTCTTACTAATATTCTAGTGTATTTTCTCCGTGGAATGGGTGTATTTCCAACACTTTCACGCATTATGTATTTGGGTGTTTCTTCTCACCTTAAGCACGACGTGGCATTTGCTCATGTGATAAAGGTGAATCATGAAATGCAATTATTAGATGATATACGATACCAGTTATCTTTCATCCTGTTGTAAACTTGTAGAATTCCCCCACATATATTCAAGACATTTCTACAGGTAACCTTGACGAGACAAGGTAATTTTGAGCACCATCGTTCTATCGACACTAGATGTCTTCCATGATAAATATGGTCATGTAAATACAGGTTAATCACAATTCTGCTGCCTATCGCATCGCGCCACATAGCATATTTTTTTTTGCTTTTCAAGGATGTCGATCCAAAAGTTTGATGCTTGTCTCATGCAGACGATTTTGAGAGTTTTTGCCACGTCTTTTCGATTCTTTAGGATTTTTACCTTCATTAGACCATTCTATCCTTCATTTCTAACATTTTACCCTCCATTCCAACGGTTTTATCGCACAAATTTGTGATTAACTTGTATTCACGTTACATCAATGCCCCATGCCTTGGATTCCTACGAAGTGTGGAGGCCTCCATGTCATCACTACGGGCCAGCCTTTCATTCCTCGTGATACATGAAATTGCTAGATCCGATTGTGCATGCAAACTTTATTTTGGTGATCACGAACTAGTTTTCAAAGAAAAAGCATTATAGTGAAGGCTTATTTATATTCTACACTTGTAGTGGTACCTACTTATTTGAGATTAAGACATTATTATCAAGTCTTAAACTTGATAGCAAACTTGATCAAGTTTATTATCAACATTATTAATCAAGAATATTATCAAATTTAAGACTTGATAGTCGTCTTAACCTCGAATAAGTAGGTACCACTACAAGTGTAGAATATAAAAAAGCCTTCACTATAATGCTTTTTCTTTTGAAAACTAGTTCGTGACCACCAAAATAGAAATAGGATCGCGTGGCACGTGGCATCCGCCTCAATTCCACAATGGAATCTGGCTCTGTCATTTCGGACTCTTGATGCATATAAGTCAAAGCAAAACTTACTTATATAGATGCGCTAGGCCTATCTCAGATCGCGGAAAGAGGGCTTTCATATATAGAAATTTATCAAACTTGAGCCTTTTTCATGAAAGAGAGGTTTCATATTAAGAAATTTATACAACTCATTTGCACGTTTCATTTATTCAACCTCCAAATGTCAAAGTGAAAATCTTCTGGCATTATATGACAAAACTACAATGCTAAAATTTTTGAGAACCCACATTGGTTTCCCCAATCAAATGTATGTGCATCCCATGAGTAAGAAAGCAGCCAAATGAGTGATCCACACTGTCAACAAAATCTCTACAAGAAAAGAAAACTATTAAAGTAACCCATTAAACATTAAACTTTAGTAACACGCAAAAGCGACACTTCATATTATGACAAGTACTCACGTCAACTCAAGTTGATCTGCAAAACCTTCTCACCATATTTCTTTGTTGTATATCCTATTATGCGGCCACACACTGCCCAATATAAACATTATTTTTTAATTAGATCTTTCCTTGGCTATTGCTTCCAAGATATAAATCATCATCTAAGAGGATAAGAATGTGAATCAATGAATGCCAAACATGCAAACAAGCAAGCAGCTCAATAGTTCAATGGTAACAAGAACATTCAAGCGTCCGGAAGCAATGAATCTTCCAAGACTGCCCATTGCTATGCATTTCTTGCTATCTGATCATGGTGCTGGTTCATTTAGGTAATCTGTATTATGTCCAGTTGCAGCATTTCATTGGCTTTACTGATGCATGGAATAAGTGATGTACAATATTGTTACAAAAACCTAAGGGTCAAAGCACAATATTGGGGGGCAATTTTCTTTGTAACATTACCATTCTTTTAATATATTGTCGACCACAGTTCTTCAAAAAAAAAAAAAATATTGGGGGCAATTTTACGGACGCATACATTGGGTCTTTGGGGGTGCTTTTGGCCTTTTTCCTAATTTTAGACTCCATTATCGAATTAGGGTTTTATGAGCTTAAACCGCCGAGCAATTTGAGGAGAGATCGTTGGCCCGCCAAGAGCATCCTCTCAAAATGATCATACCCGCCAAATCCGTCTTCCCCATTCAAGATGCACTTCTTCCTATTTTTTTCAAGAAGAGATGGATTTGGTTGAACGTTTTCTTTGCCAATTTGAAGCAAAATTGAAATGCTTGATCCGTAACCGGTGGCAAAGGACCCTGGCTTCGATTTGGAGTCCGGAAAATACCGGATATAAGGGTGCCGAGTTTGTGCCATCCCGCTGCTGTCGTTGCCGCTGAATTACAGATTTAGGAGAAGGATTGCCTTCCCCTTCAATTTTGCCTGTTAAAAGAGTTTCATCTCCCATTTTGGTTTGAAAAGGTCTCATTGGACACACTTGTTGTGACTGCAGATTCGTGTTAAATGCAAATGTTTATCACCAAATACGCCTTTGCGGTGAAGATTATGTCCGCCAAAAAGAAGAATGCAAAGGAAAAGAAGAGCCGAAAGATTGGCACAAGAATCACCGCAACCCTCATAGATTGGCCACTAGAACCAAAAAGTAAATTGGCAAAAGATATTTTGGATAATATTTAGAATGTGTGCAAAAATTTGTTTCAAGATGATAGGGATGAGATATTAGCAAGAACAGTCAAGGATTACCTCAAATTGGCATCATGGGCCACAAAGAATTTTTGGGGCCGGGGATATAATGTTAAGAGCAGTCTTCAAAGCAACAAGCTAAGAAGGAATCATGACATTACTCATGCAAGATCATCTACACTTTTAATGGTCGGGCCAACAATTCCAACAATAAGTCTCAGATTGCAAAGACATTGAACATAAAGAGAAGGGTCTGTTTTATGCCGCTTTGGACAAGAAGAGAGCAGTTTGCAATTGGTGGACCTTGGTCCATGTTTAAAAGGAAGAATAGGAGTGACAAACTTTTCACAGGATCGAGAGAAGGTATACAACTACCGGATTTCCAACACCGGGGTTTCCCCTAACAAGAAGCAAGTTGTGAAGCTTAGAAGATGCAACGAAAGGCTTGAAGACTCGAAAACCCTACGGATTGCATCCGATTCATTTTTGGAAGAATCTCGTGTTTTGAGATCTCTAACTCTCATTTTTATTCAATTCCAATGCTTTGTCTTCTTTATTTTCTTCTTCACTATGTTGCATATTACATGCATTTCCTACATGCAAATTCTAAGCACATGCATTTAAAGTTCAAGTAAAACAAAGTTCTAACGAGTTCATTTTTTTTTTCATTTAGGTTGTATTTTACAAAAAAAATTTCAGAAAGAGCACCACGACATGAAGATTGGATTGAGGAGGTTTGAATCTTTGAAACCTTTGTTTGTTAGGAGATTGAAAGATCGAGAAACTTGCATGTGCATTTACCATGAAGATGGAATTTGTAAGGCGAGACTTTGAATAGAATTAGAAGAGATCCAAACACACATGGGCCAAATTGTGCTTGCAAGTGTACGCTTTGTGGTAAGGAGACCTTTGTGAAGCAAAAGACAAAACATTTAACGTTGTAAGTGAACTATGGAGGTCACCGGGTCCGGTTGTAAGACGAGGAGGAGATTTGGCACAAGGCAAAATGCCTTAAACTTATTTCGCACTTTTTTGTGGTATCAAGAAACTAAGAAGATGTCCAAGGGAGAAGAGTGCATTGAGAACTATCGATTGGAAGAACTTTGAGAAGGTATTTACGCCTGTACCAATTGTTTTCCAATTGTTTACTTGCCAATTGAATGGTAGTGCTCAAAACAGATTTTTGGCTCTGTTTGGTGGTATTCATCTTGTTTTTGTCAACACAGTTAAGGAGACAATAAAGAAGTCCCAGAGGGCGAGGGAAAAATCATAGAGAAGACAAAGACATTATGAGGCTTGTGTACAAGACAACTACCTTGAAGGAGTTCATGACACATGCCGATGGTGTTATCAAATAGTTTATCCCATATAATTACACGCCGGATGGCAAGCGGTCAGATTCAAGAACTGCCTTCAATCTTTCCAAAAGGTACTATGGTTTCGTTATAGACTTTCGGAGAATTTCTCTTTCAAAGTTCGGCAGAAATCCGAGCATGCATAGGCATAACGACCAATGTTCTATATTAGTTCATATTACATACAGGCATGCTTTAGATGGAGAGATCCCAAATATCAAGGTTGGGGATAGAAAGATTGTCAAAGAGACACATTTCTACATATCCGATGACAAGAAACATGATAGTTTGTTTGTCCAAAGACGATTTTGCAAAGTCATCATGACTTTTTATTGAGCAAGGGAGTACACTTGTCTAAACATGTGTTTCGTCCGATGGATGTGCTTCCCAGTTCAAATCTTCTAGGCTTTTTTTCTTCTTAGGCGCATTCTATAAGTTGACAGGGATTAAGATGGGTGGAACTTTTTCGCTTCATCACATGGGAAAGGGGAACATGACGCAGTCTTGGAGCTGTCATAAAGAGAATTTTGACAAGTGAAATGCTCAAACGAGACAAGACTCCCTTGAGGAATGCACAAGATGTTGTGAACTTCCCGATTTGGTATTTTAGCTCCAAACCTGTCTTTGAAAGAGACTAACATAAACAAAGTCAATACTTTTTCTTTTCCTTTTTTGGTCGCTATTACTTCTCAATCGCTACTAACCTGTTTGGAACTCCAACATTAGTTTTTTGGCTTGTGAAGCTAGGTGATGTTAATAGGACATGCAATATGATTGTGAGACTCTCAAAGGCACAACAAAGATACATACAATCAAGGCCATAATGCAAAGACAGGCCTCTTGAAGTGGGCAATACATGCATCGTCATGTTTTTTGCAGATTCTCGCGGGCGTAACCGCGGGTCCAAGTGTAGACATGCATCTCGGCTTGAGAGTATGCACATGAAACTTTACTTCCTATGGAGGTGGTAGAAGAGGCATCCAGAACTCATGTACAAGATGAAGGGGACAATGCTGGAAGGCGTAAATGGTTGATGTAGGTGACAACTTTGTTGTCAACGCCGAGGAGGGCAATGAAGATAATGTTGATTTCCGGATCATTATGCAATGAACCTAAACACACCGTGGAACGTGCATTTAAGGACTAATGGGGCTCTAAATTCAACAAAGTGTGAAATTGTATTGTCGTAAGTATTACAAGAGCATTGGAGATGGTAAATACGAAATGCATTACACAACATGCCCGAGGTAACCTCGCTATTCCCACCTTGTAGTGTGTGCAAAAGTTGAATTACAAAAGAGCTGATGAGGAACATGTATACTTCCTTTCAAATGAGGCACATGAACAAATTGTTGAGTATTTGCCTCCTCCAACATCCGAGGTACTTTGCCGCGGCCCCAAGCACGTAAGAGGTTTGATGCCACAATAAAGGTTTTTGCCTTGGACTTAGATTAAACCATTTGTACATGGATCTTAAGTACAAAACTGTACTTACTTTAGGGTTCTTTGAGCAAAGGCTCAAACAATGTAATCGAAATCGATATACATTGCGGTGGAAGCAATTTCTTCAACTCTTGTCCATTTCTATAAAAATTTTGGTACTATGTGCTCGGATTATAAATTTTTATCTCTTAATGACATGATTGAACCCTTTGTTTTAACATATTTCTCGCCTTTCTAGTAGTGGATTTGCTTGTAATGGAATTTCTTTGAGGTGCGCTTGTACTCGATTTTACTTGCATCCACATTATTGTGGATTTTTAGATGTGCATTTGGCTACATGCTGAAAAGACAAGCTCCAAGTGAAGAACATATCGATTTAATCTTATCCTCTTGGAAAATGTGTAAAACTTAGCTAATTGTGCAAGGTATGTAATCAGTTAACCCTCTTTGTGTGTGTTGCTAGACTACCCTTGATTTAGACTGAAGAATGTTTACTTTGTAAACTTGACAAACAGATCTGACATTGAAAGAACATTAAATGACTCCAACTTGGTAAAGAGACCAAGCCAAGAGTCTACCTAGCTTTGTTGGGACTTAGGAAATTGGCACTTGGCATTGTTGGGACTTAGGCAATTTGAGCACACTAAAGCAAATTTTCACACTTAAGCAATTTGCACTATCTTAAGCAAATTTGCACATTAGCACTACACTTAAGCAAATTTGCACTACACTTAAGCAAATTTGCACATTAGCACTACACTTAAGATATTTGCACTACACTTAAGCAAATTCAAAGGTTCAAAGTGAAATTCAGTTTCATATATTGCATTAACGTTTGCAAGTTCAGCAGATTAACGTTTGCCCCCGCGTTATCCAAAATTATCTCGATTCAATCAGAAGCCCCCGCAAGACATAAAGCGGGACGACTGCATTATACAGCCCCCTCCAACGTGGCACAATCCCAGCCCTCCAATCCAAGCCTGGAGGGCCAGATATCAGCGACACAAGGAGGGGTCTGTATAATGCAGTCTACCCCCATAAAGCTTCACATTTTATTGCTTGAGAAATGTAGAATATAAAAAAACAGAGTATAATATTTTTTTTTTTTAAAAACTAGTTCGTGACCAGGGTCGCGTGGCACTTGGCATCCGCCTCAATCCCACAATGGAATTTGGCTCTGCCATTTTGGACTCTCTTGATGCAAAACTTACGATATTATCTGCTATGCCTATCTCTGTCCCGTTCAAATTTGTGCTTTTTTCGTGAAAGAGGCTTTCATATTTGTGCCTTTTTCGTGAAAGAGGGGTTTCATATTTAGAAATTTATACAACTCATTTGCACGTTTTATTTATTCAATCCGACATTGCCTGAACATCGAACTATTTTGCCCATCGTGCCTAAACACCAATGGAGACATACATAATTAGGCTCCATGGCACGAGAATTGCATTTTCTTTAATGCATTTCTTGATGTTGAAACTCCCTGATATGCAATCATACATGTCAGGCAGAAGAGTGTGTTTTCTTCTTTCCCTATCTTGCATTTTTTTAGGTAATTGGAGACTTCTTTAACTTTTAGCCTCTACTTAGACTTTTGATTATAACCATGTAAATCCAATCTAGGCATAACCATGTAAATCCAATGTAGGCCCTTCTTAATATTTATAGCCTCTACATCATAACAATGTAAATCCAATCTAGGCATAACTAGGTAAATCCAATCTAGACCCCTCTACAACATACACCTCGGATGTAATAATTCAAACTTCACCATTTAAATATTGCATCATTATTAACTTAAACTTCACGAGAACCACCCCAAATTATTAAGTCCATCTTGAGAGACATAAAATAATATCATATAGATAAATCATGATGTATGCAATTCCCAGGCACATAGAAGACCCGTATAAACCAAGTGAGTGGTTGGAAGGGGGTTTTTTCCGTTTGTATACTAGGGGTTTAAATCTGCCTCTTACTAATATTCTAGTGTATTTTCTCCGTGGAAGGGGTGTATTTCCAACACTTTCACGTATGTATTTGGGTGTTTCTTCTCACCTTAAGCACGCACGTGGCATTTGCTCATGTGATAAAGGTGAATCCCGCGAAATGCAATTAGCCGATATACGATACCAGTTATCTTTCATCCTGTTGTAAACTTGTAGAATTCCCCCACATATATTCAAGACATTTCTACAGGTAACCTTGACGAGACAAGGTAATTTTGAGCACCATCGTTCTATCGACACTAGATGTCTTCCATGATAAATATGGTCATGTAAATACAGGCTAATCACAATTCTGCTGCCTATCGCATCGCGCCACATAGCATATTTTTTTTTTGCTTTTCAAGGATGTCGATCCAAAAGTTTGATGCTTGTCTGCGGCACGATTTCGAGAGTTTTTGCCGCGTCTTTCGATTCTTTAGGATTTTTACCTTCATTCCGACCATTCTATCCTTCATTTCGAACATTTTACCCTCCATTCCAACGGTTTTACTGCACAAAATTGTGATTAACTTGTATTCACGTTACATCAATGCCCCATGCCTTGAATTCCGGCGAGTCAGGGAGGTCTCCATGTCATCGCGCGTCGGCCAGCCTTCCCCACCAGAATCATTCCTGTATACATGAAATTGCTAGATCTGGATTGTGCATGCAAACTTCTATTTTGGTGATCACGAACTAGTTTTTCAAAGAAAAAGCATTATAGTGAAGGCTTATTTATATTCTACACTTGTAGTGGTACCTACTTATTTGAGATTAAGACATTATTATCAAGTCTTAAACTTGATAGCAAACTTGATCAAGTTTATTATCAACATTATTAATCAAGAATATTATCAAATTTAAGACTTGATAGTCGTCTTAACCTCGAATAAGTAGGTACCACTACAAGTGTAGAATATAAAAAAGCCTTCACTATAATGCTTTTTCTTTGAAAAACTAGTTCGTGACCACCAAAATAGAAATAGGATCGCGTGGCACGTGGCATCCGCCTCAATTCCACAATGGAATCTGGCTCTGTCATTTCGGACTCTTGATGCATATAAGTCAAAGCAAAACTTACGATATCATCTGCTAGGCCTATCTGTATCGTGAAAGAGGGCTTTCATATATAGAAATTTATCAAACTTGAGCCTTTTTCATGAAAGAGAGGTTTCATATTAAGAAATTTATACAACTCATTTGCACGTTTCATTTATTCAACCTCCAAATGTCAAAGTGAAAATCTTCTGGCATTATATGACAAAACTACAATGCTAAAATTTTCGAGAACCCACATTGGTTTCCCCAATCAAATGTATGTGCATCCCATGAGTAAGAAAGCAGCCAAATGAGTGATCCACACTGTCAACAAATCTCTACAAGAAAAGAAAACTATTAAAGTAACCCATTAAACATTAAACTTTAGTAACACGCAAAAGCGACACTTCATATGACAAGTACTCACGTCAACTCAAGCTGATCTGCAAAACCTTTTCACCATATTTCTTTGTTGTATATCCTATTATGCGGCCACACACTGCCCAATATAAACATTATTTTTTAATTAGATCTTTCCTTGGCTATTGCTTCCAAGATATAAATCATCATCTAAGAGGATAAGAATGTGAATCAATGAATGCCAAACATGCAAACAAGCAAGCAGCTCAATAGTTCAATGGTAACAAGAACATCTCATATGCGGAAGCAATGAATCTTCCAAGACTGTCCATTGCTATGCATTTCTTGCTATCTGATCATGGTGCTGGTTCATTTAGGTAATCTGTATTATGTCCAGTTGCAGCATTTCATTGGCTTTACTGATGCATGGAATAAGTGATGTACAATATTGTTACAAAAACCTAACAAGTTGTAAACCATGGGTACTAGAAGGTCCACAAGTTTCAAATGCAAATAATTTCTGCGTCTGGAAGCAATGAATCTTCCAAGACTGTCCATTGCTATGCACTTCTTGCTATCTGATCATGGTGCTGGTTCATTTAGGTAATCTGTATTATGTCAAGTTGCAGCATTTCATTGGCTTTACTGATGCATGGAATAAGTGATGTACAATATTGTTACAAAAACCTAGCAAGTTGTAAACCATGGGTACTAGAAGGTCCACAAGTTTCAAATGCACCACTAGCATAAAACTTAAATCAATCACAAATGGAATATTTTTCTTGTTTCAAGAGATCCTTCCAATAACGTCGTTTAATTTCTCATATCGCAGCTTCAAAAGAGGACCGTGAACCTTAAATTCCCAATAAGAACACAATGAGTAGTTAGCATTTCAAAGTCTAGGATGTTCCCTTGCATATAAGCTAAAGGGAATCACATCTTTGGCAACTGTCGATAAACAAAACTAACTAGATCATTTGGAACTCTAGGAAAATGAGCATGCAACTCCTCTCTATACAGTCAATTATGCTTATACAAAAATTGTAGAGCTAACATTGTAAGAACCTTGCACTACTTGGCTTGCAACTTCAGCATAACAATTGTTCGTATAACAGATATGGGCAATGATACAACCTCTATGGCGGCTGCCATGATAGCGTCAATACCAGTTTTGAATCCTCCATCTACTCGCAAAACAACTATTTCTCCTAGTCCTACAAAGAAGTACTTGAGGAGACAATAGAATTCAATTGAATTCTTGGCATAAATGAATTGTTAACATCTCGTGTAATTTACCAAGGTAAATTATCACAGGCAATGATCAAAGCTTCTAACCTCATGAGTTTTTGAGAAGCCTAATTCCGAGGACCACCAACATATTTTATTGAACTTATTGGACTTGCACCTGTTCCATCATCATGTCTAAAGATCTGAAACCAACAACCGAAAAAGTACAGAACATATAGGAGGTTATGACTTTTCGCATTCCACAATAAAAAAGTTAAATATAAAGTGAAACATCAGAAGATTATCCTGAATAACATCTGCATACTCTGTATAACATTTGCATTTGCTTTTTCTACCACAGTCCGAAGATGTCCATGCTAGCTATTTTGATATTCACCTAGACAACGGTAATACACTTCTTGATATGCATAACTTCTACAAACGAGCTTAAAGCTTCTGAATACTCTGACTACTATGCACATTTAAGGCACATATCTTGCTGTCTCAAATAGTTTTTTACTCAATTGTTAAGTCCTGTCACAAACATGACTCACAATCCATAGTATAGTTGAAGCCTTACTTGGAGTGAGACTTATCTGGACACCTAATAACATCTAAATTCTGCACCTTTAAAAGAGCTTTAGCTTTGCCAATCTGAGCCACATATTTAATATAGCTCTGATGGTGCCTGTGATAATAGCAAGATTATTATAAGAAACAATAAGTAAAGGATCTTACAGATGACAGTGACTTCATAACTAGTTAGAAGGAACATTCCATATCACATGCCATAACTAATATGTATATATCTCATACAACAATTAATCAGGAATATTGCCACAATCACAAAAAAGATTCTTGATCATCAAAGGTTCGCATCCTCTAATTGTCCACATTTATTGTACATTGTGATAAGGGCAGTCCACATGTTTACCCTCGGCTAGATCTGTGATGCTCCTTGCACTATATATGGTAGCCTCCCGTATACATCGAAGGACCTTTCCCATCCAACGGCCACCCATCGCATGGGCCCTCTGTCTAACTCGCATCTGGGGACCAGACTATTGAGTAGAGGACACAGAGGTGTCATTTTGTCCCGTCCTCTAGGGGTCCCTATGTTAGCGGAAGAAAATATACAACATAAGCACTAGCAATAATAACAACAAACTACCTCGAAAGGTAGTGATAATCCATCCATCCATGTCATCAAATACAACAATACAAGAAATGCTTTCAATTCTTTAGGGTTTTTACGTTCATTCCGACCATTCTACCCTTCATTCCAAACATTTTACCCTCTATTCGGCGGTTTTCATTGCGTGAGAATTGTGATTAACTTGTATTCCGTTATTACCAATGCCCCCGCCTTTGAATTCGGCCCGAGTTAGGGAGGCCTCCACATTGTCGCGCGTCGGCCAGCCTTCCCCCTGGAATTCAAGGCAGGGGAGTATTCCTGTATACATGAATGAAGTTGCCAGATCTGGATTGTGCATGCAAACTTCTAATTTGGTGGTCACAAACTAGTTTTTCAAAGAAAAAGCAGTATAGTGAAAGCTTTTTTATATTCTTGTAGTGGTACCTACTTATTTGAGATTAAGACATTATTATCAAGTCTTAATCTTGATAGAATAGAATAGAATAGAATAGAGTTTTTATTGTCCACGGAGTCCAATTGGTCGAGGATAGCAAACTTGATCAAGTTTATTATCAATATTATTAATCAAGGATATTATCAAGTTTAAGACTTGATAATAATGTCTTAACCTCCAATAAGTAGGTACCACTACAAGTGTAGAATATAAAAAAGCCTTCACTATGATGCTTTTTCTTTCAAAAACTAGTTGTGACCACCAAAATAGAAATAGGATCGCATGGCACGTGGCATCCGCCTCAATCCTATAGTGGAATTTGGCTCAGCCATTTCAGACTCTTGATGCACATAAGTCAAAGCAAAATTTACGATATCATCTACTAGGCCTATCTGTTTCGCGAAAGATGGGCTTTCACATATAGAAATTTATCAAATTTGTGCCTTTTTCATGAAAGAGGGGTTTCATATTTAGAAATTTATACAACTCATTTGCACATTTCATTTATTCAATCTCCAAATGTCAAAGTAAAAATCTTCTGGCATTATGTGACAAAACTACACTGCGAAAATTTCCGAGAACATTGGCTTCCCCAATTAGAAGTATGTGCATCCCATGAGTAAGAAAGCAGCCAAATGAGTGACCCACGCTGCCAACAAATCTGTACAAGAGAAGCAACTATTAAAGTGACCCATTAAACATAACATACTTTCGTAACACGCAAAAGCAACAGTTCATATGACAAGTACTCACGTCAACTCAAGCTGATCTGCAAAACCTTCTCACCATATTTCTTTGTTATATATCCTATTATGCGGCCACACACTTCCCAATAAACATTATCTTTTAATTAGATCTTTCTTTGGCTATTGCTTCCAAGATATAAATCATCATTTATGAGGATAAGCATGTGAATCAATGAATGCCAAACATACAAACAAGCAATCAGCTCAATAGTTCAATGGTAACAAGAACATCTGCGTTTGGAAGCAATGACTCTTCCAAGACTGCCCACCATTGCTATGCACTTCTTGCTATCTGATCATGGTGCTGGTTCATTTAGGTAATCCGTATTCTGTCCAGTTGCAGCATTTCATTGGCTTTACTAATGCATGGAGAAAGTGATGTATAATATTGTTATAGAAACCTAGCAAGTTGTAAACCATGGGTACTAGCAGGTCCACAAGTTTCAAATGCAAACAGTTTCTCAACCCCATAGTGTTTCAAAATTTTGGACCTTAAAATTAAAGGAACATATGCAAGGCATATGTACCGCTAGCATAAAACTTAAATCAATCACAAATGGAATATTTTTTTTGTTTCAAGAGATCCTTCCAATAATGTCGTCTAATTTCTCATATCGCAGCTTCAAAAGAGGGTCGTGAACCTTAAATTCCCAATAAGAACACAATGAGTAGTTAGCATTTCAAAGTCTAGGATGTTCCCTTGCATATAAGCTAAAGGAAATCACATCTTTGGCAACTGTACTGTCGATAAACAAAACTAACTAGATCATTTGGAACTCTAGGAAAATGAGCATGTAGCTCCTCTCTATATAGTCCCCTATACTTATGCAAAAATTGTAGGGCTAACATTGTAAGAACCTTACACTACCTGGCTTGCAACTTCAGCATAACAATTGTTCGTATAACAGATACGGGCAATGATACAACCTCTATGGCGACTGCCATGATAGCGTCAATACCAATTTTGAGTCCTCCATCTACTCGCAAAACAACTATTTCTCCTAGTCCTACAAGTACCTTAGAAGACAATAGAATTTAACTGAATCCTTGGCATAAATGAATTGCTAATTAACATCTCCTATAATTTACCAAGATAAATTATCACAGGCAATGATCAAAGCTTCTAATTGAATGAGTTTCTGAGAAGCCTAATTCCGAGGACCACCAGCCTCAATCCCACAATGGAATTTGGCTCTGCCATTTTGGACTCTCTTGATGCAAAACTTACGATATCATCTGCTAGGCCCATCTCTGTCTCGTTCAAATTTGTGCGTTTTTCGTGAAAGAGGCCTTCATATATAGAAATTTATCAAATTTGTGCCTTTTTGTGAAAGAGGGGTTTCATATTAGAAATTTATGCAACTCATTTGCACGTTTTATTTATTCAATTCGGCATTGCCTGAACATCGAACTATTTTGCCCATCATGCCCAAACACCAATGGAGACATGCATAATTAGGCTCCATGGCACGAGAATTGCATTTTAAGGCATTTCTTGATGCTAAAAATCCCTGATAGGCAATCATACATATCAAGCAGAAGAGTGTGTTTTCTTCTTTCCCTATCTTGCATTTTCTTAGGTAATTAAAAACTTCTTTCACTTTTAGCCTTTGCTTAGACTTTTGATTATAACCATGTATATCCAATCTAGGCATAACCATGTAAATCCAATGTAGGCCCTTCTTAACATTTAACCTCAACATCATAACAATGTAAATCCAATCTAGACATAACTAGGTAAATCCAATCTAGACCCCTCTACAATATATAGCTCGGATGTAATATAATTCAAAATTTACCATTTAAATATTGCATTATTATTAACTTAAACTTCACGAGAACCACCCCAAATTATTAAGTCCAACTTGAGAGACATAAAATAATATCATATAGATAAATCATGATGATGTGGATAATGCAATTAGCCGGTATTTGATACCAATTATCTTTCACCCCGTTGTAAACTTGCAGAATTACCCCACATATTCAAGATAGTTCTATAGGTAACCTTGATGAGACAAGGTAATTTTGAGCACCATCACTTGATTCTCACCCTGGATTTACCCCAGCCCGGACTGGCTAGCACCGCTTTTCACAATCAAGCATGTATTGCCATATACGGGATCATCCTCAATTGCACATGCTTTTGTTTTCGTCTCATCATGCTCAGAACAAACCCTTCTAAATTGCCCAAGTTCTTGAGGCTTTCCATCCCAATACAATGGCTCTAGTTTTGGTCATGTTTTCGCAATAGTTCTTGGTTGTGCTTTTCGCTTTCATGCCTGGTAATAAAGCTTTCTGAATTGCCCAGGCTCTTAAGGGTTTCCATCCGCAGCGCACAGCTCTAGTTTTGGTCATGCTTTTGCAATAGTTCTTGGTTATATTTTTCGCGTTTGGCAGGCCCAGACCCACATCACCTGTTACAGAGGCCCATACATACAGCCCATATCATCTTGGCTTCTATAGCCCATATCTGATTGGCTTCAATCCTTTTTCATAAGCTCTGGCATAGGCCGCATATTGCAACTGTTCCCCGGGCTACTTTGGCATCCCCGTGCACGGTTTAATCCTCTAGATGCAGACGCCTATACATCCGGTTAGCTTTGGTCTTCTCACGTTTAGCTTACCCCCAAGCCAACCCCTTACTAGCGCAATACTATTGGCCTTTTGTTATGACTCATAAAAGCCAAGGAGTTGGCGGTAGAAAGGTAGCCAAGATTAAGCCTTGTTCGCCACCCCATTAGCACTTTTTAATTTCATTTGAAGCCCTTAGGTTAGCAAACCTCTTCTCGCCCAGATGTCGCTTCACCATCGCAACCGCTACCATTACGTAAGCCACAGCCTGACCCACTCACATTCAGCTCCAAGCTACAAGCTCCACAACTTTTACGGAGACCTCAGCCCAGGTGCGTGTAGGCAGTTGGACGTAGGTTCTAGACATCTTGGAATTCTTGATCAAGGATAACTCATTTGGAAAAATCTTTAATTTTTGCCTCACCAAAGCATCCATGGGTCCTTCTTCTGATCTAGTTGCCATTGGATAATTTCTCAAAGGATCTAAGTATCATTGGTTTTCTTCATGCGCTCGAATTTATTACGGGAATTCCCTTGTCTTATAACGTTCTTAAATCTGCTGAAGAAGTTAGCGATGATGCCAAATACAAAGTGCTTGGGGGCATATGTGCTTGTCAACATAAGTTTTGGGCTATAGACCAACACATGTTTATAAAGAGCAAAAACAATATAGGAGCAATCAAAGTGATTGCTTCCAGGCATCAGAATATACTTCTCAAAAATGACACAAACCTGATGCCACAAATGGAAAGATTATCAAGTTGTAATGTGCATTCAAGGTTAAGGTTCTTAATTATTTACCATTAAAGTAATAGAATTTCAACTTGTTTCATATGCACATTCAACATTCTTATCTGGTCAGTACTAAAATAGTAGAGTTTCAACTTGTAGTATAGAGCATACAATCCTGCACACTAAAACAAATAATTCATTTCTATGACATCACAACAAAAAAAATTGATTGGAAGTGCTAAAGTATAACGATCCTACTATCCTGCTCATCTACTCTTCAAACATGTTCCTAGGAACCTGCCATAGTGCATTACAGACAGAGCACACTAAAACACTTAGTTCATGATAAATGCTAACATACCACAATAGTATAAATGATTGATATTGCCCAAAGCACGATAATCATATTATCCATTCAATTCAAGCATGAACTTAATCCTTTGCTGATGATATGCTCCTGGAAACCTGCAATAAGCCATAGTGTAATCGCATGCGTCTTCCAAAACAATAGCACAAAAACCACATTGAAGGCACGAATACCTATGCAAGGCATGATTGAGTACAATAACATACAAAACGTCTTATCTCCCTATAAAACTAGAGTTATAGCTAGTGTAGTATCTATTATCAATTCCAACCCACTTTCTCATTAGTATGGGGACCTTAGATACCAGGTTATGCATGTCAACTAACCAACCTCTAACCTCAATATCCAAGCATGGCAAAAATATAAACGAAAGTGTGCCTCTATCATGCCCCTTCCTATGACCACCCTCTATGCATTCCATAGAGAATTCCCTACAAGGGAGATTTTGCAACTCATAAGGGTAATAGAAACATACTAATATAAATGCAAGATACCTTACTTGACATTATGAACAACTCTTGTTGCAATGAGGTAATGATTCTAAAACCTTCTAGTTTGATTTTTGAAATCCTCATTTCTTCAAGCATGGTATGCACAATTGTAGGTTCCTTTCTCGTTTAAGGAGTTCCGTGAAAATTTTATTTGTTAACGAAGCACATGTTGCATGTATTCCTTCTTGTGACTCCAAATTCCATTCTTGCCTTCCTTCTTGTTCCTTCAAATGCAAACAGTTTCTCAACCCCATAATGTTTCATATTTTTGGACCTTAAAATTAAAAGATGGAACATATGCAGGGCATACGTACTGCTAGCATAAAACTTAAATCAATCACAAATGGAATATTTATTTGTTTCAAGAAATCCTTCCTCGTATCGCAGCCTCAAAAGAGGATCGTGAACCTTAAATTCCCAATAAGAGCACAATGAGTAGCTAGCATTTCAAAGTCTAGGATGTTCCTTTGCATATAAGCTAAAGGGAATTGCATCTTTGGCAACTGTAGATAAACAAATTAATTAGATCATTTGCACCTCTAGGGAAATGAGCATGCAGCTCCTCTCTATACAGTCCATTATACTTATACAAAAATTGTAGAGCTAGCATTGTAAGAACCTTACACTACCTAGTTTGCAACTTCAGCATAACAATTGTTCGTATAACATATATGGGCAATGATACGACCTTTATTGCGGCTGCCATGATAGCATCAATACCAGTTTTGAATCCTCCATCTACTCGCAAAACAATTATTTCTCCTAGTCCTACAAAGAAGTACCTGAGAAGACAATAAAATTTAACTAAATCCTTGACCTATTGGTCTCCGTGGACGTTAAAAAAACTATTCTATTCTATTATATTCCTTGGCATAAATGAATTGCTAATTAATATCTCCTATAATTAACCAAGGTAAATTATCGCAGGAAATGATTAAAGCCTCTAACCTGATGACTTTTTGACAAACCTAATTTCGAGGACCACCAGCATATTTTATTGAACTTATTGGACTTGCACTTGTTCCATCGTCATATCTAAAGATCTGAAACCAACAACAGAGAAAGTACAAGACATATAGGAGGTTATGACTTTTTGCATTCCACAATAAAAAAGTTGAATATCAAGTGAAACATCAGAAGATAACCTGAATAACATCTGCATAATTTGAATAACATTTGCATTTGCTTTTGCTACCACAGACCTAAGATGGCCATGCTAGATATTTTGATTTCCACTTGGACAACTGTAATACACTCCTTGACATGCATAACGTCTACAAATGAGCTTAAAGCCGAATACTATGTACATGATATCTTTGAAACTCATAAACTGTCATAAAACCATGCATATTGGAAGGCACGTATCTTGCTGTCTCAAATAGTTTTTATTCAATTGTTTTTGTTTTTGTTTTTGTTTTTGTTTTTGTTTTTGTTTTTGTTTTTGTTTTTGTTTTTGTTTTTGTTTTTGTTTTTGTTTTTGTTTTTGTTTTTGTTTTTGTTTTTGTTTTTGTTTTTGTTTTTGTTTTTGTTTTTGTTTTTTTTGAGCGCTAGAAAGTTCATTTATTTAGATTGTTATAATTACATATAGAAAAAGAAAAAGGAAATGCCCCAAGGGGCTTGAGCTAAAAGCTCTCGATTGGGGCACTAGCCCTCGTTCACACCACGTCAGTGCAAATCTACCACCATCACACATCCAAGAATATTTAAAGTGTGGGAGTTCCCATCATTTACTCCTCAACTGGAACGGCTGCAAACCTACCACCATCACACATCCAAGAACATTTGAAGTGTGAGTAAAAGCCCTGAACAGTGCCAAGCCAATCGAAAGCTATGTCATAGTCGCAGCCCCATTTTCTGAAGTGAGATATAGCCATAAGGGCAACATCATGGTTAAACACGTTTTTTATTTTTTGCACCGAGATCTCCTCTCCACCCATGGCAACCGACATCATCATCCAGGCTTCCAAAAGCGGCCAGAGTAGTGCTGACGATGGAATGGCCCACCTTATTTTTATCCAACATCATAATTGCTAGCCATTAAACTGGTTGTGGTCGATTTGGAGGATAGGGGCAACCCATTCCCAGAAAGCCAAGATACATGTGTCCAATTTCTTCCTCATTGCCACATTTCAGTGGGCAACTAGTTTCTTCCACAATTTTCCTTTGGAGCAGCCAGGTTTTGGTGGCTAGACCACTTCATCAGGTGAGCCACATGAACATCTATATTTTCTTTGCACAATGTGATTGCCAACATTTCTTTAGCTAATTTACATAGCTAGATCTAGTTAGATTGATTCTGGAAGACGCCGCCAGGAGATCATCACCAGATAGAGCTTTGTATATTGTGCTCACAGAGAGTGAGTTTTTGTTGTTTAACAACCAAATATCCTCCTGTCCTTCTATTCCTGATAACATACTAACCTGGCTCATTCTGTCTGAGCAGGTTCCTCCAATCATTAACTTGACCTTAGTCCATGACTACCAGCAATTGTTTTCCCGTGCTCTATAGGTCCTTTAGGAGAGATATTCTGGCACATTCCCATTTTCTACAGATTCTTGGGTGTCACAGAGCTAATGGGTAGTCCTCTTCGGTATTGATCATTGGGCTCCAAAAGATTGAGAGATTTCCTGAATGCCATGTGGCTTGTGCTCCAGTCTAAAAACATCTTTAACTCCCATCCAAGCTTCTAGGATCTTTCACATAACTGGGGAAAATACCAGGTGCTATTTTGAAATCACTAAAGCATGCAAATTTACAAAGCAGCGACAGGGATGGCTTAGAGGTTGCTGGGCTTGTTTTGCCAAGCCAGTGCCTAATAAATTGAGATCCAAAATCTACCTTTTGGTTGAGAGCATCCCATACGAGCTTGAAGATAAGGGCTTGGAAGTGTGTTAACAAGTTTTTGCTGCCTAATCCTCCAAGCATCCTAGGTTTGCACACTTCTGTCCATGCTATTTTAGGTAAACCCCCGCCGATGAATCCTCTTATGAATCGCTTCCATGTGTTGATATACATATTTGGGAGCCAACAAAGACCAAAGACACATAAGTGAGCTGTTGAGTACACAATTAGCTATAGTGATCCCAATTCGCTATTGAAAGACCCTTGCTTGACTATAGGTTTATTCTTTTTTTCAATTTATCAAGAAAGGAGTTCCAAGTACCTAGAGGAAGAGCTCCTATTGTCAAGGGTAATCCTAATAGTTTGGAGGCCATATAATTGAGCATTTGCTGTTATTCAAACATACTCCAGTGAAGGTGCCGAAAGCCTTAATTGTCTCAAGGTAGTTGTTGAAGCCGGAATCGCCATACCTTGAGAATATAAATGTGTCATCGACAAACCGTTGTATGGTTAGCTGGGATCGAGATGTAAAAAGAAGTTTGATCCCATTGATCTCACTGCTTTTGAGATTTCGGGACGCCCCAAGAGAGTCGTAACATTTGCTAGTAGAATAAATATATAAGGGACAAGTGGGCAGCCCCTGCTGCACACCCCTCCCCGAGAGGAAAAAGTTGGGTTGGACCGCCATTGATGAGGATTGATGCGTAAGTTTGACTTGTTAAGCCCCATGACCATGTTTATAAATTTTTTCCCAAAGCCTAGTTTGCCCATGACTTCCCTAATGGAATCCCATCTCACTGTATCGAAAGAGCATTTAAAATCCAATTTGAGCATGATGCATTTCTTCTTACTTTGTTCATCCCAATGCAGGCCTTCGCAGGCCGCCAAGTAATTTGATAGAATGTTTTCTACCGGGTATTTAATGATGCCCCGTCTTCTTATTAGCTTGCACAATATTGGCTTAAGTCGATTTGCAAAGAGCTTAGCCATAAGCTTGTAGGTCATATTTGTGAGAGCAATTGGACGCCATTCTTCAATAGTAGATGGCTTTTCCACCTTTGGGATTAAGGCAAGAAAGCCAGTGGATAGTGAAGGGTGCAGGCTCTCAAACATCCAAGCACCATGTAAGGCTGTTGTTAGATCATCACCAAGCTCATCCTAGAATTCTAGGAAAAATTCAAGGGGGAAGCCGTCAGGGCCAGGCGATTTGCCATATGCCATTCCCTTGAGGGTGGAATAAACTTCGTCCTTTGTTACTGTTAAGTTCTACCAGAAACATTACTCCCAATTCATAGTATAGTTGAAGCCTTACTTAGAGTGGGGCTTATCTGAGCAACTAATAACATCTCTAGATTCTGCACCTTAAAGGAGCTTTAGCTTTGCCAATCTGAGCCACATACTTGGTATAGCTAGCTGTGGTGCCTATGATATTAGCAAGACTATTACAAGAAACAATAAGTAAAGGATCTTACAGGTGGTAGTGACTTCATAACTAGTTAGAAAAAACATTCCAGATCACATGTGTATATCTCATACAACAATTAATCAGGAATATTGCCACAATCACAGAAAAGATTCTTGACCATCAAAGGTTCGCATTCTCTAATTGTCCACATTTGCCGTACATTGTGATAAGGGCAGTCCACATGTTTACCCTCGGCTAGATCACTTGGCCCATGTATTAAATAAAATAGTAAAATTTGAATTTATCTAGATGGACAAATTCCACTTGCATAAGCTTAAAAAGTTGAAAAACTTTCTTGAAAGCCCATGTATTATATATACAGGAATCAGTGTTATCCAAGACAACACATTGTGGATTAAATCTTTGGAAAACTACTCCAGCCCCTCTCTTGCTATTTAACACTTTTTCCATATATATTGACCTACCTAGAAACCTTGTTGCATTCAGGTCCATTCTTGGATATTTGAACATGGATCCTCCTGCCATGATACAAAGACTTCTCATCATTGCGTGCATTCAAGAGGTAGCTGGTAATGCAAAAGAAAGTTGTCAACTTGTTTTAATTGATTCATAATAACTTCATCAGTTCCTTCCTGCTTACATAGTACAACTAATTTTACCACAGTAATTACTAGTTCATCTAGTCTAGAGTAATAGTCCCGTCTAAATGCGCATACACCACTGGCTCGACTCTAGCCAGAAGTAATAAAGTGTGGGTGAGAATGTAAATGATTTCTTGCATAATAGCATACTGAATTTGGCTATACATGCCATACGTATTTCATGTATAAAAAACTTACTTCATGTGGCTTAATACCATCATGTTGCATTTGTTACAAGAATATCGTGACTGCATTGTGAACCTCTTGTTGTGCATCAACAGAACATGCCTTGGAGCAAGCTATGAAATGGAAGGAAAAAAATCTGCCTTAAAAAAGGGGAAAGGAAAAAAGGAGAACGGGAAGTGGAGGGAAAAGCAGATTGGGGGATGTGCAGGGAAAAGGAAAAAGGAAAGTGTGTAGAAAAATGGGAAAAAGGGAAAGAAAGGGAAATGTAGGATAGAGCAAAAGGCAAAAGGAAAGGGAAACGATACTGAAAGTGCACAAAAACCTCTTATAGCCCATCAATGTTGGGCTTGGTTTCTATTATATAAGATTTATGAAAAGGAGTTGAGCTAAACATGTTTCCGTCCACACAGGTTTCCAACTTATACCCAGCAAACACTGGGCACCATTACTAGTATGTAGTTAACGGTATTGGTGAGGTGATGGCACCAAGACCATGTGAGGCTACTGTGCTTTTGTGCTCCTTATGCTTTGTGCTCCTCATGCTCTTCTGATCTTGAAACTTTTAAACTTTAATGATAGAGGGGTGCAAATTTACTTATTTGGTATTCAAACTGACTTAGACTTGACTTTGTACAGAACTTGGATAAGCAATATACTTGGTTTTTCAAATTGAATTGACTGTGAAGAGAACTTGGATAAACAATGTACTTGGCATTTCAATTTGGCTTCACTATGGTTCTAATTGTCTTAATGGACGATGGTGTAATGTCATAGTCTTGCAAGTCCGACCATAAATTAGGAGTGGCAACTTAGAGGAGCATAGGGCTTAATATCGCTCGTCTGGTCGATGAAAGAATGAAAGGGGGCGAGATTTGCTGCATGGTATGGTAATCTCCAAGAGTATCTACTTTAATGCAAAAATCCTTGAAAGGATGAGGATGGGACGTGTGGAATGATGGCGATTGTGCCAGCCTGGCAGAGTGTTAAATCGGTGGTCTATATAAGAGTGGGAGGGGGGAAGGGGTGGAGTGAAAGGACCACCCTTCGAGTGCCATGGAGATGATCAATACTATGCCGAGCCAGTGCTTGGAAAGGTGGAGAAAAGGGATATGAAAAAAGGGAAAGAGAAAAGGAAAAGGGAGAGGAAGAGGGGGAAATGGAAGGGAAAAATGGTACGGAGAGAAAGGGCTGGGAAAGAAGGAGAGGGGAAGGGGAAAAAGGCCATGAGAAAATGAAAGGGGAAGGGGAAAGGGAAGCGATGCCAGATGAATAACTTGAACATCTCGAAGCTGAAAAACCGCAGGATTCCCTTGGACAGTTAGCTGGAAGGGTTGGCAGAGAACCCCAATCCAGATTCTGATCATCTGGATGTGGTGATACATCTGCGCCCAGGGGATTCAGTATTATTTGTAGTATGGGACATGTGCGTGAAATAAAGGGGGTTTGTTTTTAACCATTTCCTATTTGTATACTTACCATTAGAGGATTTTTTCATCATTGTATGGGACAAAATACATATTTTAGGGATTAAATTAGCTTTCAAAGATCAGTATACTAGGATGTTTTTGGCCACCCTTTGAACGCAGACGTCTATAGCCCCTTATGACTAAGTGCATCCCCTGGGCATCTGTGGTGGAATCCTGGATATGGATATCATATCCTTCGAGTCTGTGCTGCCACCAATCTTGAACAAAGATTGAAGTTATGTAATAGGTAACATGAGTATATAAAGGAAAAGCTCCTCGTTTTTGTATACTTTGTTGGAGATGATGGAGGAGCAAATCTAGATAGTCCCCGAGCTAATTCTCGACAAAGCATTTAAGGAGACAATAAGGTCTCAGTTCCCCCAATAGTTGGTCTAATGGAAGCATTTGCCCGTGAAAGATGCAACATGGGTATTAAAGCAAGATCTAGAGAAGCAATACCCAAAATTCTTGGAGGAATTCGACGGCCAAGTCATCTCTGAGTTGGTCGACGCCAACCCGTCAGGTGCTCTTAGCTAAGCTTGTGTATGCCTTAGTGTTAGTGCAGGAAAGCATATGCATTCTAGGGTAGTTGGGATGCATACGCGAAGATCTTGGAGTATGGGCGATGATGAGATTCCCCCCAGGGGCATTCTCTAGGCCAGTACGCACCAAGAATGCGCATGACCAGGAGGTTCATGTGAAAGGAGCGTAGCATCATGGGCAATGATGGGATCGGTGGAATGTTCCCTAGCTTGAACCTTTAGAGCTATGATGCACTGCAGGGTGTGCATGACTGAAGGAGTCATGCATGAGTAGGCACGTGATTGTGCGTGATGATGGGATCATCGTTAAGATGTTCTCTATGCCACGATGCACGGCATGTGCACATGATCATAGGGGGGGTCATGATGAGGTGAGCGTGATCATGCAATGGGATCGTCTGGAATGTTCCCTAGCTTAAACCCCCAGGGGCATGATGCACTGCGGGTGTACACGATCAAGGGGATCTTGTACAAGGTAGCACCCGATCATGGGCGATGATAGGATCGTCTTAAATGGTCCTTAACTCAAATCCTTTGGGCCATGATCGAGTGCAAGGTAGTAGGGGTAACCTTGAGCTAGTAGTTTGGCTCAAGGAGGTAATTAGGGGGATGGTCCCCTAAAATCACAAACTTATTAACTTAAATAACGTAATGTGCTACTTGTGCAGGTCAGTGAAGGGACGCATGGAGAAGGGAGCAAGTTACGAGAAGACAGGAGTCATAGATTTTAGAGTTAACTATGAACTCCTAAATTTATTGTAATATAATATTATGTGTGCATACTTTTATAATAATACTTGTTACATCTATATAATTTTGTATAACTTATAAATATAGCTTTATATTATAATTACATAACGGGCCCTTTTCTTTTGCTCCTTTCCTTTCGGCCATGCTATGGCCGGTCTGGCCTTCAATTTTGGGCCCCATCTATCTCCTCTCCTCTCTCTCTCTTCTCTCTCTTCTCTCTCCTATCTCTTCCCTCTCTCCTTTCTCCTTTCTTCTCTCTCTTCCCTCCTCTCCTTCTCTCTTCTCTCTTCTCTCTTCTTTCTCCTATCTCTCTCCTCTCTCTCTATTTCTCCCCTCTCTCTATCTCCTCTCTTCTCTCTCCTCTCTCTTCTTTCTCTCTTCTCTCTCTCCTCTCTCTCTCTCTCCTTTCTTCCCCCCCCCCTCTCTCTTCTTCCTCCTCTCTCTTCTCTCTTCTCTCTCTCCTTTCTTCCCCCCCTCTCTCTCTCTCCCCACCCTTTCTCTCTCTCTTATCTCTCTCCTCTTTCTCTATCTCTCCCCTTCTCTCTCTCTCTCTTCCCCTTCTCTCTCTCTCTCTTCTCTCTCCTTTTCCTTCTCTCTCTCCTATCTCTTTTTTTTCTCTCTTCTCTCTGTTCTCCCCTCTCTCTTCTCTCCCCTTTCTCTCTCATCTTTTCTCTCTCTCTCCTCTTCTTCCTTCTCTCTTCTCTCTCTTCTCTCCTTTCTCTCTCCTCTCTCTCCTCTCTCTTCTCTCCCCCTCTCTCTCTCCTCCTGTCTTCTCTCTCTCTTCTCTCTCTTCTCCCTCCTCTCTCTCTCTCTCTCTCTCTCTCCCTCTCTCTCTCTCTCTCTTTCTCTTCTCTCCCTCTCTCTCTCTCATCTCTCCTCTCTCCTCTTATATATCTCTCTCTCTATCTATATATATCTCCTATATCTCTCTCCCCCATATATCTCTCCTATCTCTCTCTCTCTCTCATATATATATATCTCTATATATATCTATATATATATATACTCAATATCTCTTCTCTCTATATATATATCCTATCTCTCCTCCTCACTCCCTCCTATCTCTTCTCTCCCATCTCTCTCCTCTCTCCTATCTCTCTACCTCTCCCTCTCTCTCTCTCTCTCTCTCTCTCTCTCTCTCTCTCTCTCTCTCCTATCATATATCTCTATATATATATCTATATATATATATATTCTATCTCTTCTCTCTCTCTCTCTCTCTCCTCTCTTTTCTCTCTCCTATCTCTTCTCTCTCTCTCCATCTCTCTCCTCTCTCCCTATCTATCTCTCCCTCTCTCTCTCTGTCCCTCTCTCTATCCTCATCTCTCTCTCTCTCTATATCTCTATATCTCTCTCCTCTCTTTTCTCTCTCTCCCTATCTCTTCTCTCTCTCTCTATCTCTCTTCTATCTCCTCTCTCTCCTATCTCTCTCTCTCCTATCTCTCTCCTATCTCTTTGTTTCTCTCTCTCCTATCTCTCTTCTCCCTCTTCTCTCTCTCCTCTCTCTCCTTTCCCCTCTCTCTCTCAGCTCTCCTCTCTCTCTTCTCTCTCCTCTCTTCTTTCCCCTCTCTCTCTCTCTCTCTCTCTCTCTCTCTCTCTCTCTCTCTCTCTCTCATTCCCTCTTATCTCCCCCCTCTCTCTCATCTCTCCTCTCCTCTTTCCCCTCTCTCTCTCTCTCTCTCCCCACTATCTCTCCTCTCTCTCTCCTGGCACATTTGAGGTCTGGTGTTCAGAACCTCACTGGGATCTTGGCATCCTAGGACCTTTGGCCCTGGTATCCTTGTAGTGGTGCTCCATGAAGAGGGCGTATATCCCAAGGGATGGCTGGCTTTCTGTGTAAAAATACATCTCTCTCTCTCTCTCTCTCTCTCTCTCTCTCTCTCTCTCTCCTATCTCTCTCTCCCTCCTATCTCTCTCCTCACTCTCCTATCTCTTCTCTCTCTCTCTCCTCTCTTTTCTCTCTCCTATCTCTTCTCTCTTCCCATCTCTCTCCTCTCTCCTATCTCTCTCCTACCTCTCTCTCTCTCTCTCCTCTCTCTCCTCTCTCTCTCTCTCTCTCTCCCTATCTCTCTCCTCTCTCTCCTATCTCTCTCTTCTATCTCTTCTCTATCTCTCTCTCTCTCCTCTCTTTTCTCTCTCCTATCTCTTCTCTCTCTCCCATCTCTCTCCCTCTCTCCTATCTCTCTCCTGCCTCTCTCTCTCCCTCCCTCCCTCTCCTCTCCCTCTCCCTCTCTCTCTCATTGTCTCCTCTCTCTTCTCTCTCCTCTCTCTCCTCTCTTTTCTCTCTCTCTCCTATCTCTCTTCTATCTCCTATCTCTCTCCTATCTCTTTGTTTCTCTCTCTCTATCTCTCTTCTCTCTCTCCTCTCTCTCCTTTCCCCTCTCTCTCAGCTCTCCTCTTTCTCTTCTCTCTCTTCTCTCTTCTTTCCCCTCTCTCTCTCTCTCTTTATTAGGCCACATGCTCGTAAAAAATCCATCTCTCGTCACATACGGTTCCTCCCAAATGTAATGCGTTATTTTTGGGAGGGAGGAGAGACGATTGTCTCTCGAGGCTTAGGCCCTCTGTTATTGGCGTATTTTGTGCTGTTTGCGGATTATCGATCACGCATCAATTCCGGCCGACGAGAGAAAATGTGGGATAATTCGATCGTAACGTTCAATTCGGGTAAATTGTGGGATATTCAAACTGTATTTCTTGGTTCGGCGGGCTATGTGGGATAATTCATTTCTAGTTTCCCTCCCCTTTCTTTTCGATTCGGCCACTAAACCATGGATCCGGTCATTCTTGGCATGATTGCCATGCTTTTTCGTGCTTTGACACTTTCGGATTTGCATTCTGAGATATCTTGTTTGCAGCTATTGGAACTCAATGAGCTCGAAGATCCAATGACCTGTTCGATGGCGATGTTTTAGAAGACAACAATGGGTATGTTTTTTGCATCTCTGCCAGCGTTAATGGTTCAGAGGGTTCTAGCAGGGTTAGAAGACCACCAAGAAGATTTTGGATTGCTCCAAGGCAGAGAACACAATGGGATAATATTGATAACCACGCATGGAATTGTATAGCTTCCTTTGAAGATGATATGTGGCACCAATTTTAAAGGATGAAGAGAGCCACATTTGAGAGATTGGTAGGTTTAATTGTGCCCTATCTTGTCGGCCCTGGTATTAAAGTAAGGCCCCTGTTGATCGGGAAAAGTTGCTATGGTTACGTATTTTCTTGCACACGGGGATATGCCCTTACATGTCGGTCAGAGATTTTATGTTGGGAAAGCAACAGTGCAGAAATATACCAAGAAAATCACGCTTGTTTTGGCTTCGAAGACAATGCTTTACAAACGTTTTGTTGCAATGCCTACAGGTGCAAGATTAATTCAGTGCATTAAGGAATTCCATGATGCAACAGGGTTGCCCAATATATATGGTGCAGTTGACGGATCCCATATTTTTTTATGGAGGAAACCCAAAAAAAAAGACAATGGGGAAGACTATTAAAGCGGATATATAAGAGGCATTCATGTCTCATGCAAGGAATTGTGACACATAGCAGACTTTTTATAAATGTTTGTGTAACAAGAACAGGTTCTGTCCATGATTCAAACCAGTTCAAGAAGAGCTCCATCTATAACAAAATTGCTTCAAAACAAATTTTGCAAGAACCAGTGGTGAGTCTTAGTGGCAGAAAATTGAAGAAGGGGCAGCCTACTGATCAAGATGTTCAGGTAAATATCCCACCTCTTCTATTAGGTGACTCAGCCTATTCTAGCAGGCCCTTTCTCCTTAAAGTTTTTCCTCAAAACCAGGGTGCTTATGGTAAGTTCAACAAAAGGATTTGTAGGGGCAGAGTGTGTGTGGAGAATGGATTTGGGATTGTTAAGGAAAAATTCAGAATTCTGAAACACTTGCCCGTGCATGTTGCCAAAGCTTCCAAGATCATACACGCATGTTGTGTTCTTTGGAACTTCTGTATAATGGAACACAAGGGCTGGGACATGCTGCCAATTGAGGATGATCCTCCACCCCGGTTTACTACTATATGAAACGAAGCCATGAGCACAAGGTCATTAAAAACAAGGTGATCAAATGAGGCACGTGTTATTTGAAAAATGCGGAAGGACATGTGATCCCATGATTGTTTTTTGTAGACAATAAATATTAAATTCAAAAGTCAATTCTTATCTATCTCACTATCCTTACTTATTTGTCGGGCATTTCTTACATTAGGATGAATAAGTGTTTGAGTTTAGAGCTAAGTTTCCATTTCTGACCTCAAAAACATTTCACTTACAAATCTTGAACAACTCATTCTGACACAAATTAGTGAGTCCTGTGACTTCACAATTAGAGAACTTACAAGAGCAGGAAAAATCATTTGTACACAAACAAGTTTGAAAAGAGAAGTTTATATTCATAAAGCAATTAGAGAACTTACAAGAGCGGGAAAAATCATTTGTACACAAACAAGTTTGAAAAGAGAAGTTTATATTCAAATAGAAAGATTACATGGGCATGTAAAGCCACGATTTCAAAATATTTGAGCATTCCAGAAACATTCCAGTGAGTCAAATGACTTCACTATATTAAAACAAGTCTCGCACACCTTCCAAGAAATACCGGAAATCTGCATTTGTTTTCATGCGTCGGGTTCAGAGCAATCATATGAGAAAAAAGAATGGCACCATGCCATTTAACAAAACAAAGGCATTTTTATAAAAAGAAAATGCATAACAAAAAAATGAGGTGAAGGAGAGTCGATTTAGATAGAAAGGGGACCACGGATCACAAGGAAAGGTTGGACTCACGAATTTGATGGAGGCACCACATTTCCTGTAGCTTCAAATATACACACTCCATATGCCCTCTACGGTTGTTTGCAGAATTTGCTGCCCATTCCAAAACCTCCTGATCCACGGAAATGCCCATTCAATAAAAGATGAAATGGTCTCCTTTCTTGGAAGGCGCCATGAATAACCTTGTGAGACATAACTTCAACCGTGGTCACTTTGGACAGTGGGAGATGAAAACTCGCTTTCTTCTTGCTCCACTTCGCCGAGGAGTCTTCTTGATTTTCCCTGAAAAATATTACGTAGTTTTGACAAAGGGTCACTAAACTGGCCGAGAATCCCCTAATCGCCGGCGGGGAAGAACCTCGTCACTGGATGTTGGCCAGGTATCATGGTCAGAATAATAGGGTATCTCGGAGGAAGATGAAGATGTGGTGGGTGGAGTTCGATAGGAACTGGAAGAGGAACTAGAAGAGGAACTCGAAGAAGAGAGGGATCGGCTTGGAGAGCGTTGGGCGCTGCTCATTCGACTCTCTCCATATTGTCGGGCGGCTTGCATGCAAGAATTGGAGGGAGCTTAAAAGTAGCCTTTACGAATTTGGATGACTTTGGACTAGAAGGCAATATTTAATGCTAAAATAATAGGGTCATTACAACTTCTTTTAATATTTAAGACTCTTGGATGATTTTTGGCAGGTTCAAAAAGAAATTCTAAAAGCAAATAACTGAAAACGAACCTTTATTCCTTTTGTTTTGGCGGTAAGTTTGGCAATTTCGAGAGCAAGGTCTCCTTTGTCATTTCACATATGCTTTGAGTCATTGCGACCATTGACTCTCGCAATTTTTATCGTTTGCGAGGATCTTATTGTTTCCAATTCCCCACGACCAACTCAATTTTTCTTGCACTTTCTTCTTTCGTAAAAATCTAATTTCTTCACCCTCGTGTCCCCAAATGTGCTTGCCATCCGTGATATTCCCATTGCAATGTCCTCATCTATTTGCAACTTTGGACTTCTTTTCTACTTGTAGGTTTTCCACAAACTCCAGGCTGATTACATGCTGCTGATCTAGGACTTGAAGAATCTTGCGGTTTTCCTGTGGGTGTCCTATTGATTGGAATTTCTGGCATCACTGGACTGCTTGGATTTCCCGTGTTAACATCATTGTTTGAATTGGGTGGATCAGCAAATTGGTCTTCAAATCTTTGCATCTGTTCCAACAGTTTCAAAATAACTATCATTCATGAAAGATTCTGAGTAATTGGCATGCAAGTCTGCAGCCTCAAAAGCTTCATTGCCAAATTCACCATCATCACCAGCACCTGGTATTGGATTATCAGAGGTAACACCATATTTAACTTCTTCCATTACGTCATACCACTTTGCCAACTTGATGGTTGAGAACACCGTATGGCTACAAGCCTCCTTCTCATCTTTAAATTTAGCTACTGGCTTATCCCATTTGTTCTTTAGTTGTCTCGGCTCCACTAAACCCCCAACAAAGGGCTGCAATTTCATCATAATTTCCCTCCGTGTGTGTTGGAGAGGTTGAGGGTGCCTCAGGTTACCAATTTCATCTCGTTCGGGAGATTGAGGAATGTGGAGACACCGTGATGCATCCATTACTGTGGGGGGACCTATTCTTTGTGTCTATCACTTTCGAATTTTCCTGCTCATGCACAACAATAGCCAAAGCAGAATCGGTTTCTAAAGATTCACTCACAATATTGGAGGGTGCCTGAATTTCTCTGAATACACGCTTGGATCTCTTCTCTTTTGACTGTCTTGAAGTCGGAATTGGCTCGTAATTAGTCTCCAATTGAACATCCATGGAGATCCGGCCTCGTCATTTTCGGGTCCTTCTTGGTGCCATTTTTTCAATCAGGAGGCACGAAAGGCTTTTGCGGGTTCTTTGGCAAAGCGGATCGAGGCCTTAGACATCTGAATTCAAGGAAATTGCGGGAATAAGGGCGACAAAAAGGAAATTGCCGATCGAAATTAATGAACAAATGCACAAAAAACATAATGAAAATGCCTGCGTGATCTGGGATGAATACGGATCGTGTCGGCTAATTGCTTGAGGAATTGGATACTTGTAGCAAGAATAAAGGCGCCTTGAAGATCAAGAAACAGGGAAATGGCCCCGGTATTGATTGTGGGAAACATTTCGGGCAGTTTTTTCAGCGGCGAAAATTAAGGCTAATTGTTTGGTTAGTGGGCAATGAAAACGCCCCTAACGGCTGTTAGGGGCGAATCATCTCTCGAGGTGAGAGTTGGGTTTTCCCACTCTCACCCATCTCTCCCATCTCTCCCCCATCTCTCATCTCTCGTATTCTCTCGTATTCTCTCTCGTCATCTCTAAGTCAGCATGTGGCCAACGCATCTCTCTCTCTCTCTCTCTCTCTCTCTCTCTCTCTCTCTCTCTCTCTCTCTCTGCCTTTCCCTCTCCTCTCTCTAGCTTTATCCTTGTGTATGTTTTGAATCTTGCATATATCCCACCTTTAACAATATTGAAATCATTATATTCTTTAAAGAACTAGTGCTTGGCCTAGTGGTTGAGGTTCAGGACTGGGGTGCTACAGCCCAGGGCTCAAATTCCTCCTAAACCAAAAAAAAAATTCACACCAAAGATTTTAATTAAGCAAAGGAATTTCCATTGCCCCAGCCTTAACTAAGTATGGACTTCCTATTCTTTCAAGAAAAGACTGGTTGGTCTAGTGGTAAGGGTGGGGGGTTTGGGGGGCAATGTCCAGGGTTCGAGTCCGTGGTAAACCAAAAAATTTTTGTCCACCAAACTTGGGAGCTTTTGAGAGGCCAAGGCCCACGGACGGCCGAGATGAAGCCACGTGGCGCATCCTCCACCGTCGGATGGGCGTGGAAGACAGACAGACTCACTCACTCACGGACGCTATTTTCTTACGGCCGGGCCCTTTTCTTTTGCTCCTTTCCTCGGCTCGGCCGGCCTTCGGCCGGCCTCGCCTCGGTTTGGGCCCACCTATGTGCCCTATCTTCATCTCTCCTTTCTCTCACTCTCTCTTCTGTCTCCTCCCTCCTCTCTTTCTCTCTTCTCATTTTTTGTCTCTTTCTTTCTTCTCTCTATCCCCTCTCCCCGTGTCTCTCTTCTCTCTCCTCTCTCTTCTTTCTCTCTCCTCTCTTCTCTCTCTGTCCTCTCTCCTCTCTTTCTCCCTCCTCTGTATTCTCTTCTCTTTGTCTTTACTCTCTCTCTCTCTCTCTCTCTCTCTCTCTCTCTCTCTCTCTCTCCCCCCTCTCTCTCTCTCTCTCTCTTTCTTCTCTTCTCTTTGTCTTTACCCTCTGCCTCTCTTTCCCCCCCCCTCTCTCTCTCCTCTCTCTTCCCTTTCTCCTTTCTCTCTTCTTTCTCCTCTCTCTCCTCTCGCTTCTTTCCCCTCTCTCTTTCACCTCTCCTCTTCACAGTCTTTCACAGTCTTATTTCACAGTCTTATTCACACATACTGCTCAACCCTCTATTCCATTACCAACAAAGTATCATTCATGAGTAACATACTCACACATGCCCATGAGGTCACATCTACTATCTCTACTACCAATTCTAAAGTATGTCAATTCTAAAGTATCACCCATGTGAAGCTTACACACATACCCATCACACTTACTACCAATTCCAAAGTATCATCTTCAGAATATTCTATTTTGAGCATTTGCAAGGTTTCAAGAAACTTTCTACTTTTAGACTGAGGTGCTTCTAGAGCATAGGAGATTCCCTATAGCATCTAGAACACCCTAGAACATTCTATTTTAAGTTTTTGCAAAGTTTTAGCGAACTTTTCTGTTTTCAGACTACCGTACTTTCTATTTTTAGACTGAGATGCCTACCCTAGAGCATCTGAAACATTCTAGGACATTCTATTTAAGTTTTTACAAAGTTTAAGCAAACTTTCTATTTTTAGACTAAAACTTTCTATTCTTAGACTGAGGTGCTTACCTTTGAACATCTGTAACATTCCAGAAAATTCCATTTTGAGCATTTGCAAAGTTTCCATAAACTTTCTATTTTTGGATTGAGGTATTTACCCATGAGCATCTGCAACATTCCAGAACATTCTATTTTGAGCATTTGCAAAGTCTTAAAAAACTTTTTATTTTTAGACTGAAACTTTCTATTTTTAGACTGAGGTGCTTGCCCATGAGCACCTACAAAGTATTATTCATGAATTCTAAAGTATCACTCATGAGAAGAACACTACCAATTCCAAAGTATCACCTATGAGGATCTTACTCACATCTACTGCACTCCATGGTATTTCACAGTCTTATTCACACATACTGCTCAACCCTCTATTCCATTACCAACAAAGTATCATTCATGAGTAACATACTCACACATGCCCATGAGGTCACATCTACTATCTCTACTACCAATTCTAAAGTATGTCAATTCTAAAGTATCACCCATGTGAAGCTTACACACACCCATCATACCCATCACACTTACTACCAATTGCAAAGTATCATCTTCAGAATATTCTATTTTGAGCATTTGCAAGGTTTCAAGAAACTTTCTACTTTTAGACTGAGGTGCTTCTAGAGCATACGTGGTTGCCTTATAGCATCTAGAACACCCTAGAACATTCTATTTTGAGTTTTTGCAAAGTTTTAGCGAACTTTTCTGTTTTCAGACTACCGTACTTTCTATTTTTAGACTGAGATGCCTACCCTAGAGCATCCGAAACATTCTAGGACATTCTATCTGAGTTTTTACAAAGTTTAAGCAAACTTTCTATTTTTACACTAAAACTTTCTATTCTTAGACTGAGGTGCTTACCTTTGAACATCTGTAACATTCCAGAAAATTCTATTTTGAGCATTTGCAAAGTTTCCATAAACTTTCTATTTTTGGATTGAGGTGTTTACCCATGAGATTCCACAACATTCTATTTTGAGCATTTGCAAAGTCTTAAAAACTTTTTATTTTTAGACTGAAACTTTCTATTTTTAGACTGAGGTGCTTACCCATGAGCACCTACAAAGTATTATTCATGAGTAACATACTCATACATGCCCATGAGGCACAATTCTAAAGTATGTCAATTCTAAAGTATCACCCATGTGAAGCTTACGCACACCCATTATACCAATTCCAAAGTATCACCTCCAGAATATTCTATTTTGAGCATTTGCAAGGTTTCAAAAACTTTCTATTTTTAGACTGAGGTGCTTCTAGAGCATAGGTGGTTGCCCTATAGCATTTGGAACATTCTAGAACATTCTATTTTGAGTTTTTGCAAAGTTTTAGCAAACTTTTTTGTTTTTAGACTACCTTATTTTCTATGTTTAGACTGAGATGCTTACCTTAGAGCATCTGAAACATTCTAGGACATTCTATTTGAGTTTTTTACATTTTTAGACTAAAACTTTCTATTTTTAGACTGAGGTGCTTACTTTGAGCATCTACACCATTCCAGAACATTCCATTTTGAGCATTTGCAAAGTTTCAAAAAACTTTCTATTTTTGGATTGAGGTGTTTACCCATGAGCATCTGCAACATTCCAGAACATTCTATTTTGAGCATTTGCAAAGTCTTAAAAAACTTTCTATTTTTAGACTGAGGTGCTTACCCATGAGCACCTGGAACATTCCACAATATTCTATTTTGAGTATTTGCAAAGTTTCAAAAAACTTTCTATTTTTAGACTGAGGTGCTTACCCATGACCATCTGGAACATTCCAGAACATTCTATTTTGAACATTTGCAAAGTTTCAAAAAACCTTCTATTTTTGGACTGAAACTTTCTATTTTTAGACTGAGGTGCTTACCCATGAGCACCTGGGACATTCCACAACATTCTATTTTGAGCATTTGCAAAGTTTCAAAAAAACTTCTATTTTTAGATTGAGACTTTCTATTTTTAAATTTTGAGGTGCTTACTCATGAGCATCACGGAACATTCTAGGACATTCAAGAGATTCTAGAACATTCTAGAACATCCTAGAGTATCCTTGAATTAATTAGGCCCCTGACCTTAACTAAGCATGGACTTCTTATTATTTCAAAAAAAGGTTGGTTGGTCTAGTGGTAGGGTGGGGGTTTGGGGGCAATGTCGGGGTTCGAGTCCCTGGTAAACCAAAAAAATTTTGTCCACCAAACTTGGGAGCTTTTGAGAGGCCAAGGCCCATTGGGCGGCCGAGATCAAGCCCGCGTGGCGCCTCCTCCACCCGTCGGATGGGGCGTGGAAGTCAGACAGACGACTCAGGCAGGACTCGGCTATTTTCTTATTATATTAGGCCGTCCGGATGGGCGTGGAAGGCAGACGGACTCACTCACTCCGCGGGCGCTATTTTTTCTTACGTAGGGCCCTTTTCTTTTTGCACCAATTCCTCGGCCAGGCCTGAGGGCAAAGGGCAGCTATTTTCTTCTACGGTAGGACCCTTTTTCTTTTGCACCAATTCCTCTCCTCGGCGGCCTCCGTGAGCCCGCCCTCGATCTGGACCCACCCATGCCCTTCTTTTTTGTAGTATTCCTCGGCTCGGCTGGCCTCCGGCCGGCCTCGCCTCGATTTGGATCCCATTAACACTTTTGACTGAACCCCTTCCCTTTTCTAGCATCTCTCTCTCCTCTCTCTCCTCTCTCTCCTTTCTCTGCTCTCTCTCTCCTCTTCTCTCTGTACTCTCTATTCTGTCTCCTCTCTCTTCTCTCTATTCTCTCTCCTCTCGCTCCCCTCTCTTCTCTCTTCTCTTCTCTCTCCTCTCTCTCTCCTCTCTCTCTTCTGTCTCCCTCCTGCATCTCTTCTCCCACTCTCTCTCCTCTCTCTTCTCTCTCCTCCCTTTCTTCTCTCTCCTCCCTTTCTTGTCTCTTCTCCCTCCTCTCTCTTTCCTCTCTCCCCCCTCCATCTCTTCTCCCTCTCTCTCTTCTCTCTATTTCCTCCATCTCTCTCTCATCTCTTTTTTCCCTCCTCCTCTCTCTCCTCTCTCTTCTTTCCCCTCTCTCTCTCTCCTGTCTCTTCTTTCCCCTCTCTCTCTTTGAGCTCTCCTCTCTCTCTTCTCTCTCCTCTCTCTTCTTTTCCCTCCCCCATGTCTCTTCTCTCTCTCTTCTCTCTTCTCTCTCCTCTCTGTTCTCCTCTCTCTCTGCTCTCTTTCTCTCTCCTCCTTCCCTCTATTCCATTACCAACAAAGTATCATTCATGAGTAGCATACTCACACATGCCCATGAGGCCACATCTACTACCTCTACTACCAATTCTAAAGTACGTCAATTCTAAAGTATCACCCATGTGAAGCTTACACACACCTATCATAGCCATCACACTTACTACAAATTCCAAAGTATCACCTCCAGAATGTTCTATTTTGAGCATTTGCAAGGTTTCAAGAAACTTTCTACTTTTAGACTGAGGTGCTTCTAGAGCATAGGTGGTTGCCCTATAGCATCTGGAATATTTTGTTTGAGTTTTTACAAAGTTTAAGAAAACTTTCTATTTTTAAACTGAAACTTTCTAGTTTTAGACTGAAGTGCTTACCCTCGAGCATCTGGAACGTTCAACAACATTCTATTTTGAGCATTTGCAAAGTTTCAAAAAACTTTCTATTTTTTGACTGAGGTGCTTACCCATGAGCATCTATAACATTCCACCACATTCTATTTTGAGCATTTGCAAACTTTAAAAAAACTTTCTATTTTTTAGACTGAAACTTTCTATTTTTAGATTGAGGTGCTTACCCATGAGCATCTGGAACATTTCAGAACATTCTATTTTGAGCATTTGCAAAGTTTCAAAAAACTTTCTATTTTTAGACTGAAACTTTCTATTTTTAGACTTAGATGCTTACCCATGAGCATCTGGAACATTCCACCACATTCCATTTTGAGCATTTGCAAAGTTTCAAAAAAACTTCTCTTTTTATTTCTATTTTTAGACTTTCTTTTCCCCCCCTCTCTCTCTCCCCTCTCTCTTCCCTCTCTCTTCTCTCTTTTCTCTCCTCTCTCTCTCCTCCCTCCTCTCTTTCTCTCTCCTCTCTCTTTGTCTCTCTCTCTCTCTCCTCCCTCTTCCATCTCCCTCTATCTCTCTTCTCTCTCCTCTCTCTTCCCTCCTCTCTCTTCTCTCTCTCCTTTCTCTCTTCTCTCTCTCCTCTCTCTCCTATCTTCTCCTCTCTCTCCTATCTTCTCCTCTCTCTCTATTTCTCCCCTCTCTCTCTCTATCTTTCTCTCTCTTTTCTATTCCTCTCTCTCTCTCTCTCTCTCTCTCTCTCTCTCTCTCTCTCTCTCTCTCTCTCTCTCTCTCTCTATCTTTCTCTTTCTTTTCTATTCCTCTCTCTCTCTCTTCCTCCTTCTCTCTCTCCTCTCCTCTCTCCTCTCTCCCTCTCTCTCTCTCCTCTCTCCCTTTCAGCCCTCCTCTCTCTCTCCTCTTCTCTCCTCTCTGGGGTCTTCATATGTCCTCATGGGCCCTCCTCTCTCTCTATCTCTTCTATCTATCTATCTCTTCTCCCCCCTCCCTCTCTCCCATGTCTCTCTCTCTCTCTCTCCTCCCTCCTCTCTCTCTCATCTCTCTTCTTTCCCCTCTCTATCCCTCTCTCTCTTCCCTTTCTCTCTTCTCTCTCCTCTCTCTCTATCTCTCCCCTCTCTTTCTCTATCTTTCTCTCTCCTCTCTATTTCTCTCTCTTTCTCTTCTCTCTCTCTTCTATCTCCTCCCTCTCTCTCTCCTTTCTCTTCTCTCTCCTCTCTCCTCTCTCTCTCCCATTTCTCTCCCCCTCTATCTTCCCCTCTTCTCTCTCTAGCTTCATTCTAGAACATTCTAGAAGGTTCTAGGATTGTAATTAAGCAAAGGAATTTTCATTGCCCCAGCCTTAACTAAGCATGGACTTCCTATTCTTTCAAGAAAAGACTGGTTGGTCTAGTGGTAAGGGTGGGGGGTTTGGGGGGCAATGTCCAGGGTTCAAGTCCGTGGTAAACCAAAAAAATTTTGTCCACCAAACTTGGGAGCTTTTGAGGGGCCAAGGCCCACAGACGGCCGAGATCAAGCCACGTGGCGCATCCTTATCCGTCGATGGGGCGTGAAATACTTACTCACTCACTCACGGACGCTATCTTTTTTCATTGCCCCAGCCTTAACTAAGCATGGACTTCCTATTCTTTCAAGAAAAGACTGGTTGGTCTAGTGGTAAGGGTGGGGGGTTTGGGGGGCAATGTCCAGGGTTCAAGTCCGTGGTAAACCAAAAAAATTTTGTCCACCAAACTTGGGAGCTTTTGAGGGGCCAAGGCCCACAGACGGCCGAGATCAAGCCACGTGGCGCATCCTTATCCGTCGATGGGGCGTGAAATACTTACTCACTCACGGACGCTATCTTTTTATTATATTAGATGTGTGCATACTTTTATAATAATACTTGTTACATCTATATAATTTTGTATAACTTATAAATATAGCTTTATATTATAATTACATAATAAGTAATTAACGGAAAGTTGATCTTTTCAATAAAGTTAAGCTCCTATATTCATGTTGTGAGTTTTTGCAGGGCTGTTGCAGGTTCGCCACCTTAGCGTAATGCTGAGGACAGCATTATCCTAAGGGGGGAGAATGTGATGTTCCCCTGAAATATGCGCCATAAATACATATATTTCTGGACCACATCACTGTACAAGTCTACTTTAGTAACCTTGTACACCATAGTAGGTGGAAAAGGGAGCATGGCGAAGTTATTCATATAACTTAGCCAACCTTAGGCATAGGGCCATTTCCACATGGCCTCACCCTATTGGGCACCCGCCACATGGAAGCACCCCATTGGAGCCATGTGGCAGTGACATGGAACCCTAACGTATAAATGGCCAAACCCTAACCCTAGGCCATTTTTTTGGTTCCAACAGTCTTGGAACCTTGTTTGCGCTCGAAACTCCGTTTCAAGAACTGTCTGTTGTGGCACAGCATAGCACAGCAGCTCCCAGAGCGTGCATGCACCAGTAGAAGTGGAAGCTACTTCGAACCCCTTGAAGACCGGGGAGATGCCGGGAGCAGGAGGGAGTTCCTCAAGAGCAGATATTTGGATTAGAGTCCTTTGTAGATCATCTGGAAGAATTAGGATTCCAGATGAGTTAGCATTTCATATCTCTAATAGAGCCATCCTAGAACCCTCAATCTAGATCTTGAATCCTAATCAATGAACCCTAACTGTGAGTTAGATGCATGTGTTATGATTAGATGTTATTCTCGTTATTTATCATGTTATGTGCATATGTGATATTGGTTGATCATGTTTGCTTCTCTTGTATTGGGAAGGGGGTAGAGACCTAGTAGCCATTATTTAGATGATGCTCCTAGTTTAGACCCCTTAGTTCCTATTAGTTGCGGCTTGTGCATTGGGACCTACCCGGCTACGGGGGCTATGATGTGACTTAGCACCATACAACGGGGCTAGTGGCAAAGTGGAGGGAGGTCCCTGTTGGCCTTGATTCTTGGGGACCCATAGCGGGCTAGGCCTATAGTAGGTCACTTCGAGTAGGCAGGGTATGGGTTCAACACCTCCTGGGGAAATGGTGTCACCCTGCCTCTCAAGAGTTGCAGGTGTCGGCCTGGCTCTTGTTTGGGGGTTGATCCGGGTGCGAATCGTGTGTCGCCACGATTCTCTAGCCGCCAGTGGAGCCACTAGACCTCGAAAAGGGGAGATGCAACCCTTCCTGTCCCATCGGACTGGGGAGATGCAACCCAGAGTAGTCTGGATGGGTGATGCCATGAGATTGTGTATTCGATAGTCATGCCAGAGCCCGATTTAGCCCGTCTGCATAGTATGCACAGGAGGGGCAGATGGAGTGTTCAACCCTAGCCATTGTCTATAACCAGCCCTGCCATTGTTATATCTCGGTCTGCCTTACCTTGAGGCCCAGCCGTCAATCTACCTCCTACTATTATAGGAGCTTATAGAGGAAAGGTGCACAAGACACCTTCGTATCCCATTCCTGCACCATGGCCATCCCAGGTGCGGGATAGACGGAGGGCCCATGCGGCAGGTGTGCTGGATGGGGAATTTCTCGCGAGATGTACGATGGGGCGTCGTATATTTAGTGGGAAGCATCGCATATATCGACCACAGGAGCCAACCAGAACCAAGATGGAATGCCCTCTGTTTAGTTGGGGGCCATGCGTTGGGATAGGACACCAAGAGGATGCACCGTCAGTCCAATATACTGTTAAACAAACCTTATAGCCAGGACCACGCTGGTTGAACCTCAGGACAGTGAAAGACATAGTGTTCAAGAGTCTCAACGTCTGAAAGGCAGAGCAGGCATGTTGCAGATATGCGAGGATCATAGCGATGTCGGAAGGCATTAACACTCAGCCACCTGTGCATAATCTGCCACCATAGTACAGAGACTTTAGGGTGGAGCAACCTATCCCAAAGCCATCGCCATATACGACACAAAGTGGGCTGTGGAACCTGTAGGCGCCACCCATCTAGCAACTGGAGGGGCTGTGGTGCTAAAAGAAGGCAATGTACTGATCTGACAAAGTTCTTGCCTTTGTGAATATTTTCATGACAGTCCCATGGCACCCTTTCGGCAACTTCAACTTGCACTATAAGAGCAAAATCTTCTGTGACCTTCTCCCATAGAAACACATCCCAACGAGAGAGCAGGAATTTTGCCTGAGACTTGGCATTCTATGGAATGGGAAAACAAAAAATTTGCCATTCAAATTTTAAGGCTTGATTCAATTTGAAGTGGTAGAATGACCTAGTAGGAGAAGCAATTCTTAATATTGCATGGAGCTTTTAGCATCATGCAGATCGGAATTCATGGTCGAGTGAGTGATCCATGAAAAGTTGGAGTAAACTTCCTATTCGCAGTCAATTCATAGATCCTTCATCCACAAATCGACTTATGTTTTTGTCTGTCTCAAAGCCATCCATTCAATGTATTCTTAGAAGGTTGCATTCCAGACCAGGGATTGTCTTCATCGTTCCTGCATTTTTGCTAAGTATGGATGCAATCTTTCTTTTCCTATCTGCTCTTTGATGGCAGTGAAATTCTGGATACCAAAACCTTTACGATTGTTCAAGTAGAAATGTCAACAAATGAACGATTCCACGGTCAATAGCAAATGCACAGTAGCATTTGGTTCGACCATTGAATGTTAAACGCTAGTTAAACGAGAATACAAGAGAAGAAAGCAACTTAATACGTTGAACATTCTAGTGGAAATTTCGAGTTCAACTTGCATCTACAACTGCACAAAGGGTTCCTTTATCAATGTAATGTATTCCTGTATTTAATTGATCACATGACACAAGGAACTACAGACGAATATCTCTCAGAAAAAGAATAATATAGGCCTTTTAGCAAATGTAAAAGAAATATTTGATGGAGGAAAATTTTGTCATTGTTTACAAATCAGATATAAGATTGGATGTTGTTTGTAGACCAATTGTACTATTTCATTAGACAACTTTGGTCTAGATATTGACATGAATGAAGCATGGGATGAAATTATCTTAAATTTACAAAGGCAACTGCTTTAGTGGAGAGGTTCAAAGTTATCCTTGGCAGGTAGAATTCAAGTGGCTAAGTCAGTATTGAACAATACGCATATTTATTTGGTTTCGGTTCTATTGGCTCCAGCTTCTAAGTTTGCAGAGATAAAAAAGATTGTAAGAGATTTTGTATGGTGTGAAGGTGGCGTGGAAGAAATGTATGTTGTTTAAACAACAAGGAGGACTTGGTATATTGGATCTTTCTTTACAGGGTAAGGTCTTAGCTTCTAAGCTATTGTTCAGTTTGTTGAAAGATGTTTGTGCATTACCAGGTATGAAGTTACTTAAACAATCAGTAAAGAAGTGTATGGTTTTTCATATTGAGCTCCCTTGGGCATTGTTATATCCATTGAAAACTTATTCACATGCCTCTCCAGTACTGAAAGGCTTGCTTCGGGCCTGGAAGGTAGTCCAGCAGGTGATTACATTTGATTGGGAAGCTTGTCTCCAGGCATCGTCCCCCTTTCTGTGGTTGCCTTTGTATACTCATGGACAACTACACCCAGTTGTAGAATTTATGCATGTGCATTCCCAAGCGAGGTGGAGAAGAGCAGGTATTATTTCTATTGAACAGTGGTATTTTGGTATTGACATTGCTTGGCAATGGTTTCAGGAGACATATGGGTTGTTGGATAAAGATATCACTATATGGGCTTATGTAGCAAGTGCTCTTCCTCTAATTAAGAAGGTGGGTAACAAGAGATGCTGGAACTTTGTTCAAGGTATTAAAGAAGGCAAGAAGCTAGTAAGTTCATGCTACAGATTGCTTACCTCCTCAAGTATTTTATCACCTTCTCGAAAATGGCACTTACAGACTTTGCCTTCTCAATGGCAATCCATCTAGAACCTTGTTTGGTCTAAATATAATCCTCCAAAGGTGAATGTTCTACTTTGGCAGGTGATTCATCGCTCTTTGAGAGTTAATCATATGGTTCATCGCTTTAAGCCGGGAGTAAGCCCACTTTGCCCAATGTGTGAGCGGTGCATTGAAACATTGGAGTACTGTTTATATTTGTGTGCGAGTGAGTAGTCTTAGGTCCCGGGCCGCATTCTCTTTTGGAGTATCTTTGGATAGTCTGCACTTTCTTTGGGTATTTATCCAAATCGATTGGACTGCTTCTAAAAGGATTGCATTTCACATGGCAAAGTCTTGGCTAACTGAGCGTATAGAAGTTTAAGGCTTAAGAAAGGTCTAATCGGTGATGCTTCAAGAAATTAAGTAAGAAGTTGTATAATTGCTTTCGGATCTCAATTGGCCCGATCGTATTAAAATTCCAATATGGAGTGATCATCTAAAAGTGATTGATGCTTCAGGGACATTTCTTACTTTTGGAAGTACTTTGTAATATTTTGAGTGTATAATATGAAGTAAAACACGTTCTTAAAAAAAAAAAAAAAAAAAAAAAAAAAAAAAACTTTGGAACAGGTGAGCCTGCATAATGATTGGTAGTGGATTTCAATTTTGATGGAAGGCTTTTTGCCTTGGACGAGCATGGAGGAAATATGTGCTAGGTATCAATAATAAGTTTTTAACCATAATAAATTTGCCCCTAACATCCTTCCATTAGGAGAGTAAGCTAATAAGAAATGTATTGAAAGCATTATTGCTAATTATACAAGTCAATTAATAAAAAAGGTCAACACACTCAATATGTTATGGGCATAAGAGACATAAAAACATCGGGCAGGAGATGTTTAGTTTACGGGCATAAGGAATATATAAATACAATGGAGGTGCTCACACTATGCGCAAAATGCATATATAAATACGGCGGGGGTTGCAATTATTGCAAAGATACAAGGCCATATGGGTTTTTTCAGTTGGTAACCCCATGCACGCAGATGGCATAATGTGGCCCACGAGGATCAAAAGAGCTGGTTTGCAATGGCATGAAAACTGTATGGTTATGGGAATTGCTATTTTTGGTTTTCCTAAATGCGAAACTATGATGTATGGGAAAGGTAGGGTTAGGCCATTTTTTTCTACTGTTGGCATTCTGGCTGGATAGGCAACTTAATCTTCCCTTCTTAATTTTGCTGAATAAAGTGAATTCACCGTGTTGCAGGTAGCCTTGGGCATTAATAATAGTATTTGTATAATGAGAAAGGGAGAATTACAACCAAACGTAAATCGTAGTGAAATATGCTTGATTGAGCTTTCAAAAGCTTGAAAGTATTAAGGAATATCTGAGAAATAATAAGAAAATGGATTGTCCGGATCTTTAAGAACTCCAATTCAACCTTTTGAGCCATTTGGCAAGCATACAGATTGCATCAAATTTCATAGAAAAAGTAAGTCTACAGATCTAGCATGCAAGAAAGGGCCATCTTACCTCTGGCAACACGTGGAACCACCATTCCGACACCCACTCCTCTCAAATCTCTACATTCTGACGACGTTTCTCGCTGGAGCTGTGCACACACAAAGCACGTCTGCGTTAAATGTGGCCACAGTTAGACGTCAAAAATGGCCATGTTTCGCGTTAAAATGAGTAAAAAAATGCGTTAAAACTAGGTCGTGCGTCAATGTTGGGGACATCTTGACATGCAGACCTACTAGACAAATCGTAACCTCTCACAAGAATTCTAGAACCTACCAAATTGTAACCTCTTCTGCAAGATGATTCCAGCTTGACATCAAATAACTTGCTCCCCATCTTGAAATCAACTAACTTTCTACCCACGGCAGCTTATCTAAAACCCCAACCCATGTCTTCCTGAAACCCACAAATAAAAAACAAGCAACACAAATTTATGCAGAAGAAAAGCTTTTCAAATTTGATCATTTATATGGACCCGCATCTTCACAAGGTAATCATCTAAAAATTGAGTCGCAAATTTTCCAAAAAGAATTGAGAACATTAGCAGAAGAAAAAAAAGTGGTTTGCATTATTGCAGACAAAGTTTTTCTTTTAGGGGCCGATAATTGATTGGGCACTTTCGAGCGCATAATGTTTGTGTTTATGGCATATGGGCAAACCGAAATGGGCAAAACACAGAATAACGAATAACATGCATGGATGAATGGGTACAGGAAGGGACGAAATCAAGCCCCAGCATAACTCTCAGACACCTTTTTCGTGAGTGCTACCTTTGCTTTGAGCATGCTCAAGATTTACAAGCCCTCCATGTGCCATCTGCTTATTTGCAAGTCCACCGAACAAAAAAAACAAGCAACACAAATTTGCCTCTATTAGCAACACACAAACAAAAAACATGCATCAATAAAAAACCATTCAAGCTCTGCCCTTTATAGTTTATTTTATTCTTCTCCATGGGCTCACCCTGCAAGAAGCCCTAAAAGACGTGCCCCTTCCTCTGCAGCCCCGAATGCCACAAAGGAAAATGCCAAACTCGTATATGCTCGAATTGGCCCTGCCAAGTCAGCTTTGTACGGCTTTTTGCTACGAATACCCTCACTTAATCTTCTAAATCATATGTTATAAAAAACTATTTTCACAACTTTTAAACCTTATTGCAATAACAATTTATTCATCTCACGAGCTTGCTCAAAACATCGATGCTCTCGAGCACCTCACAAATGTATGACAATATCATGTTTTAAGGGTTGGAGGGTTTCACAAGCAATCAAGATGGTATTACATGGTTTTACATTGGTCAAACAACATATATAGAATGGGATTGTTTGGCTATAACGACCAATGCTCTTTGAATATATATCCGAAATATATGCCATTGAAGCAACCAATGCCTTAAAATGTGGTAGCGTTGAGGATTTTCTTTGTGGAGAGAACTGGTTATGACAAAAAAAGAAGCATATAATTAAGGAAAGTATAACTGTTGCATGGGCTAAAAGGGGGGAAAAAAGAAAATAGAGAGAATAATTTAATTAAAAAGTAATCTTGAGTGTGAGAAAAAAAATTTGGACCATTTCTCGATTTATGCGTGTCATCCTTGTGCAGGGGCCATGCTAATCTTCTCTATATCGTTCCAATTTTATCGGATGTCCCGAAGGACAATAAAACAAACAAAGCTGTGTTTTTTATTAGCCCTTCTTACTTATCATTTGTTCCAGTGTTATATTGGGCGACACATTGTGAGTTTCTGTTTTAGGGTTGTTTTCTCCTCTCCTTTTCCCCTCCCGAATGCTACTGGATCCTCCAGATATCTATGATTCTCGAAATATCACTCCATCGCGACAGGCTAGCAGCTTTCGATACCAGTTAGACGTGAGAATTGCCTTGTTGAACGCCGCCTCAAAGAGGACAGACTTATGAGAATCTAGGCTTCTCCAGCCTTTCCATCAGTCGCGCAGATTAATGCCTCTATATTTCTCGATCTGATAATATAAGACAGTGGCCAGGAACGGTTTTATTGGCTAATTTTGGCGTGGTAGATTGCATTATTTTATGCTTGTAATTCAACATTGCCGAGCGCTTTGATCTTGACTGCCGTCTATCAGGTCAGCGTTCAGTACCTTAGAAGAATAATTATTTATGGCTTATTAGAACGGTATTTGCTCTTTGGTACTTTATCAGATCAACCTCTATTGCTTTTTCTCTGCAAGTTTCAGACTCAAAACCCCTTCTTTGTTAAAGGTCGAAGGAGACCATGCCATCTTTGCTTCACTATTACACCTAATTGATGGGGTACCTTATGCACTATCTCCGTCTGCCAACAAAAATCTTGTCTGTAACCTTTAAGCAAGGGTAAGCCTGTGACGTTCCAGGGAAATATACGCTATAAATACGTATATTTTTGGGTCCGTCACTATACAAGTCTACTTTTTAGACTTGTATACCTTAGGAAGTGGCATGGGTGCATATCTAAGTTAAGTATATAACTTAGATAACCTTAGGATAAGGCCCATGTTCCACATGGCCTTATCCTATTGGGCAACCGCCACATGGCCATATCCCATTGGAGCCACGTGTCATCCCATGTGGACCCTACCCTATATTAACCTAAACCCTAACCATAGACCTCTTTTCCTGGCCCTAACACCTTGGGAACCTTCTTTTGCTTTTCGAAACTCGTTTTGGCGTCGTTGTTGTGGCATAGCCTAGTGCAAAGACTTTGAGGGCGTGCACGATCTTGGAGTGAGCGCGGCATCGATCACTTTGAGGATCATGGAGACGCCAAGAATGGGAGGGAGCACTTCGGGAGCAGATATTTGGAGTAGTGTTCTTAGTAGTTCATCTGGAAGTTAGCACTCCAGATGAGGTAGTAGTTCGTATCTAGAGTAGAGCCATCCTAGAACCCTTATTCAACATCTTGAACCCTAATCAAGGAACCCTAACTGTAAGTTAGATATGTATGATTAGGTTAGATGTTATTCTGATGATTATCATGATATGAAGTTGTATGCTGATGGTTGATCATGTTTGCTCCTCTTGTATTGGGAAGGGGGGTAGAGACCTAGTAGCCTTACTTAGTAATGCTCCTAGGTTAGACCCTTTAGTTCCTATTATATTGCGGCATGTGCATAGGAACCCACCAGGCTATGGGGGCTATGATGTGACTCAGCACTACATAACGGGGTTAGAGGAGATACGGAGGGAGGGCCCCTGCTGAACGTGGCTACTGGGGACCCCGTAGCAAGCTAGGCTTATGGTCGGTCACTTCGTGTAGGCCGGGCATGGGTCCGACACCTCCTGGGGCAATGGTGTTGCCCTGCCTCTCAAGAGCTACAGGTGTTGGCCTGGCTCTTGTTTTGGGGGGCTAAGTCGGGGATGGATCGTGTGTCGCCACGATTCTCTAGCCGCCCGTGGAACCTCTAGACCCCGGGAAGGGGAGATGCAACCCTTCCTGCCTCAACGGACCGAGGAGATGCAACCCGGAGTAGTCTCGACGGGTGATACCGTGAGATTGCGTATCCGGAAGGCTAGAGTCATGCCAGAGCCTGATCTACCCCATCTGCAAAGTATGCACAGGAGGGGCGGATGGAGTGGTCAACTCTAGCCATTGTCTATAGCCAGCCCCGCCATTGTTATGACTCGGTCTGCTCTATCTTGAGGCCTAGCCGTCAGTCTACCTGGGTAGGAGCTCCCATGTTTTACGGCATATGTTATCTCTGTTGTAGCTATGGATATGTGGATGTGCTACCCTTCGAGGTAGTATGATGTATAATTATTGCTAGTTATGACGTTGTTTATGTTTCCGCTGTGATAGGAGCCCATAGGGGAAGGGCCCGCAAGACACCTTCGTGTCCCCTTCCTGTACTAGGGATACCCTGGAGTGCAGGATAGACGGAGGGCCCGTGCGGTCGAAGGACCAGATGTGGGATTTCCTATGGAGTGTACGGCCGGGTGCCGTGTATTTTGTAGGGAGCGTCACAATAGTATCAGAGCGATGTTCGTGGTTGACCAAGAACTAGCACTGACCATGTCCCTAGTAAGTAGTCTAACAGGCCTTATAGGATGTGGAATGAAAATTTCCACCATGGAACCTTGAAAATAAGGAAAAATTTTCTCCTAGGTAGTGGGTCCGTAAGAATAGGCTAAGTTGTTAATGGGGGAAAAAGAATAAGTCAAATTAACATTCTAGTAAAGTTGGAGTGGAAATTATGCATCAGCATCAGATTTCACCCAAAATGGATTGAAGAATCATCCCAATCCGAGAACCAGGTGAAAAATGGCACAAATTCATAATTGACACTTCAAACCATTAGGAAAAATTTGAAATTCATGGTATAACTAGTTATGGTGCCCGGCGTTGCCGGGCTTTTCAACAGTTGAAGAGGTCATTGTGTGATGGTTGGGTAGAAGAATCGATGTCGGTTGGAGGAGGCAAGTGTAATTCATTAATTTTGTGTATGTGGTATTTTGTTGGACTACATACAAATAGTCTCATTTTGTTGTGTCTTGATATGGAAGTAGTTCATATGATTTGTGTTTGGAAGTAGTGGAGATGAATTAGAATTCAAGTTTGTGACGATATGATTTAATAATCTTAGCTAATGAAGTTCATGCCGTTGGGATAGGAATATTGAGCACATTCTATGACGTAGTTTTGAAGTGACATAGTTGTTTGTGGGAAATGTGACAATTGAAATCTTTAAAGTGCAATGCGACAATGTAGTTGGAAAGAATATGGATTCGAATGTGCCACATAACGAAAATAATTTCAGAGTTGCTTGGTTGTTGTTTTCCTATGTGGAATGAACCCCAAAGAGAATGTCAATTCCTTCAAGGGTAATATAGAGAACATTGCAAGATTCATTGCTTGGTTGTTGTTTTCCTATGTGGAATGAACCCCAAAGAGAATGTCAATTCCTTCAAGGGTAATATAGAGGTAACATTGCAAGATTCATTGACCATACGTAACATGGAACCTGAATATGCGACTATTACGTGTGTAACCTATGCATGTTTGTAAGAAATGCCTATGCATAGTTGTAAAGGAATGTGAACATAGAAAATGAGCTTATCTCCAATACGACATTGTTAATGTTGTCCATCTTGCATTATATTTGAATGCATAAAGTGTGACTTCATTGTCGATTTTTAACAAAGGAGAAGTGATTTTGCAGATAGCATATTATATCGTACATAAAAAATGCTAGAGATAGTAAACCTTGGAAATCAACGCCATAGCTTCTACTACCATATGACGACCTCAACCCTTTTCTGGCTGTGGACAAACTTCCGGAAGTATGGTGTCAAGATTGTTGAAGTGTAGCGGCTAGGTTGAACAATTCATCGGACGGCGACTACGTGATGCAAGAATAGAGGTAGATTTGAATGGTGCTGTTTATGGTGCCAATACAACATCTGCTATCCAAAACAGAATCCTGGAATAAAATGATGTCAGGTGTAAAGATCTTACTCAAGAAACGACCATTGCAAAATATTATATATGGCAGCAAGATAAGAAAATTGGAGCATGTCAATGCACGAATGCAATTATAGGCATTACTAAAACCTGATGCTGGAATAAACATGGCACTCGATAGTTCGACCTAAGCATGCAAAGCAACCACTATATGGTTTATAATATGCTCATGTCTAAAAGGCAATCATTGCTTACAACTAACTGAAACCGAAGTCCAAGTCAGAGGTGTACTTTGAACTTTCAAATGTAAAGCAGAGAGCTTACTTGTGTTTGTGCACCCATAGCTCATTGACTTCGTGCTTTTCAGCGTGGGTTGTGGGTGCTTAGACCACACTCTAAGCTATAAACACCACTGGTGAAAAGGCTTTAATATTAGAACAAAAGCATAAGATGTTAGACTTTAGTTTCATTTAATATAGCATCAGACATACCTCAATTCAAGTGTAGAACACATTGGTACTTGCAGGCTATTGCATCTTTTTTAAAAAAAGGACATCGAAGGGACTAAGATACATGCATGCGCAGAGTAGCCAGTCAATAAATAATTTATAGTATCTCTACATCCTTGTTGGCACAACGTGATATATATATGCATCGTAACAATATATGCTTGCAATAGCTCATACATATATGAAGGAAAAAAAGTTGTAGAATAAATGGATGTCCTATTGGAATATTAGCCATTGTATGATAGTATTAGTCTATTGATTAACAAAGAATAGCGTCATACCTTGAATGTCAAGATGAGGTTGGGAAGGCGTGCTATATTATGGGTGTTTGCTGGATAAAAGCGTGCAATTCTTTGATCTAGTATCTTATTGCTCCATGCTCATGCATCTGCACATTGTGAAATCGCCTTCATGCATATAACTTTAAAGTAGTGCTGGAAGCAAATTTGCAAGCAAAACATCGGCAATACCATGAAGTGAAGGTGGGAAAAATACCTAGGTTGTTTTAGTTGGCGAGCTAAAGACTTATTCTCTATGCTGGGTTCACGGGGAAGTGCTCTTTTATTGTGTGAATGAGAGCAGATATGGTTAGAAGCTGACAAACGGAAGAAACCTACAAAAATAAGAAACCATTTGCAACCTCAATGCTAAACACTGCATTGCAATTGAAATGCAAACAAATGTAGATTAGAATAATGTGAAACCTCGTTACCTAAGTTATGAAAGAATCAACATGGGAGCTGTTTACCCTTTATGGAGAGGATCGGATCATAAATGCCACTGTCGCCCATGAGCAAGACTTTCAGCATTTCGGACTCCAAAGCAAGATTCTATAAGCAATAGAGAAACTTGTAATAATGAAATCGGATAGGGAAGAAACTAAAAAGCCTGCACAGCACTATGGCTTCATATATATGCAACCAAGATGGAGAGAGAGAGAGATTCGTTTTGGGAAAATAAATTTACCAAAGACATCAGTGGAGTTGATGCTACTGTCATCTAAGAGAACAACTTCAATGAAGAACCATACAGTCTGCATTCTTGTCTGTATTATGCTTCTCTTATATATAACAGATCCATGCATACAACTAACAGGCATATCTCCCTGCCATCTGCAAGAACCAACACCGCTATTCGACCGATCAAAGCCGATATCCTGTTGAACAACCATGGCATGCATAGGGACACTCTTGCCATTCTTATTCACGAAACGAAGAGTGCAAATTAGGCGGTGCAACCCGGATAAAAGCGAGATAAAATGCCCAACAGTGGAATCCATTTGCAGAGGTCACCAAGCAAACGGATGTAGAATAAATGGACCCATCCATGAAACAAACCTTATCATGCGCTCATGCCTTCTAAAATCCCTTTTTTGAACAAAAATCGATTTTTGAGAAAAAACATGTGATCGACATACATCCGTGACCTACATACATACGTGACTGTAACTTTGTGATCAGCTAAGAGCTTGGAGATTCTTCAAAAATCTGTGAAGAAATCTGTGATGCTCAAAATCTGTCAAGCCTTTGATGCAGCTTCTATAGCTTCTGTGGAATCCAGATTTTGTTATCCGGGTGGCTTTTTGAAAACAAATCTCAAAAACGGATCTCTCAAGCCTATTGATGCTCTTCTTTAAAAATCCGTGAAGAAATATGTGATGCTCAAAATCTGTGACGCCTGTGATGCCGCCGCTTCTATGGCCCCTGTGGAGTATGCCGCTTCTATGGCTTCTGTGGAGTCCAGATTCTGCTATCCGGATGGCTTAGAAGATAGAGTTGTATCCGAGCAAGCGTGGCAGGCATGCCGAAGATAAGGCATCCATGGAAATCGGCCCCAAAATGAAAATATTTTGATATGTCTGATTTTTGGAATTCGGAAATCCTTTCCGGCGGCCAAAATATTAAAAACCTTAGAAAAACTAATCCAAAAAAATCCAAAAAGTTTTCGGAACCCCGGAAAAACCAAATTTAAACAATAGGATACAACATTAACCATATACTAATAAATAGGTATACTGAGATAATTAATAAGGGGGGCTAATTAATAGGGCTATTAATGGTAGGAGAATATTCCCTAGAGCATCTTCCCTTTTAAATATCTTCTTGCCACCCCATTTTTTCCCTAACCTTGCCTAAACCTCCTTCCTTGATAGTCAGCTTAACGTAATCAGTTTGCCTAACCGTATGGCGTGCACCAAATGCACACCCAGAAAGTATAGCACAAGGCGCACACCTTCGATAGCAAAGCGTGGGAGGAGGAAAGCAAGTGCCGAAAGCACCTTGGGCCGGGGAGGGAGGAGGAGTCGTCTAGCTCCACAGACGACACCTTCCACGCCTCCCAGGAGGAAGCCCAGAGCAGCTCCTCCGTGGAGACGCAGTGGACAGACGAGACCGTCCACTTTAGTCGGTCGTCCGACCAGGAGGAGGATCAGCCAGAAAGAAGAATAAAGAAGCAAAAGAAGAATAAAGAAGACCAAGAAGAGCTTGGGGTTGGCACCTCGAGCAAGAAGAAGGGCAAGGAGAAGGTGGCGAATGGCCCGCAGGAGAGGGGCCCAGAGGAAGAAGAGGGAGCGAGAGAAGGAGGCAAGAAGGAGGGAGAAAAGGTCCAAGAGGGACCAGGACCGCCCAAGGGGGACGGTCCACATCGAAGAACCTCGTCGGGACCCCACCGACGAGGAGGAGGAGGAGGAGGAGGAAAGCGGGCAGGAGCAGGAGGAGCCCGAGCATGACGCGGGGAGCCATCGACCTAAACGACGCCCACCATACTCCAAGTGGCCAAACACCATCAAGGTGGTGAAGAAGGAGAAGGTGGTGAAGGGAATTCACGCCAAACAAGACCCGTGAATTCCAAATTGCCGCAAGAAGAGTACCTCCGTAGATGGAAGAGGTACAATGACCGGTATCAGAAGCGTAACGCACAAAAGTACGTTAAGGATGGGCGGTCGAAGAATCAGCCCAAGCTGCCACCACCAAGACCGGAGCCACCAAAGAAGGTGCACCACGGGCCCAACTCTAGGCATGCCCGTGTGTTCCGAGAGATTAGGCACTTCAGCCAGGTGCACTAATCTCCTCATCGAAGGCGCCCGTTCGGCGGCTCCCAGGGGAGATTATGCAGGAGTTCGGACGGACTACTGAGTGACACCCCGACCGTCCAGGAGCCCTGCGAGGAGGAAGCAGAGGCAGAGGTGACCCAACTTTTTGAAGAAGGTAACCTCTGCGCGATCCACGCCAAGCGGGTGACGGTGATGCCAAAGGACCTGCACCTGGCGAGGAGGATCCGCAAGGAGAAGCCCTGAAGACCTCCAATTTTGTAAACTATATAAATATAAGTTTTTCCCTGTATATTTTCATTATCTAAAAAAGTCCTTTTTCTCTGTAAATAAACCTCTTTCTTGATATGATAGTATTCTTGTATGAATTAAATGTGAGTATAATCCTTTGTATCATAATTAAAATGCTTAGAATTGTTTAATTAGCATAAAATTTTAGCACTAAAATCAAAATTTGGCTCAAAATTGACCGACCCGGGTGAGTCCGCGCCAAACGCCTCTGCATTCGCAATGCAGGCCCGTTTCACGCGAACTCACCCGAGTACCTCGATTTGGGGCAAAATTGATCTAAATTTTGTGCAAAAAGATAGTAAAATGCTTAGAATTTGTTTAAAAATCTAGTTTAGCACTTAATCGTGGCCAAAACATCCAAAAATAGCAAAAATCCATCGACCCGGGTGAGTCCGCGCCAAACGCCTCTGCGTTCGCGACGCAGGCCCGTTTCGCACGTACCCACTCGAGTACCTCGAAATTGCACTTCTAGATGTCCAATTAGCATGAGATAAGTTCCTAGTTAGCTTAACATTGATTCAAATAGGCAGATTAGCATCTTACAACCCTCAGAGAAGTTGTTTTTTTGGAAATCGGCAAAACTGAGTGAGTCTGCGCCAAACGCCTCTGCGTTCGCAACGCAGATCCCTTTCGCATGAACCTACCCGAGTTGACCCATTTTGACATGGATTGGCCAAATTTGACCCAATAAACTGCCATGTAGTGTTTCTTGCCTTGTTTTGCTTAGATTTGCACTTATGTTACCTCAATTGGAGATCCATAGCCTTAGAACAAAGGTCTGTTAGATCAAGAACCCTGGGTAAAAGCACGCTGTGGTGTATCAAAAACGCGCATTTTGACGCCACATTTTTGCACCTTCTTTGTGGTAGAATCGGGTGGTGCATACCGAAACGGAGATTGCGGGAGTGCGAATTAATGAGCGTCGGTTATTTTGAATTGTATGCCACGTCATTGTCCCTCATTTCGAATTAAGAAATAATCACCTCTTCTTCTGTTTTTTTGCTGCTTCTTGCTGATTGAACCCTAATGGAGTCAGAATTGAATGCCACTGGTTACACGATGAAATCTCTCCTCAAACAAGAGATTGTGCCCCATGAAGATCTAAAGAAGCTTTGGGGTAACAGAGTTCCAAATAAATCTGGCTACATGTATTTTTCCCCAAATGTTTGTTCAAACTGAAAAATTAAGGCATATGTTTTCTTGTACAGATTGAAGAATCTGAGCAATGAACAATACAACGAGTTCATGCAAATTTACAAAAGAATTACAAGGAAGCCACATACATGGGGTGGAATGGCTCCTGGAACCTGGACAGTGGCTTATTATCTGCATATAAATGGGGAGGCTGTTAATTGAAAGAGCTGCTCGGATTATTATAGAACTCCCGATGAGAAAGCAGAGGCCAGTTCTTCTAGACCGAAGAGAAAGCATAGGCAAAACCAACCTGACCAGGAAGAAAATAGTAAAAGTGACAGGGGATGATGAAGATGATAGGGAAAAAACCAAATCAGGTTCCTTTAGACCACACATTCAATTTGAACTCACAATCAAAACAAAAAAGCAGAGCAATGTTCTGAGACCAAAACATGCCATTGCAGGTATGTTCAATTATTAGTTGTGTTACAACAGAAAGAAATCTCAAGCTTGACCTAGATTTGTTCTATCAACACAGAAAAGGTAACCTCAAATCCACTTCAAGAATCAGGTATGTCTACTACCATTTTGCATCATGTTGGTTGTATTGTCATGTTGTGTCTCTATGATGCCATCTGTGGGGCATTTCGTGCAATGGATGCCAGAATGATAGATGAGGTATGTGTGGTCTGGTGAGTGGTGAGTTGTTGGCATGTTGTTTGTGGTGTAGTGATGAGAATAATGCTAGCATTTGTGGTGTGGTGTGTCTCCGTCGTGGTGGAGTGGGGCGTTGTGCTACCAATGGTGCTAATTGTGTTGCTATATTGTGGCGCGTGGCATATATGGAGTGATAGTAGTAGCAAGTGAGGTGTGGTGTACCAGTGTGGTGTGGTGTAGGTTATTGTGCCGCCAATAGTGGTGATAGTGCAGCCTATATTGTGTGGTGTATGCACCGTGTTGTGTGGTATGTACTGTGTGGTGTGGTGTGTGGTAGGTGTGACGTTCCAAGTATTTATACGGTCTACGTGTAAATATATTGACACGTCACCAGTATAGATACCCACCCTGGGGTATGATAACCTAGGGGGGTTGGCCACAAGGGATTTAATTGGCTATGTTAAATTAACTATAAAGGATAATTATCTAAATACTTGCTATTAAGTCACCTAATGGTGGGAAGGCGCCATTTGGCATAACCTGAGTGGCCAGCATGGGGGTTTCTAAACTGAGCCACCAAAGGCAGCGCCACCCCCATCTTACCCCAATTTCGACCCAGCCAGCACCAAGGAGCAGCTAAGCGCTCAGAGCATAGTTGCTGAACATCTCCCAATCGCCAAGACACCCTCTACTTGTCGCTGCTACCCCAGTACAACACTATAGAAGCACCCCTTGACAACGGGTCCAGCCGAAACTCTGGTTAGTGGTAGTTTAACTTGCAAATTGTAGAATAATACTCTAGTATTCTTTTCTGGCTAGTTTTGGTTGAGATTAACCCTTCTTTGGTAATTAGGAATACTTTTCAATTATGAATGATGCTCTGTTATGGGATGGTCGATGTCTCTATGAGTTAGTTTACTAGTTCCAGTAACCAGGGATTAAAAGGGGGGTAGAGGTCTCTGAGCTTGGGTATAGAATGCTCCTAGTACTTCCGTTAACACCCTACTAGTTTCGGCCTGTGCACAAGAGCCCACCGGGTCATAGACGCTATGGTCTGGCTTAGCACCAGACAAGGGACACAGTGGTGAAGTAGGGGATGGGGTCTTGCACGAGCATAAAAGGCTCCTGAGACTCCTACAGTGGGCTAGGCCTGATAGCCGGTCACGTAGAGGGCCGGGTATGGGTCTGACACTCCCTGGGTGTAGTGGTGTGACCCGTATGGGGCTCCATGCACTTCGAGTAGATTTAGGGTGAGTAAGTTGGGTATGGATGCGGGGGTCGCTGATGCGACACGTATTCTCTAGCTCACCCACGGAACCACTGTGATCCTGGAAGGGGACACTTCCCCGACCTGCCTCATCGCACCAGGTGTCATGATCCTGGAGTAGGCTCTAAAGGGGTGATACCTTGAGTCTGCGTCTCCGGAAGGCTATAGCGAAGCCATAGCGTGAATCGACCCATCTGCAAAGTGTGCACAGGAGGGGCGGATGGAGTGGACAACCCTAGCCGATGTTCTATGCCAGCCAACGCTATGCCAAGATTCGGTCTGCTGATTGCCTGAGACCCAGCCGTCAGTCGCTCCTCACTAGAGTCTGAACCGGGGTAGAACCTGGGTTTTGGGTGTTTTCTTAGCTTAGATGCATATTCTTTGCCGTTGGTACTTGGATGGACGTGCCACCCCTCGTGGTGGTTATTTATATGTGATTTATGTGTATGCTAACCTTGTATTCATGCTTCCGCGACGTAGGCGCCCATCGAAGGCGTGGGCCGAATGACCCCTCCGTGTCCTTCAGCTGAGCGTCTCTACGTAGACGGCCCGGGTTAGATGGAGGGCCCTGCTTGTGGCGAGATGGTCGCCATGGGAGGGGAAAGTCCCCGTATGTATACGACCGGGGGTCGTATATATTCAGGGAGCGTCACAGTGGTATCAGAGCCGTGATTTTGGTTACTCGAAATCATAGCACTGGCCAAACACTAACTCGTAGTACGGTAGTTAGGAGGAGGCTAAGTTAATGTGTTGTTAGTCCTCTTTGATGTTTGGTTCGGTGTTAGGTTAAATTAAGAAATGGTAGCTTAAAGAAGATAGGGCGACTGGAGGGCTCAAGATTGGAAGAGTTGTAAATGTCAGTGGGTAGCTCAAAAGACGGAGAAGGTGGTTCCATTGGATCGGGCGTACCCGAATTACTCTAGAACAGTCGTCTCCAGGCGAAAAATGGTCAAGGGCAGGCCCGAAAACCAACTCGGGCGCCGCTTGCTTTTTATCGTCTTGCAGTCACGGTGGAAGAGCCGAAAATGCAGTCGGCGCCCGACCGTACAGATGGGAGTCAACGCGGCCCCGAAAAGTCAACTCGGGCGTCGCTTGCTTTTCGACGATTTCTAGTCGAGGCGGAAGCGCGTATAATGCAGCCGGCGCCCGACCGTATGCGCCGCGTATGTCCGCCGTATAATTATTTTATAATTACGAAATTAAAAAGTTAATAAGAAAAATTTTAAAATTTCAAAAGTTAACTGGCCGTTAAATTTTCTTTTTGTTGCTTTGTTTCCGCCTTGCTTCCAGCGCCTTCGACCGTCGGAATTGACGCCCGCCATTGCCGCCACGTCTGAACCTGCTTTCCAGCTTAGTGCTCCGCCTACCTTGGCGCCCTCATTGCCGTCTCCTTTTCCGCAAGCGCCTCACTGTCTGTTTTCTTACACCTTAGTGCCACAGTCATGGCCAATACCAAGAGCGCTCCGGACCCTTCTACCCTAACCATAGTCGAGATTTATGCCATGATCGCCCGGTACATGGCCACCGACCCGGCTTTCATAGACATCCTTCTGGACGAGTTGGTGAACCGGTTTGAGAATAACGATAGGATCCCCTATCCTATCTATCACTTCTCGGAGCCATTCCTGATCCGGCTGAACCTTCGCCAGCTCTCCTATACCATCGTCGAGCAACATGACATGGTCATGATGCTGATTAAGTTATATCCTCCCGAACAAGAGGGGCATACCGAGGAGGAGGACATCAGGACAGAGGCCGATCGTATCAGAGGCTTGGCCAAGGAAGATAACCATCGGGAGATTGAGCGAGCGGATACGGCGGCTCGGGGAAGGGAGTACCGGTATTTAGGGGACGGACTTGCCGTCATAGATGGCAGGGCAATTGAGGTTCCCCCGTACGAATGGCATGAAGCTTCCCAGAGCTTCATGTGGGGAGCCCCGATCCCTGATATCAGCCTGGATTACCTAACGATGATCCAGATTGATATGAGTCGGTGACCTCGGTGGTACCATCTTTGAACCGCCCGGGCTAAAGACAACATTTCGCTCAGGTTCAAGAAGATCTGAGGAGAGCCCGGGAGGAACGAGAGAGGCTTGAACAGGAGGAGAGGGCTCGGCAGGACCAGCTGAACCCGCAGGACGGAGGGGCATCAGGGAGTGGGCCGGGACCAATACCCATCGAGCACACGACCATTAAGCACCGTAAGAAGGCCGTGGCCCGAAAATCCGGCAGTCAATACAAGGAGAAATTAAAGACTGTCGGAGCTTTTGGCAAGAATACCAGCTCCAGTCGGAGACAACAGCGGGTGGATGACTCACCCGCCCCACAGAGGAAGCCTCACAGGTTCCGCCCCGGCACTGTTGCCTTACGGGAGATCCGTAAATTTCAGAAGTCAACCCAACTTCTGATACGGAAGCTTCCCTTCCAGAGGCTGGCACGGGAGATCGCGCAGGAGTTCAAAACCGATCTCCGTTTCCAGACCTTTGCTATTTTGGCGCTCCAAGAGGCTGCGGAAGCCTATTTGGTGGCACTTTTTGGTGACGCTAACCTTTGCGCGATCCACGCAAAGAGAGTCACCATTATGCCAAAGGATTTAGCCCTCGCCCGCAGAATTCGGGGGGAGCGTCCTTAGCCTCGTGTTACCAGGGTTTTCCCATTGTAAATATTTTTTGATAAATAATAAAAAAACTCTTTTTGTTCTAAGTCGAAGTTGTATTAAGAACCTTATATTTGATTTTAAATGTCAAATTGCTGGCGTCAGCATAAATAAAAGGAGTTAAAAGAACTTTTAAAGTTCATTTGAATTGTTAGATTTGTTTCTCTTCCTCTCTCCTCCCTTTCAGCGCCATGGCAGCCACCGACTTGCTTGCATGGTACGAAGACGGAGAGCACTGGGATCCGCAAGTGGCCTTCGACCAGCTGCGGCCCTTGCTATGCCAGCGCCTAGATCTCATTACCAACATGCAGCGGCATCCAGATTATGCCGTATTTCTAGACTTCTACATGGAAGAGATGCTCCCTCTGTGTATTCCTCTTGGGGATCCTCCCCAACTGTATCTGGAGCGGGAGGTAGTCCGGGAGATGTTAGGGGGAGACACCCATGCATATGATGTGCTGAAGGGAAAGCTCCGATGGGACAAATACCTTGAGGTTGCCTTCGCCCTAGCCATCCTCATGGACCAATACGTCGAGGATGAAACCTTGCCTGTAGAGAAAGGCAAACTGCCTGAGTCTTCCGAGGAGGGGGAAGACGAACACATAGGCATGGGCGACTTCGCCCGTTGGAAGCAGTTGGCAGAAGAGCTGCCCCCGCGCTGTGAGCAAGCTGTAGGCTTGTCAGGACTAGATGCCCTTCCCGTTATTTATCACCAAGGGCAAGAATATCTTCTCTTTGAGGATATTATCTGGACCTATCACATGGTGGCTGGATTTAGGCGCAAGCGAAAAGACCATGTGCTTTATGAGCTTGCGGAGTATTGTATGGACGATTTCATCGACTTTACTTCTATTGAGCTTCCTCCAGAGGTGCAGCTGCTGCTTCAGTTCCACCAGGAGACTATAGAACCCGCCGAGACATTGCTACGGCTCCGGGACTTGGTGATGCAGGAGCCGCCCTCTCAGCCCTCACCAGATGCCTTCACGGCTATGGGACCTCATGTCCCAAATATCAATATGGTTGAGGTTCCCTCCGGTTTAGATGACGAGGGAGAGGATTTGTACCATAATCCTACTCATTTGAAGGAGGAGCAACAGGAACATAAGGAAGAAGAAGTCCCTATGGATTTGGATAAAGAAGTGGCTACGTCAGAGACCCCACAAGGGAAGGTATTGGGAAACCACCTTACCCACTTCTTCTTATCAGCCTTTCGGCAGGGCCAAGTTCTTTTTATAGCCCGAGATTTAGGGCCGGAGGCTGAAGCTTCATGGTGGACCCTCCGTGCTCTCTCCACATTGGTCGGGCATAAGAAGCTCCCCTAACGTACGTTTACTTATGTACTCGTACGACGGGATCTTGCCCTGACGGCCTTGGGCCAAGATATTGCACCCTGGATGAGCATGAAGCTCCTTACGGCAGCCCCATTGGCTGTTGCTTATCCACCAGAGGTTGCATCTATTGCGGCTGCCACAGTAGACCCCGGGGTGACTCTGCTGCGACACCGACCGCCACCACCACCTCCTAGGCCTACAAATGAAGAGGGAGGACCTAGTTCTTAAATAATTGTACTACGCATTTTTTTGTATTGCGTATGATTGTAAAATTTTGTTTTGGCAAATTCTTTAGCCATTCTATAATATGATACACCTTTTTTTCTGATCGACTGTGATTATGGTATCGAGGAATACAATTGTTCTTTTCCATAAGTTCTTCTAATCATTGGAGTTAGAGTAAAATAAAATTATGCAACGCTCTAATATGTAGCAAAATAACAGGGGGTTCCAGGGGGATTTGATATAGATATAATTCTTGAAACCATAGACCATATCCCTAAAACAATTCAATGGGTTATTATAAAAAAAAAACATAGATTTAAGATAAAAAATAGTCACATTACATATCCCTAAAACAATTCAATGGGTTATTATAAAAAAAAAAACATAGATTTAAGATTAAAAATAGTCACATTAGCTCACTAGTTAGATTGGTTAAAGTAGTCTTATTAGGACATTGAGTTATTTTAGTAGAGGTTCGAATCCCCGTATTTCATATTCTAAAAGCTTAAATGAAACCGTATAGAGGCACGATATACCATCAAAACCTTAGGCAAACTCGTATTCGACATCTTAAAATCATAGGCGTCCCCAATCATAATTGAGCATAATCGAAACGAGAGGTGTCCAGAGGCTCCAACATACAGTCTGGGCCGTAGGATTGACAGATCCGACGACTGTGGTAGTCCAGGGTGCCATTGTCTTGCAGAAGAAACTCTTCTGGAATATGAAGAGAGGATTACAGATCTGATCAGGAGGGAGGAACCAGGGCCGCCCGAACAGGACTATGGCCAAAGATATGGAGAATATCCAGAATGGGATGAAGGATACGAGATGGAACCCCCGCCACCAGGAGAACCCTATGATCCAGCCAAAGGGATGGAGATAGTTAATATCCTCAGGGACAGAGCTTTTGAGGACCTAAAGAAAACTCTGTGCCGCACATGGGACTACTGGAGCATGACCAGGCACGAAGCCTTCGAGGACGCTAACGACCACCTGTGGCAACTCTTTTATGCTTTGAGGAGGCTTTTCAATCTCCTCATTATTAGCCCAACGTGGGAATACCAACCAGTCATTGTCCAGGCCTGGGCACGCTACAAGCTCGTTAGGGCTGTGCGTGAGAGTGTTCGCTATTCAATCCTGTACCCCTTTGCGAACCCCTAGGCCGGGTCTTTCCCGTTTCTTTTTGTGTTATATACTGTATGTGAGCTCAACTTTAAGCTTCAGTTGTATCATGTTGTCCTTGTGTAATACTATCAACTTTTGACAGTACTAAGGTGTGAAACTGTAATAGAAAAGTTTTCCTCTTATAATAATAAATTTTCCTTATGTTCTCTCTCTACCCTTTGTCCAACATGATAAAATTTGTAAGAATTTATGTGTTATAAGTATGCTTATACCTTTTTCATGCTCGATTTAGACGGTGCACGTAACGCCGCCTGGCAGACGCCTTCAAATGCCAGTAGCCTCACACCCGAACAGGAACTGATGTTAATGAAAAGGCAGCTAGGCGAGTTACAAGCCTATGTCTTGCATGCCAACCCACCGCAGCAAACCCAGGAAGATGGACTGGAGTTACCTCCGCTACCACCGAGTTCACCTACACAACAGCCATCTCCCCCTGGAGCCAGTCCTGTACCTGCACCGAGGAGGCCTCATGCCAAGCGTCACCGAAGTTCCTCTAAGGATAGTGCCACTTCCTCACGCTCAACCACTTCGGGGTCTTCTGGTTCATCGGTATCAGCTGGTGACCATGCAAAGCGCCGGGATAAGGAATACCGTAAGACGGTTGATACAGCTATAACTAATATATGGAAGAATAGGAAATTGGCCCAGTTTGATGGGAAATCCAGAGGTGGACTGAATGCAGAGTCCTGGTTGGACGAAATGAAGGAGTTTAGGAAATCCTATGGCATGACGGAGAAAGATACAGGAAAGGTTGCGACCACCAACCTTACAGGGGCTGCCCGTATTTGGTGGAAGGGCTATGCCAGGGCCAAGCATTTAGACAGGAGCAGATGCAACTTCAAAAAGTTTGCCAAAGCATTCAAGTCGCATTACGTGCCTCGTGCGCACAAGTGCCAGCAAATTCAGACCTTTTATAGGTTGGAGCAGAAGGGTATGTCGGTTCAGGCTTACACTGATGAATTTATGCGCCTGAGGCTGTATGTACCAGGTATGAATGAAAAGAGCGCCGTAGAGGGCTATATTGAAGGGTTGGCCCCATCAATCAAACGGATGGTTAAGGCTATAGACCCGAAATCAGTTGCGGAGGCTGAGGCTAAGGCATTGAGCCTCGAGGAGGACACACCAAGGAACCAGTATCCGCGTCCTGCTCCCTACTCGCAGCTCCGGCCATCCACACCGTACAAACCCCGGTCGCCAAGCCCGGACCCCTCTCAGCAGAATTCCTATGGCCGCCAGGAAAAGAAAGTTACCTTCACCACGGCGGATAGACAGAGCAATGTCGGTAAGGAAGTACGGAACCTCTTACAGTCAATTCCTAAAGAGGCCCGAGAACAGCTCCGCCGGGATAAGGCATGCTACAGGTGTATGCGGCCCGGGCACTTTATGCACAATTGTCCTTATGTTACGCAGACTGCCCAGCTGGCCATGGCCGACCTCGATTGGGACGATCTGGAGTCGACCTTACCTGTCGAAGACGAGGCTCCCGAATATATTCACGGTGCATCTCATATCCTTGCAGCTATAGAAACCGGCAATGCCGAAAGTCAGCCTGCTGTCATTTCCACCATAGGTCAAGTAGACAGTAAGCCTTTTGTAATTCTTATGGATACGGGAAGTACACATAATTTTGCTTCCCCTAGGATGGCCCAGGTCTTACAGCTTGAAACATTAAGATCCCGACCGAGGCCTGTTACTCTAGCCAGTGGTAAGGTCAGGCATACTCATGGCCGCCGCATCAATCTTAAGATGCAGTTGCCAGGTGCACCAGTTGCTTTGGGTGCCGAATTGATGGATATTGGCAAATATGACCTCATTGTTGGTATGGAATTCTTGGCATCTGCAAAAGCCAACATAGACTGCGAGAAGAGAGAAGTTACCTTCAACGCCGCTAATGGAGCCCGCGTGACTATCAAAGGTGAACCATTCAACCCTATCATGCAGTCTATGTCCATCAGACAGTTAGCTAAAGCTATACGCAAGGAAAAGCTCCTTTGCGTCATTATGCTTGCTTCCATAGAGTCAGATGCTAAACAGAAGCAAGTAATTGATACCTTGCCAGAGGGGATTGCTCATCTTCTCCGGGAATTTGGTGACCTTTTCCCAGATGAGATTTAGAAGCTTCCTCCTTTTAGAGGGGTGGAATGTGAAATAGCTTTAGAGCCAGGTACCAAGCCTACCAGCAAGGCCCCGTACCGCATGAGTCCTCCAGAATTGGCAGAAGTTAAGAAGCAACTTCAGGAGCTACTAAACCTAGGTTTCATCCGACCTAGCGTTTTACCTTTTGGCGCTCCTATTCTCTTCGTTAAGAAAAAGGACGGCTCGCTGAGGATGTGTATTGATTATCGGCAACTCAACAAGCATACCATCAAGAATCGCTATGCTTTGCCTCGAGCCGATGACCTAATGGATCAGTTGCAAGGGGCTAAGTATTTCTCAAAGATTGATCTACGCTCCGGATACCATCAGATAAGGATCAAAGAGGAGGACATCCATAAATCCGCTTTTCGCACTAGGTATGGGCATTATGAATTTACGGTTATGCCTTTTGGATTAACTAATGCCCCAGCAACGTTCATGCGACTAATGAATGATGTCTTCCGACAATACTTGGATGATTTTGTTATTATTTTCTTCGACGACATTCTCATCTATAGTAAGACCCTCGAGGAGCATGAGAAACATCTTAGATTGGCCCTACAAAAGCTAAGGCGTCATGGTGATGGTCAGTTTGTACAGCAGTAGAGTTGCAGTTGTTGTGGAGTGTCGAGGTATCACTGTCTCTTTGGGGCAGTTCTCCTTCCTCCTCACTTGCTTTGTAACATTACCATTCTTTTAATATATTGCTGACACAGTTCTTCAAAAAAAAAAAAAAGCTAAGGCGTCATCAGCTCTATGCTAAGTTCTCTAAGTGCAAGTTTGCCACTCCGAAGGTCGATTATTTGGGCCATATCATTTCGGCAGAGGGAATTGCTACAGACCCCGCAAAGATAGAGGCCGTAAGAGAATGGCCTATTCCAGGGAATGTTTCCGAAGTCCGGAGTTTCTTGGGATTAGCAGGATATTATCGAAAATTTGTAAAGGATTTTGCGAAGATTGCAGCCCCTCTTACAAATCTCACAAAGCAAGAGAAGGTGAAAGATTGGATGGAGCACTGGAAGACAAAAGTTCAGGAAAGTTTCCAGCAGCTTAAGGATGCCTTAACATCAGCACCAGTTCTCACATGGCCCGATCCTGACCAGGATAAACTGGTGGCGACGGATGCCAGCAAGATTGCCACCGGGGGAGTCCTAATGCAGGAGGGGAGGGTTATTGCCTATGACTCAAAGAAAATGAATGAAACAGAGCAGCGATATCCTACCCATGATCAGGAATTGTTGGCCGTTGTCCGTGCTCTACGGATATGGGGACACTACCTTCTTGGTAGAAGATTCCAGTTGGATATGGATCATCAAAGTCTCCGTTATTTATCCACCCAGCCGAATCTCAACCTCCGTCAGAGAAGATGGATTGCCCACAGATCCGGAGTTTTGTGACATTTGGAATAGTTTGGCTAAGGAAGCTCGCACGGATACAGAGCGTGAGGCTTTTCGTGCATATAAGAAAGAGGGCAACTTATTATATCACAAGGATAAGTTGTGTGTACCGAAGACTTCAGGAGTACGGAAGCTCATTCTTCATGACACACACAATAGCCCTATAGCTGGACACGCAGGTTTTATGAAAACCTACTTCAAGATTCGCTCCAGCTATTTCTGGCCTTCTATGAAAAAGGACATTGCCAGGTATATTAGGCAGTGTCAGGTCTGCCAGCAAACCAAAGCTGAGCAGTTAAGGATTCCAGGCGAGTTACAACCTCTGGATGTCCCCAACGCCAAATGGGAAGTGATAACCATGGATTTCAATGTGGGCCTTCCAAGAACTCTCCGGGGGTATGATGCCTTAATGGTTGTGGTCGACAAATTGTCGAAAATGGCTCATTTCTTGCCATGTCGTACCACGGATACAGCCTTTGATACTGCTATGCTATTTGCCAAGGAGATCTTCAGATTACACGAAATGCCACGAGTAATTGTGTCGGATAGGGATCCCAAATTTGTAAGTGCATTCTGGAAAGATTTCTTTGCCACCATTCAGACCAAGCTTGCTATGAGTACGGCATATCATCCTCAAACGGATGGCCAGACAGAACGTACCAATCGCATTATAGAGGATATGCTAAGAAGTTATGTGTGGAGTAAGCAATCACAATGGGCTGACTATATTTATCTGGTCGAGTTTGCCTATAACAGCATGAAACAGAAGTCTTCCAGGATGTCTCCCTTTATGATAAACTATGGCTACCAATGTCTTACTCCAGACACTTGGCATAACCCCATTTCTAAGGTGGAGGTTTCTCAAAAACTCCTCCTGGAGATGCAAGCTCTGGTCGAAGAAGTTCGTGGCTACTTGTTGGCTGCACGCAGTCGTCAGAAGAGTGTAGCCGACAAGCACAGAACCCCACGCATTTTCCAGGTGGGCGAATCAGTTTGGCTTAAGATTAAAGTGAAGCAAGCCAAGCTTAAAATTGGCGACTGTAAAAAGTTGGCCCCCAGATGGGCTGGACCATTCAAGATTATTGAGCGCGTTGGAGAGCAGGCATATCGCTTAGAATTGCCGCCCCGCTTGAAGATCCACAAGGTCTTTCACGTGAGTCTTCTGAAACAACACACCCCTGATCCAGAGGAGGTTTTGGATTCCCCAACCCTCCTAGAAATGACAGAAGAGCAACTCGAAATAGTACCTGAAGCTCTTCTTGATCGAGCTTACAAACAAACCAGAAGGACTCAAATGTTGCAATACTTGGTTAAGTGGAAACACTTACCAGTTGAAGATGCTACGTGGGTGATGAAGATAGACCTTGACAAGCATTATCCGGACTTCATGCGCGAATCTGAAGGCCGCACCATCAACGATGCTATCAACCCCGCAACTGGCGGTAAACTTAGAAGCTTGACTGCCAGGAGTAGCGCCTTAGAGGGGTAGATGCATCGTAAAAATAATAACAGGTTACCGATGATGAGATCACTTTGTCTTCTCTAGGACGTGGTGTACCGTCAATAGTGACCTGACCACGACTTGTTGCAGAGCATATAGTTGATAGGCCGCCTTCCTTTCGGCTACAATGGGAACTTGACCAATCCCTATGCTGCAAGGAACTGCAAACCATAGACATGATAGGTTCCCTGCTGGATAGTATTTTTTTCTTTTAATTATTATAAGGGGGTGGTCCCTTCAACCACAATTTCATCATATGTACTGATATACTCACATGTGTAGGCCAGTAAGCAGTGCGTGCCCTGCCCATGCTAGAGGGTTACTGATGACCCGAACTCTTCAGTTATATTTTGCCTACATGTTTTGTTTATTGTTCCATTGATGTTGGTATTGGACTTCGGTCCTTGAACTTTTTGATTATGATAATCATGTGAAATGCACCTCGGTGCTTGAACTGTTCTTTTTCAAACTTTAAAGTTTTGCATACATATATATATATATTGCGTATGAAAAAACAAGGAATTACCTTCCTTCATAATCTATTTCTTCCTATATTTGTAACTAACACCAATGCTGAGGACAACATTAATTCTAAGGAGGGGAGAATGTGACGTTCCAAGTATTTATACGGTCTACGTGTAAATATATTGACACATCACCAGTATAGATACCCACCCTGGGGTATGATAACCTAGGGGGGTTGGTCACAAGGGATTTAATTAGCTATGTTAAATTAACTATAAAGGATAATTATCTAAATACTTGCTATTAAGTCACCTAATGGTGGGAAGGCGCCATTTGGCATAACCTGAGTGGCCAGCATGGGGGTTTCTAAACTGAGCCACCAAAGGCAGCGCCACCCCCATCTTAACCCCAATTTCGACCCAGCCAGCACCAAGGAGTAGCTAAGCGCTCAGAGCACAGTTGCTGAACATCTCCCAATCGCCAAGACACCCTCTACCTGTCGCTGCTACCCCAGTATAGCACTATGGAAGCACCCCTTGACAACGGGTCCAGCCGAAACGCTGGTTAGTGGTAGTTTAACTTGCAAATTGTAGAATAATACTCTAGTATTCTTTTCTGGCTAGTTTTGGTTGAGATTAACCCTTCTTTGGTAATTAGGAATACTTTTCAATTATGAATGATGCTCTGTTATGGGATGGTCGATGTCTCTATGAGTTAGTTTAGTAGTTCCAGTAACCAGGGATTAAAAGGGGGGTAGAGGCCTCTGAGCTTGGGTATAGAATGCTCCTAGTACTTCCGTTAACACCCTACTAGTTTCGGCCTGTGCACAAGAGCCCACCGGGTCATAGACGCTATGGTCTGGCTTAGCACCAGACAAGGGACACAGTGGTGAAGTAGGGGGTGGGGTCTTGCACGAGCATAAAAGGCTCCTGAGACTCCTACAGTGGGCTAGGCCTGATAGCCGGTCACGTAGAGGGCCGGGTATGGGTCTGACACTCCCTGGGTGTAGTGGTGTGACCCGTATGGGGCTCCATGCAGGGTGAGTAAGTTGGGTATGGATGCGGGGGTCGCTAATGCGACACGTATTCTCTAGCTCACCCACGGAACCACTGTGATCCTGGAAGGGGACACTTCCCCGACCTGCCTCATCGGACCAGGTGTCATGATCCTGGAGTAGGCTCTAAAGGGGTGATACCTTGAGTCTGCGTCTCCGGAAGGCTATAGCGAAGCCATAGCGTGAATCGACCCATCTGCAAAGTGTGCACAGGAGGGGCGGATGGAGTGGACAACCCTAGCCGATGTTCTATGCCAGCCAACGCCATGCCAAGATTCGGTCTGCTGATCGCCTGAGACCCAGCCGTCAGTCGCTCCTCACTAGAGTCTGAACCGGGGTAGAACCTGGGTTTTGGGTGTTTTCTTAGCTTAGATGCATATTCTTTGCCGTTGGTACTTGGATGGACGTGCCACCCCTCGTGATGGTTATTTATATGCGATTTATGTGTATGCTAACCTTGTATTCATGCTTCCGCGACGTAGGCGCCCATCGAAGGCGTGGGCCGAATGACCCCTCCGTGTCCTTCACCTGAGCGTCTCTACGTAGACGGCCCGGGTTAGATGGAGGGCCCTGCTCGTGGCGAGATGGTCGCCATGGGAGGGGAAAGTCCCCGTATGTATACGACCGTGGTGAATGTTGTGTGGTGTGTACTATGTTCGAGTGGTGTGTGGTGTTGTGTAAGTTTTGTGCCGCCAATAGTGGTGAACGTTGTGTGGTGTGTGAAGTGTGTTGTGTGGTGTGTACTATGTTCAAGTGGTGTGTGGTGTGGTGTAAGTTTTGTGCCGCCAATAGTGGTGAACATTGTGTGGTGTGTGCAGCGTATGTTGTGTGGTGTGTAGTATATGGTGTGCTGTGTAGAGAGTACCTTGTGTTGTGTGGTGTGTGATTGTGGTCTTCCATCAGTACGTGGCTTACTATGTTAGGAGGCTGACATATATGTAATGTTTTGTTTTGCAGACTATGGTAGACTTGTGAAGGAATGGCTGGCTGCAACATCAGCTAGGTTTGATAGATGCAAGCAACGATTGCAAGCAAACGATGATAGGAAAAATGATATCAAAAGAAAGATTGAGTTGATGAGCATAAAGCATCAGAAATTAGAGCTGATTTGCACAGATGGCAATCAATCATGACAGCAAATCCGAAAGCAGCGGAGGGTGTTCGGGTTGTAACCGAATTAAAGGATGAAGAGCTAAATGGTACAGTGTTCCCTGGGCTGAATCAATTAAATAAGAAACTAGCAGAAACTGAAATTGAGCTAAAGGCATGTGAAGCCTTACTGCTGGAGTTGCAACCTCGAATGCAAAGATTTGGGATTTTTTCTGAGCGTAGTGGTCATGACACTCTTTTAGATCGTGCACTTCCAATGCTTCCTGAGGCAGAAGAAGAGGGTGATGAAGGTTGTCCATTTTGTGGACGGTGTCTGAAATGGGAGGGTAAAATGTTACCAGTTGTGATAGCAGAATGCAGTCACCAGTATCACATTTCATGTCTATCACACCATTTGAGGTAAATATTATCATCTCTAACCCTCGTCTGCAGACACTATTGATTTTGGATTTGTTTTACAGACACTCTAGAACCTGCTGCAGCCCCAATTGTGCCCACATTATGTCTGAGACATGGCTTTTGGCTTTTGGTGTTCGAGTGGTACCACAAGAACCAATAGACACAAGTAAGTGCCTTAACTAATGTTTACTGATGTTGTCACAGATCTACTGACTTAGTGTTTGCAGAATTGCAGAAATTTGAGACCAAGGATATCCAACAGTTATCCAAGCCTCGATCAGTTACGAGACTGCAAGATAACTCCCGGGTGCACCTAGAATTCATCCCATTTGATACTTCAAAGTCAATCCCAGCTGCTGACAGCGTGGAGAATCCAAAATGAAATTTGGATAGTGAACTGAATGCAGTCGTATCAAGTAAGTACCGATGCCACATATATGATTTATTTTTTTGTATTTTTCTTTGGTCTTCCTCATTTCAATTATGTTACAGAGATAAATGCTACTGCAACTGGAAGCCATCACGAAGAGATTTCTAATGCATCTGTTTTAGGGGGGAAAATTAATTCCCTTGAGATTCATTCTGCACGGGATCCTTCACCAAACAAAAGTTTTGCTGCTGAACATGAGCCACATGCGGATGCAGGTGATGAAATTGACAAAGAAACCCCGGATCCTGGACAAGATGCAGCCTGCTCATCAAGTCCAATATAACCTCAACCAAGAAAAACCAAGAGGTTAACTGAAATTCTCCTTGTTCTGGAGTTTAATGGAGTTTAGGCAAGTTTATGACTTGAAAGAGAGGATCCCTGCATCGGCCGAGCCAGAAGTGACCCTCCAGAAATTGAACCTTCAAAAGGCAGCATTTTCCAGGCCTGGATTACAGGAGTTCTTAGAATGGTGTTTTTCAAAATTTGAGATTGCATTGTGGTCCAGCATCTAATTATGTGCTTTAGGTATGGTTGTCAAAGCGGGTTGCAGCGACCTAAGAGAGGGAGGAGCATCAGTTCTTGAAGTAACCTTATGTGCATTTTCGGTTAGAGCCCAAGTCAGAGATCTTTGAAATATTAAGAAAGTCTATAGAAGAGTCATCAGGGAAAAGGAATCATTTGCGAGAGGGAAGGCCACCATGTCATCATTGACATCGACATAACATATAACATACAAGCTTCCTAGGAGCTGAATCCCTTTGCCATTGCATAGATAATAGGACTTGCAAGACCTCTTTTTGAGGTTTTACTGACAGTATTTGCAAGTCAGATTTAGATGTTTGCATCCTCCTTTTCCAACTATCAATTTTGCAATGGCATCATCCTACTAAGTGCTCAGGTGTTTTTTTCCATATCTCTGTGCATATCAAAAAAGTAAGAGGAAAAAGAGAGAAGGTTCTTTGAATAGCTGAAGGAGGCCATCAATGTGGTAGATGAGTCTGCATTCTGTTATCAGAAGGAAAAATGAACCTTGGCCTTGATGTGCCACAAGACAAACATCTGCTCTCAAATTGGATGATGTCCTTTTCCATGCTTAGGTACAAGTTCTGGCTTAAGTTTGCACCTTGATGTCGCAATGACCAATGAATACTGTCTGTTAAAGGGCAGCATGGCCAGTAGATTTAGGACATTCCCATACCATTTTAAACTCCTTTCTACGTCTGGGATTGATTTTTATCGTATCTCTCACAGGCCCATTTGCCTGGGAATTGTTATGCTGCTTCTGAGGCAAACTTCTGAGGAATTGTGGGAAAGTGTGCTGAGATTGAATATGTTGGTGCTTGGATCATATTCCAAGTATATTCAAGATGTTATGGTATGCCTCTCTTAACTTATTCTACATGCAGTTATTTAGTTTGTAAGGGATGAGGCCTTTATATATCATGAAGAGGTAGTGTGCCAGTGCCCGTAGCCGTAAGCCAAGCCATATCTGATGTTGTGGTTCACATGCTTTGATTTACCAAAAGATCCTTGTGGTTTCTTTTAAGTACCAGTTAACATTCTACTCTACTGCAAGAAATGGCATCTCTGTCCATATACGCAGCATGTTGCTCAAATCAATGTATAGGAAGTATGCATGTGGTATTAGAAATAGAGATGTAAGTCTGGTCCATGGCATTTACGACCTTCAAAATTTATGATGATGAAATTATTATAGCCTGTCTTTTCTACCTTTTTTTTCATTTGCCGAAATGTAGATGTAGCAGATGGCATCATGTATGCTATGTTTTCTGGCCTTGTTGATGTGGCACAAGGCAAAAATATACTAATAAAGCGGATCCTGTTTTGCCTTTATGCACAAATGTTCTGAAGAGGGTGTCGTCAGAACTTTGAAGCATGTGTATTGTATGGTCAAGATTATTTTTCTAAGGTATGAGTTTGTTTTTCTTTCGTAGCTACATTGACATCTAATTTTGTGCTTCAGCTATGGTTGTCAAAGAGCGGTTTGCAGCAACCTAAGAGCTTGGCGGCGTGGAAGTAACCTTATGTGCATTTTTGGTTAGAGCCCAAGTCACCTTTGAGACGTTCAAAAAATATGTAGAAGATTCATCAGGGAAATAGACTCGTTTGCGAGAGGGGAGGCCACCACATCATTGGTGTTGACATAACATATAACATACAAGCTTCTTAGGAACTGAATCCCTTTGCTATGTAATCCTCACACAACATTGCATAGATAATAGGATTTGCGAGACCTCTTTTAGCGATTTTACTGCAGTATTTGCAAGCCAGATTTAGATAATTGCATCTTTCTTTTCCAGCTATTAATTTTGCAATGGCACCATCCTATTAAGCGCTTAGTGTTTCTTTCCATATCTCAGTGCATATATCAAAAACGTAAGAGGAAAAAGAGAGAAGGTTCTTTGAATAGCTGAAAGAGGCCATTAATGTGGTATATGAGTCTGCATTCTGTTTTCAGAAGGAAAAGTGAACCCTGGCTTTGATGTGCCACAAGATAAACATCTACTCTCAAATTGGATGACGTCCTTTTCCGTGCTTAAATATAAGTTTTGGCTACAGTTGACATCTATTTTGCACCTAAACTATTAATGTCGCAAAGACCACTGAATATTGTCTCTTAAAGGGCACATTGCCAGTAGATTTAGGACTTTCCGGTACCATTTTAAACTCCTTTCTGCATCTGGGATTGATTTTCATCATATGTCTCATAGCCCATTTGCCTGGGAATTGTTAGGCTGCTTCTGCGGCAAAAGCATTCTAGGAGTGCCCAACAATCTTGGCTCCCTCTCCCCTTGGATCATATTAAACTTCAAAAATCAACCAAAATAGACTTGGAATTCAGTCCCTCTAATGCATCAGAAGAAGCTGGCTGATAAAGGAAAAATCTTGATATATACTATGTATTTTGTTTCCCACTTAAAATTGCAGGAATATATGAGACTGCCAAGAGCATTTGATGGACAAATAAGACAAACCTAAAAGTCAAATGGGATGCCAATGTCAAAGTTGCTTGGTATGAAGAATTTATCCTTCCCCATACGAGACCCTTAACAAAGAAATCATTATACACAGAGTGATGTTTTATGTATATGATAGTGGTATGTTATGAGACTGCCAAGAGCATTTGACGGACAAATAAGACAAACCTAAAAGTCAAGAAGGGATGCCAATGTCAAAGTTGCTTGGTATGAAGAATTTATCCTTCCCCGTACGAGACCCTTAACAAAGAAATCATTATATACAGAGTGATGTTTTATGTACATGATAGTGGCAGAGCAAAAGCAATAGATGTTGGTCTAATAACGTAATTCTTCATTCTAATAAGCGAGAAATAATGTTGGTTGCCACTTTACCTAAGGTAAGTGAAACTTGTAGTATACAACTGCACTATCCATTCTAGGGTAATCTTGAGTGCAGAAAAGGGGAAGACTAAAAAATGTTTGCTAACAAACCTAAAATAAAGACTTACCATGTGTTTTCTAAATGTGTATTCCACAGGAATAATACCATAGTAAGGCAGCATAAAGAAAATCCAACTTTGAAGACCCAATTTTGAAGACATATCCTTCAGACACATTTTTGTATATATATTTTTGGGTTGCCTCTTGTTAATGGGCAATTCCTCAGGGAGACAGTTACTTTTGGCATTTTGGGGCATATTTTGGGTATATCTGAAAATCTAATGCCTATTTTTCTGGTTCTTTGTCCGAACGATGAAAACTTTTTTGTATTCTTCATGCACCTAAGGTTTTTGACGTTTTGGATGCCAAAATGTTTTGAGACCCCACGGAAAACTCAAGAACTAAAAAAATTCATCCTGTCAAATTCTTCTTCTCGTCCACCCAGTTGGAATTGTTCCGTTTTTTCATTCCCTTATTGTGTCTATGCTTCAAACAATGGGATTTGCTTTGATTTCAAGCTTTTACGACAAATTTTGATTTATCTCTCTTTGATTAGCTAAAAGAATTGCAAAACGTTGCGCAGGAAAATTTTAGATGCAAGCTTTGTAGCATCCACTTACAAACAAATTATTCTTATATGAGCTTTTTGAGCAAATCATCACAAAAGAATAGAAGTTATATTGGATTTTTATGTGTTGCAGTAAACAGAATTCATATTGGATTGACATTTTTTAAAGTTGGCCATTTCATTGGTCAATTTCTATAAGCTTAGATTCGTTATTCTAATCTTGTAGCTTTGGCATCGGTACCAAGGATATTTTCATCTTTGTATCTAATCACATGTGATGTTTATTCAATTCCAACTTCCAAGATGCTAAGAATCACCTTCTTATCCTCATTATACGTTGGTGATAACCATACTGGCGTGGGGTTTTTCCACTTGGAAAGATTGTTGATTGTCAGAATTTTAGTCTTTTATAGCAATCAACAATGGATTCTCTCTCAAACAACCAAAATCTAGGACAATTATGAGATCTAGGGGAAAAGTAGAATTTCCCAAACCATTGTTTCCTATCTAAATTCATTTGATCATTCTATTTCATAGATATAGATATTGAATAAGCTACTATTAAAGAAATATACACACTATTGATTGCAAGAAGATTATAAGGCTAGCCCCCCCAACGACATTCATATACTTCAAAAACAGATGAGGCTTAGAAGACGTAGGAGATGCCGAGTCCTTGACGATGATCGATATATAGAAAACTCAATTATGACTACGAGAAACACAATATGTGGACTTTAACTGGGAAATCACAACATCGATAAGGGATGCCTTAATTTAAAAGTCTAGGCCAACACCACAATGCTTAGATCATTTCCCCCATCACCTTCCTTATTCATTGCACACAGCAACAATCAATGGTTTTGAGTCTCAATTGGGGGGACACCGTAGATCGATAGCCTAACCCCTAAACATTCAATGGGTTTTGAGCTAAGGCTGCCAAGAACAATTTTGTTTAATGACACAGTGGGGTCGAATCCACTACTAACATCCAAGGTTTAATAATGCAATGCTTGGTTATAAAAGAATTTGTATTCGTACGAACATTGCGAATGAGGACCTTCTACATTTTTTGGCATATGGGAGGAGCGCCATATTTGGCCTACTTAAGGTTAAACCATTATAAAAACATTGGAATACATCCTAACTATAGCCATATTGTATATCATTAGAAACCTTAGATTCTAGGCTTTCTAAGCGTATCCTCTCCTAGCCCACCTGATGAGCCTAGCTCTGGCAATTCCATTGCATCCAATTATTGACATAATGTTCCATCATTGGTGCATTTGTGTACCTTGAATGGAGGTTATAAGAACTACTTGTTGACCCCGTGTTCTATTAATGATGCACTAGCCTACCATTGATGGTGCTGCATATTTCTAGCCTCTTATTAATAGGACTCTGCATTTGCCAATTATCCATATTGATTTGTGCACAATCAATCACTTTGGTTGTCCTTTGATTTGATCTCTTCGCTTTTCATCACTTTGATCTCCCTATTTAGAGCATTATGAAATCTGCATATACATACCAATGATTGAAAAAATGCAAAATGATTATCTATCGGCATATACATTATATCAATAGCCACACCAAAGATGTGTTTGCACTCTAGAACTTTGATATGCAAGGGCCAAATTGGGTTTTACAGGTAACATTCTTCCACTTAGATTAGATTCAGTTCTCTCCACCTTTGCTTTCATGCTTGTATGGCTGCATAGATTAATATGAAAACCCAGCTCTTGCACGATGTGGTAGGCTGCAACAAGTGCGTTAAAGAGCATCGGCTAGATATTGCCAACCTATCTTGTTGCATGAAATATCTTAAGACCAGGACTAAACATTAACTTTCGTTATTTCTATAATGTTATTATTGCTGTGGGATGGAAACAGAAACTGCCCTTGAAATTGTGGATATTATTTAAGATCTTGCCAAAATCTGTCTATTGATATTTCTAGATTATGTATTTCCAAATGCTTGGATAATCCATTCCCTGTCTGTGACAATGGACTAGGGTCAGTATCCCTTGTTAATAGTTGACCAACACAAATGAACTCCATCCAAATGTTGGCCAAACACTTAAATGTCACAGTTCTACTTGTGTGATTCGACATCTAATCGTCAACAACAATCCTGTCGACTACATTTCGATTCTGGGAACTTGCATGTGCCTACATCATGCTCCTTCCCTGCATTAAAGCTAATATTGATGTGCATTAGATCTGTTTCATATGAGGAATTATCTGTAGCTTTTATGCCTAGGTTTCTTGTATCTGAAACTTAGTTCAACATGAAACTCAGTGGAAAAAGAAAGCAACCTAATGACACAAAACATGTAACTTATAAATGCAAAATTAGATCTTGTACAAGCCAAATAAGATAACACAAGGGTAAAATAAGGTGGATACCAATATATCTACACCAAGATTTACCCATGCAACTTGCAAAATGAAAAAATGCAAAAAGTTATTCTCACAATTGATCCTCCGTGAAGTGAGATCTCTCTCCTGATCCAGCCAGAACCTGCACATGAAGAACTGCTATATGAGTAATTCCTGTCTAATGTTATTTGTCAGATATGTCATATGTTAAATTTATTTAACTGTTATATTTTATTCCTGATGTATTTTATGAGATGCTTATTTACGGCGTTCAAGGTATGAATCTTCTTAAATCCCCCTTTTTTGTACCTTGTTTTGCACCTCTCTTCCAGTCTCCTACATTACCTTTGATTTTCTAGTTATAAACGATTGATTCATCTCCTTATTTTATATCTAGATGGCTACTAGACAAAATTTAATAGAATCCTAGGTCTCAAATATGAGTACCAATGACCAAAGACCAAGCTCATGTTTTACTAAGTCAAGTTGTTTGCTTGAAAAATATTGCAGCTTCCTGTTCATACAGGCTATACTACTTCAACTTCTTCTAAGAACAGAGGCATTGATGAACAAAACAGCAGGGCCATGTGTGGGAGGATGCAATGATGAATGCAAGTATGGGCCATTAATGAGGTCTCTCTTTTCAGTTCTACAAGCCTTTAGGGAAAATCCATACAATACAAGTGATGAATATTACTGGGATGCTCCTTCCAAAAGCAATGCTACTACTCTTTTGAACACAAAAAAAATGTAGCCTTCAACATGAGTGCCAATTATACCAGCTACTTGCAGGCCTGTGATCCACGCTACTGTGATTTGGTAACTTATGACCAAACTTGGAGAAGAGTTCTTGTCTAGATCTAGAGAATTATCTCAAGAGGCCATCTCTATTGCGCATAGTATGTTGGCAAACAATACTCTAGGCTGCAGGTAATGATATGACCATAACTACATCTGTTAGCTGCCTTTGTGGTTTGGGTGCTCATCTTATGAAAGACGATGGCCAAAGTTAGATGTTTAACTAGGCCTTTTAAACTTTTCCAGGAGATCATCATAAAATATAACTGAATTCCGTCTCCTTAACATGCAACCTGTATCACTTATATACTTATGGAAGCTGAATAACATAACGTAATGGTTTATGATATCCTGTCAGCTAGATTGCTAGGTCAACAAAAGAATGAAATTGCTTCTTCTAATCCATGACCCAATTAAGTTTCAGAAAATCTAGTTGTTTGTTTAAGAAGCACAAATCTTGTTACTATTAAACGGTTTCCCAAAGTATACCTCCAAAACCCTGTTTGTGATCCAATTTGTACTTCCATCAGCATTTTGCCCAGTGCTGTAGGAGGTGCTTTGAAGCTCCTAGCAACAGGCGTTTTGATCAGCTTGCTCAGCATTGACCTTTAGATTCTTCCCACACGGTAACCTGGAGTGCTGATCCCAGCTGTACCATACAGAATAAACAATAAGAAAAATATGAAGTGTTTACTAGAAGTCTTGTATATTGAGTACCAGAAATCTCATTGTTAAAATTGCAAAGAACATCATCAACATTTCATGTTCTATTTGCATTCTATAAACCATACAGAAATTTGGAAAACCAGATGTTAAAGGCTTAAGATCGATTAGTAACTCCTTCACAGTGCCCTGCGGTCAACTCCTTGAGGACAATGATGCAATCAATTTAACACTTAACACTGTGCTGCCTATAGTAAGGGGCTACAACTTTTCTTTTGGATCTTCCTGGAGGTTTCATAACAAACATTCTTGCAGATAGTATTTTGACATTTCTGTTTCTAGGAACTCATAATACTTACCTTCATCCTATGTCATACTTCAGCAATTATTCCATCATGATTTTGAGTATTTGTATGATATCCTGCGAGCAAAATTGATTGTCAACATAAGAATGAGAGCATTAAATGCAAAATCGACATAGTCAAGAGATTCAAACCTTAGGCTTCGGTACCAGTTTTACTTGACTCTTCTCTTCGGTATCTTCTGCAATTTGTCCATGAAAATAATATGTCGATATGGTAGGCCCTTATATATATTCTCAATTTCGAGTCTCGAGTCGCGTTTTGTAGCATGCATTCTATCTTTTCACAATCCACTCCTCAAGAAAGCGGACTTTATTTCCGCTACACCGTTGAGAGATGTACAGCTGCACAGTGACCATCTGTTGTTGCACACATGACCTTGACATCACAAACATTTTTCATCAAAGCAACAACACCACCAAGGTTTCAAATGTAACTCGCATTTGCACTGTGGAAGTTTATGCACAGGATGCCATTGGACTAACAATTTTGATTCATCAATTGAAGAGCTTGGATCGATGGATGGATGTGCTTTCCTACTTTGAGCTCAACGGCAAAAGAAATGAAACTAGAGCATGAAATGTCACTGAATGCCTGCAGCCTCTAAAATCTAGTTGTAAAGCATCCTTATTAAGGGCAGAAATGTTACATAGATGCATGAGATCCTAAGAAACTAGCGGATAAATCATACTCTGCCTTCCTAAATGTGGGTCCCAATTAGATTCATAATTAATTATCGCAAAAAGTTGGACACGTGTCTATTGCAGCACAGTATCCTCTTCCAATCATGTTACTTGCATCACATATTTTTCTTTTCAGTCTAGTCAGTGTGATCTATCATTTGTAATTGTTAAACATTAGACATATACGTATTAGGATGACTAGATACGTAACAGTATACGTATTTCATATGTACTGTAGACATAGGCGTATATAAGCCTTGATCTCAGGTATTATCGGACATCGAGTGTGTGAGCTTGAGGGAGAGTTTGGCCGGAAGGCACTCTGTCTTGTCTTTCTTAGTTTTACCTTGTATCTTCTTCATATACTGGAATATATTCATCGATCCAGACGGTTTTCATGGTATCAGAGCGAGGCTATTTTCCAAATGAAGTGAGTGCAAGATGATTGAAGCGCAATCCCTGATTAAATGAATTAAAAATCAGGACGATCTGTTGGAGGATTCTACAAAGATTGAAGGTGAGATTTGAAATTTTTTTTTCGCCAGTTTGCTGAAATTGTGCCGGATTTGCTGGAATTGTGCCGGATCTGCTGGAATTGTGCCGGATTTGCTGAAATTGTGCCGGATTTGCTGGAATTGTGCGGATTTTACTCGGTTTTGATAAATCTGTGTCGGATTTTGCGACTATTCTGTTGGATTTGTCTCTATTTGCGCTAGATCTGTTGATCTAGTGTTGAAGTTATTTCTGTCATTCCTGACCAAGATCTGGTCGTCATTATGGCTGTATCACAAGACCCCTGGAAATATTTCCAGCACCCTGTTCTAGATGAGAAAAATTACTTCACCTGGCGTGAAGCATTCAAGACAAATCTCAACCTCAGAGATTTGAGTCCTGTTCTTGATCCAAAATGGTCTCCCACAACTCCAGAAGAGGAGAAGAGTGATTTTTATGCATTGAATCATCTCAGAGCCTGTATTTGTACAGACTTCTTAATGGACATAAAAGACTTCACTGATTTTAAGTCTGCTTTTCAATTTCTTCACAAGAAGTGTGTCATTAAAGGAGAAGGACAGCAGCTGATTGTTCAGACAAATTTAGACCAACTCAGGCTTGTGGATTGTGCCAATATGGTAGAGTATCTCAAGAAATTGAAGATGCTATATGAAGAATACAGAGCAGCTGGTGGGGAGATGAAAGATTCTCGGTTGATACTCTATGCTCTAAATGGTTTGCCAGATGAGTATAGACACATTGTCAAATTCTATAAGTTGCAGCATGATCTGAAGGTTGATCTTGCACATCTGCAACAACAACTCTTAGAAGAGGAGAGAGAACTTAAGCGGTCTGCTGATACTGAAAAAGCACATTATTCCAACACCAAAGGTACCTCTTCTCCATCAGTCAAGTCATCTGAGTCTTCTTCAACTCGAGAACCTTTCTCGTGTTGGTATTGTAACAAGAAAGGACATATGAAACACCAGTGTAGAAAAATGCAAAGAGATCTTGCTAAATATGGTTCATCCAAGTCATCTGAATCTAAAGACAAAAGTTCTGGTAAAGTTGAAGAAATGAGTGCTCAAGTTTCTCAAATTTCTGTGGAAGACCTTGAAGAACAGTTTCTGGCACTTGCAGCCAGTCATCTTGATCAAGAGGAGGTTTGGCTGATTGATTCAGGGGCTACTAAACATTTGGCAGGAAATCAAAGTGTATTTTCAACTCTGCAACAACACAATTCCACCATTGTCAAAATGGCTGATGGGAACTTGAGCAGATCTCAAGGAAAGGGCACAGTACAAATTGAATTAGAGCATGCTGCTACTTTACAATTAAAGGATGTTCTATTGGTACCAGGTCTGCTGGTTAATCTTCTCAGTGTTAGTCAATTTGATAAACAATTAGGGTTTTCTGTACTATTTGTTGGAGGCTTAGTACACATCTTCAGAAAGAACCCTTTGCACTTTGTGGACATTGATAAGCTTCAACCTGTAGCGCAAGGAAGATTAACTCCAGAAGGCTTGTATGTTCTTCACACAAGGAAGTCTTCAAACATTCCTTCCAATCAAGTTTCTTTTGCAGCCGGCTCTTCACCCATTCCTGAAGTTCTTTGGCATGACAGGTATGGTCATGTGAATATTCCTGCTCTAGTAATAGCATCAAGGTTAGGGATGGTCAAGGGTTTACCTCTTCTTAAAGATTATCATCATCATTGTCATGCTTGCAGACTTGGCAAGCAAATTCAAGCCCCTTATCCTCAGCATGCCACATTTCGAGCTACCACTCCTCTCGAGCTTATTCACACTGACATTTGTCATCTGCCTATTTCATCCTTAGGGGGAAGCAGGTATTTCATTCTGTTTGTGGATGATTTCAGCAGATTTACATGGCTCTATACACTCAAATTTAAGTCTCAAGCACTTTCTGTTTTAAAACTTTCAGTGCCTTAGTTGAGAATCAATTCTCCACTTCCATCAAAGCTCTCGGTCTGATAACGCCAAGGAGCTTATATCTTCAGAATTTTCAGAGTACCTTCAGCTGAAAGGCATTCATAGGCAACACATTGTCCCATATGCACATTCCCAAAATGGGGTTGCTGAGCAAGCACAGAACTTTGTTAGACCTTGCAAGGAGCATGTTAAAACATAAGGATTTACCAGCAAACTTCTGGGCAGAGGCTGTTCTTACAGCCTGTTATCTCTCAAACAGGGCACCTACCAAGTCTCTGAACTTGAAGACTCCATTTGAAGCTCTATATAATGTCAAACCTGATATTTCTCATCTCAGGGTATTTGGATGTGTTGGGTATGCTACTTACCCAAGGGAAATTCTGCAAAAGCATGGAAAACTTTCTGATAGGGCACTCAAAGTCATCTTTGTGGGTTACACACCAAATATGAAGGCATGGGCTGTTATGATCCGGTTAGTCAAAAGATCTTTGCTTCTCGAAGCATGCATTTTTGTGAAGATGATAAATATGATTTTTCTGAGTCTATGACACCAGTTGATTATGACAAACTAATCATTAACCTTGAAGATATTGACCATTCTGAACATTCTCCATCGGTTTCCCCTTCTATATCTCAGTCTACTCAGTCCATTTCACCCCAGCCTATTCCTATGCCATTCTTTGACTCTACAGATCCTGTTCTACCCTCAACTTCTACATCTGTTCCTACTTCTTCCAATCCCTATGCTGAGTATGAGCCTCTAGACTATCCACCTGAACCTATTGATACCTCCACTCCACCACCTCTCACCATTCTAGAATTAAATGAAGCTGATGAACTCCAGTACACCCAACCAGCTATTTCTCATGATGTTTCCTACTGTGATTTTGCTCTCATGACCAAAGTTTTGCATGATCGAGATCCTATCTACTACAATCAGGCAGCTAAACACGCTCATTGGATTCGGGCAATGGAAGAAGAGTTGGAAGCCATGGACAAACAGGTCACTTGGACAGTGGTTCCTAAACCATCAGGGCATAATATCATTGGGGCAAAATGGCTGTTTAGAACAAAATATAGAGCAGATGGGACAGTAAACAGATACAAGGCCAGGTTGGTTGCCAAAGGTTATACTCAACAAGAAGGATTTGACTACAATGAAGTCTTCTCCCCAGTTGTTAGGCTTGACACTTTGAGAGCAGTTCTTGCTTTGGCTGCCCAAAACTCTTGGCCAGTTCACCACTTTGATTTCAAGTCAGCATTCTTAAATGGAGATCTTGAGGAAGAATTGTATATGCAGCAGCCTCCAGGTTTTGTCAGTAAGGAGCATCCAGATTATGTATGCAAACTCCACAAAAGCATTTATGGACTAAAGCAAGCTCCACGTTGCTGGAACCACAAGATAAATGGATATCTAGAAAATTTAGGGTTCCTCAGGTCTAGGGCTGATCCTAGCCTCTACTATCAGCTTCATGGTTCGCAGGTTGCCATCATTCTTTTATATGTAGATGACACGGTCATGACAGGTGATGCTATGGACCTTATTCAACGCACAAAAACTTCTATTTTCAGAGATTTCGATATTACAGATTTAGGGTTGATGCACTACTGTTTAGGCCTTGAGGTATGGCAGACAAACAAAGGAATTTACTTGACACAACAAAAATATGCTAAAGAACTCCTAGACAGGTTCAACATGGCAGATTCAAATTCCACAGCAGTTCCCTGGAATCCAGGTCAGAAATTCAATTTCCAATCTGAAGACAATGACACAGATGCCACTTCATACAGGCAGTTAGTGGGGGCTCTCTTATATCTCACTATCACACGTCCTGATCTAGTCTATGCAGTTGGAGTTTTAACTAGATTCATGGCTCATCCCAAGGAATCCCATTGGAAGGCCGCAAAGCAAGTGTTAAGGTACATCAATGGCACATACAAAGAAGGACTCTTTTATGGCAGAATTTCTAAGCCCCATCTAAAGATCTACTCTGATTCAGATCTGGCCTCCACTGATCTGATTAATAGAAAGTCATTAACAGGTTATATTTCCTTCTTTGGCAACAGTGCTATTACCTGGAGCTCCAAGTCCCAAAGCACAGTAAGTGTCAGTACAACAGAGGCTGAACTAAAAGCTCTTACTGATACCACACAGGAACTTAAGTGGCTCATTCACTTGTATGAGGATCTTGGTGTCAACATCAAACCAGCAACACTATTCTGTGATAACAGTGGGGCTATATCACATGTAAAAGACTTCAAGATGCACTTACAGATCAAACATCTAGATATCAAGCTCTGCTTCATCAGGGAACAATTACAGCTTGGTTATATTTCTATTCAGCACTGTTCTACTAAGAATCAGCTTGCAGATGGTTTCACTAAACCACTCTCTGGTCGAGCATTTAAGCAGATGAAAAGTTTTTTAAACTTACAGATCTTTGATCCTCAAGGGGGATAATTTTTAAAGGGGGATCTAGTCATCCAAGGGGGATGTTAAACATTAGACATATACGTATTAGGATGACTAGATACGTAACAGTATACGTATTTCATATGTACTGTAGACATAGGCGTATATAAGCCTTGATCTCAGGTATTATCGGACATCGAGTGTGTGAGCTTGAGGGAGAGTTTGGCCGGAAGGCACTCTGTCTTGTCTTTCTTAGTTTTACCTTGTATCTTCTTCATATACTGGAATATATTCATCGATCCAGACGGTTTTCAGTAATGATCAAGCCAAACTCCTGTCAGAAGATTGTATAATCAAGTTACCAGATGCCAAAGAAACCTGTATGATCAGTCAATTCCTGTGTAAATTCAAGAGCTTATTGGTCGCAGTGAATAACCTGAACGGGCTGGACTTACAAGCTATCTGAGATAATTCAACCTTCCCAGTTTATATGGCACAACCTGTTTCCCAAGCAGGCTTCCTCCCTCATGAAATCTTCTGCCTGTACTAAGCATTTTTATAACTATTAATATTGTTCAAGTATGTTGCTTCGAATCAATATTTCCAAACAGGTTAGAAAAATTAGAAGTGGCAAACATTCCAGACTTGTTATGAATGCGGGAACTGGCACTGCTGTTGCAATATATGTCAGAGAGTGCGGATGCAATTTCTGGAAGTGAAATTGCAGGGTAAAGCAAACTTTGAGACATAGGGCGTTCCATCCAACAGATCGCACATCTTGTCTAACCAGCCCCCAAGTCTGTGTAGGTAATTCAAACAATGGTAATGTTCTATCATGGGTATAGCATCAAAGTTGCTAAAACAAAACATTGATAGCCTTCCATAAACAATCCAGCATGATTGCATCCTGTTAGGAGAGTGACGAGTGTGCTATTGTCTGGCTTCAAGCCTAACTCTTTCATTTCTGGCAGAATTTTAATGGCTCCTCCATTGCCATGACCATATTGGGCATGCGATGGAAGTGTTGCTGTCTATGAGATCACCTCTTGATTTTTTATCGAATATTCTGTGCGCATCTATCAACCTTCCACATTTTCCATGCATCATTTCCTACTATAGAACCAAAATCAGCTCTGCTGCTGATTATAGCATGTACACAATTAGGGCAGAAAAGCCAGCACAAGAATGAAGCACTGAAAGTCACGTAATCTCATTTGGAATAACAGATTCCCGTGACATATTCTGAAACAACTGTATTGCAGTAGTATTTTGCCCATGTTTTGCAAAAAATCATAGTATTCCAGACAATTAGAATCTTCTCTTGCATTCTTTCCAAGACCTCATGAGCAGCCTGTAAATACACATTTGATGTACATAATAATTAGAGAACCATTCACAGCCTTGTCTAGAGTATCAAATCTACTAATAATTATATGAGAGTAGAACATTTTAGCATCTGCAAGGGCTTCGTCATTAATGCATGTCCCTGATGAGAGTCAAGAAGGTGACTTCACTTGGTTTAATGCCCTCAGATATTATCCTTTCGAATACTTGGACGGCATGCTTGTTGTGCCCATTTTGTATATGTGAGGCAAGCACATTTGGTTGCGGTTCTATGTTGAAGAATGTGACTGCAGCGTCTAAGCTCCCACATTTCCCATACATGCCAATAAGAGCATTTCTTGATTCTACACGTGAACTCAAGGTATCACTAGCAACATGAGTTTCCCACTCGGACATGCCAACAGATCACCACTTAAGAGACTTCATCTGCTAACATCTGCTAATAAATTGGAGTATTCCACGAAATGAGATTTCATTAATTAATCTTTGTGAACATTTTGTTAGCATCGCCTAGACTCTCCACAATTCCCATACATATCAACAAATGCAATGCCTAAATCTCGTTCTGTTTTATGACTGATGGTATTGGCCTGTACCATCTTACCATCTGCTAATGCCATTTCTTTTGAAAGGAGACTGAGAACAGGGCTAAACATAGCCACGCTAGGTCTACTACCTTGCAATTGCACAGTCGCATAGCGTTCTCACAATTGCCATCTTGGGAATATGCTGTTATCATTTTGCCCATGAGATTGCATCTGGCTCAAGTATTTCATTCAAAAATTTTAAGTGCGCACTCTAAGTATCCACAATTATCATACATTTTAATGAGAGCAGTTGTTGCAAGATCACCCTGAATAATGCAAGCATGTATAAGTTTACCATTTGGTAGAGCTTCTGGGTTACAGCAGAAATTTAAAATTGTAAGAAAGACTATTTTATCAGGCTTCGTTCCTCTTGTTTGCCAAAACTTATCCAGGGCACCCTTATCATTTTCAGCCCGAACCTATGAAACCTAACTAGATCCTTATAAAACCTGGGACTTTCTGTCATGTCCTGGCAGCAGACAACGGAGAATGGATGCTGATAATACAAATAACAGGAATGTGGAAGAACTTTTGCATACCTTCTTCTGGCTAATTTCGTGTTCGCTTGTAAATTTGTAAATATGATACGACGTAGCCTTTGAAAAACCATTCCATGAGGTTTCTGCTATTATGTTTTTAGACACCTTTTTAAACAAAAACACTAGTAACTTCTGAGAACAAAGCTCAGCTCTGCATGGGTCTAATGATAATCTCGTATAACAAGATTTGAAGGCAGAAAAGGATGCAACTCTCCATGGCTAAAGTTATGGGCACTTTATATAGGTTATAGATGAAAATGTTAAATGAAGATACTAAACATATTACAAGGTGCAACATTTTCCAAGTATGGTAACATGATATGTTCAAATAGGAAGATGTTCAAGGGTATGTGCATATATCGATTGTATGTTGGGATAAGGTTTTTTTAAGAAAATGCATCAAGGCACACACAGTCATGATACTTTTGAATGTCAAAACCATCGATGGTTATTACTTGCAAAGCGATGCTATCTGGAAGCTTGAGGGCTTGATTTAAATCTCAATGTTTTACTAATTCAAATAATAAGAGGATTTGTTTTATATTCCATAGAAAGATCAAGATTAATTTTGAGAGTCGAAGGAAGCGGAATGAGTGATTAGGCCCACTACAAGTTGAGATGATTAAAATGTCAATTCTTGTAGAAAATGTTGCTTAGGGTGCAAAGAGATACGTGACTGACAGTAACCACAAACAACATATATTATGAGAGAATAACATCATTTTATTGTTGTGGTTGGAAAAGCCCCAGCCAATGGCGTATGTACATGTGGAGAATTCTTCTCAATATAGAAAGAATGAAAATAATGTATATACAAAAGAAAAAACATATCCAATGTGAGCTAAAAGGACTTAAGTGTAGAACCTAGCTTCCTAGGTCCACTGCAAAGAGAAGGCATCCTGTGCATATCCCTTGCGCACTGTTTTCTTATAATCTCCAACTTTCGCTTCTTCTTGACTTGGATCTTGCTAGATGGAGGCTGCTTCTTGCTAAGTGGATCCTGGATTACCTGGATTGTGTGTTGTCTCTTTATGTCTTGCGCTTTCTTGTACTCCTCTTCCAATTTTCGTTTGATGGATATAATCTTTTCGTCTTCGAATGCTAACTTCGAATTCTGCTTCTTTTGGACTTGGATCTTAGGCTTGATAACTGGATCTTGGATCTTTGGCATGTCTGGCCTCTGGATTTTCTTTCTGTCCTGCTCTTTCTTGTACCCCTCTTCCACTTTTCGTTCTATAGATATCATCTTTTCGTCTTCTTTAGTTTTTACAACTTCTTGTTTATGCAAATCTAAATCTGACAAACCTTTTGATTGTTGTTGGATGCCTAGAGCAGGGCATGGATCCTCAGTTGTTGAAGTGGAGGCTATCAAGTGCGCGATCAGAGACTCTTTATTCCGCCTCAGCTCTTCAACGTCTGCTAATGCAATCACATAGTGAAGTAAAGTGCATGAATCAACGCCGGAGCTCTCAGAAAACTGCTTCCAATCCTTCATAGATCGCCCTCTCGCTATCGCCATCTCTCAGCAAATGCAGGAACAACTCACGTAAGCCATCTACTTATTCACGAGGAATTAAATCTAACGGTTCTAGGGAATTCGATATTTCCCTGGGGTTAGATCTGCACCGTTCAGCCAGAAGCCCGCGTTATCCAATAATTTGGGCCAAAATCTACTTCTACTAAATCTGCACAGTTTCTCGATTCAATCAGAAGCCCCGCGTTATCCAAAATTATCTCGATTCAATCAGAAGCCCCCGCGTTATCCAAAAATTATCTCGATTCAATCAGAAGCCCGCGTTATGCAAAAATTAGCAGGCAGAAAAAATCCAATTCGCAAGACATAAAGCGGGACGATTGCATTATACAGCCCCCTCCAACGTGGCACAATCCCAGCCTGGAGAGCCAGATATCAGCGACACAGGGAGGGGTCTGTATAATGCAGTCTACCCCCTTTTATTGCTTGAGAAATGTAGAATATAAAAAAACCTTAGAGTATAATATTTTTTTTTTTTAAAACTAGTTCGTGACCAGGGTCGCGTGGCACGTGGCATCCGCCTCAATCCCACAATGGAATTTGGCTCTGCCATTTTGGCCTCTCTTGATGCAAAACTTACGATATTATCTGCTACGCCTATCTAAATTTGTGCTTTTTTCGTGAAAGAGGGCTTTCATATTTGTGCCTTTTTCGTGAAAGAGGGGTTTCATATTTAGAAATTTATACAACTCATTTGCATGTTTTATTTATTCAATCCGACATTGCCTGAACATCGAACTATTTTGCCCATCGTGCCTAAACACCAATGAATTAGGCTCCATGGCACGAGAATTGCATTTTCTTTAATGCATTTCTTGATGCTGAAACTCCCTGATATGCAATCATACATGTCAGACAGAAGAGTGTGTTTTCTTCTTTCCCTATCTTGCATTTTTTTTAGGTAATTGGAGACTTCTTTAACTTCTAGCCTCTACTTAGACTTTTGATTATAACCATGTAAATCCAATCTAGGCATAACCATGTAAATCCAATGTAGGCCCTTCTTAATATTTATAGCCTCTACATCATAACAATGTAAATCCAATCTAGGCATAACTAGGTAAATCCAATCTAGACCCCTCTACAACATACACCTCGGATGTAATAATTCAAACTTCACCATTTAAACATTGCATCATTATTAACTTAAACTTCACGAGAACCACCCCAAATTATTAAGTCCATCTTGAGAGACATAAAATAAATCATGATGTATGCAATTCCCAGGGGATTCACATAGAAGACCCGTATAAACCAAGTGAGTGGTTGGAAGGGGGTTTTTTCCGTTTGTATACTAGGGGTTTAAATCTGCCTCTTACTAATATTCTAGTGTATTTTCTCCGTGGAATGGGTGTATTTCCAACACTTTCACGTATGTATTTGGGTGTTTCTTCTCACCTTAAGCACGCACGTGGCATTTGCTCATGTGATAAAGGTGAATCCCGCGAAATGCAATTAGCCGATATACGATACCAGTTATCTTTCATCCTGTTGTAAACTTGTAGAATTCCCCCACATATATTCAAGACATTTCTACAGGTAACCTTGACGAGACAAGGTAATTTTGAGCACCATCGTTCTATCGACACTAGATGTCTTCCATGATAAATATGGTCATGTAAATACAGGTTAATCACAATTCTGCTGCCTATCGCATCGCGCCACATAGCATATTTTTTTTTGCTTTTCAAGGATGTCGATCCAAAAGTTTGATGCTTGTCTGCGGCACGATTTCGAGAGTTTTTGCCACGTCTTTCGATTCTTTAGGATTTTTACCTTCATTCCGACCATTCTATCCTTCATTTCGAACATTTTACCCTCCATTCCAACGGTTTTACTGCACAAATTTGTGATTAACTTGTATTCACGTTACATCAATGCCCCATGCCTTGGATTCCGGCGAGTCAGGGAGGCCTCCATGTCATCGCGCGTCGGCCAGCCTTTCATTCCTGTATACATGAAATTGCTAGATCTGGATTGTGCATGCAAACTTCTATTTTGGTGATCACGAACTAGTTTTTCAAAGAAAAAGCATTATAGTGAAGGCTTATTTATATTCTACACTTGTAGTGGTACCTACTTATTTGAGATTAAGACATTATTATCAAGTCTTAAACTTGATAGCAAACTTGATCAAGTTTATTATCAACATTATTAATCAAGAATATTATCAAATTTAAGACTTGATAGTCGTCTTAACCTCGAATAAGTAGGTACCACTACAAGTGTAGAATATAAAAAAGCCTTCACTATAATGCTTTTTCTTTGAAAAACTAGTTCGTGACCACCAAAATAGAAATAGGATCGCGTGGCACGTGGCATCCGCCTCAATTCCACAATGGAATCTGGCTCTGTCATTTCGGACTCTTGATGCATATAAGTCAAAGCAAAGCTTACGATATTAGGCCTATCTGTATCGTGAAAGAGGGCTTTCATATATAGAAATTTATCAAACTTGAGCCTTTTTCATGAAAGAGAGGTTTCATATTAAGAAATTTATACAACTCATTTGCACGTTTCATTTATTCAACCTCCAAATGTCAAAGTGAAAATCTTCTGGCATTATATGACAAAACTACAATGCTAAAATTTTTGAGAACCCACATTGGTTTCCCCAATCAAATGTATGTGCATCCCATGAGTAAGAAAGCAGCCAATGAGTGATCCACACTGTCAACAAAATCTCTACAAGAAAAGAAAACTATTAAAGTAACCCATTAAACATTAAACTTTAGTAACACGCAAAAGCGACACTTCATATTATGACAAGTACTCACGTCAACTCAAGTTGATCTGCAAAACCTTCTCACCATATTTCTTTGTTGTATATCCTATTATGCGGCCACACACTGCCCAATATAAACATTATTTTTTAATTAGATCTTTCCTTGGCTATTGCTTCCAAGATATAAATCATCATCTAAGAGGATAAGAATGTGAATCAATGAATGCCAAACATGCAAACAAGCAAGCAGCTCAATAGTTCAATGGTAACAAGAACATCTGCGTCTGGAAGCAATGAATCTTCCAAGACTGTCCATTGCTATGCATTTCTTGCTATCTGATCATGGTGCTGGTTCATTTAGGTAATCTGTATTATGTCAAGTTGCAGCATTTCATTGGCTTTACTGATGCATGGAATAAGTGATGTACAATATTGTTACAAAAACCTAGCAAGTTGTAAACCATGGGTACTACATGCAAATAATTTCTCAACCTCATAGTGTTTCAAAATTTTGGACCTTAAAATTAAAAGGTGGAACATACGCAGGGCATATGTACCACTAGCATAAAACTTAAATCAATCACAAATGGAATATTTTTCTTGTTTCAAGAGATCCTTCCAATAACGTCGTTTAATTTCTCATATCGCAGCTTCAAAAGAGGACCGTGAACCTTAAATTCCCAATAAGAACACAATGAGTAGTTAGCATTTCAAAGTCTAGGATGTTCCCTTGCATATAAGCTAAAGGGAATCACATCTTTGGCAACTGTCGATAAACAAAACTAACTAGATCATTTGGAACTCTAGGAAAATGAGCATGCAACTCCTCTCTATACAGTCAATTATGCTTATACAAAAATTGTAGAGCTAACATTGTAAGAACCGGGTGAAAGCATGTTAGGGCCTACATAAAAAATTACCAAAAAGGTACTTTTCTGTGTACTTCTGTGCAAGTACATAATTGTATTTTAAAGTACCTAGACTACAAGATTGACTAAAAGAAATTGTGTTATGTTCAAGAGTAGTAGTACATACATGTTGTAGGGTACTTTGTGATGTCAAATAGATGTTAAGAACTCAAATATATCATCATCTTTGACTACCCAGAGTATTTTCCAGGTAGTTTCCAAAACATGTAGGCCCTAACATGCTCTTACCCAACCTTGCACTACTTGGCTTGCAACTTCAGCATAACAATTGTTCGTATAACAGATACGGGCAATGATACAACCTCTATGGCGGCTGCCATGATAGCGTCAATACCAGTTTTGAATCCTCCATCTACTCGCAAAACAACTATTTCTCCTAGTCCTACAAAGAAGTACTTGAGGAGACAATAGAATTCAATTCAATTCTTGGCATAAATGAATTGTTAACATCTCGTGTAATTTACCAAGGTAAATTATCACAGGCAATGATCAAAGCTTCTAACCTCATGAGTTTTTGAGAAGCCTAATTCCGAGGACCACCAACATATTTTATTGAACTTATTGGACTTGCACCTGTTCCATCATCATGTCTAAAGATCTGAAACCAACAACCGAAAAAGTACAGAACTTATAGGAGGTTATGACTTTTCGCATTCCACAATAAAAAAGTTAAATATAAAGTGAAACATCAGAAGATTAGCCTGAATAACATCTGCATACTCTGTATAACATTTGCATTTGCTTTTTCTACCACAGTCCGAAGATGTCCATGCTAGCTATTTTGATATTCACCTAGACACGGTAATACACTTCTTGATATGCATAACTTCTACAAACGAGCTTAAAGCTTCTGAATACTCTGACTACTATGCACATTTGGAAGGCACATATCTTGCTGTCTCAAATAGTTTTTTTACTCAATTGTTAAGTTCTGTCACAAACATGACTCACAATCCATAGTATAGTTGAAGCCTTACTTGGAGTGAGACTTATCTGGACACCTAATAACATCTAAATTCTGCACCTTTAAAAGAGCTTTAGCTTTGCCAATCTGAGCCACATATTTAATATAGCTCTGATGGTGCCTGTGATAATAGCAAGATTATTATAAGAAACAATAAGTAAAGGATCTTACAGATGACAGTGACTTCATAACTAGTTAGAAGGAACATTCCAGATCACATGCCATAACTAATATGTATATATCTCATACAACAATTAATCAGGAATATTGCCACAGAAAAAGATTCTTGATCATCAAAGGTTCGCATCCTCTAATTGTCCACATTTATTGTACATTGTGATAACATGTTTACCCTCGGCTAGATCTGTGATGCTCCTTGCACTATATATGGCAGCCCCCCGTATACATCGAAGGACCTTTCCCATCCAACGGCCACCCGTCGCATGGGCCCTCTGTCTAACTCGCATCTGGGGACCAGACTATTGAGTAGAGGACACAGAGGTGTCATTCTGTCCCGTCCTCTAGGGGTCCCTATGTTAGCGGAAGAAAATATACAACATAAGCACTAGCAATAATAACAACAAACTACCTCGAAAGGTAGTGATAATCCATCCATCCATGTCATCAAATACAACAATACAAGAAATGCTTTCAATTCTTTAGGGTTTTTACGTTCATTCCGACCATTCTACCCTTCATTCCAAACATTTTACCCTCTATTCCGGCAGTTTTACTGCGTAGAATTGTGATTAACTTGTATTCACGTTACGCCAATGCCCCCTGCTTTGAATTCCAGCGAGTTAGGGAGGCCTCCACATTGTCGCGCGTCGGCCAGCCTTCCCCCTGGAATTCAAGGCAAGGGAGTATTCCTGTATACATGAATGAAGTTGCCAGATCTGGATTGTGCATGCAAACTTCTAATTTGGTGGTCACAAACTAGTTTTTCAAAGAAAAAGCAGTATAGTGAAGGCTTTTTTATATTCTTGTAGTGGTACCTACTTATTTGAGATTAAGACATTATTATCAAGTCTTAATCTTGATAGAATAGAATAGAATAGAGTTTTTATTGTCCACGGAGACCAATTGGTCGAGGATAGCAAACTTGATCAAGTTTATTATCAACATTATTAATCAAGGATATTATCAAGTTTAAGACTTGATAATAATGTCTTAACCTCCAATAAGTAGGTACCACTACAAGTGTAGAATATAAAAAAGCCTTCACTATGATGCTTTTTCTTTCAAAAACTAGTTCGTGACCACCAAAATAGAAATAGGATCGCATGGCACGTGGCATCCGCCTCAATCCTATAGTGGAATTTGGCTCAGCCATTTCAGACTCTTGATGCACATAAGTCAAAGCAAAATTTACGATATCATCTACTAGGCCTATCTGTTTCGCGAAAGATGGGCTTTCATATATAGAAATTTATCAAATTTGTGCCTTTTTCATGAAAGAGGGGTTTCATATTTAGAAATTTATACAACTCATTTGCACATTTCATTTATTCAATCTCCAAATGTCAAAGTGAAAATCTTCTGGCATTATGTGACAAAACTACACTGCGAAAATTTCCGAGATCATAATACCAGGCATCCACATTGGCTTCCCCAATTAGAAGTATGTGCATCCCATGAGTAAGAAAGCAGCCAAATGAGTGACCCACGCTGCCAACAAATCTATACAAGAGAAGCAACTATTAAAGTGACCCATTAAACATAACATACTTTCGTAACACGCAAAAGCAACAGTTCATATGACAAGTACTCACGTCAACTCAAGTCGACCGCAAAACCTTCTCACCATATTTCTTTGTTATATATCCTATTATGCGGCCACACACTTCCCAATAAACATTATCTTTTAATTAGATCTTTCTTTGGCTATTGCTTCCAAGATATAAATCATCATTTAAGAGGATAAGCATGTGAATCAATGAATGCCAAACATACAAACAAGCAATCAGCTCAATAGTTCAATGGTAACAAGAACATCTGCGTTTGGAAGCAATGACTCTTCCAAGACTGCCCACCATTGCTATGCACTTCTTGCTATCTGATCATGGTGCTGGTTCATTTAGGTAATCCGTATTCTGTCCAGTTGCAGCATTTCATTGGCTTTACTAATGCATGGAGAAAGTGATGTATAATATTGTTATAGAAACCTAGCAAGTTGTAAACCACGGGTACTAACAGGTCCACAAGTTTCAAATGCAAACAGTTTCTCAACCCCATAGTGTTTCAAATTTTTGGACCTTAAAATTAAAAGGCGGAACATACCGCTAGCATAAAACTTAAATCAATCACAAATGGAATATTTTTTTTGTTTCAAGAGATCCTTCCAATAATGTCGTCTAATTTCTCATATCGCAGCTTCAAAAGAGGGTCGTGAACCTTAAATTCCCAATAAGAACACAATGAGTAGTTAGCATTTCAAAGTCTAGGATGTTCCCTTGCATATAAGCTAAAGGAAATCACATCTTTGGCAACTGTCGATAAACAAAACTAACTAGATCATTTGGAACTTTAGGAAAATGAGCATGTAGCTCCTCTCTATACAGTCCCCTATACTTATGCAAAAATTGTAGGGCTAACATTGTAAGAACCTTACACTACCTGGCTTGCAACTTCAGCATAACAATTGTTCGTATAACAGATACGGGCAATGATACAACCTCTATGGCGACTGCCATGATAGCGTCAATACCAATTTTGAGTCCTCCATCTACTCGCAAAACAACTATTTCTCCTAGTCCTACAAGAAGTACCTTAGAAGACAATAGAATTTAACTGAATCCTTGGCATAAATGAATTGCTAATTAACATCTCCTATAATTTACCAAGGTAAATTATCACAGGCAATGATCAAAGCTTCTAATTGAATGAGTTTCTGAGAAGCCTAATTCCGAGGACCACCAGCCTCAATCCCACAATGGAATTTGGCTCTGCCATTTTGGACTCTCTTGATGCAAAACTTACGATATCATCTGCTAGGCCCATCTCTGTCTCGTTCAAATTTGTGCGTTTTTCGTGAAAGAGGCCTTCATATATAGAAATTTATCAAATTTGAGCCTTTTTCGTGAAAGAGGGGTTTCATATTAGAAATTTATGCAACTCATTTGCACGTTTTATTTATTCAATTCGGCATTGCCTGAACATCGAACTATTTTGCCCATCGTGTCCAAACACCAATGGACTAAAAATCCCTGATATGCAATCATACATATCAAGCAGAAGAGTGTGTTTTCTTCTTTCCCTATCTTGCATTTTCTTAGGTAATTAAAAACTTCTTTCACTTTTAGCCTTTGCTTAGACTTTTGATTATAACCATGTATATCCAATCTAGGCATAACCATGTAAATCCAATGTAGGCCCTTCTTGACATTTAACCTCAACATCATAACAATGTAAATCCAATCTAGACATAACTAGGTAAATCCAATCTAGACCCCTCTACAACATATAGCTCGGATGTAATATAATTCAAAATTTACCATTTAAATATTGCATTATTATTAACTTAAACTTCACGAGAACCACCCCAAATTATTAAGTCCAACTTGAGAGACATAAAATAATATCATATAGATAAATCATGATAATGTGGATAATGCAATTAGCCAGTATTTGATACCAGTTATCTTTCACCCCGTTGTAAACTTGCAGAATTACCCCACATATTTAAGATAGTTCTATAGGCAACCTTGATGAGACAAGGTAATTTTGAGCACCATCACTTGATTCTCACCCTGGATTTACCCCAGCCCGGACTGGCTAGCACCGCTTTCACGAATCAGCATGTATCGCCATATACAGGATCATCTGAATTGCACATGCTCTTGTTTTCGTCTGTCATGCTCTGTAACAAACCCTTCTAAATTGCCCAAGTTCTTGAGACTTTCCATCCGCAATACACAGCTCTAGTTTTGGTCATGTTTTCGCAATAGTTCTTGGTTGTGCTTTTCGCTTTCATGCCTGGTAATAAATCTTTCTGAATTGCCCAGGCTCTTAAGGGTTTCCATCCGCAGCACACAGCTCTAGTTTTGGTCATGCTTTTGCAATAGTTCTTGGTTATATTTTTCGCGTTTGGCAGGCCCAGGCCCATATCACCTGTTACAGAGGCCCATACATACAGCCCATATCATCTTGGCTTCTATAGCCCATATCTGATTGGCTTCAATCCTTTTTCATAAGCTCTGGCATAGGCCGCATATTGCAACTGTTCCCCGGGCTACTTTGGCATCCCCGTGCACGGTTTAATCCTCTAGATCTGTACAGCTATACATCTGGTTAGCTTTGGTCTTCTCACGTTTAGCTTACCCCTCCAAGCCAACCCCCTTACTAGCGCAATTCTATTGGCCTTTTGTTATGACTCGCAAAGCCAAGGAGTTGGCGAGAAAGGTAGCCAAGATTAAGCCTTGTTCGCCACCCCATTAGCACTTTTTAATTCTGTTGAAGCCCCTAGGTTAGCAGCCTCTTCTCGGCCAGCAGATGCTGCTTCACCATCGCAACTGCTACCATTACCTAAGCCACAGCCTGACCCACTCACATTCAGCTCCAAGCTACAAGCTACAAGCTCCATAACTTTTACGGAGACCTCAGCCCAGGTGCCTGTAGGCAGTTGGACGTAGGTTCTAGACATCTTGGAATTCTTGATCAAGGATAACTCATTTGGAAAAATCTTTAATTTTTGCCTCGCCAAAGCATCCATGGGTCCTTCTTCTGATCTAGTTGCCATTGGATAATTCCTCAAAGGATCTAAGTATCATTGGTTTCCTTCATGCGCTCGAATTTATTACGGGAATTCCCTTGTCTTATAACGTTCTTAAATCTGCTGAAGAAGTTAGCGATGATGCCAAGTACAAAGTGCTTGGGGACATATGTGCTTGTCAACATAAGTTTTGGGCTATAGACCAACACATGTTTATAAAGAGCAAAAACAATATAGGAGCAATCAAAGTGATTGCTTCCAGGCATTAGAATATACTTCTCAAAAATGACACAAACCTGATGCCACAAATGGAAAGATTATCAAGTTGTAATGTGCATTCAAGGTTAAGGTTCTTAATTATTTACCATTAAAGTAATAGAATTTCAACTTGTTTCATATGCACATTCAACATTCTTATCTGGTCAGTACTAAAATAGTAGAGTTTCAACTTGTAGTATAGAGCATACAATCCTGCACACTAAAACAAATAATTCATTTCTATGACATCACAACAAAAAAAATTGATTGGAAGTGCTAAAGTATAACGATCCTACTATCCTGCTCATCTACTCTTCAAACATGTTCCTAGGAACCTGCCATAGTGCATTACAGACAGAGCACACTAAAACACTTAGTTCATGATAAATGCTAACATACCACAATAGTATAAATGATTGATATTGCCCAAAGCACGATAATCATATTATCCATTCAATTCAAGCATGAACTTAATCCTTTGCTGATGATATGCTCCTGGAAACCTGCAATAAGCCATAGTGTAATCGCATGTGTCTTCCAAAACAATAGCACAAAAACCACATTGAAGGCACGAATACCTATGCAAGGCATGATTGAGTACAATAACATACAAAACGTCCTATCTCCCTATAAAACTAGAGTTATAGCTAGTGTAGTATCAACTCTTTTAATTTGGGTTTTTCGGTATGGAAAAAACTTTTTGGAATTTTTTTAGAGGATGGCCCTAAGGTTTTTGGATATCCCGGTACTGAAAAGTTTTCAGATTGTCCGAAAATGTGTGTGGTGCTCAAAATGTTTTAAACGTCTAAAATTTTTTCCATATCATGGAGACGCGTGGCTCCGGGAGCATTTTATGCCGGATGGAGGGGGATTTGCATACAACAAAATGGATTCTTTCAAGACTGTAAAAATGGATTCTTTCAAGACTGTAAAAAGCGGCCGATGCACGTTATTTGTTTTCGAGATGTCTGAAACCACATGCAGATTAGCGTTCATATGAATCGATGTGTGTAAGTATGAGTTGCAATATTTTCTCTGTTTAGAGGGACGCGTTCAGAGGCAGGAGTCATCAGAAGGTGGATAAGTTCTCATTTTGCCTTCCTTTTGCTGGGTTTTACTGGGAGGAGTCGACAGAAGGTAGACAATCTTACATTTTCTCTTCCTTTTGTCTGATTTTTCGGTCTAACCATGTGGCTAGAATATGAATACAAGGTTGCAATATTGATCAACGTAGAGATGAATGAAAGGAATACATTTGATTGGGAACCTGGAAGCATTTGAGTCATCATGATAGGTCCTGGTTCATGGAAACTTTTTGACATCTACTCAGTATTGTGATTAGAATAGGTTTCTCATTCATTTTAGCAATTGCCTGAATTGATTTGCGAGAAAGCAGCATATCTAGGCTCTTTTAAGCTTCCAAAATCCATTGTTAATAACAGCCAGCCACAGGCAAGCAATTTTGTTGTTGTATCTTTTCTTTGTCCTTTTTCTTTGTCCTTTAAAAACCAACAAATATCAAGCATTCCTCATTATGTTTGGAGTTAGTTGATACTGGTATCGTCATCGTGCTTCTTTTTCCTGAATGCATTTGCTTAAATCACAATTACTCCATTAGCATCTGGTCGAATTGCTTTTGAATGTTTATTTCCTGTTTGAGCAGAATTCTCACCAAGGTAAATGTATCTTTTCAGATAGTTGTGGCTTCAATGATTTTGTCATTACTTATAACTGTACTACATCAAATGCATGCCAATGTAGTACATCAAGATTGGTGCTTTTCAGGTAAATGTATCTTTTCAGATAATTGTAGCTTCAACGATTTAGTCTTCAGTTACTTAAAAGTCTGATACCTTGCACGTCGAGCGAGTATACATAATGTGCAATTATATCTGCAAATGCAAAGATAGGATAAGTGGAAAATATTTATTTCTTGGCACTTTTGCCATATGCAAGCTGACATCCTCTCTTCGGCGCATTATCAGCATTTTTCTTCTTTGTGGTGGTATCAGGCCTCATTGAGATGTACTTTAAGTGGAAGTTTTTGACAAGTCATCAGAGCGCTTTGCTGTGCTATGGGATGTAGTGATTTTGTGCATGATATGTACAGTAGAATGAAGGTTTCATTGTGTTAAATGTTTTGGGAAAATGCAACAAGAAAGCGCATAACCAACAAGTGTTATATGTCTAAGCATCCTCAAAGCCTGTGCCAGTAAGGGAGCCATGGAACAAGACAGGTTGATTCATGATCAAACTGTAAAAATTGGACCTTAGTTTGATGTGCGAAATGTGGAAGCGACTCATAGCATCTTCAGTAAATCCCTGATTAGATATTTACTGATTAGATAATGCAAAGAAAGAGCATAAAATCAACACAAGGAGAAATAGTGTAAGGGAGGCTCATACATGGCCACTTCGTTCAGAGGAAGTATGAGTCTGATGAAACATCTTGTAGGATATGTATGCTAGGTATTGGGAGTGTAGAAGAAAAAATGCTAGAGATCTTTGAAGGATCGAAATATTCAAATATAGTGGTGAGATGGAAATATTTACGGATATGCAAACATGGACAAGGCCTCCATGCCCTTGAAGTTTTCTGGAGGATGCAAGAAGCTGGCATAATGTCAAACAACACTGCACTGGTGTGAGGTATGTCTTGCACTAAATATGTACGCTTTATACACTTGCTTAAGATGCATTTATCTGTTCATATTCATTGTTCCCACTATGCCATTGCCCATGGTTTTGATAATACTCCATTGTCAAATGTCTACATCAGACTTGCAGTCTTGCTTTTGGAATGGAGCTTAAGCTTTACTATGAAGGAAAACGGCTGGGAAATGACATTGCCATGCCACCTACTCGCAGCTAGGTAAATAACAGGCTGCCAAATGTATGAGATAAATTATGCATCTCAGTTTGTAAAAATGACATGTAAGATTCCTTTCATTACATATGCATGGCATTAGAGTGGGTTGCAGAACCGATCATTTTGACATGGACTGTGAGCATGGGTTTTGCATAATAGATCTTTTTTCGGGAAGGGCAATAGGATGAAGGACCTCTCATAAGGTTATATGTTAGATTAAATGTCAGTTCTCTTCAACATTTATTATTTAATTACTCCATCCATTATTTTGCCTTTCCTCAAGGGAAGTGTGAGTGGTCAGAAGACCAATGTGTTGCGAAGTTTGGTGCATTACTCCAATGCATTGAACTGGATTAGTGAAACGAGGAAAATGACTGCAGGCCCAGCTTGGAGCTTAGACGACCTCATGGAAACAGAAGAATTTGCTGCATTAGTGAATAGGAAAATCAGGCTTTGGAGCCAGGCAAATGCTAATACCAGCCATAAAATGCCAAAGAGTTGCTTTTCACATCATGCAATTCTATGTCATAGAACACTTGATACGTGAGGGAGCCAACGAGAGCTCCAGTGTTTCCTGCTGCAAAGAAATGCCACTCAGACTTGCTTTTCTAGAAAGGCCACTCTACTCGGTGCACTTTAGTAATGTTGAAAAAATGAGTTCGCAAACCTATGCTACTTAAACAGTTCACATCTCCATTATGAAGGTGATGAATATCTTCTATGTAGTAGATGTATCCCCTAGCAATAGTACATTAAGATGTCACGTGGTGACTTGAAGTCAACATTTCTTAGATATCCCATCATATTTCTAACCCCCCTTGAGGCAAGGGCTTATCCAACGAAATAATAGGTCTTTGAGTTACAGTAGCTTATCCAATATTAAAGGAAATGGGTGCTGCACTATCCATGGATAATATGTAATACTCAGGAAAACCTTGAATTTGTAATATTATGGTGTAGGGGCTTGGGCTTCTGGACAAGTGTAATACTAGACAGGCTGATAGAAGAATATAAAATATACACTAGAAGTTAAGTGATAGGCAGGCAGTTCTAGACGAATCAGGCCAGGAATAACTGCCAACGTTCTTGATTCTGCAAAACAAGTTGTTTTTTATACTCTATTGGTTGGTCTTTATACATAAATTCATCTAACTAGATTAATCTTAATTAAATATTGGATTTTCCACCCCTCTATTGCCATGGATGGAAATGGCATATTATGCCTGGTCTAAATTTTCATACCTTTGATTTAGCTTGAAGTTTCAAGATGTCACCTATGCAAGCTAATTGCCAAACATATGCCAATTTTTGCTTCCTGAAGCAAAGAATATCCATGACCTATTAATCAAACATAGAAGCTCGATCAAAATTCTTATGCAATCAAAATATCTTTGTTGTTGTAATTTACGTAAAGTTCTTATTTTCTTCAATTTCTGGCAGATATTTTGTATCAGCATGATCTTTAGGCAGCATAAATGGGTACACAGGGATTGAGGCCAAATAGCTAAGGATGTTTAGTGCATATCTTTGGAACAAATTTTGAGTTTGAGGTTGCCATTTGCATTGGGGATACCATATGGTTGATGTGCAACATATCTTATTGTTTTTCTCATAAAATCTGGGAAGGTGATTCTTAATTCTTTCGTCTATTCAATCAACGAGTTCGGACTCTAGAGAGACCATTTTGAGTTCTAGCAATGACCACATATGTTAAGGTCCTGTATGGAGAATATTGCAGGTGCGTTTTTTTCCCTATTTGTTTGCAAAGCAAAACTCCTTTTTGCAGTTCAAACGTTGAATAACAGGATACAACATCCGAAAAGAAAAAGACGATAATAAGATTCATATGGAAGGATCTAAGTTAAACCAAATATTTGTATGTGTAATCTATGATGCACTTTCAGTACCAGTTTGACTTTCTTTTACCTTCAAGCTCCTAGATGGAAAATCGAAGTGCATAAATCGACACTCTATCCATTTTAGAAAGCTATTAAAACTCCATTAACAATTAACTTTGTCACAAAAATGGCTGCTTTTGTTATCACATTTTATTTCCAAGTGTTTGTAGAGAAGTGTTGTGCACAAAATTTATGGTGCTCATATTTTACACACCAATGCTTTGCTTTGTTAATTCCGTGGAGTAATGATAGTTATTAGGACAATTTGTTTATTGCCACATTGCAACAATTTGAATACAATCACAAGTAGCCATGTATCATAAGCTTTAGCCATTGATAGCCAGACCATGTTTTGAACATGTTTCGTGAAACAACACGGCGGTCATATGGGTTCAAATGTTGTTCACGTTGGACATCGGGTCCTTTGCAAAGATAAGATGTAGGTTGATACAAAAGTGTTGGTGGAAGTTAAGACTAGAAATTAGGAATTCGCATTTAAAAGGGTTGATTCATAAGTTCATGCACTTTCTTTTTGTGCTTGACTATTGGTGTGGGTGCCCAAGTTAATAATCACCCATATTCCAACGAAACCTAATAAATTAACCTAATAAAATAATCTCTCATATTCCAACAAAATATGGTAAGATATGGTCTTATTTTATGTTGTTTCCTTAGTTCTACACTTAATCCAATAAGAATTTTCATTGTAGACATTATACATTTCGACAAACCATTATAACTACGTGGAACTACGTATTAAACCTTCCAAATTTCATAGAGGAAAAAACTATCGCATACATTTCTGTGCACTCCATCCCTTCACCCATTGCCATTCAAATAGAGGAGACTCAATTTGCTCACAATCATCAGGACCTACTCAATCAAAATAAACTCATGAGTAATCCTAATTACCACTTCTGCCCTCTAAATCAGACATTGCTTATAGTTGACACAATCCAACTTACAGCTATTGTTGCTTTCCGTGGACGTTAAAAAAATATTCTATTCTATTCTATTCTTTCACATTGCAATACAAATATCTATAGGTTGCTAAAGCCTACCAATGCCTCACAATAAAATCATTTCGATAGAACTATCTCATAAACAAAAACAACGCACTATAAAATTTCCACAGTTCAACATGTGAGACCAAATCCATTATTTTTTGCACAATGGTTCTTCATCCTTATCAATAAATATTAAAAGCTTGCTCTATACCACCCTTGCCCCCTCCAAGCCACATTGTTTTCTCTAAGCAACAAATACAAACCACCTCTTCAAATTGCTACTAAAGCCCGGCAACGCCGGGCACTATAACTAGTCTATTATCAATTCCAACCCACTTTCTCATTAGTATGGGGACCTTAGATACCAGGTTATGCATGTCAACTAACCAACCTCTAACCTCAATATCCAAGCATGGCAAAAATATAAATGGAAGTGTGCCTCTATCATGCCCCTTCCTATGACCACCCTCTATGCATTCCATAGAGAATTCCCTACAAGGGAGATTTTGCAACTCATAAGGGTAATAGAAACATACTAATATAAATGCAAGATACCTTACTTGACATTATGAACAACTCTTGTTGCAATGAGGTAATGATTCTAAAACCTTCTAGTTTGATTTTTGAAATCCTCATTTCTTCAAGCATGGTATGCACAATTGTAGGTTCCTTTCTCGTTTAAGGAGTTAGTGAAAATTTTATTTGTTAATGAAGCATGCATGTATTCCTTCTTGTGACTCCAAATTCCATTCTTGCCTTCCTTCTTGTTCCTTCAAATGCAAACAGTTTCTCAACCCCATAGTGTTTCATATTTTTGGACCTTAAAATTAAAAGATGGAACATATGCAGGGCATACGTACTGCTAGCATAAAACTTAAATCAATCACAAATGGAATATTTCTTTGTTTCAAGAAATCCTTCCTCGTATCGCAGCCTCAAAAGAGGATCGTGAACCTTAAATTCCCAATAAGAGCACAATGAGTAGCTAGCATTTCAAAGTCTAGGATGTTCCTTTGCATATAAGCTAAAGGGAATCGCATCTTTGGCAACTGTAGATAAACAAATTAATTAGATCATTTGCACCTCCAGGGAAATGAGCATGCAGCTCCTCTCTATACAGTCCATTATACTTATACAAAAATTGTAGAGCTAGCATTGTAAGAACCTTACACTACCTAGTTTGCAACTTCAGCATAACAATTGTTCGTATAACATATACGGGCAATGATACGACCTTTATTGCGGCTGCCATGATAGCATCAATACCAGTTTTGAATCCTCCATCTACTCGCAAAACAATTATTTCTCCTAGTCCTACAAAGAAGTACCTGAGAAGACAATAAAATTTAACTGAATCCTTGACCTATTGGTCTCCGTGGACGTTAAAAAAACTATTCTATTCTATTCTATTCTATTCTATTCTATTCCTTGGCATAAATGAATTGCTAATTAATATCTCCTATAATTAACCAAGGTAAATTATCGCAGGAAATGATTAAAGCCTCTAACCTGATGACTTTTTGAGAAACCTAATTTCGAGGACCACCAGCATACTTTATTGAACTTATTGGACTTGCACTTGTTCCATCGTCATATCTAAAGATCTGAAATCAACAACAGAGAAAGTACAAGACATATAGGAGGTTATGACTTTTTGCATTCCACAATAAAAAAGTTGAATATCAAGTGAAACATCAGAAGATAACCTGAATAACATCTGCATAATTTGAATAACATTTGCATTTGCTTTTGCTACCACAGACCTAAGATGGCCATGCTAGATATTTTGATTTTCACTTGGACAACTGTAATACACTCCTTGACATGCATAACGTCTACAAATGAGCTTAAAGCTTCTGAATACTATGTACATGATATCTTTGAAACTCATAAACTGTCATAAAACCATGCATATTGGAAGGCACGTATCTTGCTGTCTCAAATAGTTTTTATTCAATTGTTTTTGTTTTTGTTTTTGTTATAGTTTTTGTTTTTGTTTTTGTTTTTGTTTTTGTTTTTGTTTTTTTTTTTTTTTTTGTTTTTGTTTTTGTTTTTGTTTTTGTTTTTGTTTTTTTTTTAGCGCTAGAAAGTTCATTTATTTAGATTGTTATAATTACATATAGAAAAAGAAAAAGGAAATGCCCCAAGGGGCTTGAGCTAAGAGCTCTCGATTGGGGCACTAGCCCTCGTTCACACCACCTCAGTGCAAATCTACCCATCACACATCCAAGAATATTTGAAGTGTGGGAGTTCCCATCATTTACTCCTCAACTGGAACGGCTGCAAACCTACCACCATCACACATCCAAGAACATTTGAAGTGTGAGTAAAAGCCCTGAACAGTGCCAAGCCAAAGCTATGTCATAGTCGCAGCCCCATTTTCTGAAGTGAGATATAGCCATAAGGGCAACATCATGGTTAAACACGTTTTTTATTTTTTGCACCGAGATCTCCTCTCCACCCATGGCAACCGCACATCTGTGCTTCCAAACAGCCCAGAGAGTAGTGCTGATGATGGAATGGCCCACCTTATTTTTAACCAACATCATAATCGCTGGCCATTAAACTGGTTGTGGTCGATTTGGAGGATGGGGGCAACCCATTCCCAGAAAGCCAAGATACATGTGTCCAATTTCTTCCTCATTGCCATATTTCAGTGGGTAACTAGTTTCTTCCACAAATTTCCTTTGGAGCACCCGAGGGTTTTAGTGGCTAGACCACTTCATTAGGTGAGCCACATGAACATCTATATTTTCTTTGCACAATGTGATTGCCAACATTTCTTTAGCTAATTTACATAGCGGATCTAGTTAGATTGATTACGGAAGACACCGCGAGGAGATCATCACCGGATAGAGCTTTGTATATTGTGCTCCACGAGAGAGTGAGTTTTTGTTGTTTAACACCCAAATATCCTCACGTCCTTCAATTTCGATAACATACTAACACGGCTCATTGCATGCGGCGGGTTCCTCCAATCATTAACTTGACCTTAGTCCATGACTACCGGCAATTGTTTTCCGTGCTCTATAGGTCCTTTAGGAGAGATATTCGGCACATTCCCATTTTCTCTGATTCTTGGGTGTCCAGAGCTAATGGGTAGTCCTCTTCGGTATTGATCATTGGGCTCCAAAAGATTAAGAGATTTCCTGAATGCCATGTGGCTTGTGCTCCGGTCTAAACATCTTTAACTCCCATCCAAGCTTCTAGGATCTTTCGCATAACTGGGAAAAATACCAGGTGCTATTTTGAAATCACTAAAGCATGCAAATTTACAAAGCGGCGGCGAGGGGATGGCTTAGAGGTTCTTTGGGCTTGCTTTTGCCAAGCGATTGCCTAATAAATTGAGATAAAAAATCTACCTTTTGGTTGAGAGCATCCCATCTGAGCTTGAAGATAAGGGCTTGGAAGTGTGTTAACAGTTTTTTTTTGCTGCCTAAGCCTCCAAGCATCTTAGGTTTGCACACTTACATCCATGCTATTTTAGGTAAAAGCCGCGGATGAACCCTCTTATGAACTGCTCCATGTGTTGATATACATATTTGGGAGCCAACAGCACCAAAGACACATAATCGAGCTGTTGAGTACACAATTAGCTATAGTGATCCGACCCGCTATTGAAAGACCCTTGCTTGACTATAGGTTTATTCTTTTTTTCAATTTATCAAGAAAGGAGTTCCAAGTACCTAGAGGAAGAGCTCCTATTGTCAAGGGTAATCCTAATAGTTTGGAGGCCATATAATTGAGCATTTCTTTGTTATTCAAACATACTCGATTGAAGGTCTTTGAAAGCCTTAATTGTCTCAAGGTAGTTGTTGAAATTTGGAATCGTCATACCTTGAGAATATAAATGTGTCATCGACAAAACTGTTGTATGGTTAGCTGGATCCCGAGATGTAAAAAGAAGTTTGATCCCATTGATCTCTTTGTTTTAAGCTTTTCGATTTGCCCCAAGAGAGTCGAGAACATTTGCTAGTAGAATAAATATATAAGGGACAAGTGGGCAGCCACATGCGTACACCCTTCACGAGAGGAAAAAGTTGGGTTGGACTGCCATTGATGAGGATTGATGCAGAAGCTGACTTGTTAAGCCCCATGACCATGTTTATAAATTTTTTCCCAAAGCTAGTTTGCCCATGACTTCCCTAATGGAATCCCATCTCACTATATCGAAAGCGCATTTAAAATCCAATTTGAGCATGATGCATTTCTTCTTACTTTGTTCATCCCAATGCAGGCCTTTGCAGGCGGCCAAGTAATTTGATAGAATGTTTCTACCTAGTACGAATGATGCCTGTTCTGCCCTTATTAGCTTGCACAATATTGGCTTAAGTCGATTTGCAAAGAGCTTAGCCATAAGCTTGTAGGTCATATTTGTGAGAGCAATTGGACGCCATTCTTCAATAGTAGATGGCTTTCCACCTTTGGGATTAAGGCAAGAAAGCCAGTGGATAGTGAAGGGTGCAGGCTCTCAAACATCCAAGCACCATGTAAAGGTTGTTGTTAGATCATCACCAAGCTCATCCTCGGGGAAAAATTTAGGGGGAAGCCGTCGGGGGCCAGGCGATTTGCCATATGCCATTCCCTTGAGGGTGGAATAAACTTAGATCCTTTATTCTTGTTAAGTTACGCGGAAACATTACTCCCAATTCATAGTATAGTTGAAGCCTTACTTAGAGTGGGGCTTATCTGAGCAACTAATAACATCTCTAGATTCTGCACCTTAAAGGAGCTTTAGCTTTGCCAATCTGAGCCACATACTTGGTATAGCTAGCTGTGGTGCCTATGATAATAGCAAGACTATTACAAGAAACAATAAGTAAAAAGGATCTTACGGTGGCGGTGACTTCATAACTAGTTAGAAAGAACATTCCGGATCACATGTGTATATCTCATACAACAATTGTCGGGGAATATTGCCACAATCACGAGAAAAGATTCTTGACCATCAAAGGTTAGCATTCTCTAAATTGTCCACATTTGCAGGTACATTGTGATAAGGCGGAGTCCACATGTTTACCCTCGGCTAGATCACTTGGCCCATGTATTAAATAAAATAGTAAAATTGAATTTATCTAGATGGACACATTCCACTTGCATAAGCTTAAAAAGTTGAAAAACTTTCTTGAAAGCCCATGTATTATATATACGAGGGGAATCGGTGTTATCAAGACAACACATTGTGGATTAAATCTTTGGAAAACTACTCCAGCCCCTCTCTTGCTATTTAACACTTTTTCCATATATATTGACCTACCTAGAAACCTTGTTGCATTCAGGTCCATTCTTGGATATTTGAACATGGATCCTCGCCATGATACAAAGACTTCTCATTATTGCGTGCATTCAAGAGGTGGCTGGTAATGCAAAAGAAAGTTGTCAACTTGTTTTAATTGATTCATAATAACTTCACCAGTTCCTTCACCTTACATAGTACAACTAATTTTACCACGGTAATTACTAGTTCATCTAGTCTAGAGTAATAGTCCCGTCTAAATCGCATACACCTTTGGCTAGTTCTAGTCCAGACTCTAGCGAAGTAATAAAGTGTGGGTGAGAATGTAAATGATTTCTTGCATAATAGCATCTTGAATTTGGCTATACATGCCATACATTATTTCATGTATAAAAACTTACTTCATGTGGCTTAATACCATCATGTTGCATTTGTTACAAGAATATCGTGGACTGCATTGTGAACCTCTTGTTGTGCATCAACGAGAACATGCCTTGGAGCAAGCTATGAAATGGAAGAAAAAAAAAATCCGTCGGGAAAAAGGGGAAAGGAAAAAAAAGGAGAACGGGAAGTGGAGGGAAAAGCAGGATTGGGGGGATGTGCAAGGAAAAGGAAAAAGGAAAGTGTGTAGAAAAATGGGAAAAAGGGAAAGAAAGGGAAATGTAGGATAGAGCAAAAGGCAAAAGGAAAGGGAAACGATACTCGAGTGCACAAAAACCTCTTATAGCCCATCAATGTTGGGCTTGGTTTCTATTATATAAGATTTATGAAAAGGAGTTGAGCTAAACATGTTTCCGTCCACACAGGTTTCCAACTTATACCCAGCAAAACACTGGGCTCCATTACTAGTATGTAGTTAACGGTATTGGTGAGGTGATGGCACCAAGACCATGTGAGGCTACTGTGCTTTTGTGCTCCTTATGCTTTGTGCTCCTCATGCTCTTCTGATCTTGAAACTTTTAAAATTTAATGATAGAGGGGTGCAAATTTACTTATTTGGTATTCAAACTGACTTAGACTTGACTTTGTCTGAGAACTTGGATAAGCAATATACTTGGTTTTCAAATTGAATTATTTGTGAAGAGAACTTGGATAAACAATGTACTTGGCATTTCAATTTGGCTTCACTATGGTTCTAATTGTCTTAATGGACGATGGTGTAACGTAGTCTTGCAAGTCCGACCATAAATTAGGAGTGGCAACTTAGAGGAGCATAGGGCTTAATATATATTTCGTCGGTGGGTGGTGAAAGAATGAAAGGGGCGAGATTTCTTTGCATGGTATGGTAATCTCCAAGAGTATCTACTTTAATGCAAAAATCCTTGAAAGGATGAGGATGGGACGTGTGGAATGATGGCGATTGTGCCAGCCTGGCAGAGTGTTAAATCGGTGGTCTATATAAGAGTGGGAGGGGGGAAGGGGTGGAGTGAAAGGACCACCCTTCGAGTGCCATGGAGATGATCAATACTATGCCGAGCCAGTGCTTGGAAAGGTGGAGAAAAGGGATATGAAAAAAGGGAAAGGGAAAGAGAAAAGGAAAAGGGGGAGGAAGAGGGGGAAATGGAAGGGAAAAATGGTACGGAGAGAAAGGGCTGGGAAAGAAGGAGAGCTATGATGCACTGCAGGGTGTGCATGACTGAAGGAGTCATGCATGAGGAGGCACGGGATCGTGCGTGATGATGGGATCATCGTTAAGATGTTCTCTATGCCACGATGCACGGCATGTGCACATGATCATAGGGGGGTCATGATGAGGTGAGCGTGATCATGCAATGGGATCGTCTGGAATGTTCCCTAGCCTAAACCCCCAGGGGCATGATGCACTGCGGGTGTACACGATCAAGGGGATCTTGTACAAGGTAGCACCCGATCATGGGCGATGATATGATCGTCTTAAATGGTCCTTAACTCAAATCCTTTGGGCCATGATCGAGTGCAAGGTAGTAGGGGTAACCTTGAGCTAGTAGTTCGGCTCAAGGAGGTAATTAGGGGGGTGGTCCCCTAAAATCACAAACTTATTAACTTAAATAACGTAATGTGCTACTTGTGCAGGTCAGTGAAGGGACGCATGGAGAAGGGAGCAAGTTACGAGAAGACAGGAGTCATAGATTTTAGAGTTAACTATGAACTCCTAAATTTATTGTAATAATATTATGTGTGCATACTTTTATAATAATACTTGTTACAACTATATAATTTTGTATAACTTATAAATATAGCTTTATATTATAATTACATAATAAGTAATTAACGGAAAGTTGATCTTTTCAATAAAGTTAAGCTCCTATATTCATGTTGTGAGTTTTTGTGGTACATTGCGGGTTAGCCACCTTAAGCGTAATCTTGGGGGCAGCATTATCCTAAGGGGAGAATGTGATGTTCCCCTGAAATATGCGCTATAAATACATATATTTCTGGACTACATCACTGTACAAGTCTACTTTAGTAACCTTGTACACCATAGTAGGTGGAAAAGGGAGCATGGCGAAGTTATTCATATAACTTAGCCAACCTTAGGCATAGGGCCATTTCCACATGGCCTCACCCTATTGGGCACCCGCCACATGGAAGCACCCCATTGGAGCCATGTGGCAGTGACATGGAACCCTAGCGATATAAATGGCCAAACCCTAACCCTAGGCCATTTTTTTGGTTCTAACAGTCTTGGAACCTTGTTTGCTTTCGAAACTCCGTTTCAAGAACTGTCTGTTGTGGCACAGCATAGCACAGCAGCTCCCAGAGCGTGCATGCACCAGTAGAAGTGGAAGCTACTTCGAACCCCTTGAAGACCGTGGAGATGGGAGCGGGGAGGGAGTTCCTCAAGAGCAGATATTTGGATTAGAGTCCTTTGTAGAGTCATCCGGAAGAATTAGGATTCGGATGAGTTAGCATTCGTATCTCTAATAGAGCCATCCTAGAACCCTCAATCTAGATCTTGAATCTAATCAATGAACCCTAAGCGTGAGTTAGATGCATGTGATTATGATTAGATGTTATTCTCGTTATTTATCATGTTATGTGCATATGTGATATTGGTTGATCATGTTTGCTTCTCTTGTATTGGGAAGGGGTAGAGACCTAGTAGCCATTATTTAGATGATGCTCCTAGTTTAGACCCCTTAGTTAGATTAGTTGCGGCTTTGTGCATAGGGACCCACCCGACTCACAGGGGGGCTATGATGTGACTTAGCACCATACAAGCGGGGCTAGTGGCAAAGTGGAGGGAGGTCCCTGTTGGCGTGGTTCTTGGGGACCCATAGCGGGCTAGGCCTATAGTAGGTCACTTCGAGTAGGCAGGGTATGGGTCCAACACCTCCTGGGGAAATGGTGTCACCCTGCCTCTCAAGAGTTGCAGGTGTCGGCCTGGCTCTTGACCCGGGGGTTTGGTCCGAGTGCGAATCGTGTGTCACCACGATTCTCTAGCCGCCAGTGGAGCCACTAGACCTCGAAAAGGGGAGATGCAACCCTTCCTGTCCCATCGGACTGGGGATGCAACCCAGAGTAGTCTGGATGGGTGATGCCATGAGATTGTGTATCCGATAGTCATGCGAGCCGATTTGCCCGTCTGCATAGTATGCATAGGAGGGGCAGATGGAGTGTTCAACCCTAGCCATTGTCTATAGCCAGCCCTACCATTGTTATATCTCGGTCTGCCTTATCTTGAGGCCCAGCCGTCAGTCTACCTCCTACTATTATAGGAGCTTATAGGGGAAAGGTGCACAAGACACCTTCATATCCCATTCCTGCACCATGGCCATCCCAGGTACGGGATAGACGGAGGGCCCATGCGGCAGGTGTGCTGGATGGGGAATTTCTCGCGAGATGTACGATGGGGCGTCGTATATTTAGTGGGAAGCATCGCATATATCGACCACAGGAGCCAACCAGAAACAAGATGGAATGCCCTCTGTTTAGTTGGGGGCCATGCGTTGGGATAGGACACCAAGAGGATGCACCGTCAGTCCAATGTACTGTTAAACAAACCTTATAGCCAGGACCACGTGGTTGGACCTCAAGACAATGAAAGACATAGTGCTCAAGAGTCTCAGCGTCTGAAAAGGCGAGGCGGGGGCATTAACACTCGACCACACGTGCATAATCGCCACCATAGTACAGAGACTTTAGGGTGGAGCAACCTATCCCAAAGCCATCGCCATATCACGACACAAAGTGGGGTACGTGGAACTGTAGGTGCCACCCATCTAGCAAGCTGGAGGGGTTGTGGTGCTAAAAGAAGGCAATATACTGATCTGACAAAGTTCTTGCCTTTGTGAATATTTTCATGACAGTCCCATGGCACCCTTTCGGCAACTCCAACTTGCACTATAAGAGCAAAATCTTCTGTGACCTTCTCCCATAGAAACACATCCCAATGAGAGAGAGCAGGAATTTTGCACGAGACTTGGCATTCTATGGAATGGGAAAACAAAAATTTGCCATTCAAATTTTAAGGCTTGATTCAATTTGAAGTGGTAGAATGACCTAGTAGGAGAAGCAATTCTTAATATTGCATGGAGCTTTTAGCATCATGCGGTCGAATTCATGGTCGAGTGAGTGATCCATGAAAAGTTGGAGTAAACTTCCTATTAGCGATCAATTCATAGATCCTTCATCTACAAATCGACTTATGTTTTTGTGCGTCTCAAAGCCATCCATTCAATGTATTCTTAGAAGGTTGCATTCGGACCGGGGATTGTCTTCATCGTTCTGCATTTTTGCTAAGTATGGATGCAATCTTTCTTTTCCTATCTGCTCTTGGATGGCGGTGGAATTACGGATACCAAAACCTTTACGATTGTTCAAGTAGAAATGTCAACAAATGAAGCGATTCCATGGTCAATAGCAAATGCAGTAGCATTTGGTTCGACCATTGAATGTTAAGCGCTAGTTAAGCGAGAATACAAGAGAAGAAAGCAACTTAATCGTTGAACATTCTAGTGGAAATTTCGAGTTCAACTTGCATCTACAAGCTGCACAAAGGGTTCCTTTATCAATGTAATGTATTCTGTATTTAATTGATCACATGACACAAGGAACTCTGGGACGAATGTCTCTTAGAAAAAAAAATAATATATAGGCCTTTTAGCAAATGTAAAAGAAATATTTGATGGAGGAAAATTTTGTCATTGTTTACAAATCAGATATAAGATTGGATGTTGTTTGTAGACCAATTGTACTATTTCATTAGACAACTTTGGTCTAGATATTGACATGAATGAAGCATGGGATGAAATTATCTTAAATTTACAAAGGCAAGCTGCTTTAGTGGAGAGGTTGAAGTTATCCTTGGCGGTAGAATTCAAGTAGCTAAGTCGGTATTGAACAATACACATATTTATTTGGTTTCGGTTCTATTGGCTCCGGCTTCTAAGTTTTGAGAGATAAAAAAGATTGTAAGAGATTTTGTATGGTGTACCAGATCAAGAAGGCTTTGTGAAGGTGGCGTGGAAGAAATGTATGTTGTTTAAACAACAAGGAGGACTCGGTATATTGGATCTTTCTTTACAGGGTAAGGTCTTAGCTTCTAAGCTATTGTTGATTTGTTGAAAGATGATTGTGCATCACCGGTATGAAGTTACTTAAACAATCAAGGTAAAAAAGTGTATGGTTTTTCATAAGCGAGGTGTGAGAATTGAGCTCCCTTGGGCATTGTTATATCCATTGAAAGCTTATTCACATGCCTCTCCAGTCTTGAAAGGCTTGCCGGGCACGGAAGGTAGTCAGCCAGTGATTACATTTGATTGGGAAGCTTGTCTCGGGCATCGTCCCCTTTACGTGGTTGCCTTTGTATACTCATGGACAACTACACCCGGTTGTAGAATTTATGCATGTGCATTCCCAAGCGAGGTGGAGGAGAGCGGTATTATTTCTATTGAGCAGTGGTATTTTGGTATTGACATTGCTCCTTGGCAATGGTTTGAGGAGACATATGGGTTGTTGGATAAAGATATCACTATATGGGCTTATGTAGCAAGTGCTCTTCCTCTAATTAAGAAGGTGGGTAACAAGAGATCTTTGGAACTTTGTTCAAGGTATTAAAGGAGAAGAAGCTAGTAAGTTCATGCTCTGATTGCTTACCTCCTCAAGTATTTTATCACCTTCTCGAAAATGGCACTTACAGACTTTGTCTTCTCAATGGCAATCCATCTAGAACCTTGTTTGGTCTAAATATAATCCTCCAAAGGTAAATGTTCTACTTTGGCAGGTGATTCATCGCTCTTTGAGAGTTAATCAGATGGTTCATCGCTTTAAGCCGGGAGTAAGCCCACTTTGCCCAATGTGTGGCGGTGCATTGAAACATTGGAGCCTTGTTTATATTTGTGTCTTGAGTGAGTAGTCTTAGGTCCTGGCTGCATTCTCTTTTTGGAGTATCTTTGGATAGTCTGCACTTTCTTTTGGGTATTTATCCAAATCAGTGGACTGCTTCTAAAAGGATTGCATTTCACATGGCAAAGTCTTGGCTAATCTGGAGCGTATAGAAGCGAAGGCGAAGAAAGGTCTAATCAGGTGATGCTTCAAGAAATTCGTAAGAAGTTGTATAATTGCTTTCAGATCTCCAATTGGCCTGATCGTATTAAAATTCCAATATGGAGTGATCATCTAAAAGTGATTGATGCTTCAGGGACATTTCTTACTTTTGGAAGTATTTTGTAATATTTTGAGTGTATAATATGAAGTAAAACACGTTCTTAAAAAAAAAAAACTTTGGAACAGGTGAGCCTGCATAATGATTGGTAGTGGATTTCAATTTTGATGGAAGGCTTTTTGCCTTGAACGAGCATGGAGGAAATATGCGCTAGGTAGCAATAATAAGTTTTTAACCATAATAAATTTGCCCCTAACATCCTTCCATTAGGAGAGTAAGCTAATAAGAAATGTATTGAAAGCATTATTGCTAATTATACAAGTCAATTGATAAAGAGAGAAAGGTCAACACACTCAATATGTTATGAGCATAAGAGACATAAAAACATCGGGCAGGAGATGTTTAGTTTACGGGCATAAGGAATATATAAATACAATGGAGGTGCTCACACTATGCGCCAAAATGCATATATAAATAAACTGATTGGGGGTTGCAATTATTGCAAAGATACAAGGCCATATGGGTTTTTTAGGTTGGTAACCCCATGCTTGAGATGGCATAATGTGGCCCACAAGGATCAAAAAAGAGCTGGTTTGCAATGGCATGGAAACTGTATGGTTATGGGAATTGCTATTTTTGGTTTTCCTAAATCTTGAAACTATGATGTATGGGAAAGGTAGGGTTAGGCCATTTTTTTTCTCTTGTTGGTATTACTTTTGGATAGGCAACTTAATCTTCCCTTCTTAATTTTCTTTGAATAAAGTGAATTCAACGTGTTTTGAGGTACCTTGGGCATTAATAATAGTATTTGTATAATGAGAAAGGGAGAATTACAACCAAAGCGTAAATCGTAGTGAAATATGCTTGATTGAGCTTTCAAAAGCTTGAAAGTATTAAGGAATATCTGAGAAATAATGTGGAAATGGATTGTCCGGATCTGCCATTTGGCAAGCATACAGATTGCATCAAATTTCATAGAAAAAGTAAGTCTGAGATCTAGCATGCAAGAAAGGGCCATCTTACCTCACGGCAACCGCATTGGAACCACCATTAGACACCCACTCCTCTCAAATCTCTACATTCGACGGCGTTTCTCATTTGGGCTGCGCACACACAAAGCACGTCTGCGTTAAATGTGGCACGATTAGGCGTCGAAAATGGCCATGTTTGGCGTTAAAATGAGTAAAAAATGCGTTAAAACTAGGATTAGATGCGTCAATGTTGGGGACATCTTGACATGCGGAGACCTACTAGACAAATCGTAACCTCTCACAAGAATTCTAGAACCTACCAAATTGTAACCTCTTACGCAAGATGATTCCGGCTTGACATCAAATAACTTGCTCCCCATCTTGAAATCAACTAACTTGCTACCCACGGGCTTATCTAAAACCCCAACCCATGTCTTCCACGAAACCCACAAATAAAAACAAGCAACACAAATTTATGCGAGAAGAAAAAGCTTTTCAAATTTGATCATTTATATGGATCCGCATCTTCACAAGGTAATCATCTAAAAATCAAGTCGCAAATTTTTCGAAAAGAATTGAGAACATTAGCAGAAGAAAAAAAAGTGGTTTGCATTATTGCGGACAAAGTTTTTGGCAAGAGTTGGGGCCGATAATTGATTGGGCTTTCGAAGCACATAATGTTTGTGTTTATGGCATATGGGCAAACCGAAATGGGCAAAACACAGAATACCGAATAACATGCATGGATGAATGGGTATAGGAAGGGACGAAATCAAACCCCAGCATAACTCTCAGACACCTTTTTCGTGAGTGCTACCTTTGCTTTGAGCATGCTCAAGATTTACAAGCCCTCCATGTGCCATCGCTTATTTGCAAGTCCATAGAACAAAAAAAAAACAAGCAACACAAATTTGCCTCTATTAGCAACACACAAACAAAAACATGCATCAATAAAAACCATTCAAGCTCGCCCTTTATAGTTTATTTTATTCTTCTCCATGGGCTCACCCCGCAAGAAGCCCTAAAAGGCGTGCCCCTTCCTCTGCAGCCCGAATGCCGGGGGTTCACCTCTATATAAGGGGCATATGGCGTATCGTGCATCAAGTCGGGAGAAACCCCCTCGTATATAGCTGACCCTCCATAGAAACCCTATATATACGGTCCCATCCGTCGAAGAATCATACCCGATTCTATACTTTTACACCCAGTGTAAGCACTTCTTGCCCTACCCTCAACCTTATTTTTACGTCCATTTTTCATTCATGTATCCTACCCTCTACCATATTTTTACATCCAGTCCGCAAAAGTTACATCCAGTCAATATTTAGGGTTCTTCCTGGCGCCATTTGAGTTCAATGGTCACTCCAAACAAGATGCTAACGCATTGCCCTTTAGAGGAGCCATTGATGCATGCATAATTACTCTCGGACTTTCTTGTATTATTAGCCTAGGTTCAAAAGTTCTTTTATTCTAACATCTTCATTCACGTATCTTACAGTACGAAAGTGTTTATGTAATCAATGTTGAGGGGTGATTTGTTGTTTGCAATGAGGTTTTTGAAACTGAGAGGGATGATTTGTTCAAAGGACATATCTTGCTAAATCATTGTTTGGAAATGCCATATGCCATGGGCCATCGTACCAAGATCAAGAACTACAATCATGGAAGCTTTAGGCCTAATTCCAGACTGATAAAACATAAAAACAATGAAATAACATGCAATTTTTAATAACAAATAAAATGGAAAATTTGAAACTCCCAACTTCATTGTGTAACTATTATACCAAAACACGAATGAACATAATAGTGTAATTACCCAAAATGCAAAGGGAGGGAAAATGTTACATTTCAAAAGCTTAGAAGTTCACCTTCCATTTTCCCTCATTCTACGTGCATCTTAAAAAGTGTGCAAAGTAAGACATTGGAGTCACTTTGTGGGCAGCCCTGCTTATTCACATAATCAGTTGTACCCCATAGTGCCACATATAAAACAGAATGTGGTTCTATTTACATTGTCAAAGTGGACCAAGACAAAAACCAACACGCTTGTTTCCAAAATCAAATACAGTGTGATACACACCCATGAAGACATCACCAAGAATCCTGCCACAAATCAATGGCTCACTACCCATAAAAGATGATGGCAAACAAATATCAAATAGAGCAAAGGTATTAAGTACATACCAGAGTGGTCCAGCAGGGGGTGCTACATCCAGGCCAATCAATCCACTCACACATTGAGCCTGTTTTCCTTCACCAGCTTGCAGAATGTACTGGAGCACAACAGAATATTATATACCTACACCAAATGCAAAATGCCAAGAAACAATAAACCAACCACTACCTGCTCGGGTGTAAGCTCAAATGTGTTATTTCCAATGGTGAACTGCACGGTCAGCAACTGTGACACACACAATCTACTGTGGACTCCCCATTTGGGCTTGGTATTTTCTCGCAAAGCTTGAATAAAGATAAGACAAATTTTTGGACAAGATCAAAACACTATAGTACACATGCTAATCATGAGCAATATAAATACCAGTGGTGACAGGTTTTAAAAGCCTACTTGCTTCAAGTAAGTGAGGATCTGGTCTTTAGTCCGATTTTGTCTAAGCTGATTTTGAACCCAAATAACAGCCATCTCACAGATTGTACACACAACATCATCATTTGGAGCATTTGAATATTCCTTTTCCAAAATGCTTGCAATCTGTGGCCTGTTAAAAGAAATGATCAGCATTTGCTCTAGAAAGTTCCAGTTAAATGCAATCTTGTACCATTATTGACTACCTTTCAGATACCAAGCTGAGCGCATACTTTATCTGGTGCCAGCTGCAATATAACATGTCAATCTATGCTTAGGCATCTTCAAAACAATCAAAACATATATTAGCTTCAGAAACTAAGCGGCAACCTGTGAAGCAGCAGCTCAACATTAATATCTCCATATTGAGAGACAACCATCTTGCACTCCTGACTGATCACTCCAGCAGCATGGTTTGAATTCCATTTAGGTCTAAATGAAGAGAGCAAATCTTTGCAACAATGTGGCATTCATTTTTTGGTCAAACCGGCAAGCTTGACCATGGATTTAGCAAGCTTCAACATTATTCTATTTTTCCCTTCGAAAAGTCCAAGCAGATGCAGCATGAGCTACTAAGCATGGCATATGTTTTTATTGTCAACAGGATTGCACCTTCTTCAAATTTTCTATATTCTTTTTGATGTAATAGTCTGGATAAGTGAGAAGTGATTTCCAGAAGACATCCAGAAGTGAGACGAAGGGCGAGGAAATTCAGACAATCTTATTTCTAACAATGCAAAAGAGATAATATTTGGGGAAGACATGTTACTCTACAAAGACTTGTTACACTTAACAACCAAAATATTGGTAGTTACAGTGGGCCTTTGGATTCCTGTGACAACTATATGCCTACATGGATGCCCAGAGGACTGTCCTAAGTAGCAGTTAAAAATAAATTCTGATAGACCAGATAGGCCTTCATGCATGCAACCATTTTACAGCTGTGGATGCAATCATATGGTCACACAACATAATGGTGGTTGGTTGAGAGAAAATACCTCATCAGAATTACTGTAATCAATCACATCAGTTTCAACTAAAAGCGAAGACAGGTTCTGGTAGTCATCCTGTAACCTCCCCAGAATTACTGACATTCTTGAGAACATCATTAAACTTTGCAAGTTCTACAAACCTCAAAGTTTGCCAAGCGAAGGACACTAGCCTCTGATGGAGATAGTCTTGCAATTTCGTCTGTTGAAACCAGCTTTTCCCTGAATATGCAAAAATGACACTTAGTTGCACAAAAAACTATCAGATTAATGAAGGCGAGTACCTTGCTTGCATGACGTTGAGTAAGGCAATGTGAATTCTTTTGACTGCCTGCATGAATAGAAGGGATAAGTGTAAGAAGCATATGTAAACGTTCTTAATGACTATCAATGTCACTAAGGCCTACTGAACTTGAAGAATAGAGATATATAGGGTGCACCTGAACTGTTGCATATGAATCTTCCCAGGCTCGCCTGCGTGCTCTTAAATCTGCCATGCGCAGATCTGCCTGCAAATTATAGTTCATTTAAGTTGGGATTCCATAAACTCTATTTTATCATTAAGTCAGGATTGGAGATTACGCACTTCAAGTCCTCCATCATTCCAGTGTTCATTAGCTGCCATTCTTATTTCTGTAGTTGAAATTTCTCCAATTCCCTACATATGATACCACACAATAAACTTAGCAATGCCTTAGATAGAGGGATAGAATAAACTTGTGCAACTGTACAACCGTCTGTACAAAAGGAAAACCAATGCCTTACCATAGCTATCCTTCTTATCCGCTGAACCTTTGCTCTAGCCTTCATATCAAGCTTTTCAGCATCCTGGCGTGCCCGAGCTAGTTATAGAAATCTATGGAACGTTAGATTCACATCTACATATTCAAATGGTACCTTAAAGCAGCATATTTATGTGTACATAACATACCATCAAGTTTAAGGAATTCGGACCCAATAATAGCCACATCTTGACGAGCACGTATATCCATCATTGATAGCTGACTGAAATACCATGAACTGTAGGACTCAGAGAAATTCACCATAGTAGAAAATGGGAGGGGCCAATACTTACCGGGCTAGAACAACCAGGTCCTTTCGAGCTTTCTCATCAAGATTTTGTGCCGCTGTGGTCATGCTAGATTTTTATGTGGCAGGGACGAAAAAACTTCAAAACATTACCTCCGAAACACCAAATCCTAAAACGTTTTTCTGGCATGTGCGCTTCGGATTCAAACCCCTAAAATGTACTCTTACGCCTTAGCAGCTCCAAGAAATCCATCCCCGGACCGTGGAAAATGCATACATCTGGGCGCCAAAACGTATGAGCGCCCGCATGACCCCTCTGTATTCTACGGAATACATATGTGAACCCCCCGGGCCCGAATGCCATATGTGGCCATGGTTCCACCTTCGCATTTCTAAAAGAAAAATGCCAAACTCGTATATGCTCGAATTGGCCCTGCCAAGTCAGCTTTGTACAGCTTTTTGCTACGAATACCCTCACTTAATCTTCTAAATCATATGGTATAAAAAACTATTTTCACAACTTTTAAACCTTATTGCAATAACAATTTGTTCATCTCACGAGCTTGCTCAAAACATCGATGCTCTCGAGCACCTCACAAGTGTATGACAATATCATGTTTTAAGGGTTGGAGGGTTTCACAAGCAATCAAGATGGTATTACATGGTTTTACATTGGTCAAACAACATATATAGAATGGGATTGTTTGGCTATAACGACCAATGCTCTTTGAATATATATCCGAAATATATGCCATTGAAGCAACCAATGCCTTAAAATGTGGTAGCGTTGAGCATTTTCTTTGTGGAGAGAACTGGTTATGACAAAAAAGAGAGCATATAATTAAGGAAAGTATAACTGTTGCATGGGCTAAAAGGGGGGAAAAAAAGAAAATAGAGAGAATAATTTAATTAAAAAGTAATCTTGAGTGTGAGAAAAAAAATTTGGACCATTTCTCGATTTATACATGTCATCCTTGTGCAGGGGCCATGCTAATCTTCTCTATATTGTTCCAATTTTATCGGATGTCCCGAAGGACAATAAAACAAACAAAGCTGTGTTTTTTATAAGCCCTTCTTACTTATCATTTGTTCCAGTGTTATATTGGGCGACACATTGTGAGTTTCTGTTTTAGGGTTGTTTTCTCCCCTCCTTTTCCCCTCACGAATGCTACTGGATCCTCCAGATATCTATGATTCTCGAAAGCAGCCTTTTGATACCAGTTAGACGTGAGAATTGCCTTGTTGAACGCCGCCTCAAAGAGGACAGACTTATGAGAATCTAGGCTTCTCCAGCCTTTCCATCATCATGATGATTAATGCCTCTAGATTTCTCGACCGATAATATAAGGCGGTGGCGTGAACGGTTTTATTGGCTAATTTGGCGTGGTAGATTGCATTATTTTATGCTTGTAATTCAACATTGCCGAAGCGCTTTGATCTTGGCTAGCATTGCATCTATCAGTCGTTGATACCTTAGAAGAATAATTATTTATGGCTTATTAGAACGGTATTTGCTCTTTGGTACTTTATCAGATCAACCTCTATTGCTTTTTCTCTGCAAGTTTCAGACTCAAAACCCCTTCTTTGTTAAAGGTCGAAGGAGACCATGCCATCTTTGCTTCACTATTACACCTAATTGATGGGGTACCTTATGCACTATCTCCGTCTGCCAACAAAAATCTTGTCAGAACCTTTAAGCAAGGGTAAGCTCGCGGACGTTCGGGGAAAATATACGCTATAAAAATATTATATTTCTGGGTCCATCACTATACTTAGGAAGTGGCATGGGTGCATATCTAAGTTAAGTATATAACTTAGATAACCTTAGGATAAGGCCCATGTTCCACATGGCCTTATCCTATTGGGCAACCGCCACATGGCCATATCCCATTGGAGCCACATGTCATCCCATGTGGACCCTAACCTATATTAACCTAAACCCTAACCATAGACCTCTTTTCCTGGCCCTAACACCTTGGGAACATTCTTTGCACTCGAAACTCCGTTTCAAGCGCCGATTTGTTGTGGCATAGCCTAGTGCAAAGGCCCCGAGAGGCGTGCACGATCTTGGAGTGAGCGCATCGATCACTTTGAGGATCATGGAGACGCCAAGAATGGGAGGGAGCACGCCGGGGAGCAGATATTTGGAGTAGTGTTCTTAGTAGTTCATCCGAAGTTAGCACTCCGGATGAGGGTAGTAGTTCGTATCTAGAGTAGAGCCATCCTAGAACCCTTATTCAACATCTTGAACCCTAATCAAGGAACCCTAACTGTAAGTTAGATATGTATGATTAGGTTAGATGTTATTCTGATGATTATCATGATATGAAGTTGTATGATGATGGTTGATCATGTTTGCTCCTCTTGTATTGGGAAGGGGGGTAGAGACCTAGTAGCCTTACTTAGTAATGCTCCTAGGTTAGACCCTTTAGTTCCTATTATATTGCGGCATGTGCATAGGAACCCACCAGGCTATGGGGGCTATGATGTGACTCAGCACTACATAACGGGGTTAGAGGAGATACGGAGGGAGGGCCCCTGCTGAGCGTGGCTACTGGGGACCCCGTAGCAAGCTAGGCTTATGGTCGGTCACTTCGTGTGGGCCGGGCATGGGTCCGACACCTCCTGGGGCAATGGTGTTGCCCTGCCTCTCAAGAGCTACAGGAGTTGGCCTGGCTCTTGTTTTGGGGGGTTAAGTCGGGGATGGATCGTGTGTCGCCACGATTCTCTAGCCGCCCGTGGAACCTCTAGACCCCGGGAAGGGGAGATGCAACCCTTCCTGCCTCAACGGGCTGAGGAGATGCAACCCGGAGTAGTCCGACGGGTGATACCGTGAGATTGCGTATCCGGAAGGCTAGAGTCATGCCAGAGCCCGATCTACCCCATCTGCAAAGTATGCACAGGAGGGGCGGATGGAGTGGTCAACCCTAGCCATTGTCTATAGCCAGCCCCGCCATTGTTATGACTGGATGTCGCTCTATCTTGAGGCCTAGCCGTCAGTCTACCTGGGTAGGAGCTCCCATGTTTTACGGCATATGTTATCTCTGTTGTAGCTATGGATATGTGGATGTGCTACCCTTCGAGGTAGTATGACGTATTGTTATTGCTAGTTCTGACGTTGTTTATGTTTCCGCTGTGATAGGAGCCCATAGGGAAGGGCAAGAGACACCTACCGTGTCCCCTTCACGTACTAGGGATACCACGAGGTGCGAGGATAGGCGGAGGGCCCGAGGCGGTCGAAAGGACCCGGATGTGGGATTTCCTACGGAGTGTACGGCCGGGTGCCGTGTATTTTGTAGGGAGCGTCACAATGGTATCAGAGCGATATTCGTGGTTGACCAAGAACTAGCACTGACCATGTCCCTAGTAAGTAGTCTAACAGGCCTTATAGGGTGTGGAATAAAAATTTCCACCATGGAACCTTGAAAATAAGGAAACATTTTCTCCTAGGTAGTGGGTCCGTAAGAATAGGCTAAGTTGTTAATGGGGGAAAAAGAATAAGTCAAATTAACATTCTAGTAAAGTTGGAGTGGAAATTATGCATCACCATCAGATTTCACCCAAAATGGGTTGAAGAATCATCCCAATCCGAGAACCGGGTGAAAAATGGCGCAAATTCATAATTGACACTTCAAACCATTAGGAAAAATTTGAAATTCATGGTATAACTAGTTATGGTTATTATTATGTAGTGCGGCGTTGTCGGGCTTTTCAACAGTTGAAGAGGTCGTTGTGTGATGGTTGGGTAGAAGAATCGATGTCGGTTGGAGGAGGCAAGTGTAATTCATTAATTTTGTGTATGTGGTATTTTGTTGGACTACATACAAATAGTCTCATTTTGTTGTGTCTTGATATGGAAGTAGTTTATATGATTTGTGTTTGGAAGTAGTGGAGATGAATTAGAATTCAAGTTTGTGACGATATGATTTAATAATCTTAGCTAATGAAGTTCATGCCGTTGGGATAGGAATATTGAGCACATTCTATGACGTAGTTTTGAAGTGACATAGTTGTTTGTGGGAAATGTGACAATTGAAATCTTTAAAGTGCAATGCGACAATGTAGTTGGAAAGAATATGGATTCGAATGTGCCACATAACGAAAATAATTTCAGAGTTGCTTGGTTGTTGTTTTCCTATGTGGAATAAATGAACCCCAAAAGAATGTCAATTCCTTCTAGGGTAATATAGATGAACATTGCAAGATTCATTGCTTGGTTGTTGTTTTCCTATGTGGAATGAACCCCAAAGAGAATGTCAATTCCTTCAAGGGTAATATAGAGGAACATTGCAAGATTCATTGACCATACGTAACATGGAACCTGAATATGCGACTGTTATGCATGTTTGTAAGAAATGCATATGCATAGTTGTAAAGGAATGTGAACATAGAAAATGAGCTTATCTCCAATACGACATTGTTAATGTTGTCCATCTTGCATTATATTTGAATGCACAAAGTGTGACTTCATTGTCGATTTTTAACAAAGGAGAAGTGATTTTGCAGATAGCATATTATATCGTACATCAAAAATGCTAGAGATAGTAAACCTTGGAAATCAACGCCATAGCTTCTACTACCATATGACGACCTCAACCCTTTTCTGGCTGTGGACAAACTTCCGGAAGTATGGTGTCAAGATTGTTGAAGTGTAGCTGCTAGGTTGAACAATTCATTTTCGACCTTGACTCGTGATGCAAGAATAGAAGTAGATTTGAATGGTGCTGTTTATGGTGCCAATACAACATCTGCTATCCAAAACAGAATCCTGGAATAAAATGATGTCAGGTGTAAAGATCTTACTCAAGAAACGACCATTGCAAAATATTATATATGGCAGCAAGATAAGAAAATTGGAGCATGTCAATGCACGAATGCAGTTATAGGCATTACTAAAACCTGATGCTGGAATAAACATGGCACTCGATAGTTCGACCTAAGCATGCAAAGCAACCACTATATGGTTTATAATATGCTCATGTCTAAAAGGCAATCATTGCTTACAACTAATCAAACCAAGTCCAAGTCGAGGAGGTGTACTTTGAACTTTCAAATGTAAAGCTGAGAGCTTACTTGTGTTTGTGCACACATAGCTCATTGACCGTGCTTTTCAACAGTGGGTTGTGGGTGCTTAGACCACACTCTAAGCTATAAACACCACTGGTGAAAAGGCTTTAATATTAGAACAAAAACATAAGATGTTAGACTTTAGTTTCATTTAATATAGCATCAGACATACCTCAATTCAAGTGTAGAACACATTGGTACTTGCAGCTATTGCATCTTTTTTTAAAAAAGGACATCGAAGGGACTAAGATACATGCATGCGCAGAGTAGCCAGTCAATAAATAATTTATAGTATCTCTACATTCTTGTTGGCACAACGTGATATATATATGCATCGTAACAATATATGCTTGCAATAGCTCATACATATATGAAGGAAAAAAGTTGTAGAATAAATGGATGTCCTATTGGAATATTAGCCATTGTATGATAGTATTAGTCTATTGATTAACAAAGAATAGCATCATACCTTGAATGTCAAGATGAGGTTGGGAAGGCGTGCTATATTATGGGTGTTTGCTGGATAAAAGCGTGCAATTCTTTGATCTAGTATCTTATTGCTCCATGCTCATGCATCTGCACATTGTGAAATCGCCTTCATGCATATAATTTTAAAGTAGTGCTGGAAGCAAATCTGCAAGCAAAACATCGGCAATACCATGAAGTGAAGGTGGGAAAAATACCTAGGTTGTTTTAGTTGGCGAGCTAAAGACTTATTCTCTATGCTGGGTTCACGGGGAAGTGCTCTTTTATTGTGTGAATGAGAGCAGATATGGTTAGAAGCTGACAAACGGAAGAAACCTACAAAAATAAGAAACCATTTGCAACCTCAATGCTAAACACTGCATTGCAATTGAAATGCAAACAAATGTAGATTAGAATAATGTGAAACCTCGTTACCTAAGTTATGAAAGAATCAACATGGAGCTGTTTACCCTTTATGGAGAGGATCGGATCATAAATGCCACTGTCGCCCATGAGCAAGACTTTCAGCATTTCGGACTCCAAAGCAAGATTCTATAAGCAATAGAGAAACTTGTAATAATGAAATCGGATAGGGAAGAAACTAAAAAGCCTGCACAGCACTATGGCTTCATATATATGCAACCAAGATGGAGAGAGAGAGAGATTCGTTTTGGAAAAATAAACTTACCAAAGACATCAGTGGAGTTGATGCTACTGTCATCTAAGAGAACAACTTCAATGAAGAACCATACAGTCTGCATTGTCTGCATTATGCTTCTCTTATATATAACAGATCCATGCCAACAACTAACAGGCATATCTCCCTGCCATCTGCAAGAACCAACACCGCTATTCGACCGATCAAAGCCGATATCCTGTTGAACAACCATGGCATGCATGCCGGGACACTACTGCCATTCTTATTCCTGAAACGAAGAGTGCAAATTAGGGCAGTGCAATCCAGATAAAACGAGATAAAATGCCCAACAGTGGAATCCATTTGCAGAGGTCACCAAGCAAACGGATGTAGAATAAATGGACCCATCCATGAAACAAACCTTATCATGCGCTCATGCCTTCTAAAATCCCCTTTTGCAGAACAAAAATCGATTTGCAGAAAAACATGTGATCGACATACATCTGTGACCTACATACATCTGTGACCTGTAACCTGTGATCAGCTAAGAGCTTGGAGATTCTTCAAAAAATGCGGAAGAAATGCGGATGCTCAAAATCCGTCAAGCCTTTGATGCGGCTTCTATAGCTTGTGGAATCGATTTTGTTATCAGGGTGGCTTTTTGAAAACAAATCTCAAAAACGGATCTCTCAAAGCCTATTGATGCTCTTCTTTAAAAATCCGTGAAGAAATATGTGATGCTCAAAATCTGTGGACTTTTGTGGTGCGCCGCTTCTATGGCCCCGTGGAGTATAAGCTTCTATGGCTACGTGGAGTCAGTTTCGCTATCAGGATGGCTTAGAAGATAGAGTTGTATCCGAGCAAGCGTGGCGGGCATGCAGAAGATAAGACACCATGGAAATCGGCCCCAAAATGAAAAGATTTTGATATGTCCGATTTTGGAATTCGAAATCCTTTCCGTGGCCAAAATATAAAAACCTTAGAAAAACCTTAAAAAAAAATCCAAAAAGTTTTGAACCGGAGGAAAACCAAATTTAAACAATAGGATACAACATTAACCATATACTAATAAATAGGTATACCGAGATAATTAATAAGGGGGGGGCTAATTAATAGGGCTATTAATGGTAGGCTTAATATTCCTAGAGCATCTTCCCTTTTAAATATCTTCTTGCCACCCCATTTTTCCCCTAACCTTGCCTAAACCTCCTTCCTTGATAGTCAAAGTTTAACTTAACCGGTTTGTTAACAGGTATGGCGTGCCAAATGCACACCCGAAAGTATAGCACAAGGCTTACACCTTCGATAGCAAAGGCGGGCGGGAGGAGGAAAGCAAGTGCCCGAGAGCACCTTTGTAGGGGAGGGAGGAGGAGTCGATCTAGCTCTGCAGGACGACACCTTCCATGCCTCCCAGGAGAAAGCCCAGAGCAGCTCCTCCGTGGAGATGCAGTGGACAGACGAGACCATCCACTTTAGTCAGTCGTCCGACGAGGAGGAGGATCAGCGGCAGCAGCAATAGCAGCAGCAGCAGCACCAGCAAGAGCTTGGGGTTGGCACCTCGAGCAAGAAGAAGGGCAAGGAGAAGGTGGCAGAATGGCCCGAGGAGAGGGCCCAAAGGAAGAAGAGGGAGCGAGAGAAGGAGGCAAGAAGGAAGGAGAAAAGGTCCAAAGAGGGACGGGACCCCCAAGGGGGAGTCCCCATCGAAGAACCTCGGCCGGGACCCCCACCGAGGGAGGAGGAGGAGGAGGAGGAGGAAAGCGGGCAGGAGCAGGAGGAGCCCGAGCATGACGCGGGGGAGCCATCAGACCCAAACGGCTGCCCACTATACCCCAAGTGGCCCAAGCCACCAAAGGTGGTGAAGAAGGAGAAGGTAGGATGGCCGGGAATTCACGCTCAAACAAGGCCAAGTGAATTCCAAAGATCGCAAGAAGAGTACCTCAGTAGATGGAAGAGGTACAATGATTGGTATCAGCGAGCGTAACGCAAAAAAGTACGTTAAGGGTGGGTGGTCGAAGAATCAGCCCAAGCCGCCACCACCAAGACCGAGCCACCAAAGAAGGTGCACCACGCGGGCCCAACTCTAGGCATGCCGCGTGTGTTCAGAGAGCAGATTGCACTAATCTCCTCATCGAGGAAGGCCCGTTCGGCGGCTCCTCGGGAGGTTATCGCAGAGTTCGGACGGACTCTGAGTGACACCCCGACCATCCGAGCCCCGCAGAGGCAAAGCAGAGGTGAGAGGTGACCCAACTTTTGAAGAAGGTAACCTCTCTGGCGATCCACTCAAGCGGGTGGACGGTGATGCCAAAGGACACACCGGGCGAGGAGGATCCGCAAGGAAAAGCCACGAAGACCTCCAATTTTGTAAACTATATAAATATAAGTTTTTCCCTGTATATTTTCATTATCTAAAAAAGTCCTTTTTCTCTGTAAATAAACCTCTTTCTTGATATGATAGTATTCTTGTATGAATTAAATGTGAGTATAATCCTTTGTATCATAATTAAAATGCTTAGAATTGTTTAATTAGCATAGAATTTTAGCACTAAAATCAAAATTTGGCTCAAAATTGACCGACGAGGGTGAGTCCGCCAAACGCCTCTGCATTACGGGAATGCAGGCCTGCTTTCCTGTGAACCACCCGAAAGTACCTCGATTTGGGGCAAAATTGATCTAAATTTTGTGCAAAAGATAGTAAAATGCTTAGAATTTGTTTAGAAATCTAGTTTAGTACTTAATGTCATTGGCCAAAACATCCAAAATAGCAAAAATCCATCGACCGGGTGAGTCCGCGCCAAATGCCTCTGCGTTCGCGACGCAGGCCCGTTTCGCACGTACCCACTCGAGTACCTCGAAATTGCACTTCTAGATGTCCAATTAGCATGAGATAAGTTCCTAGTTAGCTTAACATTGATCCAAATAGGCAGATTAGCATCTTACAACCCTCAGAGAAGTTTAGTTTTTTTAGAAATCGGCAAAAGCCCGGGTGAGTGCATGCAGTTTAAGCGCCTCTTCGTTATAGCCTGAGATCCCTTTCGCGTGAACCTACCCGAGTTGACCCATTTTGACATGGATTGGCCAAATTTGACCCAATAAACTGCCATGTAGTGTTTCTTGCCTTGTTTTGCTTAGATTTGCACTTATGGTACCTCAATTGGAGATCCATAGCCTTAGAACAAAGTTACATTTAGATCAAGAACCACGGGTAAAAAGCATGGTGTATCAAAAATCGCATTTTGGCCGCCACATTTTGCACCTTCTTTGTGGTAGAATCGGGTGGTGCATACCAGAAGCGGAGATTGAGGGAGTCTGAATTAATGGCGTCGGTTATTTTTGAATTGTATGCCACGTCATTGTCCCTCATTTCGAATTAAGAAATAATCACCTCTTCTTGTTTTTTGCAGCTTCTTGCTGATTGAACCCTAATGGAGTCGAATTGAATACCCACTTGGTTACACGATGAAATCTCTCCTCAAACAAGAGATTGTGCCCCATGAAGATCTAAAGAAGCTTTGGGGTGTGAGTTCCAAATAAATCACAGCTCTGGTATTTTCCTCAAATGTTTGTTCAAGCTGAAAAAATTAAGGCATATGTTTTCTTGTGCAGATTGAAGAACAATACAACGAGTCCATACAAATTTACAAAAGAATTACAAGCAAAGCCACATACATGGGTGGAATGGCTCCTGGAACACAGGCATGGCTTATTATACGCATATAAATGGGAGAACATTGGTGAAAGAGCTTCTCGGATTATTATAGAACTCAGGTGAGAAAGCGAGGCCGGTTCTTCTAGGCCGAGAAAGCATAGGCAAAACCAACCTGACCAGGAAGAAAATAGTAAAAGTGACAGGGGATGATGAAGATGATAGGGAAAAAACCAAATCAGGTTCCTTTAGACCACACATTCAATTTGAACTCACAATCAAAACAAAAAAGCAGAGCAATGTTCTGAGACCAAAACATGCCATTGCAGGTATGTTCAATTATTAGTTGTGTTACAACAGAAAGAAATCTCAAGCTTGACCTAGATTGTTTCTATCAACACAGAAAAGGTAACCTCAAATCCACTTCAAGAATCAGGTATGTCTACTACCATTTTGCATCATGTTGGTTGTATTGTCATGTTATGTCTCTATGATGCCATCGTGGGGCATTTAAGTGCAATGGATGCGAATGATAGATGAGGTATGTGTAGTCTGGTGAGTGGTGAGTTGTTGGCATGTTTGTTTGTGGTGTAGTGATGAGAATAATGCTAGCATTTGTGGTGTGGTGTGTCTCAGGTGGTGGAGTGGGCGTTGTGCTACCAATGGTGCCAATTATTGTTGCTATATTGTGGTAGCGTGGCATATGTGGAGTGATAGTAGTAGCAAGTGAGGTGTGGTGTACGATTGTGGTGTGGTGTAGGTTATTGTGCGCCAATAGTGGTGATAGTGCAGCCTATATTGTGTGGTGTATGCAGGTGTTGTGTGGTATGTCTTGTGTGGTGTGGTGTGTGATGTGGTGTGTGATGTGGTGTAGGTTATTATACCACCAATAGTGGCGAATGTATGCACCGTGTTGTGTGGTATGTATTGTGTGGTGTGGTGCGGGTTGTGTGCATAATAGTGGTGCATGTTGTGTGGTGTATGTATCGTGTTGTGTGGTATGTCTTGTGTGGTGTGGTGTGTGGTAGGTATTGTGCAGCCAATAGTGGTGAATGTTGTGTGGTGTGTGAAGTGTGTTGTGTGGTGTGTACTATGTTAGAAAGTGGTGTGTGGTGTGGTGTAAGTTTTTGTACGCCAATAGTGTTGAGCGTTGTGTGGAATTAATGAAGTGTGTTGTGTGGTGTATACTATGTTCAAGTGGTGTGTGGTGTGGTGTAAGTTTTGTCATGTGGTGAGGTGAACATTGTGTGGTGTGTGCAGCGTATATGTTGTGTGGTGTATAGTATATGGTGTGTGTGGTAGAGAGTACCTTGTATTTGTGTGGTGTGTGATTGTGGTCTTCCATCGAGACGCGTGGCTTACTATGTTAGGAGGCTGACATATATGTAATGTTTTGTTTCACGGACTATAGTAGACTTGTTGAAGGGAATGGTTGGCTGCAACATCAGCTAGGTTTGATAGATGCAAGCAACGATTGCAAGCAAGCGATGATAGGAAAAATGATATCAAAAGAAAAGATTGAGTTGATGAGCATAAAGCATCAAAATTAGAGCTGATTTGCACTGGATGGCAATCAATCATGAAACCAAATCGAAAAGCAAGGAGGGTGTTGGGGTTATAACCTAATTAAAGGATGAAGAGCTAAATGGTACAGGTGTTCCCGGGTCAATCAATTAAATAAGAAACTAAAGGGTAAACCGAAATTGAGCTAAAGGCATGTGAAGCCTTACTGTTTGGAGTTGCAACCTCGAATGCAAAGATTTGGGATTTTTCTCGAGTAGTGGTCATGACACTCTTTTAGATCGTGCACTTCAATGCTTCTGGGAGAAGAAGAGGGTGATGAAGGTTGTCCATTTTGTGGGCCGGTGGTCTCGAAATGGGAGGGTAAAATGTTACCCGGTTGTGATAGCGAGAATCGATCCATTTTTGATATCACATTTCATGTCTATCACACCATTTGAGGTAAATATTATCATCTCTAACCTCGTCTGCGGACACTATTGATTTTTAGACACTCTAGAACCTACTTAGCCCCCCAATTGTGCCCACATTATATGCAGAGACATGGCTTTTGGTTTTGGTATTGGGTACCACAAGAACCAATAGACACAAGTAAAGTGCCTTAACTAATGTTTCATCGATGTTGTCCAGATCTTTGACTTAGTGTTTTGCAGAATTGCGAAATTTGAGACAAGGATATCCAGCAGTTATCCAAGCCTCGATCGATTCTGAAGGCGCAAAGATAACTTCGAGGTGCACCTAGAATTCATCCCATTTGATACTTCAAAGTCAATCCAGACTCGCGACAATAAGTGGAGAATCAAAATGAAATTTGGATAGTGAACTGAATCGCGGTCATTATCAAGTAAGTACCGATGCCACATATATGATTTATTTTTTGTATTTTTCTTTTGGTCTTCCCTCATTTCAATTATATTCTGGGAGATAAATGCTAATGCAAGCTGGAAGCCATCAGAAGAGATTTCTAATGCATGTTGTTTTTAGGGGAAAATTAATTCCCTTGAGATTCATTCTGCACGGGATCCTTCACCAAACAAAAGTTTTGCTTGAACATGAGCCACATGCGGATGCAGGTGATGAAATTGACAAAGAAACCCCGGATCCTGGACAAGATGCAGCCTGCTCATCAAGTCCAATATAACCTCAACCAAGAAAAACCAAGAGGTTAACTGAAATTCTCCTTGTTCTGGAGTTTAATGGAGTTTAGGCAAGTTTTATGACTTGAAAGAGAGGATCCTGCATCGGGTAGAGGCGATGACCCTCCGGAAATTGAACCTTCAAAACATTTCCGGGCTGGATTCACGGAGTTCTTAGAATGGTGTTTTTCAAAATTTGAGATTGCATTGTGGTCCAGCATCTAATTTTGTGCTTTAGGTATGGTTGTCAAAGCGGGTTGCAGCGACCTAAGAGAGGGAGGAGCATCAGTTCTTGAAGTAACCTTATGTGCATTTTCGGTTAGAGCCCAAGTCAGAGATCTTTGAAATATTAAGAAAGTCTATAGAAGAGTCATCAGGGAAAAGGAATCATTTGCGAGAGGGAAGGCCACCATGTCATCATTGACATCGACACAACATATAACATCACAAAGCTTCTAGGAGCTGAATCCCTTTGCTACACAATCCTCACACCACATTGCATAGATAATAGGAGTTGCAAGACCTCTTTTTGAGGTTTCTAAATACAGTATTTGCAAGTCAGATTTAGATGTTTGCATCCTCCTTTTCCAACTATCAATTTTGCAATGGCATCATCCTACTAAGTGCTCAGGTGTTTTTTTCCATATCTCTGTGCATATCAAAAAAGTAAGAGGAAAAAGAGAGAAGGTTCTTTGAATAGCTGAAGGAGGCCATCAATGTGGTAGATGAGTCTGCATTCTGTTATCAGAAGGAAGAATGAACCTTGGCCTTGATGTACCACAAGACAAACATCACTCTCAAATTGGATGATGTCCTTTTCCATGCTTAGGTACAAGTTCCGCACAATTGACATCTAAGTTTGCAGCTTGATGTCATGAATGACCAATGAATATTAAATACGTTAAAGGGCAGCATGGTTGGGTAGATTTAGGACATTCCCATACCATTTTAAACTCCTTTCTGCGTCTGGGATTGATTTTTATCGTATCTCTCACAGGCCCATTTGCCTGGGAATTGTTATGCTGCTTCTGAGGCAAACTTCTGAGGAATTGTGGGAAAGTGTGCTGAGATTGAATATGTTGGTGCTTTGATCATATTCCAAGTATATTCAAGATGTTATGGTATGCCTCTCTTAACTTATTCTACATGCGTTATTTAGTTTGTAAGGGATGAGGCCTTTATATATCATGAAGAGGTAGTATTAGTGTGCGATTGAGTAGTAAGCCAAGCCATATCTGATGTTGTGGTTCACATGCTTTGATTTACCAAAAGATCCTTGTGGTTTCTTTTAAGTACCAGTTAACATTCTACTCTACTGCAAGAAATGGCATCTCTGTCCATATCTGCAAACATGTTGCTCAAATCAATGTATAGGAAGTATGCATGTGGTATTAGAAATAGAGATGTAAGTCCGGTCCATGGCATTCTGACCTTCAAAATTTATGATGATGAAATTATTATACCATCTTTTCTACCTTTTTTTTTCATTTGCGAAATGTAGATGTAGCAGATGGCATCATGTCTCGCCTTGTTGATGTGGCACAAGGCAAAAATGTACTAATAAACCGGATCCTGTTTTGCTTCTATGCACAAATGTTCTGAAGAGGGTGTCGTGAGAACTTTGAAGCATATGTATTGTATGGTCAAGATTATTTTTTCTAAGGTATGAGTTTGTTTTTCTTCGTAGCTACATTGACATCTAATTATGTGCTTCAGCTATGGTTGTCAAAAGCGGTTTTGCAGCAACCTAAGAGCTTGGCGTGATGGAAGTAACCTTATGTGCATTTTTAGGTTAGAGCCCAAGTCACCTTTGAGACATTCAAAAATATGTAGAAGATTCATCGGGGAAATAGACTTCGTTTGGAGGGGAGGGGAGCCACCACATCATTGGTGTTGACATAACATATAACATACAAGCTTCTTAGGAACTGAATCCCTTTGCTATGTAATCCTCACACAACATTGCATAGATAATAGGATTTGCGAGACCTCTTTTAGCGGTTTTCTTGCAAGATTTGCAAGCGATTTAGATAATTGCATCTTTCTTTTCCAGCTATTAATTTTGCAATGGCACCATCCTATTAAGTTTTTAGTGTTTCTTTCCATATCTCGGTGCATATATCAAAAGCGTAAGAGGAAAAGAGAGAAGGTTCTTTGAATATTTGAAAAGAGGCCATTAATGTGGTATATGAGTGCATTCAAGTTTTGGAAGGAAAAGTGAACCCGGCTTTGATGTGCCACAAGATAAACATCTACTCTCAAATTGGATGACGTCCTTTTCCGCGGCTTAAATATAAGTTTTGGCTCTGGTTGACATCTATTTTGCACCTAAACTATTAATGTCGAAAGACCACTTGAATATTGTCTCTTAAAGGGCACATTGCCGTTAGATTTAGGACATTAGGGTACCATTTTAAACTCCTTTCTCAGAGAGGATTGATTTTCATCATATGTCTCATAGCCCATTTGGGAATTGTTAGGTCATACGCGGCAAAAAGCATTCTAGAGTGCCCAATAATCTGGCTCCCTCTCCTACGACAAAAGACTAAGAGATTGAATATGTTGGCAAGAGATTGAATATGTTGGTGCTTGGATCATATTAAACTTCAAAAATCAACCAAAATAGACTTGGAATTCAGTCCCTCTAATGCATCATGAAGAAATCGGCCGATAAAGGAAAAATCTTGATATATACTATGTATTTTGTTTCCCACTTAAAATTGCAGGAATATATGAGGATCACTAAGAGCATTTGATGGACAAATAAGACAAACCTAAAAGTCAAAGATGGGATGCCAATGTCAAAGTTGCTTGGTATGAAGAATTTATCCTTCCCATACAGAGACCCTTAACAAAGAAATCATTATACACGAGTGATGTTTTATGTATATGATAGTGGTATGTTATGAGACTGCCAAGAGCATTTGTGGACAAATAAGACAAACCTAAAAGTCAAGAAGGGATGCCAATGTCAAAGTTGCTTGGTATGAAGAATTTATCCTTCCCCGTCTGAGACCCTTAACAAAAGAAATCATTATATCTGGTGATGTTTTATGTACATGATAGTGGCCGAGCAAAAAGCAATAGATGTTGGTCTAATAACGTAATTCTTCATTCTAATAAGCGCAGAAATAATGTTGGTTGCCGGTTTACCTCTAAGGTAAGTGAAACTTGTAGTATACAATTTTGCACTATCCATTCTAGGGTAATCTTGAGTGCGAGGAAAAGGGAAGACTCAAAAATGTTTGCTAACAAACCTAAAATAAAGACTTACCATGTGTTTTCCAAATGTGTATTCCACGGAATAATACCATAGTAAGGTAAACATAAAGAAAATCCAACTTTGAAGACCCAATTTTGAAGGACATATCCTTCGGACACATTTTTGTATATATATTTTTTGGGTTGCCTCTTGTTAATGGGCAATTCCTGGGGGGAGGCAGAGTTACTTTTTGGCATCTTGGGGCATATTTTGGGTATATACGAAAATCTAATGCCTATTTTTTACGGTTCTTTGTCCGAGCGATGAAAACTTTTTTGTATTCTTAAGGCACCTAAAAGGTTTTTGGCGTTTTGGATGCCAAAATGTTTTGAGACCCCACTTTTAAAAACTCAAGAACTAAAAAATTCATCCTGTCAAATTCTTCTTCTCCCACCCGGTTGGAATTGTTCCGTTTTTTTCATTCCCTTATTGTGTGTACATGCTTCAAACAATGGATTTGCTTTTGATTTCAAGCTTTTTTCGACAAATTTTGATTTATCTCTCTTTGATTAGCTAAAAGAATTGCAAAGCGTTATGGGGAAAATTTTAGATGCAAGCTTTTGTAGCATCCACTTACAAAACAAATTATTCTTATATGAGCTTTTTGAGCAAATCATCACAAAAGAATAGAAGTTATATTGGATTTTTATGTGTTGCGAAGAAACTAGAATTCATATTGGATTGACATTTTTTAAAGTTGGCCATTTCATTGGTCAATTTCTATAAGCTTAGATTCGTTATTCTAATCTTGTAGCTTTGGCATCGGTACCAAGGGTATTTTCATCTTTGTATCTAATCACATGTGATGTTTATTCAATTCCAACTTCCAAGATGCTAAGAATCACCTTCTTATCTCTCATTATACGTTGGTGATAACCATCTTGGCGTGGGGTTTTCCACTTGGAAAGATTGTTGATTGTCGAATTTTAGTCTTTTATAGCAATCAACAATGGATTCTCTCTCAAACAACCAAAATCTAGGACAATTATGAGATCTAGGGGAAAAGTAGAATTTCCCAAACCATTGTTTCCTATCTAAATTCATTTGATCATTCTATTTCATAGATATAGATATTGAATAAGCTACTATTAAAGAAATATACACACTATTGATTGCAAGAAGATTATAAGGCTAGCCCCCAAGCGACATTCATATACTTCAAAAGCGGATGAGGCTTAGAAGGCGTGGGAGATCTTAGAGTCCCTTGGCGATGATCGATATATAGAAAACTCAATTATGACTACACAATATGTGGACTTTAACGGGAAATCACAACATCGATAAAGGGATGCCTTAATTTAAAAGTCTAGGCCAACACCACAATGCTTAGATCATTTTCCCCATCACCTTCCTTATTCATTGCACAATAAAGCAACAATCAATGGTTTTGAGTCTCAATTGGGGGGACATGGTAGATCGATAGCCTAACCCCTAAACATTCAATGGGTTTTGAGCTAAAGGTCACAAGAACAATTTTGTTTAATGACCACGATTGGGGTCGAATCCACTACTAACATCCAAGATTTAATAATGCAATGCTTGAAGGTTATAAAAAAGAATTTTGTATTACGTATCTGAACATTAAGAATGAGGACCTTCTACATTTTTGGCATAGGGGAGGAGCGCCATATTTGGCCTACTTAAGGTTAAACCATTATAAAAACATTGGAATACATCCCTAACTATAGCCATATTGTATATCATTAGAAACCTTAGATTCTAGGCTTTCTAAAAACGTATCCTCTCCTAGCCCACCGATGAGCCTAGCTCCGGCAATTCCATTGCATCCAATTATTGACATAATGTTCCATCATTGGTGCATTTGTGTACCTTGAATGGAGGTTATAAGAACTACTTGTTGACCAGGTGTTCTATTAATGATGCACTAGCCTACCATTGATGGTCTTTGCGCATATTTCTAGCCTCTTATTAATAGGACTCTGCATTTGCCAATTATCCATATTGATTTGTGCACAATCAATCACTTTGGTTGTCCTTTGATTTGATCTCTTCGCTTTTTCATCACTTTGATCTCCCTATTTAGAGCATTATGAAATCTGCATATACATGATATCGATAGCCACACCAATGATTGAAAAATGCAAAATGATTATCTATCGGCATATACATTATATCAGCCGCCACACCAAAGATGTGTTTGCATTCTAGAACCTTGACAAGGGCCAAATTGGGTTTTACAGGTTAACATTCTTCCACTTAGATTAGATTCAGTTCTCTCCACCTTTGCTTTCATGCTTGTATGGCTGCATAGATTAATATGAAAACCAGCTCTTGCACGATGTGGTAGGCTGCAACAAATGCGTTAAAGAGCATCGGCTAGATATGCCAACCTATCTTGTTGCATGAAATATCTTAAGACCAGGACTAAACATTAACTTTCGTTATTTCTATAATGTTATTGTGCTGTGGGATAGAAACAGAAACTGCCCTTGAAATTGCGGATATTATTTAAGATCTTGCCAAAAATCTGTCTATTGATATTTCTAGATTATGTATTTCCAAATGCTTGGATAATCCATTCCCTGTCTGTGACAATGGACTAGGGTCAGTATCCCTTGTTAATAGTTGACCAACACAAATGAACTCCATCCAAATGTTGGCCAAACACTTAAATGTCACAGTTCTACTTGTGTGATTCGACATCTAATCGTCAACAACAATCTGACGACTACATTTTCGATTCTGGGAACTTGCATGTGCCTACAACATGCTCCTTCCCTGCATTAAAGCTAATATTGATGTGCATTAGATCTGTTTCATATGAGGAATTATCTGTAGCTTTTATGCCTAGGTTTCTTGTATCTGAAACTTAGTTCAACATGAAACTCAGTGGAAAAGAAAGCAACCTAATGACACAAAACATGTAACTTATAAATGCAAAATTAGATCTTGTACAAGCCAAATAAGATAACACAAGAGTAAAATAAGGTGGATACCAATATATCTACACCAAGATTTACCCATGCAACTTACAAAATGAAAAAAAATGCAAAAAAGTTATTCTCACAATTGATCCTCCAAAAGGAGATCTCTCTCCTGATCCAGCCAGAACCTGCACATGAAGAACTGCTATATGAGTAATTCCTGTCTAATGTTATTTGTCAGATATGTCATATGTTAAATTTATTTAACTGTTATATTTTATTCCTGATGTGTTTTATGAGATGCTTATTTCACGGCGTTCAAGGTATGAATCTTCTTAAATCCCCCTTTTTGTACCTTGTTTTGCACCTCTCTTCCAGTCTCCTACATTACCTTTGATTTTCTAGTTATAAACGATTGATTCATCTCCTTATTTTATATCTAGATGGCTACTAGACAAAATTTAATAGAATCCCTAGGTCTCAAATATGAGTACCAATGACCAAAGACCAAGCTCATGTTTTACTAAGTCAAGTTGTTTGCTTGAAAAATATTGCAGCTTCCTGTTCATACAGGCTATACTACTTCAACTTCTTCTAAGAACAGAGGCATTGATGAACAAAACAGCAGGGCCATGTGTGGGAGGGATGCAATGATGAATGCAAGTATGGGCCATTAATGAGGTCTCTCTTTTCCAGTTCTACAAGCCTTTAGGGAAAATCCATACAATACAAGTGATGAATATTACTGGGATGCTCCTTCCAAAAGCAATGCTACTACTCTTTTGAACACAAAAAATGTAGCCTTCAACATGAGTGCCAATTATACCAGCTACTTGCAGGCCTGTGATCCACGCTACTGTGATTTGGTAACTTATGACCAAACTTGAGAAGAGTTCTTGTCTAGATCTAGAGAATTATCTCAAGAGGCCATCTCTATTAGCATAGTATGTTGGCAAACAATACTCTAGGCTGCAGGTAATGATATGACCATAACTACATCTGTTAGCTGCCTTTGTGGTTTGGGTGCTCATCTTATGAAAGGCGATGGCCAAAGTTAGATGTTTAACTAGGCCTTTTAAACTTTTCCAGGAGATCATCATAAAATATAACTGAATTCCGTCTCTTAACATGCAACCTGTATCACTTATATATATGGAAGCTGAATAACATAGCGTAATGGTTTATGATATCCTGTCAGCTAGATTGCTAGGTCAACAAAAAGAATGAAATTGCTTCTTCTAATCCATGACCCAATTTTTGTAAAGCTTCAAACCATTAAGTTTCAGAAAATCTAGTTGTTTGTTTAAGAAGCACAAATCTTGTTACTATTAAACGGTTTCCCAAAGTATACCTCAAAACCCTGTTTGTGATCAATTTGTACTTCCATCAGCATTTTGCCCAGTGCTGTAGGAGGTGCTTTGAAGCTCCTAGCAACAGGCGTTTTGATCAGCTTGCTCAGCATTGACCTTTAGATTCTTCCCACGCGGTAACCTGGAGTGCTGATCCCAGCTGTACCATACAGAATAAACAATAAGAAAAATATGAAGAGTGTTTACTAGAAGTCTTGTATATTGAGTACCAGAAATCTCATTGTTAAAATTGCAAGAACATCATCAACATTTCATGTTTATTTGCATTCTATAAACCATACAGAAATTTGGAAAACCAGATGTTAAAGGCTTAAGATCGATTAGTAACTCCTTCACAGTGCCCCACGGTCCAACTCCTTGAGGACAATGATGCAATCAATTTAACACTTAACACTGTGCTGCCTATAGTAAGGGGGCTACAACTTTTCTTTTGGATCTTCCTGGAGGTTTCATAACAAACATTCTTGCAGATAGTATTTTTGACATTTCTGTTTCTAGGAACTCATAATACTTACCTTCATCCTATGTCATACTTCAACAATTATTCCATCATGATTTTGAGTATTTGTATGATATCCTCCCAAGAGCAAAATTGATTGTCAACATAAGAATGAGAGCATTAAATGCAAAATCGACATAGTCAAGAGATTCAAACCTTAGGCTTGGTACCAGTTTTACTTGACTCTTCTCTTGGTATCTTCTGCAATTTGTCCATGAAAATAATATGTAATGTCGATATGGTAGGCCCTTATATATATTCTCAATTTCCGGAGTCTCGAGTGGCGTTTGTAGCATGCATTCTATCTTTTTCACAATCCACTCCTCAAGAAAGCGGACTTTATTTCAGCTACACCGTTGAGAGATGTACAGCTGCACAGTGACCATCTGTTGTTGCACACATGACCTTGACATCACAAACATTTTTCATCAAAGCAACAGCACCACCAAGGTTTCAAATGTAACTTCGCATTTGCACTGTGGGAAGTTTATGCACAGGATGCCATTGGACTAACAATTTTGATTCATCAATTGAAGAGCTTGGATCGATGGATGGATGTGCTTTTCCCTACTTTGAGCTCAACGGCAAAAGAAATGAAACTAGAGCATGAAATGTCACTGAATGCCTGCAGCCTCTAAAATCTAGTTGTAAAGCATCCTTATTAAGGGCAGAAATGTTACATAGATGCATGAGATCCTAAGAAACTAAGCGGATAAATCATACTCTGCCTTCCTAAATGTGGGTCCCAATTAGATTCATAATTCATTATACAAAAAGTTGGACATGTGTCCTTCCTTCCAATTTATATTGCAGCACAGTATCCTCTTCCAATCATGTTACTTGCATCACATATTTTTCTTTTTCAGTCTAGTCAGTGTGATCTATCATTTGTAATGATCAAGCCAAACTCCTGTCAGAAGATTGTATAATCAAGTTACCAGATGCCAAAAAAGAAACCTGTATGATCAGTCAATTCCTGTGTAAATTCAAGAGCTTATTGGTGATGGAATAACCTGAGCGGGCTGGACTTACAAGCTATCTGAGATAATTCAACCTTCCCAGTTTATATGGCACAACCTGTTGTTTCCCAAGCAGGCTTCCTCCCTCATGAAATCTTCTGCCTGTACTAAGCATTTTTATAACTATTAATATTGTTCAAGTATGTTGTTTGAATCAATATTTCCAAACAGGTTAGAAAAATTAGAAGTGGCAAACATTCCAGACTTGTTATGAATGCGGGGAACTGGCACTGCTGTTGCAATATATGTCAGAGAGTCGCGGATGCAATTTCTGGAAGTGAAATTGCAGGGTAAAGCAAACTTTGAGACATAGGGTTCCATCCAACAGATCGCACATCTTGTCTAACCAGCCCCCAAGTCTGTGTAGGTAATTCAAACAGTGGTAATGTTCTATCATGGGTATAGCATCAAAGTTGCTAAAACAAAACATTGATAGCCTTCCATAAACAATCCAGCATGATTTGCATCCTGTTAGGAGAGTGACGAGTGTGCTACTGTCTGGCTTCAAGCCTAACTCTTTCATTTCTGGCAGAATTTTAATGGCTCCTCCATTGCCATGACCATATTGGGCATGCGATGGAAGTGTTACTATCTATGAGATCACCTCTTGATTTTTTTCGAGATATTCTGTGTCGCATCTATCAACCTTCCACATTTTTCCATGCATCATTTCCTACTATAGAACCAAAATCAGCTCTGCTGCTGGATTATAGCATGTACACAATTAGGGCAGAAAAGCCAGCACAAGAATGAAGCACTGAAAGTCACGTAATCTCATTTGGAATAACAGATTCCCGTGACATATTCTGAAACAACTGTATTGCAGTAGTATTTTGCCCATGTTTTGCAAAAATCATAGTATTCCAGACAATTAGAATCTTCTCTTGCATTCTTTCCAAGACCTCATGAGCAGCCTGTAAATACACATTTGATGTACATAATAATTAGAGAACCATTCACAGCCTTGTCTAGGTATCAAATCTACTAATAATTATATGAGAGTAGAACATTTTACCATCTGCAAGGGGGCTTCGTCATTAATACATGTCCCTGATGAGAGTCAAGAAGGTGACTTCACTTGGTTTTAATGCCCTCAGATATTATCCTTTCGAATACTTGGACGGCATGCTTGTTGTGCCCATTTGTATATGTATGAGGCAAGCACATTTGGTTTGCAGTTCTATGTTGAAGAATGTGACTGCAGCGTCTAAGCTCCCACATTTTCCCATACATGCCAATAAGAGCATTTCTTGATTCTACGCATGAACTCAAGGTATCACTAGCAACATGAGTTTCCCACTCAGGACATGCCAACAGATCACCACATGGTAAAAATGCTGATATAAGGGCTTCATCTGCTAACATCTGCTAATAAATTGGAGTATTCCACGAAATGAGATTTCATTAATTAATCTTTGTGAACATTTTGTTAGCATAGCCTAGACTCTCCACAATTCCATACATATCAACAAATGCAATGCCTAAATCTCGTTCTGTTTTATGACTGATGGTATTGGCCTGTACCATCTTACCATCTGCTAATGCCATTTCTTTTGAAAGGAGACTGAGAACAAGGGCTAAACATAGCCACGCTAGGTCTACTACCTTGCAATTGCACAGTCGCGATAAGCGTTCTCACAATTGCCATCTTGGGAATATGCTGTTATCATTTTGCCCATGAGATTGCATCTGGCTCAAAGTATTTCATTCAAAAATTTTTAGAATGCGCTTTTCTAAGTATCCACAATTATATACATTTTAATGAGAGCAGTTGTTGCAAGATCACCCTGAATAATGCAAGCATGTATAAGTTTACCATTTGGTAGAGCTTCTGGTTTACAGCAGAAATTTAAAATTGTAAGAAAGACTATTTTATCAGAAGCTGTTCCTTTGTTTGCCAAAACTTATCAGGGCACCCTTATCATTTTCAGCCCGAACCTATGAAACCTAACTAGATCCTTATAAAACCTGGGACTTTCTGTCATGTCCTGGCAGCAGACAACGGAGAATGGATGCTGATAATACAAACAACAGAATGTGGAAGAACTTTTGCATACCTTCTTCTGGCTAATTTCGTGTTCGCTTGTAAATTTGTAAATATGATACGACGTAGCCTTTGAAAAACGTTCATTCCATGAGGTTTCTGCTATTATGTTTTAGACACCTTTTTAAACAAAAACACTAGTAACTTCTGAGAACAAAGCTCAGCTCTGCATGGGTCTAATGATAATCTCGTATAACAAGATTTGAAGGCAGAAAAGGATGCAACTCTCCATGGCTAAAGTTATGGGCACTTTATATAGGTTATAGATGAAAATGTTAAATGAAGATACTAAACATATTACAAAGGTGCAACATTTTCCAAGTATGGTAACATGATATGTTCAAATAGGAAGATGTTCAAGGGGTATGCATATATCGATTGTATGTTGGGATAAGGTTTTTTAAGAAAATGCATCAAGGCACACCGGTCATGATACTTTTGAATGTCAAAACCATCGATGGTTATTTACTTGCAAGCGATGCTATCACGGAAGCTTGAGGGTTTGATTTAAATCTCAATGTTTTACTAATTCAAATAATAAGAGGATTTGTTTTATATTCCATAGAAAGATCAAGATTAATTTTTGAGAGTCAAGGAAGCGGAATGAGTGATTAGGCCCACTACAAGTTGAGATGATTAAAATGTCAATTCTTGTAGAAAATGTTGCTTAGGGTGCAAAGAGATACGTGGTAGCGACAAGAACTACAAAACAACATATATTATGAGAGAATAACATCATTTATTGTTGTGGTTGGAAAAGCCCTTAACCAATTTATGTACATGTGGAGTAAATTCTTCTCAATATAGAAAGAATGAAAATAATGTATATACAAAAGAAAAAACATATCCAATGTGAGCTAAAAGGAGACTTAAGTAGAACCTAGCTTCCCTAGGGCTGGGTTCCAGCAGTTATAGTAGAAGGTATCCCGTGTATAATAATATCCCTTTGGTGATCTTTATAAGTAATCTCTCCAATCTGCCTTTGACTTGATCTGCGATGGAGGCTGTTTCTTTTAAGTAAGTGGATCCCGGCCTCCTGGATTGTAGTGTTGTCTTTATGTCGGCGCTTTCACTCTTCCAATTTTCGCGTTTGATGGATATAATCTTTTCGCCTTCGAATGCTAACTTCGAATTCTCGGGCTGATTTGATCTTGAAGGCTTTCTGATAACTGATCTTGATCTTTGGCATGTCTGGCTCCTGACATTTCTTCTTCTTTTCGTTCCGTTTCCTTCGTACCCCCTCTTCCACTTTCGTTCATAGATATCATCTTCGTTCCTCTTTAGTTTTACAAATCCTCAAGGTTTGCAAATCTAAATCTGACAAACCTTTTGATTGTTTGCTGATGCCTAGAGGCATGGATCCCTGCCAGTTGTTGGAAGGCTGTCAAGCGCTGATCAGACTTTTATTCCGGGCCATCTTCAGCTCTTCACCGTCTTCGCCATAAGTATAATGCAATCGCTATAAGTGAAGCGGTAGTGTATGAATCAATGCCGAGAGCTCTCTCTGTGAAAACTGCTTCCAATCCTTCAGATCGCCCTCTCGCTAAGGCATCCCCAGCAAATGCAGGAACAACTCCACGTAAGCCATCTACTTATTCCACGAGGAATTAAATCTAACGGTTCTAGGGAATTCGATATTCTGCTGGGATCTGCACCGTTCAGCCAGAAGCCCGCGTTAATCAAATAATTCCAATACCCTACTAAATCTGGCCAGCGTTTCGATTCAATCAGAAGCCCTTCTGCTATCCAAAATTATCTCGATCTAAATCAGAAGCCCCCAAGTGCTATCCAAAAATTATCTTCTGGATTCAACTGCAGTTCGTTATGTGCAAAAATTAGCAGGCAGAAAAATCCACCCGCAAGATTAAAGATACAGCCCCTCCAACAGAGAATAATCCCACCTCCAATCTGCCTGAGTGGCCAGATATCAGTGACACACAAGGAGGGTCCAGTATACTCTGTCTACCTCTCATAAAGTATGCAAAAGCTTCCCCACATTTTATTGCCTGAGAAATGTAGAATAAATATAAAAACTCAGGAGTATATTATTATTGTTTTTAAAAACTTAGTTCGTGATCTTGTCATATGGAAATGCAGTATCATCACTTTCAACTTACGTTTCAATGGAATTTGGCTCTCGCTTACGCATTCTCTTGATAAAACTTACTTTATATTATTCCGCATGCCTATCTAAATTTAGAAGCTTTTTCGTGAAAGAGGGCTTTCTATATTTTCGGAAAGAGAGGGGTTTCTATATTTCAGAAATTTATAAACTCATTTGCATGTTTTATTTATTCAATCCGCCATCAGCTCAACATCGAATCCATTTTGCCCATCGTGTCTGTAACACCAATGAATTAGGGCTCCCCATAGTACGAATTGCATTTTCCTTTAATGTACTTCTTGACGCCGAAACTCCCCTCGTATATGTAAATTCATATGCTAATGCTTTACGTAAGAGTGCTTTCCCATTCCGTATTTTTTAGGTAATTGGAGAGACTTCTTTAACTTCTAGCCTCTACTTAGAGACTTCCTCTTTTGATCATAAACTGTAAATCCAATCTAGCATAACTAAGCGTAAATCCAATGTAGGCCCTTCTATATATTTATATACGCCCCTACACTGGCACACACACAATGTAAACTAACAATCTAGGTATAACTAGTAAATCCAATCTAGGACCCTCAAGGCAAGTAACATACACCTCGATGTAATAATCTAAACTTCACCATTTCAAATGGATATTGTAATTTGTTATTAACTTAAACTTCATAGAAAGCCACCCCAAATTATTAAGTCCATCCGAGAGTATTACATACATAAAAATAAATCATGATGTATGCACCCTGTGGGATTCATATAAGACCCGTGATAAAACCGGCGCGGCGGTTGGAAGGGTTTTTCCGCTTGTATACAGGGGTTTAAATCAGTTTCAATACTACAATATTCTAGTGTATTCTTCTCCGCGGAATGCGTATTTCAACACTTCACGTGATGTGTGTGTATTTGCGTTTTCACCTTGCTAACAAAAGACGTGGTATTTGGTTTATGTGATAAAGGTAGAATCCCGCTACAAAATGCAATTAGATGCATATACGCATACTCGCGCCCATCCGTTGTAAACTTATGGTAGAATTCCCTACATATATATATTCCAGTAAGATATTTCGCCGTAAATCTTTCTTGACGGTGGACAAGTGTAATTTTGAGCACTCCATCGCTCTACTGGCTGACTAGATGTCTCTATGATATACACCATTGAGACGCGCTTAAGAGCAAGTAAGTAGTTGCTGCTGCTGCTAGTTGGCTTTTTGCTTTCGGCTAGGATGTCGCATCTTAAAGCTTTTGATGTTTGTCCATGCAGACTTTCAGAGTTTTTGCCACGCCGCCTTTCGACATTCTTTTAGATTTACCCTATTCCGGCATATTCTATCCTTCATTTCAACATTTTACCTCCAGTATCCCAAACTTTCATCGCACAACAAATTTGTGATTAGATTCACGCGTATATCACGCCTCCCAGCTGCCTGCGGATGAATGTGGGAGGCCTCCATGTCATCACAAGCACAACCTCATCCCCGTAGGATACATGAAATCTGGACTGGATTGTGTGAATTTATTTGCGGATTACGACCAGTTTTTCAAGAAATATTATAGTGAAGGCTTTATTTACACTCTGGCACCCACCATTTCCGAGATTAAGACATTATTATCAAGTCTTAACTTGATAGTCAATAGAATAGAATAGAATGTAATATCAAGTCTTAAACTCGAGAAAAACTTGATCAAGTTTATTATCAACATTATTAATCAAGAATATTGCTATCAAATTTGCAGATTGATAGTCGCCTTAACCTCAAATAAGCAGGCACCACACCAAGTGTAGAATATGGTAGCCTTAAAGGCGCTTTTTCAAAAACCAGCCCCAGTATCACCAAAGCGAAATAGATCAAGGGCATCGCGGCATCCTACCTCAACCTACAATAACAATGTGAATCAAGCTCCGCCATTTTGACTCTTCATGTATAAGTCAAAGCAAAACTTTCTACTTATATTAGGCCTATCCACATCGTGGAAAATATAGGGGTTTTCATATAGAAATTTATCAAACTTGGAGTTTTCAAAAGTGAAAAGAGGAGGTTTGCTTTTAGGCCTACAACTTTACGGTGTAACGCTTTCTAATGGTATTCAAACTCCAAAATGTCAAAGTGAAAATCTTCCTAATATATGACAAAACTATATAAAGTAACAAATTTCGAGAACTACATTGGTTTCCTAACATATGTGTATCCTAAGGAGAAATGAGAGAGTGGGGATCCACACTCGTTGCCAATACCAAATTTGGCAGAAAAAGAAAAATCTATTAGCAACCTATTAAAACATATTAAACTTAAAAGAAATACGCAGTTTACACTCTAGCGCATTAAGTACCTAATACCAACCTGTCACGACCGCAAACCTTCTCAACATATTTTCTTCTTTTGTTGGTATTCCCATACACCGCCTAAGTAATATAAATATTATTTTAATGTTAGATCTTCCTCGCCGCTTGGCTGCTTCCAAGTGACATATAAATCATCATCATCTATATAGATAAGTATCGTGAATCACCGAATGCCAACATGCAAACAGCAAGTGTTCATTGTCTAATGGTAATGGGTCAGTGAACTGCTGCTCAGGCTAAATAGAATCTTCCAAGTCGGCCCATTGTTATGCATTAAGTATCCCATCATGCAGCCGTTCATTTAGGTAATCAGATTATGTCCAAATTGCGATTTCCATTTGGTTTTATCATGTAATACATGAGTACATTGTTGCAAAACCTAACAAGTTGTAAAACCATGGGTACCTAGAAGGTCCATAATTTCGTCGAAGCAAGGCAAATGGCCTAAGATCAGTTCCATTGCCATGCACTTCGCTATCATCATGGTGCCGTTCCCATTTAGGTAATCAGTATTATGCCGTGTTGCGCATTTCCCAGTATCGGGCTCGCCAGTTTTACTATCACGTATGAATAAGTGATGTACAATATTGCTGCTAAACCTGCAGCAAGTGCGTTGTAAACTATGGGTACTATTAGAAGCTAAACTACAGTGTTTCTCAATGTAAATAATTTCAACCTCATAGCAGGTGTTTCAAAAATTTTAACTTTAATTTAAAGGTGTGGGAACATAATGGTAAAATTACCAGTATAAAACTTAAATCAATCACAAATGGAATATTTTCTCGCTTCTGCAAGCAGATCCTTCCTTACAATTGCCATTTAATTTTCATATCGCAAAATTTTGTTATAGACCAGAACCTTAAATTCTACACAATAAGGTAGAAATGGCTGCATGCTGCCAAATGAGTAGTTAGTAGCACTTCAAAGTTCAGGGATGTCTCTCGTATATGCAAGCTAAAAGTGGACCACATCTTAAGTAAATCATTTATAAACAAAAACTAACTAGGATCATTTGGAAATCCCCGAAAATGTGAGCATGCAACTCTATATGCACAATTATGCTTATATAGTTAAAAATGTACCTTGTAGAAGCTAACATTGTAAAGAACCGCGTGAAAGTACGTTAGGCTCACATGTACCTTCACCAAAAAGGTGCACTTTCTTCTCTGTAGGTACCCTGCAAGGTAAGTACATAATTTGTATTTTAAAGTACTAGACTACAAGATCGACTAAAGAAATCGGTGGGTTATAGTTCAAGAGTAGTACAAGGCAAGAGGGCTTTGTGATGTCAAATAGATGTGTTAAGAACTCAAATTATATCAATGTCTTCGATCACCTGTATTTCCGTGTAGTTTCCAAACATGTAGGCCCCTAATATTTCCTACCTAACCTTGCAATCTACTTGGTTTGGTAACTTCAAAGATAACAATTGTTCAGATAATGATACCGGGTAATGATATAACCCTCAGAAGCGCAGCGCGGATAAATACCAATTTCGGCCAGAATCTCCTATCTACCAAGAACAACTATTTCTCCCAGCGTCCCAGCGCGAATACTGAGGAGATAAATCTTACCAATTTACGTACAAGTCGAAATGGTGCTAATATCTCGTAATTTACCAAGGTAAATTAATACAGTAAATGATCAAAGTCCAACCTCATGAGTTTTGAGAAGCTTCCAATCTCGAGGAACGTACCAAATATATTTCAATGAACTTATTGGACTTGCACCGTTCCACTAACACAACATGTTCCAGACTAAAACCAACAAACCGAAAAGTACAGTAATCCTTAGGAGGTTACAGCCAGATTCCGCACAAAAGTTAAATATAAAGTCAAACATCGTAAGATTAGTCCGAATAATATCCTGCGATACTCCGTGAGGAACATTTGTATTTGTTTTTTCAAATTGCCAAATCAAGATGTCCACATGCTAGCTATTTTGATATTCACCTAGACATTCAGCGTGTAATACCCTTTGAGTATATGTGTATAACTTCAGCAAACGGTTTCTAAAGCCTGGTTACTCCTCACTACTATGTACATTTGTGTAAGTTGTTCACGTCTCAAATAGCTCTTTATCCACTGAAAGTTCTCGTTAAACATGACTCTACAATCTGTAGCGGCGGAAGCCTTGCATTTGGAGTGAGACTCATCCCGACACATCTAAATTTTGACTTAAAGAGTTTCTTTAGCTTTCTACAATCGGTATACTATTGCAGCTCAAGGTGCTCGATAATAGCAAGTGCGTGATTAAGGAAATACAAGTAAAGCGATCTTACGTATATACAAAGATCATAATTAGTTAGAAGCGAAATATCCCTGCATCATCGGCGCTGCAACGCTAATATGGGCAGGCACCGAATCGCAGACACAGTGCGATTTTGATTACCGTGCGGCTCTTGATCCCAATTGTCTACATTTATTGCCAGGCTACTGGGGATACCAGGTTTACCCCTACAGATTGCGGATGCCTGCACTCCATATGGCGTTCTCGAGGCATGCAAGGCGTTAGGTGCTCTGTACACCTTCATCCGCGCGCCAACAATTCCAAGGCCGCATGTGCGCGTGGCTCCCCTCGTTTAACCTTCTGACTGGACATCTCGCTGTGGATTATTGTAGAGGACACAGAGAAAAGTCATTCTCATTCTGCCTCTAGTCCCTTCCTATGTTACTAAGAAAATATACGTCATAAGCACTAGCAATAATAACAACAAACCACCTCCTCGCAGCGATAATCCATCCATCCGTAGCGTCACTTCAAATACAACAAATATGAAATGCGCGTTTCTACCCTTTAGGTTTTACGCTCATTCCTAACGCCATTCCCACATGTAATTCTCTATTCCAGCTTTTACCTGCAGAGAATTCAGGATTGTATCTGACGTTACGCCATCGTTCTCTGCTGGGAATTCGCTATTAGGAGTCTCCATATCGTCAGCAAGGCCAGTCGCCTCGAACACCCAAGGGGCAAAGGGAGTATCCCCCGACATACATGAAATGAAGTTGCCGATCCGATTGTGGTACGCCGCAAACTTAATTTGCGCAGGTCACAAACTAGTTTTTCAAAGAAAAGCAAAAGAGAGGGAAGCAGCTTTTTTATATTCTTGTAGTGGTACCTACTTGTATTTGAGATTAAGACATTATTATCAAAAGTCTTAATCTCTAGATAGGGAATAGAATAGAAATGAGTTTATCACGGTCCATACCTAGAGAGACCAATTGGTCGAGGATAGCAAACTTGATCAAGTTTATTACTTCAAATATTGCTGGTTCGAGGCACAAGTTTAAGACTTGATACAATGTCTTAACCTCCACAAGTAGGTACCAAAGTAGGAATATAAAAAGCCTCTTCACTAAAAAGTGATGCGCGCGGCGCGTTTTTCAGTAAAACTAGTTCGTAGACTACTCAAAAATAGAAATAGATCAAGATAATGCAGACATCCACAACTTATAGGGGTGTGTGAATTTGGCTCACGGCTTGCATTTTTGATGTATATAAGCTGTGCAAAATGCATATATCATCTACTAGGCTCATCTGCTTAGCGAAGATGGGTCAGAAATTTATCAAATTTTGTGCCTTTTTCAAGTGAAAGAGGCTCTCGGTATATTTAGAATTTATACAACTCATTATTTGCATACTTCATTTATTCAACTTCCAAATGTCAGTAAGTGAAAAATCTTCTCCATTATGCAGACAAAACTACACCTCTGGATCATAATACCAGCATCCACATCGTTTTCCCCTAATTTATATGTGTATCCTAAGAGTAAGAAAGCAAAATTTAAAATGAGTGAGACTCCATCACAAATAAAATCTATACAAGAGAGAAGCAACTATTAAAGTGACCCATTAAAACATAAATAAATATACTTTCAGTAAATACGTAACTGAACGAAGCAGT